>OY998165.1:95952531-97202531 GCA_963921995.1 Oxystoma pomonae
CCATTATGGGGCCTAATTGACAGGCCTACGGCCGCCCATCTACTACTACCACTACTAGTACTACTACTAGTCGCAAAACAGAAAGGATTTTTGCCGCTAATTGTCTTTCTTTTTCTGATTTGCGCCGCTACGACATTTGTGTAAATCGTTAAAAAATCTTGTCTTGCTGGATTTTGATAATTTTTTAGTTAGTTTTAGTACTTTTTAAGTATTCTTTTAGACTGGCTACAGTTTAAAATAAGTTTAAGGCTTTTTTAAATTTTCAGTATTTAAATAAAAAAATAATTTAGCCAAAAATTAAGAAGGATTGAAGGCCCACTTATTTTTTAAATCTAAAATATCTATTTTTGACGGAAAACTAAGGTGCACTTTAATTTTATAAATTAACTGTTGGTGTTTGGAAATTAGTCCATTTGTGGTTGCAGACGTGGAAGTCTTGATTTCAAATCAATTATATTAATAAAAATATTATCCAGAGGGAACCTTAGTCGTAGTCGCTTTAGCAATGCACAGAGGGCGAAATGACGAAACTGGGAGGACAAAAACCCTAAATTAAAACTTTAAATAAAGTATTTTTTTTATTATTTTTTAACTACATATGCCCCTCTTGTTCAACAATTATATTATTATTCTCATAGTAGGTCATGGCGACACGAAAAAGAAGCGCAAACTTGCAAGTCAACTTTAAACAAAGTTTAAAAAATGCTACAAAATAAGAAGGCATTTTTTATATTGTCAAACTTTAGAAGACATTTAAAAAAAAAGGGATTTTTCATTTTTTGTAAAATCAAAGCCGACATTCTCTTCTTTAATGCAGTAAAATATAGTTTGCGTCTATTTGCGACTTTCGAAGTATTTTTGGCACCATGTTACATAATCATACATTGGAGTATAAAATTTAAGAACTAAAAAAAATCGTTTTTTTCTTACAATGTGTATCAAATTTCAGTTAAATTTTGCTAGCTCATTTATAAAAGATGTTTTAATTTCATGATAGATTGGAGGCTATAAAAGTTTATACAAGGTGTCTAAACTTTCTGGGATTATTGGTTTGTAGCTTTATTATTCACCCTTGATCAAAAAACTAAAAAAAGTTCGTAGGCGAAAAATTAGCACCTATTTTCGTCTTCTTAAAATTTTATGTACAGGGTGACTTTTTATAAACCTTCCCCGTGGCAGACTTTTTATTATTGGTTCTAGAAAGCTGAGATAAAAAGAATTTGATATAAAAGTACTTTGTCCATGGCAAATGATATTGTTAAAAACATATTTTTTTAGAATATGAAAAATTTGGAAATATATAGGGTGTTCAATTTAAAAAATCATGTAAATCGCCTTTCCTTATAAACTTATCACCTCATTTTTGTCGGACGTTAAGAAACATGGAAAAAGTACTCTTATGTCGAATGCTTTTTATTTCAACTTCCTAAACCCAAAAATAAAAGAGTTTGCCACAAGCAAGATTTATTAAAATTCAGTTAATTATTATTGAATATTACTATAAAAATAAGATTATGTTCAAAAATATTTTTGACGTATACTTAATTGATGAGTAAAGCAAGTATTTTATCATTACTAGAAACAGTGCACAACCATTCAACTAATTTTGTTTAATTTATGGTCTAACTAGCTAAATACCGGCTTTTATTACTCCTACGAACTTAATCCAACCCCCACCGCCCGCCCCTCTCCCACTCTCGCTCTTTACCCTTCCACCCACCCCCCCTCTCTTCCTTCCCTTACCTTCTACCTAGTTAAGTTCATAATATACAGATGTTTCATTTAAATATCCAAAAACAATTTCACTTGACAGCTGTCAGTAAGCAAAATCCAGCAGGTCACACCCTATCTTCTTATTAAATTTTATCCAAATCGGCTTAGCCATTTTTGAGTGATTAAGGAACAACCACAAACACATATCAACAATATCAACACACAAACTTTCGCATTTATAACCAAAGTAGGATAGATTTTTTCTTTAATTTATATTGGAACTTATTTACTTGAATTAAAAATAACATAATTACGCCATAAAATCTGAACATAAACTTCAGAATATTTTTGTCCTCCCAGAAATTAAATTTCGCAAGCTGTGCGACGGTGTCGTTGCACGCGACTCCAGTCGCAGGCAACGTCAACACAACTCAAAAAATCTCCGCCAAATTAGTGCAAAAGCGAGTCGCTAGAACGTTTACACGCCGTTTCACGCAACGTTAAGTTGTCTTTGGCAACGTTAAAACGTCGACAAATTGTTCCTTGGGTGTCGGTATGAGAAAATAATCAGAAAATCGTTTTTTATGTTTTCCCCATCTCTTATTGTGATATTACCCGAGTTGTGGTTTGTTATACTCGGATATTACTACAAACAATACATCCATTTCTCTTCTTTTCGCCATGCCATGCGAATAGCGTAGTTCAACGGTTAGAATATAAATCGCGGTACTGTTCGATCGATGTCATTTGGCGGATTGACAGATGACCAAAATCTGTTCTTTGAATGATCCCCTCGAGGGGAAAACCACTCATGGCATTATTTGGCATTACCCATATAAATTAACATGGCATTACTGGCAATACATGTACAAATTTCTTGGCATAACTACCAGATTTACATGGCATTACTGGCAATACATGTACAAATTTTGGGTCAATTACCCCCTCGGATCCCCTCATATCGGCTTTGGAGAGAAATAGTACAGTAAAATTGTCATCTGAAGTCGAAAAAGATGCGGGGAGGCTGAGTTTTTGGTATGTTCTTCGGGGGGTCTGAAAGTAAACCTCCCAAGTTTGTGTGTCCCCCACTCCTTGGGAACCATTCGCCATTTTGAAAAATTTTTGTAACCGACTTTTCTCCATTTCTATTGGTCGGAGTCGGAAAAGTCTGAGAACAAAAATATTCGGCAAAAAATTTTCAACTTTCTGTAGTTATTTTTTCAAAAAGATAGAGGGCGCCAAAGTTACAAAAAATAAATTTTAACGTATTTTAACCAACAAAAAGTGATTTTTTTTAAAAACTTTAAATAAGAAAGTTGTAGATCTCGGAAAAATTCCTATAAAAATATGTGTATTATTTATAATTAATTGAACAGTCTCTGACCTACAGCGACTGAAAGTCGGTAAAATTTTTTGAGAACCGGTTTCTGGTCATGCACGAAGTCGCGTGTTGTGGATTATATATTATTTATAATAAGAGCAGTACAAATGAAGTATCAAACTAAAGCTTGTGATGTACGCTACACAAATGACCCAGTATGTCGACATGAAAATTGCCGAAGGTATTTGACAGACTGATATTTAGTCGGGTACCGGTAGTCGAGTCGTTTTGGGTAATGGGCCATCCATCGCTTATATAAACGCGAAAAGAGGGGTTGGAGGGATAGGCAGAAGTATTATTAAGTGCCAAAAGGAAGGGAGAAGAGATTGCAAAAATTTTATAAAGTGTTGCAGGGGCGAGGGGTCAAAATTCGGAAAAATGGTTTTATAATTGATGGTAGTACAATAAAATGGTCATTCGAATTCGAAAAAAACCGAACAGGCTGAGTTTTTTATATGTTTTTTGGGGGGTCTGAAAGTAAAATTCCTAAGTTTGTGTTTCATCCACTCCTCGAGAACTATCCGCCATTTTGAAAAAACTTTGGAACCGACTTTCTCCATTTCTGTTGGTCAGAAGCAAAAAAGTGTAGGGATAAAAATCTTTGGCATAAAATTTGCAATATTTTTTGTTACAGGTTCAACTCTCTGTAGTTAGTTTTTAAAAAAGATAGAGGGCGTTGCAGTTATGAAAAATCAGTTTAACGACTTTCGTCGTTAACGGGTCATTTGTGTAGCGCATGTCACAAGTTTTAATTTGATAACTAATTTGTACTGCTCTTTGTAGAACACGCGACTTCATGCATGCCCAGAAAGCGGTTTTCAAAGAATTTTAACGACTTTCAGTCGCTGTAGCTCAGAGACTGTTTAATTAATATAATTATAATAATAATATATAATTTATACGATTTTTTCAAGCTCTCCCAATAAACACAAATCGACGGCATTGAATCGGGCCAATGTCGACAACGTCGGCAGTGCGTCGGCATCGGCGACTACACGCTGACCCGATGTTGACAGATTGCGATTTTCAGTTTTCGGTCAATAATTGGCAACTGACAGAGGTTTACATTACTACAGTCGACCTTATGCCGACACCACTTTAGGACCGATGATGGTCCGATTGGAACTTTGTTTAATCGGTCGAAAATTGGCAACTGACGATGGCCCGATTTACTATAGTCGACTTTATGCCGACGCCCACTTTATCTGCTTTAGGGCCGACGACGGTACAATTGGAACTTTGTTTGATTGGTCGAGAATCGGCAACTGACGATGGTCCGATTTACTATAGTCAACTTTATGCCGACACCTACTTTATCTGCTTTAGGGCCGACGACGGTCCGATTGGAAGTTTGTTTAATCGGACGAGAATCCGCAACTGACGATGGTCCCATTTACTATAGTCGAAATTATGCCAACGCAAACCTTATCTGCTTTAGGGCCGATGATGGTCCGATTGGAACTTTTTTTAATCGTTCTAGAATAGGAAACTGACCATGGCCCGATTTACTATAGTCGACTTTATGCCGACGCCCACTTTATCTGCTTTAGGGCCGACGACGGTCCGATTTGAACTTTGTTTTATTGGTCGAGAATCGGCAACTGACGATGGTCCGATTACGTCACCTTAAAATTTTTAAACTGCTTAATAGTTTCTTCCTAGTATGTAGAGATGGTGTTAATGTCACTATGTTCCCTGTACAGTGGAAGATAATATTATATATATAATGAGCAAAGATATATCAAAACTAGAATGCGGACTTGACAAGATGGTGGTACTTCTCTACAAGAATCACCTCTTCTGCGTCGGCAAACATACGTTAGACCTACATCGCAAAGCGGACAAAAATACTGCTGGTCCGATGTCGTAAATCGACGCCGATGACGGCAATCGACATCGGGTCGACGAAGGCCCGAGGGAACCGTGTTTGCTGAACTACAACTTTTTCATTTAAAGTTTTTAAAAAAAATCAATTTTTGTTGGTCAAAAACTGATTTTTTTTTGTAACTTTTTGAAAACCAACTACAGCAAGTTAAGCACTTGGGCAAAAATGTTGAAAATTTAATGACGAATATTTTTGCTCTTAAGACTTTTTCGCCTTCGACCAATAGAAACGAAGAAAAGTCGGTTACAAAGTTTTTTCAAAATGGCGGATGGTTCCCGAGTAGTGGGGGAAACACAAACTTGGGAATCTTACTTTTAGACCCTCCCCAACAGCATAAATTTTTATATGCCTACCCGGATTTTTTTCGAGGTACAATGACAATTTTACTGTACTAAAAGACTATACACTTAATAAGGAAACTACATTTTTAGGCGGTTTGTTGCTAAAAAGGCCAGGTCGTGTGGGTCAAGCGGCAGTTTACGGGAGCGGAGTATGGGCAGACAGCTTCGATAAGGACACTGACGCATCGTTGGCCGTTTGTACCACCGGCTGTGGAGAGCATCTGGTCCAAACTCAGCTCGCCAAAGTGATAGCAGAAGATTTAAGCACCACCAATTGCCCCACGACTGATTTATGCAGGTGTATGACTGAAAAATTTATCGACTCTCGGTAGGTAGCTTTTAGTTTTGGTTTAAAAGTCGCATTTAATAATACGCGGCAAAAACTACAAAGTGGGATAATAATGTCAATGATGGATAGAGTAGAAATAGGGTAAAATCTTTAATAAAGCAACAAAGATGCAATTTTTATTAAAACCTTATAACAAAAATAATTCTAAAGTAAATAGCATAAACAAACCAGCAAAAAACTGTTTCGAAATAAAAGAAATTAAAAATGAAAAGAACAAAAATATTTCTTTGCATCTGTGGATGAAAATATGTCAGAGAAACATCAAAAATAAATTATCTATGCCAACCATAAAGAAGACACGTAAACAGATTTCAGGTGAATAATGATGACGATTGCAGATACATAAGCAATCGAAATGTTGCGAAAAAGTAAAAAATTAAGACAACAGAAGTTTGAAACTCGAGTTTACTTTCAAGTTATCTAACCCCTTCAAACAACAAAACAACATATTTCTCGTTTTCATCATAAGAAAATTCTCGAACAACTTTTAAATCTATTAAACTTCAAAAAGATAAGCTATAGAGATTAAAGAGTAAATGGAACAAACATATTGCAACTTAATGCGAAATAATTCTTAAATTTAGTGCTTAATTTTTTTATTTCTGTCTTAAGCACTCCCCGTTCTCAGAGTGCTTCGAAGTGTCGCGAGCGACAATTCTCTCCACTTTCACCGGTGGAACCCAGCGACATCAACTAACTGTCGTCCACTGTTTTTTAGGTTAGATTTTTGTTTAAATAATAACACCATTTAAAGATGGACCGAAATATGTTAATTGGTTTTTATCTTCGGCATAAAGCAAAAAAGGGGACAAAAAAAAGAAATACCCGCTGAAGGTATCTTAACGTCTAAAATAGAGTGCTTTTTTTGAAGCAGAACTATCCTAACAGAAATGCCTGTCCTAACTACTTTTGAAGTGTCAGATCAGATATTTTTAATGTACTGTATCTACTTTTCTAATATCAGACAGGATACTTCTGATTTAAATTTTGAGTAGTTAGGATCTTAAGTTTGGCATATAGGATAGTTCTACTTTGTTTGAAAGTTTGAGACAATGATGTGTTTGAAATTAACTCTGTGTTTCGGACTTCCATTGTCTATATTTTATTTATACACGATGTTTCGATCAGTACAATCTCTGATCGTCTTCAAGTGCAAACTACAATCAATTCCTAAGGCTACGTACTTATATACTGTGAGAAATCACTCCACCTTGAAGTTTAAGAAGTTGGCTCCGCCCAAGGAAGGGCTTCCAAATATTTGGGATTTAAACACTTGGTTTACTGAAAATACCCTGATTCTGCCCAATAAAGGCAGCTTCAAGGAATTTTCATTTCTTCCAGTGTGACTTCTTAAGCCTAACAGATAGTGGTCTTTTAGTTTCGCCTATGTATGATTCACCACACTTACAAGGAACTTGGTAAATGCATTCCTTATTTTGGTTGTTCTCCGGTTTTGTTTTACTAAGAAGGCTTCCAATTGTATTACTAGATTTAAAAGCTGTTTTAATATTAAAGTTTTTCGCTACTCTTCGAATTTTCTCTGATACTCCTTTAACGTATGGAATTGTAAGGAATGCATTTGGCTGGTTTTGGTCTTGTAATCTCTGTCCTGTTTGTTGAAATTTAGAAATAGTATCTGTTATAAGTTTAAGGCTGTAACCATTCTGCTTCAGATCCTTCTTAATGTTTCTTATTTCGATTTCCAAGTCATGAGAATTGTTACAAATTTGAACGGCTCTCTTATACAAAGTTTTGATTATGCCTCGTTTGGTTGTAGCAGAATGATTTGAACCTTGATTTAAATATTGTCCTGTGTGAGTGGGTTTACGATACATCAAGAAAAGGAATTTGACAATTTTGCTCCAACTCCATCGTGAATTTAATGGTGGGTCTTATGTTATTTAGGTGGTGAAGAAATTCTGAAAGTTGTTGGTCATTCCCGGTCCAGACAATAAAAGTATCATCAACATATCTCAGCCAGAGCTTAGGTTTATATGTTACGGTATCAACCGCGTGTGATTCGAATCACTCCATGTAAATATTGGCCACCACTGGCGAAAGCGATAAACCCATTGGCAGACCGTCATCCTGAGCATAAAACCTATCTTTCACTTGAAAATAACAGTTATGTAGGCAGCACTCCAACAACTCCAGCGGTAGGCTGGTACGTTCATAAAGGGATTCGTCATCAACCAGTCTCTTTCTAATAATATCTAGCGATTCCCTTATCGGGACATTGGTGTATAGACTTTCGACATCAAAACTGACAAGTCTATCCTCGGGTCCTAAAACAAAAGATTTTGGGAAGTCCGTATAGATGAGGAGGCTAAGTTGGGACCTTGTATTGTCCGGAATATATCTGGAATACTTTTTCAGAATTCTATAAACCTTACTTTCGATTGATTGCGTCAGATCTTTTGGGAGAAGTTTATAGTTTCCTTTAGCAAGTACCTCTTCAACTTTTTGGTCATAGGTTTCCGTGTCCAAAATCACTGTTGCATTGCCCTTGTCTGCCGGTAAGATTTTAACTGATTTGTCCTTTTGAAGATTTTTCAACGCGATTTTCTCTGTCTTGCTTATATTAGAGGTATGCTTAATAGGTTTGTCAATAATGATCCTTACCTGATGTCTGAACTCGTCGTCGTCGTCTTGTCGTGGAAGAGGATTAACGATGCTTCTTACAGCGTTGGTGGTCAATTGACTTTGTGGCTGTTGATGGGCGAATTTCCTTTGGTGCTTCGCTTGCCAAGTCTGTCGCAGATGGTCGCAGGTTCGTGTGATTTTGTCCAGAATCGGTTGATAATATTCCTCCATAGTATTTTCTCGAATCTCCTGAAACCGTTGTCCCAGTTCTTCTGTCAGTAATGACTTGTTCCAGCGATGAAAGCTGATTTGGGACCGTAAAGGCGCTTTACTGGCGTCATCTAGAATCCGTTGAACTCTTTGTCCTGGAAATGATGCCTTAAGACGAAACGCAACCGGAATAATGTTGCTGTGTCTTGCTTGGCATAGGAATTCGATGTGCGTGTATTCTCTGGTATGCTTAATTAAAGTTTTTCCCGTAGCCTCGAAAAAGATCGCTGATACCGGGTCCGTACCGGGATTCTAACGTTTGTTTGAAAGTTTGAGACAGCCTTAAACTTATAACAGATACTATTTCTAAATTTCAACAAACAGGACAGAGATTACAAGACCAAAACCAGGCAAATGCATTCCTTACAATTCCATACGTTAAAGGAGTATCAGAGAAAATTCGAAGAGTAGCGAAAAACTTTAATATTAAAACAGCTTTTAAATCTAGTAATACAATTGGAAGCCTTCTTAGTAAAACAAAACCGGAGAACAAACAAAATAAGGAATGCATTTACCAAGTTCCTTGTGAGTGTCGTGAATCATACATAGGCGAAACTAAAAGACCACTATCTGTTAGGCTTAAGCAACATCAGACGAATCCCAAAAAGGTGAAACAACGAAATCAGGAATCGCCGAACATGTATAGTCAAAACAACACCGAATGAAGTGGGCAGAAGCAAAGGTTTGGCACAAGGAGTCACACTGGAAGAAACGAAAATTCCTTGAAGCTGCTTTTATTGGGCAGAATCAGGGTATTTTCAGTAAACCAAGTGTTGAAATCCCAAATATTTGGAAGCCCCTCCTTGGGCGGAGCCAACTTCTTAAACTTCAAGGTTGAGTGATTTCTCACAGTATATAAGTACGTAGCCTTAGGAATTGATTATAGTTTGCACCTGAAGACGATCAGAGATTGTACTGATCGAAACGTCGTGTATAAATAAAATATAGACAATGGAAGTCCGAAACATAGAGTTAATTTCAAATAGTTCTACTTTGTTGTTTTTTAAATATTTTGGCTTTTTATTTCTGCACAACAAACCTCCTCCGGAGCGACACGTAGTATGAAGCTCCAATTGGGGGCGGTGCTGCTGTGCACGTTACCTCTTTTTAAGAGTCACCTTTTCAATTTTGATGTTTTTGTTTCTTAGATAGAACAGATACTACGTCTCCGCGAATTACAAACTGTTTTTTTTAAATTCCAGAGGTGTGCATGGTGCCTGTGTAGCTTGAAACTAGTACTGTAGGTGTCTGGATTCTCCATTAGACATTGGAGCCATTGCCAAACGCTTTGTCCGATATGCCACGAGTGTAACTCTAATTTGTAATGTCCATATCTACCAACGTGAAAAAAAGAAAATCAGAACTATCCTAACAAACAGATAGGGGAAAAACTGCTTAATTGCTATTGGTTAACGAAGTGTCGCTCGTGACGCGTCGAAGCTCTGAGAACGGGATTTAAATTTAAGAATTGTGCATTACGTTGCTGGGTAAACCCGCCTTAAGTTTTAGGAATTAGCGAGGGAATTAGGTAATAATTTTTAGAGTTGATGGTTAGGTAGCTAGTTAAAATCACTATAAAAGTAGGTACTTACAGTTAGCATTGGAGGTTCTTTCGAGAAAGTATTGAGATTTCTTTAGTTAGGAATTTGTAAGGTTGCCCAAAGCTGCGCCAATGTTTTTGTTCGGGAATGGTCAAGAAATTTCTTCGTTCTTCTAGATATTGTAATACTGAAGAATCGAGTTCCATCTGCGAGATTGCATAAGGGCCCTACTTCAGCCAAGTTCGTAAGTCTCACGCATTTTAACGAACCCACAGACGGAGTGTGTAACAATATAGAATTCGCGTGCAAAAAACTAAGATACGCAATTATTTAAAAGTCGATTCCAATAATAATAAATGAAGGAGCGTTTGAGTCGAGTCGAGTCGAATGAGGTATTGGAAGCCTTATATTAGTATTTTGTCGAGTATTATAGTTATTTCGATTTGGGACAAAGTTAGAGATGTTTTTTTATGAGGCATAATATTTCTAAAATATAAAATGAAGCGAGTGTCAAAATTTTATTTTCAATAAAGAGGGATTTACAGTGTATTCGAAGGGAAACCTGACAAAGAAATCGCAGTGCCCTTTTTTGTAGAATAATAACCTGATCCCAAAGAAATTTTCTGCAAGAGCCCCAGAATGGTAATCCATAACCGATAGTGCGGTGCGGTTGGCTTTCAGTCGGTTGTTTGTTATCTCAAATGCTTGATTTAAGAACGTTCCCCCGGTGTCTTTCTTAGGGATATTTCAATTTTGTAGTTTTAAGCCACAGTTAAAATGACGTTAAACAGCTGTAAGTTGGTGAAAAATGTCTTCGGCGTGACAAATTCGCTACAATTTTGCTTCATTTTAAGAGCATGTCTTCTATTTTAAGTAAGTGTTTATGTATGTGTTGTTAGTCATAACTAGTCAATTTGTTTTTATACAAAATTAACATTTTCATTAAGAAAAAAAGCTTTCAATCTAATATAAACATTTTCTAACCTCAAAAAATTTTTTTAAGAAAAAATTATTTTTATATTTTTATTATATTTACTTTTACATTGTTTTAATTAAAATTTTACATTTGAATGTTTTTTTTTGTTGTAGAACCCTTGAAAATGGCTTTCAATTGAGGCCGAAACACGTCGGGATTTTTATGTAAATAAAGTCAACATTTTTTTAAGAAAAAAACTTGACTTATTTATGAATTTTTGTGGAACAAAGACGCCTCTCTTTTTCCTGTAATCCATAACGGAGATATGATTTCACCATCGATGTAATGGATTCCACCAAAGAAAAATACGTTGTTCGAGCCATTTGTTTCCAAAGCTCAATGATGTTATTCGAATGCAGTATGATCCAGATGATTGTTGTTTAGAGTATTAATGTGACTATCAAATTTTAGATTTGAGTTGATATTGAGGCTAAGAAATTTTGCGTTGGTGCTGTTATTAACGATATGGTCACCAAAAGAAACATCTTGAAAAGCAAAGTTCTTAAACATAATAATATGAGTTTTAGATATGTTAAAAGATAAACGATACACCATGCAATAACTTTAGCAAGATCTGAGTTTATACTTTCGTGAAGTCTGATAATGTTTTTGTCATTCCATAGTATTGTTGTATCGTCAGCAAAGAAGGTGAAAGCTCCAGTAATTTTAAGTTTCATGAGATCGTTTATAAACAGTAGAAATAGAAGAGGTCCAAGTACAGATCCCTGTGGAACTCCACAGGTTATCGGCTTCCAGTCAAATGAATTCTCTCCCAGCGCAACAGTCTGAACAGGTCCAGAGAGACAATAACCACTTCAAAGCTACACCCCTGAATCTATAAATTGAAAGCTTCCTTAGCAAAATTCAATTACTTACGCTGTCAAAAGCTTTCGACAGGTCGAAAAAACACTGCCTGTATTTTGTCCACAACATTTTAAAACGGAGAATATAAAACCACTATTTAAGTCTGGTAAGAAGTAAAATCAACAGTGGAAAATAACATGCAAACTAAGGACCGGTTTGACGAAAACGTACTCACCATGTTGACAAAACAACATCTTTCGTTCTCGTCATATGAAAATTCTAAACCAAATCTATTAAACTTCAGAAAGATATACTAGAGATTAAAAACTCCTCCAAAATTAAATATTTAGAAAGTTGTGGTCGATTCGCACTTAAAACGGAACAAAATTATAGAATGCTCGTGCAAAATACTAAGATACCTTATGCATACATATAAACAAATAAAAAATACTCTTACTACTTCACAGAAGTTTGGTATTTACAGTGGTCTGGTCTGGTAAGATACAGCATAGTCGAAAAAGCATATATTCCCGATCAAATTCCGAAGATTCGAAAGCAGCATCTTCAAACTCAAGTAGATCGGCCCAAAAATTCAATCTTTTAACCTATAAATTTATAAAAAATTTGCAACTGGCAATCAGTTTGACTAAATTCGAAGTTGACTTTGAATTGTTTGGCAGTTGTAAACTTTTTATAAATTTATAGATTAGAAGGTTGAATTTTTGGGCCGAACTACTCTAAGTTTGAAGATGCTGCTTTCGAATCTTCGGAATTTGATCGGTAATAAATGATATCACTTTTAGAAAAAGATCCATTTTTTTAACAACGCAAAATTACAACCTCTAAAATTTTGCCAATGTAAATGGTAAGTTTTGAAATGTCAAATTCGACTGTAGTACGAATTTCATTGTAAATGTAGCTTTATACTAGGGTGCAAACCATCGATGTACTAAACGTCGATGGTGCAAACTGACGGTAAAACCGCTCACGAATAATGTCATGAATGCCAAAACATCCCCGAAAAAAACATGGTTTTTCGGGAAACCTCCTCAAAATTTATGAGATATACAAATAACAGGCAAGCGTGACTGAGAAAAGGGACGCGGGGAGCGCGAACAGTTAATTTTTGATAGAATGGGAAGGACGATCAGCACTCAAGAATACGAACTGTCACAAATCTATGTTGTTTCCTGTTCAAGAATTAGGGCCCCGGGCGGAAGTCGTGACGTAGGGCAAGTGGATGGTAAAAAGAGTGCGTAGAGGACGGTTTGTCAGGCACACAGCCACCTCATTCGATTTACCACTAGTAAGGGCGAGTTTGTACATTCAACATTTTTTTGACAGCGGTGGAACGCGTAGCGGTGTAAACAGCTGAGTGGCAATAACCACACTTAAAATAATAAATTAATACCTCAACTTCGGCTCGAGAAAATCGGCCGTATTCATCCAAGGCTCCCTTCTTCCTTGTGAAATGTAAATTCTTATGGGCGGAGGAAGGAAGGAGCCTTGGGGAACGACTATGAATACTGCCCTTACTCATGCTGTGCTCCTGAACAGTTTTTTCAACAGTCTTCAATGCAAGTACGTTTTTGCCTCAAATTTAGTATGATGTCTAGCTCATCATCAGAGTCTTAACTTGAACTGTCTTGCATTATGTTTAATCCAGCGACGATTTTCCACCGACACCCAAAGCCGGTGGCGATCGGTGCCAACATTTGTTGGATTGGGGAAATCCATCTAAAAATTTAGGATCTATTGTTGGACTGGTGAAATCCATCTGAAATTCGTCCTAAGTCAAAATAACTAGTAAGACCTAAAAATTCAGGGAAAAAGTGATTCTTCCAAGTGTTCAAAATTACCCTTGTAAAAATAGTTTCATATTTTCTCAAATACTTTTTGTTACAAGTAAATGAAATACTGGTTGTTTAGTTAAACCGCGTTTTTGTTTGTTTTAGGTATCTGCGAGACGTCGAACGGAAAATGGGCGGAACTTTAGTTTTGAGATCTGATAACAAAAATGGTGAAGTTTGCTTACTATGGGGCCATAGTACTGAAGGCATGTCTATAGGGTTTATGAAAAAAGGAGATAGAACGGCCACTGTAAGTTATTTATTATACGCAGGTTTTTTTTCACTTATAATTTTGAATATTTGGTTATAATCGCACATCCGGATTCTTGACGATTTAAAACTCTGCAGCACAGTCAGTGTTGCCAACCATAAAAATTCCTCAAGCTGGCAGTGTGATCTTTTGTGCATCGTTGTTTTTTATGATTGACATTTAATAACATTTTTGGTAAAAAAAATACTTTTATGTTCTTCAATAACAGGGTGTTCACCAAAATTTTAAAATCGAAAATCCTGACTTTCTGACCAAACTACAAAAAAATTATCACTCTTTTTCGACATGTTTGGTTATTACATAATAATAGTGACATATTTAGTAGTATTCTGTTTTTGGTAATTTCAAATGATTTAAAAATGAAACTTCTGAATTTTTAGTACTTATCATGACTTATAGTTTTTTTAAGTAAAAAACTCTGACTTGCACTGACTATCATGACCTTTTTTGTCTAGACTTCCTGACCCCCTGAATAAATAAGCAATAAATAAATAATCATTTGTCTGAAGAAAAAGGTTTTAACCAAAAAATCAATTTGATTTTGTTTCTTTTTTAGTTTTACAGACTAGATTTTGTAAGTTTTTGACGTTTGGCTCGAATAATGTTCAACTGGTTTATTAATAACGAGTTAGGTTAAAGAGAAAGATGAATGACATATAACAAGTGCGAGAATGAGAGACAGCTGAAGGTTAACAACTCGGGGGCCTAAATGCCCTACTCGCTATTGATAAACCGCAGTGTGACCACCAGCTGGAGTGTAATTTTTTGATGAATTTATGACCAAATTTTCAAAATTTTATCACTTTTTATGACCTTTTTCGAAAAAAATTATGACAGTGTAACAGCAGGTAAGACTTGATATTTTTGTGAAAGTAGCGTAATTATGAAAAAGGTTAGATACCTATATAACTAAGAAGTTGGTAAGTAAGTAAAATTGGTAAAATAAAGAACTAAGTACGCTTTAAAATTAAAATTAGGTTTTTTATTTTTTACAAAATACCTATTCCTACATAGTTCTTAAAACAATTGCTTTATTTTTTAAGATTTTCTTTTCCTTCAAGTCCTTAATTTTCCGTTTTTTCCTCCTCTTATTCCATTATTCTTTTTTGCTTCCTCCTGTTTTTTTGCAGGTAAAATTGATTTCAGGGTGACCACTGGTCATAAAATCATAATTTGTCATAATTTTTGAAGATGTGTCGATGGCTAAATGTCATAAAATTTGACATTCTACCCTTTACGGATCACTATTTTTTAGGACAGTGTTGTAATTTTAGAAATTTTATTTTGCAAATAGCCTCTCTTTATACGTGTATAAGAAATACTAGGTCATGTTTAACCCTTCGCTCTCTAGAGATGTGTCTTATTGGAAAGGGAAATAAACATTTTGGACTAGTTGGTCTATATGTAAACGGATTATTACATTGACTGAATTCTGCTACACCATGATCTTTCTTTTTTTTATGCTTTTGAAAAGATAATACAGAATAGTTTGGTCTTAATTTTATAATCTGACTTCTTTACTTTTGGCACCTAACCTAAAAAATTGTGTGCAATAGCGAATAGTTCTCTAAAATCAAACCAAATATATGTAACTTTCTTGTTTTTCTTATATTAGCATATTTTAATTAGTAGCAAAGTGTTGACTAATAGTTCTTTAAAAGTGAATGATCTCTGGCTATTATATGTGCGGTTTATTTTATGTTTTTTTTTATAATACACGATTTTTTTATATCTTTTGGTCGTCTTCAATTGGTGATAGGATCAAACACCGATTTCGGCCAATGGACGGAAAATATGACCAAAACGCGTTCTGGTTACCAACATATTGCCAATTGCCCGAAATATCGCTTTTCGACCGTTTAATGTAGACCAGAACGCGTTCTGGACCTTTTGCAATTGCTAGTCAGCCTAAGAGCATTCTGGCAATCGTCACATTACCAGAATGCGTCGAACCCACAAACAAATCGTCTAAACGCCAATGTAATAGAATATGGAAAAATATTTTTATTGTTTAAATTTTAGTAATAGTAGTAGTAGTAGTAACAACTAGGGGGCGCCCAGCCCCCTAATTCACCACCTGTACCGCTTGAACGGTAGTGGGCTCTCCGGGCCTTCCTGTTCTCTTCACGAAGTCCAGTACCACTTGAGAGCTCGTAGGTCCTCTACATCTAGGTTCGGTTGTCCGAGTACCTGATGCCTCATCCTTTTAGTATGCTTCGCACTCCGCAACGAGGTGCCG
This sequence comes from Oxystoma pomonae, assembly GCA_963921995.1. NCBI lineage: Eukaryota > Metazoa > Arthropoda > Insecta > Coleoptera > Brentidae > Oxystoma > Oxystoma pomonae. The sequence goes on from OY998165.1 coordinate 95,968,735, forward strand.
GGATGTCTCCTCCGCCCTCCCGCAGGCCTGGCAGATAGAGTCATTCCGGATCCCGATGCGAGTCAGATGCTTACTGAGTCAGTTGTGGCCGGTCAGTATCCCTGTCAGTAGTCCAGTATCTTTTCGTGTCCTTCCCAGGAGCCATTTGAGTCTGGCCGCGTCCGGTCCGTCGGTGAATTCTTTGGACTGTCTGCATCCTATTTCGCTCTCCCAGATGTCTGCCAGTGCATCATTAGCCAATTTAATGAGTCGACTTTGCAGCTGTCTCCTTGTTATACCTAAGAGTGGTTCCGGTTACGTATTGTAGGTGAGCCCCTTGTCCTGGCCCCGAGCGAGTTCATTCGCCTTTTCGTTGCCCGACACTCCCGTGTATCCCGGTACTCACATCACTGTAACTCTCTTGTCTTGACTCAAGGCTTCCAGTGCTTCACGCACTCTTCCACCAGAGTATTGGCAATTTTTGGCGGACTGAGTGTCTTTAGGGCCGCTTGACTGTCTCTTCTAGTGTTTCCGCCATTATAATGGCGTATACCTTGGCTTGGAAGACCGTAGCTTGCTCTCCGAGCGGGTAGCTTATCCGAACCTCTCAGTCTTGCACGTAGACCCCCGCCCCTGTTGTCTGCCTCTCCGATAGCTTGGAGGCATCGGTGTAGCATATCACAGCGTTCCTCTTGAACTGTTGGTGGAGGTTCTACCTCTGCCAGAATTCCCTTTCGGGAATTTCGACTTTGTACCTCTTATTGAATCTCCAGGGAATTCGGATTGCAATCTCAAAGGACGCAAGTAGCATGTCCCTGGTGGCCATTTGAGCGACCCTTAGATGTCCAACGGCTTCCCCTCTACTGATCAGAGTCTCTCAGACGCAAATGGGTCGCCATCGCTTCCTTCTTGATCCAAGTCGTTACCAAAGGCAGTCCCAGAATGGTCTCGAGGGCTTGGATTAGTGTCGTCCTCATAGCGGCGGTTGTTCCCTGCACAGTCAGGGGTTTCCCGTACATTATGGGTGCTCTGAATCCCTACATTTTTCTCTTTTTGGTGAACAGGATCATCTCTGTCTTTCCTGGATAAACAGAGAGGCCGTTCTGTTGGCACCAGTTTTCTATGATTCGTACAGCTCGTTGCATTCTGCTGCAGACGGTGTCGAGGAAGCGACCTACCACCTCCACAACTCCGTCATCTGCATACGCTTGGGCGTCGAATCCTTCCTTTGTCAGCTTTTCCAAGAGGGTATCCATAATTAGGCACCATAGGTGTGGTGACAGGCAGCTGCCTTGTGAGCATCCCCCCGTAACCTCGACCTGTACCTTGGATTCACCTAGTTTAGCTTGTATCTTCCTTTCTTTTAATGCAAATCTTACCCATTCAATTATGAGGGGTTTAGCCTCTTTCTTTTGAAGGGCGGATGTTATGACCTGCACTCTTGCCTTTTCGAAAGCTCCCTCTATGTCAAAGAATACCGCGATTTTGAATTAAAGTGCTTTCTCTGCCTTGTGCATTACTGCGTGTAAGGCTGTGTCGGTCGACCTGCCCTCTATGTAGGCGTGCTGGTTTTTATAAAAAGGATTGTTGGCAAGGACTCCCCCTAGGAGGTGTCTGTCCACCATATTTTCCATTGCCTTCATCATAAACTATGTTAAACTTATGGGTCTGAAGGATTTCGCTGCAGTGGAGTCTTTCTTTTCCTCCTTTGGGATAAAGACCACGACAGCCTTTCTCCATGCTGTCGGCACGTATCCTAGCGCGATGCTGAATCTGAAAACTCTCCTCATGTACGGAAGGAGTATCTCTTGGCCCTTCTGCATCAGCGCCGGGAATATACCGTCTGACCCTGGTGTCTTATAGGGGCTGAACTCATTGATCGCCCGATGATGGTGGCGTCCGTCATCACGCGATCTGCTAGTCCCCAATCAGGTTGTAGGACTGTTCGTGGTCCAGCTGGATGTTGCGTCTGGCGGTCGCCTCCCTCTCCGGGAAAGTGAACCTGAAGGAGGTGCCGCAACGACTCTTCGCTTGAGGCGGTCCAGCTTCCATCTAACTTCTTTAACGACGTTAACGTTTGCCTTGAGTCGCTGCTTAGGATCTTAAGGAGCCTGGAAGTCTCTGGGAGAGAATTTATCTCTCCGCAGTAGGTCATCCAGCTCTCCCTTTTGTAGCGTCTTACCTCTCTTTTGAATTCTCTTCTGGCTTCCCTGTACTCCTCCCAGGAGCCTTCCTCCCCACGCTTCGTCGGCCTTTTTTGGGCTCTCCTGTGACGAAGCTTATCTATCCTGCCGCTCTACGCCTAGGCGACAAGGGTTTTAGGTGTCATGCCTCCTCGAAGCTGGATATGATCTTCCTTTCCAGGTTGCCGACTGTCTCTTCTAGTTCTTCTCTTGTGACGATATCTTCACCCAGGGGTCCTTTGTTCCTGTCCAGGATCGCTTAATAGCGTCCCCAGACCGTGTTATGCAGGTTCCTCACGAGTTCCTGGTGTTCCTCGCCGGTGTCCATCTCATATCTGATCATGCGATGTTCAGACGTGACGATCTCCTGCGTTACTCTCCAGTTGACGATGTCTTGATATATACTTCGTGAGACCAATGTTATATAGAACGTCGGTTCACAATATACTTCGTGAGACCAATGTTATATCGAACGTCGGTTCACATCCCTTGTTTGTGTTTGTTTTTTATTTCTAGGTCCGTGGTGGTGAGAAACTCAAATAGAGCCTTCCCACGTTGGATCACATCACTACGCGCGTCACACCCCACGATCACCGAAAATTTGTTACCTTCTGCGAACGTAATTACTCGCGCTAGTTCCTCTCAAGGAGGTGGGTCTTCGCTATCGTACGGCATCCAAATTTTAAAAATAACATCAATGCTAAAAGAAACAGAAAACATGAAATGATTAAAATGCGCAGCGAAGAACGTTTACTACATATTATACTTCTGGTGCCTTAAGGGCATACCTACATCTACTTATTTTTACACGAACTGTTGTTGTGACATTTGCTGTTACATACTACTTTCTTGGCTCTACACGCGCATTTTTTGTCGACGCAGTAGCGCTTGCAATTACATTTTATAAAGCCCTGTTTTAATCCAGATGCTAACCTGGTCTACGTTAAATGGTCGGAAAGCGATATTTCGGGCATTGGCAATATGCTGGTGACCAGAACGCGTTTTGGTCATATTTTTCGTCCATTGGCCGAAATCGGTGTTTGATCTATATATTTTTTTAAAATATGTCGAATAAAAATGTCATAATTTTTCTGAAAAAATGTCATAAATTCATTAAAAAAAAAACGGTTCTGTCAGCGATTTTATGAAATTGACTGATCTCCCTCAAATGCCTGCAATTTTTAACAACTGCCAAATCGAGTATCTCAGCTCTGGTAAAATAATAACTGACAAAAATTGTATACAGGGCCTCTAAACTATGCTTGTTTAAATTGCAATGTTTTTTTTTCTTTTAGAGTACAATTTCAACTCTTCCAAGCAATATTGAACCAGGTCTTAAAGTAAATGTAGGAGGAACCTGCTTTTATTTTGAGCCCCAAGAAAACGGGACATCTTAGACTGTTATTGTTTGTAAGTTGTAAATTATTTATTTCCACAGGGTTTTCAGCAAAAAATTAAAAAATATAGCTTTCATGGAAGATTTTTCTCTAACATAGGGCATGCTGTTCTTTTACACAAGTGCTTTTTTCTATAAAATAATAGGAAAAACGCGTTTGTTCGTTGCTTGAATGGATTTTTAACGAAAAACGGTTTTTTCTATTGTAATACAAATCGAAAAAAAGATAAGAAATTATTGAGAGGGTTTTTGAACATGCACTTTTGCAGCTGCTGTTGTTATGTTGTTTGGTCGTATATGTATAACGATAACATCATAGTGAAAACTAATGCTTCTGGACTGCTTTAAGTAACGGACAGTAATTGAAGTCCTTGGCTCTAAATATAAACACGTTTTAATAAATTAAATTTAGCAAGGGAAACTATCGACTCTTCTGTAAATCTCCTTGCAAATATTAAACGGATTTTTTCCCTATTAATAGAAAAAAAAAGCATCTTCTTTCACGAAATATATTGTTTTAAAAACAAACTTTTAGAAGAATTTAATAATAAACTGGTTTTTTGATTGATTGATTATTTTTAATATCAAACATCGTCTAATAATTTTATTTTTTAAACTGAACAAAAAAGTCCTTTTTTAATAAAGCAGTGGAAGTGATAAAATTGACTTTGCTGAAAGCCCTAGATGATGATTGTCACCTAAAAAATAATTTCATCTAGTCAAATCGTTTTTTGTTTTATATATAAAATAATAATGACTCCAGGTTAAAATAAAGTACGTTATAAGTCAGATCAGACTAGTGTACTTGAACAGTGTGGTAAAAAGACAATATTCTGGGCGCAGTCTTTTTGTTTCGCGTAAAACTGATGTCAACCTTTTCTAACTAAATTGTAATAACTAACTAACTGTTTACTAGTTTGGTAGTACAAAAATCCCAAGAAAGTCAATTTTTTTGACGACTTTTGTGCTGCGAACTTAGTAAACTGTTACAGAAATTTGGTTAGAAAAGGTTGACAGCACGCGAACCAAAATTTTCACCCAGAATATTATCAATTTAATGGTCAGTTATTTAGTGAGATTTAATTTTATTTACAAAAAAGGTCATTACCTATAGTTGACAAAAGTAAGGTTCGTAAACCTAGCCCCATAATTCAAAAAAAAAATAAGTTTTGATGTCTGTCTATTTAGAAAAATTCGGTAAATAATGAAAAGTACCTCTTGGTATGGGAAAATAATCAAAACAATACATTTTTTCGAACTAACGTAGGAAAAACAAAAATTCACTTAAGCAGTTTTTAAAGCAACAAACAAAGATTTTCGATATTTTTGTGATATTACTACAAATAAGTGCCCACCAAAAAAATTGTTTCGTTGCTGCTCCCCACAGGTAGTATTTAAAAAAACTATAGAGAATGATTGATCAGTTGTCGATGATTGTCAACCTTTTCGTTTTTTTTGCTCAGATCATATATAGTAGTATATTTATTTATTTCTTTTTAGACTTATTACAAAATACAAACATTAAAAACATTAATAACTAACAACCATAGAGATCCTTTTTCTTAAATAAAAACATTCCTATGGAAAATTAGTCAGTAAAAGAACGATTTTTTAAGTTTTTTTTAGATTTTTTTTTTAATATTTTTCATTTATCAGAAATTTCAGATTCAGTGATTTGTTACACTAAGGTTGTTTTGTTGCCTAGTTTAGTTTTAAAATAATGTTTATTTTTATGCACGAATACAGGGTTCAAAGTGATTTTTAATTTTGAAATTTCTTGACTTCCAGGATTTCCATGACCATTTTTTAAAAAAATTTCTGACATTTTTGTCCAAATTACACTTTTTCCAATCTAGTCGCATAGTCTCTGTACATTATATTTTTTCGTTATTAGTTAAGTTATTATTTGAAAAAGTGTTACCACCGCCTTCAGCAAACTATAAAATAAAAGCAAATTTACTTTTTTTCCAACGCATTCGCCAAACCTTTAACATTTTAATACCTTAATAATTCTGTGAAAATGCAGATATAGGGAAGTAATATCTCCACCAAACTATAAAACTCAAGCAAATTTACTTTTTTCTAACGCATTAGTATTAAAGCACCATAATATCTCCGCATCTCAACGTCGTGTTTTGGAATAAAATCTGTCGTAAGTACAATTTTCTGAGGATCACAAATATTATTAGAATTTTTTACGGTACTAGCTTCATAATTATATTTAATGATAGAATAATAAAAATGTATAATATAACCTAATTTTCTTTGGGCTCCTCTGCCTCAAGCTCTTTCGTGCCCCAAACGCTGACTCCGTTCCGTTTCCTCGTTGAATAGCTGTTCTTTTGTTTTATTTTGCTTCAATGAGAATTTTAGATATTTTGTTTAAAAACTACCTACATACAGGCCCTTCCCCTCCTAATGTTTCAAAACCCAATGGCTTAAAAATATAGTTATTAGACAACATTCTGTATTTAATGTTTTTTTTTTTATTTGCGGCTTTATTGCTTTCCAAAGATGTCTTCTTTAAATAGCATTCTGCTAAAGTGTCTACGATATTACTTCCCAAACCAAAGATTTTCCACATTCAAATAAGTGTCATACCATCTGGTCGTTTGCCATCCACTCTAGCGTTTAGTCCAGCAGGTTCTAGAGTGAGATGGTGCCCTGTTGTAATGAGTGCTTTTCTAATAATTTCATAACATTCCTTATGTCTAGAAAATCGGCCTTTGCTATAAAGGCATGATAAACCATGAGTTCCTGAACAATCAACCATAATTCCACATATATGGGGCTCAATAATTTGACATCCTAGGCGAAGTCCAATGGCAATTCGAATAAGTTATCTGTTAAGAAGAAAGAAAAAATTATGCTTTTAATCTGGCTTGATCCTTCACATCTTCAGCGCTTTCTAAAAGTTGTGTTTTTTTTTAATTCCGTGATTGGAACAGTCCATTCTTTTTGAGTTTTTAAATCAGAGGTTTGAATATTTTTGTTTGTCATCACAATCTCTTCATGGTTTTGCTGCTCATTTGTTGTCATATTTTTAACAAGCCCTTTTAGTTTTTGCGTTTTTTGAAAAAGTTCAACTTTATTTTTGTGTTTGGATCCTTCAGTGGGATTTTGCTTCCCTGCTTAAGCCACTTTATCCAGTCAAGTGGAGCTTTCGCACCAGGATCCATACAATCCATACAGGGTGTCTGCAAAATCAGCTGATTAAAATTTCTGTCTTTCCCGCATTAATTAAAAAAATTCCTGTTTAATTTTTATATTTTATTTCTGTATTATTTTTTTTTTGTTACTTTTTAAAATAAAAGTCGATATTTTTTTGCGGTACAAATAGTGAAAAGTTATGTTCAGGTAAAATGAAAAATAATAACCCCTCACGAAATACATTGAAAAATTATTTCGGTGAAATTTGACGAAATTTTAGTATGTTATAGTGCGTTATAAGATCAGAAAAATGGGTAAGTAAAGATTGATTTCTATGACTAGTTCCAGAGATATAGACGGTCAAAGTTTAAAAAAACGTCGTTTCGGGGTATATTGGGTACGGTCAAAAAGGCATTTCCTGACCGAAATAAAATAAGTGATCGACGAATATGATTTACCGAGGAACCACACATGAACTTCCTTATTATTTTGTTGATAAAACGTTAACAAGTTGTATACAGGGGCTAGTCAAACAAATCATTTTTTTAGACATTTTTATTTTCCTCTTTTTTATAAAAATTAATGATATAGAACTTTTTGCATGTACCTCGTAGCTAGGAAAAAAAATAAAATAAAATCTATTTTATTTAAAGTTTATTTACTCTTCACGTTAACTGAATGCAAAATAATATTTAGATTTTTAAGTTGCAAAATAATTAAATATGGTTTTTATAGTAAAAAAATTAAAAAAAAAAACATGTAAGACAAAGTAACTGTTACTGGGAAGAAAAACTTATTCAGTTTATCTAGAAAATACTAAAACATTAATGTTTGCTCAAAAATAATTTTTTATTCTTGTATAGAGGAAAATAAAAATGTGTCAAAAAATGATTTTTTTGATTAGCACCTGTATACTAACGTTTTACCAACAAAATAATAAGGAAGTCCATGTGTGGTTTCGTCAAATTGCACCGAAATAATTTTTCAATGTATTTCGTGCGGGGTTCTTTATTGCTAAAAACGGTGCTTTAAATAAAATTAAATTAAGATTTACATAAAGTCAAATATAACCTACTGCACTAAATAAACGCAAAATATTTTTATACAAACAACTTAAACATAACACAAAAATAATAATGTTCAAGAATAAATAGTAACACTTAAAAGTTGGCCTTGTGTAAAATAAATATTTTTTACTTTTTAAGATCAATTTTTTGGTTTAGAGCTGCAATTTATTTTTTTGATTCTTCCATATTTTTTTTCTTAATTTCTAATTCCTTGACTTCATCCTGTGCTCTTTTTTTTTCTCTTCCTCCTAAATTTAATTTATTTTGCTTGGGCCAGCCTACCTCTTGCATTTCTTATTGACAAAATTAGTTGATTGATTGATAGGGACTGCAGCCCACACAACTTAATTACGGAATCGTAAACAGTACGCTGGGCAATCAAAGATTCATTTTTCAAATTTTCAACAGTAACCTCTTTATTAATTGAAAATCTTCTTTCCAAAGCGACATTGTCATGGGATAAAATTAGAATATGTTTAACTACTTAGATTTCTGCAGGAAAACAAGAAAATATTTACGCGCTTTAATTATAACAAGCAAAAAGGGTCTCTAACCCCCATTTGCAACGAATATTTTTTATCAGTCCTTACTAAAACTCTCTTTAGCAATAAGTGCGGAAAAGACGAAAATACTGCCCATCTCTTTCTCGTTTGTTAATGAACGTTTTAGTTAATGGAGACATGAAAATTAGTCGGTGAAAATGGGGGTAAGAGCCGGTGCAATAAGGGCGGAATTAAACAACAAATACACTAGCACGTTTTTTACATCCTCATTGGTGCGCACAAAAATACAAATATAGCTCAGACAAACGTAGTGCGAAAGAATTTCGTTAAGAATTATCTGGGAGAATTCAAACATACTAAATATTTTGGTTATTCCCTGACTTAGGTCATTTTTGGGTTTTTACTGACTTTACCCTGACAGCATACAAATTCCCTGACTTTTCCAGGTTTTCCCTGACCCCTTTGAACCCTGTAATACCGATAAGAAGTGTAGACATAAAGAATAGACATCATAATTTTTAAAATAATGGTTTTCAGTGGTCCAAGTAACCGGCTTTTGCTATCTTTCTGACTATCCTTTTTTGAAGGACTAGAAACCTTTCTGCGTGAATTGGCTCGTGACTTGTGTGGTAGAACATCATTAAGAGGCTGTCTCCATCCACAGATTGGAGATCGCAAAGTAACCACTTTTTAATTTAAGGAATACATTATAATTATCAATGTGATTTTTCCACGATAGGTGTCTATCTAAGAAAATGCCTAGAACTTTGTACTGCATTATCTTTGCTTCTCCTGCATTCAGAATTGACTTGTTTTGGGTACTTTGACGCTCTCCTCCACTGGTAGACTTTTTTAAATTAATTTTTGAGCAAACATTTTCGTTTTTATGTTTTCTGCTTCTTGTATTTGTATATTGCACTACATTATCAATGTGCTTTTCCTGCATTCAGAATTAACTTGTTTTGTGTACTTTGACGCTCTCCTCCACTGGTAGGCTTTTTTTAATTAATTTTTGATCAGACAATTTCGTTTTTATGGTTTCTGCTTCTTGTATTTGTATACCGCACTACATTATCAATGTGATTTTTCCACGATAGGTGTCTATCTAAGAAAATGCCTAAAACTTTGTACTGCATTATCTTTGCTTTTCCTGCATTCGGAATTAACTTGTTTTGTGTACTTTGACGCTCTCCTCCACTGGTAGGCTTTTTTTAATTAATTTTTGAGCAAACATTCATGGTTTCTGCTTCTTGTATTAGTATACTGCACTATATTTGTTTTTCTGCATTCAGAATTAACTTGTTTTGTGTACTGCAAAGTCACCAAGTTTTGGTCAGCAAGCTGTGCCAAATGATGATCTTTTGTAATAACTCCATACGATAGACTCCCTTTATAAATGAATGGATTGCCCAGCAAAATTATTTATAAAAAAAACTACGAGGCGGGATCATAGGCATAAACTGGTTAATCATTCTCCATTTCTTTTTTAAAATTACAGTTGGAAAGCAGCGTAGGTGAACCTTGAACAAGTTTTTATAGAATATCTTTTAAATGGGTGGTGGGCAAAGAAAAATTATTGGTGGGAAATTGTGGCCAAAAAATGGCAAGTCAAATCCACTAATAAATGAAAATCATTTAATTACCAGGGGGCGGTTTCACGGACCAACAAAAGTCACACTAAATTTTTTGGATTTTTTTACAAAAAAGTCGCAAGAACAACTTCAAAGAATTTGACTGATTACTGTAGATGATTGGTTCTTTTTCCTCGGTTGACAGGTTCCCCTTTCCTGATTTATGCCTGATCCACAGATTTGCTTTTTGCAGCTAGCTTTATTAAAAAAGAGCAAAAAAGCTAGCGCCTTTTTTTTTGTTGTCCAGTTTGGCGTAAAAAAGAGAACAGTTTTTGCGCGTGCATGAAAGAAGAATGAAGATTAACCGCATCATGTGTACGCATTTCTTGTAATAGGTTATCGAAATCTCCCTGCTCCCTTCTTTTGGCAGGAGTATTCAGAGGGTGCACATGAAATAGCCTTTTCATTTTAATTTTTTTTGTTGCCAGTCTCCTCCTTTGACCAATTAAATATAGCAAAATGGCTCTTTTGATTTTATTTCGCCTCCCCCACACTAACAAAGCCATCTCTTTCTCCATTTTATAAATAAAACTGACAAACGGAAAATAATAAACAAAGTGAGGTTAGATTTTCAGCATCTTCAACAAAAAAAAAACGCAAAAAAGTTGGACGAGATCCTACTTCTTGGAGGCAAAAGCTGTCAAATTCAAAATGTTCATAGCATCGAGCAGCAAAAAGCAAATCTGTGAATCTGGCATTATTCCATACAGGGGTACGTTCAGTTATCGCACATTAGCGTGAAAATCACAGGGGCTCTATTCTGGGCGTAATAGAACGATCATACCCTGAGAAGTGATCAATCGCAAAAAAAAATTAAAAAATTCAAAATATATCTAAATTTGCCCCTATATGGTTGTCAAGATACTAGGCGAATAGATGGCCAAAGAATGAACTATGCTTTTTACGAGTTTGACATTACGTATCAGTATTCACCATCAAATTTCAAATAGAAGACCCAGAGTATGACAGTATTCAACTGTTAATATCTCGAAAACAGTTGAAGATCGACATAGGGTACGTTTTATAAAAATGCTTAGAATTTCAAAACAGAATGCAAAAATGCAATAATATACTGGGTGTTTCATTTGAAAGTTTCGGTTGGCATTCTTTTTAATATACCCTATATACATAAAAATATTCTAGTATACTGTAACATTTATATATTGTGTCAATTGTTCTAAACTAACATTTTTAGTTTAATTTTGTGAAGTGAGCTTAAAATTAAAATATCATGTGACTTTAACTGTAACCAAAATTATCATGTGACAGGACACTTTTAAATAGTCACCAGTGCTATTTTTAAACTGTATTGTAAAGCTAACATTTTACACTAATATTCGTAAAAATCTAAATTAAAGGGTAAATAATTTTCCAGAAAAAAAAATCAACAAATTAGAACCAGTTGTTTGGTGTTCTAGCAATAAGCTGAACATAGACAAGAATGGCATATGTGGTATGTGCACTGGCGTACACAGGAGTATCCGCATCCTTCGGTGCATCCTCCACATCAGGTTTGTGCGATTCCTGAACGCGCTCCTGAGTTGACACTGACACGCCTTTATAGTAGCAATTTTATTTTTGTGACTTTTTCATAAAAAATAAGATAGTTTCTGCGTTTAGGAGTAGGATTGGGATTTTTATGTGAAAGATTGTTTAAATTCAAATAAAGTTTTATTTTTTCCAATATTTATTCATTTAATATGAATTCCTACCAAACATAGGAAGACGTTAATATTCCGATTGCAAACAGTGTGATTATTACTGAATTGATGACAACACTACTTATTTACAAGCCTAATAAATAAACATATTAAAACTTTGAGCTCTTTACTGGTTAAAGAGAAAAATATTTAGCACTTAATTCTTTTGCAGTTTTCTTCGCATTTTTCCAAATTACCTAGAGAAATAAAAACAGACTGTTTAAAACTGTGTGCCCTCATAAAGACCAACAAGGGAAAACAATAAATTTTCTGTTTTTTTAAGCACAACAAAAACAGAAAATCTAAATATTTCCCAAGATCGATTTGCATAAAAAAATCTAAATATTAAATTTGAGAAAAGCATTTAAACATTTTTTTGGTTGTACTAGGCGAGAGAAAACCAGTTAATTATATAACTGAACTCTATCCAGAGGCATTTCTTTTAACTGTTTATGTGGTATTAAAAAATGTGTGTGGAAAAACCGCACTTAAAGCTTATCCGAATTCCGCTTCGAGTCATAACGAATAGTCGTTCGTCGTTTGTCTAACTGCTTTCGCGTGAGGGAAAACCCAACTTTGTGCAGTGTTATGCTGGATTCACTGTTTCAATTCTTGCTGCTAGCTTGTATTTTTTTTTTGATTATACCAAATTTGTCGATTGAAAATGAGATTAATTTTTCAGGGTGCTCACCAAAAACGCAAAAAAGTTGGGGAAGATCTTACATCTTGGCAGCAAAATTTAAAAATATTTTCCTTCTCTCTCTATTTGGCAGTCAACACCCTCTGTGTGAGCAATCGAAATTCAAAAAGTTCATTTTGCACTGAAGTACAAAAAACTCTTGTTTTTTCGTTAGATTTACAATGCCCCAGCCATTTTCCGTTTGTTTTTTAAATCGTGCAGTACGGCACCTTTCGGTTGTTTTGCGATTATAATCGCGTACTTGTAGACGAAACCTGCATACAGATGGCATTGTAATATGTCTCTCGCAGTGGGTACTATTCTTTGTTGTCGGAGGTTCACACAGAGGGCGCCATGGTCGGTACTCGACAGAAATTTTCTCCGCTTGAGCCGTAATTTTTGGCACATAAGCGTGACCGAAATTCTCTGTTGTTGTGGTACACCTAGAGTCCCTAATAAGGACGAAACGGCGTCGTCCTAGGTTCCGCCCTCAGTGTGCGAAATCGAAATTCAAGAAGTTCATTTTGGACTAAAGTACAAAAAACTCTTGTTTTTTTCGTTAGATTTACATTGCCACAGCCATTTTCCGTTTGTTTTTTTATAAAATTTAGAGTTTGCAAATTGAACAACGTATGATGCAAATCGATCTTCTTATCATATAAAGAATATATCAAATATACAACCTTCTAAGCTCTAGTACTTTTCTTATCCAACTATCATCACCAATCAGGCCTCACCGTCTGTGAGACCTCTTACCCCTGCTGCTGCTGCGATCTTCGCTGCTGCTAGACGAATCTGAACGCCTCCTTCTCGACCTTGACCTACGTCGCTTCGACCTTGATCGATGACGCTTTTGCATTTTTTTCGTCGAACGTCGACTGTCGTGTGAGCGACTGCGTGTGCGTGTCCTTCTCGATGATTTTTTTGAGGATTTTCTGTAATAGGAAGATGACCGAGACCGCGATCTTGATTTGCGTGATCTGTAAGATCTTCGAGAGGAACGAACAGATTCGTCAGATCTAAGAAAAAAAAACAAAAAAATTAGCATCTTTATTCTTGTAACAAATAGATAAATTGCTTTATACCAGAGATCTAATCCTCTGGTTCATCCCGATCTCAAAAAGGTCGATTTTGAGACAAATTCTATCACTACACTAAGCTAATTTAAATAATAGACCTTACCTTCGGCTCTTCTTCTTAGACTCAGTACTATCCCGTCGTGAGGATCGAGATCTCGACCTCCGTTTCCTATCGGGCGTTTTTGAATACCTACTGCTTTGTCTTTTGTACTTTCTGTCGGGTGTGCGGCTGTCAGAACGCTCCCTGTGACTACTTGACCGACGTCTTTCACTCTTAAATTTTTCCAAGTGATCTCGGTCACTATCGGATCGCCTTCGTTGATTTTCGAACTTGTCAGTTTGCTCTTTACGACCATCCGGTTCAGACCGGTCTCTATGGTTTTCCGAGTCTCGACGATCTGGTTTTTTAGGAGGCTCGTTGCTTGACGTAGACTTTCGTCTACTTACATTTTTACTGTCTTTGTAGTCAGAACTTTCTGAAGATGAACGGGATCTACTTCTATTTCTATATTCTAGTGCAGGACCGTTTTCGCTTTCTAGTTTGTGTTGTTTCGGTACTAAAAAAAGAGAAATAACGATCTGAATATATATGGACTGTTCACTACAAACTCTCCGAACCAATTTCAATATGTTGGTTGACATTTACACACAGAAACTAAATGAAGCTTTCATTATCGGTGTGAAAAAACTGGCCCGAATGAATTTGGAATGAAGTGTTGGCTACTAGTCGAGAGATTCCTTGAGTCGGAAGTTTTTTTTAGTTTCGAATTTATTACGTTTTTTATTTAAGTTGTTTCTTAGCCAACAAACCTTGAGGATTATTTGGCAGGGAAGCAACATATAGCAAGCCCGGTGCATAATTAGATTAACACACAAAAATAAAATATATTATTTAAAAAAGTCTTTTATTTTTTTAAATATCTCAAAATCTAGTATAATATTTTTTTGCCTATTTATTACATCATGATAAATATTTGTTTCCGATATTACTGTTAAATGGTGCAGGTTGGCAGGTCAGGGAGTTAAAGTTAAAGTTTAAAGGAAAATAAATAAGCCATGATGAAAAGAGGAATATGCCATCAGCTGACCAATGACATTCAGGAACAGTCGATATATTGGTTGGCGGCAAATTTAAATTGTTAAAAATACTATAATTTTTAATGGGTAGTAAAATTGTCATATTATTTTTTTTAAATTTGATATTTTTGAGTAGAGAATATTGCGTGAATAAATATACTATTTTAAGACGTTCAAGTTTAAGTAAACCAAAAAGACGGTATAAATTAATTGCCGTTCCTAAAAATTCTAGGAAGTAGGGACCTGGGAATTAATTATAATAAGACAATTTAGGTGTTATGTTAGATTGATAAATGGGTCGCGACTCTTCAGTAACGACAGAAAATCTCACCCGTCACAATCTGGAAAGCGGCAATTTTTACTTATTGCGTCATTTAAAATTAAACCACAGCGTCCCTAATATTTATCCTAACGTTGTAATAGAAACGGCGTCATTTTTGTAAATTTATCATTTTAAAGATATCCTGCAGGACTAGTTTTACGGCGGAGCTAAATTGCTACTACGCATACCAATAGGCGTCAAAAAGTGACGAAGATTCTCTCCACGTAAAAGGAAAGACATAATTTTTGTGGCTTTTCTGAACAGTGACAGCGACATATTCCATGGCTATATATGGTTTTGTATGTTAAAAGTTTGAAGAGTTTATTTACACACAAAAATAAGCTTAACAACATGTTTTTAAATTTTAAAAAATGAGTTTTTCACAAGAACCACCTACTAAAATTAAAATTTACACATTTTTTATTTACTGGAACAGTATTAACAAATTAAATTTTAAAGAATATTAGAAATAAGTCCGGACAGAAAACAGTTAGTGTAAACTTGTGTTTAAAAATCCTCAGATTTCTTGGAAGGGCGAGATTTTCTGACGGTTTTCAAAGAATCGCGACCATTGTGTCAGGGACGATGTGTCTTAAAAATTCAGATTTGAAATGGAACGTTGATTTAAGCACTAGGGTGAAGTTGAATTTACAAAATAACAGATGCACAAATGCTCAATCTATGCCAAAAAAAATCCGTAATCTTTACATGTTAATTTTTAAACAATAAATGAAATCCTTTTTTATTTTTAATTTTAAAAACAATATCTAAGTGCATATGAAACTCAAAAGAAACCTAAAAAGTACGTTAAATATAACAACAATATAAAAATTTAAATTTTCAGTCTACAAAAATAGCAATAATTTTAAACATAAAACATTTCCTCCATACCTTTTTGGCAAGGTAAAGTCCCGAGAACTGATGCCGCGTAACCCCTCTGAACTGCTATACTTATGTTTTGGGTAATTAATGATTTAACTCTTGAATCGCCTCCCAATACACCCCTTATAAGTTGACAGATTTTGTTTATTAAGTTTTTAGCCTCAGGTCCTAAGGTTTTAACGGAAAAGGGCGTGAAACAGAAGCGATCCAAGTTCCTCATACTTCCTCCTCTTCAAGGACTCTCCCAGTTTACAAACCTCCCCTGCTGTTTTCGATGACAAATGAATGTACGATTGACACAAAGTATATTTGCATGTTTAAATCCCAGAGGAGAGGTTTCCCAGACGTCCATGGAAATTTTGAAGAACGACATTTAACGTGCCGAGCCATCCTTCCTGCACTCTTTTGACAGCTCAGGCCGTGATAGCCATAAATATCTACTGTTTGGCCACAAGAGTTGCAGTCGTGAGACTTGTAAACAGAAACGCCTAGCCTCAAAGCAACGGAATCACGAAAGTTCTGATTATCCAGAAGAGTACCCAAAGGAGAAGATGGGAAAGCATGAAGCCAAGCATTACTTTCTGGCTCTTGAAGAGTGAGATATCTGGCTTTTGTTCTTAAATCATCTTAGTCCAAAAGAACACGCCATACCAGTTCCCCGCAGGCCACCTTGTCAAATTGTTTTTGAGAATGCGAGTAAACTAGTTTCGAACTTCCATTGTCTTTATTTTTACTTTTTCACAACATTTCGAATGCTTATGTATCTGCAATCGTCATCAGGTGAATACTAAAAAAAAGCTTAGACTACCTAATCTTATATACTAGCATGTGTTCAGTGAACCATAAACTACTGGTTGGCTCCGACCTTTCAAAATCTGTTACCTCCGAAAAGTGCGGGTTTCCAAATATCCTTGATGGTGACGCTTGTTTGAGAAAATACTTTCTGGTTCCTCAGGATGAATGATGCTTTCAATTTTCGCTTGAATAGGTTTTCCTCCTTGGCGACGATCTTTGCATCTTTCCATTCCATATGATGTTGATTTTCCCAGCAATGTTGAGCTATTTTCGATCCAGTTGTGTCCCCTTGTCGAGTTTTGCGTTTGTGTTCGGTAAGTCGAACTTCCATAGGTCGGCTGGTTTCTCCGATGTAGATATCCCCACACTCGCATGGTACCTGGTAGATGCAGTTCTGGGTGTCATGGCGTTGTGGTTTAGTTTTTGTCAAGTTACTTCTTATCGTTATGGTCGTTTTGAAGACAGTCCGAAGATGGTATTGGTTGCCTATTCTTCTTATCTTTTTTGAGATTCCTTTGACGTATGAAATTATAAGTGTCGCCTTTCTTTCAGTATATACGTCTGAAGGGTTTGGTGTTAATTTTATTGATCGTGTAGTTGGAGAAACCATTCCTTCGTAGATCGGATCGAATTTTTTTACTTTTCTTTATTTAACGCTCCCTCTGTGTTGCAGATGTAGGTAGCTCGATCTATGAGAGATTTTGCAATTCTCAGTTTGAGGTGGAGTGGTTTGATTTGAAACTAAGATATTGTCCAGTATAAGTTGGTTTGCGATATATGGAAGTGATTATGATTGAATTACTTTTGGTGATTAGAACATTGAGAAAAGGGAGGTGACAATTTTCTTCTTTTCCCAGAGTGAATTTGATGCAGTTTCTTATGCTGTTGAAATGATTGAAGAATTGTTCTAGTGTGTTGTGGTCCTTCTTCAAAAGGATGAATATGTCGTCCATAAATCTTAGCCATAGTTTGGGTTTCTTCTTCAAAGAATTCCATAAAGATATTGGCCACTACCGCCGAAAGTGAAGATCCCATGGGTAGACCATCTTCCAGTCGAAAATATATGTCATTCTCCTGGAAATAAGAATTCTGCAGACAGCACTTCAACAAATCCATAATGGCATTGATTGGTAGATTGGTTCTATCAGAGAGGTGGCTTTCATTGAGTAGCTCTTGTTCAATGATTTGGAGTGATTCTTCCAGTGGTACGTTAGTGTACAAACTTTCGACGTCAAAACTAACAAACTGGTCGTCAGTAATCATCCAGCCTCTTCAAGGACAGTCACCATCATTCATCAAAAATTCAAAGCACTTCGTGGACCTCCTTAGAGACATCAACATAAAACCTGATGACCAGTTTGTTAGTTTTGACGTCGAAAGTTTGTACACTACCAAAAAAATGCCATTGTGGATTTGTTGAAGTGCTGTCTGCAGAATTCTTATTTCCAGGAGAAGGACAGATATTTTCGACAGGAAGATGGTTTATCCATGGGATCTCCACTTTCGCCGGTAGTGGCCAATGTATTTATGGAATTCTTTGAAGAAGAAGCAAACTATGGACAACATATTCATCATCTGGAAAAGAGGGTTCCAAATAATCTTCGGAAGAAACATTAAAATTTATATGTTTAATTCTATAATGTTGCTTGAGCCCATTTTGACCGGAAAAAAATTTTCCGCAAAGTAATCACTCAAGTTTCTTTGAATAGTTTTGGAACGAAGAATTTTCATTAGGGTTCGGCTTTGGGTTAGTATTTTTTGTGTTAATCTGTAAATCTTTGTGGGATTTTGAAAAATGGATTTTAAGACCACTTGGATTTTTAAAATACTTTTTACATATATCGCAATATGAATTAGAATCCGTAAGGTTCTCGTTTTCGACCTGAGTCAGGAGATCCAGAAAAAAAGCAGGTGAATTTTTTCTTGTAGTGGCTATTTAAGTTAGTTAAAGGTATATTTAATTTTGAAACATTATCGTCTAAGTTGTTGTAGATGCAAATATTAAGTTGGTAAATTCCCGATAAGGCAAGGCATTGAAGATATCCTCCATATTTACCCTTTTTAGCCGTGTTTTCGCAATATTGGTCTTTTGAAATTTGATTTTGTACAAAATGTTTGTAAGATGACCAATTTTCACTCACCGATCGGATAAGCAATTACCATCTGGATTAATTTTAAATTTGGTAAAGGGCATCAAAATCTGACCTTATGAATTTGACAGAAATATGTCATCTAGTTTGTGTATTACAAAACTTCAGTAATTCAAAAGGAATCCGATAAACAGTAAATTTTCTTGATAGTAGATATCTTCAGCTTCTGCGACTGTATAGTATAAATAATGTAAAAACGTTGTAAAATGTAAAATCTCAAATATTTAAATCAGGCTATTTAAAAAGAACGATTTTTAATAACGACTCCAGAAGAAAAAAAATTGTCTACTGTTTTGGATATGGAAGATGGATATTATTGGAGAAAAATACAGTTGAAAAATTCAAAAAGACGAGTAGATAAATTTGTTGTAACTCTACAACTCGTTTAAAAAACAGTTAGATAACTCTAGAAAAAATATTAAGGAATCTCTCGACAATTAAAACGCACCGACATCTCTGAGATATAGGCCTCATCTACTCCTGTTTTAGTGACTTGTAAATGGTACTAAATCGCAAGTAGTGGAGTGGCCTGTATCCTATGTCAAAGGTGTCGAACGGAGAAATTTTAACCAACCCAATTTATTAATATCTGTCAATAATAAGAAATGAAATTACCACAAACACAAAAATATAGACATACTGACCTTGAACGGGCTCATCTACCTGTGAATCGTTTCCTCGAGGAGTCTCCGGTGTCGAAGATCTACTGATGCTCTCCTCCTTCTGATTTTCCACGTTTGCCAGTCGGTCTTCTATCTCTCGCTCGATTTTGGTAAAGTCGGCCATTTTCCGTCTAATACTTTCCTTTTAAGAAAAAATAAATTAATTAATTGAAGTAAGGATATTTTAACCCGTTGGAAAATTTAGGTATAAAACCTCTAGTTGTTGTTTTACTAGGGATTTGTTAAATCTCGTCCGATTCTTTAGATTTTGAATTCTGCGGGAAGCTAAGGCTCTGGCCTATATAAGCTATCTGTCAAATTTGACATGTTATGAAAATAACACATTCTTTTAAAACTTAGATATTTTCACTCCTTCCTGCCAAACTTTTTTGGAAGCCAATGTACCTGAGGTATCATTCGTAAAAATCTGACAAGAACTAAGAAAGCTTTGCTAAACAAAAGAGACGCTGTTTTTTAAGAGAAAATTGCAAGAAAAAAGTTTGTAAAGAAAGAAATCAAAAATTAGTTTATATTTTTTATACAAGATGTTTAAGAAAGCCGTTAAAAAAAGATATATAACATGTAAAAACAGTACTGACTTTTTTTTATGCGAAGTGTAGTAAACCATTTAAATATATAATTTTTTAACGTATCCAAAAATAAGTCGAATTTTAGTGACTTACCCTTAATTCAGAATCAGAATCGGATTGATATCGGTCTTTTTCTTCAGGCTCGGAATCGCTGCTGCTTGAAGAACCATCGCCGTACGCTCCGAGACCTACGTTATTATAATAACTAGTAATTTTGTCGATGTTTTGCCTAAAACGTTACCTTAAAACGAGTACCATTTACTTGGACATAGAGGAACTAACCAAAAAAACTCAATTTTTTCTTCTTAAATAAATGGTACCGGGAATATTTTCAAAGTTGCATTTAAATTTGAAACTGTTGTTTTTTCAGGCTATTTGAATGATTTTTGTCATAAAATAGCAAAATCCCGCAAAGGAGGCTTGTTGAAAATAAAAGTTATTGACATAATTTTTTTTTCCACCTGTATTTTTTTTGCAAGAAGTGCGATAAGACTAAACGCTAAAGAACTGTTAAAGATATTTACCATTCATCCTATTTACAAATTAGAGGACTATTTAAAAAATATACAGGGTGCAACAAAACAATGCCAACTCATTTTTATTATTGTTAAAGTTTCAAAGAAAATTTCACTGACTTTAACAAGCTTATTCGTGTTATTAAGCAATATCAAAATTTTTTTACGTGACCCCCCTATATATAAGGTGGGTAAAAAAAACCGTAATTTTTTCCGACTGTAGTTTTGCTAGCGTAAGTTTGATTTTTGTGATTTTAGCTTCTGCGAAAAGCTAAACCTTCACACTATATGAAACTTTTGTCAAAATTGACATTTCGTTAAAATCCAGATGGCGCATGATTTTTAACTTTTCCCATTTTTAACACCCCACCCTCCCCCACCAAAGTTTTCTGTGCGCCACTGTACTCGATTTTGGACGTTTGCCATAAAGACACGTCTTTTGTCGTGTACAGGGCGGTATCACTTCTAAAAATCGGACAAGAAGTAATAAAGCTTAACGCCAACGAAGTAAGTGGTGTTTTAACCCGTTGGAAAATGTAGGTCTAAAAAGCTCTAGTTTTTGTTGTACTAGGAATTTGTTAAATCTCGTTCGATTCTTTAGATTTTGAATTCTGCGGGAAGCTAAGGCTCTGACCTATATAAGCTATCTGTCAAATTTGACATTTTATAAAAATCCGTAATGGCACATAAAACTTTCAGATATTTTCACTCCTTCCTGCCAAACTTTTTTGGAAGCCAATGTATAATTATTCGGGAAGCCACGTCCTACTGGAAATATTAACACGCCAGGACGAATCCGTATCAGGTAACTTGGATAAGTACTAGTGCGGAACGATGCCCAAGATCTTTTAATCTTTTATTTTTTAGTTTCTTTTCGGTTGAAGTAACTGATTTGGAAGTTTTTTTACTTCTTTTTTGTTTTGATTGCCTTAGGAGCATAATCCTACTGGAAATATTAACACGCCAGGACGGATCCGTTAATGATGTATGGTGAAGGGTGACCAGTGAAACCACTGATGAGCCCACGCTGGTTACCCAGGGCGAAACATCGTTTAATCATTTCTCTTTTCGCTTTGGTCTTTTGTGTGTTCCTTGTGGGATGCTCATCCAAGTTTGAATTTTCGTTATTTCCACCCAAGATCTTTTGATCTTTTGGTTTTTAGTTTTTTTCGGTTGAAGTAACTGATTTAAAGGTTTTTTTGACTTCTTTTTTTGTTTTGATTACCTTAGGAGCGTAATCCTACTGGAAATATTAACACGCCTGGACGAATCCGTATCAGGTAACTTGGATAAGTACTACTGCGGAACGATACCTATTTGTGAGTGATTCAAAGTTGGAAATCAAAGTCTATGATGGTGTTTAATGATGTATGGTGGAGGGTGACCAGTGAAACCACTGATGAGCCCACGCTGGTTACCCAGGGCGAAACATCGTTTAATCATTTATCTTTTCGCTTTGGTCTTTTGTGTGTTCCTTGTGGGATGCTCATCTAAGTTTGAATTTTAGTTATTTCCACCCAAGATCTTTTGATCTTTTGTTTTTTAGTTTTTTTTCGGTTGAAGTAACTGATTTGGAAGTTTTTTGACTTCTTTTTTGTTTTGATTGCCTTAAAAGCATAATCCTACTGGAAATATTAACACGCCAGGACGAATCCGTATCAGGTAACTTGGATAAGTACTAGTGCGGAACGATGCCTATTTGTGAGTGATTCAAAGTTGGAAATCAAAGTGTATGATGGCGTTTAATGATGTATGGTAGGGTGACCAGTGAAACCACTGATGAGCCCACGCTGGTTACCCAGGGCGAAACATCGTTTAATCATTTCTCTTTTCGCTTTGGTCTTTTGTGTGTTCCTTGTGGGATGCTCACCCAAATTTGAATTTTCGTTATTTCCGCCCAAGATCTTTTGTTTTTTAGTTTCTTTTCGGTTGAAGTAACTGATTTGGAAGTTTTTTTACTTCTTTTTTGTTTTGATTGCCTTAGGAGCATAATCCTACTGGAAATATTAACACGCCAGGACGGATCCGTATCAGGTAACTTGGATAAGTACTAGTGCGAAACGATGCCTATCTGTGAATGATTCAAAGTTGAAAATCAAAGTGTATGATGGTGTTTAATGATGTATGGTGAAGGGTGACCAGTGAAACCACTGATGAGCCCACATTTCTCTTTTCGCTTTGGTCTTTTGTGTGTTCCTTGTGCGATGCTCATCCAAGTTTGAATTTTCGTTATTTCCACCCAAGATCTTTTGTTTTTTAGTTTCTTTTCGGTTGAAGTAACTGATTTGTAGGTTTTTTACTTCTTTTTTAAGCCACGTCTTCTCAGTTTACAAAGAGGTATCGTAAAAATTTGACAAGAACTAAGAAAGATTTGCTAAACGAAAGAGGCGCTGTTTTTAACCCTGTAAACAGTGCACCTAAAAACACTTCTATTCTATTAAATCTAATCTAGTATGCCATTGATGATCTTGTCAAAACTACTTTGCCATGTCATTTTAGTTTTCTTTACACTGTATAAAATAACAAAATCGGTAAGTTAAAAATAATAAAAAATTTCTGCATTTTATCTATTTCACACCGGTTTAAAAACAGCACCTTTTCGTTAAGCAAAGCTTTTTTAGTTCTTGTCCGATTTTTACGAATGATACGTCTTTGTAAACTGAAAAAAACGTGGCTTTCTGAATAATTATAATCAGGTACCTACATTGGCTGACAAAAGTTTGGCAGGAAGGAGTAAAAAATATCTAAGTTTCAAAAGCATGTGCAATACGGATTTTCATAAAATGTCAAATTTGATAAATAGCGTATATTAATCAGAGCCTTAGTTTCTCGCAGAGCTCAAAATCTAAAGAATCGAACAAGATTTAACAGATCCCTAGTAGAACCAAAACTAGAGGTTTTTAGACCTATGTTTTACAAAGGCTTAAGACTCCATCACTTACTTCTTGTCCGATTTTTAAAAGTGATACCTCTCTGTGCACGACAAAGACGTGTCTTTATGGCAAATGTCTAAAATCGAGTGCAGTGGCGCTTACAAAATTTTGGCGCGAGTTGTTAAAAATGGGAAAAGTTAAAAATCATACCCCCATCTTGGATTTTAACGAAATATCAATTTTGACAAAAGTTTCATATAGTCTGAAGCTTTAGCTAAAATCACAGAAATCAAGCTTACGGTAGCAAAACTACAGACGAATAAAAATGTATGTTTTTTTTTGCCCTCCTTATAATATAGTTTTGTTGAAAACCTATCAATACCTGCTAAAATCCATGTTTAAATGTCCCTAGTTGAGGAAGTGTACCGATCTTACCAACTAATAAATTTACAGTTTGAAAACGTTTTTAAGGAAAAAAACAAGACAATGTTTTTTGTGTAAAATGGTGAGTGTCCCAAAAGCTTGAGCCCTAATACCTCCAAAACCAACAAAGGCAGATAAATAAAATGAAATGGTTTTACAAGTATCTTTTGGATGCTGATCATGCCTCCAGTCATTCAGGGAGGCACTAGGGCGGCGACGTTACTTATTTTAAATGGGACACCCTGTACATTTTGGCCAATTTCAATTTTCTAGTAACATAAGACCAAAAAAGGTAATATCACAAAGAAAATAACCTACAGGTATGTTCTTTGTGGTAACATATCAGGTATTTTTGGAAACCGAAGGAAAAGCTCTATTCATATTAGCTAAAATACTAAGGGTAGGTTAAAAAAAAGTAACGTCGCGTCGCCGCCCTAGCTCCGCCATCTTAATGACTGGCGGCACGATCAGCATCCAAAGTTGTGAAGGTTTATGCCAAATTAAGGGCAAAAATCATAAGAAAAACTATGACGTTGTTTTTAATTTTTAAATCGAACTTTGAACAACTGTTCAAGATTGACTTTGTTTCGTTTAATTTGATACTATCATTATAAAATGAATCATGTAGTTAACTGCCCTCTTAATAGTCCAGTCCCCATTGTATACCCCTGCAAAAAAATCGAGGCCCCCAGATTTTGACTTTGGATTCATGTTTTTGGATCATTGTAGCAGTAATTTATCTTGGGTAGACATTGATCACCTGGGCCAAACTATTTTAGTGATCACCCTGTATTTTTGTATTAAAAAGCTTAAAATTTGCGTTTTTTGTGTGTTTCCCTTGTGGAAAAAGGCTAAATATCAAAAAGTACCTGGCCAATCGAAAAAAGAAAACCACTGATCGAAAGATAATTTCCTTCTGCGTTTTATCTATTATGTTCTATGTCTATTAAAAATAAAACCGAGATAAACAGGATGGTTACACCAAATTATGTAAGTTTTCCAAAAAAATTCGCAGATTCAATATAGCTTTTCTGATTTTATTTATTTTTAGGGATTTTATTCGTTAAGCAAAGATAAACTATATTTTTATGTGATAGGGAAGGTCGTAACAAACATTTTTGTCATTACCATACCGTAAAATTCGAAAAATGGCCGTTGTGGACCTTGGTTTAAAGGAAACTATAAGGTTTACAAGAAAATTCCTTTCTAAATATGATTTACCAACCAAAAAAAAACACTTTCGGAAATACCCTTAATTGCACCCTCTAAAAATTTTCAAAGTAGAGTAACATAATAAAAGTTTTTTTTAACATAATACAAGGCATTGTAATTTTTTTTTTTGTAAAGGTACCAATCTATTAATTTGTGTACAGGGTGAGCCAAAAAAAAGACATTAGAAGTCGTTACATAAGTTATAAATCCCATTTGCATATATTTATTATGTGAATTTTCTTAACCACGATCTACTTATTTTTCTTTATATTATTGAGGAATAGTATAAATATATATATACAGGGTGAGTTTAAATATTAAAATACTGTCATACATTAATTTGTATTTTTGACTAAATAAGGGTTAAAAATCCTGAATAGAAATTTTTCTAAACTTTTTCAAATCTATATAGGGCGTAGTTTTGACTCACCCTGTACAGAAATGAGGAATAATGTAAAAAAAATGTTTGCAAATTCGATTTATAATTTATTTAGCCACTTCCAAAGACCATTTTTTTGACTGGCCCTGTACAAAAATTTTAAGATTGTTACCTTAAAAAAATATTTTCAAATTCCTGGTATTACCTCAAAAAAATACTTTTATTGTGTTACTCTTTGAAACTCAATTTTAGCGGATGCGATTAAGGGTATTTTCAAACGTTTTTTTTTGGGTCAACCCGAATATATACAAAGATAAGTGAAATGAAAATTGTTAATAATGGCATGTACAATTATATTTCGATGGGAATTT
Source organism: Oxystoma pomonae (assembly GCA_963921995.1). Taxonomy (NCBI): domain Eukaryota; kingdom Metazoa; phylum Arthropoda; class Insecta; order Coleoptera; family Brentidae; genus Oxystoma; species Oxystoma pomonae. The sequence goes on from OY998165.1 coordinate 95,994,353, forward strand.
TTTTAAACCTTATAGTTTTCTCATAAACCAAGGTCCAAAACGGCCATTTTTGGAACTTTACTCTTCATTGCTGGCTCACCCTGTACAATTACTGGAAAACGGTAACGACCAAAAATGTTTGTTAAGACCTTCTCTATCACATATTAAAAAATTACAAAAATTGACCAATATTTTAAAAAAAATATATTTAAAGTCGTTTTTTGGACACCCTGTATAATATTGAAAATTATGTTGATTTAAATATAGTTTATCTTGGCTGAATGAATAACCTCCTAAAAAATAAATAAAATCAGAACAGCGAACAGCTATCTTGAATCTGTGAATTTTTTTTGAAACCGTACATAATTTGGTGTAACCATCCTTAATAAACATAAAACATAATACATAAAACGCAGAAAGAAATTATAATTCGATCCGTGGTTTTCTTTTTTCGATTGGCCAAGTACTTTTTGATATTTAGTCTTTTTCCACAAGGGAAACACGCAAAAAAATGCAAATTTTAAGCTTTTTAATACAAAAATACAGGATGCTCACTATTAGTTTGGCCCGAGTGATCAATGTCTACCCAAGATAAATTACTGCTACAATGATCCAAAAACATGAATCAAAAGTCAAAATCTGGGGACCTACATTTTTTTTCGGGGGTATACGATGGGGCCAGGACTCTAAATATCTTCAAAAAAATAAATCTGCCTTTTTGTCATAAATTAAAATGTCTCCTTTTGGCCCTAAGGAACGCAAGGAAAAGTTTCAAGTTTAAACGCTTTATATAACAATAATAATAAATCCAACTTACCGAGTTTCGCGCTTAAGACGGCACCACTCGGTGCTGACCCTAGCTGTGCTGAGGCTGTGGTTTACAAAAATGATTAATAAAATACTTTGTATGGGCACTAAAAAACTCACTGTAGTCATTATCAAACAGTCACTAAGTCACTACAAAATTGATTAAAAATTATCAATTTTGCAGTTCTGGTTGCTGAAACCAATATGTTGATTAGAAAAAGATATAAAACGTGTTTATTTAGAAAACCTAAAAGCATAGTGACAGTAAAAATACCTCTGCGTTTTTTGATATACCGTAGATGCTCCTCCCTACAGATCTGCTCAATAAATCTACTGGTTGTTTTTAGCAGGATTTCGGTCATGTTACGCCTGACCTTCATCATCTGTAAAAAAATAGATTCAAATAATTAATGGATTATATTAAGAGCTTTTCAAACTTTCATCGAAATATCGCTGTTGACATGATACAACTTCATACCTTTTCTTCAGGTGTTAATTCAATCGGGGGCTCTGGACTTCTGTTTCGCTTTTTAATTGATTGCTCTTTGTCAGATTCATCTTCATTATCGCTATCCTACAAATAATGGTCAATTTACAGATTTCCCATTAACTAGAACCACAAATTAAAGAAGTATCATAACTTTTGCTCCTTCAGAAACACTCAGAACTTTTAAGAAAACTCAAAAAAATCTTGTGTAATTTTCTAATAAAATAAATACTACTTACAAATCGACTTTTTTGAAGCTGCTTTTCCTCTTGCATGGTATTTTTCAAAACCTCCAACCGTTCTTTTTCGCTTTGTATTGCTTTTTCTTTGTACACCTCCATGGCCTGTTTCTCTCTTTCTTTTTCCATTTGTTTTAGCTTATCTTTTTCCATTTTTTCAAGTCCTAAATCAAAATAGTAAATAAAATATGCCACAGGTACCGATAATATCTTACACTTTTTAATTTATTTTATTATAAATTCAGGATGGTGGATGCAGGGAATTTAGCAAAACTTTGAATAGAAATATTTTTTGTTCGCCATCTTAAAATCTAAAATGGCAGAAAGAAACCAACTTTACCCTTCAAAGAGCCACGTTTATTTTTATGTTACGAAAGATTGTTTGATTTTTTTTATGAATTCTTAAAAAAGTCCTCTTTCAGTCACGCAGAGGTGCGAATCATTCAAATCGGTTAAGTGGTTCCCAAAAAAAATACAAAATTTTCAATCAGTGTTTTACGGATTATGCGTCTCAATTCTGTCTGCATAAATTTTCTCATAAATTCATTATTAGAAAACCGATTTCAATGAAATAAAAGGCATCGTGGCAAAAATCGATTGTTTTTTAACCATTACTATTGAAATTTGCCGCCATCTTGAAAACCAAGATGGCGGACAGTATCAAACTTGACCTTTCAAAGAGGCTCGTTTATTCATATTTTATGAAAACTTTTTAATTTTTTTTATTCGTAGAAAAGTTCTGCTTGTACCACGCACAACGAGGTATAAATCATGAAAACCGTTTTAATGGTTCTTAAAAAATTAATAAAATAACTTATAAATTCATAATTACTGAACCAATTTTAATTTAACAAAAAGCATTATGACAAAGATCGATTAAACTTTAAAGACCGCTATTAAAATTTGTGGTAATTTGTAAACCCAAGGCAAAATCAAATTTGACACTTCAAAGACGCTCGATTATTCTTATGTTTCGAGAACCTTTCGGCTTTTTTAAATTTGTAAAAAATTTCTGTCTTCGCCGCGTATAACTAGGTAAAAATCATTAAAAACGGTTTAGTGGTTATTAAAAAATTCACTTATTGTTTTACAGACTATAGGTACGACTGCCTTGCTAATTCTGTCTGCATTCGTTTCCTCATAAATTCATTGTTACTGAACCGATTTTAATAAAACAAAAAACATCATGGCGAAAATCAATCGCTCTTTGGAGATTACTATTGGCGCCATTAAATTCAAGATGGCGGTTTAAATCAAATTCTCCCCTTTATAAAGGAACATTTTTTCATATGTTGCTGTTAAATCTAGTTTAGCTTCTTTAAAGAGATAAATTTAATTGTGTCTGCCATCTTGGGTTTCAAAATGGCGACAAATTTCGATAATGATCTGAGTTTTTGATCTTCGCCATGATACTTTTTATTTTATTGAAATCGGTTGAGTATCAATTTGAGAAGGCAATCGTATAATCTGGAAAACAGTGATGGAAAGAAAAAATAATTTTTGGAGAACCACCAAACCGATTTTGATGATTTATACCTCGTTGTGCGTGCGAAAGCAGAACTTTTGTACAAATTAAAAAAATATTTAAAAGTTTACAGAACATATAAATAAACGAGCCTCTTTAAAGGGACAAGTTTGATTTTGTCCGTTATCTTGGATTTCAAGATGGCGACAAATTTCAATAGCAGTAGTTAAACAACAATCTATTTTCGCTATGAAGCTTTTTATTTCATCAAAATCGGTTTAGTAATAATGAAGTTATGAGAAAATGTATGCAGACAGAATTGAGACGGCAATCGCATAATCCGTAAAAAATTAACCGATTTTAATGATTTGTACGTCGTTCTGCGTGCGACTTCATAAAAAAATCCAAAAAATTTCGGCAACATAAGAATAAACGAGGCTCTTCAAAGGTTAAAGTTTGTTTCTGTCCGGCATCTTAGATTTTAAGATGGCGGAAAAAAAGACCTTTAGTGCTCAATTCCCTGCAAAGAACAGTTTGTTGCATTAAAATCGGTGGTATGGTTTAAAAGTTATAACGGAAAATATTTTGTCCGGTTTTTTATGGCCCACCCGGTATATGCTATATGTTACCTTAACCTAGCAGATAGCTTATGGAATTACAGGTAAATTATAAGAAATTTTGAACAGTTTTTAGATAATATAACATACCTACGGAACAGAGGTGCAAAGCCGGCCGAAATGGATCGGAGACTTGTGCGCAGAAACGCTTTTCGCGAGAATGCGCGCAGGAGCCTGCGATCCACTTCGGTCCGCTTTGCGCCTCTGTTTCGTAGCTATATTACTCTATGGTTTTGACCAAAATATTAATAAAATAACTTTGCCTTTGCATTAATAATTAACTCCAGGACAATTTGGTGGGTGATTTTTTTTTCTAAAAAGCTACTTTTGTGTCACTAAAAGTGTGTCTTTGATAAAGGTGTAAAACAGTCCTATTTTTGAACACCCATCTCAATCAAAAACAGGATTTTAGCAACGCTCAACCGATACTAATTTAAACAAAAATGTTCGCACGGGTGCAAAAAAATTGGTCTGAAGTTAGCCACAGTTACGATATCGATCGTCCTTGATACTGGTACATTGTTATAAGAGAGATTAGGTCTGATCCTTTAACTTTTTTGCCAATAAAAATGATGTCCTGTTTATGTTTTTTTTTGTAGTTTTTCCGTTTTGTGTTGAATTTATTTAAGGAAAGAAAATAGTGTTACCTATACATATTCTAAAAACCTATAAACTGTTTTTTTAATTCGTTTTTAAATTAATCGAACGTTCTTTCCACCACCGCTCGTAACACTATTTTAGCCACGTTTTATTTATAAACTCAAGGCTTCCACAGGGTGTCCAACAGAATTTAAAAGTCGAAAATTCTGACTTCCCCTGACTTTTTCTGATCAAACTGTAAAAAAAAATCCCGACTCTTCTTGAATATGTTTGGTAAAAAGATCATAACCAACTTCAAAAGGTTTGAAAACCAGAAGCGATGTATTTTTAGATTTAAAAACAGCGAAGCGATGCATTTTTAGGTTTATTAATCAGAAGTGACATATTTAACCTGACTTTTAGCTTTTTTTAAGTTAAACCCCTGACTTCCTGACTACCCTGACTTTTCTTGACTCCCTAGGCTAGTGAACACCCTGTTGCCACAGCGGAAAAGTAAAATCATAGGGACCTGAATGCTAAAAATTAAAAAAGGACCAAATTAAGGACATGTTTTAAATAATTTCTTTAAAATACTGTAGCATTTCTCCTTGTCCCCGCTCCCCTTCCCACTTTTAAAGGATCTATATCCAACCCTGCATTGTGCTTAGCACTACTCACTTTACATAAAAAAAGAACAAAACCATTTGGTTCTCTCGACAAAATTTTAAGTGACACAGAATATAGGTAGGGTTACCAAAAATGCAACAATTGTTGCAAAAAGTAAAAAAAATTAACAAAACCTAAAAATTAAAATAAGTTAAAAAAACACCGTTCTTTCTCTGTTCTCTTGGTACTTACAAAACAATCAGTAAAAAATAACTTGATAAGCATCTAGTAGTTTTTCGAAGCATTTTTAACCATGCCCTTATTTTGTTTTCTGAAATTTGTATAAAAATATAAAATATTCGCAACATGTTTAGTCAATTTGGGCACTGTAAACTAAGTACTATCTAGGAGTGGCAATATACGACACAGATGGACGTTCTTACCTTCTCGAATCCAAGCAGGCAGCTGCTTCCTCTTGGCAGCGTCCAGAGTAGGAGTGTCGGAAATCATGTCGGCAGGAGGCGCAACGGGAGTCTGCAGCAGGGGAGGCGGAATGTGTACTGGTGCTTTGATGGGCACGTTGACCTTGCTGTATCGTTTATTGTGTGGTTTTATTTCCTTCTGAATAACTGTACCCGAGTTCCAGTACGATCCTGAACATTAATGTTGTGACAAAAACTATACTGTGGTCAACAATTATATTTTTAATTTTTGCCATCTTGCATATTCAAAAACTGTCAATTTTTTAACTATGATGTCTTGCTTTCTAAATTGCCTAAAATTTTTACCTTGCATTGATCGCAAACCCGCCAAATGTACGAAATTGAATATTATTTGTATAATTATTTTCGTTTTTAATAAAAGTTAAAATGCCGGACATTGGCATCAGTTTCAAAATTAAATATTTCAATGTAATAAATTACTGTATTTTAAAAAAAAACCTGGATATAATTTCATGAACGATAACATCACAAATATATTCCCTTTCCGAGAATATTCTGATAACTATAATATGAATGGTCAAATAAACAATCCTACAAATTACCCCTTTTCAACATCCCACCTATAACAGGCACATCATCCTGATTACCCTGGGGTAAATATTGCCTTAAATTTTCGAACGCGGGTATTCCGTTAGATTTTTTTCTAAGTTAATTTTGTTCTAATTTTCAGTAAGAATCCACACAACAATGTGAATTGCTACAAATCTATCTCAGCAGTGACTGATATCACAATGTGCAAAATCAAACCCGTTAAATAAAAGAAAGTTCAATCATAAAATCATTCACTACAGAAACTGCAATTCGTTAAACCAATTTTTTATCTGAACCTTATTTCTTCAAAACCATTCAATAACAAATTCGAAATTTGTAAAAGCCATTTTTAATAAAACCCGGAATTTGTCAAACCATTATTTTTCAAAACCGGAATTCGTAAAACCCCAATAATACATAAACCGGATGCGTACACGCAGGTGGCGCGGCCTTTCGATGAAGGCAGTGTTCAATACTTTGTGTATAGATGTCACTCTATTGTTCTTAACTAGAATGCAAGTGACATCTATACACAAACTATCTTAATCTATATTAATTTTTCGATCATTAAAATGCGATTAAAAACGCCATAAGATTACATTTTTATTTTGGGCGGCACATATTTTTACGTAAAAAACGAAAAATGCTTGGTTTTTGAAAAGTAAACACTACCTACATCGTGACATTCATCGCGCATGTGTAAAACGGCTAAAATTTCAAAAATTTTCATAGCCTCCTGGATTTAGATCATTAATCTTGCTTAATCCTGGCCAGTGTTGCCAAAGTGAGTGCCAAGTTTTTGTGAAACAAACACAAAATATCCATGCACCTAGCCGGCATTCGAACCCAGAACCTTCCGTGCGGCAGGCAAATACGCTGCCCACCGCGCTACGGCGGCCGTGCATATTAAGTTTATAAGTATATAATTTAAGCTAATAGATAACAATTTAAAAAAAAATCTAAATTTTATTGATGCTTTTTACAATATTTACATTCGACTCAAAAGAGTACTGACACCCTAATTAGTTCCTTATTTTTATAATTAATCGGTGAAATTTGAAGGCCAATAGCCGCCAGAAGGTCTGGTGCATCTACCTTGTTGCAAATGATTTAGAGAGTAGAAATATCAAAAAAAAATCGTCTATTTTCTAACGGTGTTAAATTTAATATTTTATTTTTTTATTATTATTATAATTTATTTCTTCCAAACGGTATTTTGATTTTGAGTCCTATGCTTTTGAGAAATTGTGCTGAATCCTCTCCAACTTTTCACTATACACAGCCATAGTATGGTTACCACACACAACTGGCATACTCCAAGATTGAACGGACAAGGGTAAGTTAAAATTTCGGAAAACAAAACCTAGTAGCCGAATGGACTTAGTTATGTTGTCAATGTGATAAAAAATTTAGTTCAGAGTCAAACCATGTCCAAACATTAAGATGTTTAGAAGCAAGCGAATAATTAAAGATTATAGGTTCGATCCAAACAAAAAACATTAAAAGGTTTCAAATCGTCAGCGAAAGCAAGAAATAAAACAGTTAAATAAGAAAGTGGAGAGGTGACTACCTTGTAGAACTGCAAAGGTACCTGAAATATAATTTTTTAATGCTTGTTTTCTACCTCTTAAACTAGATCCAAACCAGCTAAGTAGAGAACCGAATATTCCAACAGCTGCTAGCTTTTTTATCAAAATGACATGATCAACCCTGTCAAAGGCCTTCGAAAAGTCCGTGTATACACTATCCACCTGACACTTACTCTCAAAGGCCTCCAACAGGGATATGGACAGAGCCAACAAATTTATCACAATTGTAGAGTGCGCGACGTCTCAAAAGTTTCTGGTCGTGACCCGCACGTTTATGTAGGCCCTAGTTTATGCTCTGTGTTGACTTTGCAGCTGAAGGGCATACTTTGGAGAAAAAAACATCTTTAACATACCTTTATTTTTCTGAGGTCCAGTGCTATACCCCGAAAAGGCCACAGCGTTATCATCGGCTGCTACCGGGTAAGTTGGGGTGGGTAACAAAGGCGGCGGTTTCCCAGAGATAGGGGGCGGCGGAGGGGCCACTTGTCCTGACCAATTGTTACTCCATCCCCAAGAACCTAAACAAATCGATTGGCTTTAATTAAAATTTTACATTGCGGAAAATTGTTTGTGTTTTAGAGTATAGTTCTTGCAAATTCTTAAAATCGCATGTGCGGGGCATCTGCCCTTCCAAAGCACATATGCGTTCATTTGTCCTTTTCTTTTCTCAGCATGAGTGTGAAAGTGTGCCCCTCTTGATGCTGGTTTTAATTTGAAGAGTATGGTTTTCGCTAGCAGCTTTCCGTGTCTTACTCATGCATTTTTGGCTATACATATTACTATCCATCTACCTATTTTTTTTAGAAATTTTAGCCCCATTTTAAAGATAAAACTTAAATCTAGGGTTCTCTAGTAATAGTTTTTTAATTTTGACTTTCATTTGTGTGAAATTTGGATCCAAATATGGTGTATTTTGCCTGCCCATATCTGCAAGAATAGACAAAAATTGCAAAAAGTAGAGAACCCTAGATTCAAACTTTATCTTGAAAATGACCTTAAAATTAAAATTTAGCATGAGTAAGACAAAAAAAAGCTGCCAGCGAAGAATATACTTTTAATAAGTAAAATTACACTTGCAAGGGTTACTTTGGCCCTAAATTTAAAAGATAGACAATTTTTTATTGTTTTATTTGATAGACAAAGCTTAGGTTTCTCGAGCGGTACTTTTTTCATTTTTGATTTCAATGCCAGGTGTAGGTTGCTGAAAACGGGCAAAATGTGTTTATTTAAGGTAAACGTACCAATAGGTGTGTTTATGTTATATGCACATTATATAAAAAGTATTTTCTTATCTTATTGCGAAATTCTTAAGAATTCCTAATAAATCACGCCATTGACACGATTTCTTCCGCTTGAGCTGTAATCTAGGTATTTTCGATCGATGCTACCTCAACCTACTACTAACTACAGTAGGTATTTTCTTGGTTTTGATGGTTCACACAGAGGGCGCCATTGACAGGATTTCTTCCGCTTGAGCCTTAATCTTTGGCACATAAGCGCGACCGAAATTCTGTCATTGTGGTACACTTAGCTGATGAGTCCTGAATAATGACGAAACGGCGTCGTCCTAGGTTCCATCCTCTGTGTGAGCAATCAAAATTCAGGAAGTTCATTTTGCACTGAAGTACAAAAAACTCTTGTTTTTCGTTAGATTTACAGTGCTACAGCCTTCTTCCGTTTGTTCTTTAAATCATGCAGTACGACACCTTTCGGTTGTTTTGCGATTTATAATCGCTTGCTTGAAGATGAAACCTGCATGCCATCGATGCCACCTCAACTACAGCTACACTAGGTATTTTCTTGCTTTCGATCGTTCACACAGAGGGCTCCACTCAAAGGATTTCTTCCGCTTGAGCCGTAATCTTTGGCACATAAGCGCGACCAAAATTCTCTGTGATTGTGGTACATAACAAGCTGATGAGTCCCTAATCAGGACGAAACGGCGTCGTCCTAGGCTCCACCCGCTGTGTGAGGAATCGAAATTCAGGAAGTTAATTTTGCACTGAAGTACAAAAATTGTTTTTCTTAATATTCTTGATTTAATTTGGGGTGTCAGCTATTGGTAAGGAAAACTCAGGGTGTTATCTATTGGGTACTTTACGTTACACCAATATTGCACAAAAAAAAACGAAAAACTACCACTAAAGAACTGAAAATTTAATTAACAACTATCTTTGAAATGAGATCCAAATTATCAAAACATTCTTTTGTTATTAGAAAAATCTTTAAATCACATTAAATTCATAATAATTACAAGGGCTAATAAAAAAACTTGATAAAATTATGCTAAAAATTCATGAAGTGGAGTAAATTATATATTCAAGACGTAGCAAACCAGCTCAATTTGTTTAAAACAAACCTGTATTCCAGTTACTCCAAGCCTCCGCTCCTGGAGCTGGTGGGGCTTCGCCTCCAGAGCCCCATGATGGGGCGTCATCATTGGTATTTTCCACCTCCATAGGGGCTTCACCCCCCTCAATGTCTCCAGATTTTTGAGCGACAATTGATTGTCCGCCAGGGACTGGAGGGTGTCCAGCATCCTTCATAATTATCCATTGTTGAGCTAGTGCTGCCCAGTCGACCTGTTTTAAGCAAAAAGTTTTTTAACTTAACAACTTTTAGCATAAAATGATCCATTGTTGAGCTAGTGCTACCCAGACGACCAGTTTTAAGCAAAAGGTCAATTTATTTAAAAATAATAACTTAAAATCAGCAGCTTCATAAAGTTTTTCAACATGTTTTTCAACATTTAACATAAAGTGATGTAAAAGTTGTCAAACAAAAGGTATTTTTGTCAATAAATTTATTTTTTAATTTTGTCTCATTCAAGTTGTGTAATTTATTAATTATCTTCCTTCTAGAATTTCTCGACGTTAATATAAAAACACATTGTTTTATCTATTATTTACACAAGAAGTGCCCACTGAATTTCTACTTGAAGAACTTAGTATAACATTTATACATCAGGAATTCTCTAGAGTGAAACACCATTGATAATTTTTTTATAATTATATTGCATCTCAAAAAGTGCATTAAAAGTGGATATTTTAAAATCTGTTCAATAAACACATGGATATAAACGCAAACTCAACAACTATAACGAGCCTCATTAAAATTTGAGTGGTTAGTTTCAGCCTTATAGGCGACTCAAAAACAGAATCGACGTGCTTCAAACTTTGTGCACAATCGTAAAAAACGGCTTTTTTGGCGTGCAATTTACACACACATCACACATACCTAAAAAGTCACGTGTCGGTCAGTCCTAAAATTCGTTGGACATCTTCCCGAAACAGCTTATACTTTTTTGAATAAAACAAGTATTCAAAAAAAGTATGTAATGTGACACGTCTTTAAATACTTGTTATTTTTTTATCAGTAGTTTTTAAGATACTGCTAGTTTTGTAAGTACCTGCAAAAGACAAATTGCACACACTCACCCCCTCGCCCTTAACAAAACTCAAACTGGATAATGGGAAAATTATGTTCCAGTTTTGTCCCGTTCTAAAAAATTTTGTACTCAAATAGGTAACTACAGCTCATTCCAAATTCTGAGGACCAAATTCATGATGGCCACCAAAGATACCAAAGGTTCGCTAAAACCAAATGTTTCTAAACCAAATGAAGAGTCCACGGGAGAAAGGTGAATCACATTTTTTTCAGTTTCGAGTTAAACATGACAACAAGTCTGCTATTAGTAGTACATATATATGCCGAATTAAAAGAGAAGAAACCCGAAGAATCACAGCATAAACATGATATGATAATATCCTGTACAGTGAAATGTCGGATGGACATTGCGCCTTTCTCCTATGGACTCTTCAAATGTTTCTAAAGTCTATTTAGACTACGTTTGTTCTTGAGTTTATATTGAGTTTCAATTTACTTCTAGAAGAAAAGAAAAATACAAAGTTGGTCCCACTTAATCTGAAGAAAAAAGGTGATTTAAATTTCTGGTTAAATAGGTAATTCTTTTTTAAATTGTGCATACAAACAAAAAAATAAGTTTTACCAAATTAAATCGATCAACACCATTCTCAACTAAAAAGCCAGTTAACTCCCTAACCTCTTCAGTGCGATTTAGCCTACTGTTGCCACCATTTTTAACTGATAGGTGAAACATGGATTTTCTGTCAGTTTGGTGTCTATATGACCGCTATAGTAGGCTAAAGGATACTAACTCGAAAAAGAGTTAACTGGTTGAGAAGGTGTTGAATCGATTTAAAAGCATAGTCTATTACTACAACATACGCACCTAATAACCGGTTTTATATAATGACGGTTTTAAATAAAATCGCTTTCTCCAGGGGTGAGTATCGTATAAAATAGTATTTACATGCTCTTTTAGTGTTCCTGAAATTTGCATAGAAATTGAGTGAATTAATTGGTGAAAGTAATACAATACTATTCCTAGACGATGTGTAGTTTATAGTGGCAAAAAAATGACGTAAAACTCATCAAAATAGAAGTGTTAGACCACATATTATATGCATAAACTATGTTCGATTCATCCCTCGTTTTATTAGATTAGTTACCTCACCTGAGAGCACGATAGATAAGATTTGATATTCTCTCTAATTTTTTTTTATTCATGATAATTAAAAACTGAACTGGACAATGATAATAAACGGGTATATAAGTGAAGAGTAGCTGCAATTTAAATTTAATTTTAAAATGTCTTTTAAATGTTGTAGTAAGGATTTCTAAAAATGTGTGTGTAACATGTTCCCAAGCTGTCTCAAAAGAGACATAAAAAGTGCAGGAAAATTGAGAAACCACTTAATTTACTGTTCAATGAAGTGTCAACTAGTCAAGGAAGGTGAGGAAATTGAAAAAGATGACTACTTGGGAGAGGTCAAGAGACTCGAGCAACTTTTGTCTGAAAAAGACAATTACATAGCTGGAATTAAAAAAATTCACAGGTTTTTGACAGCAGCGTGCTGGAAGAAGAGTTCAAAAATATTGAAGAACTAAACAACAAACAAATGGAAATACAAGAACTAAAATTGAAAATTATCAAATGTTAAGAAATGACCGAGCAAAGAAATGTAACATTCAGGGATTAAAAGAGAAAATAAGAAACTTTGCAGAGGAGATTCAAACTTTTCAAAAAATTTTCACATCATAGAGGATAAAGGAGTAGTTGAAGAACGAAATAGACTTGAGAAACAGATATTACAATATAATCTAGAATTAGAGGAACTCAAAACAAAAATGGCAACTGCTGAAAGAGTTATTTGAGAATATTCTGATAGTATTAGGGGAAAGGATGACGATCTATGTAACACAAAAAATGATTTAGAGGAAATGACAATTCGAAACAGAAGTATAATTGAAATACTGAGGTTTATAGAAGAATAAAATAAAAAACTTGAAGTTGAAATGAACTTTAAAAATAAAACAAAAAAGGATGGAACGAATAAGAAAAAGAGAGCATATCCAGGAATTAAAAATGACTCTAAGACAATTGTCACAAAGAAAGCATCCTGTAAAAATGAATCAAAGATGAGGATAAAGAGGAAAGTAATGATCATCTGAACTTAAGAAAACAAGAAGCATTTAAAGGAAGAAGCATAGAAACCAGGAGCAAACTAATTTGTTGACTGGAATGGACAAGCTAATAGAATATTACAATTCCGATGATCTTTTGATAATAATGGACGGAAACAATGATTTTAGCGCCAACAAAAAACCAGCTTTGCGCAATATTTGGAACCACTTGAAACATTGCCTAAATATGAATCTAATCTTTTTAGCTTGTCCAATTTCCAAGAAAGGTAGGGGTAACAAAAGGGATAATATGGTAAAAAATAATTGATAAAAATAGATAGATACTTTCAGATTAATGTACATTTTCTAGACATCAACCAGGACAATGGGTGCAGGGTAGGGAACTATGTCACAGCGAGACTATTGACTCAGTTGGTGCAGCCTTGGCAGGTGTGCAACAAAAATTTGATATTTATAGAAACTAATGATAACACAGAGCAATCCAATGATAATAATGAGACTCCAGCACTGCTGAGTCTGGGACGGGTGTCGGGTGAGTCTGTGACTCTCCTATGTTAAAATCAGAATTAAATTCTTTCACATTATTAGACGCCGCGAAACCGGAAACTACATCCAGAAATTTGGCTGATAGAGGCAGCACATCTGAAAACACAACAAATTTTTTAGAACTAGCCCCACCAGGCAGGTATGCTTCACAAACACTGTAGAATTTTCTTTAATGATCTCTTAGACATAAAACCAATGATCTTTTATTATTTTTAGAATCTCAGAGTTTCCCTGATATTGTTTTGATAATCGAACAATGGCTTCATCCGGACAAATGCTTTCATGTGCCTAACTATCATTCAATCTCTTTATCCTGTAGAGAAAACTCACTTCAAGGAGGAAATCTTATTTTATCAAGGAATTCTTTTAGTTTTGTTAATATTGTTCGCCTCCCTCTAGTGTTAAAGACTTTTTAAATAAACTAGACTCTATCTAATGCTAAAGTTGTTCTTGCATGACATTTTAACATTTATTTTAATCACAAAAATCAAGTTAATACCACAATGCTAAGAAATATGTTGACAGTATATGAAGAATCCACGGGAGAAAGGCGAAATGTCCATCCAACATTGTTTTGAGAAAATTCCGCTTTTTGCATGGACCCTACGCCTTTTTTCACTGTACAGTATATTTTTAGATCACGTCTACGCTGTGATCCTTAGCGTTTCTTCCCTTTTTCAATTCGGCATAAATCTACTACTAATAATAGACTTGTTGCCGTGTTTAACTCAAAACTGAAAAAAATGTAACATTTCGCCTTTCTCCCGTGGACGCTTCATAGGGTCTAACGATGCACGTTGAGTCTACGACAAGAATCACTGACTCCACCGAAACCCTGATTGATTATGAGTGTTTTAATTTAAGTAATGTGTTCGGTACTTCATTCAGGTTTATCTGACCATGAGGCGGTCAGTTCCATTTTTTAACAGAATGAGAAATAAATTCCCAATGTGCATAGTGGAGTTAAATATAAATAAAACGGTAATGTGGTACTCCGGTGTATTTTATAAAGTTCGTTTTTTTTGCTATCGATTTGTCATAGTAGAAAGCCCGACTGGTGGATGAACTGTGTCTGAAACCAGTCAGTGGTAGAACTGGTGGAGAAGGCGAAAAATCCAACAGTTTTCTGTTGGTAAAACTCTCTTTTTATTTAGTTCCATTTTTGTTCTTAAATCAGCTGCAGGAAAGCGATTACTTCAACGCAAAAGAATATTTAGCGGTAATTCTTTCAAGGAATTCCATTGCCTTTGCTAAAAAGTCAATTGGTATGGAATTGATCGACATCTTGTTGACAACTTCAAATGCGCCTTCCTATTATGGTGGTTAAAACTTAAGCTATAAAACTATACGCAATGGCTCTCTGTAGGTGTAAGAATATCATCACTTAATTTATGCAGCTTAAATTACCTTGGTTTGATTGGTTGATGTGGCAAAGAAAAAATATTACAATAATAGACTTCATAAATGCAAGAATATTCAAAAAGAAAGCTAGAGTATTATTAATTTCATAATAACAATCATTCTAAAGAATCAAACGAAATAGAGGAGTCGACGGTAATACACTTAACTAGTTTTACTGCAGTGTTGCCCGCAATTTAACAAGAAACCTTTCCTCAGACATGGATCCCCTGAATTATGGAGCATATATCTGCTCCCCACTCATTCCACTTTAACTCTGTAGAGCCACACGACATAAACAGAGCGCTAAATGAAATAAAAAAACAAAAAGTCTTAGTCGTAGTCGTAGAATAGAATGGTTTATTGGTGCTAATTACACAAGTACAGTGTTTACACAAGTCAATAGAAAAATACATGATAATTTTAATTAAAATATCAAAAAAAAACAAAATGAAAAGTAGATAATCAAGTTGGTTGGCTAGATCACCTATAATTCATTAAAATATTGTCTGTGCAATTTCTATCTTCTAATTAAATTTTTAATAAAAAACACAAAAAGTTTAAAAAAAGAATTATCAAAAATTTGTTTCTTTTTTCCAAAAAATAAAAGTCATAAATAAAAACAATATTGTCACAGCCAGCCATTATTACAGATACACTAAATAAAAACAAAAACTAGACACCAGACAATACAATCAGTTCCTACATACATAGATAAAAAACATAAATGAAGGTTAGAAAATTGAAACGTATAAAGTAAATGTGAGATATTGATCTTATTTCCTGTCCAACTGAGTGTGGAGTTGTAAAAAACGTCTATATTGTAAAATGCTTCCAATATTAAAAAATCTTTTATTTTTGCTTTAAAAAATGATTTGTTTAGTTTTATTACAGTCTCTGGTAATTTATTAAATAATCTGACTGTATGGTAGATAGGTCTTAAGTTATTTTTATTCCTTGTGTCATGACTATGGATGTCACTATGACACACATATGAATCATAATCTTTCAACATATAGAAAATTCTGTAAAATAAACTCAGGGCAACATTAAAATCCTATTGTCGCATTTGCATTGCAAAAACCCTCTGTGAACCATTTGCATGGCCCCAAATTATCAGTGCATAGCTTAGATGTGAATGCAGCAAAGAGAAGTATGCTTGTTTTAATACTTTATTAGAGACACATTTTGCTAAATTTCTTAACAAAAATGCATTTTTGCTAGGTTTATTTGAGATAATTTCAGTGTGTGAGTCCCAAAGAAGTTTTTGGTCAAGGTGCACACACAAGAATTTTACAGTTTGGCATGTGTGAAAATTTTGTACTTGTCTGGTTTCCGAAAAAATCAATAAAAAGCATTTGCAATCTGAAGTACCATTCCAAAGTAAAAATATGTTATTACAAAATTATGTGCTCCAGGAATATGTGTAAGGATTGCCACATTTTTAAAACCAATAATTTTTAGTTTGGCGCCATATTGCCTGGTTGAGTTGCTAAGTTAATATTCACGTAGCTAACCCACTTTCTTTTTCAATTTTCTCGGAAATTAGACCCAGACAAGTACAAAATTTTCTGATCATGGATGAAATTAGCAAATAATATGTAGATAATACTGGTTTTTGAAATTTTTTAATTCCGTGATACCTAAACATGTGGGGTCGCTAAGTTAATATTAACGTAGCTACCTCACCCTTTAAAAAAAAAACAATTTAAAATGATAAATTCGATTTTTTTGTTACATATTTGTGGAGCACATAATTTTAAAACCAAAAATTTTTATTTTGGCTGCATATTTCCTGATGGGGTTGCTAAGTTAATATTAACCTAGCTACTTCATTTTCTTTTTTGATTTTCTCAGAAACCAGAGGAGCTCAAAATTTTTTGAAAGGGGACAAAATTAGCATATAATTAGCACATAATTATAGTATGACTAAATTTTGATTTTCTTGAGGTTAATGGATGTGAAATTGCCTCAATTCAATTCAATTTATTACATATCACAGTTTAAAATTACAGGTACTTAATATAAGATCCACTTCCCTGAGCCAAAAGGCTTGTCGGGATGTTGATCTTTAGTCAGAAGTTGAGTACTTAAAATATTACATTATATTCACTTATTTATAATTTTTAATTTGATCCTTAAATCTCAATAAAATCTACTCATCTATATATCTATAGAATGACATACATATGGACGAAAAAGAACAGCAAACGATAATCTACGCCCAACCGAATGACAGGGGCCCCACAGGGAGTCAACCGACTTCGAATCTCATCAATGTTGTTTCTAACCCAAGTTGAAAGCTGTGAGCAGTACTTCAAAAGAATCATTAATAGCTCTAGAAGTATATAATGTATTTATTTATTTTTAAGAAAAACAATAAATTTATGGTTAGGCATAACAAATTAAATTAACTAAGTTTGTATAAAAAAAAATAGAAACTAAACCAAAAATACTGATTAAACCCTTAATGATTATGTTTTAAATAATTCTTAAATCTACCTGTAGAACAATTAAATATGTCTATATCTAGTTCATTCAACAAGGACAAATATCGTTTTAAAGGAGTACTGGCAGCATAATTAGTTCTTGAGTAAGGCATGTAGAAAGTGTTATGATGTCTTAATAATCTCACTGGTATGTTAATATTGATCTGACTTAAAATATAGGAACTATCAATTTCACTCATTATTACCTTAAAGAAGAAAGTATAATTTCTCCTGACTTAAAAGCACACTATCGAAGGAATTTATGTTGGACCTTCTCCAATGTATAAGAGTGGCTACCATAATATGGCGACCAGACAACAGAACCGTATTCCAGAGTAGATCTCACTAGTGCAAAATAGACAGATTTTACAGCATCCAAGGACAAAAACCTACAGTTTCTAAGGAGTAATCCAAGCATTTTGGAGCCTTTGGCTGCTATAGTGTTAATATGCTCTATAAATGTCATTTTTTCATCAAAAATAATAGCTAAGTCTTTTATCTTTTGAACATAATATAGTTGTTCTTGACTTAGAGAAGCTAATGAAAGAGCATTTTGAAGTATTCAAATTTAATCTGTTTTCTTTGCACCACTTTGATAAGTTGTTTAAATCCTCCTGGATAAATAATTGATCTTCAACTGTAATAATTATCCTGAATGCTTTTAGGTCATCTGACAACATCAAGCATTCACAATTCGTAAAGCAGTTGATATTACAAAGATATTAAAAATAATTCGAGAGCAGTGACCCCCTTGAGGCACTCCAGAGCACACATCAATTGATTCAGACAGGAAAGATCCAACTTTGATCACCTGAGTATGGTCCTGGAGGCTGCTTTGGTACCATCCTACCCAACTCTCATTGAATCTAACTGAACGCAGCTTACACAGAAGTATCTCGTGATCAATACTGTCAAATGCTTTTGAGAAATCTGTGTAAACTGCGTCCACCTGAGAACCTTCTGCCATCAATTGGGTTATTTTTGAATGGTATGTGACTAGGTTAGTAATTGTGGATCTTTTGGAGCAAAATACATGCTGTTCATTTGGTATTAAGCCTTTACATTGCCATGTTATTTGATCACAAACTAAACTATCAAAAAGTTTAGGAATGGCTGATAAAATTGATATGCTTTTATAGTTTTCGACATTTGCCCTGGATCCACTCTTATGAACAGGTACAATAAAGCTGCGCTTCCACAAATCAGGAAACATTGACTGATGCAGTGATTGATTAAAAAGTATATGTAGTGATGTAACAATAGTGCAAATGCACTCCTTCAAAAATAAATTTGGTAACCCATTTGGGCCTAGCGATAGCTTATTTGGAATTTTAATGATTTTGTTAAAAATATCCATTTTTGTTACATTTGAGCAAGATATATTAATGTTTGAGTTGCTTAATACATTATGGTGAGGAGCCGAGTGAGGAGCTAATGATGACTTGTTATTATGTTTAACATATATTTTTTGAAAGAAATTCTTAAAAAGTTTTGCAATATCTTGACCATTATTAGCCAGTTATATAAGACATAACTTTCGGTAAATTGTTTTCAGATTTTTTATCTCTAATGTATCTCCAAAAATATGTGGGATTAATTTTAAAGTTTTCATCAATTGAGTGCAAATAATTGCTATAGCATGTGCTAGACAACAGCTTAGATTGCGTCCAGAGTTCAGAATATATCCTGTAATTTTCTGGTGTACGATGCTGAATGTGCTCTTTATGAGCCTGCTTCTTTTTAGTAGTTATGCTTCGGGGCTCTGGTGAGAACCATTTTGGGAAAGAAGTTGTTTTAAAACGTTTAACTGGAACAAAGTATGCTACCACAAAATTTAAAATTTCATAAAAAGAGTTTGTTGCTTGATTTACGTTTGAATTAACAAATACTTCTTCCAAGTTTATAGTTGCAAGGAAGTTATTTATTTCTCTATAATTTCCGTTACGGAAATCATAATAGTATTCCTGATATAAAAACTGTTCTTTGTGTTGAGCGTTTTTAAGCAAGAGTACAATTAAGTGCATTATGGTACAAGCTGTTGTCCAACAGTATGTCAGTAGCCATACTTACGTCTAAGTCCCTAAAACTTGAAAAACATAAATCCAAGAATACATTACGATTATTAGGGTATCGATTAACTCGAAATAAGTGGAGAAAACCAAATATTTCAGCAACTTCAATGGCAGGATTATTTACTGGACAGTCTACTATAACTCCATATTCATCATTGTTCCATGTTGCACTCAGTAAATTGTAATCTCTCCAAAAACTACTATATTTTGTTGTTGTAATAACATAAAGAAACAAGAGCATCATGAGGTAGCTTTAATAGTCAGTGGAATTAAAATTTGAAAACATCATGCAGCTGGTTGAGTATTCAATGAATCCTTTCCCAAATAAACTACAAGAAAATAAAACAAAAATCATCCCACAAATCAACTCAAAGAATACATTAAAAAATTCTGACAGACCTAAAAAAAAGCAATAAAAAAATCTCAAATTCAGTGTAATGAAAAAAAAATGAAAATTCGGCCAACCCAACCAGATGCATGTGGGAAATAATAAATGAGTACTGGGGCAAAACAAAAATTACAAAAAATGAACCACCCACATTATTAGCGCAAGATTTTAATAACTTATTTGTAAATATAGAGGTGGATCTACAAAATCAAATCAAAAAGAGGACATAAATCCCATTTTAAATATGCAAAATGTTAAAGTCAATAGTCAACCTTTTTCTTTCAGAGAACTATCTTTTAATAGAGTTAGAGAAGTGATTGACCAGCTCAAAAACAAAACAAGCAAGGATATTTACAACCTGAACATAGTTCTGATAAAGTCAGTCAGAATCTTCTACTAACACCTCTCACTAAATTAATAAACTGTCGTACCTATTAGAGAGAAAATCTTTCCTAATTGCTTAAAAACTGCAAGTCATA
The DNA here is from genome assembly GCA_963921995.1 of Oxystoma pomonae. Taxonomy (NCBI): domain Eukaryota; kingdom Metazoa; phylum Arthropoda; class Insecta; order Coleoptera; family Brentidae; genus Oxystoma; species Oxystoma pomonae. The sequence continues at coordinate 96,014,635 of OY998165.1, forward strand.
CCAATTTACAAAAAAGGAGATCCCAATGACCCAAGCAACTAGAGCAATATCACTCTTGCCTGTCTTACCTAAAATTTTTGAAAAATGCATATAGCAAAACAAATATCAGAATACCTTGAACATAATGATTTACTTAGTAACAGTCAATTCGGATTTAGGGAAGTTAAAAACACCACTTTACCAGTCCAAAAACTAATTGAAACTGTAATGGAAGAATTTAACCACTTTCTGTTACCTGAGCAAGGCTTTTCATTGTGTTTCCCACGACATTCTGCTTAACAAACTACCATTCTACAATTTTACAATAGATAGCATAGACCTAGTAAAATCATACCTTTCTAAAAGATACCAAATAGTTAACTATAATGATTTAAACTCAAATAAACAAGAACTTACCACCAGTCTACCTCAGGGTTCGAATGTGGGCCCAATTTTATTCTTAATCTACATAAACAATCTACCTAAAATTGCAGAATGTGAAAAATTTGTACAATTTGCCGACAATACTACTGGCCAAGTCCCGCATTTAGATCTAGAAACAGCTGTTGGAATGTCAGGGGAAGCACAACTGAGAGCTAAGCAATGGTTTTCAGCAAACAAGCTTTTCCTGAATGAATCAGAAACCGAAAATTACACTTTCTCTATAAAAAATCTAGAACAAATGCCAAATTGTAAAATTCTTGGGTGTGCACCTTGACCAAAAACTTCTTTGGGACTCACACACTGAAATTATCTCAAATAAACTCAGCAAAAATGCATTTTTGTTAAGAAATTTAGCAAAATGTGTCTCTAATAAAGTATTAAAACAAGCATACTTCTCTTTGCTGCATTCACACCTAAGCTATGCACTGATCATGGATGAAATTAAGCACATAATTTGCAGATAATACTGGTTTTTGAAATTTGTAAATTCTATGATTCCTAATCATGTGGGGTCGCTAAGTTAATATTAACCTAGCTACCCCGGCTTTTTTAAAAAAAAAAAAAACAAAACAAAAAAAATCGAATTTTTCTTATATATTCGTGGAGCACATATTTAGCCACATAATTTTAAAACCAGAAATTTTTATTTTGGCGCCATATTTTCCGGTGGGGTTGCTAAGTTAATATTAACCTAGCAAGTAACCTAGCTACCCCGTTTTCTTTAAATTTTCTGACTGGGTATGAAATTAGCACATAATTATGGTGTGACTAAATTTTGATTTTCTTGAGGTGGGGTCGCTAGGTTAATGGAGGCATTTTTAGTTTAATTTTCCCCAATTTTTCAAGACTATAGATCTGCCCAAGGATTTGTGCCCTTGCATATGTGTACCTTTTTGTTTTGGAACAGGATAACCCAGTGATAACCCTACCACTTTGTTATAGTACTTTATACTCAATAGCCGTTAGTTTAGTTAAAGGTTGCCAGCTTTTCCTTAGGACTGTGACTAAACCTAGGACAAAGAATATAATCAAAAGCATTGCATGAACACTTTTATAAGAAACAGTTGTTTTAACTTTTTTTATGAGCAAGACTGTAACAAAAATTAAACCAAAGACTATATATATAAGTTATATGACCACCTTATACTGACAAACTAGTGAAGATGTTACAAAGCTGCTGAGTCTGCAATCCTATGGAATATTTCTTCGAATCTTTATATTTTATTAACATGTGTTTTACCATTTTTAAGTTACTTTTAGTTTTAGTCTAGAATTAGATTTGATAGAAATCACTTGTATAATTTTGAACAAGAAAATTATAATTTTTTAAAAACGGTTTTACGGAGACTCGTCTTTTAAGTGGCGCAGTCGGTAGGATTCCCAATCGCGATAAATGAACATTATTGGCGGTTCGTCTTAACGATTTATTAGGATTCTACGAACAAATAAATAACAAAAAGGTGCCGGGCGGTTCGCGAATTCGAATTGTTTGGATCAAGAGGAAGTTCCAGTTGAGTGAACTGAGTAGATCAACGAGAAGATTTACCGAAGGATTATTGAACGTACATCAATACCGGAAGTATTTGCATCAGTGCCCTTTGAATGGATATCAGAGGACAAATGCTTGGACAGATCTTGATAGTTTCACTGTAAGTAATACTTTTAATGTCAAATTCTGATTCTGACTCAATAAAAGACGAAGAACAAACTTGTGTAAGTCAAAGTTCAGACCCGAAAATTGATATATTTTTATCGGAATTGATAGGAAAAGTTAACTTAGGGCTAGATTTAGGACCAAATTCTAATATCTCTACAAATCTGCAAGCAAATTTAACAAAAATGGCTACACCACAACTAAAATCTGAGTATTTAAACATGATCCCCGAATTTCATGGGAAACCAGAACTATTAGCCAGATTTATAGAAATATGTGAAAAATTAATCACCAAATTTTACAACACCACTGATACTAGCGATTTTCAAAATGAATATTTGATGTCGAGTATTTTGGGTAAAATTAAAGGTGAAGCGGCAATAAATATTGCCTCAAACACCATTTCTAGTTTTGTGGATTTAAAAGAAGCTCTTCTTAATACGTATGGGGATAAACGCGATCTTTTTACGCTTGTTATCGAAACTACAGAAATGAAACAAGGAAATGAATCGTCGTTCGATTTTTACAACAGATTACAACACCAGTTAAATCACCAAACTTCTTATCTTTCCACTCACGGCTCGGCTGATGAAAGAAAAATCATGGGTGTGTTTTGTAGAGGGTTATCTTTAAGTTTTATTACGCGGTTTAAAAGAGCCTGTTGGGTCCTTAATGCGAACTAAAAATCCAATAGATATGAATGATGCGCTTAAAATGCTTACAAACGATTTTCAAATCGAAAGTGCCCAAAAATTTAAAAATTCGAAACCATTACATAATAACACCAATCACACTTTAAACAGACCACGACCCAACCAACCTTTACAGTTAACAAATTATCCTCATAACCAGCTTGCTTCCACTTCGAATTACAGACAACCACAATTAATATACAAACCCGAACAAAATAAAAATTATTTTGCAAGAAATCCTAACCAAACAAACGTATTTAGGCCTAATCAAATACCCATGTCAAAATTATCGAAACCAACGCCCATGAGCGGCATATCAAACCAAACCTTTAGACCCCAACAAAACAAAAACTTTCCTTATTGACCAATGCAAAATTACGCTCAAAATAATCAATCAAACCCCCGGTAAAATTTCGTAATTGAAGAAATAAATAATATCGATGACCAATCGGCGGACGACCCTAAAATCGAATATCCGGAGGAAGAAAATCAGTATCTTTACACGGATTACACCGAATATTCTCAAAACGATCACGAGTTAAACGAGTTTTTTCAGGAACCAGCCTCGGAACCCCCGAATACGAATTAATGAACCTCACTAATAGCGAAAATAAACTACCTTATATTATTTTTCCACAAAATAATCTAAAAATTCTGATAGACACGGGTAGTACTAGATCTTTTGTAAAACCACAAATCGCACAAAAATATTTCCAAAAATCGATAAAAAATGACCCATTTCAAATCTCAACTGCTCACGGTACCTCCATAGAACATTTTAGCACGCTTATTCCCTGTTCAAAAATTTTTAATGTGGATACAAAACAATTAAAATTTTATATTTTTGATTTTCACAACTATTTTGACTGTTTGTTGGGGATAGACAATCTATCCTTATTAAAAGCAAATATTGACCTTGAGAAAAACAACTTAATTACTCCCAATTCTCAAATAAAATTAAAATTTCATAATTCGTCAAAAAACACCAATATTTTATTCTTGCAACCAAGGTCAGAACAAGTAATTAAAATGAACATAAAAAATATCGAAAATGGTGACGTAATAATTCCATACACAAAAATTTCAATTTAGAAATCCCGCAATGCCTTACGACGGTAAAAAACTATGAGGTACGATCTTAAACCCAACCGAAAAAAATTTAAAAGTTGAACTTTTTGACTCTTTAGAAGTCATTGATTTTAACGAGTATAAACTTCAAGAAAAACCTACACCAAACCTTAATAACGAGCACATGAACAGCGAAGAATGTAAATTGACAATCGAATTATTAAAAGAGTATTCGGATATTTTTCATATCGACGGAAATCAGTTAACTTTTACCAGCCAAATAAAACATTCAATAAAAACATCGGACGAAGTGCCAATTTACACTAAATCGTATAGGTACCCCGAAATTCACAGAAATGAGGTTAAAAGGCAGGTCCAAGAAATGCTCGAACAAAATATTATAAGACCCAGCTATTCTCCCTGATCGTCCCCAATCTGGGTGGTACCCAAAAAGTTGGACGCTTCCGGGAAACGTAAGTGGAGGATAGTTATCGATTTTCGTAAATTAAATCTTAAATCAATAGGCGACAAATATCCAATTCCAAATATATCAGATCTTCTTGATAAGCTTGGGCGCTGTCAATATTTCTCTACTCTTGACCTCGCATCAGGTTTCACCAAATTGACTTGGCAGAGGAAGACATTCCTAAAACGGCATTTAATACCGAAAATGGGCATTACGAGTTTTTAAGAATGCCTTTTGGCCTAAAAAATGCCCCTGCCACCTTTCAAAGGGTGATGGATAACATCCTTAGAGGTATCTAAAACGAACGCTGTCTGGTTTACTTAGACGACATAATAGTGTTTAGCACAAGTTTGCAAGAACACATAAATCGTTTAAGAGAAGTATTTGATCGATTACGACAAGCAAATTTTAAAGTGCAATTAGATAAGTCGGAATTTCTCAGAAAAGAAGTGGCCTACTTAGGACACATTGTTACACCTCACGGCGTGAAACCCAACCCTGAAAAAATTAAAGCGATATCTTGTTACCCGATACCTACTACACAAAAACAGATAAAACAATTCTTGGGTCTCGTGGGTTACTACCGTAAATTTATCGCGGATTTTGCGAAAATAACAAAACCTATGACTGTTTATCTAAAAAAAGATGCCATACTTGACCCGAAAAATCCCGCGTATATAAAAGCCTTCGAGACGTGCAAAAACATATTAATTAACGAACCCTGCTGCAATACCCAAATTTTGAGGAACCGTTTAACCTTACTACGGACGCTAGTAATTTCGCAATTGGCTGCGTACTTTCGCAAGGAAAAATTGGGTCAGATCTTCCAATCACGTACGGTTCAAGGACACTTAATCAGTCGGAAATAAATTACTCCACAACCGAAAAAGAATTATTGGCTATAGTGTGGGCGGTTAAATACTTTAGACCCTATTTGTTTGGTCGAAAATTTAACATTATAACTGACCATAAACCACTCGAATGGCTAATGTCATTAGTACGATGGAGCTTAAAGCTTGCGGAATATGATTTTGAAACCAAATACAAAAAAGGTTGCTTAAATCAAAATGCAGACGCTCTTTCGCGCGTGGAAATAAACACTAACGAGGCAAAAAACGTAGACCCCCAAAATCCACAGGCTTGCTTAGATCGGTTGCGCGAATACGTCGAAAAAATAAACGAAAATTTGACAAATAAAAACGATTAAGAAAATCAATCGATCGTCGTTGAAACAGGAGACTTGAACGATCATAATAACGCGGTCGAAGACAACGTTAGCGACCAAACGGTACACTCCAGTCACGAAAACCCAATAATCGGAATACCAATAGTTGATTGCCTTGTAAATTTTGGAAAAAATCAAATATTTATTTCGGAAGTAAATTTTGCCCCTTCCAAAACTTCCATCACCAGATTATTCCTAACAAAACAAAGATTTCACGTTCAACTCTCTCAAAATAATTTCGAAAAAGATGTAGTCCAGTTTATTAAAGAGTATGTTGTTCCAAAAATAAAGTACTATGTTTATTTTGAAGACCCAATTTACGAAAAATTTAGTACTGTCTTACAAACTTATTTTAAAAATTCAGAAATTCAAATGATCAAATGCTCTAAAAAATTAATCGATGTTTTATCTGAAAACGAAATACAGGAAATGATACAAAATAATCATGAAGGGAAAACTAATCACAGGGGAATCGAAGAAACTGAAAAACGCATAAAAGCGCATTATTACTGGCCGAATCAATCTAGAACAATCCAAAATTATATAAACGAGTGCGATGTCTGTCAACTTACAAAATACGATCGAAAGCCAATACGCGTAGAATACAATGTTACGCCCACCTCGATCAAACCTTTTCAGATTTTGCACGCAGATAATATCAGTTTGGAAAACAGCAAGTTTTTAACCATTGACGATTCTTTCTCAAAATACGCGCAGGCCTATAAAATCGATTCTGCGCAAGGCATCGAAATAGCAAATAAATTATTAATTTATTTCTCTCATCATTGCATCCCAGAACAAATAATTTTTGATAATGGCGGCGAATTTAAGAACTCCGTTATACGTGAACTTCTTGAACTACATAAAATAAAAATTCATTTTATTTGTTCCCAGCACCCAGACTCCAATGGGATAGTGGAACGGTTTCATTCGACATTAACAGAACATATTAGACTTTTTAATAATCAAGAACAGTTTAAAAATGACCCTGTAGAAAATGAAGTAACCTATAGTATTTTAGTTTATAACAACACAATTCATTCGGTCACAAATTTAAAACCGTACGAGATAATTACTGGCCATTTTGGCAACGAGTCACCGTTTAATCTGGACATAAATAAACAACTTATCAATAACTATATTGAAAACAACCGCGAGAAAATAAAAACACTTTACGAAAAAACAATCAAGATATACAAAATAAAAAACAAGGAGTCATTGACAAGGCAAACGAATCGCGCGAAAAATTACCAGAAATCCCCGAAAACGTGTATGTTAAAAATAAACAAAAATAGCAAAAGACAAAAAATAAATACAAAAAAGAAAAAATATCTAGTTTGGATCCTAATCTAAAAACAGCCAGAATACAAACTACACATCCCAACACATCAGACAAAATACACATTTCTAATATAAAAAGACCCAAAAAGAAAATTAAAATTAAACCTATTTCAGATTCCTCGCCACCCACGCAGGAGGGTCAGGAATAACGAACATTACGCAAAACCTAGGAGTTCTGCCAATCAATCTATGCCATGCCAGACTCCAAAGGACAGAACACACATTTGTACATTACTATGACTTAGGACCCCTACTAAAAGAATACGAAAACATAAAATCGCAGCACCTATTACTGAGACGGACTTATGCGAATCTCACCGTGTTAGAAAGAGAAACATATAATTTTAACAAAATAGCCCATTTCTATAACCAATCAATTTTCGAAAAACTCGAAAACATAAATATTCACCATTAAAAACGAATTAAACGGGGCCTTATTGATAGTTTAGGTTCGGTTATTAAGGGAGTAACAGGAAATCTAGACTCAAACGACGGGAATAAAATTTACAGAATAATAGATCACATGCAGCGTAATGAGAAGAGAATTCAAAATCAATTATCATTGCAATATTCAATAAATCAAAATATAATTAACCAATTTAACAAAACTGTCCAAAATATTCAGCATAATGAACTTATGTTAAGGTCAAAAATTTTGCAAATGCATTCTATAATCAAAAACGGTGCTACCTCAGATGATGCAATTTTTATCAAAACATTGTACAATGAACTAATCTTGCTTTATAGTAGTGTGTTAGGCATTTTCCGAGAAGTAGAAAACTCACTGACCTTTTGTAAATTAAATGTGATGCATCCAAGTATTATAAGCTCGAAAAATTTAATTTTAGAATTAAAAAGAATATCAGAATTTTATAAAAATCAATTTCCTTTCGAAATTAAAACAGAGGATATTTTCTATATTGAGTCTATGATAAAAATCAATTGTCATATAGATAATAATAAAATTATGTACTTCCTATCAATTCCAATCGATACCGAAGAACAATTTGACTTGTTTCACTTAATATCAATTCCCTCAAAAATCAGATCGGATTTCGTAACAGTTTTACCAAATAATCAATACCTCTTAAAATCGCGAATAAATAATCAAATTAAACCTCTAAACGGCAAATGTATTACCCAAGGTAAATCATTTCACTGTCCTAGCTATTTACTAAGCAGCAGCCAAGCACTCCCACTGACCAAACTGAAAATTGATGAAAATCATATGGAAATCATTCCGGAACTAAATACATATTTGGCAGTTTTTCCTTTTGCGGAAAATCTTCAAATTACTTGCCAAAAGCAAACTGAAGTCAAGAAGCTAAATTGTTATTTAAAGGAAAAGAACTGCATTTTCAAGAAAAAACAATTGACAGTCCCTTAATAATCAATTCACCCATATTGGAAATCAGTCATCAAGAATTACCTAAATTCAGTATTGATTTGAAAAAATTGGAATTTGATAAACCAATCATCAACCCTTTGGTTCCCTTATATAAAGAAAATACACTATCCAACTTGTACGTGCCTAGTGGTTGGACAATCTGTCTTTATGTCATATTGGTTACAGCCTTTACGTACTTTTGCTACTACAAAAAAACGAGAAAAAAATAAGCAAACTTCGACTTTGGAATCTTCCGAAAGGGAACATGTTAGAGTTATCCTCCCAGGGGAGGCTTCCTTCTAAGGGTGGAGGAGTTATATGACCACCTTATATTGACAAACTAGTGAAGATGTTACAAAGCTGCTGAGTCTGCAATCCTATGGAATATTTCTTCGAATCTTTATATTTTATTAACATGTGTTTTACCATTTTTAAGTTACTTTTAGTTTTAGTCTAGAATTAGATTTGATAGAAATCACTTGTATAATTTTGAACAAGAAAATTATAATTTTTTAAAAACGGTTTTACGGAGACTCGTCTTTTAAGTTATATATATATATATATATATATATGCCTTGTATGAACAATACTTATGCCTTGTATGACCAATACTTGATAGTGCATAGTAAGTGACAAAAAAAGAGAATATACGGTAATTATGCAGTATACGGGTGAATATTAAAAAATTACCTCTTTTTATTGATGAATTTTGCAAAAAACTTAAAATGGCTAAGAAATAAAAGAAGTAATTAAATGTGATGGTAATTTAGTTGGGTTTTTAAAAAATATAGTGGCAATCTAGTTTTCTTAAGAATCTTGCTGTCAAGTGACATTTATATTTCGTGCCAGGAGAATGAGAAAGTGAAATATAAATAATAAATAAAAAAAATAATAATTACAGTATAACAGATCATTTATTTCATTCTCCTGGAAACAAAGTAGCCAGGAGAATGAAAATGCCAGGAGAATGATATGCCAGGAAAATGATAAAATACATCATAAATATTTTTTTTTGTAAGTAAATCGCAAAATTAGGATAACTGGTTTACACTACTAGGAAAAATAACACATTACCTTATTTAAGACATACAAGCGTGTTTTAAATAAAACTTCGTTTTGGTAAAACATGATCCAGAAGAATGAAAATAATAAATATACTATTTTATGATTTTTCACTTCCTTATTTTATTTTGGACAAACTTTAATTTGTTACAAAAGGCAAATCGAAACAAGAGAAATTTAATGTTATTTTGAGTTTTTCAGAAAGAAGTTATGGATTGGATGCAAAAGCAGGTAGTTTTATAGTGCTTAACAGAGTCAGGAGAATGAGAATAAAAGTGGGAACAATTTTTAAGTTATTCCAGTGTGCATATTTTTTTAACATTATATTCTACTGTTTTTGCCAGGTGCAAATGGGATCAATATAAATCTAAACTAAATCAAACTTCTAATCTATGGGAACATTTTATGGGGAAAAAAAACTTACCCGAAAGAAAGTGAGCTGGGGACATGCCAGGATAATGAGATTGGGGCTGTATTTTTTAAAATAAAATATTGAAAACATAAAAATGAAGGTAGATTTTCCATTTTTACAATAAAATTCTCTTCCTAACCACATCAAAAAAAAATTCACAAATCCTTCATATTTGCAAAGTAAAATGGTAGGGACAACTACAGAGGTAATTTTTTGGTATTCACCCATACAGTTTTCTGCCACTTTTGATTTTTTATGAAAAATTCTTTATGGTGGCACCTAGGACCCCAAATCCGCTGCACCCGATTTTTTTTTTAAGAGAAAAAAAGAGTGCCCGGGGGGGGGGGGGGTTGTAATGTGTTTTTTTGATTGTTTTGGGTTGGGTTGGATTAGGTTGGGTTGGACTGTGTTGGATTGGGTTGTTTTAGTGAAAAAAAAGGTAATTATGCAGTATACAGTTGTCTGCCATTTTTGATTTTTTATGAAATATTCTTTATGGGGGCACCTACTAGGGTCCCTAGGACCCCAAATCCACCTGCACCTGATTTTTTTTTTAAGAGAAAAAAGGGTGCCGCGGGGGGGGGGGGGGGGTTTGTAATGTGTTTTTTTGATTGTTTGAACTGTGTTGGATTGGGTTGTTTTAGTGAAACACCAACCGGTGCAGGCAGATTTGAGGTCCTAGGGACCCTAGTAGGTGCCCCCCTAAAGAATTTTTCATAAAAAATCAAAAATGGCAGAAAACCATATACTGCATATTTAAAAAAAACACAAAAAAACTTTTAAAAAAATCAAAAATGGCAGAAAACCGGGTAATTATGCAGTATACAGTTTTCTGCCATTTTTGATTTTTTTTGAAAAATTCTTTATGGGGGCACCTTCTAGGGTCCCTAGGACCCCAAATCCGTCTGCGCCGGTTGGTTTTTTTTTTTATTTTTTTTGGTTTTTTTTAATTTTTTTTCACTAAAACAAACCAAACCAACACAGTCCAACCCAACCTAATTCAAACCAACCCAAAACAATTAAAAAAACACTTTACAACCCCCCCTGGGCACCCTTTTTTCTCGTTAAAAAAAAAAAAAAATCGGGCGCAGGCGGATTTGGGGTCCTAGGGACCCTAGAAGGTGCCCCCATAATGAATTTTTCAAAAAAAATCAAAAATGGCAGAAAACCGTATACTGCATAATTACCGAAAACCGTATACTGCATAATTACCGAATATACTTTGTGCGGGGCCGGTGCACTATCCGGACACACGATTTTTCAAAAACAAAAACTTTGTGGTTAAAATAGGCCTCCTAAATAGTGTTTTTCAAAAAAAAAAATTGCGGGTTATCCAGTATTTTTTGAGAAAATAAATAAAAAAAAACATAAAAAAGAGCACCCTAACCTCACTCTTTACTTAATTTCTTAATTTTGGCTCCTTCTTCTTCTTCTTACTTGATCAAAACAATACCTGCCAATATCCATGCCCCACGAAAGTAAAAACAAAAGCCCTGATATTTTTACAATGTTGTCACATTTCCAGAAAATAATGAAAATTAGGGAAAAGGAACAAAAATATTAACTTTTTGACTCCTCTACAAATTTATAAATAACAAATAATAATCAAGGCAACCAACCATAACTCACCCTACCCAACCAACCTGGCCCAACCCAACCCAGAGCCTAACCTGATTTCTTTTGGCTCCCATACAAATTTATAAAAAAACAAATAATAACCAACCCAACAAAACAAAACTAACCCTACCCAACCAACCCGGCCCAACCTCAGATCTTTAGTTATTAGTCTGAGGGCCCAACCCAACCCAGAGCCTAACCTGATTTCTTCCCAAAAAAAAATCCTGCTGGTACCTGAGATTTGGCATCATCGCATTTCTGAAAAATGGCCTAATAGCCAGGATGACCCTAGTTTTGTTGGTTTGCCTGGATTTTACATGAAAAACGTCTTTTTAATTAAAAAACAGCTGTTTTTTTCGTTTTTCCGCTCCTAAATAAATTTAAAAACTGCTAAATTACTGTTTTCAAAAAGAATCGTCTTGAAAAAACGTCCCGTTTTTGTGTCCGGATAGTGCACCGGAGCCACTTTGTGCATTTCTTTAGCTCAGTTACTCAAGTTTTAATGCATAATGCTCAATGCACAATTTTGTCTTCTCTCTCTATTTTTTGAAGGGAAATAGACTGAAATAGAAATAAAAAATTAAGCATTAGGCATTAAAACTTGAGTAATTGGGCCCTTAAGACTACTTCGCCTCAAAATTCATAAAATTCCTACCTGGTCGGCAGACAAATTCTGGTAGGCGGCCGGATTGAGGGGCCATTGCGCCGCAAGCTTTTGCGAATCGCCCGATTCGCTACCCGAATACATAACTTACATCGAATGTTATTACCTATCAATCAAGAACATTTGCAAGGCAAAAAATGGGGCAATTTATTGCAAAAAACGCGTTAAACCTTCCTTTAAAAAAATTATTAGTCGTCCATCAAATATTTTGACGTTTTCAAAGAAAGAGTGGGTGGTTGGATGATAATCTTGCGCGTTCGAAAATACGAGGATGTCGTGCAGCTTTCACTTCAGAAGGATTTAGTTCCGTTTTTGCGAGTACTACATAAGACGCGTTTCTGCGAGCTTAACATAGTTACTCTTATTTTGTCTTTCTAAATGCATTCGTCTAAGAGAGATCCAGCATACTACACCCTTACACCCTTCGACCCCGCATATCTGTCAGGGGATAACTATCTCAAAAAGGTAGTTAGACAGCGGAGTTGAAGGATGTACAGGCGGTATGTTCCTGGTATGCTGGGTCTCTCTCACACGAATGCATTTAGAAAAAGAGAATATTAGTAACTATGTTAAGCTCGCAGAAATGAGCCTATAGCTACTACTGTTCTCTTTTTCTACATACATGCGCCTGAGAGATCCAGTGTACTACCCATATACTTATAAACTTAATAAACACGGCATTGCAATACATTCCCGTGAAAATTTTTGTAAGCAAGATCAATAATCTAAATCCAGGAGGCTATGAAAATTTTTAAAATTTCAGTTGTTTTACGCATGCGCAATGCCCTTCACTGCGATGGCCGATGGCATATGAATGTTGTTTATGGCATTTTTAATCGCATTTTAATGATCAAAAAATTAATAAAGTGTGAAAGTGCCAAGGCAGATGTTTTCTTTGGATGATACCAAAAATTTTACAGGTTTTTATCTGTATAAAAAAATTTATTTTGTTCTCAGGTTGTCGATTGCATAAAGCCCCACCACAACCCAAATAAACACATTGTTGAAGGTATAAATGCCCTCCATAAACATAGAAGATAAAGTAAAAACACAGAACAATATAGTGTGTGTACTGTGAGTAAAATTAAAAACCGAGAAAACAAACTACTTTAGGAATCTAAAATGAAAACAAACAACAATGGCGTCAGGAATAAAATCAATCCAACGCACTTGCCCAAAACGACCGTTAATCTTTATTTTCATGGCCTAATTGACCATGATATGTTGCTAACAAAATTGAACTTTCAGGGGCTAAATTCTTGAGCAGGGAACGACATAGATTTAATTGTGTCTAATTATCCCACGCGGAACCAAGTTCGTGTTCTTGCGTGGTGATCGCCCCTCCCATTCTATAAAAAATTAAGTGTTCGTGCTCCCCGACTAGAAAGCCGGGGATCGGCCCCATTTCTCAGACACGCATGCGCGTAAATTGTATCTTTTTCGATCTTAAATTTGCAAGATGTCTCAAGAAAAAGCATGTTTTTTTTTCGGGGAATGGGATCATTCCCCGGGATTGATCCCTTCTCTTGAGGGATCATTCCTTCTCTTAGCATTCAAGAATTAGGCCCCACCCACTAAGCAAGGAACGTAAGAAGGATGTTTGGTAACGTTTTATAAGCTGTTCATACAACGGTTTTATTAGGGATATTTTGGAACGCTTATTTGGCACTTCGTAGTGGTTGTGGTAATTACTGCTTCTGCGCAATAGCTAAACGTCATTTCGTAGTGGTAATTAACCATTACCACTGCCGTAAACTACGAATCCATTTCGTTGTGGTTGTGGTTATTTTTTTGGTTAGTTTTAGAGAATTTTGGCAAAGTTAATTTTAAAAACAATAAAATATTATCAGATTCCATCATATAAAACAATTATTTTGTAAAATTAAGTCAAATTTTTAATATTTTCTTATCTCTAAATTTTTTTAATGTGTTCCAAAAATTCTGGTAAAATCGATGATGGTAGTGGTTGTTAAACACTACCACAGCGGCTGTCAAAGTTGTCAAAATTTTAAGCGTTCTAAAATATCCCTATTAAAGGAACGCCTCTAACGTTATTAGGTACATTTTCGCTACGTTTTTGGAATGGCATAATATTTTTTTTTATTACGTTTAGAAGGATATCAAACTATTTCCATCCTTAAAACGAGTTCATGTAAGCAGTTTACTTCTACATAATTTGTTTCTTTATTTAAACATTTTAAAGTCATCCTACTTTGTTACGTTTCGAACGATTTTAAACTAATTTCATCCTAAAAAAAATTCCATTGAAGTTATCTCTATAAACATTTGTTCCTTTATTTAAACATGTTAAAGTCCACTGGACTCCTGAAAAATTTAAAATGGTCAAAAATTGCTATTTTCGTTAAATATTTTTGATGATCCTCAAATTCATGTGTATGTGAGCAGTGGCGACCAAAAAGATTTTTCTTGGGGGTGGGGAGTTCTACCAACTCGTACAAAAATACGAACTTTTCTTTTACCTACTAAGATAATGAGTAGATACAGAGTTATAGATACAAACTTTACGTTTACTGTATAGTCATCTTTTCATAAAACTTTACTTAGCGCGGGGGAGGGACGGAGTCAAATATACCACGTATAGTCAATGTCTAGTATAAAACAATGTAAGACGTATTAAACATTACAAATAGAATTTGAAATATATTTCAATCCTCCTCCCTTACTATAACGTTTTCTGAAAAGATAACTATGCAGTAAACGTAAAATTTTTATTTTTATCTACCTACTTATCCTAGTAGCAAAAGACTAGTTTATATTTTCGTATAAGTCGGTAGAACTTCCCCAAATACAAATCTTTTTAGTACGCCACTGCTCACACATACGTGAAATTGACAACTATTTATTGCTTTGTTGAACAACAAAAAATTTTGCAAAAAAAACGATTTTTAACCATTTTCGAACAATTTGTTAAGCTTCCTACAATACAATACAGGCTAAAGTGCAAATACAAAAAATGTAAGTTGTGCTTCACCAAATAACATACTTGAAATTCACTCATCTTCTTAGTTTTCGTAAAAGCAAGGATTGAGTGAGATACAAAATAGCCAATTTTTGAACTTTACATAATTAAGAACAAAAAAAAATAAGGGCCGTATTTTGTGAAACTCATTCTTTATCAAAAATGCAATTTGTCAAATATTTTTTTTTGAATTGTTTCAGATATAGCTTGAATATGATCAAGCAGTACGGCCATGAGTTCTGGAAAACTGCAACAGACTTTTCTAGTGTGTTTGTTAAATTATTTTTTTTTCTACACGAAAGCTAAGTGCCTCACAAATGTAATAATTTTAAAGAATAAAAAAATTATGTAAAATTGTGTCCCTTCTTATTGCAAATTAGACCGCTGTGTTAAAACTGGTTTGAATTTAATTGTGGTTTAGAATGGGCAATGCGGGTACTTTCGTACCGAATCCGTCATTTGGGAAAGCCTTTAGTTTTCCGATTTCGCTCCATGGGGATTTGGGTTATTGGGATGTTAAATTTTTGAACTAGTGAAGTTTCGTCAGTGATACCAACATTCACGTTTTTTTGAACACGTAACATTGGTGATAAGAAAAGACAGGATTGTTAAACACTATGTACATTTATTTAAAAAAAATAAACCTTGAACAATATACTTTTGAATTACTGATGCTCATACTCCTCTAGCTTGAAATTAATATAAATGAAATATTTTTGGGACAATCTATTATATTTTAAAAGAAATGCCCTATTATTTCACGCAAATGCAGCAGGGAAACAGTTCTGAGAGACGAAAAAAAAAGAAGTCTTCATTTTAATGGAGTACTATCGATCTCTTTTGCCTCTAATATAATAAAAAGAGAGATTGAATTTGACGTCTGTCAACCAAGATCGGGTATGACCAGGAGATCAATCGAAACTCTCCATGGTCTTATAGTAGAAGCGTTCGTAGTAAAAATTATGATGGATAGGTAACCCCTTGCCATTTTTTGATAAGATGTGCATTTTCTCGTCCTGAATACAAGATCGGACAATCTTGTACCTCAAAATTGTGGATAAGGACTCGACACACCAATCCAAAGGTGGGCAATTTTAGAGGTCACGTGATGGATAGGGTAACCCATACCATTTTCACATATATGATGTAGTAGTACCCCCTCTAAAATTGCCCACCTTTGGATTGGTGTGCCGAGCCCTTATCCACAATTTTGAGGTACAGGATTGTCCATTTCGTATTCAGGACGAGAAAATGCAGATATTATCAAAAAATGGCGAGGGTTACCTATCCATCATAATTTATACCTTGAACTCTTGATGGAAAACATCTCCGTTCTTACGAAAAAATTAATGAATTACCCAATCATTTCTTAGTCTGTGATAAAGAAAAATCGTTATTCTTATTTGGCGTAAATAAAGTCCGTCGGTATCCTTATTTGATTAGCCTCCCCTCTTTTCCCTTATTACGCAGCCGCACAAATAACGACAACCCCAAAAAGTGTTATTAAATGGTCCCAAATATATAAAAATTGACTTAATTTTACAAACTAAGTGTTTTATATGTTGGAACCTGGTAATATTTTATTATTTTAAAAATTAATTGCGCTAAAATTTTCTAAAATTAACCATAAAAATAACGATGCCACAACGAAATGGATTCGTAGCTTACAGCAGTGGTAGTGGTTAATTACCACAACGGAATGACATTTAGCTATTACGCAGAAGCGTTCCATAATATCCCTAATAACGAATTTTAAAGGTTTATTCTACTCCCGGGCTAAGTTCCCTCGATATATCACTATAGTAACGTTCAGCTCACAAAAAATTGCTAAAACAGTGACGAGGGGAGTCTTATAGGGTTTTCGATTAATGCTTGAAAGTTGATCTAGAGCGCTCCCCAAAGACACTCAACTAAAATAGACCCATCAAGTCATTCATAAATCACTTTGAAACGCGATCAGTCCTTAGATTTAGGGAAAACCATTTTATCTTCCACTGGCAACGCTGGCCCAGGCAATACCACGTTACGTTTACCGTTTACCAGCGTTTTGTTCTTTATTTTCAGACTTGTCAAATATTTTTGGAAATCCAATAATTAATTTTTTATACTTAATAATTGATACCGACGGATGGAGAGGTATTACATTTGTCATTGTGAAAATATTTATGTAAAGAAATAACATAGAAATTTAATTATTTATTAATTTTTAAAATTCTCTCCAGACAGTTAGTTGCCTAACTAGTGCGGAAAGTGATATTTTTACGCACGGAAGGATCAAAAATTAGTTTTTAGTGAACACACATTTCAAACTCAGAATTTAAAAATTTGGTCCATAAAATACCTTAAAAAAAAATTGCGAGCGTTAAGTTTTCTTCACGCACGATGGGACAGATTTTTACGCACGCCGTGCTTATTTTTTTACGCATGCCGTGCTTATTTCTTTACGCACGGCGTGTGGGAAGTTGAACTTTCCACATTAAAATTGGTATGTGAAGTAGACTTTTTACACGCATTTGCATGCGGGAAGTTGCATTTCCCGCACGTCATGCAAAAAACATTTAAAAAATAGTTTTTTACCTGTTTAATGTCAAGTGACACAAAAATGTGCCTGCAATTTATAGAGTACCTGCAAAACCTTATTAAATGAATGATTAAATGAATTTTAAATCTAATTTTAGTTTTTAGATGAATTTAAAAAAAATAGATTAAATTAAAAATGCAAACATAATTATGTTTTGGTTTTA
The DNA here is from genome assembly GCA_963921995.1 of Oxystoma pomonae. Lineage (NCBI taxonomy): Eukaryota > Metazoa > Arthropoda > Insecta > Coleoptera > Brentidae > Oxystoma > Oxystoma pomonae. Next base: position 96,032,370 of record OY998165.1, read on the forward strand.
ATTTAGGAAATATCAAATATATATAACCCTAGGAAGCAAGAAATTGTTTTACTTAAAACGTGACAAAAGTGCCTTTTTCACCCTTAACGGCCATCTCGTGCCGATAAGTATCACTTTCCACACTGTTTATGCCAATTTGTGAAAAACATTACTTCCCTTAGCGAGGGAAATAAAAAAAAAAATAAAACCAATCTGGAAAAAATAAGCAAATTCGATTAAAAGTAGTTGGTATTTTGTAAAAGGAAGATACCTATATTATAGCGTGTAAAAATAAATGGAATTTATACACTGTACTAAAAGAATCTTCACATTTTTAATAAATTAATAAAATAAAACTTGTAACCGCCACTTGCAGCGACATTTTTTTAAACGCCCATTAACAAAAGAACCAATAAATTTTAAAGATCCATTAACTTTCAACGACTTGCACGGACTAATATTTGCGGAACTTTTGCTAAAATGATTTTTAGCTACCTGCCAGTATAGCAACAGCGCATTAACCTAGGGATTTTTTTGCCTGTCTGGTGGCATCACTGTTATTATCGCCATAACCTTTAAAATTTCATTTATTTTTTCTGTTAATTTTTAATTTTAAGGCAGATTTCAAAGTTCTGTAGAGGCAGATTCAGGATTCCGTAAGGTAACACCCGGTCCCCATCTACGACTTTCTTGTGAATGCTCACTCTAGCGTCACATGATATCAATATGAAATGTTATGACAATTATGTGACGCGTGAGCGGGCACGCACGAAAAAGTCGTAGGTGGGAACAGGGTGTAAGCAGGACGAGGTATGCGGTAAGCTGCAAGGAAAATAAACAATAGCAAATGCATGCTGCTCTTACCGCTTACCTCTTGCGGCTTACCAAACACTATTTACAGCAGCATGCGTCTTACATCATAACGCTTACCTTACGATACTCTGAATCCGCTTAAGGTAAGCTATATGAGGTATTGCCAGTAAAAAGCCATGCTAATATGTATAGATAATGCCACTAAGTGGGTTTTCCCCTCGGCCCTACATATCATCTGGGTACTCCAGTTGATTCCTGACCTCTTCGAAAAGGACCATGACCGTGGGATTGGCTAGGCGAAATCTTCTAAAAAAATTTAACTCTAATAGTTCTTCGTAACGGTTGAGCCTATGAAAGAGCCTACGGGGAACACCCATATCTACGAAGTCCAGCACTTCTAATTCGTCCTCCAGAATATCCTCCACGCGAACTTTATTAAGCATGTCGATGTATTCCATTTTTCAAAAAATGAAACAAATACAAAATAAAAAAAATAAAAAACGTGAAATATTGGGGTTAAGAATTGACTAAAGTCGGTTTAAAGTTGTTTTAATTGGCCGATTTTGGCCAGTTAGCTAAATATGCTTTAATGGATGCTTAATTGTCCATTAAAACCGACGCAAGATACATAAATCACTAACGGTACTTTAAAGGACCATTAGGTTAAAGCTCCATTAAGAAAAAGTCGCTGCAAGTGGCGGTAAGAAACATAGATTCTTTATATATATAAATAAAAGTAAGGTGTTTCTCTATGTTTTAAATAACAAACCAGAGAATTTGCACAATTGCAGGTAAAGGATAAAAAAGTTATAAAAATAATATATTTGTAAAAAAATAAAAAAAAATTTTAAAAAAAATCTTATGTGGGGTATCTACGTATGTAAATATTATAAATAAAAACTTGTAACAAACATACATTCTTTATCCTGTGTCTAATATAATGTTTTAAATATTTATATTTATACCGGAAACGCTTGTACTATTTATAAACAAATCTTGGCAGAAAAAATGAGCTTACTGCAAATAGTATTAAAACTGTGAATGTAGTTATAAATAAATATCATACGCACCTCTTACATTTTTTTGCTACTCGTGTAGGATATTTAAAAATGTCGCAGCTTGGTTTGGTTGATTATACCAAATATCGCGTAATTAATTATAACTGTTTACCATATTGTTTTTATAAGAAATTCTAAAAATATCCCAAAAAAAAAACTTATTTTTTTTCTATATTTATTAATTATATTTTGTATTTATTTCAACACTAGTTGCACGCTTATGGCGGCCTATGACAAGATGGCGTCGAAAAAACACATGATAACTAGCCTGTGAAATCCTTGGTTTTTAGCTGCAATCTCCAATTTTCGTCACACAACGCACTTTGTCATATCACTTTTGCTACAAACACTTAAAAATCTATTGAAGAAATATTAAAAACTGTCCAATAATCTGTAAAATATACCAAAACCTCGATTATTTTAAAGCTACAACGCCGACGAGAAATTATGTTGTAGGTTTTATTCCCGATATATATTGAGAAATAAAAATAATTATTCTTACGGCCAAAACATCAAGTATTATTTTATCTGATATTTCGACCGAAAATAAAGTATATTTCTACTGTACATGTACCTACACATTATAAATTCTTTATTAATTTAAAATTGTGAAGATTCAAGGAAACTTACATGTAATTGTATAATATACCTACCTAAATTTCTTTATATATATATATATATATATATATATATATATATATATATATATATATATATATAAATTTACGGGTAGTCGTGACTGACTAGTTGAGAAAAAAACCTCGGTTGGTTAGTGGGGATGCAGTCTTGTATGGGCCGGAATAAAGTAAACTCCTTTTTTGACAGTCAAGCTTTCGAGAATATATTTTTCTCTTCTTCAGGACTTCTACAATAAGTTAACAAGCCATTAGAATAATTAACTTAATTAAATTACAACCATTATAGATAAATTATACAGGTACCCATACAAATATATCTAAATAATTATGTACTCACCAAAGTGGATTGAAAAACAATAAATCTAGACATCTCTGAACAATTCTGAGCATTTCTTGCCCTTTTGGGCCTTATTTTATAATAAAAACCTACATGAATTTGTTTAAAAGAATTGAAAGTCCTCAAAATGGTGGCAAGAGGTTCTTTTTATATTATTTTTTTAATTTTTTGTCGTTTATGAGGTCACATTAACCGTCTTCTTTAGTATATCAAGTAACCCAGGAGAGAGAGAGAGCGATTAATACAGAGAATACTGCACGAGAAAAGGACGCAAAAGAGTGGTCACCTTATTCTTTTTTCATTTTAAAAGTGTTAGACGCAGATAAACTTATGCGTGTATTCTCGTTGCCGAGAGAGATGGGTAGATAAGATGACAATCTGCTGCCTCCCTCACCACGCAGTATACCCGGCTCGTCACCAATTTTGTTTACATTTTAATATACATTTTAATACCTACAATACATTGTTGAAAAAAACAAAAAATAAATAAATTTTATGTTAAAAGTATTATTTTTTTAAATTTTAGTGTAAGCTCCCAAAAGACACACAGTTCGGAAAAGTGACGTCATTGAGAGCGGGAAAAATTGACATTTAAATTGATTCTATAAATAACAAAAAAAAACCTTAACTCTGTGTTTCGGACTTCCATTGTCTATATTTTATTTATACACGACGTTTCGATCAGTACAATCTCTGATCGTCTTCAGGTGCAAACTACAATCAATTCCTAAGGCTACGTACTTATATACTGTGAGAAATCACTCAACCTTGAAGTTTAAGAAGTTGGCTCCGCCCAAGGAGGGGCTTCCGGTTGCATTTCGTCTTAAGGCATCATTTCCAGGACAAAGAGTTCAGCGGATTCTATATGACGCCAGTAAAGCGCTTATACGGTCCCAAATCAGCTTTCATCGCTGGAACAAGTCCTTACTGACAGAAGAACTGAGACAACGGTTTCAGGAGATTCGAGAATATACTATGGAGGAAGATTATCAACCGATTCTGGACAAAATTACACGAACCTGCGACCATCTACGACAGACTTGGCAAGCAAAGCACCAAAGGAAATTCGCCCATCAACAGCCACAAAGCCAATCGACCACCGACGCTGTAAGAACCATCGTTAATGGGTCAAAGAAGACATTGACACCCATAGAAGAAAACTTACTTGCCAAAGGACTTAACTTTTCCATCGCTCCTAAGAAGATACCTACCATCGATATCATCACCGCCATAGAAGGTCATCCTCTTCCACGACAAGACGCCGACGAGTTCAGACATCAGGTAACGACCATTATTGACAAACCTATTAAGCATACCTCTAATATAAGCAAAACAGAGGAAATCGCGTTGAAGAATCTTCAAAAGGACAAATCAATTAAAATCTTACCGGCAGACAAGAGCAATGCAACAGTGATTTTGGACACGGAAACCTATGACCAGAAAATTGAAGAGGTACTTGCTAAAGGAAACTATAAACTTCTCCCAAAAGATCCGACGCAATCATTCGAAAGTAAGGTTTATAGAATTTTGAAAAAGTATTCCAGATATATTCCGGACAATACAAGATCTCCACTTACACCACATTATAGCAAGCCTCCTCATCTATACGGACTTCCCAAAATTCACAAAGATGCAATGCCCTTACGCCCAATTACAAGTTCCAGAAATTCTCCAACAAGCAATCTGTCTAAATTCCTTTTGAAAATTATTCAACCTCTTGCAGGCAAGACCGCTTCATTTGTAGAAAATTCAAACCATTTTGTTAATATTCTTAAATCTTTTGTTTTAGGAACCGAGGATAGACTTGTCAGTTTTGATGTCGAAAGTCTATACACCAATGTCCCAATAAAGGAATCGCTAGATATTATTAGAAAGAGACTGGTTGATGACGAATCCCTTTATGAACGTACCAGCCTACCGCTGGAGGGAGTGATGGAGTTGTTGGAGTGCTGCCTACATAACTCTTATTTTCAAGTGAAAGATAGGTTTTATGCTCAGGAAGACGGTCTGCCAATGGGTTCATCGCTTTCGCCAGTGGTGGCCAATATTTACATGGAGTGGTTCGAATCACACGCGGTTGATACCGCAACATATAAACCTAAGCTCTGGCTGAGATATGTTGATGATACTTTTATTGTCTGGACCGGGAATGACCAACAACTTTCAGAATTTCTTCACCACCTAAATAACATAAGACCCACCATTAAATTCACAATGGAGTTGGAGCAAAATTGTCAAATTCCTTTTCTTGATGTACTTGTCACACGAGTAGAAAGCGACATCAGAACAACAGTCTATCGTAAACCCACTCACACAGGAAAATATTTAAATTAAGGTTCAAATCATTAAGAAGGATCTGCAGCAGAATGGTTACAGCCTGAAACTTATAACAGATACTATTTCTAAATTTCAACAAACAGGACAGAGATTACATGACCAAAACCAGGCAAATGCACTCCTTACAATCCCATATGTTAAAGGAGTATTAGAGAAAATTCGAAGAGTAGCGAAAAACTTTAATATTAAAACAGCTTTTAAATCTAGTAATACAATTCGAAGCCTTCTTAGTAAAACAAAACCCGAGAACAAACAAAATAAGGAATGCATTTACCAAGTTCCTTGTGAGTGTGGTGAATCATACATAGGCGAAACTAAAAGACCACTATCTGTTAGGCTTAAGGAACATCAGACGAATACCCAAAAAGGTGAAACCACGAAATCAGGAATTGCCGAACATGCATGGTCAAAACAACACCGAATGAAGTGGGCAGAAGCAAAGGTTTTGCACAAGGAGTCACACTGGAAGAAACGAAAATTCCTTGAAGCTGCCTTTATTGGGCAGAATCAGGGTATTTTCAGTAAACCAAGTGTTCAAATCCCAAATATTTGGAAGCCCCTCCTTGGGCGGAGCCAACTTCTTAAACTTCACGGTTGAGTGATTTCTCACAGTATATAAGTACGTAGCCTTAGGAATTGATTGTAGTTTGCACCTGAAGACGATCAGAGATTGTACTGATCGAAACGTCGTGTATAAATAAAATATAGACAATGGAAGTCCGAAACACAGAGTTAATTTCAAACACATCATTGTCTCAAACTTTCAAAAAAAAACATTTTCAATATTATGCGGATTTTACTAAATTGTTGGGAAGAAATACAGAATTTTCTAGGTTGTCACTAATCAATGATGTATTTATTAAAAAAGTTTTTCAAAACGGGTTCAATGTAAGAAAATGTCTCGGCTTTCGAGCACCCTGAAACTGATCTGTGACGTCTGGATCTGATCCCGTACCGTTTTCTTTTTGTCGCGGTTACGGTTAACCTTGGTCCTAAAATTTCCCAGAGGTATAAGCAAAAAGGGAGACCTCGATTGTGTAATATCTTTGAATATTGTTTAAATTTATAGATTATTGTTTATGTTTACATGTGTACATAATCAAAAGTGTTTAATTTTTATGAATTTCCGGCTGACATGAACAGAAAATATCGATGTAGACAGCGCATCCTGTCATGTTCGATGCCTTGAGAATCGGAACCAGCCTAGTTTGCGGGTTCAGAATAGTTGCGGTTCTCAAGGTATGGATCTTCACAGAATGTGCTATCTAAGTCCATTTGTTCTGTTCATGTCAGCTAATAGATGCCGTCATAGCAGTTTTCATGTGAAAATTTAAGTATAATCCGGAAATTCATAAAAATTAAAAATTTTTGATCATATACATATGTAAACATTAACAATTATCTGTAAATTTAAACAATATTCAAAGATATTACACAATCGAGGTCTCCTTCTTTTGCTTATACTTCTGGGAAATTTTAGGACCAAAGTTAACCGTAACCGCGACAAAAAGAAAACGGCACCGGGCAATCTCAAAGCATATACCTACGGACTTGGAGAAAACTCTTACTAAGGGCATCGCAAAAAACAAGTTACAGCACCTCTGGGGACTCGGTCTCGAAGCTCACGCGACAAGTTGCGCCGATGACACCTATCTTAATCAATGTCCATCAATTTCATCGTCTTTTCGTTCTTTTCATGAGGTCTTTTTATTGAAGTTTTTTAGTTTTCTGTGTTTTTGGCCTTTTTTGAACTGTTACAGTAATAGATTTTTGTAATAAGTACAATTGAAAAACTATGCCCAAGTTTTGTGTCCCAGAGTGTCCCAGTGATCCTCTGCTCCATCGCTTTCCACACCCTGGAGATCAAGCTCGCCAAAGACAATGGTTTGCCATCTGAAACGCTTTATATAGGTTTAGAGTATGCACCCGACATTTTAAACCAGAAAACTATTCAAATGCGGCATATAATTCCATCCTTGCAGTTACCGCCAGAGTCTAAAACAGACTTTAATGGTAAGTACCGGGCAAGGTTTCTACATACCAAAGGAAACACAGCCTATTCAATACCCACATAGCAAAATTTGGATGGATATTTTTTGGATATGATTTTGTGATTCAAAACATGTCCAGATGGCCAGGAGATGGATATACATGGTATATTTTAGGATATGCAGTGGATATCCGAAAACATACCATGTATATCCATCTCGTGGCCATCAGGACATGTACAATATCCATCCATTTTTTGTTATGTGGGTAGAGAGTTAATAGACCACTAATTTATCATCACCTTATATTTGCTTACCGTATTACCGTAATTGAGATTCTAAAGAGTTTTTATACCACAAACATAAATTACTGTAACCGTATTCTTTTGCCCACATACAAACTGCCAATGTAAATAGAATACAAAACAACAATTCCTGTTTTTGCAAATTTACTTTCACAAAAAAATTAAAAACCTAACTAAACAAAAAAACGAATTATCACCTTCCAGCTGCAGCTTTTGCTCAGAAATAAATCTGGTTGGTTGCAGGAAAAAAACCAAGCGGTCCCCATTAAGCCTCCGTAAGTAACGTATTTCGGTTCGGTTATTTTTGGATACGGGAGAAAAATAACCGATTTTGCCTAGGGTGTCACCAATTTTGATGATATATTAACTATGTTAGGGCATTTAATTAGCCTATTTGTTAATTACATTTTTTTAGCCTATTCCGTTCAAAAATGCTGATGGGTATAACCAGTTACACCAAATTTTTTGAAAATGAAGAAAACTCGCAAGTCTTAAAAGAAACTGCTGCTATTGAGGCCGACATGGGAAGCATAATAAATAGTTTATTAATAAATAGTAAATAGTTTCGAAATGTATAAATCTTCTTAAAAAGAGTAATATAATATATTAAATACGACGCATTTGCTTTATTTCTTAAATTTTTAGTCATTAGAATCAACAATATTTTGAAAAATAAAATTAATTATTGATGAATTAGGTTTTCCAAAATAATTTTGTTTCTAATGAACTGAAATACTTTAAAAAATTCCCGAATTCAAATTTCCTGGCGCCGCCGCCGCTACCTTAATTCAAGTTTGGAGACCGAGTCACTAGAGGCGCAACGGTAGCTAAAAACTTATAACAGGGCCCTAAGTCGTCAGATCGCCTTCTATACCCGTAGGTACATATTTTGTGCTCATAGCGATTGCGAGGAGGATAATCGAAAACGCTATTACTTTTTTGAAAGCATCTTCCGTATCGGGATTTTTTTTTGTTGAGGTTGACAGTTGTTTGTTTGGGTTGTGTTTTGGGTTTTCCTTGAAATTTTCACCGTTTTTCCAAAATTCTTGTGTGAAAAAACCATCGAATAGTTACAAAATTTACAGTTTTGTAGAAGAAACTTTCAACCGTGTGCTTTGGTAATTTTTTTGTAAGTTTCTCAGCAATTAATTTGTTGAAATTAGCTCAAAGGTGGTCTTATGTACCTGTTGATTATCATCTACCAGAAATCTCCTTTTCTACCACCTGTTTTACCTTCCTAAATTGGCCTTTTGTGTAACTTTTAAAAGTGTGTTGCTTGTTTCCCTATATACTTATTAGTGCACAAATCCCAATGAAAAAGAAGAGCCTGTGTGATCAAATTAGGTACTATCTATTAGCGGTCAGAGCACTCTATCCGACGTAAAAAAACAACGAAGCATCGGCAGAAAATTTCGCTCTCGCCCAGCCCTACTTTTTAGAATGACAGTTGTCAAACAACTATTTTTGAGGTTATGTTTATTGTTTATTTTTTTCGGGCGACTGTTCTTTACCCGTTTTAAAACTGCAGTAAAAAAACTAAAAATTTAAAAGTGAAATTAGTGCAGTCCTTTCGTAGTGCTTCAGTGCCTGTTCGTAGGTGTGATAAGGAACTCTTTGTAGTCCTTTGAAATAAAGTAAAATCTGATCTACACCTGCTACTTACCTTTGGATACCTTGAAGCATAAAATGGTGAGTAGGTTTTTAGCTTAAAATATTCGTATTTAAGTTTGGACAAAAATGTAAAATTTTGGTAATGATTTTTTGATTTGTGCCTAGAAATAATGCCAAAGGCAATCTTAAGACCATATGACACAGAAAAATACTAATTGCTTACTAAACTGCTTAAAAAAACAAATTTTTAGGTTTGCTTTGGTTAGGTTAAGTGGTTGGCTAGGTTTACTAAGTTAGCTTAAGACTGTATGACACAGAAAAATACTAGATTGCTAGTAGGTACACATATGAAATGCAAAATGTCTAAGAGATTTATGGAGGATTTAAACTGCTTAAAAAACTAAATTTTAGGTTTGCTTTGGTTAGGTTAAGGGGTTGGCTAGGTTTGGTTAGGATTACTAAGTTAGCTTGGTTGTTTTAGTAAGTTATCCTCAGTTTCAACAAAACTAAAAAGCAAAGAACTAACTTACCAAACAAACCAAATCCAAGCAGCAAAATTTTCAACCTCAAGTTCATATGAAGTAAGCAAGTATCCATTCTGAGCAAGTTCTTATCAAAGCATAATTTTTTGATGAAAAGCGTATGTACTGTCCAATCCAAAAAATGCAGTTTGGAACAAAAAAAAGACAGATAATCAGACAAAAGTTCTAAAAACTGGATTTTTAATATCTATATATATTTTGTTTGTTTAGAACAATTTGCAATGTTTGTTTTCTAAAAATCTAAATAACTGGACAATGTGGCACCTAATTTTACCTACTGACCATAATGACCTACTTAGCTACATATATTTTTTAGGACAAATGCTACCAAGAAAAACTCCAATTCATAAATAGAAAGGACTCATATAAACTAGAACAAGATGAGCCGCACCCCCTTTAATGCCTTGGATTATCATAGGTTCAGAAATATTAGCCTCTCATTGTGATTAATTGCCACGCTGGATTAGGTTCATGCACATATCAGAAAAGCAATCAGTGACAGATGTTCTTTGCCAGTGGATTAACCCATCATGAAAAGGAGAGTATTGAAAAGAACTAACTTATATTAATTTTTCGAACCCCAAAAGACTACTTGAAAATCCAGAACTATGTAAATTTACAAAAAAATGTAAGACCAACAACTTTTTTTTATTTTTTTTACTGGGACTTTTCCATCCATTCTAGGATCAATGCCCAGTGTTGCCAAAGTGAGATCCAAGTGTAAAGTTTTTGGGACAAAAACAAAATATCCACTGTGTGGCCGGGATTTGAACCCGGAACTTTGCGTGTGGCAGACAGATCCGCTGCCCACTTCTCTATTATAGGTTAGATTTTTTTGGGAAATTACATAGCTTTGGAGTTTCTGTAGCTGCTAGTCAGTTTAGTATTAGGCCTTATAAAAAAATGCAAAAGGCAATACTTTTTCATAAGGATAACACAAAATTGACACTTAATTAAACACTGGGAAAATAAAATTTACTGAAGATCAAGCAAAAGTATTACTTTATCTATTGAAAATCAAGCCAAAGAAAAAGCCTGGTTTGATTTTTAAGCGGGAAGGGTAGTCTCTAGCTTTAAATCTTCATGTACGACAAAACCTGAAAACCCTCCAAAAAATCTGTTACCCCTCCTCTGAAAAAAAGCTGGTGTCTATGGTTGTTAATATGAAAATAAGGTTTAGAAACATTTAAGATAGATCACAAAATGGAACATCCACCAGCTGAAATTTCAAAATGTGTTTTATTTTTGCACCCCACCTACCCATAGTTTGGTGCAAGTCCAGATGAAATTTTAAATTGCCTAGAATGAGTTGTTGGTTGTGTAAGTGCCCATATACTACACTAATTTCCTTTAAAAATTCTTGTTTATAGAAGGAAGAGAGAATAGAATATCCCTCAAAGATTATCATCCATATTACTATCATATCCAAATGCAGATGTTTACTGAAACCAACTTTGGTGAGTTTAAAGAACTAATTCCTGACCTACTTGGAAAATATTTTACAAATTTTTTTTAGCATTTTTATGACATTTTCAACAAAGATGTAAAAAAGTGATATTTTTACTCCAATTTTCTAAAAATTTGTGCCGGCAGCATATTTATAGCATGTTGATACTGGATTTCACCCCAACCCAGCCCCCTTGGGCAGCTGTCCACTTTTTTTAAAGCATGTTATTGGCAAAAAAATTAAGTTAAATCAACAACTCCAAATCTGATTACCCTGCCCCTAGATTTTAGACTAAGTCCACCCTTGCACAACTTGAATAAAGAATAAAATAACATATTTACAGAACGAAAATTTAAAAAAATTAAAAAGCTACTAAAAGTTGAACTTGAAGACCCTGCCCTAGAATAGTTTTGTTTGTTGGATCATTGCAAATACAAACCTTTTTTTTTGTTGTAAGGTTTTTTCCTAATGTTATAAAAATTTCTAGGCTTAAAACAATATTGTATAAAAATGTAAATTTTAAAAACAATAAAGTACAGTTACAGTTACAAACCTAAAACATTTGTTGATATCTAAAAGCACAATTAGGCATCTAAAATAAATACTATTTTTGATTTTTAGAAATTGAACATCCAGTCAGCAACAGAGTACATGGAAATTGTAAGTTATATTGCCTTTTTATTTTATACTATATCTTAAAAACTTAGAGTTATTTAACAACGTTTTTTACCTTGCTTTTTTACCTCAAGGGATTTTTGAAACAAATAATTTTTAATATATGTTGTAATGCCATTTTCAACAATAGAAAAATCGAAATTAAAACTGCATTTTGTTATTTCATTACATAAGTAACTGCCAAGGGGGTAACAACTGATCTAAAATTTGTACATGTTATATGGGTAATATGAGTGATCTTCCCCTCGGTAACTGCATTAGGAAAATAACAATTTTGGATTGGATTGATTCAGTTGTGAGTAGAATTTTAAATTAATTGTATATAATTATTTCAGGAGCAACATCAACTGTTCCAGAAGAAGATACCTGTGCAACATTACAAAATTATCTGCTATTACAAGCAATATGGCAGTGAAAGGGTAGTACTGCAGAAAACCTGATGATGGCAGTAAAATGGTGCAGTGTGCTAACCGTTGGTGTAAAATCCAGTGGTTTCACCTTCAAACAAAAAAACAATAGATAGGTACTGTTTCTTTAAGATCATTTGCACAGCTTCTAGTTAGAGTTAGGGTATATTTGTTTTACAAATTTTTGATGCACAGTGTTTATTTTTTCAGCTAGCTTCTATTTCCTCTTTCTTTAATACCGAAAAAAATAGGACTGTTCAACTTTTTTTTGGTCACTTTCTCTATTCGAGAAGGACAAAAACCATATAACTATGAGATACTATAATGGCCGAAGTGTCGCAAAATGTGTAACAATAAATCTACTCATGCCGACAAGAATTTATACACTAACTTAATTAAGAGTTATTATCTCTACGGCCTTTTTTTCGGAAAATGCAAGGGCAGGGCCGATATAGTATCTCATAGTTATATGACAAAAACAGAAGCTAACCGCAAAAAGAAAAACTACATTAGCTCTTATACTTACATCGCAAAAATCTAAAGTAAGCTCAGGGAATTCAAAACATGCTGATGCAAATGAAATTTTTTATTAATTGCCACTAACAAATCTGCCTCTATCGTAGATAGACCATTTAATTAAAGACTATGGCAATCTTAGAACATTGAAGTTTAATGTTCTAAGGTGGCAATTAACTGATAATTTTATTATTTTTTTACTCTTAGGTTATTTGAGTTTCATCACCTGTGATTGACATTAACATTTATTTGATAAATTATATCATTTTATCAATCATTAAAAAAATTGTATTGTGTTAATGAAAATAAATAAAACTATTATTTGTATAGAAGTGCTTTATTTCATCTAAAGGAACATAAGTAACACTAATTCTGAGAATTTTCAAAACAAAATTATCTTATTTATATAGAAATCCATAAGCCTATAGAAAAACATTTACTATGGGGTCTTTCATTTAAATATAAATAAATATTAATGCCAAAAAATATATCAAAGGGGATAAATTACACACTTTATTGAAAATGTCACTTTTTGTTCCAATTACTCACTTTATTTAAAACGTCACTTTTTGTCCCTTTACATTTACTTTTTATCCCTGTTTAAATTTGAAAAGTAACTTTTATTGCTAACATGAGGAATACAAAATGCAAAGCTGTTTATCCCTGAAGTGCAAAAAATTATTTATTTTAAAAACTTGCTGAACAAATTTCAACATTTGGAATAAACTTAGATAGGCATAAGTACTATAATTCTTGACGTAATAAAACGTTAAAATTATTTATTTTCCTTTTGACTACTTAAGCCCCAAACACACCAACGCCTGCCCACCCTGCTTTAAAAAACGCACAATGTGACAGAACCTGGATTTCCACTTTTAAATGCAGTCACATGATGCGTTTTTTGATGCAGGGTGGGCAGGCTAGGTGTGAACCGGGTGTTATGTGAGAAAAGTAAGTATCATCTTGCATGTTTATATACCTATCCAGTGTAAGAAGACAATAAAGTTTTTGATTCATTGGTTGACTCTAAAGAGGTATAGGTATATACATAAAGTAGTTCCTTACTTTATGGTATATACATGCATTTTCCTTAAAAATTTGCAAAAAATTGATATCCAAAAAGTATATTTGTAGCTAAATAACATTTTGCGTTTTTTTATAACCTACCTACTAAGTTTTTCTCAAGTCGATGTTAGAGGGTAAAAATATAATGAAACATATTATTGTAATTATAAACAGTTACCCCATACATAAAACATCTAAAATTAAAATTATTTAATTTTGCTTTATGAATGGGCTAGCCCTTTAATATGCATCTTTGCAAAGAAAAGCCCACTTGATTGAAAAACATTGCATGCATAATAATATAGGTAAGTAAGTAGGTGATGAGTTTTCTTCACACAGGATAGTGAAAAGGTTCAACCCTAACTCATTCACTTCTTCTCCAATGGCATTACTTGTCAAATCTTGTTGATGGGTTTCCTATAATATAGGTATAAAAAAATCTAAATTAAAATTTTTATTAGGGAATTCACAATGTGTTACTCATGGACTAATTATACCCTCTTAAAAAAATGTGTGCCCTTTATTTTCTAAATTTATTTCAGGTTGGGGTGGCTACATTTACGTAAAGCTAGTGTGCGCAATTTTTTTATTTTGTTTTTTAATTAGAAGGGCGCACAATTTTTAAAAAAAAAGTTAGCACAGCAGATTTTATTGAGGGTTTTTTTATTTAACGTAACTACTTGTATAAATAGTTTTTAAACATGTTGCTAATTTAGGCATATTAGTTTTATAATGATTTTCATTTAGTATATCATTTAAAAAATATTTATACCTAATTATGTAAGGGGAAAATTGCAAATCAAGAATATATGTTATTTACCAAGATATTTACCTCAACTCCGATAGATGGCATATTAAATGATGACAGTTAATCTGGGTGATCAATATCCTCAACTGGTTTGCCCATCGAGGTTTGCCTAAAATAAAACAAAAAAAAATAAAGAAAATTTAGCAACAGTGTCATTATAATTCGATTATTGATCACCTATACAGGGTGTTCCAAATTCGATGCTCAACATGGATCTCCTGAACGGTAGGAGGTACGAAAAGGTTTAAATTAGGGCAAAGTTGCGCAATTTAATGCTTTACTCAGAACTTTAAAAAAAGTTTACAAAATCCAAGCAGTTCCGGAGATAGGCGAAAAACCGAAATCTTCATTTTTAGTTTTTATTTGTTTGCGCCTTTATTATTAAAGCTGTCAGAAAACGGTTAAAATTTTCTACAGGCACTCTTTTAAGATCTACTTAATGTGAGATTGGACATTTCAGTGTGAAAGGGCAGTGCCAAGTTCATTTTTTCTTATGGACACGTGCTTTTTTTCTCCTGCCGTTTTGTTCATAAAGGATAACAGATAACATTTTGCAAAATTATTTTGACAAGTCACCTGACGTTTTGGGTTAATTAATCATCAGCAAAAATTAAAATTTTGCTTTTAACTTACTCAAGATATTTTGGGAACACGCTTGCAGTACCTTTTTTGGACATCTTAAAAATGACAGATTTTGTTACAGTGCTCCTGTCACACTGAAATGTCAAATCTTAAAAACAGACCTGTCATTCAGGTACATCGTAAAAAAGTGCCTGTAGAAAGTTTTAAGCCTTTTTTGACATCTTTAAGAATAAAGGCGCAACAAACTAAAAAAAAAAAAAAAATTTTTCTCTCCGGAACCACTCGGATTTTGTAATCTTTTTTTTAGTTTTGAGTAACTTTGCAATAATTTAAACCTTTTTGTATATTTACAAAGTTCAAAAAGTTTTGCACCCCCTACTCATTGCCCTCAAGATAAAAAAAAACATGTGAATGTGAATAACATCGATTTTTTTTAATGATTTTATGAATATGAATATTTAATTCATGGATTTCTTAATGGTCAAAAAGTTTGAGCTTTATTTCAGCAATGTGATACAAAAGTTGAAGTCAAATAAAATTGTGAAATTCACTCGATAAGAACATGCTCTAAAAAGAACATGCTCTTATTAATTTTGACCAAGTTTGTAATCAATTTTTCAAAGAATACAAAAACTACCGTCAATAGAGTTTCAAACTGTTTCCTTTTATGTGGTTGTTTTAAGATGTTAACTATGCAGGTTGTTTGTTTTTTGTTTCATTCAAACAGAGAGGTGATGTATTACACTACCGCTTCACAAAAATGGCCTTGAATAAATTCAGTGTCATGAAATAATTAATCCTTGCCAAACTAATATCATGTAATATATCTAATTGGGTATGTAATGTATTATGATGCAGAATTTTCTGCACAGGAATGTAGGTATAACATTATTACCAGTAACAAAGTGATTGGAACGAACATGTACTGTTTGCCCAGTATCTGCTCCAATTTAAACCATTCTTCTCTTCACTCTTCAAGGATCCACTTTATTGTTTTTATTTTTGATGGACGGTGCCTTATAAAATTCAAATTTTCCTCCGATGTTTTGTTTGTCTTTTTGGCCTTTGATGTTTTGTACTTATGGCAAATGTTTCACATAGCAGGCATTTCTGTAAAAAAGTAAAGTTTTTATGTGCATATAAAGATTTATATAAAAATAACAAGTGGGCCTATTATGCCCAGGAATCTACTGAGATTTTGAAGAGTGTAAATAAAACACATACTAACCAGGAAACTAAAACCTCTTCAGACTACAAAACAATACTTTTTCTTTAACTTATACCAGTTGAAGCTTAAGTGAAAGCCAAATGTGCATATATAAGAAAAGTATTAAACCTAAATCAAGTTTTGTATTCTGCAGGGGTTTTATTTTTCTGGATCGTATTTGTTTTAACTATGATCTATACAATTTCAGTAGACTCCTGGGCACAACAGGCCTTCTTAAGGCTGTAGTGCACGGTTCAGCCTTTGGAGTAACCACCAATTTTAAATACTTACGAGTAAGTATTTATACCTGCCAATTTTAACAGATAAAATCAAATAATTTTTGTGTTAGAGTACCTCATGCAAAAATTTTCTAAATTTTTTTTGAAGCTCACAAGAAAATTTATTATCCAAGAAAGGGAAGAACTCGAGCAAAAAAATCGTTTTTTTTTCCCAAAAGAAACAGAAATTTAAAAGTTAGTTGTGAAGAAAACGAAGAAAATAGTACCACTGGCAAAATTTAATAGTAGTTTTTAATACTAGTGACTAAAATATTACTTTCTTTACAAGCATGGTTTTAAAGAATGAGCGCTGTGAGTAAATTAAAATCATGAGTAAAAAAATCACAGTTTAGCTACAAGTTGTAAACATAAAAAATGGAAAAAACATACAAAAAACTAGAACACAAAGCATTTACTTCGTCAATGGCTACTCCGTTTTTATTGACATTCGTATGCCAAAAACAGTAAGTATAATTTCTTTATGCTCCTGAACAATAAAAAAATGTTTTGCAGTAAAAAATGCCATGTGTTTTTTATTTGCAGACAGGGAGTAAACTTGTGTTTTTGATGTACTTGTTATTAAAATCTAAGTGATAAAAAATTTATTGTTTTGAACCTTGATAAAAAATTGATCTTAACTTAGGTAATATTAATATTTAAGCTCGTATTTGAGTTAGCTGTTTACTATAGAACCGTTCCTGTCAACCTTATTTAATCAAACAAATAAACTTGCAAAGAACCTCTTTCATATTTTTTTTTGTGCTTTTTATATTTTTACTTTGAATTTCTGATGTCAAAGAAACCCTGAAAATCTTAGGTTATAGAAGTTTTTTGGTTTTTGCCTAATTTACCTAGGTCATATGTTTTCAGATAAAGCCCATTCATGCTTGTATCCACCAAGACAAAAATTTCCCAATTAGGCTTTAATCGAGGCTTTAATCATGATTAGATACTAATTGGTGTTTAGAATGTGGTGTTTTATATTTAATCATGATTAAAACTTAATCAGAGTTTTCACATTGGTGAACATGTATATAAGGGTCATTTAGAATAGCACAAAACTTGATACCCTTGATACCTGTTAAGCGCTTTAGGTGTCAGATTTTTTATTTGGGTATTTTAAGTGTACAGCCCATCACTGACCAAAAGTAAAGAACTATTTACAAGACATCTTCAAAATCAGAGTCTGTCCTCCTAAAAATTTGGACTGTTCACCTATAAATTCACTATAAATTAACAAACAAAAAATTTGACACTCGTTAGCATAAGCTGCTGCATGCTATTATAAATGAGCCTTTAGACCTCTTAAAATAGTTTATATAGTTTTTATGCATGGATTTTTAGAAAGCTAAAGCCTCGGACAAAACTACAACAGTTGCATTGATTAATGCTTTTGGTAATTATGCAGTATAGGGTTTTCTGCCATTTTTTATTTTTTATGAAAAATTCTTTACGGGGGCACCTACTAGGACCCCAAATCCACCTGCGCCCGATTTTTGTTTTGTTTTATTTTTCAAGAGAAAAAAGGGTGCCGCCGGGGGGGGGGGGGAGTTGTAATGTGTTTTTTTTATTGTTTTGGGTTGGGTTGGAATAGGTTGGGTTGGGCTGTGTTGGATTGGGTTGTTTTAGTGAAAAAAATAAAAAAAAATTGAAAAAAAAAAACCAATCAGCGCAGGCGGA
Organism: Oxystoma pomonae; assembly: GCA_963921995.1. NCBI lineage: Eukaryota > Metazoa > Arthropoda > Insecta > Coleoptera > Brentidae > Oxystoma > Oxystoma pomonae. Next base: position 96,050,643 of record OY998165.1, read on the forward strand.
TTTGGGGTCCTAGGGACCCTAGTAGGTGCCCCCCTAGGGACCCTAGTAGGTGCCCCCATAAAGAATTTTTCATATTAAATCAAAAATGGCAGAGAACTGTATACTGCATAATCACCATGCTTTTTTGTGTTGGATTAAGTTAGGTTAGGTCAGATTTTCGTAAATATGATTCAGTTTTGTTGGTGTTCTTGTGAAAAAATCGGATTTTCTGCAACTATTGTAACTTTAGCATTTGCCATTTTGCAAATAGATAGGGACAGTCATAACTTTACCCACATTCTTTTAGAAAACCCTTTATTTTAAATGTTTTAATGGGCCCATATAAAGGAGGTATTTGTTTTGCTATTTTAAGCTATTATTTATGTACCTACCTTTATTGTTTTCTGGCAATACACAACAGGAGTACAAAGAGTTCCTTAAAACACTATAAACTCGAAGGAGTACAAAGAGTTCCTTAAGACACTGTACACTGGATGGACAACAAAAAGTTGTTTAAAAAACTAAATGAACACTTTAAAGGGCTAGCCGCTAGTTTCTTAACATTAAAAGCACAAGATATCAGTTCTATAATTCAGAAAATCTAAAATTTGCAAATTTTCTGATGTAGGTCACTGAAAAAATGCTTGAAAGATGTTATAACCTTGAAATGTCAATATCCTAGCATAAAATTTTGGTTGTAATGACAATCAATGAACCATTTTAAATTTCTATGAGTAAAATTAAACTAGGGATGGGCAAAAATAATTTTCTGCCGATGCTCAACTGTTTTTAGCTTGTGACGTCAATTGATAGTGGCTTATTGAATAATATGTTGTGCAATAATTAATTAGCTCCCTTAAAGAAGCAATTTCACACAATTATTAAATCTTTAAGAAATGAGCAAGATTTCTTGAAAAAGTGTCTAATATGTATGATTATTATGCATAAAACTGGTTTTGTAGATCTGAGCATGAGTCAGAAAGTTGGATGTCCAAAGGAAAAATCTTAATTTTTTCAGGGAAAATGTGGGAAAGTGTGAAAAATACTTGCCTGAAATTTAAAATTTTACCCTGAAGAAAGACAAATCAAGGCTACTGTGCACTATCCGGACACTAAAACGGGACGTTTTTTGAAGACGATTCTTTTTGAAAACAGTTTTAGTATTATTTAGGAGCGGAAAAATGAAAAAAATACTGTTTTTTAATTAAAAAGACAATTTACATGTAAAATGCACACAAAACCAACAAAACTAGGGTCATACTGGCTATTGGGCCATTTTTCAGAAATGCGAGGATGCCAAATCTCAGGTACCAACGGGATTTTTTTTTTGGGGAAGAAGTCAGGATGGGTTGGGCCGGGATGGTTGGGTAAGGTTAGTTTTGGTTGGTTGGGTTGGTCATTATTTGTTTTTTTATAAATTTCTAGAGGAGCCAAAAGAAATCAGGTTAGGCTCTGGGTTGGATTGGGCCGGGTTGGTTGAGTAGGGTCAGTTTTGGTTGGTTGGGTTGGTTATTATTTGCTTTTTTATAAATTTGTAGAAGAGCCAAAAAGTTAATATTTTTGTTCCTTTTCCCTAATTTTCATTAATTTCTGGAAATGTGGCAACATTGTAAAAATATCAGGGCATGGATATTGGCAGGTATTGTTTTGATCAAGTAAAAAGAAGAAGAAGGAGCCAAAATTAAGGAAAATCGTGTGTCCGGATAGTGCACAGGCCCCTCAAATCAAATCTACTTTTCCTCTTTAGCCTTGTAATTTAAACAGATAGGTAAAAACTTGGTAATATTGTTAAAATGTCATTTCACCCTTGTAGAGTAAGAACAATGTTTTTTTTTAAATTTAGCTTTATTGTTTCTAAAGCATAAGTTTATAACAAAGAGTTCGGCTACTTATACCTTGACTTATACTATGTGCCAAACACCCATAGCAAGGCCCTGAAACCCTCCCTAATTTTGTGTAAGAAGTTGGCAAGCACTAGAAAAAGTGAGGGACTAAGTGAATTTTTTTTATTATAAGTACCTTGAATATTACCAAGGTCCAAAAAGGTTCTAAATGCCTAACCTCGTGCCTAACCAACTTTTTGCTCTAGAAGGGAGAAAGGAAGAATAAAAATAAATGATTTTGATTTAACCTAAGTAAAACTTTTATTAAGCAATTTATGTTATATTTAAACATTAATAATACCTTAGCTAAATTATAAATTATTAGTAAAACTTGTTTAAAATTAATAAGACTATTAATTCAAATCTTATACTTCTGGCAGAGCTTCTGACTTGACTTCTGGTGTTTGCACTATTTTTTGCTTTAATTAGACTGGTCATTTATTTTGGTTAAATATTTAGTATAAGGGTGGATTCCGAGGTGGATTCTTTAAATGGAATGTTGTTTCTAGCAGCTTTAGGGATGAGGTTTTAAAAAAAGGTAGAAGTGAATCTTTATTGATTTTTTACAGACTTTCTGTTCATGACAAAAAAAGGCCCAGGATCAACAACAATAAGGTACCACTTATGGCAGGATAAACAACTGCATATTTTTATTCATACACACTAATCTGAGCACTTATCTTGACACTAATTCAACCAACACTTACTAAACCATCCCCTTTAAAAATATTTTGATTGCTCCTGTTTATGGAAAGAAATTTTATAAAAAACAAAAGATCAAAAGATCTTGGGTGGAAATAACGAAAATTCAAACTTGGATGAGCATCCCACAAGGAACACACAAAAGATCAAAGCGAAAAGAGAAATGATTAAACAATGTTTCGCCCTGGGTAACTAGCATGGAAATTTTATGTAGCCATTTGTGTTAGAGAATGGTATTGTTTGTTTTTTTAGCAGTTTGTTTAACAGTTTACAGTTTTTTCTTATTAGCAACTATGTCTCATCTCTGTGTGCTCTCTGAACAGGGATATCCATTATAAATGTTACAACCCTCTATCTTGTTTTTTAATGACTAAAATGTTTGGATAAAATGTCAAAAAAATTAGAAAAAACAATGTTTTTTTGTGACCTAATTGGTTGTTTCTGCTGTCAATGGCTATCCTAATATTTTTCTTACAATCAACTTTTTAAAATTGAAGGACCTGTATTTCTACTGTTTAAAAATACAAAATTGATGATTTTCAAGATATTAAACCTAAAAGATTTCCATAAAATAATTTCAGCACTCTGTAATTGGAACCTGCCAATATTTTATCAGATAAACTTTTGATAAGACGTAAAAAGACTTATTTGACATAAATCACAAATTAGACACTTAAAGTTAATTTTCGGATTTATCGCCATTCATATCCCTATTGAGTCGACCTATCGAGCAGGTGTACTTTTAAACTAATGGAGAATGTATGACAACTCCAGCTGATCAAATGCGTGAAAACATCATTTCATATGCAGGGACGGTCGTAACATTACAACTCCCTTATCGTACCTAACGAGGTTTTCGTGCATTTAATCAGCCGGGGCTGTCACGCAATCGCCATGATTTTAAAAGTGCACCTGCTTGATTGGTCGACTCGATAGAGATAAGGATACAAATAAAACTTAAAATTAACTTTATGTGTCTACTGTCAGTTTTTTTAGGCTATATAATTTTTCAAAACATCCACAGAAAGATTCAATAGAGCAAGAATAAACTATCTGGCAGGTTGGAGTCACAATAGAGGGGTTTTAGTCGGTAGGAAAAAAAAAAGAATAAACTATGCACTGCATGTGGTACAAGTGCGCTTATATATTAGTAGTAGTAGTAGTAGATGGCCGTGCACCCCTGACTAATATATTGCATTAAGTAGGCTCTAAAGAAAATCCCCATTCATCTTAAAAAATGTTTTGCCATAAGTTAAGCCCAACTTAACATTTTGGTAAACTACCCCTTTAAGGAGCCTGTATAAACAAAGTAATGTACTTTGTTTATACAGGCCACTTAAAGCGCTTTTACGTGAGGACGGTTTGAAAATTTTGTTGTATAAACACCACTAAAGCTGTTTTATGCACTAAATTGATTTGATTTTATTTTAAGGCGATTTGAAAAAGCGGTTTATATATTATTCTGTCTGCTGTTAACCTAGTTGTTTTATTTGTTTTCATTTTAAACTGACAATTAATGGTCGCGATGCTTCCAAAACCGTCAGAAAATCTCTCCCTTACAAAAAATCTAACGATTTTTGAACAAAAGTTTACACTAACTGCTTTTTTGCTGATATCCCTTCAAATTTAGTTTCTTAATACTATTCCAGTAAATAAAAAATATGTCAATTTAAATTTTTGTAAGTAGGCAGTTTTTGTGAAAAACCCTTTTTTTATATTTCAAAATGTATGCTATGAAGCCCATTTTATTGTGAAAACAAGCCTTTAAAACTTTTAATATACAAAACCATAGATAACCATGGAATATGTCTCTGTCACTGTTCAGAAAAGTCACACAAATTCTATCTTTCGTTTTATATGGTGAAAATTTTCGACACTTTGATGTTTATTGGTACGCGTAGTAGCAATTTAGCTCCGCCGTAAAACTAGTCCTGCAGAATATCTTTAAAATATTAAATTTACAAAATGTAAAAAAATGTAAAAAATTACGCAGTGTCTCTTACAACGTTGGGATAAGAATTAAGGCAATAAGTAAAAATCGCCACTTTCCAGAATTGTGACAGGTGATATTTTCTGACGTTTCTGAGGAATCGTTACCTATATAATGACATTTAATGAAGGACATATAATAAACTCTCAAGAAATCGATTTTATTTAAAACAGTCCTTGTAGAAAAGTTTTTTTTATAAACTAAGTATTGTTAGAGGCCCTGCAGGTATGACATATTTTATGCACTTAGGTATTAAATAGGTATGTTTAATCCCTCTTTTTAGGGATTTAAGGAATTAAAAAATATAGTTAATAATAAATTATAGTTAAATTGATCTCAAGTCAAGCCAAACATCTCTTGCTCTTGGTCAAGATTTCATTCTTAGCACCCTTTCTTGTAGTCGCCGAACCATTTGGTGTAGAAATAACGTGATTTTAACAATAATCTTTTCCTAAAGTTCATAAAATAGTATATGAAACTTGGGACTAAAGCGTCTTTTAATCCTTTGGCGAAATATTTCTCTGGGTGATTAAAAGTAGCGCTTTAGTCCCTAGGTTTATAATGTACTATTGATTCTTCTATTGATTGATTGATCTTGATTCTAATACTCAAAAAGTTTGTGTTTTGTTACTGACTAAAGTGAGTCTTTTTCTTTTCAGATTTTTGTTTGTATTTTCTATTAGTCGTTTAGAAACCTCTGCCGAAAATGTCCCAAGAGATATTATCATGCCCATTTTCGGATATTTTAACTGCTGATGAGCAGTGTGAAATTTTGAGTGAGATGCCCATGTAAGTATCATTTTAATAATGATATTAGTTCTAATAGGTAACAACAAATTATTCCACTTTTAACCTGCCTTTTTGCTTATAAAAATTATGCCTTTTTAAGAAAATATACAGGGTGTATCGTGGGGTGTACCTACGAAAATGAAACAGAGGTCATTTCATATCAAATCTCAACCAAAATAAAAATAGGTCATCAATCACCTCGCCGATTTTGATGATTTTTGGCACAGTTATTCTACCCATGAAGACCATCAAAAGTCTTAAATTTCAGATTTTTCGCACCCCTTGTTTTTTTTATTAAGTTTTGAAAATTAGAAAAAAAATTTCCTCAACATGCACCAACAAAAATTAAAATATCTCGAGACCTACTTACACTAGCATACAGATATATAGCTCATTCTAAAGGTCTCCAAAATATCTTTCAACCAAGGTATCTCATGGTGTACATTTTATAAAAAAAAATATGTAATTTTCAGCCTCTCCCCTCCACCATCCTAGACTACTTAACAAAACCAAAATTTTAGGTATTTTAAGTTTTCTTCAGATACAAACTTGTTGAAATTCCTAAAAAAATTGACAGCTTCCCCTGCATACACAGAAGGTTAGTAAATACTCAGACCGACGTCGTCAATGTTGGCATCAGCAGTTAAACGTGGGACGGAGTAGGACCAACTACCAACTTCCATCACCAATCATTCGCCATGCACATGAAAAATAATTTGCTTGGTCCAACGAAATTCCGATGTAGTATCCCCACATTGGGAAATTGCAATTATATGATGTTGGCCCTACCCTCTCATACATGAATAATACCGACGATTCAACACGAATGCGCCGCGCGCTCTATATGAGACGCATGCAAACTAACCATATATCAAATAAAATATGTGAGTAACATTTCTCTCACCCTTTCCCATGCAAAGTATCTACTTATACCAGTATAATTTTTTATCAGATAATGTATGGTTTAATTTAGGTTAAGTTTAAGATACTTAAGTGTGGTGTACAGTTAGTTTGTGAATATAAATATATACCACATAAACATATACAATATAAAATAATCAAATACAAATATATATTACTACTGCTGCTGCTATTAGAAAAATTTTGGAACACTTAAAATTTTGACAACTTTGACAGCCGCTGTGGTAATGTTTAACAACCACTAGCACTACCACGAATCGATTTTACCAGAGTTTTTGAAACACATTAGAAAATGTTATTTGTAAAAAAATTTGGGCTTTATTTTTAGAAAATAAGTGTTTTGTATGTTAAAACCTGGTAATATTTTATTATTTTTAAAAGTAATTGTGCCAAAATTCTCTGGAATTAACCAGAAAAATAACCACAATCACAACAAAATATCCCTATTATTGTGCACAGATTTTTTCGTACTTCCCGGAGATGAACTTTGCCACGTCGGCAATTCATCTGCGGCCGCACCGGTGGCCAAAAATGCTGATGTTCCGATGTTAGGTATCCTCCAGCCCCTTTATAATATAATAATATAATTTAAAAAAAACTGCAATAAAAAGTATATTCCTTGTTCGAAAGGTATTTTTAGTGCATGCTGAAGAAAAATTGACATTTTTTTTTATTTTTAAAAATTAATTAAAAAAATTGGCGCCAGCAGACACGTATAGCCCTCCAGCCATTCCAGACAAAAGTCCACCACAGTTAATAGGGACTTATCGATACATAAAGTCGGCATAGCCTGACTTTAATAAAGACGGCACTATTTTTGACAATTGGGCACGAAGTTTAAAAGGATTCTGGCGTTGTTGTCTAAAGATGTCATCTTTGCTATCAAAATAATGTCGACTTTCATAATGTTTCTGCCAACCTTTAATAAAGGACGGCATTAACTTTATTTATGTCAACTTTATGGCTGGGCATAATATAAGCATGTCTAAATGACATGTGTAGGTGATAACAGTGTCAGAAACTAAAAATCAAAGGATCTAGGGTGGTTTCACTGGTCCCCCTCCATCATACATCATTAAACAACATCATACACTTTGATTTCCAACTTTAAATCGTTCCGCACTGGTACTTATCCAAGTTACCTGATACGGATTTGTCATGGCATGTTAATATTTCCTAAGGCAATTAAAACAAAAAAGAAGTTAAAAAACCTGCAGATCAGTTACTTCAAGTGAAAAGAAACTAAAAAACTAAAGATCAAACGATCTAGGGTAGAAATAAAGAAAATTTAAACTTGGATGAGTATCCCACAAGGAACACACAATGGACCAAAGGGAAAAGAGAAATGAATAAACGATGTTTCGCCCTAACCAGCGTGGGCTCATCAGTGGTTTCACTGGTCACCCTCTACCATACGTCATTAAACACTATCATACACTTTGATTTCCAACTTTGAATCACTCACAAATAGGCATCGTTCCACACTGGTACTTATCCAAGTTACCTGATACGGATTCGTCCTGGCGTATTATGCTCCTAAGGCAATTAAAACAAACAAGAAGTTAAAAAACCTCCAAATCAGTTACTTCAACCGAAAAGAAAATAAAAAAGTAAAGATCAAAGGATCTAGGGTGGAAATAACGAAAATTCAAACTTGGATTCAAAATGTCAGAAACCTTTTAAACTTAGTGCGAAACTGTCAAAAATAGTGCCGACTTTATTAAGTTGACTTTATGTACCGATAAGTCCCTAATATCACAAAATACGAATTACCGAAGGCATTAACCTACTCATTGTACCACTTATATATTTTTTAATTTGCCTCCAGAGGCTAAAACTGTTTCTATTAAAAAATTAATTTAAAATGTTTCTTTAGGTCAAAAAAATGCCAAAAACATGAAATTTGGGTTTTTTTTTATATTAAAAGATCAGCTTAAACTTTTTACTCTCAAATATTTTTGCACACTATCCATGAAAAATTGTAATTTAAATATTGTTTTTATTTTCAGTGGAAATAGTGTGTCCATTATGCAACATTTTGTTAGTTAAATTCTTAACTCTTTCGTTTTTTGGTAAAATATTAACAAATATTATTTAAGTGTGATTTTAACTTTACGGTTATATTAAATTTTGGAATCTTTTGAGGTCCTATTGGTAGATAAATAAATAATACAAAATGAATGAAGGCATGTTTTTTTTTTGCTGGTCCATCCGTTATGCATATTAAAAGGCTTTTTAGTAGATAAAAAATAAGTTTACATTTAAATTGTTTGAGTACAATTAATGTATTTATTTTTTGGCAACAGTGTTAACATATTTGCAGTGCCTAATGGCAATATTTAATTTTATGCTGGAATGGCTGCCAGGGGACCTCCAAACATTTGGTCAATTTGATATGAAACGACCCTACAGCATTGAGAAAAAACTGGAGCACGTCAATCCGTTATTCAAGGCCGATAAAACGACACTTTTAAATAGGGAAAGTAGGTCTTTTAAATGCCTTTACAAAAGTGCTAAAATTTTAAAAATTAGCAATTACTTTTCGAGATTTTCAAAGTTGCATGAAACGATGCAAAAATCATTTTGTAGTACATTTTATCATTTTTTTCTTCGTTTAGGATACATTCTTACAAGGCCTACTTTGAAAGTAAATTTCTTGAAAACTAATCGCTAGATTTTAGAATTTTACCACTTTTTTAAAGGCATTAAAAAGACCCTCACATGACTCTTTTCCTATTTAAATCCTTGTCATAAAACTCATTCTGCGAACAGGGTGTGTCCTACGAAAATTCCAATATAGCCAAAAAGTGTCCTCCTAGAATAAGAAATTACCATGTTCAAGGTTTTTTTCTAAATTGTACTCCAAACAGTCAAAAACGCTTCTGTTTCGTTTTCGTTCGTACACCCTGTGTATAGGGGATTGTGATCCTTGGTTTGTTACAGAATTTTTTTGGGGACATTTTGAATGTGTTTCTGGGATCTAATATGAATGGACTAAAATTGAAAATGGTATGTAAATTTGTTAACCTTTTTTTTTGTTTAGTTTGATTTCTTTTTGTTAGCATCCGAGTATACTTTTAAATGTTGAAAATTGTTGAAAAAATATATAAATTGTTTTGTTTCTACCTCTTATCTCCATGAATGCAAAAACTAACAGTATCAAACACTGTGATTAAATATTTCATTGCAAGTTTAACTACCTACTCCTAAACTATAAATTATGTTTGATATTAATTATTTGGTCAGCAGAGAAATTGTTGTTATAAAAAATGAACAACAATACGAGATTGAGTATAAGTAAGTTTACTTAGATTTTTTCTCTTTTTAGGGTTACAAATATTTTGTTTACACTAACTTTTACTAGTAACTAGTTTGTTACTTCACGTCGGTAAATTTCAAAGAAATGTGTCGGGCCTATCTATCAGACAGGAATAATACCGACGATTCACCGTGAACACGCCGCGCGTAAACTAACCATGTACCAAATAAAATACCTGAATAACATTTCTCTCACCCTGTTCCATGCAAAATATCTACTACTGCCCACTATTATAATTGTGTGCACACATTTTTTATTTTTCGTAATTCCGACGTCCAAAAATGCTGCTGATTATCCGATGTCGGTTACTGACATTGTACCGATATCGAGGGCTGCGGCGACTGGCATACGTTCAACATCGGCCCGCGTCTACTGTCTTTGCTGTTTTCTATAAGTTTTCCTGCAATGTTTTTAATTATGCTTTCTCATAAGTTTGTTTAGTAACCGTAACATTTATTTCAAAGTTTTGTAGTTGTTAAAAAATATGTATTTTTTTATACCTTCATCAAAAACACGATTGCAAAAAAAACAATTTTTTTTGATAACGGGTGCAAAAAAATTCTTATTCATTTTTTTACCCTAATTTAAAGAAAAATAGTCTAAAACAGTAAGGGTAGAGCGATGATGAACCTCAAATCATTACATAAACTAGTTTGATTAGTGATCAATTTAAAATTGAGAGTCTACAACTAAGGCTTTACCATGATGTACTCACTTTCTATAAAATTATGAATGGCTTGTATTACTGCCCATCAATATTAAAGGCAATTTGTTTTAGTACAAATCAGAGAAGGTCTACCTCTCCAATGTTTCGCATTTCTTTTCACCACGCCAACTACGGCATATACTCCTTCCTCACTCGCACTTTGAAATCATATAATGATCTTAGTCTTGATCCATTTGTTGGCAATCTTGGTACATTCAAATCTAGTGTTCTAAACCTTACAAAAGACCGATCTTTTTATTCCTTTTGTTTTTTGTGTTTTTTTTTGCTGTTCCTTATTTAAGTATTTTGCTATTTTACTGTTATACTTTGTAAAATCTTATTATTTGTAAAAACTTACATCACTTTATGTTTTGGAAACAGGATCTTTAGTTTTTAAAAATTATAAAAAAGGGCCCAAGTCTCGACAATATCATACAAGACAAGAATTTAACATTCGATTGCCAATTCCAAAAAGCACTTTAGCACAAAAATCTCTTATATACGAGGGAATTAAAATTGTGCTACCTCTGTTAAAAAATTCAGAAGGGATCTAAGGGAGAGGCTTTTAAAGTTACCTTTTTACTCGCTTTCTGAATTTTATGACACTCAGTTATAAACTTGCTGCTTTTAATGTGTTTTTTTTTCTTTTTTTTATGAATTATTTTAGTGACTAGATATTTTTATTCTTTTTCATTTTACTGTTGTAGTGTTGTCCCCTTTACAATAATTGTTGGTGCAACTATGTTATGTGCCTGTTGTGCTCCTTTTTAATCATAGTAAAGTGGGTATTTTTTATTATTAGTAATTTAGTATAAACATAACAAACTTTTCCAATTTGTTAGTGATTATAGGTTTAAAACCACTTATAAATGTAGACTCAAATTTGACTTTTTTATGAACTTACATTCTACCTAAAATAAGCTTCAATAATAATGTGTTTTCTTTATGTTCCTACTTATTTTACATGTTTTTATTTCTTTTAGTTTTTAGCCTGCTTTGGCGACAGAATTTTTTTTCTTGACAATAAAGTATTTTTTGATTGATTGATTGATTGATCTGCTTCCTAAACATATAGCATCCCATACCATGATACTTTGCTGTCTTACTGTATCACGTTCAACAGCAAAGTCTACATTTCGTCTCTTACCTCGAAATCGCCTAACCCTCATGCGTCCATCATGACCGCCTAAACAAAACCTGGATTCGTCGCTGAAGCTTATGGTATTCCATTCGTCATTCCAGTTTTGCCGAGCTCTGCACCACTCCAAGCGGCGAGCCTTATGTTGTGGGCTCAAAGATAGCAAAAAAGCGGACGGTAAGCCCTCAGCCCCATACCAAGCAATCTTCAATTAACTGTCATCCTTGAAAACACACGTCCTCTAGCTGCAACTAGAACATCTCTTACTTGACGTATACAGTTCCGTCGATTTCTGAGATGCCGTAAATCACGACCTTGTAATAGTCTAGGGCGTCCAGAACCCGCACGTTAATTGCCATTAACCTTTCTTGCAATTTCCCGTAAACCAAAATCAGCCTCTTTCATGTCCACGATGCGTCTTTACTTGAAGTCGTTTAAATGATGAAATTGTTGGCGACCGCGAACTCTTGGCATTTTTATTTTTTAAGTAAACTGTAAGCAATCCAAAAAGACCAAAAACTAGGAGAAAAATGATTTAAAATTTTCAGAAAAGGTCTTTAATGTGTTGGTTGTTTGTGAAAAAAGGAAAAATTAGAAGACAAAAAATTTATCAAATATTTGAGATAATTTATTCAAATAATTATCCATATACATGGTGTTGCATTTTTTTTGTTCTCCAGTATATTTCCATCAGAGGACAAATTTTATTTCAAACATTAAAAAACCCAATATAAAGATATAAGATTCGATTTCCGTGGAAATTTTTGACAGTTGTCATGCGATTTCAAAAGATTTCCACTTATGAATCCAGAAAAAATTTGCATGTACTAATACGCACAAGGTATATTCTCAATTTTATTTTGTGTGGTTTGTTTTTAAAGAAAATAAGGTAGAAATCAAGGGCGGCTGATGGGCGACACAATAATGGTTTCTATGGCGAGTTTGCACTGTTGGTCATTTTAACTTCTTCAAATTAAAACTTAACTTAAAATTATTATTTTTTCGAATTTTCCAAAATATTTTTTGTAGATACTTCAAAATAACTTAAGGAAATTAGATTTTATCTCGGATTTTCTTAATGCACTGCTCAAAAATGATGTTATTTTTTCCACTTTTTTACTAGATTGACTGGAGTAATATGCAGTTACATGCAGTTTTTTTAATAGTTAAGTGATACTTTTTTGCTAAAATTTTTTTTTTTGGTATTTTTTCCGATAAAGTTTATGTAAATACATATTCAATTTAAAAAAGCACTTTTAGGTTCTCCGGCATACACTGCTTAATAAGTTTTTGCAATTTTTACACAAAAATCCTAAGCAAAATGAATAAAAATTTAAAAAAAAAACTTAAATGACGTTACCATTTTGCTAATAAAAAAACGTTTATAGTACCCAGGTGACGTTTCAAAATGGCTTGGTGGCTATGAGTCAAAGCAGGTGGAAATGTCAAACGAAAAACCAGAAACGGTACAATTTCAAAGGAAAAAAAAGCATCTTGTAAACTAAAGGAAAATAGAAAGTGTTTAGGGGCTTTAGTCGAGGCTTTAGCCGACTGTCATTTTTGCAGTTTTCTCATACCTGTGTTTTGAGTCTTCTGTTGAGCTACCTGTCGAATATCGGGATACAAAAAAAATTATGAATGAAAAGTGGATGCATGGCGCTATGAAACAAAATAATTTTTTTAAATTGACTGCTTGGTTTAGTTCTTGACCAACAAAATGGAGTACCTCACTATTTACCTGACCGATCTTTTTATTCCTTTTGTTTTTTGTGTTTTTTTTTGCTGTTCCTTATTTAGGTATTTTGCTATTTTACTGTTATACTTTGTAAAATCTTATTATTTGTAAAATGGCTCTGCCGTAGAAATAAATAAATAAATAAAAATAATTCAGTTAAATACGTGGTAAATTATTTTTAGATGTGCCAAAATATACTTATAGTAGTACACTTTGATTGAAAGAAATTAATACCATCACGGCTTTACCATAATAAACTGCTTAAAAATTGAAGTTAGGTACGCCACTTTTTGGTCAATTTTGAAATTAGTATATTTTTCTTTTATAGCGCCGTGCAGTACCTTCTCTATACAGGCCGATCAACTCCTACCGATTTAGTGTCCTTTAATCCACCTTCGCCGCCATTTTCACTCAAAATTGACAGAAAATCCATTACTTTTCTGTCAATATGGCGGCGAAAGTCGATAAAAGGACAATAAAACGGTAGGAGTTGATTGGCGTATGTGGAGAAGGTATTGCGCCGTGCATAAACTTTTTTGAATGGCCTTAAACGATAATCAGGTAAATAGTGAGGTACTCCATTTTGTTGGTCAAGAACTAAACCAAGCAGTCAATTTAAAAAAATTATTTTGTTTTATAGCGCCATGCATCCACTTTTCATTCATAATTTTTTTTGTATCCCGATATTCGACAGGTAGCTCAACAGAAGACTCAAAACACAGGTATGAGAAAACTGCAAAAATGACAGTCGGCTAAAGCCTCGACTAAAGCCCCTAAACACTTTCTATTTTCCTTTAGTTTACAAGATGCTTTTTTTTCCTTTGAAATTGTACCGTTTCTGGTTTTTCGTTTGACATTTCCACCTGCTTTGACTCATAGCCACCAAGCCATTTTGAAACGTCACCTGGGTACTATAAACGTTTTTTTATTAGCAAAATGGTAACGTCATTTAAGTTTTTTTTTTAATTTTTATTCATTTTGCTTAGGATTTTTGTGTAAAAATTGCAAAAACTTATTAAGCAGTGTATGCCGGAGAACCTAAAAGTGCTTTTTTAAATTGAATATGTATTTACATAAACTTTATCGGAAAAAATACCAAAAAAAAAATGTTCTATTTTAGCAAAAAAGTATCACTTAACTATTAAAAAAACTGCATGTAACTGCATATTACTCCAGTCAATCTAGTAAAAAAGTGTGCAGTGCATTAAGAAAATCCGAGATAAAATCTAATTTCCTTAAGTTATTTTGAAGTATCTACAAAAAATATTTTGGAAAATTCGAAAAAATAATAATTTTAAGTTAAGTTTTAATTTGAAGAAGTTAAAATGACCAACAGTGCAAACTCGCCATAGAAACCATTGTTGTGTCGCCCATCAGCCGCCCTTGATTTCTACCTTATTTTCTTTAAAAACAAACCACACAAAATAAAATTGAGAATATACCTTGTGCGTATTAGTACATGCAAATTTTTTCTGGATTCATAAGTGGAAATCTTTTGAAATCGCATGACAACTGTCAAAAATTTCCACGGAAATCGAATCTTATATCTTTATATTGGGTTTTTTAATGTTTGAAATAAAATTTGTCCTCTGATGGAAATATACTGGAGAACAAAAAAAATGCAACACCATGTATATGGATAATTATTTGAATAAATTATCTCAAATATTTGATAAATTTTTTGTCTTCTAATTTTTCCTTTTTTCACAAACAACCAACACATTAAAGACCTTTTCTGAAAATTTTAAATCATTTTTCTCCTAGTTTTTGGTCTTTTTGGATTGCTTACAGTTTACTTAAAAAATAAAAATGCCAAGAGTTCGCGGTCGCCAACAATTTCATCATTTAAACGACTTCAAGTAAAGACGCATCGTGGACATGAAAGAGGCTGATTTTGGTTTACGGGAAATTGCAAGAAAGGTTAATGGCAATTAACGTGCGGGTTCTGGACGCCCTAGACTATTACAAGGTCGTGATTTACGGCATCTCAGAAATCGACGGAACTGTATACGTCAAGTAAGAGATGTTCTAGTTGCAGCTAGAGGACGTGTGTTTTCAAGGATGACAGTTAATTGAAGATTGCTTGGTATGGGGCTGAGGGCTTACCGTCCGCTTTTTTGCTATCTTTGAGCCCACAACATAAGGCTCGCCGCTTGGAGTGGTGCAGAGCTCGGCAAAACTGGAATGACGAATGGAATACCATAAGCTTCAGCGACGAATCCAGGTTTTGTTTAGGCGGTCATGATGGACGCATGAGGGTTAGGCGATTTCGAGGTAAGAGACGAAATGTAGACTTTGCTGTTGAACGTGATACAGCAAGACAGCAAAGTATCATGGTATGGGATGCTATATGTTTAGGAAGCAGATCAATCAATCAATCAATCAAAAAATACTTTATTGTCAAGAAAAAAAATTCTGTCGCCAAAGCAGGCTAAAAACTAAAAGAAATAAAAACATGTAAAATAAGTAGGAACATAAAGAAAACACATTATTATTGAAGCTTATTTTAGGTAGAATGTAAGTTCATAAAAAAGTCAAATTTGAGTCTACATTTATAAGTGGTTTTAAACCTATAATCACTAACAAATTGGAAAAGTTTGTTATGTTTATACTAAATTACTAATAATAAAAAATACCCACTTTACTATGATTAAAAAGGAGCACAACAGACACATAACATAGTTGCACCAACAATTATTGTAAAGGGGACAACACTACAACAGTAAAATGAAAAAGAATAAAAATATCTAGTCACTAAAATAATTCATAAAAAAAAGAAAAAAAAACACATTAAAAGCAGCAAGTTTATAACTGAGTGTCATAAAATTCAGAAAGCGAGTAAAAAGGTAACTTTAAAAGCCTCTCCCTTAGATCCCTTCTGAATTTTTTAACAGAGGTAGCACAATTTTAATTCCCTCGTATATAAGAGATTTTTGTGCTAAAGTGCTTTTTGGAATTGGCAATCGAATGTTAAATTCTTGTCTTGTATGATATTGTCGAGACTTGGGCCCTTTTTTATAATTTTTAAAAACTAAAGATCCTGTTTCCAAAACATAAAGTGATGTAAGTTTTAATATTTTATGTTTGCAAATAGAGGTTTGCAAGACTCTCTTTGGTTTACATTGGAAATGAATCGAACAGCCTTTTTTTGTAATATTAAAATTATTGATAGCAAATATTGATGCGCAGATCCCCAAAACGGCAAGTCGTACCTTAAGTGTGACTCGAAGAGTCAGAAATATACAGCCGAGTTCAGATCTCACACATCTCACTGCGAAGCACCCAGAAGAAAGTTTTTTAATGAGTTTAAAGATATGTTCATCAAATCTCAGCTGTCTGTCAATATGTACACCTAGAAATTTAGATACATTTTGTTTTTGTAGAAGATCCTCACCCAATTGTACATTCTGCAAACTACACTTAAAAGCGAGAATGTTAGTTTTCTCCACATTTAACAAAGACGATTGGCATCGCACCACTTTTTAATTTTTGATAGATCGTTGGAAATAATAGATTTTAGATATTCTATGTCTTTATGATGTCACAAAACAGAAGTATCATCCGCAAACAATGTAAATTTAGCTGCAATTTTTAAACGTACAAGATCGTTAATGTAAAGAAGAAATAACAGGGGACTCAATACTGACCCCTGGGGCACGCCGCAAATGATATTTAGGGAAGCAGAGCGAGAGCCTCCATCAACCACCGATTGCGTACGATGGTTTAAATAAGACCTAAACCATTCCAATACCAAACCCCTAAATCCATATCGCTCGAGCTTTTCCAGCAGTATTCTGTGATCCACACAGTCAAATGCAAGTGCTGCAGTTAGTTTTACATCCCTACCTACAAACTATCCCAAATGCGATCTTTCAACAAGATAATGCCAGACCGCATATTGCTCGTGAAACAATGGACTTCTTACATGAACTTGGCATAGAGACTTTGGAATGGCCAGCAAGATCACCTGACTTGTCGAACACGTATGGGATATGATAGGGCGCAATCTTAGTCGATTACCACGTCCCCCTGGAAACTTAGATGAACTCTGGCATGCCGTAAGAAGGATTTGGATGAGTATTCTTCAATATGATATAGACCATCTTATTTTGTCAATGCCCAATAGAACAAACGAGTGCATAAATAACCATGGAGGAGCCACGCATTAATTTTTTTATGATTATCATGGAGGAATCTTCTTGAAAATGTACTCAATTACTAAGGGCATCCTAATGTATTAATATATCAATAAATTACTCTAAAAATATTTGTCCTTTCTGCTGTTGGATTTTTTTTGTTCTCCAGTATATGCAGTTTAACTCGGTATATACTCTATCATAATATAACACATGCATGTCAGATTTCCTTCTCGGAAATCTGACATACACTAGGTATATTACTACTGAAAACAAAAATAAAACGTCATAAACAGTGACAAATTCCGGTATAACTAACATTCTACTTCTTTTAGAAATTCGGATCAAATGCAAGCTCTTTTGAATGGTGAAGGCAATTTTCAACTGGTAAGTAGTAATGCTATGATTTTGGGAAGGATATGAATTAAACGCCTATTTATGCATTTATTCCCCATTCTCCAGTTTACGTTTATTAACTATTGGGAATACTGACAAAAGTCGTTTTCAAACCTTCAAGTAATACCGGTATTATGAGGAAATATTTTCTTTTCCCTGATCTCAAAAATAGCTACACAGAGCCTGGGATCAGCTAGTATTCCACTTATTGGACATCTGTCAAAAGCATACCAAATACAAAATAGCGGGAAAAAAATGAAAAACAGGACAATTTTAGAAAATGTACAACTTTTTCAATTGTGAGCCGATTTTTTTTTAAATTAAATTTATTTTGTTTGAATTAAAGTGTACATTTAGTGAAACCATCAACCAATTGCATTTTTGATGTTTCTGACAGAAAAAAAAAATACCCTGTAACATCATAACGCACAAAAAAGATGTGTATTAGCAAGTTGTATTCATAGTGGATATCATTAAATCATTCACTATAGGAACAGCAATTCGTTAAACCAATTTTTTATCCGAACCTTATTTCTTCAAACCCATTCAATAACAAATTCGAAGCTTATAAGACCCGTTTTTAATGAAACCATTGTTCATCAAACTCATTCAGTATCAAACCCGGAATTCGTAAAACCCGTAATTTATCAGACAATTTTTGCTTGCATTCGCCAATACCACATGAACTGGAGGCGTACACGCAGGTGGCGCGGCATTTTGATGCATTTGTCGCTGTTGCGCGCGCATACTTACTTGCATTCATGTGTTATTGGCGAATGCGCAATCAATTTAGCAAAAATTTTCTGATAAATTACGGGTTTTACGAATTCCGGGTTTGATATTGAATGAGTTTGATGAACAATGGTTCGATTAAAAACGGGTTTGTTAAATTTCGAATTTGTTATTGAATGGGTTTGATGAAATAAGGTTCGGATAAAAAATTGGTTTGACGAATTGCAGTTTCTATGGTGAATCGTTCTTACGATGATTTTTTTTTAATTAAATACGGTCTGATAAATTCCTGGTTTGATAAACCATAGGAGTTCAGTGGGTTTTTGTAGGGCATAAAATTTCCTTCTCATCGGTGTGCCTTTCAAGCTTGTAGAGGTTGCCCTATAAGTTACAAAAATAGTCTGGAGCACATAGGTACCAAATCACGGGTCGGTCATATGTAATCAAATAACAGTTTAGGTTATTAGTAATGATATCAGCTTTAGTTTTAGTGGCTTTTTTCCCGCTTTTAAAACTTTCATGAAAAAGGGAATTTTTGATGTCTGCTGGTACCCGTAGGCCAATTTCGCAGTTTTTTAAGTATAAGTCGGGAGGGATCCTTTTAACCTATCGTAAAAATTGTACCCACTATGGATACAACTTATCAATCCATATCTTTTTTGTGTGTTGCGAGTTTTTGTCATTAACGATAGCGATTCTATAAAAAGGAAAAAACAAAAATGCAAGTGGTTGATGATTTCACTAAAAGTACACTAGGATCAAACAATAAAATGAACTTTTTTAGATTTTAGCGCCCTTATAAATTTAAAGAAAAGACTTGTGGCGTAGAGGACAAAGGGTGAGGGAATAAATCGGAAAAAAGTTTTTCCTCGACCAGGATTTGAACCCAGAACCTCTAGAATACCAGTCTAATGCTCTACAAACTGAGCTATCGAGGTCATGGCGTTTTTACTGGCTATTCGCAAATCCTTTCGTTCGATTCATTTGTTAGTAGTGGAGTGATCTTTGAAGCGTACTGCGGCTTTAGAAACCTAGAGATGATATAAAGACAAGGAGGTACACATTTACGTCTATTAGTTGTACGGAATTTATATTTATCTATCAACCAACGATATACGACATATAGCGTTTTATTGGAGGTGTCAGATGGCGAATTTCCAACCAATAATATCAGCCAAATATACATAAAATGAAGGGGAGATTTTAGCGCCCTTATAAACATATAAAATAAGTTTTAAAAATATCAGTTTATAAATGAAAAAGTATTTTACAAAATTGTCCTTTTTTTTCATATTTGATCCGCCATCTTGTATTTTGGTATGCGTCAGATGTCCAATAAGTGGAATACTGATCCCAAATTTAAGGGTTTTCAACCTTTGCGGCCAAATTTGTGTTAACACGCAAAAAACAAGGAATAGAATAAGGCTATTAATATTTGTTATTATCTTAGATTAAAGTCTCTTTTTAATCTAAGATTATTAGGGAGTTTTTGGACAGCATACAAAAATCACAACCTTTGTGGTTATCGTTATTTAACGCGCCGTCAAGAAGAAAGTTATTTCGGTTTATTTTCCTAACTATTTCTACGCTTACTCATAAAGCAATACATTCTGCTTGCTTTCGTTTTGCAAAATTCTTCAAAAACACAATCACTTTGACTAAAATTGGCAGAAGTAAATATAAACAAAATAAAGATAACTTCAAAAATCGTTGTTAATAACCACCAGGCGTGCTTATCACCGCCAAAATAACATTGTTTTTGTGGTTATTTTAATTTTTTTTTTATATTTACTTCAGTCAAAGCGTTCATGTATTTGACGAATTTTTCACAAAAAAGCTTAAAATTGTTACTTTTTGATTAAGGAAGATGCAGAATACATTGATTTATGAGTAAGCATAGAAATAGTTAAGAAAATAAACCAAAATAACTATTCTTGACAGCTTCTGAAATAACGATAACTATAAAGGTTGTTATTTTTGTATGCAGAACAAAAACTCCCTAATATCGATAGAACTTTTTATCCTTATGTATGTTTTGTATTCCAAAGAGTCTAAGATCCTTTTTTTTTCAAAACTGAGTTCGATACAATCTGAGAACCTAAATACTTAAATTCTTACTATAAAATAGACGATATTTTAATAAAATCCATGTGAATTAACAATTGTGATAAATATTGTATTAAACGTTGTATTAATTAAATAATAAAAATTGAAACTGGACTTTTTAGCACCAGAAAGAAGGTTTGCCAAAATACCCACCTGACAAGTTAAAACATGTTAACGTGACTCTCTCAGCTCGAAAAATTAAAATACAGTTATTGTACTTCCAAGTTCCAATTTCTTTCATTTTTTTTTTCAATTTGAATGACATTTTCCTACTGCATTGGTGAAAAATTAGATATGATTTTTAAATTGCGGTTGCAATATGTCGCAATATCACATCGCAAAAATAAACATTACACCACTTTCGATTTCATTGGATGGGGTCCTCTTTTCTCATTAATAAGGGGTGATTCACAAATCCATTCTAGCAATTATTTCAAGCCAAGACTTGTGTATGTTTATTTATTTCAGTCAGGCTGTTGTGCATTATCTGCACAGTATTTACGAAGTTCCTTTATTAAAAAGTGATTGGACCAAAAAATATTTGTTTATAACCTACCTAATTCAAAAAAAGTTTATTCAGTTTAAGTTTTATTTAAAGTTAAAATAATTTATTATGTTGTTAAAATTTGAAACGGTAAGTCAGTTTATTTTATTGATGTAAAAATGTGCTTTTGCTAACGAGGTACAGGTCACATTACACATTTTAATATTTACTTTTTCTAGTCTTTACAACCATACTAATTAAAATAGGAGCTGATATGTGAAATTTTCAAAATAGTTTTGTAAAATAAAATATGTTATTGATATTGCAAAAATACAATACCTACGCAATGTTGGACAAAGTGAGCTAGAAATCTGGGGCAAAGGTTATAAAGGCTGGTTCATGGTTAAATTCCTTTTTCTTTACTGTAACTTTTGCTGTAACTTTACCATTTTTCTTTTTCCTTAAGTAAAAAGCTGGTTCATGCTAAAATTTATTTTCCTTAACTTTAGTCACTAAGCTAATGACAGGTGCACTCGCGACTTTGGCCTTTTGTTTAGAAAATTTGGGGTTCTTTTTCTCCGAAAAATGTGGAAACTCTTTCACCATGATCAATATCCAATTCTGTAATAACTACTGTTTCAAATAATGAAATTAAAAAAAAATAATTTTGAGGTTAAAAAAAACATCAACAAATATTTTGCCGCCCGCAACGCGATTTTTACGCTTCTTTTTCCGTAAAAGTTAAATATTAGCCAACTTTCAAGGTGATTCCTTAAGGCTTAAGGAAAAAGTTACAGAACACCCTAATCTGAAAAAGAAAAAGTTACAGAAAAGGAAAAGAGAATTTAACCATGAACCAGCATTAAAACGGTTTTCAAAAACGCATTTTAATGTTACTGGTGATTAGCTCGGTTATTGAATTGTAATAATTTTTGAGAATATTATTTTAGAGCGATCTAAAGATTTGATTTTGCTTGATTTTCATTATTATTGTTTTTTTTTACTTGCCCTATATGAATATGATGTCGCCTCCCAATTTAAAAATGTTAGTATAGTTTAGTTCAATGATAACATACTTAATTGCAATTCAATAGAAGTATTATTAGTAGTAGTATTTTTTATTTACGTTAAGAAAATATGATAATTCAGTAGATCTTAGTTTATAACACAAAAAATATTGATTGGGTCCACTTAGCTTCGACCTCAAAATAAGCTTTTAAAAATTCCTATATTAATAACATCGATCACGATTACTAGCTCACCCTGTACGTATCAGAAACTTTACCTTCAAAAAAATTAAAGCAAAATTCTATAAACAGGATCAGCAGCAATTATAATGAAAAATTTATGGATCAGCAGCAATTATAATGAAAAATTTATACCAGTTGTTTTAAGCCAATCAGATGCCTTGTTTTTGACAGGTTGCTATGGCAACAACCCGAATTTTTCGGAAATTTTTTCGGGCACGTGACCTAGTTGAAAAATTAATGAGTGATAATTTCCCTGGCTTGACAGCTGTCACGCGTAGGTACAATTTTCTATTAATTTTATGATATTTTCTTTGCGACAACAAAATTTAATATGACGAATAATAAGTAATAAACAAAACAAAAAGATATTGGTGAAATGTCATACCACCAATGCGCTGCAGCAGTCACAGCAACTTCCCAGATTTTATGTTTCCTACCTAAATACTTAACGCGTTAAATTGTCATCGACTTTGCAAGAGAATAATTCATTTTCCCTTCTCCCTAGTAGTATAAGATTATTAGAGTATGAAGCAATGTGTTAATTTCGGGATTTTGAGAATCGTTTTTTTTTTACTAGGGCAAAGGGAAAGTGAAAAAACAAAAACAAATTCCAACTATTTGAAATACAAAACACCTATTTTTCCCTATCGTCTAGTACTATAATATTGTGTGATTTAAATAGAATATAATCAACTTGATACAAAGATGCCAACCTTATTTTACTAGATACCAGGGAATTGTAAAAATAATAGATGAATAAGTGTATAGCCACAATATAGGTAACACAGACATTCAAAGTGTCAAAAAAGTAATTAAATAGCCACCTTATATTAAAACACCAAACCTTAAAGCAAAATAAACGCTTGCCAAATTGTCAAAATTTGTATTTTTTTAAAATAATTTTTCGTTGGGAGATTCGGTACTAAAATTTTATATCAAATTTTCGTACCGAATCTCCCGCAAGCTTGAATTAATCTCCGTAAATTTTTTCTCTATTGCGAATTTTTATAAGAAAATTCGAACCTCGAAAAAATTTTCGGAAATAATTCAAGCTCCAGGGAGATTATAAGTGATTATTTACCTCAAACATTAGAAAAGCAGGTCAATTTTCACTCAGGTGAAAATCTCCCTTGTCAAAACTGATAATTGCCCTTTTCAAAACTCAAAATTACACATCTGTACCAACAGCTTTTTATTGTCGATGGTTGTTGGTAATTAATGTTCAAAATTCATTTCGGGATGGTGAAATAATTAGAAAATCATTCTTAGATTTTCGATAATTTCCCCATCCCTTAATAAATTACTACAGAATGTTTCCCTCATGTGTTAAAACTCCCATAAGAGGTGTGCAATTTTCGCAAACTTACATAGGTAATTGCATTGTAGCAAAGAGAAAATTGCACCGCATGTTCCTATTGTTTCCATAATGTCGAAACATGTCAGCTTCTGGAAATAAATGTCAGAATTACATTGTTATAATTTTTATTTGCTGTTTTTAATGAGGTGACAGTAGATAAAAAATTCAAAGACACACATTTTTTTTAAAACGATGACAATTTCCATTTCTTTAAATTTTGACTGCTGCGTCTCTGATTCAGGAAATATTCAAATATATTACATTCGTGCATCAAAACGAACCAGATAATTTTTGTATTCAACGTGTTTTTATTACAAATTGCATTCGTTTGTTTTCATATTTTACGAAAATATGAAAACAAACACAAACACCTCGCATTCGAAAAATCGAAATTTTTTTAATGCAGGAATTACGGGCTAATTATCTACCGCAAAAAAATTTTGGGCTCATCTCCTAATATGATTTTTTTAAAGTTTAAAATGGGGGGTGCAGCTGCATGTGCAGTCCCACCCAGCATCCATTAATAATAGCGGTACCCAAAGAAAAAGTATATCAGAATTACGGGCTAATTATGGGCTAATCATTTACGACAAAAAAAAGTTTGGGCTCATCTCCTTATCTGATTTTTTTAAAAAGTTTAAAATGCGGGGTGCAACTGCATGTTCAAGTTCTGAAAGAAGCTGAAAATTATACAAAAATGAAAAGTAGTCTGAGTGCTGTTTTAACTGTTTAAACCTCTCTTGAATAGCCCCATGAATCGTATCAAGAACTGCGAAAAAGACATCTACTTTAATTTTTTTTTGTGGGTCTTCGATTGGCTCATCTAGCCCTGACATCGTTTTTGGAAACTGCCTCGATTTCTAGTTCTGTGACCAATTCAAAAGCTGTTAAAAACAATTGTTATTTCTCAGTTTTTTTATGGTAGCCTTGACTATAAAATCAGTACTATCCAAGATAGAGTGCAGTGCTGCCACGTGTTGCTACAGAGAATTTGCCTGTCAGTTGACCGGTGAGCGCCAACGCTCATAGTCATAAATAGTAACTTTGCAGGCCGTCTCGCGCCTCACAATTACATGCATTGAATAGAAATGCATGGAAAGATAGTAGGTACTATGGGGTATCTGGAAAATAAACATTGAGCAAAAGCGCTACTAAAAAGGTTGATTACTAATTGAGTTCAAAATATAAAACAGTTACTTTATTACCTATACAGGTATTATTTTTTTACAATAGAGGGCATACTTTTTATCTTGATTTTTGAGGCTTTTTGGCGATACATTTTAATTATATTTTTACCATACAAATGGATTTAGACGGTGTTAATGACGAGTAAAAGCTCATTAAACACGTTATCACAAGACCCCACTTTCACATATATATATTACCACAAAGAACATTTTCTTTGTGATATTACACTATTGTGAAACTAGCAGCCATTTTACAGCAGCCAAAATGTGAAGTTAGCATCCAATTACAGCAGCCAAAATGCGAATTTGGCAGCCAACATTGGCAGCCATGGTAAATTTAATATTTTGAGAACAACCAAAGTAAAATGAAAAAATGGATGAATAATGGAAAAAATGTTAAAACCTATAGAAAAGACCATTGAAAACGGAGTTACACGATGAAACTTGCCACACCATATTGTTATCCCCTCACTATTCACCGTGCCAAATCCCATCTCCTTCGGATGGGGATATCATGGAAAAATGGACAAAAATTGGAAAAAATCTTTAAAATTATAGAAAAGAACCTTAAAAATGGAGTTACACGATAATATTATCCCCTTACCATTCACCGTGCCAAATCCCATCTCCTTCGGATCGGTATATCATGGAAAAATGGACAAAAATTGGAAAAATCTTTAAAATTATAGAGATGACCCCTAGAAACGGAGTTATACGATGAAACTTACCACACCATAATATTATCCCCTTACCATTCACCGTGCCAAATCCCATCTTCTTCAGATAGGGATATCATGGAAAAATTGACGAAAATTGGAAAAATCTTTAAAATTGTATAAAAGACCCTTAGAACCGGAGTTACACGATTAATATATTATCTCCTTACCATTCAACGTGCCAAATTACATCTCCTTTGGATTGGGATATCATGGAAAAATGGACAAAAATTAGAAATATCTTTGGAGGACGCACACGATACATGGGAAATTTCGCATCAGTGAAAGTGCTTGAAATTTTTATATGTTGTAGATACTGAAATTCCCAACAATGTTTAAATTACCATAAATCTTGTAGGTCTTAAGGTTTTCGAGATATGATTTTTTAAAGTTCCGGTTTTAGTGGCATATTTTTACTAAAAAATAAACCATACATAACTTATAAGAATACCAATACCACGCATTTTTGAGATATTGGGCAGATGAAAGATTTCAATTTGACATCATTCTCTACCCTTTTGTCAACCTCAAAACATGACAAATAACTGCTAACATAGGACCCAACCACCAAAATATTCTTTTTAACTAAATAAATGGGATAAATAGAAGTTCAGCGTTGGGTATATGTATAAGTGGTGAGGCTATACACAATGGCATAAATACAAGACAATACAGATTTTTATTTGTACCTGTTTTTGGTGACTGGCATGATTTATCATACTTTTGTATACTTTGGTATACGAATTGAACGATTTAGTCAGGTTTTTTGAGGTGAATGAGTGCAGGACGATTGAGCATAAGACTATTGCATTAAAACGAAATTTTTAGTTTTGTCGAGAGGGTTAACCGATCATGGATATAGATGTAAAGCGCTTATAGCCATCTGGCGCGAATAGTTCTGTGAAAAAGGAGGGGTGGCAAGAACGAAAAAACCTATTTAACAGAAAATTCGGCCGGGGAAGAAACTTTTATAAATAATGTAACCTTGTTTGAAAATAGGGCCACAGACAAGATTTTAAAAAAATAATACTATACCTATACTTCTTTTGAATGGGAAAGAATGGCACCATAGAAGAAATAATTCCAGTTAGGAATTGCATTGCATTAAAACGAAATTTTTAGTGAATGTAAAATCTTAAAAAAAAAGCGAACCGACTTTAAAAAAACACAGTAAAAAGGGTAAAATAAAATAATTTTTATAAAAAAAAACCATCACTTTCTTAATGTTGGCGCCTATGGATAGTTCATATAAAAGCAAAACGGCTAGTGCTAGTGGATTAATCGCTTTCAGTTAACCTCTAACACATAAATTGGTCAATAGGTTTTGGGGATATAAGTATAGGTTTATTTTTTGCTTTCGCAAAAAAGAGATGGATATTTCAAACCTTGAATATTTTCTTTTTTATGATCATTTATGTGTCTTATACAAAAAAAGGTAAATAAAACAAAGATTCAGTTTTCAACTTTTTAAAAATCTTTATGTATTATATAATTCCCAAATTCTCGTTTCGGATAACGTACACTTAGTACCCCTACTAAAAAATGTGATGTCGTATCTAAATATGGTTTATTTCGTAGTAAATATCCACGCACAAACCGCAACTTTAAAAAATCATATCTCGAAAACCTTAAGACCTACAAGATTTAGGGTAATTTAAACATTGTTGGGAATTTCAATATCTACAACATATAAAAATTTCAAGCACTTTCACTGATGCGAAATTTCCCATGTAGTGTGTGCGTCCTCCTTATAGAAAAGACCCTTAGAAGCGGGGTTACACGATTAAACTTGACACAGCGTAATATTATCCAGTTAACATTCACCATGCCAAATCCCATCTCCTTCGGATCGGGATATCATGGAAAAATGGGCAAAAATTAGAAAAATCTTTAAAATTATAGAAAAGACCCTTAGAAGCGGAGTTACACGATTAAACTTGCTACATCATGATATTATCCACTTAACATTCACCATGCCAAATTCCATCTCCTTCGGATCGGGATATCATGGAAAAATGGACAAAAATTGGAAAAATCTTAAAATTATAGAGATGACCCTTAGAAACGGAGTTATACGATGAAACGTGCCACACCATAATTGTATCCCCTTTCCATTTACCGTGTCAAGTCCCATCTCCTTCGGATCGGGATATCGTGGAAAAATGGACAAAAATTGTAAGCTGATAATATTATGGTGTGGCAAGTTTAATCATGTAACTCCGTTTCTAAGAGTCTTTTCTATAATTTTAAAGATTTCCAATTTTTGTCCATTTTTCCATGATATCCCAATCCGAAGGAGATGGGATTTGGCACGGTGAATGGTAAGTGGATAATATTATGGTGTGGCAAGTTTAATCGTGTAACTCCGTTTCTGAGGGTCTTTTCTATAATTTTAAAAAATTTTCCAATTTTTGTCCATTTTTCCATGATATCCCGATCCGAAGGAGATGGATGAGATATTATGGTGGCAAGTTTCATAGTGTATCTCCGTTTCTAAGGGTCATCTCTATAATTTTAAAGATTTTTACAATTTTTGCCCATTTTTCCATGATATCCCAATCCGAAGGAGATCGGATTTGGCATGATGAATGGTAAGGGGATAATATTATGGTACAGCAAGTTTCATCGTGAAACTCCGTTTCCAAAGGTCATCTCTATAACTTTAAAGATTTTTCCAATTTTTGTCCATTTTTCCATGATATCCCGATCCGAAGGAGATGGGATTTGGCACGGTGAATGGTAAGGGGAGAATATTATGGCGTGGTAAGTTTAATCGTGTAACTCCGTTTCTGAGGGTGTTTTCTATAATTTTAAAAATTTTTCCAATTTTTGTCCATTTTTCCATGATATCCCGATCCGAAGGAGATGGGATTTGGCACGGTGAATGGTAAAGGGAGAATATTATGGCGTGGCAAGTTTAATCATGTAACTCCGTTTCTAAGGGTCTTTTATTTATATTATACGTATTTTTGTTTATTCCGTTTCCAAAGGTCATCTCTATAACTTTAAAGATTTTTCCAATTTTTGTCCATTTTTCCATGATATCTCGATCCGAAGGAGATGGGATTTGGCACGGTGAATGGTAAGCGGATAATAGTATGGTGTGGCAAGTTTCATCGTGTAACTCCGTTTCTAAGGGTCATCTCTATAATTTTAAAGATTTTTCCAATTTTTGTCGATTTTTCCATGATATCCCAATCCGAAGGAGATGGGATTTGGCACGGTGAATGGTAAGCGGATAATATTATGGTGTGGCAAGTTTCATTGTGTAACTCCCTTTCTAAGGGTCATCTCTATAATTTTAAAGGTTTTTCCAATTTTTGTACATTTTTCCATGATATCCCCATCCGAAGGAGATGGGATTTGGCACGGTGAATGGTAAACGGATAATATTATGGCGTGGCAAGTTTCATTGTTTAACTCCGTTTCTAAGGGTAATCTCTATAATTTAAAATATTTTTCCAATTTTTGTCCATTTTTCCATGATATCTCGATCCGAAGGAGATGGGATTTGGCACGGTGAATGGTAAGCGGATAATATGGTGTGGCAAGTTTCATCGTGTAACTCCGTTTCTAAGGGTCATCTCTATAATTTTAAAGATTTTTCCAATTTTTGTCCATTTTTCCATGATATCCCAATCCGAAGGAGATGGGATTTGGCACGGTGAATGGTAAGCGGATAATATTATGGCGTGGCAAGTTTAATCGTTTAACTCCGTTTCTAAGGGTCTTTTCTATAATTTTAAAGATTTTTCCAATTTTTGCATGATATCCCAATCCGAAGGAGATGGGATTTGGCACGGTGAATGGTAAGCGGATAGTATTATGGTGTGGCAAGTTTCATTGTGTAACTCCGTTTCTAAGGGTCTTTTATCTTCCAATTTTTGTCCATTTTTCCATGATATCCCAATCCGAAGGGGATGGGATTTGGCACGGTGAATGGTAAGCGGATAATATTATAGCGTGGCAAGTTTCATTGTGTAACTCCGTTTCTAAGGGTCATCTCTATAGTTTTAAAGATTTTTTCGAATTTTTGTCCATTTTTCCATGATATCCCGATCCGAAGGAGATGGGATTTGGCACGGTGAATGGTAAGTGAATAATATTACGGTGTGGCAAGTTTAATCGTGTAACTCCGTTTTTAATGGTCTTTTCTAAAAATTTGAACATTTTTTCCATTATTCGTCCATTTTTCCATTTTATTTTGGTTGTTCTAAAAGTATTAAATTTAGCATGGCTGCCAACTTCACATTTAGGCTGCTGTAATTAGCTGCAAACTTCAAATTTTGGCTGCTGTAAAGTGGCTGCTAGTTTCACACCAGTTGATGTTACAAAGTAAACTCAAGGGGTTATATAAAGTATGGGCTAAAAAAATTATTTTATAATTTATTAATATGAAAAATAGTGGAGTAGAGTTTTAAATGCTAATTTTTATTTTAGAAATATTCTTATTTAAAGATAACTTAAACAAACATCAATATTTTTTTTATAGGACGAGTCGTTACAACTCGAAGATTTTAAGCAAGATTTTGGCCACAACCAGCCGCAGGAACAGACGGGACAACATGAACAAGTGTCTCTGAACCCGAGCAATGTGTTGTCAGATGAGGAATACAGTGGTCCCTATGACTTTGACGTATCTGTCATTCCTAATCATAAGTCAAAAAATCCATGGGTGGTACGTGTAATACTTCTAGGTTTATACTGACTATTTAAATGAAAACAAGGCGCTGCACGCTGGCGTTTTTTCTATTTTCAAGGAACACATAAAAAGCTCATAATTCTGAGATATTTAAGGGATATTTTTCACCATTATTTAAGGTTGAGCTTGCTAAGTTCACCCGGTTGTCACCTACGACTTTTTTGTGCGTGCCCGCGCACGCGTCACATGACTGTCATAACATTTCATATTGACATCATGTGACGCGTGAGTGACACGAAAAAGTCGTGGGAATCGGGGCCCACACCATTTAAAAAAAAATAACTAAAAAAGTTTTAAATTTTTATTTTTTTTTTCTATTTTTATGGAGCATATAAAAAACACATAATTCTAAGGTATTTAAAGGATATTTTAAACCTTTATTTAAGGTTGGGCTTGCTAGATTAATGTAAAGCAAGCGGGTCCTAAAAAGTTTAAACTTTTTTTTATATGGCTGATTCTCATGAGATGTCCACTTTCCAAAAAAAAGGAAGTAAAAATAAAGATCACACATAATTTTTGTTAATTTTGGATATTATTATGTTTAGAATGATAATTCTTTCCACATGTGGACCTGCTTTTTATTTGAAAAAACTTGACTTTTTAAAAATTCACGGAGTTGAGAAAAGATTCACAAATAATTGAATATATTTATAAATTATATTAAAACAATTAAATTTCTGTTGAAAAGGTAGGGAACTTTATTGTTTTACAAAAAGGGCTGACACTCACATTTCTAAATACTTGTACAAACTGACATGGTGAGAAGAGATTCACAAAAATGATAATTGTGAAATATCCATCACATACATTTTGAAGATAGCTATAGATAAAAGACAAAAAGAAAATTTATACTTAGATGCTGAGAATGTTTATTTTTGTATTTGAGAAAGATTAAAAAATATTGTAAATGTTGAAATTCACGTAAATGAAGATTTTTTAATAATTTTATCAAATTATAAACACACTTTATAATTTAAGAGCATTAACTCTGCAAAAATTGGGCTATTATCATAAGAACACAAAAGAGAAAGGAAAATTTGTTTAAAAATTATCTATTTTTTTAACTTCACGAATATAAAAAAGTCAATTGCCCAAATCAGATACATTAAGAATAGCCAAGAAAAAAAATATCGTTTATAAAATTCTTTGCGTGTGTGGTAAATTTTATATTGGAGAAACTTTAAGGCCTCTTGAAGTTAGAATAAATGACCATAAGAGGTACCTCAGAAGGGGAGATTGGGAGAGGTCTAAAATTTTCCAACATTCTTTTGAAAATGATCATAGAGTAATGTGGGGAGAAACCAGTATATTACAAAAAGAACCAGACAACATTAAACGAAAAACCAAAGAAGCAGCTTGGATCTATCTAAATGAAGATGAATGCATAGCTAGCATATCAGTTAATATAAATACAGTTTGCCTTCCAATTTCAAAAAAAGATTTTCAAAAAGGGTTTCTAATGAACTTTTTTTTTAAAGTCAGTCAAAAGATAATCTTTATACTTGATATTTTAAAATTTAAAACAAAATACTTAACTTTATTTTTGATTTCACTTTAAATTTTGTATTTTTTTGTAATGTAATCTAAAATCGAAAACCCTCAAACAAATATAATTTTGATTTTAAATTTTATTTAACTCACCCAATACCTTGTTGGCTACTATTGACACATCAAACTGTCAAGTTGTATGAAAACATACAGATATTTTCAAAAAATAATCGAGAAAAATTTTGAAAAGAATAATTTCTTTGAAACGTAAGATAAGTACTTAGATTCTAGTTAGGATTTGCTCGAGGATTTGCGTTTATGTAGGCAAATTTTTTATCTTATTTAAAAAACACTGACAAACGAATTTTTACGCAGTGGGTTTTAATATATTTTTGAAAAAATTTAATTAACTTAGTGGCGAAAAACCCAAAAATTTCAAATTCAATATTAGCTTTATTGTCCAAAATAATACATATTTATTGACAAAGCCTTGCTTAATTTTATCAATGGTGGTTACCCTATGTAAATATTGGATTAATATTGCTCCTAAAACTTAATTTACAAAGTAAAATTAAAAAGTACCAAAAGTGGTTTTTAGTCACAAATTTAAGTAAGTAAGAAGGTACAAAATATAATCAATAAAAGAAACAATAAGTAAGGAAACACAAATAAATATGATGCAGTGAAACATACAAAAATAATCATAATTATAATCATTAAATAATTAAATACCGCAGTCAAGGAAAGTAAAAAATATTATAGTCAAGCATAGTCCGCACAAAATTTCAAACAGAAAAAGGCAAACAAAAAAAAACAACAAAAAATAAAGGAGTTGCGACATTACGTTCTGCTACTTTTACCACAGAGATTATAGCTAAATTGACAGGTTAAACATTGATTTTCTGTCAATATGGTCCGGGTAGGATGCCGATTTTGCTAAACAATAATGCTTAAAAAATTTTTTTTAACCAAGACCATATAAGATATTATTAATTTTAAGTAAAATAACAATTTACCTGGATGATGAACCTTAAAATAATTTAGTTAAAAACCTCTTGAAATATTTGCAGATTTGCTTAAATACTTTAAAGCAGGGTTTTTTGCTAATATCCAACTTTAATTTTATGGTATCCCGATATTCGATGGCCATCCTGAATTTGGTCCGCAAAAGTTGGAATTTTTTGATGTTAATTCCTAATTCTCTGGACCAATTTCTTGGCGGCTAAAGCTTAAACACAGAAACTATATGGATCTGTCATTGTCATTGTCAAAACCTTGGTCCGATTGTATTTGCAACAAAGTGCACTTGTTGACCAAAACTTTACCTTAAATACTCGCAGACGAAATTTTGTAAAGTTGTTAAGCATTTTCGTTGTAATATTGGTTAAGTTTAGTAATGATTCTATTGTCGCAAATTTTTGAAAATACAATAAACCTTATTACAAGGAAACTCTCCTATTAAGTAATAGGGAGCCGCGCTCTTTCACTTCATTTTCCTTACTCGTTACTTCATTTTTAGTACTCTTCCGTCCTAAATAAAGTCTTCATGGACATGAATCAGCAGTTCCCAGTTGATTTCAAAGTAAAATACCGCCCACCCAACGAGCCTCTCTATATTAGGGTGACTCCGCAGTACAGCTTGGCCCAGTATGCCTCTGAACCAGTATACCGGTGTATTCAACATGATTTTCATGCGGACTCGACCAATCTGGGTAAGTTAGCTCGTCATTTTTGAACATCCATTTTGAAGACAAACATTGGATTTTTAAATTAGCCTTCTGTTAATTATTTAGTGATTTTTAAGCTAATTTCAGGGTACAAATTCGAGGGGATTTGGTGGTTTTGGAAATTTCTAAGGGAAATAGCCTTCGAAAGTAATGATGGTAAAATCCGCATGTCAGTATGTGAACCCATTTTTGAGCTAAAACTTTTTGATCGATGAAAATTTCTTTTTGGGGTAAATCGCTTTATTTATAGATAATTTAAAGTAGAATTCATTTATTAAACTGGATTTTATTAGTTTTCGAGATATAACACTAAGTTGGTATTTTTTTTACGGAATGACGTACTAGATTTTTAAAATCAACGTGCAATTTCCTTTAAAACGACGTATCTCACTTATTTTATCAATCATTTTTTTAAATTTCATTTTCTTGTCGTTTTTTGAAAAATGTATACAACGAAAATAAATAAATAAATAAATAAATAAAAATAAACACATTGTAAATAGGTATTAAAAAAATAAATATGTGCGATAAACAATTTAAAAGGATATTTAAAAAAATATAAATAAATTTTACTTTAAATTAGCTATAAAAAAGCAATTTACATCAATAAGAAATTTTCATTAACAAAAAAGTTACAGGTGAAATTTTAAAACGCATATTTTTTAACAGGCCCCGTAGCTCAAAAACGGGTTGACATAGTGACATGCGGTTTTCATCATTATTAATTTCCTAAAAATATAGCCCATAAAATGTCTATTGTAGATGCCACTTGCGTCCTTTGAGATCAAGGCAACCCGAATTCCCTGGAGATTCAGTAAGAGGTACAAAGTCGTAATTCCCACCAACCGCTGTGATATGCTACACCGATGGCTCCAAGCTAAGCTATCGGAGAGGCAGACAACAGGGTTAGTGCAAGACCGAGAAGTTCAAATGAGCTACCCGCTCGGAGAGCAAGCTACGGTCTTCCAAGTCGATGTTTACGCCATTATAATGGCGGCAACACTGGAAGAGGAACATCTGTACATATGCTCCGACAGCCAAGCGGCCCTAAAGGCACTTAGTGCGCCCAAAATTGCCAATACTCTGGTGGAAGAGTGCGTCGAAGCACTGGAAGCCTTGAGTCAAGACAAGAGAGTTACAGTGATGTGTGTACCGGGACACATGGGAGTATCGGGCAACGAAAAGGCTGATGAACTCGCTCGGATCAGGGACAGCACTCAATACGTGGGACCGGAACCAATCTTAGGTATAACAAGGAGACAGATGCGAAGTCGACTCATTAAATGGGCTAACGATGCACTGTCAGACTCCTGGGAAAACGAAAGAGGATGCAGACAGTCCAAAGAATTCATCGACGGACGGGACGCGGCCAGACTCAAGTGGCTCCTGGGAAGGACACGAAAAGATATTGGACTACTGACAGGAATACTGACCTGATGACTACCTGCCAGGCCTGCGGGAGGGCGGAGGAGACTTCCCGGCATCTCATTGCGGAGTGCGATGCATACCTAAGGATGAGGCATCAGATAATCAGATGAATGGATTGGATGGATGCAGAGGACCTACGAGCTCTCAAGTGGGCCAAGTACTGGACTTCGTGAAGAGAACACGAAGGTCCGGAGAGCCCACTACCGTACAAGCGGTACAGGTGGTGAATTAGGGGACTGGGCTGGGGTAAGATAAAAAGGGACCGATTGGGCCTACTTGCCAGGTCTTGGGCCGCGCGTTTTTCGCGAGTTTTTCGTGCCACGCTGGTTGCCCAGGTAGAAACATCGTTTAATTATTTTTCTTTTCGATTTGGTCCTTTGTGTGTTTCTTTTGGGATTTTTAATT
The DNA here is from genome assembly GCA_963921995.1 of Oxystoma pomonae. Taxonomy (NCBI): domain Eukaryota; kingdom Metazoa; phylum Arthropoda; class Insecta; order Coleoptera; family Brentidae; genus Oxystoma; species Oxystoma pomonae. Next base: position 96,085,919 of record OY998165.1, read on the forward strand.
TTCGTTTTTCCACCCAAGATCTTTTGATCTTTTCTTTATAGATTATATTTGTTGAAGGTAAGACAAAAGTGATATTGACTATGTGTTTCACACTGATCTCTCCAATCATGATGGTATTTATGGTAGGTGCTTCTAAAAGAAAAACTTCAGAAAATGTTATCTTTTAAGTTGTCAGACTGACTGGAATAGTGTGTTTCCTTTGAATGATTCGCTAAGGCGTTTTCTCTGGATGTTATGCAACAAATTTGAAACTGCTTTTCCAGTCATAAATCTAAAACAAAAACAAAAAGTCATGGTACATGAAAGGTTTACAAACTTCAAGCAAGCTACTTTCCTTTATTTTTAGAATAACGGTTGAGGCAGCAAAAAGACCTTACAAGATATTAATAAATGAAACTACAAATAAAAGCAGAGAAGGCTAAAATTTAGTATAGTCAGTCGGGGTAACTTTGAACCGTTATGGATAACTTTGAGCCACTTGGAAAATTCAGTTTAGACACATGAAAAGTTCCAACATATAATTTTCCAAGTTGCTCGAAGTTACCCACAGTGGTTCAAAGTTACCCAAAACTAGTATAAACTAATTTAACCTAGCAACTTAAAACCCGATGAGCTAAATTCTTTTTATTGTACAATTGGCAAAAAATCTATCAGGATAATACATTCTGTGGATCCGTGGGAATGCTTGAATCAGGTTTCTGTCTCTAATTCTTTTTATTTTATTCCAACTGACATGCGTGAACTTCAGCGGTCTTTAAGTTGTTAAAAAATAAAAGTCTTCAGATTACGATGAAAACTAACTGCCTCTTTTTGCACTTACCAAAGTCCTAAAAAAAATAAAAATGAATAAACCAAACATTTAAGTCTGGTTCATTCCATGATTTTCTTAAATTTATTCTACTTCCTTTTCATAAAAGTGGAGTGGAGTGATTCTAATCGGTTGAGTTTTAATGTTGCAAAAACAAAAGTCCTTCAATTTAGATGTAGCGTGAGTGAAGTCTTCTGGAGTAATCAATTAATGCCTAACTCCGAAAAGACTAGGTTTCATCTATGCAGTAAAATGTCGTCTAGCTGTTAAGCTCTGTGGGTTATTTCTGACAATTTGGGTCTTATTGAGGACAAATATGTTATTTTTGAGTCTCACTTAAGGTACGGTATCTGTTTTTGGGATTCTTTTTGCAGAAGCTTTTTCCATATTGTATTCAAAATACAGAAGAGAGCCTTAAGAAACATCTGCCATACAAAAAGAACAGGTTCATGTCTTCTGGAACATAGAATTTTAACTGTGTTCACTTTATATGTATTCTAGAAACTTCTTGTACAGTCTAAAAAATACACACATGAATTTAATATATATATATATATATATACAGCAATAGAAGATCACATCAAATGAGATTGCCTCTACCAAAATCAAAGCTCATTTAATAAACTTTCACTCTCCATTAGAGAACTAACAACTGAAAACATTATTTGATAACAAGACAAGGTATACTGTAGTACTCATAAATAGTTTAATGATGTATAACTTAAATTTCATTTCCTGTTATTTTATCATTTACATATTTTATTCATTGGTTTTTACTTAGTTGATGTTTCTCACCTATTGTGCAGCTTTTACTAAGATTAGTGTATATAAAACTTAATGTCCTTATTGTTTCAAAATGTTTTAATGATATTTTCATTATTTTTTTTTGTTACATGTTTGTAATTGGGTCACTGTAAGCTATTCTTAAATGAAAGCAACTACCTAATTTCAATGTTTAACCACTTTATTTTATATCAATTTTTGTTGTATATTTCTAAACTTACTCCATCCATACTTATTTTCTGGCTTAATTTATTTCATTTTATTTAACTTAAGTAACTGACTAAACTTTTTAATTCTTAGGTATGTTAATTAACTAGGATATAGCTTAAATCTGGAATTTAGTTTTAAAAAATCATGACAATCCTGGGAAACTGAAAATTGAGAAAAAATTGGAAAAATTTAGAAAGCTGTCATAAAGTTATTTCTTGGTATCAAATCCGGTCAATATATAATCAATTTTTTACTAAATAGGTGTGCAAGACCATGTTCGTCAACACGTACTTCGATGTACGAATGAAAAGAGCCTATATGTTGGCATCAGGCAAGAGAATCACCGACTAAGCATTGTTTTTCCTTTTGCTTATCCCCAAATTGGATCGGACAGCGTCAGAGAAATGTTGTATTTTGTGTGCAAGAGTTCCTGTCCCACGCCAGGCATGAACCGAAGGGCGATCGAAGTTATATTTACATTGGAAAATGGCAAGTAAGTGATTTTTTTTTAAATGTCCGTAAATCGAGTACATATCCCAGTAGTATGTATTTGGGGAATAAGGTGGCAGAAAGTGGTCAGCAAATTGTCAATTTATTTGCAAAACAATTTGTGTCAACATACACAAACCATGAGGGTGAGGTCCTTAACTATAGTTTTAACAATAATCTGGATTTGCACTGTGTTGAGCTCTCTCTGACTGAGATTTTTGAGGGCATTACCAATCTTAAAACTAAATTTTCCCATGGACCTGATGGCATTCCATCTGTATTGCTGAAAAACTGTGTCTGTACTTTGAGTAAACCCCTGCATTTTTTATTTAAGTTAGCCTTATCAACCGGAGTTTTCCCTGATTATTGGAAAGTAAGCTTTTTAACACCAATACATAAAAACGGGGATAGATGTGATATGAGTAACTACCGAGGTATTAGTATTCAGTCGGTCATTCCTAAGTTGTTTGATATGCTTTTTTGTAATAATTTTTCCTGGCACTGTAAAAAAATTCTAGGTGACAATCAGCATGGGTTTGCTCGTGGTAGGTCGACAGTTACCAATCTTCTCACCTACCAGACGGATCTGTTGAGTGCCTTTGAGGGGTCTAAGCAGGTGGACAGTGTCTACACTGACTTCTCAAAGGCGTTTAACAGAGTGAGTCATAGGCATATGGTTAGTAAACTTGGGGCTATGGGATGAGGTAAATTTTTCCCACAGTCTTGTAACTGGCAGGACTCAGTTGGTTCGGGTCGGCAATTATGTCTCTGGTGAAATTGAGGTGCTGTCTGGTGTTCCACAAGGATCGCATATTGGCCCTGTCTTTTTTAATTTATTCATTAGAGATCTTAGTGATGTAATTGTGGACTCGTCCCACTTGGCATTTGCCGACGATTTCAAACTTTATAGAATTATTTCTACTTACCTAGATACCCTTATGCTGCAAAGAGATCTTGACAATGTTAGTTTATGGTGTGTTGGTAATGGTCTCGAGTTAAATATAAAAAAATGTATGTGTATATCTTTTGGTAGATTGAACAACTTGATAGAAAGTCAATATTCTATAAATGAAACCACTTTAAAAAGAGTAAACACTGTTAGGGACCTGGGTGTTCTATTTGATAGTAAACTGACCTTCTTGCCTCATATTGATGACATTATAAACCGGAGTATGCGAAACCTTGGTTTTATCACTCGTAATACTGATCAATTGTCACCTTATTGTTTAAAAACGCTTTATTGTTCTCCAGTTCGTTCGTTGTTGGAGTATGCCTCGGTCATATGGTCTCCGTTCTATGCTTGTCACATAAATAAATTGGAATCTGTTCAAAAAAGGTTTCTGAGAACTTTAGCATTTAGAGCTAATATCAATATTGTAAACAACTTCGAAATAGACTATACTATAATCACCAATATTTTTAATATTGATAGCTTGGAGAACAGAAGGATTTGTGCTGATGCCTTAACCTTCTATAAGATCCTTAATGGGGTATACTTTTGCCCTTCTGTTCTTCAGTCAATTGAATTTAATACCATTCAAAGAAGAAATAATTCCCCAATGTTTCGCATTCCTTTCCATCGTAGCAATTATGGTTATTTTTCCCCCCTTACACGCACTTTAAGATTCTGTAATAATCATGAGCTTGACCAATTCTCTGGCAATCCTCGTACTAAAATTAGGAAGATACTAAAAGACTGATTTCATTTTTGTGATAAAAATGTTGTGATTTTTGTGAGATTTTGTTGTGCATTATTTCGTTGTTAATTATCGGTACTACTTCTATTAATTTGTTATTTTAGTTACCTAGTAATAATTTAATGTCTGCATCTTGTTAACTATTAATTTAAAATTCTATTATAAAATATTTTGTAAAGTGGCTCTGCCGTTGAAATATATAAAAATAAAAAAATAAATGGTCTCTGCGTATTTTAACACTAGACACCTAAAGTCAATATTTCAACGCATCCGTATCGGTATACGTAACGCGTTCGAAACAAAGTCAAAATACGCTACATTTTTGACTTGCTTATGCCATGTTTCGAACGATGCCTACTACCCACGAACGTACGCAACGATTTCAATCAGCAGTCCTGTCATCGCACCCTTTAAAAAAGCGGGCATCGTTCGAAACATCGCATCTACTAAAAGCAGACACTTAAACGTAAATATTTAAACGTATTGGTATCTAACGTGTTCAAAATAAAGCCAAAAGACACTACATTTTTTTTACTTGTTCACGCTATGTTTTGAACGAGTCTCGCTTTTATGCTGGAGGTACAAATATAGAAAAATGTAATTTGGACAAACCTGCTAAGTTTGAAATGATACCCTTTTGTTGTTTTTTAATAAAAAGTGAAAACTTTGTGTTATGGGTGAAAATTACAGCCACCCTTGATTTTTACGTTGAAAAAAAATAGTATCTTATTTTTCAGAGATAAAAACTTCGTTAAGATCAGATTCTACGATCTTCTTAAAACCAATCGAGGATTTAAGCCGTTTAAACAAATATTTTAAATGTTGTTTTAAGTTTACAAAACTTATATTAACTTTCTTCCTGAAGTTTTTTGAGGTTTGGGATCTATTTTGCCTTCTGGGAAATTCCATGCGCGAAAGGCTTTTTGACATTGGCGTGTGGGGGGGAAGGTAATAACTTTTCTCCAAATCATAAATTAATAGTCTGAGGCTTGAAAAAAGAAAAATAAATTTCCGAAACATTGCCAAAAGCTCAATTTTTTTTTGGTCCCACTTGTCCTCTAACCCACAAAATGTCTCAATAGCCAAAATATAGACAAAAATTTTTTGCTCCAGCTGCTCGTATCATTTCATAATTAACTCCTATGTAACTAGTCGGTGCCTTTATCAAGGCTTAAATACAAAAACATAATAGGCAAATATTTTTAAAAAACCAGTCTAACAAATGGAGAAAAATGAAATGTTTTTTTTGTAAAGCAAAAACGGTTGCACAAAAACTTTATCTTTTGCTAGATTTGAAAAATATCTAATAATAAATAGTGAAATATATGGTCCTAATTTTGTAACTTTTTTATAAAAAAGAGTATAAATGGAGATTAAAAAGGTAAATAAACGAATAAAATAAGAAGAATGCGTAAACACAAACCAATCCTTTACCTAACTTATTACAATCCTGGTTGAAATTTGTTCGATGAAACAAACAAAAAATCATTGTGAATAACTATTAACCACACCATATTTAAAAAATTATTAAAAAACTTTTTGAAAAAAATTATTATTTCTACAAAACACAATATAGAAAACGACTAAAAGACGCAAGATTTTATTAAAAATGATATGATTGGTACGAACCCACCTGAATGAAATTTATTAGCTAATTGAGGACCGTTTTTTTAAAACTCGATAAGTATATTTTTACCGAAATTGAGTTGTATATGTATTCTATGTAAGAATTCAATACCCGACCGACTGGTAGCATCAGATTCATGAAAAGGCGATAATTAAAAGAGGTAGAGCATAGCCAAATATCTGTGTTTTTTAAAGTTTTCAAAAACTGCATTCTTGTTTATTTTTTTACATATAATAAAATCGATATAACATAATTTTTCCTTACGTATCTATTCACAATAATTATGAGTACTTTCTTAGTGAAATATTTACTTTATTCAATAATTATTGTCATGTTAGCCAGATAAAAAAAAACCGCTCCTCAATTGGGCCATTCCACGGTCACGTACAGGACATTTTTTCGGCATTTTTTCTCCTTTTTGTGTTTTTTAAAATACTTGTTGTCCAGAAAAGTAGTATATAAAATATTTTTCATTTAGTTTAATGTATTACTAAATTATCATTAAACCTGCAGGGTTTCGGTCCATTTTACTATTTACAAAAAAATGTCCCGTACGTGACCGTAGAATGGCCCAATTGTGATTAACTGTTAACCAAACCACATTACAAAATTATTAACAAACTTTTTCAAAAAAAATATTTTGTCTACTAAACGCAATATAGAAAACGGCCAAAAAAAAAGACGTAAGATTTAATTAAAAATATTATGATTGGTACGAATGCACCTGAATGGAATTTATCAAAACTAAAAAAACTTTTAGTGAAAATAATTTACGGAGATTTTCTGGATAATCGCTAAGTTTCATTCATTTTGTTTTTATATTTTATTAAGTTTTCTTGCAAAAATTGTGTATCACTAAGCTTGCAAATTTTATCTTTAAATTTGGAGAGATATCTTTATTGAATTATCCAGAAAATCTAAATGATTTTCACTAAAACAGTTTTTTTAGTCTTGATAAATTTCATTCAGGTGGGTTTGTACCCATCATAGTATTTTTAATACAAACTAACTTCTTTTGGTTGTTTTCTATATTGTGTTTTGTAGACAAAATAATTTTTTTCAATAAGTTTTTTAGTAATTTTTTAAATGTGATTTGGTTAATAGTTATTTACAATTTTTTGTTCGTTTTTTTCAACCATCATTGTAATAAGTTCGGTAACTGTGTAACATTTTTTAAAGGATTAGTTTGTGTTTAAACGTTTGTTCTTTCCTTTTTTTTACCTTTTTAATTTCTGTTTATCCTCTTTTTTAAAAAAGGTTACAAAATTACTACCATAAATTTTACTATTTATCATAAGATATTTTTTTTAATTTTTAAATCTAGGAAAAGAAATAGTAGTGTTCACAACTAGTAGCTAAAATAGTGCTTTTTTTACAAGCGTTGGTTTAAATAACGTGCGCAGCGAAGTATTTAAAAACGCGAGTAAAAAAAGCACACTTCAGCCGCGAGTTGTTTAAACACTATTTTTTTTAATACCTTTATCAGAAAATCCAAGAAAAACAGGAAATTACTTTTAAAAATAGCGATGTGCCTTTTTACTCGGTGACGTTCTGCGACATTTTAATCTTTGACAGTTTGATATTTTCACGATGTTTTTAAAGGATTTTTTCAAAAATACTTCGTTCGTTCAAGAATAATTAAATTTTTTCAATAATACAATTTTCCGCTATTTCTTTTTAATTTTGGGTAAAAAACCGACAGAAATCTTTTTTTGCACCCGTGATCAAAAAAAAAAAAAATTTGCATCAGTATGAAGGTATAAAATAGTGGTTTTAACAACTAGTGGCTAAAATAGTGCTTTTTTACAAGCGTTGGTTTAAATAACGAGCGCAGCGAGGTATTTAAATGTGCGAGTAAAAAAAAGCACAGTTTAGCCGCGAGTCGCTAACACAATTTTTTTTAATACCTTTATCATAAAATCCTAGAAAAACAGGAAAATACTTTTAAAAATCTCGAACGAAGAGAACTTCTCGCAATACACCATCTTTACACTATAAATCAAGGCGGCTGGTAAATGAAATAACAATCGTCAATCGTCGTCGGATATGGCTTACTTTTTAGACAAGAATAATTAGATTTTTTTCAATATTACAATTTTCCGCTATTTCTTTTTAATTTTGGGTAAAAAACGACATTAATCTTTTTTTGCACCCGTGATCAAAAAAAAAATTTACGAATCATGTTTTTGATGAAGGAATAAAAAAAAGTTTTTGTTCAACTGTATACTTTAAAAAAAAAACAGACATTTTTTTCATTTATTATGTAACCTGGCTTTTTTTTAAATATTTGTCTATTAAAATAGATACATAAATTTATAGATTAAAATACACCAAAACGTCGGCGAAACAAAATATTGGCGTTTTTTAAGAAATGTCCCGTCAGTTATCAAAGCAAGTGAAGAAAAGTAACATGATACCATTTTATTATATCTAGGGAAAGAAAGCACATTGAGAAATTACAACTTCGGTGGCATTAACTTCAGAGAAATAATCGAATTTTAAGGAAGGAAGTAAGGAAGTTTTAAAATAAAATCGCTTTTTCCGAGGGTTTATACATCCTTCATTAAATGTCAGTTGAGAGAAAAACAAATAAAACAATATTAGATTTTTCAGTAAAATTAGGTGGGTGTTTATACGACAAAATTTTCAAACCGTCCTTATATAAAATCACTTTAAGAGGCCCGTATAAACAAAGTCAGTATCAAACCTGACGGTGTAATCACCTTTGGTATACGTGTTTATTTTAACCCTCAGTACTTTCGCAATAGTTTCGCAGTACTTTCGCCATACTTTCACGATGAATGACAGTCTCTTCACAGTGAATGACATTCTCATAACTTATTAGCACATTTACAATACTAGACCGGAACGTTTAAAAAAAGAAAAATGTAAAAAGCATTTCATTTAGAGTATTTCGACCCACAATACGAAGCTGCGTGTTGCCAAAGTGAAATTTAGGCCGGAAGTGCGGTATCCAAAATGGCTGAATACAAAAACACGAAAAAAATCTCGGAAAAAATATCAAAATAGGTTGAATTTTACAAGTTTTTCATAAATATCTTCAAAACGGTTGGGCTAAAAAATTTCACAAATTATGTTTTGGTTATTTAATTCTCTAAAATATCTGCTAAAATTATGAATGATAATTCATGAGTTACACTCGAAAAACTAAAACTTTAAAGTGGGTTTTATGGAGATATTTGTAAATATCTCAAAAAGTGCTTGATTCATTGCATAAATGTACTCTATAATATTAGTCGCCTAATTCTTGAAAATATTCAATTCTGTAACCATAAAAATTTTAATGGTTCCGGAATTATAAGGCAAAAAATATAAAAATATGAAGGTTTTGTGTTAAGAGATAATCCAAATATCTCAAAAAGAGTCTTGCTTACAAAATTCAAGTTTACCTTATGACATTTGGTTATTTAATTTCTTTGCTTATCCCGGAAGTTAATATCTCAAGAAGGTTTGATTAACGTAACAAAAAATTACTGCATAACGTTGGTAATGTAATGTTTTTAATTATTTGCGACCACACTTTTGACCACCCAACCCAACCCCTAAGCAGAAGTTTACATCATTTTTTTAAGGCAAGGCAACGGACAAGGGAGATAAGGCAACAGAGTTTTGCCCGTCATCTTGGATACTGGACTTCTGGTCCAAATTTTGCTTTGGCAACAGGCTAAAAACGTTGTTTCCCCAATTAGTACATGAAATGCTTTTTGCTTTTTTTCCTACTTATGGGTCTGGTTTTTAGGAATACTTGTACCAATTTTTTGATGTTGCTGATCGCATATTACACAGTTTTAAATTTTTAGCGGTATGATACTTGGCAGAAAATGCCTTCACGTCAGAATTTGCGCTTGTCCGAAACGTGACAAGGAGAAAGAGGAGAAGGAGTACCATAAGGAAAAGTCGTTGAGTGCCGCGCCCCCTAAGGGCAAAAAAAGGAAAATAGACCACAATAATAGCAACTTCAATGGAAGGCCGGTGCCTACTGGCCCGGAAGTCGACACCAAGGATTATATGGTAGGTAGTTTTTGAAATTTCTCCAATTTAATTTTGGGTGGTAATAACACCAAAGCCTTAAAATTATCGATAATTTTTCACGATTGCGTGTTTTCTATAATTTCACGGCTCCGCAGGAGGAGTCAAATTTGCAAAAAAAATGACTGAAAAAGGATATCGCCCTTTTTAAATGGAAATTTGTATTCGGTAGAATTGCCTGATTTTTTTATATGTTGAAGTACTCGTCCTAAAAAGATTTTTGTTTTTGATTTTTGTTTCATTTTTGTTTCATTCACTGAAATTTTGACATTTAAAATTTTATTTTTAAAAAGACAGTCATGGCAAATTCAAAAAAGAAAATTATATTCTGGTCGGTTTGCAAATAAGGTCAGTACAATAATTCAAAAATTGCTAAAAAGTGCGACTTAGACAACTTTGACGTCACTTTTCGGGTACTTCTGGGAGGGGTAGAGAGTTGGCGAAATGAAACAAAATCTTCTTATGACGAGTACTACAACATATAAAAAAATCGGACAATTCTACCGAATACAAATTCCCATTTAAAAAAGGCGATATCCTTTGGTTAATTCTGAAAAACACAAAAAAAACATAAAATAAATAATAAATTTACTAACCAGTTTACTTTTAATAACATTTTGTTGATTTTTGCTCTGTAAAAGCTTTAAAACGCTTCATTTTACGAAATTAAAAAAAAATCTGAAGCTCTTAGAATGTTGAAACAAATAATTATCAATGTAATTCTTATCACTTGATGTAAGTCAAAAAAATTATCGTTGTAATTTTCCGACATCACACTTGCCTTATTTGATTATTAAATTATCATAATTTGCTATGCACGAAGAATATTCTGCAGACTATTTCCTAAAAATATTGTATGATTTGTTATATTTTATATTCCTAATCTTTACAACTTGCGTTTCACTGAGCTGTTTTATTCAGTCTCAATAAACGATACTCTACCTGACAGTAATAGACAAAATATGTCTTAAAATGGGCTTTTTATAGAAGGCGATAATGCTCTAAACCTGAATTATCCCTGTAATTCGTTTCCTAAGGGTCCAACTCTGCCAGTTTATTGGTTAATATTTTCTGAGGGAAATAATCGAGATTATTTTATTAATTATGAGTGTTAATACTAGTCGTGACACGTCCGCATATGGTTGGGGTACCGGGTAGCTTATTTTCTTATAAATTTTATACTATATTTTAGACTGAGAGGTGAATATGTGCATATACAAGTTGTTCATTTTAAAACTTCCCAGCCAAGATTAGAAAAATACTCGGACCGTCATATCATGAAATTTTTGTTACACTCACCCCCTTCGAGGGGTAAACGTTACCCCTATATTTAAAATAGGGGAAAGTGGGTGGAGTGATACATTGTTTTGAAGGTCTTTCGAATGTCTTTACAATCTCGTAAAAATGTCTAAAATCCATCGATTTGTTTCTGAGATATTTACTTTTACAGTTGCATGGACCAATGCAAAAATAGTTTTTTTTACAAAATATATATTTTTTATTTTTTGTGAAATCCCGGGATGGTTTTGTTGAAGATACATTTTATTGAGACGAGGAGTCAAATTTACCTGTACAATTTGAGTTTATTTTCAAAATGAATATCTTAAGACAGAATCGATAGATTTTCAAAAAAAACGGTCGTAAAGACATTTAAGAAACCCTTAAAATAAGGTATCACTCGACCCACCTCGACTCTAAATACGTAAATCTTGGGTGGGAAGTTTTCAACTGAACTTAGGGACCGTGGGCTTGCTGACTGTGCATCAGCATGTCTACGTTAATAAAAGTCTCGCACAGGCATTCTCTACTCTAAGATCCTATACACCAAAGTCTTTCGGCGATCGGCAAGTTCCGCCGGGAGTGGAAATTCTATATAGATTTGACGGTGGCCTACTTAACCTAGGCATACTGCGAGCAAAAACTAAGGTCTCGACGATCTCGGTAATCGAACTGCAGTACGCCGATGACAACGTCGTTATGGCCGATATAGAGGAAGGTCTACAGCTGGTAATCAACGCAATTAACCTACAAAAGCATTGGCCTAGAGGTCAATCTTGCAAAAACGCAAATTGTTCACCAACCAGAACCAGGTACGAATCCCCAAACTCCAAACACTTCCATAAATGGCCATCCTCTGCAGAACGTGGAACATTACCCATACCTTGGGAGCCACCTATCATCAAATGCAACTATTGATGCAGAAATACAGCGTCGCCTAAAATGTGCTAGCTCAGCGTTCGGACGGCTTTCGGCAACAGTCTTCAACAATCACGACGTCAATGCGGAAACCAAACTTCGTGTCTACAACACAGTTATAATACCAACTCTAACATACGGATGCGAAATATGGACCACCTACAGAAGGCATATCAAACGACTAGAAAAATATCACCAAAGTTGTTTAAGACGAATCCTGAGAATCAAATGGCAAGACCGACGAACAAACATAAGTGTTTTAGAAGAAGTCAGAACAACTAGTATAGAAGCCCTTACCTTCAAGCACTAGCTTCGTTGGACTGGTCTCCCAAAGCAGATATTTTATGGACAACTGAAGGAGGAAAAGAGAAATCAAGGAGGTCAACAAAAAAGGTACAAGGACGTTCTCAAAGGCAATATGATGAAGGGTCACATCGATATAAACAACTTCGAGACCACGGCAAACGATAGGGCTTCATAGCGCCGAACAGTCCATGACGGAGCACCACAAACTTTTGAAGAGCAACGACGTATACTAGAGACGGAAAAGAGAGAACGTAGAAAGGAGCGACAAAATGGAAGAATGGATGACCAACAGCACCCGGCTGCTGGCGGAGACTGGGTGTGCCAGGAATGTGGAAGGGTATGCGGCTCGAGAATTGGCTTACATAGCCATCAAAAAACGCACAACAGATAGCGACGATACAGGATAGAGGAAAATCATACTCGGTATCGAGTGATTGCCTATGATGATAATGACAGTTTAGTTCAAATCCTCCGGACTAATTTCAGTATAGCGGCTAACATTTAAACACAGAATTTTTCAGTGTCAAAAAAGTGGTCCCATTTAATTTCAAATATAGTGTATGTACTTAGGGATGATATTACAATCTCATTGGTATTACGTTTATCACAAAAAAAAGTTTTATAAGAAAAGTATTTTTAAGTTATATATCCAACTATTGTGGAAATTATTACTTCGTTGTTCCGAACCGACGAACGAATAAAGATGGCGCATGGCTGCACGATGCGCTAATGACCAAAATTCTCGAAAAATGCCAAAAATTGCAACCAAATTACACAAAAGTACACAAGTTGTTAAAGTTAAAAAATATTTATTTATAGAAACATTTTTCAATAAATTAAACTAAAAAGCAACTTTGGAAAAAAAGTATTCTTTATGTTGATATGTCAATAATTATAAAATTTAAAAATATTCCTGTTGGACTAAAATCAATATACATAATGCATTAAAATTTAATTGGCTTCAAATAAAAATTTTTAGTTTTATTTCTTTAGTACATTTTTTTTTCGATATTTTTTTTAAATTCTTTTCTATACTAATAAAGAAAACATTCAGCAGAAAAAAGTTTAAAAAATTATTTCAATTCTTATTCTGTCTGCTAAAAATTGTTGTTTGGTCATAATTATGACCATATAATATAAATTAAAAACCTTAAGGGCGGTATTTACTAAGAATTATATGGGTTTTTCCAAGTTGAGTGGAAGTTGTTGTAATTTTGGCCTTTTACTATAATGATATAAGTAATTTCGCAAGGGAAAAACCATTTACCGCCAATTTTTCTTCTTTTAATTACTTTAAATGCTTTTTTCTTGATTTCAGAGGGCATTGATCTCTTTGAATCCACTTAAAGTGACATATCATACGTTCCTATACATTGACTGAAAGATCGGCTTGGAATAGCCAATAAAAGCAGAAAAAAGCCTAAAATTTGATTTTTTTTCTTGATAAAATACTTTTTGAGAAAAACAATTTAGGTTCCCATGTCAACCTTCAAACGAAACTACAGATAGCCCTTGGTAAATATCGCCCTAACAGTTCTATCATATTTTCGCGGTTGACATTGTGTGATTTATTTTTTTATTTCTTGGGCTCCAAAGCTTGCTTGCGTGCACTGCTTAACGCCACGTCAGCGTTAGTTTCACCACTTTACTAAGTCTTCAAGGTATTCTACTGACTGGGGAGTGTATAAGCTTCCATAGGATGTCTTTCCAGGATTTTTTTTTAACCTATCTATTAGGAAAAACCCCAGAAAAAACACCCCAAGAAAAACATTGTTATACTAACCCAAACCCAACACCACACAACTCAAGCTAGACCTACCCAACTCAACCAGAAATGATATTTTTTCGATTTTCACTAATTTTACTTAATTTTGAATATGTAGCAATCAACTTTTCCTGGGGGTTTTTTTCGTTTACCAAAAAAGTACTGCATCGGAAAGCAGGAATTCCTGACTCTCGTGTCAACAGCTTGACGGTTTCGGACTCTACGGCCGATTTGGGGTACAAAGAGAGAACTTCGTATTTTTATAAGGGGATTTTATTTAATTTTAGATCAAAATAACTGGAAAACAGAACCTGATAAAACTCCTCAACACTGCCGAAGACATTCTAAAAGCGCAAATTTTGGACTTGCAAAAAATCGGACAGAGTGACATTCCATTTCAAAAAAATCTGCATGAAATCATAGCTATCAAAAGTAAGTTAACTTAATTGTTTTCTAAAAGGTTTTATTTGTGTTCGTACAGTAAAAATTTTTGGCATTTAAATCTATGTAGTTTCTAAACCAAAAAGCCTTTCCCAATGAGCATTTTTGTCTATATAAAAGTTACAGCAAATAATATAAAACCTTCATAAAATAACCAAAAGTTATATTATTTAGTGTTGGTGATAATTTTATAACTCTAATATATCTCTTAAATGAGTAAAAAAGACTTGAAAAACAACTGTTCAACACCAGCTTATAAAAATTTATGGTACATAGTAATGGATAGAAAAACAACATATAGATTTTATGAAACTTCCTTATGAGCCCTCAAGTATAGAGATTATTATAAAAAGGTTTTACAACTGTTCTAACAACACTACATAACAAATTAAAGGTTTTTATGGATTTAGAAATATAGATTTTCCATCTTTCTTCCCTTTGCTGGTTATGTATTATTCTTTTTCTTTTTACAATAAAAAAATTTATAAAATGGTGTTTAGCAATCTTCTAAAATAAATAAAAATGAAAGTGAGATAAGCTGAAGGAGGAATATGAATATTTATATACTATAGTCATATAAAAGCTGTTTTTCAAGTCATCCTACTCTGAAAATCAGCTGCGGTCCCGTGTGTACTGTATAGTTTTCGAATACACTCACGTAAATTTCATGGGCTCCAAAAATACTTGAGAAAACGTGAAAAAAAATATTCATTTAACTATCAGTTTTTTTTTTTCATACGCGTTTTTTTCTTTCTGGGACAAATATTGAATTTCGTATGTTGTTCTTAACCCTAACAAGCAATATTTCGATTGAAACACATGTTGAAACCCCATAAATAACGTTTTTATTTAGGCCAAAAACCTATTTTTGTAATCCAAAATGGCGAAAATTTCCGACAATTCTATAAAAAAAACAATACGACTATACCACTGTTTACCTCGACCACACTATTTTATAACCCTTTTAAAAAATGATGCTACTTGGAACAAAGGGCTACAGATGGCGCAGTGTTGAACACTGATGGTCTGTTTCTGCGAGCTTAACATAGTTACCATTGTTCTCTTTTCCTAAATGCATTCCTCGAGAGATCCAGCATACTACACATACCAGGAAAAATACCCGCCTCCACACACTTCAAGCCCACATAACTATCAGAGGTAACTATCTCAAGAATATAGTTAGATTGCGGGGTCGAAGGGTGTACAGGCGAGTATTTTCCGGGGTGTTCACATTTGCCGCCGACCAGCAGTATCAGCATATGCGCTCGACGTTTCACGGTGCGTTTTTGCAACCTTAACACGGTTACTATATTGTTCTCTTTTTCTAAAACACGGTTCCCATCTATGCGGTTCTCATTCGTGGGTCCCCCGAATCAAAACACGCATCACGTGGTCTAAGCGAGATTTGCCTATACAAGTTCATGTCGGACCACGTGATGAGTTTTTTGAGTCAGGGTGACTGCGCATCGGAAACGCTGGTGGGAATCGGGTGCAAAATGCATTCGATCCCGATATCTGTCATCGGCAACTATCTCAAGAAGATTTGGATCTCTTATCTCTCTCAGATTGATGTAATTAAAATAAGATAATAATGGTATGGTATCTCGCAAAAACGCGCCTCTTGATGTCGCAAAAACGCTCCTTTCGATTTCGCAAAAACGCGCCTTTTATGTCACAAAATTAACCTTAAAAAATCTTGTTTGTTTTGTTATTATAATTGCCAAAATAAATTAAAATTGTTTTTTTTGTTCTAAAAACAGTTGTATTATAATCACTGTATAAAGAAATTAATAACAATATTATAAAAAAAACCTTATGGGCAAAAAAGGTTTATGAATGAGTTCATAAGAATATTACAGACACCAATTTATATAACTATTGTGTGTGAGTTCCCAAGTTGTGTGTCTCTCGAAATATTTTCAATCTTATCTTATATAAATTTGTTGTTGGTTAATTAAGCTTTATAAGAGGGTTGATAGCAACATTTTAAAAACCAATCTATTATATATCTTTAATTGATAGTTACTTACGGTTTTATAGGTGGGTTGACAGAAAGATTTCAAACACCAATTTATATAACTTTTGTCACTGATGACTTATATTTTTATAAATATGTTGGTGGAAACATTGTTAACACCAATTTATATAACATTTGAACCGATGACTTTAATTTTTATAAAGATGTCCGTGGAAATATTGTTAACGCCAGTTTTATGTTACTTTAGGGTACCATCAATTTAGAGCCTTTAATAAAACAAATATACAAACTCAATTCTTGTAGGACACTTCTAAATACCCTAGGGTATCAATGGAACCCTCTTTATAATAATTATATAAATATCTGTCTCCAGAAGTTTCTGAAAATGCTCATTGGGTTGTCTTGTAGGTTTACAAGTTTTAAGCTTTTCGACAGAAATTTGAATCACGATTTTCCTCAAAATATTTATGCTATCGCCAATAATCAAAGAAAATGTTCTAATTACAAATACCTATAATTTTTACTATATATCATATCGCCATATTACTTTACTCTACGTATTCTTAGTATTGTAGTTTTTTTCCTATATATTTAGTTCCAGTACTTGTTTTTTAAAACTTCATCTATTCCCGATACATATTCTTTAATACCACTTATATTAAAGCCAATGATCATTTCATTGTTTATTGTCCCAGTTCTCTTCTTTTAGTTTCGTGTAAGTTCATTCCAATTGTTAGTATTTAAGTTAAAAAACCCAACCCAAACTGCAACTGTGAACAATGACAATAGATAAAAAAAATTATATTATATTTCTTTACAAAATTCTATATATAAAAATATTGTCATTGTTCTCCTGTGATATTTTTTGGTCGAGATTTGTTTGGTGTTATTTAGTTGTAAACAGTCAATAATTTAGTATTATAAGGGGTATGAACCAAAATGTTTACAACTTTGTGTGTTTTCAAAATCTTCTACCAAATTTTGTTTCTTTCTTCTCCCTCAAGCATTCTTATTATTCCTTCCCCGTTTTTTAAAATTTATTTAATGCAAACTTTTTTTAATGTAATTGTGTCATGTTTTGTCATTTCTAGGTGTATACTAACAAGATTAACAAGTCTAGTAAAATAAATTTTGGTTTAAACTCCTTATAACCTCTCTTTGCTCAATCGACTATTTTTACACTTGTTAAAATTAACGAAAAATTTAGTATCACATTAAGTGCAATAATCTAGTGCTCTTAATAGTTTGTAAGTATGCAATTCTTGGTTAATCACTGTTTAATGTTTTGTTCTTTTAATTTTTTTAAAGAAATTTTTCTCCAGTTTTTCACAAATTAAGAAAATAACAAAGCTCAGTCATCACTAAGGTCACTGCAAGACTAGACAGGACCGCCTGTAAAGTAAGAAACACAAAAAAAAATCATTTATTTGCTCTCTTGACAGATTGCTTTCTTCTATTTCTGTAAATATTATCAATCAATAGTAGTTTTTACAACTAGTGGCTAAAATAGTTCTTTTTTTTACAAGCGTTGGTTTAAATAACGAGGTGTTTAAAAACGCGAGAAAAAAAAGCACAGTTTAGCGACGAGTTGTGAACACTATTTTTTTTAATACCTTTATCAAAAAATGCAAGAAAAACAGGAAAATAGTTTTACAAATCTCCAACGAAGAGCACTTCTCATAAAACACACCATCTTTACACTGGCTGGTAAATGAAATAACAATGGTTGCCATAGCGATGTGCCTTTTTACTCGGTGACGTTCATTGCTGCGACATTTTTATCTTTGACAGTTTGATATTTTTACGATCTTTTTGAATGATTTTTTCGTAAATACTTGGTGAAAACTGGCGGAAATGGCTTAATTTTTAGGCGAGAATAATTTGATTTTTTCAATATTACTATTTTCCGCTATTTCTCTTTAATTTTGGGTAAAAAACGACAGAAATCTTTTTTTGCCAAAAAAGCCATGCTTTAGTTATCTGCAAACAGTTAATAAAATCATGTTTTTGATGAAGGTATAAAAAAAAATTATTTTAATAATAAGATTAGATAACAGAAAAATGTTAACTATTTCATCAATCAAAAAGCACAGTCGTATTCATAGTTTAATTTGACAGAAGTTTAGTACTTGCTGTTTTTTTGTACTGTTGTCTCGTTTTTTTTTGGGTTTTTTTTATGAAGGTGTTAAAAAATATTGTGTAAAACTTATGGCTAAACTAACCTCTATAAATCTAGCGGACGCACCTCACAAAATCAAAATTTTAATTATTCCAGAATTATGTGCTTTTGATATGCTAATTTCGTCCCCTTTTAAAACATTTTTTGCATTTTTACTTTTCTAGAAAATTAAAAAAAAGGTGAGCTCCCTCGCTTTATATAAATCTAGCAGGTCCACCCTTAAATAAAGCTTAAAAATATTCGTTAAATATCTCGAAATTATGTGCTTTTTATGTGCTTATGAAAATAGAGTAAAAACTAAAAAAAAAAATACTTTTTAGCAATTTTTTTAAAAATAATGTGGGGTGGTCGCTAGCTTTGTATAACTCGAAAACTAAAAGAGCATACAATTTTTTAAAAAGGTGACAAAATTAGCACATAAAAAGCACATAATTCTGTAATAATTAAAAATGGATTTTTTGAGATGGTCCTGCTAAATACTATCAAAAAATCAGTGTTTTTTTTATTTTTGATTATTAATTTTTGGCAGTGATTCCAAGAATATAGGGTGTGTCCCAAAAGTATGGAATAATGGATTTTTTGGGAGAGTTATGGATTTTTTAAAGAAAAAACTTATGTAGGATCATTTTAGGTAGAAAAGCGGTTTCAAAAAAAAATGTATACCCTTTTACACCGGATGTCCCAAAAATAAAATATGACAAAAACTTATCTTTTTAAATTGGACACCCTGTATATTATCTCATTTTTTGACCCCCAGATGCTTCCTTTTTGATTATTTATGTGGGATCAAGAGAGAAAAATAATGGATTAGATAGCCAATCGCGATTAAGTGCCTACGGTGCATTTAGGGGTGAATCCTTAAAAAATTAACTTTTTAAAAATCTATCTTTTATCGTTTCCAAGATATTCAAATTTAAATTTGTATGGAAGAAATAGGGAAATCGAAATCAACTACCTACCCAATATTAAAACCTATGATACTTATTTTCTTGGAGATAGACGCAGTGTTTGGTATTTTTGAAAAGCTTATTTTTTAAGGATTAATTTTTTTGAAACCGCTTTTTTACCTAAAATAATTCTATATAACTTTTTTTTGAAAAAAACAGTTCTCCCGAGGGGTGACTCGGTAATGCACTTTGGCGTACACGTCAATGGCATTTCGTGGCAATTTGAGGCAATTTTAGGCAAATGAAGCATTGTTTCGAGGCATTTCGGGGGCATTTAGTGGCAAAATCTGGTTAAAAATGCCTTTTGGTGTACAGGGTGAATGTTTATAAAGTTCTTCCTGGGAAAACTTTTATTATTCGTCACAAAAGCTAAACAAAAAAGTGAATTATTCATGAAATTATGTAGATTTCTATTACAGTTTCATTTTTTTTAATCACCCGTTACACGCACCACACACGCCACCCCTCGAGTTCTCCCAAAAAATCCATTAATTCAGACTGTTGGGACACACTGTATAAGTACGTTTTTTAGGATAGAAAAAAACTATTAATGTATATTTTCTTAATTATTTAAGCCTTAGACATATTTAGTCATGTTGACGTTTTATAGTTGGTAGCTCTTCCATTTTCCGTGGAATATTTTTACACATTTTGTATTAAGTATATTTTACGATAAAAAATAGAGAGATTCTAGAAAATTAATTGTTTTTTCCGTCCAATCAATTATTAGGGAGTAAATAAAATTTTCGTGTTTATGCTTATTTGTGCGACTGCGCAGTAACAAGGTTGAAGCTGGTCAGGGAAACCTGAAAGTCAGAGAATTTAAAAAGTGACCTAAAAAAATCAGGGAATGCGGGTTTCAAGTCATGGAAATCAAGGAATTTTTACAGTATCGTTTATATCTTTTATGCTTTCCTCACTCTATTCCTCATATAATGCAAAAAACACATTAATTTTTCTTTTGAAGTAACACTCGTGGCATATCGGACAAAGCGTTTTTGTTTCTCACTTCATTACGACCAGGCCGCCAATGTCTAATGGAGAATCCAGACCGAGACAAATTAATAACTTACGGGACTAACAGAAAAATAGAGCCGCGCAGGAACTACGTTCCTGTAGCGCATAGCGCATTGCGGCGGAGAATGAAAGTAATGCTTGTATTAAGTAAACACCTACCTTGCCCCGTCCATCTCTTCCTATATGATCATAAAAAAAGACAGAAAATTTTTCAATGTCGAAATATATTTCACACAATTTTAATTTAGTACCTGCCGGCTCTTGCCACCGCTTGTCAAAGTCTGTCAAGCCTGGCAAGCGGTTTTTTTTTATTTTAACAAGTGAGTTATTTTAATCAGTTTTGGTTGGAAATCGCGCGCTATATAGTGGATTAACAACTTTTTGTAAAGTCTAAAATGCCATTCAAATCAGGCTGGATCACTACCATTAAAGCTAGAATGCATGGGACTATTTGAAGAGTGCCGAAAATTGGAGTTCAGATTTTTGCGAACCAAATCCCTGAAGAAAATATTGTGATGATTTATACAGAGTTAGGTAAGAAGAAGAAGGTTAAAATACAACAAAAAATAGGTTAAATCATTTATAAAATCTGTAAGACTTTTATACTGAGATTTTTTCCCAATTAATAAAAGAAAATAACATAATAAAATGTTGTTTCCTTTAACCCCTCCTCCTATTTTAGATTTTTAAAGGGTCCAAAAAACTTTTTGTAAGCTAAAGAAAGTTTTTTAGCTGCATAGAACAGTACAAAGTTGGTTAAGGTTTGTATAGAGCTAAAAATATAATAATATGCTCTTGTATAGAGATCTCTCTGTATCAACACTATAAGTATTACTTTATTAAGAGACACTAGTGTTAATAAAAGAAATAACAATAAAAAATACAATATAAAAAACCATTTAAATTTAAAATGCAAAATATAAAACATGTAAATTTCTAAGATTAAACGGAAAAAAAATTCACAGGATAAAAAGCGAACACTCACACTTAGCTAAGCTTTTTTGACTAGTTATTTTGACTTAATTATATATATATGCTCTAAATATTCGTCTATAGTATATGGCTCAATATCACAGATATAACTAAAACATGCTTTTTTAAAAGCTTTTATACCATTTATGCTTCTAATACTACTTGGCAATTTGTTAAAGAATTTCACAGCAGCATATTGCGGACCTTTCTCAGTTATCGCCAGCCTATGCTTTGGATAATTAAAGAAATCTATTTGAGTATTATTCCTTGTTTTATGGTTGTGAGCAGGTTTAAGTTTTTGAAATTCTTTAATGATTTTTCTCAAGTATATAACACATTCAAAGATGTAGATACCCAAAACTGTCAAATACTTGTTCGATCTAAATATGTTTCTAGAAGTTCGGCCAAAGCTAAGTCCGAATATGATGCGCATTACTTTTTTTTGTTGGATAAAAACGCTCTGTGCTTGACTACTACCACCCCATAATAAAATGCAATACTTCAAGTGTGAATAGTATATTCCATAGTAGATAACCCTGAGCTCCCTACCAGTTCTAAGTACCTTTGACATAACTCTTATCGCATAGCTTGCTCTACTTAATTTGGTAAAAAGTTCTTGTATGTGTTGAGAATAGTTGAGCTTACTGTCAATAACGACTCCTAACATTTTGGTGTTTTTTACAAAGTCTATTTCTTTTTGATTAAATAAAACTTTTGTATCGGTAGAATGTGTATTGTTAGTTATTAATAAGATTTTAGTTTTTTTCCTCGTTGAGTATTAGTTGGTTTTTATTAAACCAGTCTTTTGTTTTGTTTAAAACTTGAGCACATCTGTCCTGAACGCTTTCATTTTTGTTAATGGGCACTACAACATTAGTATCGTCAGCAAAATTAGCCGCAAGATCTGGATCTTTATAAAGCATGTCAAGATCATTTAAATAAATTACGAAAAGTAGTGGACCTAGAATGCTTTCCTGCGGCATTCCAGTTGACATAATAGTAAAATCTGACTCATAGTCTATACCCACAGTACTTTCAATGACAGTTTTTTGTCTTCTGTCTGTTAGGTAAGAAGCAAAAAAAATCTGCGGAATTCCCCTTATGCCGTATGCCTCAAATTTGTTTAATATTATCAAACGCTTTCGATAGATCTAATAAAATACCGCAAGCTGTTGACTTTTCTTCTAGCGTTTGCAAGATTTTTTTATTAAAAGCAATAAGCACATTTTTCAGTAGATCTTTTTGGCATGAAAGCGTGTTGAAAATTTTTGAAGAATGTTTTTTTGAAAAAAATTTAGCAGTCTTTGTTGAAGAAGAAGCTCGAAAATTTTTGAGAATGAACTAAGTAGGCTAATTGGTCTGTAATTGTTAAAGGTATTAGGGTCATCTTTTTTGTAAATAGGGATTATAGAAGTAACCTTTAGCTGGCTTGGATATACTCCACTATTCATACTTTGGTTAAATATATAAGCTAACGGTTCAGCGACAAGAGATATGCACTTCTTCAACACGCTAGGAGGAACCTCATCGTTACCGGCACTATTTTTATGTAGATTAGGTGCTGCATCCGTGAAAAAGGCATTTAAGTCATTCGCTAGTTTAGTACTGCCGGCGTCGGTATGATCTGGAAGTATCTTTACAGGTTTTTTGTTGTTCGTAAGCTTTCTAACGGTTTGCCATGTTGCCTGGGCTATATTATCACTTGATTGAATATTTTCAAGAATAAAGTTGCTTTTTGCTTTATGTAGTTCGCGATCGTACTCAATTTTATATATTTTAAATAGCTCTGTATAACGGATATCTCTTTGGGAAAGTATTTGGAGCAAAACAACCTGATATTTAAAGCTTGACAGCTCTGGCGTTATCCATTTTTTCTTATTATATTTAGTTATAGAGTTTGTCTTAATTTCTTCTTTATGATTATTTTCTGCTCTGTTTGATATGATGGTCTCAAAAGAGACAAGTTGCGCTGTATGATCAGATTTACCAGTAGTGATTATTTTTGTGCGATATTGAAATTTGGTTAATTGAAAAACAATATTGTCTATTAAGGATTTTGAGCTATTTGTAATTCTAGTATAATTGCTTATGGCTGGTTGAAGGCCATACGCGTTTAATAGTGTTAAAAAATCGTATTTATCTTTATTTTGTGTTTCTAAGTGTACATTAAAATCACCGGCAATAATAACGGTTTTATTTTCATTGTATAGTTTTTCTAGTATCTTATCAAGGGTATCAAAGAATAATTTAATATCCATAGACAGGCAGGACCTGTATATACTTAGAATTACAAATAGTTCATTTTTTATTTTAAGTTCAACTGCTGAACATTCTAAAGAGCTCAACACAGACATTCTAGAGACATCCGACCTTTCTCTACTTACAATATCTTCACGACAATAAATTGCTGATCCTCCATGTTTGCCTACTTCTCGACAAAAAGAGGAAACCAGTGTATACTCGCCAATTGCCATGGCATGTAGGGCATCTTCGCACTGCCAGTGTTCAGTCAAGCACAGAATTTCTGGTTTTTGTAAGGTCTGAAGCAGTAGTTCAAGTTGATTTAGACCATTTCCCAACGACTGAATATTATGGTGAAAAATATTTAGAAACTCACGGGTTTTATCTGTCTTTAACTTCTCTCCATTTCGGTTGTTTTCAGGGAGAATTTGGTTTACACGAAAAAAAGCATTGACGTGGTTAATGATAGCTTTTGGAAGTAACCATTTTCCAACTTTCGTTATATTAATTTTGTCACCATAATAATTAGACTGTCTTACTATGCTATTTGTATCCAATAAACCGAGAAACAAAAACATCAAAATTAAAAAGTGCAGAATACCGTAGATACAGAATCCTGTATCCTTCGGCAGGTTATAAAGAAGAAACCTGTAAAAGTATAAGGTCGTTGTAACATGACTCTTAAAAAGAGGTAACGTTCGCAGCAGCACCGCCCCCAATTGGAGCTTCATACTACGTGGCCCTAATTTTAAGGCATCGGCAAGCAATCGCTCCGGAGAAGGCTTGTCGCGCAGAACTAAAAAGCCAAAATATAAAAAAAAAACAAAGTGAATCTCGTGTCCGCAAATAATAATTAATATTTTGGCTTTTTAGTTCTGCGCAACAAGCCTCCTCCGGAGCTATTGCTTGATGATGCCTTAAAACTAGGGCGATATAGTATGAAGCTTCAATTGGGTGCGGTGCTGCTGCGAACGTTACCTCTTTTTAAGAGTCATGTTACAGTGACCTTATACTTTTACAAGTTTCTTCTTTATAACCTGCTGAAGGGTACAGGATTCTGTATTTACGGTATTCTGCAGTTTTCAATTTTGATGTTTTTGTTTCTCGGTTTATTCGACAGGTGGCACATACAAAATATCAAAATTTTTAAGAAATTTTCTTCTTAAATTTCAAAAATTTTTGCCTGCGGCGCGATAACATCTTTAGTTATTACAATTTTAGTTTAATTCAACATCCAAAAAAAGCTCCTGAATAATATTTCGAAAAGAAGAATTTACTGCTATATTGCGCCCTAGCATCATTGAAAACGTGTCAAAAATTACATTTTCAGTGTACTTTTCTAAAATTTTTTGCCTCCGATACATTTATGACACAATTTTGGCAACAAATCCAGAATTGATACTGGATCCCACCCCAATCCATTTTTTTTCAATACGTAAATTTTTGTGTCCTACTTAAATCGCAAGAAATTTACAAAGTATTTATAGGTCCACAAGCTTGTGATTACCTTTTCATTAAAACGTTTTCAGGACGTAAACATTTAAAGAAAAATTATTTTTTTAATGTGCTTATTGGAACTTGTAAAATAACCTAGATTTTTTTTTAATTTTTGGTCAGGGAAAAAGCTGGAAAAGCCAGGGAATTCAAAAATTGAAAAGGTGAAGAGAGGTGAGGAAAATAAAATGGACCAAAACAACAATAACAATGTATGAACTAAAATAAATACAACTGAGTGACACTTGATAAATGTCAATGAGAATAACAGATTCCAGCGCGTTATTTTTGACATTTCTGGCGGGTCCAAAATCTTTAATAAAAATAATTACTGTCAAATTTAATCGTATTTTAGTTTCCCTTTTTGATCCACAAGTAGTCAAGTCAAAATACAGTTGTTTTTTAGTAGAATCGGACCATTTTTTTTACTATTAATTTGTATTTCAAGTGTAAAGCCGTCATATTGAAATTGGTCAAAAAAACAGTACGCAGGTTCTATCTGCTTGTGTGAGAGAATATTTACCTCCTCCTTTAAAAAAGCAGGGCGACTGTACTGGTTTTAGCGAATCAGACGTTTTTATTTTGACAGGGGTGGTCATGGAAACCACTAAATTTTTCGGAAAAGTTTTCGCTCAAAAATACTTTTATTTTAAGCTAAAATATTTTTTATATTTTTCAATGTCCTTGAGACAGTTGCACACAAGCTAAACTTTGACATTTTGACCTTTGAAGTTTAGATTGCATGCATAAAACATAGGCCACCTACTTGCTAAAATTAAAAACAGATTTATTTTGATGAGTATTGAAAAAATTCGGCGGCATTTGGGTTAAAAATTGAATAGCCACAATGACATATGAAGTTATGCTGGCTACTATGAACCCGATCATTTTGAAATTAACCACAAAAAAGCCGCTAGCCTGAATTTTGGGTTTTCTAAAACCAGTCTGCATGGCTAAAACGAAAAGTTCTGCTCTGACGTTTTTCTGCCAGGGGGCGCTCGGGTTGGGCGGGAACGCGTTGAGTAGAGCATAGGCGATTTGATGGGTTTTTGACGACTCGTTTTTGACACTTTCGCCCACATAGGCTAGTGCGATCATTTGTATCTAAAACAGAAGAAAAAGGAGTGAATACAATGGGCAGTTAAACAGGGCCAATACAGGTCCCCCGAATGGGGAGGGGGCAAGGATAAAAAAAAATCATAGGCGAAAAATTCTACATTTTTTATAATATTGGATATTTATATAAAAATGATGATGCAGGCGAAAATTAAAAGAATAAAAGATAATTTAAAAAATCCGGCTTTTGAAAGCCGTCAATTTTGAAAACTACCGGGGTTCAACTTTTGGTGATCCCTTGGTCGACCTTGAAATCAGCTGACACACAAAAACCATTTAAAAGTGGCGAACGTGACCACTTAAACGGATTGGTTCAAAGTATAAATTTACTAGCTACAGGCTAAAATTTTTTAGATAAAAATAAACCGAACCGTATGGTAGTGGATATACACGGAAATTGCAAACAGCTCTTGGCCTTGGTGAATTCCGGTCGAAATCAATGACGGCACCAGAGACGTTTTCTCATATGAAACTTTCAGAAAAGTCTCAAAACAGTGACGTCACCCAACAAACAATTAAGAGTGGCGGGAAACACTCGGCCGCTACGAGAAACTGGCGGATTAGTAACTGCTCGTATAGGGCCCCGCGATAAGTGGTCGATACGTCGATAAGGCAGCTGCGACTCCAAAAGAGGAGAGCAACAAGGCACCAGCCAAAGTGGACGGAATACAACGTGGCGCGCTACCAACAGCGCACGCATTTTTACGTCCAGTAAAATCCGTAAAATCAGTGGAATAAACTCAAAACAATTAGTGAAAAAAAAAATACGCTGAATTCGAAAACAATTATTAAATACCAAAACAAATAGTGGGTTTAAACAATATTGGTGATTTTATTACCCATGAAAATGAACACCTAAATAATAAAAAATATTGTGATTATTAGAATAAACAGAAGACGTAGATTCAAAAATGCGAATGCGAAAAATGTAAGAACCATTGCATATTCAAACGTCGCGCCAACCTTAGCATGATGAAACGTTTGGCTCGAAGTGCGACAGATGCAGAAGGCCGTTCTGTAAAGAGTGCTCAGAACTATCAACGACTGAGCTGGATGCAGTTGTTTTATCCCAAAGAACGCTACTGTTTTACTGTGGAGATTATGAAAATAAAAAAATACGGGAAGATCTTTTACAAAAAATAAAAAGCTTCAATGAAATAACCACTTCATTACGGGTGAAAATTGAATATATAGAAAGCTCAATATCATCAGACAGCAGCCGGCTTGATAATTCATTTTTGGATTCTCTACTAGATCGTATGACTAAAATCAGCACGGAGGTATCAGATTTGACGGATTCTAACAAGGAGTTAATAAGCATGTGTAATCTATCACCTTCTTATTCTAAGGCGTCCACTAGTTCACTAAAAAAATAAACACATTACGGTTAGAAAAAAACCAACAAGGTCAACACGCAGGCGAGCGAAAATGGGTTGCCTGTGGTTGAAAACAAAAATTCAGAAGAAGAAGTAGGACAACCCCTCGGACAAACCTCCACACAAGACCAAAAAAATAATGAAAATAATAATTTCGGCAAACAAAGCAGAAGCGAAGGAGAAGGCGATGAGGGCGATTGGAGAGAGGTGCGTTACCGAAAACGAGCACGAAAAAGTATGAGCCCAGACTGCATCAGAGGCAGCAAACAGACAGAGTGAGGAAATAAGTGCAGCTGAAAAAATTTACTACTTATTTGCAACTGGCTTCAAACCAAGTACAACGGAGGAGGCCGTTATAAACCACTTAAAAAATCAAGAAATTACCAACACAGAGGTCGAAAAATTAAAAACCAAAAAAGATCGGCAAAAAAGCTCGTTTAAGATCACTATTCCAGTCAGCAAAAAGGAAGCAATTATGAACCCTTTAATATGGCCACAAGGTGTTAGCGTCAATTTTTTTTTGAATCTACAGAGGCTCTCTCGACAAGCGTGTAACCACCCTCAGGATCAAAACAGACATTAAAAAGTATTCAATTAAATAGTTGTAAGTCCCAATTTCTTAAATTTCAACATATCAATATTCAAGGGCTATCCAGCTACATCTTGGAGTTTACAGTGTTGGTAAGTCAAATTCAGGCAGATTTCTTGACCATATCAGAACATTCGTTGTTAAAAAATGATATTGAAACCGTAAATATCCCAGGATATAAATTAATATCTTCCTTTTCAAGGTCCCAGCACATTCATGGAGGTACAGCCATTTTCTGCAAAAATAAATTTGATTGTAAGCAAATGTCTACAATCACAGAGGCTCTCGAAATTCACTGTGAGTTCTCAGTTTCTAGAGTCACAATGGGTAAAACAAATCTCATCTTTGTTTGTACATATCGTTCTCCCGACGGAGACTTTGATTTGTACCTAGAAACCTTTGACAGTCTTCTGCATGAAATATACCACAAAAAATGTTCGTTGATAGTGGGCAGAGACTTTAATTGTCATTTTGAAAAGAATGATAATCAAAGTAAGCTACTGAACGACACCTTAGTGTCTTATGGTCTTCAGCCACACATCTCAGGAATAACAAGACATGGCTCACAACTACAACTTGACAACATTTACTCTAATATAGCAGCTGAGGACCTAGACTCTTCAGAAATCATACCTACTGATCTGTCTGATCACTATGCTCAAACATTATGCTTTAAACATACAAGTAGAAATAATCAGCATATTTTTAAAAATGTAGGTCATACACACAACAATATTATTAATTTTTCAAATTATTTAAGTAATGAGAATTGGAGCACTATTTTTAAAACTGAGGATTCTAACGAACAATACGATAAATTCTATAAAATATTCTTTTACTACTTTAACATTTCTTTTCCAAAACAAACCAAACGAATCCGGGATTCAAATACTTGGGTTAACAAAGAATCAGAAAATATGGGAGTACAAAATCGCAAGTTCTCTATCAAACATACAAGTCAGAAAAAAAGCAATACAAAAAATTTCTAACTATAAAAAATCGATAAATGACAACAAAATCTGCAACTCGAAAAACAAAACAAAAACGTTATGATCTATTTTTAACTCGGAAACAAATAAATGTAAGAAAAATGAAATAAAAGAGATTCGAATAAACAAAGACACAAAAACAAGTAATCAACAAGAAATTTGCAATGCCTTCCTGCAACAATCCACTGTTCCCAGCATTAATGGACATAACCAAATATCTTTTAATAATTACAGTAAAAATTCAAATTCTTTGTTTCTTCTTCCTACAGATGAGGTTGAAATATCTAGCATAATTCGTAATCTACCAAAAAAATTATCATCAGGTATATCAGGTATAGATGAAATACCTCCAGCTATTATCAAAAAAGTCGCCGGCCTAATAATAAAATGTAGAAGGAATATTTTCAGAAATATATATAAAAGAATGTTTTTGGAAAAACAAAAATAAAGACGCTAAGATTTGACGAGAAGTTAGACACAGTAACTACGTCCAACGTCTTGCCACTGATTTCTATTTCTCTCTTTGTCGAAAAGAGTGAGAGGCAATAGAAGGCAGCGGCAAAGTTTCAATGTGGAGTCCAGGCGAAAGACGCATGCGCTAGCTAGTTTGAAACGAACAAAAAGCTCGTTTCGAAACGATTCAAATTGGTGGAAAAGTGATATAATTGATAACGAGCGGGCAAAATTCATATTTAAACTGATTCTATAAATAATTTAAAAAAAAAACAAAAACTTTTCAACTTTATGCGGATTTTACTAAATTGTTGGGAAGTAATACAGAATTTACTGGGTTGTAAGTGGTTTTTGAGCATTAATAGAGCGTTAATAATAGACCATCAAAATTGGTGATAACGTAGGCAAAATCGGTTATTTTTCTCCCGTATCCAAAAATAACCGAACCGAAATACGTTACTTACGGAGGGGCTTAACGGGACCCGCTCGGTTATGTTTTGCAACCAACCAGATTTATTTCTGTGCAAAAGCTGCAGCTGGTAGGTAATAATTCGTTTTTTGTTTAGTTAGGTTTTTAATTTTTTTGTGAAAGTGAATTTGCAAAAGCAGAAATTGTTGTTTTCTTTTCTATTCTATTTACATTGGCAGTTTGTATGTGGACAAAAGAATACGGTCATTTGTGTTTGTGGTTTAAAAACTTTTTAGCATCAAAGTTATGGTAATAACACGAGATTTCAGAGTTGTGACATCACTAATCAATAATAATTATTGATAAAGTTTTTCAAAACTGGTTCAATGTGAGAAAACGTCTCAGCACCGATGGTGTTGCATGGCATTTTAAAGCATTTCGGGGCCATTTAGAGGCAATTTTTGCATTTCAAGGCAAATTATGGCATTCTGGGGCATATTCACAAAAAAAATGTGGCAAAAATGCCTTTTGGCGTACACAATATGACGATCGAGCCACCCCTCGCTCAGCCTTGACGGTTGACAGTTTTAAAAAGTCCAATTTTTCAGCTGGTTTAAACAGACTACGTTTACATCTTACTTACAAAAACTATTGCCATTCCCATTAAACAAACTATCAAAAAAATTCCTTGATAGTGGTTGTCATCCAATCGACCTAATTCTGATTCAAAGAAGAAGAGCGTCATTATTATGACGAAAAAGTCCAGCTCAATAAGAATGCTGATGATAGCGGCAAACACAAATGTCAATCCAAAAATTCTGTTCAATTTGTCAACCTACAATGAAAGAGAGAATTGTTACCCGCAGCCGTAATACTTGATATTATTTGATATTCCTGCAAACATCGGCTTTAGTCCCAATCTAAAACATTCGCTATACAATAGTAGTTTACCTAACCAGTGTGGAAAGTGCCACTTTTCCGCACGCGATTGCAGATGGCCGTGCGGAAAAGGCACTTTACGCGCGAGTTAGGTACAATATTTCTACTTACTTGACTTAAGTATTCATTTAATCTAATAAAAGGAATTTTAAAAATTTTACTCTTTATTTATCGTGACTCAAATGTTTACCTAGCACAAAAAAGAAAATTTTCTAAAATAGACTAATATATTTATTTTAGGTTGAGTGCGGAAAATTACCATAAAGTTAACTTTTCCCCCCTAGTGCAGAAAAGTGCACTTTGGCGCACGCTAGTAGGAAAAAAAATATCTACATATTAAATTTGGAACATAGCGTTTTACAATTTTTTGCTTCACTTTGCAGTACCACTATAAACAAGGCAAAATTTTGCCAATATAACTTTATGCCAGTGCAAAAATTACGCCTTGGTGTATGGTTTCTGCACCCTGCCGTAAAAATTGTACCTACAAATACGTTTTAGATATCGTTAATTACCACTATAAAGGAGACCGAACCGACCGGTATTCTCGTAATACGTAACGTTTTGAAGTCGCTAAGCGAAACGAATAGCGAACAGCGCGCTCAGCGGCACGCTGACCGACGACTTTTCGTATTCTCTCTGCCGAACGCGCTGCCCTGCGAGCAGACAGAATCAAATTCGCTTAGCACATCTTGACATCATCGAATTTTGCATTTTTATTTCTTGTTAGCCTTGTCGCTCCTTTTCTTTTTCTATGTGTAAGAAAGAGGCCATTGTGTGATCGATTTCGAGCCGTATTTCAGAAAGGGTAAATCAAATGTGACTTGTACAAGTGTTGATCCTTTAAAAAATTACTTGATGGTTTGGTTTAGCTCAGTTAAACCCGCCCTTTGACCCTGTGATATAAACTCGTAGCACGTTCCCGCCCAGTGTGCGGGAAAAAGTTTACCCCGAGACTTAACCGCACACTTACAAAAAAATTCCGCACTCAGTGCGGAAAAGTTTAAATTTATTCCGGCACTCAGTCAGGGAAAGTGGTGTTTCCGGCACGGTCGTATATTGATATTGATACTTTATTATATAGCATTTATTGTTAAAATGGTTTCACAATAGTTACTTATATATCTAGTAAGTTATACCTTATAATTATAGTAAACATGCGTATTCTACATTTTAAGAAACAGAAAATAAAACTCTAAGGTATTTGTTACCCAAAAAATAACCTAACCAATTCAACAACAAACACAGAATTCATACATCCACAAGAGAAACCTCGCGCGTGGAAAAATTTATATTTTCATGGAAGTGTTGAATTAAAAAAAGAAAATAATTTTTAGTACATTTATGAATAAATAAAATGACAAAAGATAAAAAACATAAAAATGGTAATTAATGTGAAAAATGTAATATTTCACAAAAGTAAAGAAAATACAGACGAAAACACAGAAATAAAGGTAGTTACCTATATTGTTTGCTAATTATTTTTTATATCAATTAAGCTACTTATTTATTTTTTGGTACACATCCGATGAAAGATACAAAAAGCACCGCTGACCAATGGCTTTTTTTACCCTTGGTTTTACAGAATTTTGGTTGCTTCTATTTCTAGTATTATACGGATACTCAATTATTTCGATGTCGATTTTGATAAGAAAAGTTTTTGTTGCAATTTTTTGGAAAAAAAAGTTGTCTTACATCGAGCATCAAATAGTAAGGTTGATGTTTACGTGTTTGTCACCCGTCCCCAAGCTACTAATAAGAGATTTTTATTTTTCTAATTATTAATAAAAACGCAAACTGAAAAAACTACTATATTTTCTGCAGCACTCTACAAAGTATTGTAGGGTAGGAAAATCGTACGCGCGGAGGGCAAAACAGCTGGCAAATGGTAGGTGTTTCTCAAACGGTCGCCACGCGCTGAGCGCACTTCGTCGACGCCTTGCGTTCAATATACGTGAATACCATTTTTGTTACTTTGGTCACGTGGTATGCGAATATTACGTTATCATACGGTCAGCGAGTACGAAACGCCGAGCGTATTTAGTTACGAGAATACCGGTCCAGGAGCATAGATAAATTTAACAGACCGATATTCTCGTAATACGTAACGTTTTGAAGTCGCTAAGCGAAACATAGCGAGTAGCTCGTTCAGCGGCACGCAGACCAACGACTTTTCGTATTCGTTTTGACGAATGCGATGCCCTGCGAGCACGGATGTAAAAAAGAAATCTACATCCGTGCCTGCGAGCCGACAGAATAAAATTGGCTTAGCACATCTTGGCATTATCGCATTTTGCATTTTTATTTCTTTTTATCCGTTGTTCCTTTTCTTTTTCTATGTGTAAGAAACAGGCCCTTAAAGCAAATGGGTGATTATTAAACTAATGGTTTCTTAAAGAAAATAAAAGAAAGTTTCTTTTATTTGCAGAAGTGTTGATCCTTTAAAAAATTGCATTTTTTACTTGATGGTTTGGTTTAGCCCAGTTAAATCTGGTGTGCGGGAAAAAATTGACCCCGAGACTTGACCGCACACTTAAAAAAAAAATCCCCGCACAGTGTGGGAAAGTCTGGAATTATGCGAATATTACGTACGTCATCGTCATCACACGGTCAGTGGGTACGAAACGCCGAGCGTGTCAATTTCAATATATCCGACCGGTATTCTCGTAACTAAATACGCTCGGCGTTTCGTACTCGCTGACCGTATGATAACGTAATATTCGCATACCACGTGACCAAAGTAACAAAAATGGTATTTACGTATATTGAACGCAAGGCGTCGACGAAATGCGCTCAGCGCGTGGCGACCGTTTGAGAAACACCTACCATTTGCTTGCTGTTTTGCTCTCCGCGCGTACGATTTTCCTACCCTACAATACTTTGTAGAGTGCTGCAGAAAATATCGTAGTTTTTTAGTTTACGTTTTTATTAATAAGAAGAAAAATAAAAATCTCTTATTAGTAGCTTGGGGACGGGTATTTAGAGACTCAACATCTCACAAAAGTGGCTTCTTAAAGTAATTTTTAAGACTGGCTTTACCCATCAACCTTACTATTTGATGCTCGATGTAAGACAACTTTTTCCCAAAAAATAGCAACAAAAATTTTTCTTAATAAAATCGACATCGAAATAATTGAGCATCCGTATAATACTAGAAATAGAAGCAATCAAAATTCTGTAAAACCAAGGGTAAAAAAAGCCATTGGTCAGCAGTGCTTTTTGTATCTTTCATCAGCTGTGTACTAAAAAATATCTGGTTTTATTAGGCTCATGCCCACATTGTTTTCTTTCAAAAATAAACTAAAAACTTTCATGAAATATGAAATTAGCAGACATGAAATAAATAGCTTAATTGATATAAAAAATAAGTAGTAAACCATATAGGTAACTATCTTTATATCTGTGTTTTGGTCTGTATTTTCTTTACTTTTCTGAAAAATCACATTTTTCACACTAATTATTTTTATTTTAATTATTATAATTTATTTATTCATAAATGTACTAAAAATTACTATTTTCTTTTTTTAATTCAACGCTTCCATGAAAACATACATTTTTCCACGCGCGAGGTTTCTCTTGTGGATTTATGAATTCTGTGTTTGTTGTTGAATTGGTTAGGTTATTTTTTGGGTAACAAATACCTTAGTTTTATTTTCTGTTTCTTAAAATGTAGAATACGCATGTTTACTATAATTATAAAGTATAACTTACTAGATATATAAGTAACTATTGTGAAATCATTCTAACAATAAATGCTATACAGACCGCTTCAAGCTACTACGAACATAGGGGGAATCAAGTCCAATTTACTCTCCGTGCCGTACGACCGAGGTGGATTCGAAGCACGCTGCAGTGTTATCTTTTGGAAATTCATTTTGTTTTTATTATTTTGTTTTATTTCTGCCTTGCTCGAGAAACAGATGGGTAAGTTCTTAATTGAAATAATACATTTTTAAAACTAAAAATGGATGTCTACGAAGTTGCCGAAAAAGTGCAGATGGTCAAATCATCATAACCCAACACACGTTCGATATTGGTCGAGGGAAAATTTGCATTTGTATTTTGACGTAAGAACACAGTATCCCCAAAAACTAAATGTTTGGGGGGGGGGGGTATTGTAGGGGAACACGTAATTGGGCCATTTTTTATTAACGGCAATTGCAATTTGAATGGTCCTAGATACTTGGATCTACTGCAGCAGCACATTATTCCAACTGCTAGGCAGTTGTTAGGTGTAAGATTTGGTGAAACATGGTTTCAACAAGATGGTTGTTCCGCTCACAATGTTGGCCTTGTTAGGGAATATCTTGATAATGTATTTCCTAATCGGGTTATAACTACACGAGGAACTATTTTATGGCCAGCTCGATCTCCCGATCTTGCTCCTAATGACTTCTATCTGTTTTTGAAGAAGCTTTTGAAATTATCACCCGTAACATGCTTGGAAACGTTAGAAGGGGTTTTTAAAGTAGGCTCGGATATTGTCTAGCCGAGCAAGGAGGACTTTTCGAACATTTGCTTTATTTTTTTTTGACTGGGAGAATCTTTTTAGTTTTTAGAATGTATTATTTTATTTTGAGAACTTGCTTTTATTTTGTTTCTCCTTATTATTTTCATTGTAACACGTCGTCACTGATAAATCTGAGCAGTTGACAATAAAACGCTCTTATTTATCAGTGACAAAAAATAAGAAAATTACGTTATAAAAATTTGCGTATTTATTGACCAAATTCCGGTTTCATTGACTACGCTCCACACAGCACCGTGGTTAGAGGCGTACTAAATACAAGGCGAAAGGCGGCGAACGGCAGCGAATGGCGATCGGAAGCCTGAGTGTTGTTTGCTTCACTGATAGGCGTGCGGTGTCTCTGCATGTACGTACACTGGCAAATTAGACTTCTTCCGCCCTATGTTCGCAGTAGCTTGAAGCGGTCTGTATAATAAAGTATCAATATCAATATACGACCGTGCCGGAAACACCACTTTCCCTGACTGAATGCCGGAATAAATTTAAAATTTCCCCCTACTGAGTCCGGAATTTTGTGTGCGGTTAAGTCTCGGGGTAAACTTTTTCCCGCACACTGGGCGGGAACGTGCTACTAGTTTATATCACAGGGTCAAAGGGCGGGTTTAACTGAGCTAAACCAAACTATCAAGTAATTTTTTAAAGGATCAACACTTGTACTTGAAATCGATCACATAATGGCCTCTTTCTTACACATAGAAAAAGAAAAGGGGCGACAAGGCTAACAAGAAATAAAAATGCAAAATTCGGTGATGCCAAGATGTGCTAAGCGAATTTGATTCTGTCTGCTCGCAGGGCAGCGCGTTCGGCAGAGAGAATACGTAAAGGCGTCGGTCAGCGTGCCGCTGAGCGCGCTGTTCGCTATTCGTTTCGCTTAGCGACTTCAAAACGTTACGTACTACGAGAATACCGGTCGAAAGTAAGTTAAGAGTTGTCTTTATTTTTTTTCACAACGTTTCGAATGCTTATATATATATACAATCGTCATCAAGTGAATACTATTGATGTATGTTGATATGCAGCAACGCTAAGCCCGTCAGATGAATTTCCGTCATAGTATTTTTAAGTGTGTGTGTTTTCAATCTCCTGAGGCAAGAGAAGCTTCTTTCTGACTAAGCATTACTTAGTGGCAAACATCCAAGAATGTTTTTATCAACGGAAAAATATCGCCACACTTGATCATTGCATCGAAGACGTTATCCAGAAGTAGGCAAGAGCTTAAATCAAAACATACGACCAATATTGTTTTCAAATACTGATTGCCTAAAAAGTATTTACGAAAAAATCATTTAAAAACATCGTCGAAATGAAACTGTCAAAAATGAAAATGTCGCAACAATGAACGTCACCGAGTAAAAAGGCACTGCGCTCGTTATTTAAACCAACGCTTGTAAAAAAGCACTATTTTAGCCACTAGTTGTGAAAACTACTAAGCCCTACACGCAAAAGTTAAGTTTTTACCAGATCAATTTCTTAAATTTCGAAGTCTTGCCTATTCAAAATAGTTAAAATTTGTGAAATCGGACAAAAGCTTTTTAAGTAATGGACAGTCAAAAAAGCCCCATGTTTTTGGAGTCACCCTATATCTTTCGTAGAAAAAAACACAATTTAACGAAATAGCTAATTTAGGAATAACCAAGGATTAAAATCCGTCTTCTTCTATTATTATAAATATTCTTTAACATTTTAAGGTACTGCCTACGACCTACCATTTTTTATCACGTTTTTTTTTTAAATTTTATCTATCCAAATTAAATATGAATGATGAATGAAATGAAGTAGAAGGTCAAATTGTAAAACTGTTATTTTTTTTATTTCCTCGTAAAAAAACATTTAAAATCGATATTGAACACAATAGAGATATTTTGTTTAGTTTCTAAGATATGGTCGTCCTTTAAAAATTGAATTTTTGACATTTTAAAAGCCAATATCTAGAAAACTAGTAAAGTAACCTCATGATATGGGATACCATTGGAAAGAGAATTTTAGCGAGAATTAAAATATGAAGTCAAAATAGGGAGTTGCTATTTAAGATTTTTAGAATATTTTCTAAAATTAGCCTCCTAGAAAAGGGCTACATAGGGATTTTACTTTTTACGGTAAATGATAGTTGGCGATGTATAAAAAAAAATCTGTGTTTTAAACATTTTTTTTAAAAAAAAAAGCCCTCTCTAGACCAACTGTGCGCTGGCTATAGGCATCTCGTACGTGTCCTGATCAACTCAAACTGTCTATTAAGTTAAAAGAAACAGACTGTCTCATTTTACACGAATTTACCATAACTAACCATATCGCAGATTGACGTATGTAACTTTTGAATTTCTTTTAGGTAGTATTGTTTGTCGAGAATTTGTCCCCCAATATTGATGAAAGCGTCATTTTCTGCGGCCGAAAGTCGATTTTTCCATAGCAATTGATTAAGCGTATAGATTCGTTCGCATAACTGAATCGAAAAGACCGTTCCAAAGAAAATAGTTACGCTGATGTGGTAAAATTGTAAGGCTCTCGGCACGTAGTATTGATAACATCTAAAAGATATAAGACTGTTAAAGTGGGTGAATAGCAGTTGACTAACTCAATTTTTTCTGTCTACTCATTCTCATAAAATTTGTTTTTTTTGGTTGAAAATGCAATTATCTAGTTTATTGTGAAACCGCGTGTCGCTAGCTGCTACATTTCGTGAGTTTCCATTTTTTAAGTTTAATCCCCCCCTACCCTCTTGCCAACCCCCCACCCTCATCAAAAATGAGCTCTGCGTCTGGTGACAAAGAATTTTTGTGTCAAATTTGATAAGAATCGGTTTAGCGGTTTTTGAGTTATTGTGTTACAGACAGACAGACCGACAGACAGACATCATCCCATAATTTTGTATTTAGGTCTTTTTTGATTTTTAGTGAAAATAAAAAGAGATTTCTGAAGTGGGATGGAATATCTAGCCTTGATTCTAGAAAGATTTCAGAATTAGCTTTGTAAATTGCAACCCGTTAATATGGCCACCAAACAGTTTTTCTTTAATTTTTTTCTTTTAGTAGAGTACCTTAATTTCTATTGATTTATGACAAAAAAAAAACAAAAATATTAAAGTGTCTTTATCCCTTGGTGTACTTGGTGGTTATTCTCATTCAAACGGACAACTTGATGTCCACGGTACTTTTCTCAAAAAGTGTTGATTTTTTAAAAGTTTTTAATTTATGTTATTTTGAGCACCAATGGTATCTAGCACTTGCACGTTTTTTTCTTAATTTTCGTCCATCTACACGTTTAATTTTTTTTTAACACCAAAATGTCATTACCATGGACTGATCAGAGTTTGACATTCAAAAATATTTTTAGGCAGAAAAATTAACAACTTTTATTACTTTCTTTTTTAATAATAACATTAGAAATAGTTCCAGCAACGATATGTGATACGATGTTTACACAAACCATTCATAATTATTTATTTCGTACAGAACCACCTCGCCACGGGCTTAGAAAAACAAAAAATATTTGAAACACTACTGTTAAGTGTCAGACAATTTTGCAGCAAACCTAGGGAGAGATTAGACCACGCATTTTTGCAAAACGTTTATATAGGGGTTCATTACCATTTACTATTTAAGTCCCTTGATGATGATGATGATGATTCATTTGTGAGTGTGCCAGTCAGGCACTGTCCACTGCGACCACTAGCGGTTCTATTGTAGCTCACTTTTGACATTGTTTGTTGCTACAGAATATTCAGGCTCTTGCTTTGGTGAAGCATCTTTCAGGTCCATTGAATTATAAACCAGACTGAGAAGGCGCAACGACGAGTGCGCATCCTATTTTGGTGCGACGAGATGCTCGCCGCCATGAGCGGACACCATTGATCAAAATTTGGTTGAACTCAACCAGCCAGATGTCGAAAAGTCGAAATTTCTGTGGTTGACGTTTCGACATAACCTCACTTTTTCGCTGTTTTTTTGGAGACGATCGTGATTTTTGCACTCGTTTTTTCCACACGATACCAACATTTTAGTTATTTTTGTGTTTTTCTTGCTGCTAGAAGCTAGAAGGGCAACAAGAATGGCTTGTCAAGCCATAGGCTGCTATTCAAGCAAGCGGAAAGATGCAAATACTGGTGTAACATTTCACATGTAAGTCTAATGTAAACCATTAAGCTTGATTTATAGCTGTTGCTGTTTGTGCTCGCCATTTGACATTAGTTTTTGTATATTTTTGATTCTGCCTAGCTGTTTTAGTGTGCTTTGAACATTTAAAATTATTTAATTAGGCAGTTTCAGTGATGCTAAGCACAGACAACTTAACTACATAATAATTTGAAAAACATTGTAAAAAAGTCGAGAACTGATTGAAGGCTTAATTGGTTTCCAAAATAAAACATGTTTCACATGACCTAATGTTCTTTTGTTTGCCTTGTGACATTAATTGAAAGTATTAAGGCATATTCAGAGTGCCTTAAGGTAAGCTGTAAAAAAAATAAACTATATATAGCAAACACATGCTGCTGTTCATGTATACTTTGAGCTGCAAGTGGTAAGCATACTATTAACAGCATACATTTGCCATAGTTTATTTTCTTTATCTCTTACTGCATATGTCATACTGCATACCTCATACCAATTACCTTATTGCACTCTAAATTCCCCTTAAAGTACATATGTAATTGCGAAGGAGTTATTTCTGAGATGTGCCAATGCCAAACAGAAAAGATAGAAAAGTCATCTTAAACAGGAAGCGCAGACAGCAACTGCAAGTACTTATAAATCATATTAAAGATAGAGCGTTAATGAAGTGCTAATTTAAAAATTTGGTGCTTCTTTTAAACAAAAATAAGAGCATGTTCTTGTAGCTTCAGATAAACTGTAGTGCATAATCTGATCAAGAATTTGCTTTGCTGTGCTATGCTTGTATCATGGCCACTATTTTTTAATTCTATGGTTTTTATTTACAAAATATTAAATAATCTTGTGCCTGCATATTTTAATGACTTGATTACTTTTAATTTTAATATTCATAATAACTACCAAACAAGAGCATGAAATAACCATTATATACAACAATCAAATCAAATACTTACTGT
Organism: Oxystoma pomonae; assembly: GCA_963921995.1. Classification (NCBI taxonomy): domain Eukaryota; kingdom Metazoa; phylum Arthropoda; class Insecta; order Coleoptera; family Brentidae; genus Oxystoma; species Oxystoma pomonae. The sequence goes on from OY998165.1 coordinate 96,126,580, forward strand.
TCAAGTGAGTAATTCTCTATTTGTAAAAGTAAAAAAAAACAGTTTATCTATTGAATCTTTAAAAAAAATTGGCAAATTATATCAATAACATGTAAGACAGTAACTTTTGGTCTTAACAGTTGAAAGTCATATGTGGCTTTACATATTTTGATAACTGAATATTTGCTGCTTAGCTATGAATTTATAAATTTATATGTGTAAGTTTATTTTATTTTATGTGGATTTTCTTTTTATTTTGTGTCTAGTTTTCTTTCTGTTGACTTATTATTATTTATCTATCTTCCCATGTATTAGGATATCCAACTTGAAAATAAATTTTTGTTATTATTATTTAGTGCTCTATTATCTTACTCTATTTAAAACTTCTTTTAAAAAACTGAATATATCCCAAGTGTCCCAAAGTGAGTGACATATTAGAATATTTTGAACACTAATTGAACCTTGAAATGAACAAATAAATTTAAACTTTGTACAATTTTTGAAATATTTTCAGACACACAAGTTTCAATATTTTAAATAGAACACCCCAGTAGGCTATAACATGTCATTTTTGATATCTTTGGTGTCAAAAGACTTTTTAAAACCTTTAAAGTTATACATTACAGTTTTTAAGTTACTGGATGTCAAAAATACTGAAATTAAATATCAAAAACTAAAGAAGATGATTAAATTCATCTCATATTCTTAACAATATTTTTATAAAGAATATTAGAAAAGTTATTGAGTGATGTTTTATGGTATGAGGTCACCTTGGAGGTCACTTATCTAGGAATAAAATATCTAGGATTTCAAATTGACAACACTTTATGTTTTGTTTTCAAAGAAAAAAATTAGAAAAAAGTTTTGTTTGCAGGTCAGGAAAAAATCAAAATTTATTGCAAAAGCAAATTGGCTTTTTAGAGATTTTATTTAACAGGGGAATGAGATTAGTGCTTAAATATGGTTTACAGTATGACTATTTTCTTACTATGATTTTTATTTACAAACTAAAAAAACGACCCAGAATCCTTTAGTGAGTTTTTAACATAATTATTTTAAAAGATACAGAATTCAATACCATAAAAATAAATAAAACAAAATTTAGCTCTACCATGATGTCACTATTTTACTTAAGATATACAAAATGTCACTGATTTTAAGAAAGTTCAAAAAAAAATATATATACTTAGTTTCTATAGTTAGCTTACTAAGTTAAAAATATCTATGAATATATGGGTGTGTGTGTAAGTATATATGTGAATGTCTGTAGTAAATGTGTAAAAGTATGTACAAGTTGTGTTATTTTATTTTGTTACTATATTTTAGCAATAATGTATTAGGATTTCCTATTTGATTGAATTAAATTTAAAAAAATAATTATTGATTACATCAAACGACGTTTTTTGACTTAATGAGTTTGCACACCAAGCCAATGATTTATACAAATTTTGTCTTTATTTGTAGATTTCCTAAAGGAGATCCAAGGCGTAGATTATGGTTGCAACTGAGTCCTTCATACCTCTCAGCGAAATTTCTGAAGACATAGTTGCTTACATGTCTGGGTATGTTTTAAAAATGATTAACAACAGAAATTTGTGCGGGCCCTGTTTAGAAGGAATACACTCTGAATTTATAGATGAACAACATCAAAACTTTAAGTTTATACATAGAAGAAATAGAGGTTTGTACTTGACAATTATGCTTTTGGGGCTGTATAGTAGAAATTTTGATTTTTAGACCATCACCCTCATAAAATTTGAACTTTTTTATTTTCTTCAAAAATATAATTTTTCAGTAACAAAGACCTGTCCACAAGTGGGGGCGTGTCTATTTTAAGGTGTAATCGAAGCTTGACATAAAAAGTGTTGGTCTGCCTGATGTATATATATACTTGCATCAACAAACCCATTAAATTTTAGATAGGTTGGCTAAAGGAGAGGGCGAGTTGGAATATCATTGCGTACTTTTAATTGAGGGCAACTTACAAGATGTGGTTATTAAAGCAATGTTCTACACTACATTTTTGACTAAACATTTAGTCAACAATACATGATTGTTAAGACAAGTAATTGGTTAAATTTTAACTAATTTTGTATTATTTTAGGAGGATTGCAGCATCCTTCACAGGCCATCATAAAAATATGTTCAGAAGTTGAAAAAGTTATAACAAAACTGATGGCAATAACTGAAAATAAAATTCCTGCAGAATCTGGGTTTCAGAAGATATTTGTGTTGAGCATTAGCCAGAAGTTTTACCCTGAAGGAAATCATCTATTTCCAAAATTAGAAGACCATTTTCTGGAAACACAACCCTTTGAGGAAAATCATTGTTTCATTCTTATAAAAAATATCAGGAGGAAACTCACAAAACTTATTTTATTTAGCCATCAATAAATATTTAGAAAAACTAAATATGTAGAGGGTTTCTATGTCTGTGGTGTGCTTATACCGTGTGTTGTGTTTGCCCTTGCAACATAGGATTCCTAATTAAACTTTTGTCCTGGTATCTTTTTCGAATTTGACAATAACTGACACTGAAAGTTTAAACAAAATGTAAAAATCTCTTAGAGACATTTTCCATATTTGCTAGTATTTTGATTGATGTAAATGTTATAGTGTGAATAATAATTGGAAATTATGTATTGAAAATGCCTATGTTGTGGAAGTAAATGCAACAGACGGTATGTTATTAATATTGAGTATCAAGCATCCGGATTTTGATGTATGTATGTATTTAATGTTAAATAATAAAAAATAGTTTTTTTATATACCTATATATATGCCGATTGTTTTTTTAGGGTGGTTACCTATAGCTTTATATTCTGGAACCCTATCAAATTTTACTCTCCAAGCAAAGTTTAATACAGTGGAACCGCTAATACCTAAGTTTTGGAATAAATTATAATTTCTTAAATTAAAACGCATTTTTTAAAAGAAATTTTGTAAAAACAATATAGCAAATATTTTTACACTGGGTGGGCAAAGTTACTCCCCAATGGGAAAGTAAAAGGAACAATAAAAGTAAACTTTTATTGGGAACCACTCCTCGGACCACTCAAAAAAGAAGAGGAATTTAAAGAGGTTTTACTGTATTAACTATTTGAGCAAAGAATTTTCAATTCGAATGTAAAAGAAAGAAAAAATCTGATTTGCTTTATTTTCTGTTGTGGTTAAATTAAAAAAATGCTTGTCCTACCAAGAGCTCAAGCATGCATAGGGGAGATAAGTTGGCACTTTACATACCTAGGTATATCTAAAGGCAGATTCAGAGTTTATTAAGGTAAGCGCTAAGGCACAAGGTACTGTAGCATATGCATGCTGCTGTTTATAGTATGCTCGAGTATGCTGTAAGTATAAGTGGTAAGTATACTATAAGCAGCAGCATGCATTTGATATAGTTTATTTTCCTTGCATCTTACCGCTTACCTTATGGAACTCTGAATCCGTTTTTAGGCTTCCCCGTTTTTATTCTCCCTATGTAAGAAAGAAAGAAGCCTGAACAAAAATATTTTTTACTCACACCCGAGGGCCAACAATTTTTTTTCTCACTTCCGCACATATTGACGGATTTCTATAAAGTTACCCTAATATCTGTTTAATATCCTAATTTTCAAAGTTCTTATTTTTATCAATATTTCCAGCAATTTTCTACATCCAAAAAAAATCATAAATGTTTTAATTAGTAGCCTATTTAATCCAAAAATTAAAAAAAATGTTTTTAATAAATTTTCTACCAAATGTAAACAACAACGATTCATTTAAAATTTTAAAACGAATTCAAAATATTTCAACGAACATTTTGGGTGGTATGTTGATTAAATCTGCCAAACCTTACATTTTTTTTAATTACTTGACTATACCATAACAATTTTATTTCTAAATTTCAGTTAATTTGCGCGAAATGTCATGATTTCCTTGTTTAAATTTGATTTAAACTTGAAATGCAAACGGCACCACAATGACAAATTCAGTCAACCAATTTCTTAACTCTGCTGTGGTCTAATATGGCCGCGCTCACGGTTGGCCCGTTCGCGCAGGTTGTCGCCCCTTCTCAGTCTGGTTTATAATTCAATGTTCAGGTCCAGCCCGTCGATCTGTGGTTTGTCGAAAACGTTGTCATTGTCGTGCAATGGCTGGTCATTCAAGCAGCACATGTCAGGCCGTCTCGTCCTCCTCCATACAGAGCATATACATTCGGTGTCCCCACTTAGACCCATTCTGTGTAATGATACTTTCAGCCTGCAGTGCCCGGTAGCTCAATGAGTTTCCCGGTCCTCTTCCTTCAGGGTTCTGTAATGAACTGTTTGGTGTGTAAATATTGGTGTATTGGTGGATCTTATTCTCCATCCAGCTTGAGAGACCAGTGTTGATTGTGTTGTATGCTACTCCAAGGCTGGTTCGGGGCCAACGAAGACGGCGGAGAATGTTCCGGAATCCATACCAGCGACAATTTTTCAGTCTTATTATTTTTTTACATTTTATGCATATATACATTTATCAGTAAGCTTATAGTAGTGCAATTCTATTGATAATCTTGTTTTGGATTTAGTTATTTTGTGATTTGTTTTTTGATACAGGTTATTTTGTCAGTACCATGGATTTTTTTTTAAGTAAAATTATCCCTAATAGTGTGGTTTGAATAAGATAGTTTCGTATATTTAATTAATTAAAAAATTCGTAATACATAAGTAAGCTAAAATATAGTTTTTAAATTAAGAATGTTAATAGTTTTGGAAAGAATATTTGCATTGACATCGAATAATATTCTATTCCAATTATTTCCCAACTAAAGCATTTTTGATTATATGAAAATTTAATTTGAATTTTATCATTAGTTTCTACATTTTATCACTAACATGGACAACCTACGACAGTAACGTTTATCCATCAACATCCCAAATGATAGACAAACTCAAAAAAAAATATCCCGAAAAAAAATCAATTGCAAGTTGCCCATTTGAATGAAAAATAAAAAATACTGTTGTAGTTTATTTTTAATAAAAAATAAAATAAAAAAATACGAAGTGCAAGCAAGTTTTTGGTTTTATTAACACTTCTACGTCGTAAAACATTTTATGTTAATTAATTAAGTGTAAAACTTTTCCTTTACTTTTAATTAAAATATTAAAAATTAGAATTAAATTGGTTTTTCCAAATAATAGACAAGAAGGAAAATTTCATTTTTTTTTAATGTATTGTAGGGTGGCAGCTTTTTCTAAATAATCCAACCTCAAAGTAGCAGAAAAAATTAAGTTTTAACATTTGATCCATATTTTTAACTAGGAATTTTTTTAGACTAGAGTCAAGTACTACCCTCGTGCTTTTCCTTTTGTTCACTTGATACATACATAAATAAAATTCATTGTTTTTAAATCTAGTGAAAAAGTAAGTTAACAGAACATATCACCAAAGTCTTACTTACCCAAAACCAAAAGTCATTATCCATATGGTGGCGTCAGATATGGTAAAAACTAACAAAATTATATTTAGCCCAGCAAACATCAAAGAGATCCTGAATCGACATTTGTCGATTTTTTCACTTAGTAACTTTCTATCGACTTTGTCGATGTCTAGAAGAAATTCGCATATTTCCTCCCCGTGTAAGAAGCTCGTAGATATACAGACAAACACGGAAAAAGTTGTCAGTCCAGCATGTAATAGATAATCCATGAATCTGATTGGCGGTGATATAAAATCGTTTATGTACATCTCCTTTTGGTATACAACAAATACGTTGACTCCTAGAGTACTCAACACGCTCAACATTGCGTAGATTCTATAAAGGAATGGTACCCGCTGGTGTTTTAATGTACTGATTACTGGTGGGCAAATACACCAAATGTTGCCAAAAATGATCAAGGGCCTTAAAAGGGCTATATTGTCGGTTCTAGTAACTTTCGACATTTTTTAAAGAAATGCATGTACCATTTCAACTGGTAGATCCGCACTTTGATAATCTATTAGTTTCCGTTTTAGAGTAATAAGTAATTGAAAAAAAAACGATTATAAGATAAACCCAATGACTAATAATGGTTATTATAGGTAGGTAACAAAATAATCGATTTTCCATCTATTATTATTTATCCAAGTATTTCACATTTTCTCTTAAATGAACAATTTACTGGGATTTGGAAACTGCAAAAATTTTGTAAATATGACAATAAAACTGCACAGTATGCTTTGCAAAAACGAACACAAATGATCTATATTAATAGAGTTATATCTCGTTTGTGAGCATACTATTCGTATAGAACCGAAATTAATGTTAATGTGACTAAGGTCATTAGTTAAAAGGGAAAAAGGAACAAATTTAAAGAGTAAGTGAAATGAATATACTATGTTAAATAACACTTTTTGAGTAGCTAATTAATTTAAGCACATAGAGTCATAATTATTCGATAACGATATAAAGATAATATATTAATTAGGCTTTCGCATGTCGAGCTAATGATATATGTTAAGGCTCACATTTAACACAAAAATGCTCTATTTTAATTATAAAAAAAATATGTTTTATTTGTTTGATTAGGAAAATTACATTGTCATTTGTTACAAAGCACTTCAAAAAGATGTGATTGCTCTTTCCGGTTTGTAGAAAAATATTAGGATTTTGTTCGGCTTTATTTTATAAAAAATTATCGCTTGACAGACAGAATGACAGAAGGATTTTGTTTTTTTTTTGACTTGACTAAATTTGGTTTACCAAACGCACCCATTTGAACAATTTAGAACTTTACACCACATAAAAATTATAGGTACAAAAACACTATCTTATCTAACTATTAAACTTTTTTATTCTTAACCAACTTAAGGTCAGGTATTCTTTTTTGTCTTTCGATAATCCGTTTCCCTCTCATATATTCCTGTAAAACTTCTGGAATCGCAATAGTTCCGTTACTTTTTTGACCCGTTTCTACCAAAGCTATCATGAGACGTGGGATAGCACCTGCTGTGCCGTTCAAAGTGTGTGCAAACTCGGTTTTGTCGCCTTCTTGATATTTTATGTTTAGCCTTCTTGATTGGTAGTCTGTGCAGTTTGAACAGCTTGAAATTTCTCCAAACATTTTTCTTCCTAACATATAAAAATTATAAGGCATATTTTTACAATATTTCTTGTCCGTGTATTTTATATTTGAACCGATTTTTTGTGGGAATGAGGACAAAGATTGTTTTCATATACTATTTTAATTCATTTGCTACGTTTCGACGACAATTTTTCGTCTTCCTCAGGTTTGGAATTAAATTGTATACAACGTTTTGCTGGACATTTTAAAGCTTCTATAGATACTTCAACATGAAAAATAGGCAAGTTTTTTTGCCTAAAATTTTTTTTTCAATTTAATTCAAAGCCTGAAAACGAAGAAAAATTGTAGTCGAAACGTAGCAGGTGAATTAAAATAGTACATGAAAACATTTTTTGTCCTCATTCCCACAAAAATATTTTCAAATAAGTCATGTTGTTATTATTAATTCAAAAACGTAAAACTATTTTTCACTCCCTCCGCGTGTTTTGCTAACCAAGTAAGCATCTTCAGAGGAAGATTAAGGTTAAGAATTCTTTTTATATTTTATTTTTTATTTGCCGATTCAAAAAACTTGAACTTTTTCTAAAGATACTAACTTGGTTAGCGAAACAAGTGTAGAGAGTGAAAAATATAAATTTTAGCGCCCTAATTTACAGAAAAGATTTGTGGCAGAAAATCGGAAAAAAGTTTTTCCTCGACCAGGATTTGAAACCGGGACCTCTAGAATACCAGTCTAACGCTTTACCAACTGAGCTATTGAGGACGCCAGGTTTTGACGAATAGCCAGATTTGTGCCCAACATACAAACAAACAAGCAAACAAACACATGTGAAGTTAAATAAAAGCTTGTAAAAATGCTATAAAACGGTGACCATATCGTAATTTTCATGTGTCCATGAGCCCCTTTTTCCCGTATACCCGTCAAATGTAATTCCTAATATATTAGAAAATAATAAAAACGGGAGGGAGGAGAGGGGTGTTAGCCGTTTTAGTTTAATTTATCGATTTGTTTTCGCTTTCCCCTTCAATTTAGCAGGGACGGAAATAAACCGATTTTGTCGGCGCTTCCTATATTTTTTAGACATTTTCAGTCGATTTCGTTTCTGTCAATTAATTTTTAGGGCTGTAGAATCCCGGTTATACTGGATTATGTGGAAGTTTTTCTTCGGTGGAATTCGCTATAATTATGATATGTTGTAGAGGGATGTGTAACTATGAAAAATGTTAAATTATAAAAGTTTTTCTATGTCGAGTTCCTGGCATATAAACAAGCGAAGTGGGAAAAAAGGCAGTTTTATCAATAAAAACTCTGAACACTTATTTAAAAAAAAAGAAAGTTACCAAAAAATTAAAATGGTAAAAGTTTGTAGACAAAACCCATGATGGTCATTTATGACAGTTCATTAGGAAATATATACAGGGGCTAGTCAAAACTGATATTTTTTATACTTTTACTATTATATTGGGTTAAAATAATTCGCAGAAAATCGTTTAACTACCAAAAATTCTTTTATAGCTTTTGGTTCAGATTTTTTTTTTACTTTTTGCACACATGGAACGGCGACGTCTATTGGCAATAAAATCGACACATGGAACGGCCATCTTGAATAGCCCTGAAGAAGCAAATAAATTTTGCGAAACGTTGGCATTTCAAAAAATAAACGTTTCATTAACAAGATCTCTCAACCTATAAACCTAGACTTCAAAAAAAATTACTGATTTTGTTGTCAAATCATGCTAATAGTTCATTAGGCATAAACCTATAGGGATTAAAGTGGCACTTTTTATCTCAACTTTAATTTGTCGAGTGAAAAATACACTTAACGGTACTCTATTTACAAAACGTTTATAAATTAAAATGTACTTTAAATTCCTCTTTTTAAGGATTAAAGTAGTATTTTACATACTTAATATAATTATTATAATTTTTAATCCCCAAGTTATTTGAAATCCTTAGGGAATTAAAGTATCACTGTAACCTCCGAAAAGTACCTTTTAATTCTCTAAAGGACATACAATGAATTATAATATTAATATTAACTTTTTGTTTGTTGTTAATTTTGTAGACGCATATAGATAATATAGCTTTGTAAGATTTTTAAAAGTTATTATAGATACTTTATTGTAAAAAATCGAACGCTCATATCATTAAAACTGTGAAAAAACCATTTTGACAATTCCATTTGCAACATTTTAATTTATTTTTGATTTACGTAGCCCTAAACAATTTGATCGACAATTGGTATCAAATACCGCACTGTGCGGCGGGTAACAGGCATCTCTGCGTTATACAAAAATTGTAGTTTTGGGAAAAAACATTCTGAGTGTGGTTACACGCGTCCCTCGCGAAGGTGTGTGTTCTACAAAAATTACTGTTTTTGAAAAAAATATTTTACTGAAAATCAAAATCGACGTGGTGGAAAAAATTAAAATTTTACGAAAAGTTGTAAAAAATAGTACATTATAAACCTAGGGACTAAAATGCCACTTTTAATCCCGAGGCGACCGGAGATTTTGAGGAACTTACTTCTGACGATTACGAGTAATGATATACTTATTAATAAAATAGCTTTTTAAAAACTACGGAATAATGCCCTTTTCTATTATCCCTTTTCACACTGCCTGAATACAATAAACTCAAAATGTCTTTATTTTATTATTTAACATTTTTTCGCATTATTTCTCATTATTTCGCATTTTTTCAATTTTTTTTGCATTTTTCTGCATTTTTTAAAATTATTATGCATTTTTTTCACATTCTTTCGCATTTATTTACATTTTTCTTTGCATTGCTTCACATTTTTTCACATTATGGTCAAATTTTATCTTTCTATCTATTCTATCTTTTCTGGTTTCCGAATAGAAGGTCGTGGAATGACTTTGTGTGTGAAATCCGGTGGTATTCTCGAGTTCTAATTTATTTTCTTCCTACTTCAGGGTAACAATCTAACTCAATTTCACTCTTACGCCAATTTTTACGGGTTCTGTATCTTTTATCACCTACTTTATTGTAAAACCTTTTTACAGATACACGGAAAAAATTTCGGATTTTTTTAACTTAAATTTTAACTGGATGGATACTGGTCACAAAATTGTGTAACAAAATTACATGTTATTGTATATTTTACACAAAGTTGTGTATAAATTAATTTAAGACTTCGTTCGTTCGAACCGTTACGGAACGCTTCAGAGAATTCGGTTCTGGACTATTCGCGATTGCCGCGGTCCCTCGCAGCGCACCACGCTGTGCCCACCTTCAGATATAACTTAGACTACAACATAGATATATGGGCAAAAAATACAACACTTAACACTAAAAAAATCTCGTACCTAAATAAATTCTAATAAAAGAGCTCTTAAAACTAAATAGCCTAGAATGTATAAAATGTATAACCCCTAACAATATGACTAATTAATTCTGTTGGGATTCTGATTAATTATTCTATGACGCACATGGGGTCATGATATCTTAAAAATAAACCGACGGATTTTCAAAAAAAAACTTGAAAATCGGTAAAGCCAATTTAAGGACTTTTAAATAAATAAAGGTGGGATGGCGAGCGGTTTGTGCCCACTTTGAAAATACATACCTGGCATCCACGCTTCTATGTCATATTTTCTGTAGGCTTGAGCCCCCAATTCATGTGGCGGCATGTCCAACACTTGAAAATGCAGACCTAATGACTGAAATAATTCTTCTTGTATATTTCTGATATCCTCCAATGAACTGTTTGAATGTTCTGGTGCCGTTACCATAAACATCTCTATTTTAGTGAATTCGTGAACACTAAAAATTATATGTTAAACAGTTTTTTTACAACATAAAACAAGAGTTGTTTAATCTGGAAAGCGGCACAGCGGGGTGACGTTCGAGCCAATTTCGCAAACGGCACACTTTTTCCACTCATCTATATAAAATATCCACTCTGGAATGTGGATTTTAATGAAACGAACAGTGTCTCCAATTCATCGGGGCCATTCCACCCTCACGTACAGAACTTTTCCTTTTTTTTTTGGGCCGCCGTAGACCAGTGAACAGCGTCTTAGACTGCAGAACAGAGATCTCAGGATCGGATCTCGGCAAGTACACATTGCTTCACACAACACCGAATGCTACTGGAGACGATGACGGGCGGCCCCACTTCTCAGCAGCTCCGCAGTTGACGTTGTCCATAGAATAACAACAAACGAGGTAGAAATAGACGGCACGGTTGACACTGCACCGAAAACTTTGCGGGACTCAAAGGAGACTAGCCGGTGACCCAAAAAGGACGACCTGGACTTCTCCGAGATCGGGACTACATGGGACGCGGCTGGACTCCGACAGATTTGGTAGCGGGAGTCGACAGTGGGTGACTTGGAATGGAAGAGGCGGTAGCACCTTCGGGTAGCAGGACCACTCCAAGGAATGCGTCTGAAGACTCCGACGTTGACCTCGACCAGCGAAACCGGGACCTTGATTTTCGGGTCAACCTATTTGACGGCGGACTGCTGGGGAGAAAAGTCTACCGTCAACCAAGTTCTGCTGGGACGGTAGCGATGTTAGATAGATGCAATTCTAACATGTAGCAGGACCACCCTTTGGAGGGGGTGTAAAGCCGGCGGTTCACTGTGTATACTTGCTACGCAGTCTAAAGATCCCTGCCCTCGACAAAGAGGTGTCAGGCAAAAATTAAGTCCTCTTAGAGAAAGAAAACTACACGGGAGGTATGGCAAAAAGGGTCCATTATGCAGCCTAATTGCCAGGCTACGGCCGCCCATCTACTACTTTCCTTTTTTTAGTAATTATGGCTTATATCGCAATTATACTTCTATCAAAAATCATTGATTTTAGAAGAAGATCTGCTTTAATGAAAGTATGATAATTTTATTGTAGATCGCCAATAAATTGAAGAAGGTGTGTCACATAACACGCTATAATTTAGCTCATTTAAGAGAAAATCACTAACAAAATATTTTTTTCTAAGGAGAGAATTACTTTTTAAGTTTCTTGCTTGAATTTAACACACACCTAACTTGGGACGACTCTAAACATTATTGTTTCTATGTCACGTACGGGCAATGAGGTGATTTGCCTGATAAAAGTGGCAGCAGTTTAATGCTCGTATCTACCAAAGCAAAAATTTTTGCCAAGACTCATTCCAAACTCCGATTAGTGTTAATCATGATTGAATGAAGGTGAATCGAAGAATTTTCACGTTGTTGAATATGGACATAAGTGTTTAAGTTTCTTTTAGGAGAGATTTAGGTTATTTTTTATGTTTGTTGCGTGTCTAGGGTGTAACAATGAAATTATAGAATAATTTTTTATGGTGATGAAATTCAGATAAACTTCATAGAAAGCCCTCACGAAGACAAAACAACTCAAAGTATATAAATTTGACAAAAATATAAAGCTTGTTAGAAATATAGACCCTTTTTCAATAGCCAATCGGTAAAAATAACAAAGTTTATTTAAAAAAATTGCAGTATTTTGCAGTTTTAAAACATATTAACATAATTTCCCCAAAGTTCGCAGTACAAAGATTTTATGATTGGAATAATTAGAGCTAATTAAATGCCACCAAATTTTGTGCTGTTGTACTTTCTGAGATATGGCCTGCACTGCTAGCTACCCGTTAAGGATAGCAGTGCACCATGGTAAAATGATCCAGAAAAGGGGTTCCATAAAAAAAATCTATATTTTTTTCCGCATATTTTTTAAATACGAAGTTTACTCACTACACATATTTGAGCTATCATGAAAAAAGAGATTGGTGGTGTTTGGGATATTGGAATAATTTAGTGTTATGTAAGTGTTAATTAAATGAACATTCCAACGGCGTGCGCAGAGGGGGAGTAGGGGGCCTTGGCCCCTAATATGTTAAGATACTCAAGCAGATTTTTGTGCCATATACCACCACTCACTACCACGCTTTCTAACTCACACGCAGACTGACTTTAGAATTCTTATTAGCAATGGAAGGAAAAACCTTCTCTGGATGGCGTAATGGGCGCACATCGCGGCAAATCTCCCGTGAAAAGGAAGAACCTAGTAAAATCACTTACTAGGTTTTTGCTAGATAGATATTAACGTCCTTCATCGATTGGTATACAAAATTCCAAATATTAAGAAATTTATCGAGAATGGAAAAACCTAGCAACCCACTATTCCGATGGATAAACCTAGCATGTTATTCAGGCTTCAGATGAAAAACCATAGTAATTACCTCTACTCTAATCATGAGATACGAAGATTTTTACAGCTTTAAAGACGTCGCGAGACAAAAAAAGAAGGACGAGAATGCATTCCCCAGTCTTAATTCAATTAAAGTTGTGCAGTTTCGAAAAAATTAAAGAGAGATATTTTATAAAAAAACACACTGTGATGATGAATTTATCCCTTTCGCTTTCTTAAAGCCTAAATGTTGTATTGAGATGCCACCAATCAAAGATAGCGGGGTAAATCCCAAGAAAAAAGGCAAGATAATAAAAGACCTGGTGCCTTCATTACTAAACTAAAAACGATTATTTTTGGAAAAACTGTCATTGTTAGCTTACCGTGAATTAAAATGCAAGATCTAATATAATTTTCAGATATATGCATTTAATTTTTTTTGGGTCCACAAGTAGAAGTAACTATTATTATTTAAGTGGTAGCTAGATACTTTAATAGTTAAGTATAGTACATGTTACTACTAGGTTTTTTCCCAGTAAAATATGAGAAGATAATTAGTAAATAACTACTAGGTTTTTTCGAAATATAATTCGAAGCTTCCTTTAAAAAAACTTTTAAGTGATATAAAACTATAAAAAAAACTTTTTTGAAAAGGAATAAAAAAAAAAAATTTCAAAATTAACTTTTATAAAAAGCAACTTTCTTAAAAATATTTTTGTTGTAATGAATTGGCAAGAGTTTTCACTTATTTTGCTTCTCCTGAAAAGTAGTCAAAAACCAGTTACTAGGTTTTTCCTTTTTACGGGAGAAATAACGCTGTTTATGGACATAACCTAGTTGGATGAACGCTATACTATTGATATTGGTGCCTTTGGTGGATGGAAGCTTTCCCCCGGTCTGAACGCGACCTTTTTAGCCGGCTGCCGAGACCTCCCGAATGAAGGCAGAGATTCGAAGAAGTAAAAAAATGATAAGTCGGTTCCGGATCAGTAAAACGCTATTTCTTGGATGGCTTGGTTGGTAGAGGGTGGAAATTGAAGATCTACAGTGAGTTTTTTTAGGGAATAATTTTTTTTGTCAATCCTGCCAGTTGCAACGTGCTCTTGCGAAAGGCCATTTTCCAAAATGACAATTTGCAAGAGCAATCTACGGTCAACTATGAAGCAAGGAAAATCGTTGTTATTTTTGTTCAATAAAAAAGAACTAATAATCTAGATTATGGTAAAGTCATACAACGATTCAAGATTTTACATGATAGAAAACTGTTTTTTTAATCGAGAAAAATTTAATTAGGTTAGTTTTATTGTAAAAAATATAGATGTTCTAACTGTCTCTGTTTAAAGGATTAATTAAAAAATTATAACATTTCACATTATGATTTTAATTGCTTATTGTGCTATGGCCCTCCTAATCCGAAATGCTGTACCAGCTCTTGTACTTTCCAAAATATTGTCTGCACTTTGAGCAACCCCTTAAAGATAGTAGTGCACCTTGCTAGAATGGTCCAGAAAAGTGGTAGGGTGGTCTAAATGGTCACAAAAAATATTAGAGCGTTAACAGACCATCAAAACTAGTGATACCGTAGGCAAAATCGGTTATATTTCTCCCTTATCCAAAAATAACCGAACCGAAATACGATATACTTACGGAGGCTTAACGGGACCCGCTCGGTTATTTTTTGCAACCAACCAGATTTATTTCTGTGCAAAAACTGCAGCTGGTAGGTGATAATTCGTTTTTTTGTTTAGATAGGTTTTTAATTTTTTTGTGAAAGTGAACTTGCAAAAACAGGAATTGTTGTTTTCTTCTCTATTCTATTTACATTGGCAGTTTGTATGTGGGTAAAAGAATACGGTTACGGTAATTTGTGTTTGTGGTTTAAAACCTCTTTTTAGCATCTAAATTACGGTAATACGGTAAGCAAATAACGACGATAAATTAGTGGTCTATTAACTCTCTATTAGAGACCTTTTGCACCTATAATTTTGATGCCTTTTTACTTTATCGCTTATTTCGGGCATGCACATTTACGAGGTAATAACGGAATCCCTTACTAACCGATAAAGTTTGATGTTACCTACGGGAGAATACCGCATCCCTTATAATTGACATGGTTGCCGACAGTAAAACGTTAAGTAGTGTATTCTTTTTAATTGTAAAGATAAGTGGCAATTTTTGTTTAGTCATTTTCTTTGCCTAGAATTTCGTAAGAAATGTAAAACATTGATTTGCACTGGCAACTATGACAATTGATTTCGATCTGTTTATCATAACCTCTCTTTTCTCTGTTGTGTTGTTGAGTACTTAAAGATTAACAATAATTAAAATTCACCGTAAAAAACACAGGAATAAGATATTCTAAATGAAAAATATTATTGGACAAATTCTTTTTGTAAATCTTTATAATAATAAATATCGTATAAAGTCGGTCATAAACAAATCAAAGGCAAAAACTAAAAATGCTGTCTTAAAAATAACGTGACGTTAGCTACGTCAGAACGCGTTATTAAGCGATAAAGTCACCTAACGGAGATTTTTTGTAAGAGGTGCAAAAGGTATCTAATAGAAAAAAACTAAAATACGGTTCCGAGCACTTTTTTGATTTTTTGCCGAATAAGCTCCGATATTTGAATATTTCGAATTGCTGGCCTTAGAAGGGAATTTTAGCTCATTCGGCACAAAATCATCTAATTTTTTATAGAAATGTAGTTAGTATTTATTTAGCATCTAATTTTCTTGACCATTAAGCCCACGGCTTTTCTGGACCATTCTAGCAAAGTGCACTGCAATCTTTAAGGGGTAGAGCAAAGTGCTATAGCCCGAAACTACAAGAGCACAAAATTTGTTTACTTGGTATTTAGTTAGCACAAAAATAGCACTAATTTATTCCAATATCAAAAACACCACCAACCTCGTCTTTCATTAAAACTCAAAATATGTATGTGTATTCTTTCATAAAAAGGCAAATGTGTACTAGATCTAAAGTTAGCAGTGCACTATGTGGACTTGAAAAAATATGCAGAAAAAATAAAAATATATAAAATTTTTTATGGAAATATACTACCACTTTTCTGGAACATCCTAGCACGGTACACTGCTATCTTTAACGGGTAGCTCGGAAACCACAAGAGCACAAAATCTGATGAATGAGCATTTAATTAGCACTTAACTAGCAATAATTTTTCCAATCATAAAATTTTTGCATTGCTGACTTTGTACTGCTAAATTTGGGAACGTTCACGATTGACCCATTTGGAACACAAATGTAGCATTTTGATGACACTCCAATATTTTTTTAAGAAAATTTTTGCGTTCTCATGGAATTGTTCATCGACTTCGGCCGAGCAGTAAAAAAGTAAGCAACGCACTCAGTGACTCATGTACAGATTTTATTAAAATGCTATAGTATTTCCGATTTGCTAAAAAAGCTAAAATTTGGCGCAGACTAACAGGAATTATGACAAAACCCCTTGAAAAAATTTAAAAGCTCCAAGTACCATAACGTCCTAATACAAAGGAAGATTATTTTGCTGAAGTTGTGCCTAGTACGAACAGATATTCCACCATAATGGCAATATGAAGATTGGTTGAAAGGGGAGGACAACCAAAAATAATATGCTGTGATAATGGAACAATCTATAGGAGCTGATTCCGAACTAAGAGGATGTTTATCTAAATTGGACTACCAAAAGATAAAAAATGTAGACGAGAATCAAAAATAATATGCTATGATAATTGGACAAACTTTATAGGAGCTGATTCTGAGGTACAAAGCTGTTTTTTAAGTATCTGAATTGGACTACCAAATATATCAAAAATCCACTTATTCGAATAACATATTGGATAAGTTTTGTATGACAAATCAATAAAACAAAGTTCTGGTGACAGTATTTGCGGAAGTGGAATTTTTAATCAATTCAAGGCCCTTGACAAGAGTATCATCTGCGCCCACCTAACTGGAGTGATGAAAATTTCGTCTTGGGTCTAACCAATTTTACCCAAAAGGCGGCAAAAGAGCTCTACGACACTTTTCCAAATATACTAAAACTACGGTCGTTTTTATGAAACGAGTAATTAAAACTATTAAGATTAAACTATAGGTAGGTTTTGAGCTATTTCCTTTATGCTCGTATCTCCAATTATTATTCTCTTAGATTTAAGGCCTGTACTTTATTATCTAGCAGTGTATTTTTGTATTTATGTCTTCCTTTAAAATCTGAACTGTCTCTTTTTTTTAAAGCTTATTTTGTTTGCATTTTTCTTAGATCATATTTAAACTTTTTGCGCATTGCTATTTCGTACTTTTTTGCAATAATTGGGTAGACAAACTAGCTCATTACCTGATTTTGTAGGAAATTGTTTTTTTTTCTTAATTTTTTTCTAGTTTTTTTAAAACTTTGTTTGCTAGGTAAACCCTTGTTTATAAGATTGTAATATCTTTATAAAATAATAAAATAAAATTAAGCAAGTAAAAGAGTATCATCTGATCCCAATGAATTAGAGAGTCTAACGCTCAATCATTTTCTCTTGGATACT
The DNA here is from genome assembly GCA_963921995.1 of Oxystoma pomonae. Taxonomy (NCBI): domain Eukaryota; kingdom Metazoa; phylum Arthropoda; class Insecta; order Coleoptera; family Brentidae; genus Oxystoma; species Oxystoma pomonae. The sequence continues at coordinate 96,144,277 of OY998165.1, forward strand.
TCAAATGGAGAACTGTGTTATATCCCAGAATTATGAGTGCTCTCGGAAAGAATGAAGAAAAAAATAAACATTTTCCCTCTTTTATAGCCAAGTTTAACATTTTTAAACTAATAAAGAGAACATTTTTTTTTATGAGGATTAGAGAACTTGGGTACATTTTTGGTATATTAAAATGGGCTTTTTTTAACTCTTAAAAAAAATGTATGTGTTATTCTTGCTGCAATTTATATGTTTAATTGTTACTTTTACGAAAACAAGGAAATCCGCTAGTGCCTACTTCCCAACAAACACAAATTGTCGGCATCAAATCGGGCCAACATCGGTAACATCGGCAGTGCATCGGTGATCCGTTGGCCCGATTTAATGCTGAAGATATGATAATAGGCTTTTCGTGCAATTCAGTAATATTTGTTAAAAAGTATTTCTAATTTAATCTTCATTTTCATATGAATAGCTAGAATAATTTTGAAATGAATAGATAGTAAACTTTATAAATGTATTTTAAAACAATAAAGCTTTTTTTTAAATTTCTACTCTACAAAGGGTGCAACCTAATATTTCTTAAATAAAGTATTTGCTTACCGGAATATACCTCTTTCTTCGGCAACACTGGAAGTTTCTGCCCTATAACATCGACTTATTGCGCATAGTTTTAAAGGTAATTCTTTGATATTGCAGACACTGTTGGCTAGCAATCCTGCTAGGGCTATTTCTGAAGTTCCTGATAAACAATAATCAGGTTCATGCAAATTAGGGTCCAAAGTGTAGACCTAAAAAATTCAAAATCTTTGCAATTTAAATACCAAAAAATTTTAAAATGTGTTAATTTAACCTTAGATAGAGAATACCAAGATAGTTAACCAGTGAGTGGAAGGGAGAATAGTTTTATGTACTTCCGCTCGTTATAACTTGCGGAAACGATGGCATTTAAAAATTTAGTTTCGCCGAGTAATTGTAAGAGGGCCCAGCGGAGAGCACAAAAACTAAGTCAAATTTGGCCAATTCGAAAGCACAGACATAAATCGTTTTCGCGGGATGTTGGATTAGAAAGTATTTATTTGCAATAACATATTTTTGTAAAATGATTGATATTTTTGGGTTTAAACTTGGAAGTTTTGATTCATCGGGTCAAAAGCGGTTTACTATGAAGAACTTGTGGTCCAGTAGTTGATTACAAGGTTCATAACCAAGAGGTTTTAGGTTCGGATTTCGGTTGGTCCCACCACTTTCTTTTTAAATAAAACTGCAAATGTTACATAAAAACTGAATGTCACCTATAACTTTTAATATTTCACTCATATATACTGTGTCAATTTAATGTTTTTTTAAATTGTAATGAAAATTAAAATCTTAACATAAAATGAGTTTACCAAATAAGTCTTCTTAATAAATTATTTAATTAATTATTTAAGAAAAGCGCCACTTTTCGCACACAAATTACTGCCCTGGTAAAATTTTCCCCTCGAATCTCATCCAGACCGGAGAAGTTTTTATCATGGTTTTATAAGTTCTATAGGATCCAATGAGAAGGCCAATATTTTTTTCGATAATATTTTATAATCTTTTAGAAGCAGAGAAGATTATATAGGGAATATATGATGTTTTATCAGCTTGTAGTTTTAGAATAATTTATAAGATTGGATAAGACTAGTTACTTTTATGAGAATCAAAGATGTTTTATAAGACAGAAGTCTAGGATATTTTATCAGTTTGTATAAGGGTGTGGGTTTGGAGAAGATTTTATCAACGAATACACAGTTTTAAAGGAGATTTGATGAGAATGAGGTAATAAGGATGTTTGAGGAGATTCTATCAGTATCGTGATTATAGAAGATCCTATGAGCAATGATTTTGGAGAAGTTTCTATGGGTTCTTGTGGGATCGGTTTCTAGAATATTTGAGGAGATTCTATCAGTATAGTGATTATAGAAGATCCTATATGAGCAATGATTTTGGAGAAGTTTCTATGGGTTCTTGTGGGATCGGTTTCCAGGATATTTGACGAGATTCTATCTAGTATCGCGATTCCTATCAGCAATGATTTTGGAGAGGTTTCTATGGGTTCTTGTGGGATCGGTTTCCAGGATATTTGATGAGATTCTATCCAGTATCGCGATTCCTATCAGCAATGATTTTGGAGAGGTTTCTATGAGTTCTTGTGGGATCGGTTTCTAGAATATTTAATGAGATTCTATCAGTATCGTAATTCCAGAAGATCATATATAAGCGCAATGATTTTGGAGAAGTTTTTATGGGTTCTTGTTGAATCGGTTTTTGGAATATTTAATGAGAATCTATCAATATCATGATTATAGAAGATCCTGCAATGATTTTGGAGAAGTTTTTATGAGTTCTTGTAAGATCGGTTTATAGAATATTTGATGAGATTCTATCCAGCATCGCGATTCTAGGGGTTCCTATCAGCAATAATTTTGGAGAAGTTTCTATGAGTTCTTGTGGGATCGGTTTCTAGAATATTTGAGGAGATTCTATCAGTATCGTAATGCGTTTGGAGAATATTTTATGATTTGACAGGAATAGTAGGTATTAAGGATTTTTTATAAGACAAGCAAATCATTTTGTGAGTTAATTTAAGAAGCAGGTATGCATGGTCTGAAAATTCTCGTTACTATGAAATTACCAATTACCTTGATACAAAATTGATGTCCCCACGCTTTAGCCCCACTATGCACTTTTCAGTCTTGAGATATACGTTAATCTCTTTGCCTATATTCGTTTGGCCAGATTTTAAGGAAAGACCAACCAAACTATCATAAAGACATGTTGATAATTCTTAAAATGATTATACTTGTTTTGCCAAAATTTTTAAACAATCAATATATGTCCTACTTTAATTTACCTTATCTAACTTATTTATTTCTGTCAATTTTATTTAGAAAAATAAAACCGAACCAAAATCCGAATAAAATCCTTTAGCCCATTAGATAATCTGGAAGTATGATATTGATAGTACCCTTTAATATTCTACAAAATAATACTATTGTCCATAATCACGTTACTGATAGAATTTTCTCAGATATATCCTAGAATTTGTTTCAAAAACCCACCGAAAATCTAAAAATATACATAATAATATAAATAAATAATCTCTTCTAGTATCCTACAAACTGATCCCAACAAGTACTTATAGAAACTTCTTCAAAAATCTGCTCCAATATCCTTGAAAACGTTGCAAAAAACCACCAAGAACACAATTTCTAGATTCATCATACTCATGGAATCTCCTGAAATGTCCCAGAAACCGATCTCACAAGAACTCAGAAACTTTTCTAAAATCATACCCCATAGGATCTTCTAGAATCACGATACTGATATAATCTCTTCAAATATCCCACATGTACCCATAGAAACTTCTTCAAAAACCATAATTAAATGCCAATTAAGTAACCAAATTTTGTGCTCTTGTAGTTTCCGAGATATGACCTGCACTGCTAGCTACCTGTTTAAGATAGCAGTGCACCATGCTAGAACGGTCCCAAAAACTGGTAGGGTGGTCTAAAGGATCCAGAAAATTAAATGCTGCCATATCAATAAAAAAATTCTATATTTTTTACTTTTTTCTGCATATTTTCTAAAATAAACTTGGTGATGCACTGCTAACTTTAGGTCATACACATATTTGAGTTCTGATGAAAGAAGACGTTGGTGGTGTTTTTGATATCGGAATAAATTAGTGTGGTCTTGTAGTTTCCGAGATATGACCTGCACTGGTAGAGTGGTCTAAAGGGTCCAGAAAATTAAAAGCTAATTAAATGCTGCCATATCAATAATAAAATTCTATATTTTTTACTTTAGGTCTTACACATATCTGAGTTCTCATGAAAGAAGACGTTGGTGGTGTTTTTGATATCGGAATAAATTAGTGCTATTTAGGTGCTAATTAAATGACAATTAAGTAACCAAATTTTGTGCTCTTGTGTAGTTTTCGAGATATGACCTGCATTGCTAGCTACCAGTGCACCATGATAGAATGGTCCAGAAGTGGTAGGGTGGTTTGAGTATTCCAGAAAATTAAATGCTAATTAAATGCTACCATTTCAATAAAAAAATTCTATATTTTTTACTGTTTCCTGCAAATTTTTTCACATTAACTTGGTGCATCGCATATCTCGGAAACTCTAAAAGCACAAAATTTGGTTACTTGCAATTTAATTAGCACCTAAATAACACTAATTTATTCCAATATCAAAAACACCACCAACGTCTTCTTTCACGAGAACTCAAATATGTGTACGACCTAAAGTTAGCAGTGCACAAGGTTAATTTTCAAATAATATGCAGAAAAAAAGTAAAAAATAAAACTTCCCACTACTAAATGTTTATATTTTTATAACTTAACTCAGGTGGCCATTAAAACTAAGGCTTTAGTAAAAAGCAGTTAGAAGCATAAATATCAACAGAGAACGATTCAAATATATGATAAAAATACACAACAGTATAAAAAAACGCCAAGTTTAAAATGTATTCAAAAAGCGGCTGTATTTAGTATGAGCCTTGTCTAATTTAAAGTAACACTATATACAACTTAATTTAAATGCAACTGTTATTACTGTTAAAAGAGCTTTGTCAAATTTGGCATGTATAACTATATACAAGAAATTAAAAAGCAGTAAAAATACAAGCCTTGTCAAATATGTCTTTTTTGGTGTGCGTTATGTTTGGTAATTATGTGCCAAACCTCTTAAATATTTTATTATGTTTCGGTTTGGAAAATCATTAACAATATTAAGAATTCTTTGGTCAGCTTCTCTATATTTTCTTAATTTGATTTGAGGAGTGTTACCGGCCACAAGTTGTTCGTAATAAATATCCCTATTTGCCTGAAATTTTTTTAATCCATCTCTAAGTTTCCAAATCGTTGGATGATCCATTCCCAATTCTGTCTGTATTCTCCGGTGTGATGCCTCCGCATGGTTGTTGGTTCTACCCATAAAAACAAAATGGTTTTATTACGGTATATTATACGTAACAATAATTGGGTGTGGTTAAAAACATATACTGCAAATTTTGTTTTATAATTAAACAGTGTATTTTTAAAATATTTTTTTCGCGTCTACTTGTCTCTGCGTCCAGTTGGCCGCGCCCACTTGGCTCCGCGCCCACTGTAACTAATAAGTATTTTTTAATTTTTTGTCAATATCATAGCAACATGTTGGCAAAATTTCAGGATGGAGAAATCATGGGTTCATAGTGAAAAAAAAATATTGAAAACTTATAAACATACAAAATTCCAACATAAGTGTTTTAATTTGTTATAAAAAAACTTTCCATTTATTTCTACAACAACTAATAAGAGAAAATCATAAACCTTTCAAAGATTTACTACTTTTCAGATGGGTGCGCAGGCCAATTCAAAAATAAAAAAAAATTCATCAGACTTTGTTACCATCAAGAAGAATTTGAGGTAAAAGCGGTAAGGCACTTTTTTGCCACTTTCCATGGCCAGAGCGCTTGTGGTGTCCTAGGTGGTACCGCAAAACGTTTAGCAACTAAAGCTAGTCTTCAAAGGCCCTACCAGGACCAAATTATAATGCCAGTTATATGATAAATTATGGTGGTTAGCCTGTATCATTGGAGATAATGAAGAATCTGATTAACTTAGTAAGTTTTTTACATCCAAATGGACCGGCTAGTTCATTTTATTATCCGACACCTAAAGCAGACATTTTAGTAGTAGAAAAAAATACTAAGTATTAAAAAGGGTTTTGCCTCTTACTCTGCATGACCAAATATGAAATATTGGATTCTTCAAAAATTTTAGGAAAAAGAAGCTAAAGCTGAAATCATCTAATTTTCTTCCTTTATAATTTAGTTTTTGAGTTTTTTTATTTCCTTTTAATAATGTTTGAGTTTTATCAAAATAAATACCACTATATTGCATGCATTTTTATTGTTATTATTTTTTTTTTGCCTTGTTCCAATAATTTTTCCATCCTGAAATTTTGCCAATATGTTGCTAAAATATTGAGAAAAATATAAATTTTTTTGAAAAAATTAAAAAAATGCTTTTTGGAAAAATTAAAAAAAAACTTTTTTTTCAAAATTACATTTTTTTTTTAATATAAAGTATGTCATGAGATACCTCGTTCGAAAGGAACTTTAAAATAAGCCATATATCGCTATTCTAGTGTTAGTAGTTCTCGAGATTATATTTTTTCTGGGTGCGTCTTGAGGATAATTTGACCGTTTTTTTGATTTTCAAAAATTAATTAAAAAAAAACTAATGATCTGAAATCTGAAATTTTGGATTTTTGATACTATTTATGGGTAGAATAACTATACCAAAAATTATCAAAATCCAAACCATTGGTTGAACAATCTCTTTTTAATTATGTGACCACTTCGACTGCTTCACCTTCACCTCCCCTCACAGCCAGTTTCTTGGTATGTCACTGTAAAAAATAATCACTTACTTGTGTCCTTTCACCCCTAGTGTTCATTCCACAGCTCTCAATGATATGCCTAGGCAAAATATCAGGAACTGATACAATTTCAAATCCATTCTTTAGCAACTGTCCAGTAAAATATTGAATGAGAGCATGTTCTAATTCTGCCATTTCTCCTAGTAGATAATAGCTCCTATTTCCTGAAATATTGCCTAATTGATCTGTTCTAACTAAATTTAGACGTTTGACTATTTCATGAAATTCTTTATATTGGTAGTTATCATTTTTTGAACCAGATAATTTGACTATTTTAAGGTCATCTCCTAAATTGAAAATTTCTGGATGTGTTTGATTTGGTATTAGCAAACATTCCTTGTCAAATTCGTTTTGAAGAATTTGGTATTGAGGCTCGGTTTGGTTAAGTTCAATTATCTTGTTTTTAAGCTGTTGGACAAGTTCAATATTGCCAACACCTTTGCGTTTAGTGATATTTTCTTGAATTTTATCCAAATTATTAGGGTCGCATAAATACTTCTCGTCGAGAGACTTTGGGATAGTATTCCATGACGAGTTGAAACGCGTTAGTTTTGTGCAACACTCACCCAAAGGAAATTTCATTAAAAATTTTGAAAATGAGTTTTTGAAAATATTCATTGTATTCAAACTATTAAGTTTTGTTTGAAACGATAAAAATTATATATATATACATAAATATAAAACTAGCTTAATGGCAGCGACGCGCGGTGAAATTTGGCACAAGGGAAGCAGTTTTTTGAAACTTATCTATTTGTAATGTAATTGTATTTTTGTATTATTTTTTGCAAACTCGTCTATAATTTTGTTGTAGAAGCGTGGATGCTGAGACATTGTCTTAACAAGTTGATTATCAATGAATAACAATCTTTTCCTGTTCAATTACACAAATAAGTCTTAATCCATTTAAACACTGAAAAACTATGAACCACTATTACTATTAGCTCAAATTGTCAACACTCACATAATTTTACTACTTCTAAATATGCTTTTGTTAACTCTGTCAATAACTCACTGGTAGAATTTTTTTAATTAATTTCCTCAATCTCATATATCACTGCTAGTTCCGAACGTAACAGAGCCAAATCAAAGTACTGCCCATAATGACATTTTAACTGGTTTTCCGGAAAATGTTTTCCCTTAAATGCATTAAAATTACGCAATTCAAGAAAATTTAGTTCTTTGAAGTTTTTAAATCTGTTGTCTGTTTCATTAATAATTTTATCCAAAAATTTGAAAAAAAGTAGTTGATAATATGTTTTAATATCTTGAATACCATCCTCGCGCATGCGGTTTTTTTTGTGGCCCCAAACCATTACTATTTGCATTTTCCCAACATTTATCAAAATCATCTCTTTTTTTGTTAATTATATTTTTGAATTCACCAATTCTTTGTACACAGGACCCGATATCATTTGTTTTACATTGTAGTAAATTAAATAGATTATCCTCCAAATAATCTGAAAATGGAAATATTTCTAAAAAAAACAGAAGTAAGTTAAGTTAAATCATTTTGTAAACTATCTAAAAATCCTCTAGACCTATTTAATGTATCTGGATCCCACTTGATGCTATTCTGCCACATGCTTTCAAATAATTTAATTAAAAAGAATCACAATGTTCAAAAATGGCTAATACTAGGAGCAACTTTGGATAATCTTTGCTTTACAATAATTGTATCCAATGCATGTGTGCCTTTGGTAGATTTAGAAAAAAAAAGCAGCTATTCCCCTTAATGTTGCAAAAAAAACTTTACATTCCTTAAACTGAATTACTGATTGACACAAAACTAAGTTCAATTTGTGAGCAAAACAGCGTATAGAAATTGCACTTTTACTTGGAGCTTGCCCAAATGTCCAGGCATTACAGCAGCACCATTATAACTTAGGACTATTAATTTTTCACGTGCATGAATATTTTTAATAAGTTCACATACAATTTTATACAAAGCATCAGCTGTTCTATCTTCTGACATATTAATAAAACCTAAAATCTTTCCTGTATGTTTCTGTCTGCATTTACAACAGCATCACAGCAGAAAGCTGGCTACAATTGGTAAAATCAGTGGTTTCATGTAAGGTAATGACAACAAAGCATGCTTCTTTAATTTCTTCTTTAATTTTGTTTAAAATAACAGTGGAAATAGCAGAAATTAAATCATTTTGAATTTGATTAGATGTTCCTTGTACCACACCACTCTGTGCTAAATGAGCTTTTAAACACGGGTCATACTTAGATAGTAGAGAAACAAGATCTAGATAATTGCCTCTATTTATAGAAAAAGTTGATTCCTCCTGATCTCTAAAACCAGGTTCATGTTGGCCCAGAAAACATACAACATCAATTAATCAAAGTCTTTTTAACATATCTCTATTTTTATCAAGAGACATTTTACAACCTTAAGTAAATTATTTAAGTCACAAAAACTGTTATAATTCCAGACCCCATTTCCATGAACAAAAAGCAAACACAGCCAGCAAAAAAGATTATTTCGTTTCTCACAACCTGTCAGCCACACATATTGCTCATAATATTTATCAGCAATAAAATGTCTTGTGGAAGTTTTTATTTTTGTTGTTAGATGTTTCATTTTAGGCTTTGGCCTACCTGTATATATTTAACTTTTTATTAAAACTCTGAGAAGAAAACCAAAAAAAGAAAACAATCACATAACTCTACAGTTTTAATGGCTGCTACATCATTTACCACCAAATCATCTGCTGCCAACGTAGCCACCTTGTCATTGCACTAAATGGATAGGTATTTAATCCACACAGTTTCTCTATTCACTGACAAACTGCCTACAACTTGACCTCTCCACATAATTTTATATGCTAAGTAAAAAGAAACTTAATTTGTTGTTTATAGATGCTTGATGCACCATTCTGTGTGGGTTGAGCTCACCTTTTCTGTGATCATCATCCAACAAGCAAGACGTTTTGTGTATCCTTATTCAACGCATGTGACAAAGTAACATTTATTGTCTTTTCTTTATGCTCTGCATAAACAAAATATCAATTTTTATTTTGTATCACCGTATCACCATTATTATTTTAATTTTTTGTAATATGTTAGGGCAAGCAATGCGTCCCTTGATATATATATACCGCTCGCCGCTGCTCACATATTAATTATTAAAAATAAAACTTAAAAACTTCTGACAAATGTAAACAGTAAAAGTCAGGTTAAGATTTAGCGCCCATTCTTTATAAAAAGCACGATTTAGCTTACTCAATAGAATGCCCAAACAGGCTTCCGTCATGGGAAGCGAACTATTTTAACCTAGACAAAAAAAGCAATATTTTACTTTGTCTGCTGTAGCTTTTCAAAAAGCCAACCAAAACAAAAAATCTTTCAGCCATTTGCACCAATATTTACTTATTTAGGGGTTACCTAGAATAAAGTGGCCTAGGTTAAAGAAGAGTTTCGTTTGTATTTAGAACACCCCTAAACTACCTTAGGTGATCCTCAAATCTAGGGACCTGTTTTTGGTCCCTTAGCGCTTCCCTAACCTAAAACTAAACTAGATTTAGGTGTCACTTAATGCTAGGTTACCCCTAAATATGTTGGTGCAAATGGCTGTTTGAAACTTTTGTGACTTTTGACAGCAGCCCACTAATAAAATCGGCAACACCGAACGGTCTTTCTCTTTTTTACCTTTACCGTCTGTGAAGTGGACGAGTGGACGTTTTTACTTCTTCATAAAAATGGTAAGTAATTTTTCAGAAAATAAATGTATAGGATTAATCTTTATAATTGGATCTTTTACCTGAAAGCAAAACGTAATTTAGATGACTGCTCTTTATGCGGATATTTCTGGATAACTTTTCAGATATTTTAACCTCCAAATCTTCAATTTTTTGGTACCTATAAAAGCCCGATATATAATCGGAAGCTGACTATAGGACTACCTACATTACTTTCCGAAAGAAATATTGGTAATTATGTAGTATACGGTTTTCTGCCATTTTTGATTTTTTTTGAAAAATTCTTTATGGGGGCACCTTCTAGGGTCCCTAGGACCCCAAATCCGCCTGTGCCCGATTTTTTTTTTTTTTTTAACGAGAAAAAAGGGTGCCCAGGGGGGGTTGTAAAGTGTTTTTTAAATTGTTTTGGGTTGGTTTGGATTAGGTTGGGTTGGACTGTGTTGGTTTGGTTTGTTTTAGTGAAAAAAAATTAAAAAAAAAACAAAAAAAAAAACAAACGGCGCAGACGGCAGAAATATTTCTTTGGTTTTTGTTCACCTACTAAAATATAAAATTTGATTTTGTAGGGATTTGTAAAGGTAGTCAAAAATAAACAATACTTCAAAAGGTACCAAGTTAAATTCAAGAGGCGTCGTGAGGGTAAAACCGACTATTATGCCAGAAAACGTCTAATTGTACAAGATAAAAACAAGTACAATACTCCCAAATATCGTTTGATTGTTCGTCTGTCAAATAGAGATATTACTGCCCAAGTGGCTTATTCTAGAATTGAGGGTGATAAGATTGTATGTGCTGCTTATTCCCATGAACTTCCAAGGTTAGTACTTTACCCAAAACTTTTCTTCATAACATAACAAGAAGGCTTTTTCCTTACAATAGTAACTTGTATTGTCTACTTTTCATTATGACATCATCATTCAAAAATGAGATTTATAAAAAAAATAATACAAATTAAAAAACAATACACAATCAATACACCTCATTTTAACCTCATATTTTTCAAGAAACCACATTGCCTAGGCTAGTAACATAGTCTGGTTACTTGTGACATGGCATGGGTTATTCTGCAAAGAAAAACTGAAAATGAGTAGTAGTTACTTTGAGGAAAAACTCTTATAAGGCAAGAAAAATCTAAGTTTTGTCTCAGTCTTTAAATTCAATCGTTGTTGCTCTAAAGATGGAATACTTAATTTTTTTTTCAATTGGCATCTAAGGGTAATTCTATGGTAACAGTCGTTATACTAAAACTATGGTTTTATAACTTTCAATGCCAGCTACTCGCAGGTTAAAAATATTGTCCATGAAGTAGTAACTAAGGTATACCATAACTAATAATAAAAGTTGAATATTTCTTTACTTTTAACATGTGTGAACTTAAAAGTTGTATATAACATTATGCCTACACAAATTCACTGTAAAATAGTGTATGGTTTAAGAAAAAAAAATAGTAAACCTATAAAAAAAAAGCTTTTAAAAGGACCTTCTAGAATGCTTTTTTAAACCTCTAGGTAGACAGGGGGGGGGGGCATTTATAACAAATCACCCTGGCTTGCTATCATTTAAACAGTTTTTCATATCTACTAAAAACAAAATTTTTTTTTTTTTCAATAGATATGGAGTAAAAGTGGGTTTGACCAACTATGCTGCTGCTTATGCAACTGGTTTGCTCTTGGCTCGTCGTTTGCTGAAACAATTGGGCCTTGATGGTTTGTACCAAGGTACCACTGATGTCAATGGAGATGAGTACAATGTAGAAGCGGCAGAAGAAGGACCTGGTGCCTTCAGGTGAGCTCAGAATAAACCATAAATACTGTTTTTTTTTACATTTTCCTATCCAAATACATTTTAAAGATAAAGCTGGAATCTAGGGTTCTCTACTGATACTTTTTGTAATATTTGTCTGTTCTTGCAGATATGACCAAGCAAATTATGAAATATTTGGATCTATACTTCACAAAAATAAAAGTCAAAATTCTAAAACTATTACTAGAGAACCCAAGATTTAAGTTTTATCTTTAAAATGATACTAAAATTAGATAAGGAAAGGTACCAGCAAAGACTACGCCTAAGTATAAATGTGTTTCGATTTTTTTTAATGTTATGATGAATACAAGACACATGCGCGTCATATGACTGGTAAATTGGATGCCTAACATGAGCTTGTGGTCAAGTCTTTTGGACACAAACCCTCTAGTTTTGCTGAAGATTTCCATTAAAGATGATTTTAATGTGTCTCTGATAATATTATTTTAATTTTTTTAGCTTGTTAGTTTTTTACTTCTATTTTTCTCTTAATTTGACTTAATTTATTGCAGATGTTATTTGGATGTTGGTCTGAACCGCACCACAACTGGTGCTCGTATTTTTGCTGTCATGAAAGGTGCAGTTGATGGTGGTCTTAACATCCCTCACTCTACAAAACGTTTCCCAGGGTATGATGCTGAATCAAAAAGCTTTAATGCTGAAGTTCATCGCAACCACATTTTTGGAATACATGTTTCTGAGTACATGAAGTCCCTGGAAGAAGAAGACCCAGAGGCTTTTAAGAGGCAGTTCAGCCAATATATCAAGTTGGGAATCAATGCAGACCAGGTAAATAGTACCTACTTTTTTTCAACTTTTGCAATAAGATATGGTGTAACCTATTATATTGTCTCATTTTGAGGTAATCGTGACTTGGAGGATAATTTTTGATAATCTCCAATGCTTTTTGTTAACCAATTTTGCTGATTTTTACTTTTAAAAATTCTCTATGTTCTGCTAAATTCAAGTTTATTTTATTTCGTTAAAATTAATTTTATACCCCAATGTTAAAAGCACATGGTTGACTTCCCATAGTGCTATAGCATAATTGAGAGCATGATATTAAAAATTAATTTTCTTACAATAAATTTGCATGATCAGCAAAAGTTTGGAGCTAATTGATGATTTTCATATTTGCTTTTTCCTTTTTGCGGCTGTGTTTTTATGTGATCCTCTTAAGCCCCATTCTCAGAGCAAGCAACACTGTTGACCAATAGCAACTAAGCAGCTTTTCCCCATAATTATTTAATTTAAATGAGCCATGACAGTCACCATATTTAGCAAGTTTTTCAATGTTTTTGTTTTAAATTGTTTCTGTTTTATAATTTTAAATAATTCTGATTATGTTCTATGTAATTTTAAATAATATATTCTAAAGTTTATATGATTACCAGGCATAGTCTAAATTGGCCTATATATTGCTCAGTCAATACTAAATAAATATTACACAGTATAATAGATTACAAGAAAGTAAAATATTATTAAGACATACCTTCCACAGGTACACCTCTTTCCAAATTCTCTGGACCAATTTCAATATGGTGGTTGACAATTAAACACAGAAGCTAAATGGAACTGTCATTGTCAGTGTCAAAAAACTGATCCACAGAAATTTGGAATGGAGTGTATTTCTCTTTTTTTGGCCCTTTTTTTGGTTTGTGCCAAGGATAAACAGCAATTAACATATCCTAGTTCATCATTAAATCATTGTTATTATTTAAACAAAAATATAGCCTCAAAAAACAAATGTTTTGCAACACCCAGAGACAGTGGATGACAGTCAGTTGTTGTCAGTGAATTCCACTGGCGAGTCGAGGGGTTTAGTTTGAACTGCATTTGCAACATTTAATGGTTACTACCTTCTTATTATTAAATTAATATTTTTTTGCAGATTGAAAACATGTACAAAAACGCGCACTCTTCTATCCGTGCCAACCCAGAGCATGAGAAGGTTGAGAAGAAGAAGCCTGAGAACCCCAAGAGGCACACCAGGAGAAAGCTTACCTTGGCTGAACGTAAGAACAGAGTGGCTCAGAAAAAGGCTTCTTTCCTGGCTAAGTTGCAGGAGCAGGAATAAGCATACAATGTTCAAGTTTTATAATTTAATTACAAAAATGGTGTAATAAATAAAATTGCACTTTAAATATAAGCATTGGATTTATTTAGAATATTTGAATCACCTAAAAAAATGTTCCATTTTCTCACTAAAATAATGTTCGTGTTAAACATAGAAACAATAGACATTTTCATTTTATAATGGTCAAGTTTTTATGGTTGACCCAGAACTGCCATCAAAATGATGACTTCATTCATGGAGCTTCTTGCATGAAAACCTGGTTATAAAATTTTGAAACTATCCCCTTTACCAGAACCAGTAGTAAAATGAAAATGCCTAGTATCAATTATTGTCTATAACTGCTATAAAATAAGTGAGTAATTAAGTAATTTATTAATGGGAATATTATATTGGGTATATTTGTAGGATAGGCAATTTAGATATAAATTTTCTGAATAGAGGAAAAAATTAGAACCCAAATTTTTTTTTACATACTAAAAGCCCCCATTCCTACCCCCTCGGGAACTGTTATTTCTAACCTCCAAAAACCCGTTTTTCTTGGATAACTTTTAATGGTAACAGACTGTCAGTGGATGCATCTCATTGGGAACTGTCAGTTCTAGCCTTCAAAAAAAGAGTCTTTCTTGGATGACTATCAAATGGTGACAGAGTGACAAATTGGAAAATGTTGCAAATTTAATTCTCTATCAATAAGTAAATAGTGATAGTGTAGCTTAAACCACTCATACCAGATAAATTTTAAAAAAAGCCAATTTGAAAAATTTCTTGCATATCCCTTTTTAGCAGGGTTCTTAAATTAAATTTTTCCAGTGCATAGTCTGATTTTCTTAACTAGAAAATTTCAAAATGTACCAAAACTCTGATACTCCACTGTTACTGACATACAAAAAAAGGCTTTGCTTTTCACTGGATTTTATACTAGATAAAATTACATTTTCAACAACACCTTCTGCTTGTATTTGCTGTTTCTAGTAATAAAATAAAAAAAAATAAAATCATAATTGGTACTGGAAGATTAGGGGACCTTGGTTCTTTCATTTAAGGAATTTACTAAAAAAATTATGATTTAAAATTTTTTTTATGTTATCACTAGATGCAGCAAATACAAGCAGAGGGGTGTCATTGGAAATGCAATTTTATCTAGTATAAGATCCAGTGAAAAGTGGGGCCTTTTTTTGTATATATCGGTAACAGTGGCATATCAAAGAATTTTGGTACATATTGACATTTCCTAGTTAAGAAAATCGGACTATGCCATTGGAAAAATTTCATTTTCTGATATAATTTAGGTCATTGATCTTAGATCAACCCTACTTGTAGGTTAAGAAAATCTTGATGAAATGCTAAAAAGGAATATGCAAGAAATTATTCAAATTGGCATCATTTTTGCTTCAGTTTCTTTAATTTTTCTGGTAGGAGTGATTTAAGCTACACCATCACTATTTACTTATTGATAGAGAATTAAATTTGCAATATTTTTTCTATTTGTCAATTTTGACAGTCTGTCACCGTTTAGAAGTTATCCAAGAAAAAGTTTTTTGGAGGTTAGAAATAACAGTTCCCGAGGGGGTAGGAATGGGAGCTTTTAGTATGTTAAACGGTGGACCTTCCTTAGCTTGTTAATAAAAAAAAATTGGGTTTTAATTTTTTCCTCTATTTTTCCTATGTAGCTCAGCCTGTTGGGAGGACTTTATAATTTTTCACATATTTTTATTGGAAGTTGAATTAAGGTTTTAAAAGTTAATAGCCTAATTGGATAAACATAATTTACAGCAATAAGACTACAAATCTAAAATACATTATTTTTCTATTCTACTAAAATAATATTGTAAGTAGTGTAAAATGCAGAATTTTTCAAGTCTCAAAAAATTGTTAGCATCAGTAATATTCTGGAACTTTAAAGCAAGGAAATAAGCACAAAACACCAGTAACAATTTCTGTTACACATAATCCCAGTTGAATGAAACATATTATGTATTCAAAGCGAAGCACATAACTTTGCCATATCATTAAGTACAGCACTCCAATTACTGAAGGGATGGTTAGCAAAATGGCTAGGACCATTAGTAATTCTAAAAAAAAGTCAAAACATGTAATAATTGTTAAGGTTAGTTTTCTAAAGTTTTAGCATTATTTGTACAACTTTTTAGGAATTATGCTGAACCAAAACTTGCATGCTTACTTTTCTCAGTTAGATTTCCTCTTCTAGCTATAACAATTCGAAATATTTCCACTACACATAAAGCGGTTAATACACCAAAATCGGTCGAAAAATGCGGCAAGTCGTCGAAGTTTATATATTTTACGACATTCATGCCTATTTCACATACTGCGAATAACCCGAAATAATAAGAATTTAGGTATAAAAGCACCTCAAACGTTAGGGAAGTGTTAATTTTGCAGTTGGTGCCCATCGCATCGCCCTCTTGAAATACTACTGTATTGTTTGTATCCAAATTTTAAAAGAAAAACCTGAACTGAAAACCTTTCGTGATCGATTTTTGAATTTATAAGTTTTGGTAAGTATCTGACAATTTTTCGTTCTTTGCATTTTTTTTCGTTGACCACCTTTGCGGAAAGCTGTATCACGCTTTCCTTTCGAGTTGGTGCAGTGCTATTTTCGAGCGAGAACACACTTTTCTTAAAAATTCCCTTTCACATCTTTGCTAACTAGGAAGTGTATTCTTGAACAACGAGCGGCATAGATCTATGACGAATGATCACATGGGACGAAAACGTTATATTCTTGAGCGATGATCCGATCTTACGAATCTCATGAAAATCATACGTTCCATATCGCATGGTCCGAAACCGGGGAACAGCGTCAAATCTAGTGACGCTTGCGCAAAAAAAGTTATTTTTTAATGTTTTGCTTGCTAAACTACTTTTCATTTGTGGGAGGTGATAGATTAAGGTTGTCATATTTTTATTTTCAAAAAGCGGAAGTTTTGAAAATTCATATCTTACTTAATTATGATTTTCAGAAGAACAAATTGCTCTTTTTACTCTTTTATACTTACTTTGGTAATAGGTAAAAAAAGGTAAAAATCTGAAAACTGCCCAGAGACGGACTTCAGTGAAAGTGAAGAACAGAATAGGTACACTTCCGGCCACATAAAATGCGTACGCCGATTTTATATAGTGTATTAAGGGCCTCGCAACTCAGTAACCTTTTAGGTATTTCAAATTGACAAAAAATAGGGGTTATAAGCCACAGCACGTAACTCCACGTATCGTAAGTTTTGATCAAGTGCGCATGTGCAGTAAGCTCCAAACGTACGATACGCTTTACGCGTGGTGTATCGTTAAACCGTGTATCATACGTAAATGCGTAACCTCAGATCAAAAGAAAGTTGCTTATTATCTATGATGTCTGATATTCCCAAGCATCTAGCGAGGCGAGGTAGGTGGTGTTTTTCATACCTAAACAGCGTCAAACACTTTGGTTCCGCCACCTCAATCAAAGTTGAACCTTCCATAATGGGCAGTTCTATTCCCAAAAGCAGCCACTTCACGGATAATTTTCTTTATCGTCGTCATCAAAAATAAGAACATTAAGAAAATCTTCCATTTTTAAAATATAAAAAAAATACGACAATTTTTAGGTTATCTTTTAAAAAACAAAGCAAATGAGAGGGCCCTCTGCTCAACTACTTAACCAATTTAAAAGATACGCAAGAAGCGTTGCTTTAAGCCTTTTTTAGCTCGTCGTAGCTAGGCGATGTTATCCTCTCTGCGTAACGTACGTTGCGTTTACGCCATGCCGTGGCTTATAATCCCTAATGCAATCGTCAGTTTTGTTGTTGTCATACGCTTATATTTAAAAATGCCCTAACTAAACGAATTCGAAAAAACCCAAATTTTGGCAAAATTAGACGGTGGTTGGTCGGTTCGAAGAGAAGCGGTCCATTATGGACGAAACAAGGCTACAATTGTAAGAATAAGAAGAAAGTATCAAGAAGAAGAAACTGTTCGACGGAGACGAGGCACTGGCTTGACCCAAGTCAGTACGCCTCAGCAGGATCAGCAACTGATCGACTTTCTTGAAGACCACCCATTTGCGATGGCCCCAGAGGCGAAAATTGAGGCACATTTTCCTGAATCCATAAGATCGACACGCAGACGGATAAGCCGTTCTAGGCTTAGATGTCGCTTTGCTGCCAGGAAAATCTTACTTAGTGCGGAAAAGAAGCAACCTAGGTTAATTTTTGCACTAAACTATTCACTACAAGAAGAAGAATTTTGGCAACAGGTGATCTTCACGGATGAAAAAATCTTTCCACGAACACTCGAAAAATATATTGAATCCATGAAAGATTTAAGGCTGAGGTTTATGTTGATATGATGAGAAATGTTATGCGTCCAGAAGCAATCATTCTTTATTCAGAAGGTTTTGTGTATCAACAGGATAATTGTCCTATCCATACCGCACGCATTTCTAAGCAGTGCCGGTTCCAGCAAAAAACATCGAGGTTTTGCCATGGCCGGCAAAAACTCCTGACGCCAATCTTATGGAAAATGTGTGGGACCTTATAGCAAAAAAGTTAACATGAATGAATATTTTTCCCAGAAATTCCAGACATTTAATATGGAGCTCATAGTCAGAATGTACGACGAAGTCATTGTTTTAAATCCAAATTTATTTCAAAATTTAGCAGATTCCATTTTTTAATAATTTCTTTTTGATTTTGAACATTTTTGATTCTCTGTAAAGACTTAGATTACTCAAATTTACCGATCCTGCAGAGGTGCGCTGACTATGATTAAGTTATTGCTTTCCTTTCGCCAAACAGTTCCTTCTTCTAAACACTTTTTTCTTCTCGCACAATTGCGCTCTTGTAAAATGTTGAATAATTTTAAAAAACATATCTTTAATTCATTAGTATAGTAGTCTTATAGTAAAGTGGTGCCAGTCTCCTTATTTTTGTGTTTACAATGTCAAAAGATCTAACCTGTAATTCGAAAATGTCAAAGTTAGATACACAATTAGCAAAACTTAAATTCAACAGATATGCAGCTAACTTCTGCTGTACGCATTTTATGTGGCCGGTTCTGGTAATTTTTTTGGTGAATTTTAGACAATTTTCGCACAATTAATTTTAAAAATTATAAAATATTACCAGATTTCAACATATAAAACAATTATTTTGTAGAATAAAGTTCAATTTTTTTTTGTCATCTCTAAATTTTTTTACAAGTGAAAGTTTTTAATGTGTTCACAAAAACTCGGGTAAAATCGGCGAGTGGTAGTAGTAATGGTTGTTAAACACTACCATAACGGCTGTCAAAATTGTCAAAATTTTAAGCGTTCCAAAATGTCTCTATTATAGTGCAAGTAGAGAGTGTGTGTCTGGTTATTAAGAAGACTGTTCAAGAATGCTGGGGAATGTTTAAAAATGGAAAACCATATCGCATAATTAAAAATCGGGAGATTTTTTGCATGAGGTGGGAGGAAATTCAAAAAAGCGGGAGAATCCCGCCTAAATCGGGAAAGCTCGCAAATTTATGATAGATCCCATGCGATAGATCCCATCGCACGAGAAAAAGAAGGGATCGTATGACTTTCAAGAATACACGTCTAGGAGTAAAGCAGAGGCAGATCTACGGGGGGAATGGAAAAGAGGAAAATCCTACTTTCCTAATCCTTAATCATTTACCACCATTTATACTTTTAACAGGCGCGAAGAAAAACTTTAACATTGACGTTTCCCCTCTCAAATGAAATTTATAGATCGGCCGCTGGGCAAGAGAAGGGGAAGGAAATTGGGTCACTGCAGGATGCAGGGAGGGTAGTTAAAAATAGCATAAAATGGTGTGGTTTTTACCTAAAACTGCAAAGGATATAAATATTTTAGTACTGTACTAACTAGGTACTTTTAGACTTTAAACGCATCCATATCCATATATTACGCGTTTAAAACAAGCCAAAAAGCACCATATTTTTTGCTTATTTACGAACGAGGCTCGATTTTATGGTGGAAGCGATGACCGAACAGCTTACTGCAATTGATGCGTGCGTGGCTGTGGTCGCAATGTCACGTACATCTCGATGTACGTAACGAGTGCAGTCAGCTGTTCTACTATCGCATCTACCATAAAATCGACCCCTTATGAAACATGGCATAAACAAGTCAAAATGTGGTGTTTCTTTACTTTGTTTTGTACGCGAGAGGTATAAGTATACGGATACGTTTAAATAATAGCTAAACCTACTGTCTGAATGCAATACACTGTATAAGACACTACCCAGCAAACACAATGGACGCGGGCCAATTTTGAATGTACGTCAGTCACCGCAGCCCTTGACATCGCCACGTTATGTCAGTAAGCGACATCGAACCATCAGCATTTTTGGCCGCCGACCGACGTAGGTCCTTTATCGACCTGGGGGCTTATTCTTGAATTTCGTAGGAAAGATCGCATGGGAACGGTCCTCTCCCTGATATCGACCAATAATAAGCTTTGAAGCGATCAAGAGTTATCCGAAACCTATTCGACAACGACCGAAGCTCACCCGATTGCCGTGTATCGTAGGAACTTTCCTATACTTTCATACACCTGGTCCGGAGGCAGGTGTATGAAAGTGTAGGAAAGTTCCTTCAATACACGGCAATCGAGTGAGGATCGGTCGTTGTCGGATAGGAAATTTAAGAATAAGCCCTCCAGGGGCTTTGAAGCGATCACGAGTTGTCCGAAACCTATGCGACCACGACCGAACCTCACCCGATTGCCGTGTATCGGAGGAACTTTCCTACACTTTCATACACCTGCCCCCGGACTAATGAAAGTGTAGGAAAGTCGGGTCGCTTCGGTCGTGGTTCTCGATATCTTTCCTACGAAATTCAAGAATCAGCCCCCTGGCAAAATCCATCTCCGCGAAGGAAAATAAAACATGTGTGCACCCAATTATAATAGATAGCGGCAGTATATAGTAGTAGTAAAATATTAGTAAAATAATAAAAAAATAAATAGGCATATTTGAATTTACCAAAACTAAATTTAAATCAAACCTATAAGTATCCTCAGCTTAACCTAACTTAAACTATGACTTAATAGCCACTATGATATAGAATAGCACACCTTAACATTGCACGAGCCATACACATATCTAATAGAAACTTATACTGGTATAAGTAGATATTTTGCATAGGAGAGGGTAAAAGAAATGTTAATCACTTATTTTGTTTGAGATATGGTTAGTTTGAATGCGTCGCACATAAAGCCCGCGGCGTATCGCAGTGAATCATCGGTATTGTTCCTGTATGAGAGGGTACGACCGACACAGTATTATTGCAATTTAATACAATTTACAATTTAATAATATAAGGGGTACTTTCGTCGAGCCAAGCAAATTATGTTTCATGTGCATGGCGAATGATTGGTGATGGAAGTCGGTAGTTGGTCCAACATCGGCCCACGTTTAACTGCCGATGCCAACATTGACGATGCTGCACTCTGGTGCGATTATTTACCAACTTTATGTGTTTGCTGTGTAGGGTGATTTTGGTCAGACAGTTATTCGGAAAATTTTATTACTCTTATGGTTACCTTTATCGTAAATAAAGGTAACTTCAAGAGGTTTGAACGTATCCAAAACTAAGGCTTGGCGGTAATAATAAACTTTTTTCTTTTTCGTTGTTTTTCATTGTAAAATCTGAGTCATATCAACCCCACTCTTCACTCTTCTACTATAATCACATAAAAATGCAAATAAAAATTTAACGAATTTTTGTAAAAGAAAACACACTTCCTATCCCAAAAAGCTTCCATCACACATTCGCATCAGTTTGCTTGACTGGCTTTTTAATGGTACAGATATATATAGCAATTTTTTGTGTGCTCACTATAGTTACTATTTTGTTTTTTATTATTATATAGTTTATTCAGTGCAAAAATGTATAAATACATACAAGATCGTAATTTAAGTATCCGAAGAATGCTGAACACTGCACCAAATAAACAAGATTGTCCACGTAAGTTGCCTTGTCTGTGGTCATTTATCTATCCATGCAATACTCAACTTTTCAGAAAAAAAAAGCGAAAAAAAAAGCTTAAAAATTTTACGTAGGAATACAAATACACCACAAAATAAACTTATCTAAAACTTAAAATTCAGTAAACGTTTAATTATTTGTTCTCTTCTTTTAATTGCATCGGTCTGAGGAAGATCAAGCTTACCAGAAAATGCTCCCCCTGCACCCCTCTACCAATAAAACATAACTATCTACTTGATATAGTTATCCTTGACAGATATATGGGGTCGAAGGGTGTACAGGCGGGACTGACAGGCCATTTTCCTGGTATGGTGTAGTATGCTCTCTCAGCCGAATGCATTTAGAAAAAGAGAACAATAGTGACTATAGTACCTCACAAAAATTTGCTAATAGTCGCTATTGGAATACGGCCTGCCACTATTAGCGCCGATCTTGCACTATAGGGTGATTTTGGTAATTTTGACCAGATTCTGGGCAGGCGTAGTAGCGCTGTCTGTCAGGCTGTTAAGGTAAACACAGGGCTTATGTGAATGACATATATATAGTACCATTCATCCCGACAAACAACTTCAGGGAGGGTAGTGCAAAATGAAATGTAATTTGAATAAGCTTTTCTTTTTTATAATTAAACGAATCTGAATCTACCAAAATTTGAGTGATGAAAGTAAGCCTATGCGTTTTCCCCAAGGGCGAAAAATTAATTTTCCTACTAGCGTGCGTAAAAGTTCACTTACGCACGTACTTGCGTGCGGGAAGTTGCATTTCCCGCACGCCATGCGGGAATGAATTTACCCTGTGTTTTTCGCGCACAACGTACAAGAAAAAATTTTTTCCGCACGATTTTTTTTTAAATTATTTAAAATAAAATTTAGATAACTATTTTATGCAAGTAGGAACAATTTTGTACCTGACACGTGCGAAAACTGTCTTCTTCGCCTTTGAGGACTTGCCCGAACTCCGCTTCACGTCGTTCAAAAAGTATCACTTTCCCCACTTGTGGTAAATAACTATTCTAGTTCGGGATTAGGGGTTATAAGCCACAGCACGTAACTCGACGTAGCGTAAGTTTTGATCAATTGCGCATGTGCAGGAAACTCCAAACGTACGCTTTACGCGCGGTGTATTGTTACACCGCGTATCGTACGTAAATGCGTAACCCCAAATCAAAAGAAAGAAAGAAAGTCTGGTATTCCCAGACATCTATATATAGCGAGGTGCTGATGTACGTGGTGTTTTTAAAACCTAAATAGTGTAGACACTTCGGTTTCTCCACTTCGTCAAAGTTGAATCTTCCATAACGGGCTGCTCTATTCTTGAGAGCAGCCTCTCCTTGGAGAATTTCGATATGATCATGGCATCATCGATGTAAAAAAAAAGCACGATAATTTTTAGGTTACCTTATAAAAAACAAAGCAAGATATGCAAGAAGCGTTGCTTTAAGCCATTTTTAGCTCATCGTAACTAGGAACGTATCCTCTCTCCATACCGTGGCTTAGGGCTAATTTTACAACCAAAAGTAAAACTCCAGATTAAACCATAGTTTAAACTTTAGTTTAATCTTTGGATTAATCCATCGGTAAACAAGTTGCTCAATTTTATAAGTAGGAGTTAAACGACGGCCATGAAGAAAGACTACATTGTCTTTACATACATAGGGTTGAATATTTTAACCAAAATGTCACCAACTAGAGCCAAACTTGATAAAAATCAATCAAGTAATTTTTGAGATATCAGCGTTGGTTACAGACAGACATACAGCCAGATGACAAAAATGTTCAGATTTGTCAAAAAGATATAGAGTATATATATATATACGTGTGAGCTCGATGTGAGAATAAAACTTGCTGGTCTGTGGGATGTTCCAACTCTTGTCGAATTTCCTTTTTATAATCTACATATCGTCAATAATTTCGTCATTCTTTATCCAGTTGATCAAAAATAAATTTTAAGTCATTGATCATAGCGATTTCACTAAATACTTACAGTCTTTTTACCAAAAACAAATTTTTAATAAGTTTTTTGAGGTTAAAATCTTTCGGTAACTATTAAACTGAAGTTTAACAATCACCCAGACCGCTGGTAACGGTTAAACCGAAGTTTGTTGGTAAACTGCACCTATAAAACGTAAAAAAGTCGACATCTGTGGTTTAAACTGAGGTTTGACGTTTAACTATGAGTTGTAAAATTGCGCATTATAATCCTTATTAATTCTTAAAAGCCACGTGACCAATAGGCTAAACGAGCATAGCAAATGGAACGCAGCTACTATTTTTAATGCCTTAAAAGAAAGCCCAACTCACCAAACTTCCACTAATTTTTTTCAGTCACGCGGCAACGTCGACAAACATAATTTTTTTATTTATCTCGGAAAACCAAATTTAAAGTGCACATCATGATGAAATAGCCGGATTAAATTATGCCAGACACCCTAGTGACTTACTCAAGATGACCCAGTCGCAGCCGGCAGTATACAGGTTTTTCTACACGCTTATTCATTCTATCTACTCCCTAATTCAATTTTTTTACCACATTTTTGAGGCAGTTCAAGATCATATTGTTGATTTTTGTCACGAGTTGAAAAGGTACAACAATTTTGTTGATGTTCAGAATGTTCCTAAGCACCTGACAGTAATACTGGGCAAAGAAGAGCCCTCATACACTGATCTCTGTAATGTTGTGTATTGGTGTCTTGGAAATGGGATTGGATACTTAAGTTTTTATGACTGGAAAGGTAAGCTACACTTGGGAAGTGAGAAAAAGTGTTTACATTAATTGTTTCAGTATAATATTTACACCTTGGATGCAGATAAAGTGATTGTCATTAGCTGGTAAAATTAAAATAAAAGTTGAGCTTATGTAAGGTGACCAACTCCTAAAGAGGCAAAACCGGGACACTTCGGCCATTCAATGTATTGTATATCATATATTTTTTCTTATATGCACCCCTAATAATATTAAGATGTATTTTCCAAAATACTTATTAAAGAAAAATAATTTAAGTAAGGTTGCAATTCAAATTTATAGATCAGAGAACATCCGCTTTTTAATTGTAGTGATTTTAAAGTTACAAAATACAGTGGTATCAAAACCGGGGCGAACCCGAACCTTTGCTGAAAAATTGGAACTATCCAGGATGAATTTTTTCCCCGGGACAAATGGTTAAAAATCGGGACTGTTCCGGGCAAACCGGGACGGTTGGTCACCTTAGCTTATGGGTAACAGTGTAGGAGTTAATAAAAAGGAAATAAAAATATTGACAACTTTTAAATTTTAGTTTAAATGGGTGTTTTTCAGGTGTTTTGCATTTTTTGGTTTGTTTTTGTCAGATATTATTTAAGAAAACAGTATGATGGACTTTAGTTTAATTATTTAAATTATTTAGTATGTTTTTACATTGTTGGAACAGAGAACATGCTCTATGAAAGAAAAAGAAGACAATCTTTTCAATACATATTGAGTATGATGTGAAAACTTACTAATTGGTGTCAATGTCACTCACTATTTTTACATGTGCAGATTGGTTCATTTTTTTTTCTTATTTTTATTTGGCTGTATAAACCAAAATTATTTCTTAATTTAATTTTTATTTCTTATTTTTATTTTTATTTTTTTTGCCTGTATAAACCCAGCTTTACTTTAGCATTTTTGAGGTAACAACCTCTGTAAAAAGAGATAGGGACTGTTGACAATTTGGGCAGCTGAAGGCAGGTTTACCGAGAACCAAATAAATAATGCATAAATTTAAGTTTATTTTCTTTCTAAAAAGGAACAGATAGAAAGCACACATTTATTTTATCAAAATATATTGAATTTAGCCTGATGTATTTTTGTTTTCATTTCTTGTAGGCAATTTAAAAAAGCATGAAGACAAGTTAATAAAGGAAGTAGATTGCATGAGACTCCCAAATGACCACATAATATGGCACAAAGATCCCAATTCAACCTACCAAAATGGTTATTCTGGTCGAAAAATTCACATTAAAGTTCTTTCTGAAGATGATGGTAGGTTAGATTTAGTAAATTTAACCAAACAGCTAGCTAGTAACTGTGAAACTTTCAATTTTTCTGTTGAAAATGTGGATAGTATAATTCAAAAAAAGTTTGGCTTTCCAGACCCTGATATGGGCATTTATTGTGGTAGAAGTTTAAATTTATTGAATTATCCTCCTTGGCAGATAAGAATAACTGAATTTTTTTGTGTCAAATCACATCACCGTCTTTCATATAGGACATTTCATAGACTGCTTTGTCTATTTAGTGAATGTGAACAAAGACTAGGTAAATAAGTTTTTAAGTGTTAATTTAAGTCCCTGTTATCGCTACAGTACCCCTAGGTATGGTGAATCTAGGAAAAAACCCTGAAAAAAATTTTTGGAAAAAAATGTCTGGAACAAAAACCCCTGAAAAACAACCCCCAGAAAAAAAACCAAGAAAAAATTATTGTAACTAACCAACCCAACCCATCCCAATCTTGACCCACACAACTCGACCAAAAATAATACTTTTACAAAATTTTTAATATGTTTTTTCCTGGAGGTTTTTTTTGAGGGGTTTTTTTCTGGGTGTTTTTTACCAGATATGGTATATGGTATACCCAGTGGAGATTGGCAATTGGTGACAAAAGGGTTTTAAAGTCAAGATATAAGTCAAATTTTTTTTAATTACTATGAATAATTAAGTTAAATTTAAAACCAAGTTAAAAATTAAAATTTACTAATTTGATGGTTTATTGTTTTTCACTTTTTCATAATTTGTGTATGTTTTCTTTTCTTTGTAAAATATGATATATTTGTTACATTTTTTAGATTTATCAAAAGATATTTAATTATGTTAAAACCTATTGAGGGTCAGGGGTACTGTTGCCAATTTTCCCTAAGTAAAAATAGATTTTTTTTGTAAATATACATTCAATTTTATTTAATATAAAAAGTCAATAAACATAAAATCATTTACCTACACCTACAATGCATTGTTTTTGTTCAATTAACAGATTACAAACAATTTTCAGCAATTGGCTATGACCATTAAATAATACTACATATTATACAGATAAAATGTTAAGATAAGAAATTAATCAAAATGAAATTTATTTATGTCACAAAATTTACAGTAAGTAAATATAGACATGTCAGATAACTAGGAAAATAAAATTCCAATAACATTCATTCAATATCATTCATATCCCTCCAATAAAAGGTATAAAATGCAGGACATTATTCCATAAACTTAGCACTGCCCATCTCGAAAGCAGAAAATTCAAACTTTCACAATAAGATGAAGTAGAACCGTCAACAACTACAGTTCTGAAAAGCTCGAATTTTCGAGCCTTCGGAGTGGCTATTGCAATATGAAATTGAACTGTACACAGGCAACTCGAGTCTAGTGAAATACACCCATCTGATTGCACCACAGCTTAGGTCGGGTACTGAAACATGCAAATGATCAAGCCGTGACGTCACTGCTTGAATAATTCTGCACTGGGGCAGGTAGTGAAATTCGCTATTAATTACAGCTAAAAATATAAATCTATACCCATAATAACAAATACAAGTGTAAAAAAATCCAATCTATCATTCATCCAAGCACAAACACAAAAGTACGGGGCCACAATCCTACCTAGTCTGCTGAAGAAATTCTCTTATTGAGTAGTATCCCTGCGACCCCACCTCAAAATAATCAAAATTTAATCACACCAGAATTATGTGCTATTTATATGCTAATTTATAACCAATCAAAAAATTGTGCTCCTCTGGTTTCTGAGAAAATCAAAAAAAAGAAAATGGGGTAACTAGAATAATATTAACTTAGCAACCCCACCAGGAAATATGGCGCAAATATATAAGAAAAAAATCGAATTTCCAAGTGACAATTTATGATTCCGAATTTATGTGCTCCATGAGTATGTACAAGAAAAATCCGAATGTTTTGTTTTAAGTGCAGGGTCAAACCATATCAGGTCAACCAGGCAATAGTTTTGACTATCTCCGATTTTGTCTAAATTATCAATTTGCCTCTTTAGTTCAGGCATAAGGTGGCTTAAAAAAAGATGAAATGCCACAGTGTTGTGTACCAAACAGTCTGAAATAAATATATAATTTAAATGACCCAGTTTTCCCTCATGAGTTTTGTAATATATTACAAAAGGATGTAGGGTTGCCTGGCTATTTGTCCAGTGATAGGACTGCACTTCATCCTGCAAAATAAATGAATAATTTTCAACGAAGTCGCATGTGATTAGTGCTTCCCCCTTTTTTAAATTGTCTTTTACCTCATTGTAGTATTCTTTTTGCATGTGAGTGTAAAAAGAATGAGATTTTAATTTAATCAAGTCGTTTGAAAATTCTTCAATGAAGTCCTCTGCTGGTTTAATTAATGTCTCCATATTGCATCTATCTACAGATATCCACTTCTTAAAAGTCACATTGTCAATCATTGCTTCTTCGAACTTTTCATTCAAAAAGTTTTTTAAATTCTCAGTTCCTGGGCATATCTCACATTTGTCCAAAAAGCAGTGAACTCCTGGTGGGTTACACATCATTTTTGAGAGGCAAGCATGGTAGTCTGGTAAAGCAGGATTACCCTTATCATTTAAGATAAACTTGTTTATTTTAGAACACTCTATCATTAACTTCATATTTTGATGTATTGTGCACACACACTGTATGTGTACCGCTCTTTCCTGCTAAAATGCAACTTTTTGGTCTCAATTCACTAAATTTAGACAAACCAATTTTTAGGTCTGGATGCTCTTTCTTAAAATGCAAATATATTTCTTTGATATTAGCCAAAACTAACCTTTTCTGATGATGCTCCTTAGTTCCTTCTTTTCTTACAACAACAAAATCTTTTTTTCCAGGCATGGGTCTACTCACATCATCTCTAAGGTAAAATGATGTTACCATTTCTACAACGTTTTGTTCAAGAGTTTTCCCAGGCTTTGGATTAGGTGTGGATAAAATTCCTTTTTCTTTGACCATTTTTTTTACCATCCTGGTCATGTATTGGGAAACTCCAAATTCTTGCTGATTTTTTGCCCGACTCCAACTCATAGGAAGACAAGATAGAATTAACATTCTTTCGTTTCTTTTTTGAACTAGCTGAAATTTTTCTTTTAATTGTTGTATTATTTCGCACTCGTCCTTGTTTTTTTCTTTGGTCTTTTCTACTATTGAGTATTGTTCCTGACCTAATCTTTTTTCGATCACTGCTTTCACTTTTTCAGCCTTTTCTTTGGACACTCTTCTTTTTTTGATAGGCGATTCCCCAATAATTTGCAACGACTGGTTTAGAAGGTCCATAGATTCATCACATTCTTTAAAAGGAGAATCTGGAGTTTGAGCGGAAGGTCTGTAGCAATAAAAAAAACAATTTTTAATATGAAAACATTTACTAAAATTGGTAATTATTTAGTATCCGGTTTTCTGCCATTTTTGATTTTTTTTGAAAAATTCTTTATGTAGGCACCACTAGGGTCCCTAGGACCCCAAATCCGCAACCGCCGAATTTTATTTTTTTTTAAATTTTTATTTTTTAAAACCAACCCAATCCAACCCCACTTAAAAATACTCAAACCAACCCAACCTAACCCAAAACAACAAAAAAAAACCCTCACAACCCCCCCCCCCCGGCACCGGCGACACCCCTTTTTGCATCAAAAAAACTAAAAAAAAAATTTTCGGCGGTTGCGGATTTGGGGTCCTAGGGACCCCAGAACAGACAAGACAATAGACAATAGTTTATTTCCAAATTGTTTACAATAGGTAAAATCGGATCGTCATAAAAATCTACAAAAAAATTGTAAAAATAACAAAGGTATATAAATAAGTTACAGTTACAACTTCGTTAAAAATTATTTCTAATAGTAATCGGTTTGAGAGTTTGTGACCAGAAAATTTCTAAAAATTGTTAAAATTGCCCACACACAAGTCAAAACATAACATTAGAACGGACAATAACGTATAGTAACAATATAATATAAAATTAGTTAAAATATGGTTAAAACATTGTAATAATATTTAAAAAAAACAGAGACCAGATGTGGCGAACATTACTTAAAAGTCACACATATATACATTACCAAAATAAAAGACATTAAAATTCATTAAAATTTAGGGACTCACTAATGCTGTAGGGTTCTATCTTACAAATTAGATTCAGCATTCTTTTTTGTAAAGTTTGTAATTTTGGATATTTTTTATTTTGTTTGGAAGTTTATTAAATAATTTAATTGCAGCATAATCCGGGCTTTTTTCAGTAATACTTAGTCTATGTTTTGGATATATATACATGTTGTTTTTGTTTCTTGTGTTACAGGTTCTAGTACCGGCATATTTAGCAAAAAGTAATGGATTTTTTCCCAAATATAATAAACATTCCAAGATATAAATACCCGGGACCGTTAACAACTTATTTTCTCTAAAATTATTTCTGCAGGAAGCATATGGCTTGATTCCTACCAAGATTCTAATAACACGTTTTTGTAAAATAAAAACGTCATTTATGTGACTACTATGGCCCCAAAGTAATATACCATATTTTAATTGAGAGTAAAACATACCATAATAAATTGATTTTAATGAACTGTGACCTCTAAAAATTTGACTTAAAACTCTAATAGCATAGCTTGCCGCTGATAGTTTTTTACATAGATCTCTGATGTGTGAAAAAAAATTTAGGTCTTTATCAATAGTTACTCCTTCGTGTGACTTTCAAAAGTTAATGTGTCTTCTTCCTAAGTAAGGTTTTTAGGGACATATATGTCCATGTTAGAGATAACAACTGCTTTTGTTTTTTCTGTGTTCATAATGAGTTGGTTGGTAACACAGTATTCAGACACTTTACCTAGTACCTCAAAATATTCCTCATGGTTGTTCCCCTCCCGATAAACCGGCATCACTACGTTGGCATCATCTGCGTAATTGGCCAGAAGGTTTGGATTTTTGATGACATGGTTTAGATCATTAAGATTAATAACAAAGAGCAGAGGACCAAAAATACTTCCCTGCGGAATTCCTGTCATTATGACGTTTGATTCTGACGTTATTTTATTGTTGTTCAAATTTATTGTAACTTTTTGTGGTCTTTCAGTCAGATACGAGCAAAATAAATCCAAAGCACTTCCTCTAACCCCGTACGCTTCTAATTTTTCCAAAAGAATTTCATGATTTATTGTATCAAATGCTTTTGATAAATCCAAAAAAAGTCCACAGGCCGCTCCCCTAGATTCAAGAGTCGAAATTATTGACTTGTTCAACTCTAAAAGAGCCGATTCTGTAGACCTTTTCGGGAGAAAGCCATGTTGAAAATCGTTTAAAAGTGAATTTGTCAGAAAAAAATCTAACAGCCTCTTATCTATTAATAACTCATAAATTTTTGCAAAGGATGAAGTCAGACTTATAGGCCTGTAGGTGCTCCCATAAAGAATTTTTCACTTAAAACCAAAAATGGCAGAAAACCGGATACTAAATAATTACCCTAAAATTATTAGCAGAGCCACAACACACAAAAAAAAAACAAGTAAAAATGTAGGTAGGTATTCGTTACTATTACTTACCCTGCTACAGGAGATGGTTGTTCATCCTTTTCCTTGTGTTCCTTGGAAAGTTTCATTCACACACAAATTTTTATGCCAGTCTCCACCCCTTTAAAGGAAGTCATCCAATTTGTGACATTCCGTAACTTTCCGGAATGTTTCTCCTGACTTAATGGATGACAACACCTTACAAAAAATTTTGTCCACTGTTTTGGCTTATTTTGTGCCATTTTACAACACACGACTCCGATAAATGTTTTAAATTAAAAAATAGCAATTTATCACATAAACCGCAGGTTTGCAATTAATTATTGTCAAAACTTTTCCTGTCTGAACCAGAAATGATACAAATAGGGGTAAGGGCCAATAAAAAGTAATGGGAGGAGCTAAACATTTTGCAGGAATTAACATGTTTAAATGTATAATAGGTGGGTGAAAAGATCTTGGGTGGAGGGGAGGACAATTGAATAAATACTCAAAATTTTGCAGGAATAAACAAGTTTGGAAAACCTTTTATGTATCTTATTTACAAGACTGGACAAGTTTTTAGATATAAAGAGTAAATACATAGGTATTTATCAAAAAATGTATGGTTTTTTCCTGCAAGGTTTTTTATATTATAAAAAAAAAAATAGAATCAATAATTTCTCCATCCTGAAATTTTCCAAAAATATTAAAAAAATACTGAAAAAAAATAGTATTTTTTTGAAAAAAATTCAAAATGGTGTTTTCAAGATTTTTCAAAAAAAAAAATATTAAAAAAATTAAAAAAAAAATAAAAACAAAAAATTACATGGTGATACACATCGTTAAAAAACCTTCAAAATAAGCTATAACTCGCTTCTATAGGACCAATAGTTTTTGAGATATTGCTATTTTTGTAAGTGCCTGTCAAGGGCATATTGGTCAATTTCTTTATTTTCAAAAATAAATAAAACAAAAACCGTTATCCAAAAAATTTAATTTTTTGGATTTTTAAGTTTTTGGAACAGAAGAATAAGTGTACCAAAAATCATCAAAATCGGAGATGGTCAAAACGAAAAATGCCTTTTTTTTGGTTGATTTGATATGGTTTGACCCTGCAGTTTTTTAGTGGGGTATAGTTAGCTTAATATTAACCTAGCGACCTCACTCTAAAATGCGGTTCTAAAATTTAAAAAAGTATATACCAAAATGACGTGCTCTATGATTATGTAAGAAAAAATCGAATTCTTGATTTAAATGATGTTTTTTTTTTTAAAAAAAAAGGTGTGGTAGCTACATTAATATTAACCTAGCTAATCCACTTTCTTTTTCCATTTTCTCGGAAACCAGACGAGTAAAAAATTTTCTGATAATACTGGCTTTTGAATTTTTTAAATTCCGTTATACAGAGTACATAATTTTAAAACCAAAAATTTTTAGAGCAGCATAAAATTTTTTGATAGGGGACGAAATTAGCACATAATTATGGTGTGACTAATTTTGATTTTCTTGAGGTGGGGTCGCTTGGTTAATGGAGGTCACGTTTCCTCTTCAGCTTTCTTACACTTAGTATTAGTTGAAGGTCTTTGCCTAGTATGGATTATTCCATATATTCGCGCAAAAATAGAAAGTACTTCTTTTAAACGCATTGCGATCAATATTAGGGATATTTATATCACGTTTTGTCCTGGTATTATGGTGTGAACAGTGTTATTTGACGGAAACCTCGATAAGTTTGGCTTAACAAACATAACTGCTTCATAGATAAGTATCAGGTGGCAAACATTCTCCTCACGCTTGTAGGAAA
Source organism: Oxystoma pomonae (assembly GCA_963921995.1). Lineage (NCBI taxonomy): Eukaryota > Metazoa > Arthropoda > Insecta > Coleoptera > Brentidae > Oxystoma > Oxystoma pomonae. The sequence continues at coordinate 96,177,601 of OY998165.1, forward strand.
AATGTTGTACCTAACGCGTGCGGAAAGCATCTTTTCCAAATTTACGCCTTGCCCGAACTCCGCTGGCACGTCGTTCGGGAAAGTATCACTTTCCGCACTTGTTAGGTAAATAACTATTAGCAACCCATTTTTTTAGTTTTCCAGCGATATTAAAATGATAAATATATTTTAAAAATTTAATTCCAAGGGGGTACCTACTCAGGATTCCCACTGACCTGGAAAATCTGGAAAAGTCAGGGAATTTTAAAAGCTACCTGGAAAAGTCAGGGAATGACCAAAAAATCCTCAAAAGTCAGGGAATTGGCACAGAAAATCTGGAATTCTCTTTCTCAACTTATTTTTTAAACCAACTTTGTAAAAAATATTATGCGAGTTCTTCTCTGCTCACCTCGTATATAAGCTCAACATCTGTTTCGCGCTCAATCAGTTCCAGTCCACCCAAAATCTACGAGCAAGAGAAAAGAGAGGAAAGCTTTTTAAAACGTGTAGGACAAGAACCGCATCATTACCCAGGGTGGTATTATTTCTTCTTGTTTTAAGCACACATCGCACTATCTTCTGTTACAACTTTCAAGTGTAGTCTAGCGCGTTTTTTGTAATCCGACAATTGTCAATTAACCTTTAAATGATGTAGGGTCCAACTACGTTGCGAGATTTCGAGAATTTTCAATTTTTTAAGAGCAAGAATCCAAAATGTCGAAAAAAACAGTTTCTAATTTAGACTGGATAAGTCCACCAGAGTGGCTGTGTCTACAGGCTGTGAAAGCCAATAAATATCAAGCATATTGTAAGCTTAAAAAAAAATATTGAATTGAGTAATATAGGGCGTCAGGCCATCTTAAGCCATTTTAGGAGCAGTGGTCATGTAAAGTAAGTGGAGGCTGAAAAAAATTCAAGTAAATTACCTTTGTTAATCAAGAAAACTGATACACTATTAGTCTTGGCCTAACTAACTACTGGAAGTGAAGGAACCTCCACAGCAACTGCTTCCACTGCCAAAAAGAGTTCTACTTCTTTTTTGTAATCTTTTCTTATCAAGCAATCATTTATGGATGCAGAAATGTTGTGGTGCAAGGAGTCTTTAAGATTAATCCTGCTGTTGCCAATTATGTCCACATCATCTGCGAAGGCCAGTAGTAGGTTGGGTCCTTCCTGGTGGAATATAGCCGTTGGTGTCTCAATCTTGGCTTTCCTAATTGCATATTCTAATACTATGTTGAAGAGTTGGGGTAAAGAGTCACGACCCTGCTTAAGCCCATTGTTGATACCAATGAAATCAGAGTAGATCTGTTCCACCCATATCTTGCACCTTGAATTCACCGTACACATTTTTACCAGGTATATCAGCTTTTAAAAGGCCAGTTCCTGCATTGCTTCCCACAACTTTGCTCTACATAATCTGTCAAATGCATGTTTGAAATCAATAAACATCTGGTGAAGTTCTCTGTCAAATTCCCAGCATTTTTCCATTATTTATCTAACGGTGAAAACCTGGTCTATATGCTTATGGCTGTAGTATCGGGTATTTACCTCTTCGTTGAGTAGTTCGCAAAAGTAGTTCTTCCATGTGGTTAGGATCGCTCTTTCGTTAGTTATCAGTTGTCCGTTGTTTGTTGAGAGAGAGTTTTCGGTTCTGGGTTGGTGTCATGTTTTGTGCTTTGTTATTCTCTGAAAATATTCTTTTATTTTGTTGTTTTGTCTGTTTTCCTCCATTTCTCCTATTATATTTAGATGGTGGTCTCTCTTTTTCCTTTATATCATTCTGCGTGGCTTCAGATCTTTGTTGTTTATACTTTTTTTCCTGGTCATATTTCGTCTTTCCGTCGCTCTACTACAGTCGTCATCAAACTAATTCCTTTTTGCCGAGCACTTGACTAGCCACCCTAGTTACTGTTTATTGGATGTTCTTCCAGAGCTCGTTTACATTGTAGCCCCATTGCGGTTTCTTTATTTCTTCAGTAATTGGTTTCTGGTATATTTCCTGTGTTTGTTCTGTCTTGAGTTTTTCCGTATTCCAGCTTATGCTGGACTTCCTTTTCGTGTACATGTGTACATGTGCATATATATGAACACTTCGTGCAATTTAGTTTTATAACGTGCTAGATGAACCAAAAAAACGTTGGTAGAAGTAGGCAAATTAGTCTTTCATGTTTAATACTGTTAAGTACCTGATTTGTTTTTAGGATTTAATGAATTCGATTCCTGTGATTTTTATCTTCAAATAAAGTTTTATCTCGATAATATAAATACTTGTTAAATTGTAGCTTTCAAAGATTGTCATGATAAAAGTCTACATTTACTTGGTATCCACGTAGATAAGCAATTTATATCCAAAAAAATACCTGGAATTTTTTTACAAATGGTCAGGTAATTTCGAAATCAGAATTTGGTAGGAACCCTGCTGCTTGTAATTGTGTGAAATAATAAATCTACCTTATTTTAAAATTTAATTTTAATATTAACCTAGCGACCTCACTCTAAAATGCGGTTCTAAAATTTTAAAAAGTATATACCAAAATGATGTGCTCTATGATTATGTAAGAAAAAATCGAATTCTTGATTTAAATGATTTTTAAAAAAAAAAAAAGGTGTGGTAGCTACATTAATATTAACCTAGCTAACCCACTTTCTTTTTCCATTTTCTCGGAAACCCGACGAGTAAAAAATTTTCTGATAATACTGGCTTTTGAATTTTTTAAATTCCGTGATACATAAACATGTGGGGTCGCTAAGTTAATATTAATCTAGCTACCCCACCCTTTTTTTTTAAACAATTTAAAATAAAAAATTTGATTTTTTTCTTATATATTCGTGGAGTACATAATTTTAGAACCAAAAATTTTTAGAGAAGCATAAAATTTTTTGATAGGGGACGAAATTAGCACATAATTATGGTGTGACTAATTTTTATTTTCTTGAGGTGGGGTCGTTTGGTTAATGGAGGTCACGTTTCCTCTTCAGCTTTCTTACACTTAGTATTAGTTGAAGTTCTTTGCCTAGTATGGATTATTCCATATATTCGCGCAAAAATAGAAAGTACTTCTTTTAAACGCATTGCGATCAATATTAGGGATATTTATATCACGTTTTGTCCTGGTATTATGGTGTGAACAGTGTTATTTGACGGAAACCTCGATAAGTTTGGCTTAACAAACATAACTGCTTCATAGATAAGTATCAGCTGGCAAACATTCTCCTCACGCTTGTAGGAAAAATGTTGTACCTAACGCGTGCGGAAAGCATCTTTTCCAAATTTACGCCTTGCCCGAACTCCGCAGGTACGTCGTTCGGGAAAGTATCACTTTCCGCACTTGTTAGATAAATAACTATTAGCAACCCATTTTTTTAGTTTTCCAGCGATATTAAAATGATAAATATATTTTAAAAATTTAATTCCAAGGAGGTACCTACTCAGGATTCCCACTGACCTGAAAAATCTGGAAAAGTCAGGGAATTTTAAAAGCTACCTGGAAAAGTCAGGGAATGACCAAAAAATCCTCAAAAGTCAGGGAATTGGCACAGAAAATCTGGAATTCTCTTTCTCAACTTATTTTTTAAACCAACTTTGTAAAAAATATTATGCGAGTTCTTCTCTGCTCACCTCGTATATAAGCTCAACATCTGTTTCGCGCTCAATCAGTTCCAGTCCACCCAAAATCTACGAGCAAGAGAAGAGAGAGGAAAGCTTTTTAAAACGTGTAGGACAATAACTGCATCATTACCCAGGGTGGTATTATTTCTTCTTGTTTTAAGCACACATCGCACTATCTTCTGTTACAACTTTCAAGTGTAGTCTAGCGCGTTTTTTGTAATCCGACAATTGTCAATTAACCTTTAAATGATGTAGGGTCCAACTACGTTGCGAGATTTCGAGAATTTTCAATTTTTTAAGAGCAAGAATCCAAAATGTCGAAAAAAACAGTTTCTAATTTAGACTGGATAAGTCCTTCCATAAGTCCACCAGAGTGGCTGTGTCTACAGGCTGTGAAAGCCAATAAATATCAAGCATATTGTAAGCTTTAAAAAATAAAAATATTGAATTGAGTAATATAGGGCGTCAGGCCATCTTAAGCAATTTTAGGAGCAGTGGTCATGTAAAGTAAGTGGAGGCTGAAAAAAATTCAAGGAAATTACCTTTGTTAATCAAGAAAACTGATACACTATCAGTCTTGGCCTAACTAACTACTGGAAGTGAAGGAACCTCCACAGCAACTGCTTCCACTGCCAAAAAGAGTTCTACTTCTTTTTTGTAATCTTTTCTTATCTTATAATATTGTGGTGCAAGGAGTCTTTAAGATTAATCCTGCTGTTGCCAATTATGTCCACATCATCTGCGAAGGCCAGTAGTAGGTTGGGTCCTTCCTGGTGGAATATAGCCGTTGGTGTCTCAATCTTGGCTTTCCTAATTGCATATTCTAATACTATGTTGAAGAGTTGGGGTAAATAGAGTCACGACCCTGCTTAAGCCCATTGTTGATACCAATGAAATCAGAGTAGATCTGTTCCACCCATATCTTGCACCTTGAATTCACCGTACACATTTTTACCAGGTATATCAGCTTTTAAAAGGCCAGTTCCTGCATTGCTTCCCACAACTTTGCTCTACATAATCTGTCAAATGCATGTTTCAAATCAATAAACATCTGGTGAAGTTCTCTGTCAAATTCCCAGCATTTTTCCATTATTTATCTAACGGTGAAAATCTGGTCTATATGCTTATGGCTGTAGTATCGGGTATTTACCTCTTCGTTGAGTAGTTCGCAAAAGTAGTTCTTACATGTGGTTAGGATCGCTCTTTCGTTAGTTATCAGTTATCAGTTGTCCGTTGTTTGTTGACAGGGAGTTTTCGGTTCTGGGTTGGTGTCATGTTTTGTGCTTCTTTCGAGCACTTGACTAGCCACCCTAGTTACTGTTTATTGGATGTTCTTCCAGAGCTCGTTTACATTGTAGCCCCATTACGGTTTCTTTATTTCTTCAGTAATTGTTTCCGTATTCCAGCTTATGCTGGACTTCCTTTTCGTGTACATGTGCACATGTGCATATATATGAACACTTCGTGCAATTTAGTTTTATAACGTGCTAGATGAACCAAAAAAACGTTGGTAGAAGTAGGCAAATTAGTCTTTCATTTTTAATACTGTTAAGTACCTGATTTGTTTTTAGGATTTAATGAATTCGGTTCCTGTGATTTTTATCTTCAAATAAAGTTTTATCTTGATAATATAAATACTTGTTAAATTGTAGCTTTCAAAGATTGTCATGATAAAAGTCTACATTTACTTGGTATCCACGTAGATAAGCAATTTATATCCAAAAAAATACCTGGAATTTTTCAAAAAATCGTCAGGTAATTTCGAAATCAGAATTTGGTAGGAACCCTGCTACTTGTCATTGTGTGAAATAATAAATCCACCATTAAAATTAAAACGTTTAATAATACAAATATACAGGGTGTTTCACAACTTATGTATAAAAATTAAAGATATGATTCCTAATACTGGTCGGTGTTTGAAATGACGATTCATTTCGCTTAAATTTGTTCAAAAGTTTACCCAAGAAAATAATCAAAAATGTACCAAAACATTTTATTCGCCTTCGACTGTACATTGAAGCTTATAAACAAAGTACCTAACAATCTCCGTATCCTACCACAGAAAGTAAACAAACTATGCATAATTAGCATTAGCTTATTCAGTTTTGAATGTTACGTCGCGGTGTGGTGCGGATTATTAGTTTTTTAGTGATTTTGTTTTGTGTTTTATTGTAAAAATGACATACATCTATTTATGGGATATTAAACAGCGAATTAGTGGATATTGTTTTAATTTATAACGAAGCGCAACAACCCTAATAGCACAGAAATATTCCCCGAACATTCTAGATATTGGGAACATTCCCTGAATGTTCCTTCAAATCCTCTAAGCATACCATGGATGTTCGGGGAATGTTCTGTGTCCGCAGTTTTGATATTCCTAGAACATCCTGTTAGAACATTCATAAAATATTTTCGAAGGATTTTCATAGCACATTTATGAGCTTGAAAAAATATGTTCTCTCACAAAACACCCCAAAAAAATTAAAAAAAAATAGTTTATAAACAGCGATTGGATTCGAACCCTCAACCTTCTGGCATCCATATAACACTTTTCCAACTACTTAACCTTTTGCGCTACGGGGGATTATGGGAGAAATTATATATGAGCGGGGTATAACCTTTTGGACATTGTTTTCTGTTAGAAGAGTACCGTGAATTGTTTTTTTTTTACATAAAAGCAGGATCACTTCTGAACGGCTCGGATTTTCATAATTCTTTTTTTATGGGATAAAAATATTACCCCCCTCACCGAATCCTCCCAAACGGTAGTGGAAGGGGATTGTGTTATTTGTTCAATGCAGGATAACTCGCGAACGGCTTAACGGATTTTCATAATTCTTTTTTTATTAGATAAAAATATTACATTCCTCCCCGAATCCTCCCAACGGTAGTGGAAGGGGATTTTGTTATTTGTTCTATACAGGATAACTCCCGAACGACTCAACCGATTTTCATAATTCTTTTTTTATTGGAAATAAATATTAGCCTACCGCAACAAGCTTTTTGAACAAAATAAAAGCTTAAATTCTGCTGCGTAAGTATAATCGTAGATAGAAAAATATTATTTCCTTTCATGGCATGCTTTGATGATATTTTTTAGGCCAACAAAAGATTTTTAAGTAACACTCGTGGCATATCGGACAAAGCGTTTTTGTTTCTCACTTCATTACGACCAGGCCTTCACGAGTGTTACTTTAATTTTTATTTGCGGATACGAGATTCACTGTTGTTTTTTAAATAAAATAGTTTTTTTTTGTAACTAAAAATAGAGTTTTTTTTTTTAATAAAAAGAAAACTTGCAGCGACAGATAAAAATATCCCAAAAAAAATATTTACCGCAGCTGTTAGAATAAAAAACGTTATAGTATTGTGTGATATTTTTAGGACTTTGGTAGAACATTGGTAGATTATCCTCACTAGAACATTCGGTGAATGTATTGCCCAGGATATTCCCAGAATATCTCCCAAATGTACTATGACCTTACCGGAACATTCGTGGAATATCCTGCATAGAATATTCCGTGAATGTACTGTTCAGGATGTGTAAGAATGTTTTTTAAATGTGCTGTCCATATCCAAAAGGAAAGGATATTTTACGGAAATTGGCAGAACATTCACGGAATATCCAGGGAACGTATTTTCGATGTGCTGTCAATATCCAAGAGGAAGGGCATTTTCCGGACTTAGGTAGAACATTCAGGGAATATTCTGCATGGAATATTCGCTGAATGTACTGTCCAGGATATCCTAAGAATATTTTTAAATGTGCTGTCAATGTCCAAAAAAGGGCATTTTTCGGAGTTTCACAGAACATTCCTGGAATATCCTGCATAGAATGTTTGCTAAATATATTAGGTAGGATATTCTGAGAATGTCTTTTAAATGTGCTGCTCATGTGCTAACTTGAAAGTTATTCAGAGCACGTTTTTGGAACATCCTACGAATATACTGTGAATGTGCCTAAACATTCAGACATTCACAACACTTTACTGGGATATCCCTGGAATATCCTGTGCTACTAGGGAACCCACCGCACAACCTTACCGAATTTATTTCTGTGTCCCCTTATATTAAGTGAGGTATGTCATTATTTGACCTTTTTATTTAGTTATGAGAATATTCGACAATGAGGGGGTTTTCAAGGTATTATTTGGATGCTTTTAGTGGTAAAGTCATCTCTTGGAAAAATGTTCCCTAATTAAAAGATTTTTGAAGAGGCTTTGAAAACTAGGCGAAATCGTTTTTTTTAATATATTTTTGTAATAGTTGCAGGCCATTTAATACACTCTTAAAGTTTCTGACATAAGTTGTAAAACACCCTGTATAAAAAGAAATTAAATCTGTTTTGAAGATTTAAACGGTAAAAGGGGTTTTCCAGTTTTGTGTGTTTTTCTGAAGCTGCGTAGATGTGATGTGATGAGATGTCCACATCCATCAATTTGAATATTTTCTTACGAAGTTTACAGTAAGTAAGCAGTAAGCAGAAAAACAGTTTTATTTCCTCAAGTAGCCAAGAATACTGCAGCTTCCAAGTCGCATTAAATGGTTTTATTAAACAAAAAAACCTTTTTCAAGAATATAACAGGGGTTATTTCGTCCCAACACAAGTACACACACAAACAATTAGTACAGTAAAAAAGCCCACCGAAATCGAGGATATCTATTGGTTAATATTAAAAACGCGGCAAAACTCTTGGTGTGTCCTTTAAATTGTTTCATGAGTTGCCTATATGCTCCTGCACTAAGAGGCCAGGTGTGATTGAAAATTTAACGTGCGGTTTGTATAAGGAGTTGCCTAACTATCCCATGACCATAATAAAAAATACACAAAACACAAAAATTATTAAAAAGTAAATCTAACAAAATAAGAAAAAAGTTTGTAGACACAACACAAAGTTTCTCATGAGAAGCACACTGACCTATCTTAACTTTTATATTCTTTCCAGTTAAAAAACACTTTGTCCGGAGATTTTCGGTTCCCCTAAAACCGAGGTTGTACATTTTACTTATTAATAATGTACTATCGAGGCATTCAAAGGCGTGAGCTAAGTCGAAGAATAAAGCAAGGGTGAAGTTGTTTTTATCTAAGGAAGCATACATATAAATTGGACCTATAGTTTTCTACTAAATCAGTACTGCCTTTTTTATGCAAGGGAAACTATATGACCTAGTTTTAAGGATGAGGGAAAATTGCCATATTGGAGAGATAGGCTGATAACATGGGAAAAGAAGTACATATAAAAAATTGGTAAATCATGGTGATGGCTGCATGTTTGCATGTCTTTTTATTTTTGAGTTGAGTGTACTACATCATTACAAAAATGTGTAGTCAATGCTGTTGGCGAAAAAATCACAAGTTGGGGTTGGTTTTTATTCTCCACAAATTAGCACTCACTGCTTGTCAAACAGCTTCAGTTGTGAAACCGAAATATCTTATTTTGCACACGATACACCTAACACGGTATGCCAGCGCGCAGGGTCTTGCTATCTCTCTCGCACAATGTGGCGTCACGTTGTAATCATAATTTGAAATCTTCAATATCAAGTGTATGCTTTATATAATCTTTTATTTGAAAATATAGAATATTTTGTAACCAACTGGATTTTGCAAATGTAAGGTAGGGAGCAATTTACAAGGGAAATAATGCTTAACTCTGTTCACTAAAATCAGATCTTTTAGGTATGATTAAAATGATTGGATTTAAAAATATTATTTGAAACAAAGAACCTATCACATGTATACAGGGTGAATTTCGAGTTGAGACATTTTTTTCAACAGCGCAGCGTGTAGAAAGCCATTAGACCAACCTAATATTTCCATATTTATCAATGCTCAAAAAAGAACAGGAACATGAAGACTACTGTGAATCAGTGGCGACCCGAAGGGTGGGTCCCCCCACTCCCGAGAAGGGACGCCCACGGTTTATCAGAATGAGCAAAATCAAATCCGTTAAATAAAAGAAAGTTCAATTATAAAATCATTCACTATAGAAACAGCAATTCGTTAAACCAATTTTTTATCCGAACCTTATTTCTTCAAACCCATTCAATAACAAATTCGAAATTTATAAGACCCGTTTTTAATCAAACCATTGTTCATCAAACTCATTCAATATCAAACCCGGAAATCGTAAAACCCGTAATTTATCAGAATATTTTTGTTAAATTAATTGCGGATTCGCCAATATCATATGAACCGGAGGCGTACACGCAGGTGGCGCGGAGTTTTGAATTCGTTAAACCAATTTTTTATCCGAACCTTATTCAAACCCATTCAATAACAAATTCGAAATTTATAAGACCCGTTTTTAATCAAACCATTGTTCATCAAACTCATTCAATATCAAACCCGGAATTCGTAAAACCCGTAATTTATCGGAATATTTTTGTTAAATTAATTGCGGATTCGCCTATATCATATGAACCGGAGGCGTACACGCAGGTGGCGCGGAATTTTGAAGCATTTGTCGCTGTTACCCGCGCATACTTGTACACGTTGTGTTTAATAGTTTGTGTATAGATGTCACTTGCATTCACCCGTCTTACATTCATGTGTTATTGGGGAACGTGCAATCAATTGGCAAAAATTTTTTGATAAATTACGGGTTTTAGGAATTCCGGGTTTAATATTGAATGAGTTTGATGAACAATGGTTCGATTAAAAACGGGTCTGTTAAGTTTCGAATTTGTTATTGAATGGGTTTGAATCAAACCCGGAATTCGTAAAACTCGTAATTTATCAGAATATTTTTGTTAAATTAATTGCGGATTCGCCAATATCATATGAACCGGAGGCATACACGCAGGTGGCGCGGAGTTTTGAAGCATTTGTCGCTGTTACCCGCGCATACTTGTACACGTTATGTTTAATAGTTTGTGTATAGATGTCACTTGCATTCACCCGTCTTGGGGAATGTGCAATCAATTAGCAAAAATTTTTTGATAAATTACGGGTTTTAGGAATTCCGGGTTTGATATTGAATAAGTTTGATGAACAATGGTTCGATTAAAAACGGGTCTGTTAAGTTTCGAATTTGTTATTGAATGGGTTTGATGAAATAAGGCTCGGATAAAAAATTGGTTTGATGAATTGCAGTTTCTATGGTGAATCGTTCTTACGATGAATTTTTTTTATTAAATTCCTGGTTTGATAAACCATAGGGGTTCCCGAGAAGCCTGGTTATTGTCACATTTTTACTTCAAATGAAATTTTTTTTTATTATTTAAGAATTTTAGAATCCACAATATAGATAATTTCTATTAGATTATATTAATTATAATATATTAGAGGGACTCATACCTCTAACTCTGGAAAATAAGGAAGTTCAGCTGTCGAGGGATGTTAAATACTTGGGGGTAATATTAGACGCTTACATGGAAAACAGTGGGGACTCACACCACACATGGTACACTGGCTGTACAAGACGGTGGTAATACCAACCATTACGTATGCATCTCTAGTCTGGTGGCCAAAAGTAACTCAACAGAATGTGATGCTCAGACTAAGCAGGGTGCAAAGACTTGCTTGCCTCAACGTCACAGGTGCAATGAGATCTACACCAAAAACTTCGATGGAGGTGCTCTTAGACCTTTCCCCACTTCCCTTGGTGATACAGGGAGAGGCAAAGATCGGACTCTAACGTCTATAAAAAACTGAACCTGCAGACAAGAATGCATAATAGAGAGGAGAGGTTTTTACACATACCAATCCTACACATGAGATCAGACCAGATGTCACCAAAGTACCTATACGGACCAACTCTAGAAGTAATTATACAGGATAGAGTAGCGTGGTCAGGACAAAACAACCCACTGCCACACAAAGGACTGATCTGGTACACAGACGGATCAAAAACTGACTAAGGAAGTGGGGCAGGAATATTCGGGAAAAGACCTAGGAGAGATCTGAATTTCTCACTGGGATATTACCCGACAGTTTTCCAAGCAGAAATCTTTGCCGTCCTAGAGTGCGCAAGAGAGAACAATAGAATGGGATACTTCGGTCAAAACATATCTATATACTCAGATAGCCAGGCAGCCCTTAGGGCGCTTATGTGCCCAAAGGTAACCTCAAGGCTAGTCTGGGAATGCCTTGCTGAACTAATAGAACTGGCGGAACCAAAGACGTTTAAATACCTTTATGGGCGGAACATAACAAAATAAGATTAGTATGGGTGCCAGGACATAGAGGTATCCAAGGCAACGAAAAAGCTGACGAACTTGCAAGACAAGGATCGTCAAAAAAATATATTGGACCAGGCCCAGCCCTGGGGATACCAAAATGTACAATAAGGTCCCAGGTCAAACTCTGGATAAGGGAAAAACACGAAAGCCACTGGCTAGAAAGACGGGGGCTAAGACACAGCAGAGCCTTTGTCAAAGGCCTGAATGTCAAACTCACGAAAGACCTGCTAAACTATAGCAGGATGCAAGTGAGAACCATAATAGGAATCATGACCGGCCATATGGCGGTTAAAGTTCACCTAAACAACATGGGCTTGTATCACGGAGACCTGAGCTGCAGATTATGCAATCAGGAACCGGAAATAGTAGAACATTTAATATGCCAATGCGAGGTACTGGATCGCAAAAGGCACCTAATATTTGGCGAAGTTGAACTAGACCCACTATTGACTGGGGACTACTCCATTAAGGACCTGTACAAACTTAAACTTGTACAGGGGACAAAATTAATGGAGTGGTTAGCCTAGGAACCAAGAGGGTGCACAATAAGTCAGAAATGGCTGCAGTGCAGTGACTGTAGCTTGCCACCAGGCAGGTTGGAGTCACAATCGAGGGGTTTTAGTGGGTAGAAATCCGACAGTACCCGGGCTCTCCTGGTAGAGGAGAAATGACTCTGGCAGGAAAGTAGTTCGGGCGTCTTATCCACGATTTTCCCCTTGAGACCTTTGAAAAAAAAATAGATAATATGGAGTCGGAAAGAAATGAAAACCGTTAAAAGTAATATACACTAATAATTCTAAAAATTATAAAATTTGTAGCAAAATTACTTTATTAAATTTTAAAAAATCGGCACATTCTTTTTGTGTCGTCGGGTATTAATTTTCAAATTAAACTATATATATCAGAAATGGTTTTTGTTGTCAAAAGGATGCAAATTGGGGCGAAATTATTAAAAAACAATATCTCAAAAATAGGATATACTTACAGGTTTCAATTTTTAGGAAAATAACATCGCGAAGGGCAACACAGCCAAACAAACGACTTGCCCAAGTGGGCCGTTAAAGGGGTGAAATACTTAAAATATCTCAAAAATGGCTCATTCTAACAGATTTAAATTTTTTGGGATAAAACACATCCCCAAGGGTAATAGGAAGTAAAAGCCACGCCACTCTACTTGAACGTATCGTACGCCGACTTCTAGCAACCTCATTGGTGAGATCCGACAGAAGTAGTCAATCGCACGTCAAGCGAGACTGATTTTCATGAGATACGGGCTTTAGGTGGTGTATCGTTACGTCGCGTCGCCTGACCCGGTAGTCGAAATGGAAACGCCCACCTCTGCCGGTTTTCACCAATGAGAGCGCTGGATTTCAGAGCTACGTTAAGTTTACGCAGTGGTTTGGCTTTTAGTCCCTAATATAACAAAAAAAGTCGCATGTCCCAGCTGGACGTCAAAGGGTTGAAAAAAGTGGTGAAAATATTTTAAAAAATTTTTATTAAAGAAAACTTTTAAAGACCAAACTTATCAAATGCACTTAAAAGTAGAAAATATATCGTTCTTATACCATAATAAAAGCGATAGGTGCAAATTAAAAATGTTAACTTTAGGTATCGTATATCGGTCATCAACGATTCACCTACGAAACAGTTGTATTTCTCTAATACCTAAGGACATTTTCAAAGGTTCTCATCACCCGTTCTCAGCTTCTTTAGATGAAAGCATTATGTTTATCATTCGAATAGAATAATTTATTTCTTCTTTTGTAGTTCTCTCTTTGTCACCGTAAAGTTAAAATTTTTAATTTGCGCCCATCGCTTTTCTTATGGTACCAGAAAGATAAAAAATAATTTTCTACTTTTAAGTGCATTTAATAAAAGCTTGTTCTTTAATTTTTTTTTATTAAAAATTTATTTTTAGATTTCTACCCTATATCGTCCGTTTTGAATCCGCCATATCGAAATTTTCAAATCTGATTAAAAATTCATATCCCCTTCCCGGAAAACCCCTGTGTGCCAATTTTGATTTAAATCGAACAAACTAAATCTCTTCCTCCCTCCACTTCCCTCGTTAGAGAAGTGTGTACCTAATAATACCATATTATTGTATTGTCGCCGGAACTATAAACGCATACCAAATTTGAACACACACCCTTAATTTTTAGATTTGTAAAAACCCCTGTATGCCAATTTTGATTGAAATCGAACCAACTAAATCTTTTTCTCCCTCCACTTCCTTCGTTAGAGAGAAGTGGGTACCTGAAAATACCATATTATTATATTTTCACCGGAACTATAAACGCATACCAAATTTGAACACCATCGGATGTCGATAAGTCAGTTAAAATTGGTTAGCAAAACATGACCGAAAATCGTCCATCTTGAATCTGCCATATTGAATTTTCAAAATCTGATCAAAAATTCGTATTCCTTATCCCCAAAAGCCCCCGTATACCAATTTTGGTTGAAATCGGACAAACTTAGATGTTTTTCCCCCTCCAATCCCCTCGTAGGGGGGAGTGGTGCCTAATAATGACATATTATTGTATTTTCACTGGAACTATAAATGCATGCCAAATTTGAAGGCAATCGGATGTGTATAAGTTGGTTAAAATTGGTTAGCAAAAGATCACCAAAAATGGTCCATCTTGAATCCGCCATATTGAATTTTCAAAATCCGATTAGAAATTGGTTATCTACATCCCTAAGTGCCCCAACACACAAAATTTCGACGAAATCGGACGTACTTCAACTGTACCCCCTCCACCCCCTTCGAGTAGAGGGGAGCTGTCAATTTCATCACACTATATTCTTGTCATGCCAAATTTGAAGTTGGTTAAAATTAAGTTGCAAGATTCCACCCGAACAAACATAAGAGTTCGTTATTACATACATTTTCAAATTAAACTATATATATCAGAAATGGTTTTTGTTGTCAAAAGGATGCAAAATGGGGTGAAATTATTAAAAAACAATATCTCAAAAACAGGATATAGTTACAGGTTTAAATTTTTAGGAAAATAACATCGCGAAGGGCAACACAGCCAAACAAACGACTTGCCCAAGTGGGCCGTTAAAGGGGTGAAATACTTAAAATATCTCAAAAATGGCTCATTCTAACAGATTTAAATTTTTAGGGATAAAACACATCCCCAAGGGTAATAGGAAGTAAAAGCCACGCCACTCTACTTGAACGTATCGTACGCCGACTTCTAGCAACCTCATTGGTGAGATCCGACAGAAGTAGTCAATCGCACGTCGAGCGAGACTGATTTTCATGAGATACGGGCTTTAGGTGGTGTATCGTTAGGTCGCGTCGCCTGACCCGGTAGTCGAAATGGAAACGCCCACCTCTGCCGGTTTTCACCAATGAGAGCGCTGGATTTCAGAGCTACGTTAAGTTTACGCAGTGGTTTGGCTTTTAGTCCCTAATATAACAAAAAAGGTCGCATGTCCCAGCTGGACGTCAAAGGGTTGAAAAAAGTGGTGAAAATATTTTAAAAAAATTTTATTAAAGAAAACTTTTAAAGAACAAACTTATCAAATGCACTTAAAAGTAGAAAATATATCGTTCTTATACCATAATAAAAGCGATAGGTGCAAATTAAAAATGTTAACTTTAGGTATCGTATATCGGTCATCAACGATTCACCTACGAAACAGTTGTATTTCTCTAATACCTAAGGACATTTTCAAAGGTTCTCATCACCCGTTCTCAGCTTCTTTAGATGAAAGCATTATGTTTATCATTCGAGTAGAATAATTTAGTTCTTCTTTTGTAGTTCTCTCTTTGTCACCGTAAAGTTAAAATTTTTAATTTGCGCCCATCGCTTTTCTTATGGTACCAGAAAGATAAAAAATAATTTTCTACTTTTAAGTGCATTTAATAAAAGCTTGTTCTTTAAGTTTTTTTTATTAAGAATTTATTTTTAGATTTCTACCCTATATCGTCCGTTTTGAATCCGCCATATCGAAATTTTCAAATCTGATTAAAAATTCATATCCCCTTCCCGGAAAACCCCCGTGTGCCAATTTTGATTTAAATCGAACAAACTAAATCTCTTCCTCCCTCCAATTCCCTCGTTAGAGAAGTGTGTACCTAATAATACCATATTATTGTATTGTCGCCGGAACTATAAACGCATACCAAATTTGAACACAAACCCTTAATTTTAAGATTTGTAAAAACCCCTGTATGCCAATTTTGATTGAAATCGAACCAACTAAATCTTTTTCTCCCTCCACTTCCTTCGTTAGAGAGAAGTGGGTACCTGAAAATACCATATTATTATATTTTCACCGGAACTATAAACGCATACCAAATTTGAACACCATCGGATGTGGATAAGTCAGTTAAAATTGGTTAGCAAAACATGACCGAAAATCGTCCATCTTGAATCCGCCATATTGAATTTTCAAAATCTGATCAAAAATTCGTATTCCTTATCCCCAAAAGCCCTCGTATACCAATTTTGGTTGAAATCGGACAAACTTAGATGTTTTTCCCCCTCCGATCCCCTCGTAGGGGGGAGTGGTGCCTAATAATGACATATTATTGTATTTTCACTGGAACTATAAATGCATGCCAAATTTGAAGGCAATCGGATGTGTATAAGTTAGTTAAAATTGGTTAGCAAAAGATCACCAAAAATGGTCCATCTTGAATCCGCCATATTGAATTTTCAAAATCCGATTAGAAATTGGTTATCTACATCCCTAAGTGCCCCAACACACAAAATTTCGACGAAATCGGGCGTACTTCAACTGTACCCCCTCCACCCCCTTCGAGTAGAGGGGAGCTGTCAATTTCATCACACTATATTCTTGTCATGCCAAATTTGAAGTTGGTTAAAATTAAGTTGCAAGATTCCACCCGAACAAACATAAGAGTTCGTTATTACATACATTGCAAGTTAAATAAAAGCTTGTAAAATCATATCTCAAAAATGGCTCATAAATAATTTCTTCCCTTTTTTCAACCGTTTAACGGCCCGCTTGGCCAAGTCGTTTGTTTGGCTGTGTCGCCCTTTGTGATATGTTATTTTTTTTTAAAAATTTAAACCTGTTAAAAGCATTAAGTTAAAACATTAAGTTTAAAGTTTAATTTTAAAATTAATACCCGACGCCACTGGTGATTCGGCTATTTCCGGAAGGACGGGCCGTTAACTTTGGCGGCTAATAAACACTTGATCAATGTTTTGAATGCCTATCTTAATATGGACTTATCAGTACATAAAAGAGAGATAATAGACCACTAATTTATCGCCACCTTATTTGCTTACCGTATTATCCTAATCTGCAGCTTTTGCACAGAAATAATCTGGTTGGTTGCAAAAAATAACCGAGAGGGTCCCGTTAAGCCTCCGTAAGTATATCGTATTTCGGTTCGGTTATTTTTGGATAAAGTCGGCATATAAAAGGTTATATAAAATTGGCACTATTTTTAACAGTTCAGCACGAAGCTTAAACAATCTACTGCATATTTTTAGGCACTTTACTCACCTGCTATGAAATTACTGGAACGAATCCTGGGATTTTTCGTGTAAATCCCCCTCCCCCCATGTAACTTATTATAATACTTCCAGCTAACTCCTCTCCTCCCCCATCTTGCTGCGTTACGTAATTTATGGATGACCCCTAAGTTGATTACCTACTGTTCTTGCTACTATTTCTGACATTACTCATATCGTGCCACCTATGCAGTTGACATTGTTAGCTTTTGATGTGTAAATTTAGTGTCCTATGTGTTATGATTTTACTCTGATGGTTGATAATGGGCATTTGCCTTGTTAGTAATAGGTCAACTAGAAAAATCATTTTAATTTAGTTTACTTTGTTTTGGCCTTCATTTTGATTTAGTGAAGTTTGTTATCATTAATGGATGATTGATTTATTTAGATTTATTTTGGAAAATTCTTGGGTATAAACAACAACCTTCAGCATAATTAAAATTTTTAAGAAGTGGTCAAAAGCAAAGTTCAAAGAAAAGGAACTCTCTTTGAAAGAAAAGGAACTCTTTTTGAAGGAAAAGGAACCCTCTTTAAAGGAAAAGGAAGCCTTTGTTTTGAGGTAATTATTTATTGATGTAAAGCTTAAATCATACCATACCAAGGTTGTTTCTATAATTTTTTAAATAATTGTTCAGTGTGTAATTCATGGTATTTCTTTCTAGGGTGTTTGGAGTCATTTGAGATTACGTTTATTTTATGTTTGAGTTTGGTTTTCCCGCAAGAAATTGAATTCTCCGTGCTTTGTATAAACCGGAGTTGGCCAGACGTCTTATTTAAGTATTTATTTTGAAATCAAGACAAACAAATGGGTCGATTTTAACCTCCGGACTGTCAGTTCAGCCTCAACTCCCACGTTGAAGATATCAGGAAACTCTCAGTTATTATGAAAAACACGCGTAAGACGTCTGGCCAACTCCGGTTTATCCAAAGCACGGAGAATTCCAAGGAGAATTCAATTTCTTGCGGTAAAACCAAACTCCAACCTAAACTAAACGTAATCTAAAACGACTCCAAACAACTTCAAACACCCTAGAAAGAAATACCATAAATTACACGCTGAACAATTTTTAAAAAATTATAGAAACAACCTTGGTATGATATGATTTAAGCTATATATCAATAAATAATTACCTCAAAACGAAGGCTTCCTTTTCCTTTAAAGAGGGTTCCTTTTATTTCAAAGAGAGTTCCTTTTATTTCATAGACCGTTCCTTTTCTTTGAACTTTGCTTTTGACCACTTCTTAAAAATTTAAATTTTGCTGAAGGTTGTTTGTACCGAAGAATTTTCCAAAATAAATCTTAATCTTTTGTCTTCAACCAAGTGAACCATATTTTGTTTAAACAAACGAAGTCGTTTTTAAACAAGAGAAAATCTACAACAAAATCCTACTTGATCAATTACTAACTAGTAGCTTTCAAATGTCAATGTCCTTTAATAGATAGTGCCACTTTACAGCCCGATAACTGCTTTACCGAAAACGGTAACACTATTTGACAGTTCAAAATAGTCTATTTGATACAGGTCTTACGTCGACGGTACGGTTATTTGACTTGCGATAATTTATTCGTTTAATTTTGAAATAAAATTAGTTTACTGTGATTCTCCATTCCAATCCAAATTAATAAATTGTTTAATTAGGTTCTGAGAAAGAAGAGAAGAAACTACCCAAATTTATTGCTTTTATTGAAATGCGTTTTAAAGCAGGTAAATATTCAATAATTCATGAAGGAACGCTCAAACAGACAAACACGCATAGAAAAAAAACTTGGGTTCGGTCTGGCGAGTTTGTCTATGAAAACACGCTTGGGTTGTCTTAGGTATACTAAGCGGAACGCCAACCTGTCGAAATGGGCGCGGAATTTAATGAAAGCTTGCCAAAACGCAAATCCGCATGTCACGTACGTCACAATTCTTATGTTAACCGTCCGTACGTTTACGGCGTTTCAGCGCAGCCCTTAACCATATATGACGTTCAAATGTCAACAGTGTCAAATAGCGTTAGTCATGGGGCGTTGTTGGCACGACCAAAAACTATTAGATAGAGAGGTGGCGGCAATTGAGGTGTATGATTTCATCCACATTATAACTAATATAAAACTGTAGTTTACATCCATACGAATTAAGTAAAAATATTATGATGCTCAAGTGGTGGGGCTTTTTTTACAGGGAGGTCCTAAAACTTGCAAAAAATAATAGCTCTATGAAGTCATTTCATCTCTTTTCTGATTAGTGCTATTGTATTAAGGGCCACACCAATATACCAAAAAAATATATTGCACACCCCTAGGTGGGGGCATTTCTTACAGAGGAGACTCAAAACTTGTAAACAATAATTACTATATGAACTCATTTCATCTCTTTTCTGATTAATGCTATTATATTAAGGGCCACACCAAGATAACAACAAAAATATATTACACACTTCTGGGTTGGGGCTTTTTTTATAGGGAGGCCTCAAAAGTTGAACCCATTTCATCTTTTTTCTGATTAGTGCTATTATGTTAAGAGCCACAACAAGATAACAAAAAAAAATTGGACACCTCTAGGGGGGGGGGGTGTTTTTTACAGAGAGGCCCCAAAACTATTATTTTATACAAGTCTGGACGCCTTCTTGTAAAAAAACGCCCCCTCCCAGAGGTGTGTAATATTTTTTTGTTATCTTGGTGTGTCCTTAACATAACAGCACTAATCAGAAAAGAGATGAAATGAGTTCATGCAGCAATTATTTTTTGCAAGTTTTGGGGCCTCCTTGTAAAAAACGTCCCCACCTACAGGTGTGCAATAATTTTTTTTATTATATTGGTGAGCCCTTAACACAATAGCACTAATCATAAAATAGATGAAATGACACCATAGAGCTATTATTTTTTGCAAGTTTTGGGACCTCACTGTAAAAAAAAGTCCCCACCTCGAGGCGCGTCATATTTTTTTTTTGTTATCTCGGGGAGGACCTTAACATCATAGCACAATTATAAAAGAGATGAAATGACTAACTTTTTGATGTAATATAAATATTTGAAAAAATATTAACTACCCGTAAACGCCCCGCCATAGGTGGGTACCGTTTGATTTTTTTTTTTAAGTCCTGAGTTAAGTATATTGTTTTAATATAAATTACAGATGGGATGAAATGAGTTCATATAGCTATTATTTTTTGCAAGTTTCGGGGCCTCCCTGTAGAAAAAGCCCCCACCTAGACGTCTGAAAATATTTTTTTTGTTATCTTTGGTGTGCCTTTATCAAAACTATATAAACTTCAAATGGGATGAAATCATTAATTTTTTACTGCCACCACCTATCTATCTATATCTAGTTTTTCATTCATTACATTTATCAAGTACCCATTAGGCATTAAAGGTTGACTAAACAGGCCTTTTATCTCTCTCCAACACTTTGATGTCCCCTTTCAAATGTCTTGAACAAAATTTCTGATCAATTCGACAGGGTGATTCAAAATTCCCTAGAAAGATTTTAACATTGGTTCGATATCATTCATCCAAGAAAAGTTAACGGAATATTTCTTTTGAAATTTCAGGTTAAAAAATAATACTCAGATAAACGGTGCTTCTCAGAAAATATTAACAATTTTTAAATGCAAATATCTCTGAAACCAGAGTTAAAAAAATATTTTTCACTAATTCTTCAGAAGAACCAATTCTACCTAAAATAAAAATCTTTCAAGGACTTTTGAATCACCCTGAAAATGCAAGATAATATCATACAGATTATTTCGCCCGTTCATCAAATTTATTAAAAATAATTTTGCAAATTAAAGTATTTATTTTTTTAAATGAGTATATTTCATTCAACAATCGTCGAAATAACAGTTACAAAACCAATTACCAAAATTTTGATTAAAGCTGTATTTAGGGACTCGTTTTACCTTAAAGGTTTGATTTTTTCAAATTTCTTATAGTTTCTTGTTTTAAATCTTTTTCGAGAATACAAAGGTTCCGGAATGTTAGAAATTTAAGTGTATGAGAGTTGCTCGAGATTGGTCCTGGGTTAAATTTCTACAATTTGAAACTAACTTTGACTAGATTAGCACTTATTTATCTATGTTTTTTACTGAAAGCTGACTTTTTGTGGATCATAATCAATAATTCCCAAAATGCTATACTTTCAAATTATTAATTTAAAAAATCCAGTAAATCCTGATTTGTTAACTTATTAGCATTTGTGTTGTTTGCTGATGTAGACTGATTTTTGATTGGCTGCAAAGTATTTCCATTATTAGGAAAATTCGACCAATTTTGAGAGGGCTGTATCTGACTCCAACCCATATTTTGATGTTGAGAATTCTGCAAGCCCAGATGTTGAGAAGGCTGCATTTGACTCCAACCCATTTTTTGATGTTGGGAACTCTGCAAACTCGCCTGTTGACTAGGCATAATTGCCAAGTTGCTGTTTAATGACGTTGCTGCAGCATTTTGATTTAGGTTGTATATAGGGTTGACCTGGTTCGCCATTAGAGACTTAAATGGCTGATTGTTTGGTGAAGAGTAAAGGTTTTGACTGGTACCAAAATGATTAACATTAGAATTCAAAGTATTGTTGGAAGATGGACTTGCCAATGTCATATCTGTCAGAGTACTATTGATCATCTTATCAATGCTCGGTGGTGAACTATGTTTTGGGGCAATGGTCCTTGTCGAAAAATCTTCAAACAGCATATCTGACAAATCTTTTATTTCAGTTTTAGAAGGAGTGAGGGTTAATTTCTTTGGGATAATTTCATGCTGACTTTCAAACAATTTTATAGTTTCTTGTTGTTTTAAAATGTTTTGTTTTTGTTCTAATACATTCTCGGTTAAACTTACGTTTAGATTGGTAAAGGTTTCACTTAAATCTAAAGGTTTGGAAGTGTTTAAAACTGAAGGCATGTGAGAAGAAAGTGTTTTCTCTTCATCTCTAACAGAATTCAGTTGCTCGAGTTTCGTTCTGTGTTCAGTTTCTACTGCTTGAAACATGTCTTTGACTAGTTGAACTATAGCACCAAACTGTGCTAAAGTTAAGCCATTTTCAATGCATAGTGGTATTAAAAATGGTAAAATTCTGGTAGCAATTATTTCTTTGCTAATGCCCAATTTTTTGTGGGTCATGGCAATTTTGTAAATACCTAAAATTCCCATAAGAACGGCTGGTTCCCTCGAGGGTATCTGGGGTAAAAATGGTAATATTTCATCTATTACCAACCACTTATCTAAATGCTCTAGCAATTTACCGACACAAACTAAACAATTCACTCTTACTGACAAAGTAGTGGTGGACAGACACAACTTTTTTATTCGAGGAAGAAGGCTGTTTTTGACATTTGCGTGGTCAATGAGACCTGCGAATGTTGGTAACACACTCAAACACATTTCGTGAATTTGCGGAGAGTCAGAATCTAGGCCCCTATACAGCATTGGCAAGACGTGTTGTTGAACATCTTCGGCAGGGGTTAGTTTTAGTAAAAGTTCCATTTTTTGAAGCATCATTAACAAAATCTAAAATATAAAAAAAAATCTAATGAATTAGATTTTGAATGATTTGCCACCACAAAATCTCAAACCGCAAAACCGCGCCCACACAGATTCAAGAAAAATAACTCCACTTTAATAATTAAATTAACTAACAGTGAAAAGATACTACTAACACATTTCATTTTTCGCCACTTTGTTTATTACATTAACTAAGAATCAAAAGATACTAGACACTTAAAGTAAATATTTCAACGCACCGGTATCGGTATACCTAACGCGTTCAAAACAAAGTCAAAAGACACTACATTTTTAACTTGTTTACGGCATGTTTCGAATGAGGCCTGCTTTTATCGTGAATGCGATGGGGGAACAGCCGACTCCACTCGTTGCGTATGGAGGGATGTACGTATCGTTACGGACCTATCAACATACGCAGCGATTGCAATCAGCTGTTCAGGCCTCGCGTCCACTATAACAGCGAGTCTCGTTCAAAACATGGCATAGCCAAGAAATGTAGTGTCTTTTGGCTGCGTTTTGAACGCGTTATGTATAGGGATACCGATGCGTTGAAATGTTTACTTTAAGTGTCTACTAGACACTTATAGTAAATATTTCAACGCATCGGTATCGGTATACCTAACGCGTTCGGAACAAAACGAAAATACACTACATTTTTCACTTGTTCATGCCATGTTTCGAACGATGCCAGCTTTATTGACGATTACAATGACAGACCAGCTGATTGCAGTCGATGCGTACGGAGGGATGTACGTAACGTTACGGATCCACGAACGTACGCAACGATTTCAATCAGCAGTTCTGTCAACGAACACTTCAAAAAAGCAGGCATCATTCGAAACATCGCATAAACAAATCAAAAATGTAGTGTATTTTGGCTTTATTTCGAACGCGTTAGGTATACCGATACCGATGCGTTGAAATATTTACTTTGTACGGTTTTGGTTTCTGCGTACGAGTGTTTACGCTGATAGCGTCGTTTTCTATTTAGCACTGTTCTGGTTGAGCTTGGTCCTAAAATTTCCAGAAGAATAAAAAAAGGAGAACTCGGGACCAGCCTCTTTGGCTATAAGTATATATTTGTACATTAGGATATCACGCTATCGAGGTCTCTCTTAAATTATGAAGAATATTTTATATCTTGGTTAAAGGAGTTACAAAGAAACTTTAATTGACCGAATATGGGTTGATCAAGCAATGTCTATGTCAAGTTTGCTTAGCTTTTGATAAAATGTCTTGCACACGAGATTTGGTATTTAAATATGCAAAGTGTTTACGTATATTACAAAATAAAACAGTTCCCAAACTATATCAAAGTACAGCAATTGGTAATAGGTTGGGTTAAGACATAGCGTAGCCAAAAACGTTTTGTTTTTGTGGTAGATCTAGCTGCTTATAAAAAAGAGTAACAAAGTGAATCTCGTGTCCGCAAATTGTTTTGTTTTAAATTCGAGAGGTGTGCATGATTGCCTTTGTAGCTTCAACTGCCAGGTACAATCCTATGACTCCCTGATGATTCCTAATAAGGACGAAACAGGTCTGTAGGTGTCTGGATTATCCATTAGACATTTGAGGCCTGGTCGTAATTGAAGTGAGAAACAAAAACGCTTTGTTCTATATGCCACGAGCGTGACTATAATAAAAAAGTGTTTTAACTCAAAATCATTTTTAAAATGAGAAAGAAAATATTATAACTTGGAAAATTATAAATAACATTGCGACGAATCAGGTATTGGTGGTATTAAAACTCCTTTTTTGATATGGTGAAAACGTGTCAGATTGTAAACATTTTCGAAGATTTAGCAAAAAAGCGAGCACATTTAAAAAAAAAATCTGCATTTCGGCACTAACTATGCTGCATATTTACCTGAGGAGGCTCAACCAGTTTCATAATCCCCTTCAAATGTGGCAACACGTGATCAACGTACTCCTGTTTGCTGCAATTCTGACAGATATCAAATATACTTGGTAAAATAAATGGCACCATAGTTGGCTGCGCCAAGTCTCTGGTAAGACAAGCCAGAACCCTTTGGAGTTTAACCCTGTGCGGCAGTTTTTGCAGCGCTTCGGGTAGCCCTTTATAAAATTGAGACTTTTGCAGATTGTCCCATTGAAGAAGCGAGTCAAGATAGGTTAGGGTTTTGATTCCTACATCATCAAAATATGGGACCTAAAAATTAAAGTAGATTAATCTGAGTGGCTGGATTTGATTGATTCATTTATAAGTGTGCCAGTATGGCACTTTCCACTGCTACCACCAGCGGGTATATTGTGGCACACTTTTGAGATTGTTCTTCTCTAGAGTATGTTTAGCCCCTGAAAGAGCCTTGCAAATTGCTTTGGTGAAGCATTATTCAGGTCCAGTCCGTCGATCTATGGCTTGCTGATACAAGCTAACGCTGACGTGCAATGACCGGACATTTGTACAGTACATGTCTGATTGACTCGTCGTTCTCCATACAGAGTCTGCATTCGGTGTCTTTGGTTAGACCCATTCTGTGCAATAATATACTCTCAGCTTGCAACGTCTGATATATAGACCAACCATGGTCCGAGACTTTCTTGCCTGGTGAGCTCAATGAATTTCCCGGTCGTTTTCCTGCAGTGTTTTCAAGGTTTATGTACTCCCGTTTCAGTGGCCTTTTATTGTTTGTCGCGGCCATTTTGACAATTAACTCGTGTAATGTGGAATAAGACCATATACTTATAAACTTAATATACACGCCCTGGAAGTGGCAATTATGTTAGCAACATATTACGGTCAAGTAGGCCGTGAAAATAATGATATACGGCCGCGCAAGTGCGTTGGATTGGTGTTATTCCTGACGCTATTTTTGTTTGTTTTGATTTTTGATTCCAAAAGTGGTGTTTTTTGGTTTTTAATTTTACTCACAGTACACACACTATAGTGTACTGTGAACTTACTTTATCTTTTATGTTTATGGCAGGCATTTATACAAAATAAAGTTATTTATACAGAGAAAATAAACGTTTTGTTATCATCCAGAGAAAACATCTGCCTTGGCACTTTTATTAATTTTTCGATCATAAAAATGCGATTAAAAACGCCATAAGATTACATTTTTATTTTTGGCAGCATATATTTTTACGTAGAAAAACGAAAACTGCTTTATTAATTCTATTAGTAGCCTTATTTATTTCGCTCTTTTTTTCTTATCCTCTTTGCTGTGCGTTAATTTCATGATTTTCATCTAATCCGATTATTCCGATTAATCTGTTTCAACTAAACATGAGAAATATAGAAAGAAGTGAGTCAATTTAATCAGTCAAATCAATCTGAAGTGTGGTGGCTGACGATTTTTAAATTTGTGTGGTGCGTAGCTACATAATTTTTTATTATTAAATCAATAAAAAACAATTTAAAAACTTCAATATGACGGATCTTTTTGGAATTTATAGAACTGTATCGCAGTTTTTCATGTTTGTGAAGAGTAAAATCTCATGAATACAGTGATCGTATTAAGAAAGGCAAAGCGTATGAACAGCTCTTGGTAATATTGAAAGAAGTAGATGCTCGTTCGTTTATATTTCTGATTTTTGTATTTTATGGCTATAGCCGTCGTAAGTGCACAAAAATATATTGTTTTCATAATACCGTCTTTGTGGTTTAAACTAATACTAAAACTAAACCAAAGTCGCTGTGCAACTCGCATCCGTCGTTTTTGCTCGACCAGATTTGCTCGTCGAACAAAACCGTCCAACAAAAACGCAGTCTGTGAGCCCTTTAAGAAAACTTTATCACTGTTGCCACGTTTCGTCTAAAGGACTTTTATGACCAATCCAACAACTCAAGCAAAGCGGTCCACTTGGGGAGTTGTCGTATGTCTTTTATTATTATGGCATTCTGTCTATACGTTTTTTAAATTTTTATACGTTTTTAAATTGTCATGTTCTACACTTTTTCCATGCATGATTCTTTAAGCAACCTTTTATATACTATTCTGACATACTGCTTACATATTAATTTGCTAGGATTAGTGCTTAGTATTTTTATATTACTAGCTAGGTAATTATTAATTGCGTATTTTTTTAAAATTTTGTGTTTTTAAATTAGCTGTACTTTTTGTACTATTTTTGCTAAATTAAATAAAGAATTTAACAGGGTTCAAAGTGATTTTTAATTTTGAAATTTCCTGACTTTTCCAGGTTTTCCCTGACCATTTTTTAAAAAATTTCCTAACATTTTTGTCCATGTTACACTTTTACAAATTTAGACTCATAATCTCTGTACATTTTTTTTTCCTATTAGTTAAGTTATTATTTGAAAAAACTGTCACCGCCGCCTTCACCTTTTAAATACAAGCAAATTTACTTTTTTCCAACGCATTCGCCAATCCTTTAAGATTGTTTAAGCTAGTAACGTCTCCACCAAACTATAAAACTCAAGCAAATTTACTTTTTTTAACGCATTCGCGAAACCTTGCTAATTAATACAAGACAATGCGGCTAGGTAGCCAACACCTTCACCAAACATAAAATATAAGCAAGTATTTTTTTCTGACGCATACGCCAAACCGTAAACCTTGCTTAACACAAAATAATTGGGTTTAATAACAGTCTCTCCAGTATTTAAGCACCACAATATCTCGGCATCTACAACGTCTTGTTTTAGTAGAAAATCTGTCATAAATACATGTTTCTGAGTATCACAAATATTATTAGAATTTTTTGAGTTACTGGCTTCATTATATTTGTTTGTCATCACACTCTCTTTGCGGTTTTGCTGCTCATTTGCTGTCATATTTTTAACAAGCCGTTTTAGTTTTACCGTTTTTTGAAAAAGTTCAACTTTATTTTGGGGTTTGGATCCTTCAAAGTGGGATTTTAGTGCCCGGCGGCCCATGTTGGACAGTTCCAATGGCTTATTTTTATCACACAGGACACACAAAAACTGATTTCGATTTTTTTATACTGGGTTAAGCCACTTTACCCAATCAGGTGGAGCTTTCGCATCAGAATCAATCCAATCCACAAATTACAGAACAACAAATAGATTTCTGCAGGAAAACAGGAAAATTTTTACCCGCTTCAATTATAACAAGCAAAAATAGGCTCTAAACCCCATTTGCACCGAATATGTTATATCTGTCCTTTACTAGAACTCTCTTTAACAACAAGTGCGGAAAAGAGAAAAACTCTACACATCTCTTTCTCTCTCGTTTGTTAACGGTGCAACAAGGGCGGAATTAAATAACAAATACACTAGCACTTTTTTTACATCCTCATTGGACGGACAGACAAAAATACGAATATAGCTCAGACAAATCTAGTTTCTTTTTTTTTTGCACTATGCCGCACGGTTGCGAAAGAATCTCGGTAAGAATTATCTACGCACGCCCGATTCGTCACGAGGTGTTGACATACGAGGGAGAATTCAAACATAATAAATATTTTGGTTGTACCAGGTTTATTTCTAAAATAATCATAAACAGCTGCACACTATGGGTATCTTATTCCTTTATCTTTAGGTCATTTTTGGATTTTTACTGACTTTTCCCCGACAGCATACAAATTCCCTGACTTTTCTAGGTTTTCCCTGACCACTTTGAACCCTGTTTAATAAAAAAAAATCTTAATTTTTACTCATTATTAATTACCCAAAAATAGAAACTAGTATTTCTTCTGTTTATTCCTCTTGTTGACTTAATGCTCCAATAATAGTAAGATAGAAATCTAATTGTTTTAAACTAATAACTTCCCAGCAAACACAAATCGTCGGCATTGAATCGGGCCAATGTCGACAACGTCGGCAATGTGACGGCATCGGCGACTACACGCTGACCCGATGTTGGACAGATTGCGATTTTAAGTTTTCGGTCAATAATCGCCAACTGACGGAGGTCCACATTACTACAGTCGACTTTATGACACCACTTTAGGAACGACGATGGTCCGATTGGAGCTTTGTTTAATCGGTCGAAAATCGGCAACTGACGATGGCCCGATTTACTATAGTTGACTTTATGCCGACGCCCACTTTATCTGCTTTAGGGCCGACGACGGCCCGATTGGAACTTTGTGTAATCGGTCGAGAATCGGCAACTGACGATGGCCCGATTTACTATAGTCGACATTATGCCAACGACAACCTTATCTACTTTAGGGCCGATGATGGTCCGATTGGAACTTTGTTTAATCGGTCGAAAATCGGAAACTGACGATGGCCCGATTTACTATAGTCGACTTTATGCCGACGCCCACTTTATCTGCTTTATGGCCGACGACGGTACGATTGGAACTTTGTGTAATCGGTCAAGAATCGGCAACTGACGGTGGCCCGATTTACTATAGTCGACATTATGCCAACGAAAACCTTATCTACTTTAGGGCCGATGATGGTCCGATTGGAACTTTGTTTAATCGGTCGAAAATCGGCAACTGACAATGGCCCGATTTACTATAGTCGACTTTATGCCGACGACCACTTTATCTGCTTTAGGGCCGACGATGGTCCGATTGGAACTTTGTTTGATTGGTCGAGAATCGGTAACTGACGATGGTCCGATTTACTATAGTCGACTTTATGCCGAAACGCCCTCTATCTGCTTTAGGACCGACGATGGCCTGATCAGATTTTTGTTCGATTGGTCGATAACCGGCACACAGTGCTCTTGAACAAGGTATAGGTTATATTAAACTGAGTCCACAAACTAATTGTACTTCTTGAACAAGGACTCTTCCATAACCACAAAATCGTATTTATTAAAATCCTTGCTGAAGCTGATCATGAAATTTTTCACACAGTTTTGTAAAAAACTATTTTTAGCCGATTTTGATCAAATGTTAATGTTATTGGCGTGGCAAAAATACACAACTATTAGTACGAAATCGAGATCAAAGCTTGAAAACCCCAAGTAACAGTGTGCTGTGCAACGTTTCTATAGCAAAAACATTAACCATAATGCTTTTGCTTTCTTCTACAACGTTTTAAAAACGTCATTAAAATGTTGCCACATGCATATTTTTTGCCTGTGACAATGCCAACGGCAACTAAAAATACATCATTTTTGCACATGCATGCAATATTGTTTAAAATTTGGCTTCCCTGGCAAAAATGTATTTCAGAGTAC
Source organism: Oxystoma pomonae (assembly GCA_963921995.1). Taxonomy (NCBI): domain Eukaryota; kingdom Metazoa; phylum Arthropoda; class Insecta; order Coleoptera; family Brentidae; genus Oxystoma; species Oxystoma pomonae. The sequence continues at coordinate 96,207,463 of OY998165.1, forward strand.
CAATTATAATAAAATTGTCTGAAAGATGGAGACATTAAAATAAATATTAATGATGATGTTTACCTAAACTAATTTTCGTAAATAAGCATTTTGAGAATTTACAATTTTTGTGCGAATGATACCTCATTAAACTACACGACCCTCAAAAATTTGGGATCTTTACTGTTTTTATTTATTTTTCTTTTAAGATTATATTTACTTTTTTGAAATATTATTTTCCAAACAAATGTGTGAGCACACATTTAACGGATCACCAATCAGTTATGCATATTTCGTACTGTTTCTAAATGTTTTTTTTTACATAATAGACACTTAAAGTGGCACAAATAGTGCGCATGCTCAGAACGGATACGTCGTACAACAGCGACTACGTCTTACCTAACTCTACGACCACCCTTGCAGTGTTTGTACGAAGCTAGCGTATCGTAACCATTTTGTTATCTGTGAGTTTTCATAAATGCCTGATCCACAATTTCACTCCTTCTATTTCCATTCTATTGCCCTCTTACTTTTTTCGACAAGAAAGGAAATAGAAGTGAGCGGCATGAAGTAAAACTGTGCATCAAGCATTGAACATGCCACGAACCTTTCTTTATTTTTTTAAAGAATTAGTTTAATTACCTCGTACAATGTAAGCACAAAACTCTTTTTTTTAAGGACTTTTTCACAAACGCATCAAAGATACTCTATCAACAAGGAATCAAAAATAGTTTGCCAACTTTAAGTGTCTGTCTGTCATGGCTGCTCACAATTTTTGACAAGAGTGTTTTCCGTTTTTGACATGTTAACCGATTTGTTTCGTAAATTCTTACGGGTATTTCTGGTGGACAACTAGAAACATAGATTTTGACAAACCGATAAAAAATACGAATAAACCAGAATTTTAGGACGGCCGATCCAGGAATACCGAGATTTACGCAACAGCCTAACCGCGATCGAAACTATAAACGCAAAAGCTTTTGGTTGAGAGGTGTTTTGTATGTGCGGTAGAGGGCGCAACATTTGCAGCTGTCGTTTTGCATTGGTTTTAGCTGTATAAGTTTTAAAAAATGCTAAAATTTCTTCCTGTTTGGTCAGCTGAGATTTAGCTTTTATTTTAACATTAAAAAAATCTGTAATAGCGCGTTCCTATACAATTTTGCATTAGAAAAAATTTTGATATAACAAAAAGCTGCTACTATTGTGACAGTTAAAAATACAGCTTAAATTAAGCTATATAGCTACCTTACAGCAAACACCTAGGTGCCACACCACAGCTATGGATCAGCTTTAAAATCTAAAGTGTCTAAACTGTGTTACTTGGGACGTATTTTGACGTTCCTGGTTCTTAGATTTTAATATTTTTGAGTATAGTATTAGGCATGTAAAGTTTTACATTTTTTATTTTAGCAAGCAAAAAAAAAATATTGTTTTTCAAACTTTGATCATGAATTCTAGCTCCTCCTGTACATATTAAAAGGTCTGCCGCGAGGAAAAAGTTGTGCATTTTTGCCACGCCAATAACATATTAAAATTTTGTCAAAATCGGTTAAAAATATTTTTTCTTAGAAAACTGTGTGCAAAATTTTCCAAACAGCTTCAGCTGAGATTTTAATAAATACGGTTTTGTGGTCATGGAAGAGTCCCTATTCAAAAAGTAAAATAAGTTTTTGGACTCAGTTTTATATAACCTATACCTCGTTCAACAGCACTGTGGACAACAGACGACGGTACGTCACACTAAAATTTTTAAACTGCTTAATAGTTTCTTCCTAGTATGTAGAGATGGCGCTAATGCACTATGTTTCCTATACAGTGGAAGATAATATTATATATATAATGAGCAAAGATATTTCAAACCTAGAATGCGGACTTGACAAGATGGTGGTACTTCTCTACAAGAATCACCTCTTCCGCCACTTAGGCCATCCCGACTGGTTAAGAACCCGCATTATCGAAACTTTGTAGTTTGCCAATGTCGGATCGTGTCAAGCAACCACCTACGGACCTTCGTCAATCACCGACGTCATCCCGCTTTGAGAGGCCGATGTGGGACCTTGTTATCCACCCATTATCGGACCTATGTGGTTTGCCATTGTCGACTACCAACGACGGACCTTTGTCAATCGCCGACGTTGGGCCGCTTTAGAAAACCAATGTCGGACTTGAATAGTTTACCGATGTCGGGCCGAGACTAGCTTGCCCACGTTAGACCGAACAAATTAAGCAGCTATATGGGCGGACGGTCGGTACCATGTGGTTAAATCATATCGGACCTTAATTCTACGGCGACGGTATGCCGATGTCAGCAAAAAGTAAAATTTACCATTGGTCCGACGGCGGGCTACAGTCTAACGTTGCGTCGGCAAACATACATTGGTCCTACATCGCAACGCGGACAAAAAATACTGCTGGTCCGATGTTGTAAATCGACGTCATGCCGATGACGGCAAATTCGGCAATCGACATCGGGCCGACGAAGGACCTAGGGAACCGTGTTTACTGGGTTTTAATTAGTTTTTTAAAATATCTTTTGCTTTTTTGCTTTTTTTGTATTTGACAAATTAATTAAAACCAGACTATGCCTACTGGACTTGTTCAGATATTACCCAGTACTATACTTACTTTGACAAACTGATCTGCGTCAAGCCTTACTTCCGGATTGACATTTAACAACAATTTGACATACTCCCTAAATTCTTGAGGGATACTCTGTAATTTTCCAGAATTCAAGTTATTTAGTTGCTGAGCCCTCATTTTGTACTGAGACATTTCCCTTATCGGCGAAATGCATTGCTTGTCTTTGGAATACAAAATGTAGGCTAACATTCCAATCGAGAACATGTCACTTCCTTCGGAATGTTTTTGAGAGTTGATGCATTCGGGGGCCAAATAATTTAGGTCTGGTTGACATACGGGAGGTATTGTGGGACTATAACTCTCGAATGGATAGCGTGTCGGCTCATTTGGTGCCGCAATGTTGACAACGCAAAAATCTAAGCCGAAAATCTTCCAGACCCCTGATGAATTTACGACAATGCTCTCTGGGCATATATTTTTATGCAACAGCTTCACGTCATTATGCAGAAATTGTAGTCCTTCTCCGATTTGTAACAGACCATATTTAACTTCGATATCAAAGAATTTGTAATCGGACATATTGGCTGGTTGAGGCATATTGGTGGTTTGACCCAAAACATTGGCCAAACTGGCGAAAACTGGCTCGGTAGCAAAAGCTAAACTGTCCCTGCTTTCCTCCAAAGGGTGCTGTACCGTCAACACTCTGGGATGGCGAATTTTGGTCAACTGCTGAACTCCACGTTTGAGAGATTCCAGGATAAAATCTCTGTCGTTTTTGTTCCATCTTTCGAGTTGCCGTTTTTCAAATACAAATATAGCTGCTTCTTGTTTGGTCGAGCGTTTTACTCCTTTGTAAATTTTCCAAAGAAGTCCTGCAATTATATTTAATATCTACATTTTAAAAGGCAAATATTTTGCATTTGTTTACAGGAGGATGTTTTTGACCAAATAAACTGACTTAATGTTAAATCAATGAGAATATTATGTCGATGATTAAGCAAGTGCATTTTTATTAAGCTGGTTTTTGGAAATCTGCTTTATATTTAAAATTGATTTGAAATGCTTTTCATGTATGCTAACGACCACTAAACAAAGTTGTTAAAAAAGCCATATGAAAATTCAAGATAAAAAACAAATTTAAAAAACCTCGTAAAAACCCTTTTTTCCGGTTATGGTATACCTATTTTTCCAGATAAAGTTTTTACTAAAAATATGTGCTTTCGGCCATTTCAAGTCAAAGTGATTTCATTTAACAAAAAGAGTAAATATAATCGTTTTTCAATTATGATATTTCAGAAAAATATTAGATAAATTAGAATTTACTATATTAAATTGTTTCTAGGGTAGTAAGTATTTTTGGGCAATGTCATTACAAAACTATAAATTATTATTTTTTAAATACCAAAATGAAAATATGCTCATCGTGAATAAAATGTTGTATGTACCTCGGTCAAAAACAGTTTTCATCCCTCGGTGAACTTTTTGATGACCTAGCTGCATAAATAACTACTATTGCCTACCCAATGGTTTTAAAAAATTGCCATTTATACTCCTACGACAGTAAAGTTACCAGTTCAAAGTCAGCTACCCGGTGAAGCTAGCAGTACATATAGGGTGTCCCAAAAATTAATATCTCCAAAAACAAAAAAGGCAGATAATTAAAATTTCACATACTTAAATGGTTTACAGAGGGTCGATCGTGCCGCTAGGCATTAAGAAAACGGAGCTAGTGTAGCCACGTTTTTCTTCTGTTTACAAAAATACCTCATATGTTACCATTTGTCTCCAACGGTTATTAAATAATATGGCAAAATCATCTCCATAAAATCCATGAGTTAAACAAGAAAAATGATAGTCGGTGATCCTTTATCTAACGCATTGTTCTTATTGAAAGTTTTTGTCATTTTATTTAAAAACCATTAGACAAAAACTCGGAGAAAAAGGCAACAACCTTCGACATGGTAAACCACAGTGTGCTATTTAAAAAACTAGGATTAATTTGAATTAGGAGAACATTTTAGCATGTTTTTCTTAGTTATATGTCACAGAGGTGAGAACTCACTGTAAATAATATAATGAGCACAGGGATGAGATAGGACTCCTACTAATATATAGGGTGGACCACAAAAAATCGGTCTGTTTTATTTTAACTGCCAATTTTTTATTTATTGGCGGATTTTAACACCTATATAAACTAGGCGGTCCCACGTCCATATAATCAAAAAACTATAGTACCAGAATTAGGTGCTCTTTAGGTACTATTTGGTCCTCAGCCTAAAAATTAAGTGCTCCCCTAGTTTTAGCTGAAAATTAAAAAACGGTAGGACCGCTAGGTTAACGTTAAGCTAGCGGTCCCATCCATAATTCTTGGAGAAAAAATGTTACTATTTCCAAATTAGGTGCTATTTAAGTGCTCCCCGAATATTAAATCAAAACTTTAAAAAAATTAACAACATTACCAATCCAACCCAAGTCAACAAACCGTATAAGGGTCAGTATTGGGTCATGATTGGGGCTTAGTTTTAAAAAAATACGACGGGCGAAAACCAAGGTTTTCGCAGTTTTATTGAACTCCTAAATTGAAGATATTCATAATTTTATGCTTATTATCTCGAATTTGTGTGAAATTACCAATGAAACTGCATTGTTTCCATTTTTCGTAGAGAAAAGAGCACTTCATTTTCGAAAGATGAACCAAATTAGCACTTAAATTGCTCTTTATTTTAAAATAATTAAAATTTGGTTTATCTGAAGGGGTACCTGTGGGACCGCTAGGTTTATGTTAAGCGAGCGGTCCCTACTTATTTTTTTGCGAAAATACCAATTTTTTTTCAAATTTTGATTTAATATTCGGGGAGCATTAAATAGCACCTAATTTGGAAATAGTAATAGGAAGTAAAAAAGGGACCAAATTAGCACCTAAAGAGCACCTAGTTATGGCACTATCGTTTTTTTATTTTATTGAGGTGGGACCGCCTAGTTTATATAGGTGATTTTAACGCAAAAAAGAATTTTGGAAAGGTAATGACATAGACCTTTTGCAAATATGTCAAAAAATGACATTTATCAAAAATTCAAAATGGCCGATGTCTAAAAATTTTATGCATCTTAAAAAACCGTTGGGTTTTTTTTTGAGATATTGTATATTTTTTTCCAACTATAAAAAACTTCTATCTATTGTCTGTAAACCGATGTATCATTTGAAGAAATAAAAAACTATGGGTTTTGTCGTATACCAACTTCTTTCATAAAATAAAAACTGCTAATATTTTAAGTTAACTGGATTTCGTTATCTTTTCGCCAATTTTGTTAACAATTTTATGCATTTTAAAAAACCCGTTGGCTTTTTTTTAAACCGTATATTTTTTTGCTATAACAGAAAAGTACCAACTATTATCTGTTAACCCATGTATCATTTGTTAAAATAAAAAAAAATGACGTAAAGTTTTAAAAAAGATGTTACTCTAGAAGCTCAATATTTTTCTTACTTCTTAAGAGATTTTAACAAATGATACATGGGTTACCAGATAATAGTTGGTACTTTTCTGTTATAGCAAAAAAATATACAATGTGGTTTAAGGAAAAATCCAACCGGTTTTTTAAAATGCACAAAATTGTTAAGGGATCCGCCATCTTGGATTGTCACAAAATGCCATTGTTTGAAATTTAGTAGCAGTTTTTATTTTATACAAGAGGTTGGTATACGAAAAAATCCTATATTTTTTTATTTCTTAATAGAATTTATCAAATTATACATCGGTTTACAGACAGTAGATAGAAGTTTTTTTTAGTTGCAAAAAAAATATATAGTGTCTCAAAAACAACCCTACGGTTTTTTAAGATGCATAAAGCTTTTGGACATCCGCCATTTTGAATTTTTGATAAATGTCATTTTTGACATATTTGCAAAAAGTCTATTTCATTACCTTTCCAAAACTCTCTTTGCGTTAAAATCCGACAATAAATAAAAAATTGACAGTTAAAACAAAACAGTCCAGTTTTTGTGGTCCACCCTCTATAATAAATTCAATTGAAGAGTATATTATTGCAACATATGGTAAGCCACAAAATAAAAAAGTGAAGATATTGAAGTTTACATTTTTCAAAAAATATGAAAAATATGGGTTTTAATGTAAACATTGGTTTTTACTTTAACACTTACTAACTACCAATGTTTAGTATAAAACAAATATTTTACAATTTAAAAAACAAACATGACTTTTTTATTTTGTGGCTTACCACTTTGTCACAATAAGCTCTTCGTAAATATATGACTCAATCAAATAATAACCTAAATTTTCCTCTTATAACAATAAATTAAATTAATAATTCTTTTGCCTTTAAAGGTGTAGGTATTTATAATGTAGAAAAAATTATCTCACATGACATTAAAGAAACGAAATCAGAAATTCTTTTACATAAATTAAACAAAAAATATGCCACTCGGACTACTCTTTAATTAAAACTTGCAGATGTTATAAATATTAGGGATATTTTGGAATCCTTATTTGACATTTCGTAGTGGTTGTGGTAATTACTGGGTAATTAACCACTACCACTGCCGTAAGATACAAATCTATTTGGCTGTGGCTGTGGTTATTTTTCTGGTTAATTTTAGATGATTTTGCCGAAATTAATTTTAAAAATAATAAAATATTACCAGGTTCCAACATAGAAAACACTTATTTTGCAAAATTAAGCCCAATTTTTTGTTTTCTCTCATCTCATTCATTTTATTACAAGTGACAGTTTTTAATGTATTTCAAAAACTCTGGTAAAATCGATGCGTGGGAGTGGTAGTGGTTGTTAAACACTACCACAGCGGCTACCAAAGTTGTCAAAATTTTAAGTGTTCCAAAATTTCTCTACTCTTAACATAGTATACTTAAATTAAATGTTCAAGTAAATAAGCGATATAGACAATAGAGAAGGTGTCAAATTTGAAATTGTAAATTTCTATTGACCCAATAAAATTATTTTCAATTAAAAAATAATCAACATATTATGTATTTTTGGTAATGGAAGGAAAAGCTCTATTCGAGGCTCATAAAATAAATTTAAATATCATTTTATCAGTAGTAGTCCCCTATTTATTTTAGAAAATTTTCTATGTCATCTAGTTAGGTATATTTAAGACTCCTTATTTTTTATTTTTGTTTGTTCCTTTTTTTATAATGTTTGTCTTTGTCCATTCAGAAACTGTGTAAGTGTCTTAATATTAACTCTAGATTAATTACCTAATTAATTCTTAACTTATAAATGCTAACCTTTTAATTAGAATTTTTTGATCATGTTTTATTTTTTTCTTTTATAAATAAGATATATTATAAAACTTGTCCAGCTAGTCGTTCTGCTACATTTTTTTGCCTACTTGGGTAATTCCAACAAATAGGTAACATTTCAAGTGGTAATTTTAAAAAATACCAAATTAGTGTTCTTTGAATTTTGGTAATTATTCATTGTTTCTGTGGTCGGTTAGACTAATATGTGCTATATGGCCGAGATGTTCTTGAGTTATTTTTGAGTTTGTGAATTTATCTGCTAACACAAATGAAAGCCAGTTAACACTAGTGATATTTTACCAAAATCAGGAATCTTTATAGCTGCATATTGCATAAAAATATTGTATTCTAAAAATAAACAAACATAAATTTGGTTGACATAATAAAAAAAAAACACAAATTGGGAAGTAAGTTTAAATCTAAGTTTTGAAACATATATTGTTGCCGAGGGGTCAAAACCTAGCTCAAAATTTGTACACCTACTGTAACCAACAGAAATATTGTAAGGATTGTAAAGGACTCTGTGATTATAGAGGACTGTGTCTGCTATTCATATCTCTTACGCACTTATAATATTTTAGACATCTTCATCTCTCTCAAATCAGTCAGATCTCTAGTAACAATCTGGATAGAGAAGGTGCTATATACAATAGTATAAGCACGTAAGAGAAAGAGATAGCGAACACAGCCGTATATAACAGCAATTTGCCTGCTTAATTTTGAATATTTCGTAAAAAGCGTATTTTTCCCATGTTATCAAAGGATCAATAGTTAAAAACAGTATCATTTTTAAAGAAAAGATTTGTGGCGTAGACGGCAAAGGTTGAGGGAATTAATCGGAAAAAAGTTTTTTCTCGACCAGGATTTGAACCCGGGACTGGGAAATTTTCTCACCATTTTTAAAACCACATCGGTTGACTTTTTTTATAACATTGCACTTTATGGAAATATGGTTTATTTGCCTAACAAACAAAATGGCTGTCAACAGACAATTCAGGTAAGAATTTTTGTCGCTTTTTTGTCTTTCCTCTTAGGGCATGTTCTCCAATATTTTTTTATTCTTTTTTGAGTTCATTCTCTAAAATCGCTAATGGATTTTATTTTTACAGCTTCTTTGTTGGGTTTGTACTGCTCCCTTCTTCTCCTATTAAACTCCGCGTGTTTTTCCTTGTCCTCATATATTTTTTATCTTTTTTTTTGCATGCAAACCCTTGCTTGTTTACTTCTTCCATTCCATTTTTTCCTTCCTTAAATTTTTTTTTTGGAGATTATTTCTTGTTTTCGTCATTATCAAGCTATAAAACAATTTACTTTTTTTACCAATTCACTCGTGTTAACATCGTCCCCCTCGCGTTAACAATAAAATATGACGGATGTTAACACCTGTGATGTTAACATGAGTGAATTAAAAAAAAATAATAATAAAAATGAAAAAAACACATAAGAACCACAACTTTTAAAATTTCACTGTCAACGAAATGCCTACTTTTCTCATATATTGTGAGATAAGCATTCCTATTTTTTTTACACCTTACCTGATTTTTCTATGAAAACATCAGTGAAGCTTATCTTGGCCAAAACACTAAACTCAAATTTATTGCACAAAAACAAACAATTAAAGAGGTAGAGAACAAATCCCTTATGGGTATTTTTAAATTTTAGCCTCCGCACTTCCCATTTCTAGGGTAAAATAACAAACTGTAATTTTACCATGTTTCCAAATTGTAAAAAAATTCAATGTGATACAAAAATCAATTACAAAAGATTTTTGACATATTTCCCTAGGACAAAGTGACAATATCAGCTTATAGTTTTTCATGACAAATGTTTTTGAGTGTTTGTATCCAGTAAAGCAACTATTTTTTAAATTGGTTTTGAAAAATATGTTTACTTTGAACTTTGAACACTAGTGAAAATATCACATAGTGTTAACACTTTTCCCCCGCCATACCATTTTTTTAATATTCAAAATTGTTGTAAAATATTAAGCAGTGGCTACACTAACACATCTAGAAATTTAGTTTCAAAAAATTTAGTGGTTTTTCGAGATACAGTGCAATTACATGGAATATCACCTTTTCATTGGAATCACCCACTTAATAGACACTTAAAGTTGGCAAGCTATTTTTTATTTCTTGTGGTTAGCATATCTTTGATGCATTTGTGAAAGCATCCTTTAAAAAAGTGTTAAAGTTGTGCTTACAGTGTACGACGCTCGGTACGACGTAACCCAACCAATTCTTGTTCAGTGCTTGATGCACAGTTTTACTTATTTCCTTCCTTGTCGAAACACGTGAGAGGGCAATAGAATGTCAAATAGAAGGAGTGAAATTCAAATTAAAATTCCTTTATTGGTTTTATTTATTATTTATACAAGTCATGAAAAAAATAACAATACTAAAAAAAAAACACAAAATAAGTATTTAAAAATTAAGATATAAAATTTAAAAAAATATAATGATATATATATATATATATATATATATATACATGAATATGTTATTAAAAAAGAGCGCTAAAACATAATTAAAATAAGTATAAAACAATGGGTAAAATACAGGAACATACCACAATATAACAAAAACAGAATCACAGAACTAAATAAACACAAATGTGAGGCATGTTGAACCAGAATCAACTATTAAAAAAAAAAGAAAAAAAGGTATTTGAGACAAAAACAAAAAAAAATGCTATTAAGATAACTATTTTTGACATTATTATTTCTTAAAATAATACCAATCAAGGTGTCAGAAAAGTCTGCATTTAAGTACTGTTCAAATGTATAAAAAGCACGTTTAATTAAAAATGTCTTGACAGTAACTTTAAATATTTTTATATTTAATTGTCTAATCCTATGTGGTAAAGCATTGTAAAACATGACACAGTAAAAATTTGTTCCATTCTTGTTAGACGTTGGCAAGGGCAGACTATATTGTCTCTATGTCGTGTGTTAAAATGGTGAACAGAAATATTCGCTTGATAATCATTAATATTATTTTTATATACATTAAACATAACAGTAGCCCTTCTTTGCAGTCTGAAACCCAGGTCTACATGAGGTGAATGGCCCATAGGGCATAAGAAAGCAATTAATGAAACAATCCATAGTAACAGGCTAGAAGGGTCCGCTGAGTAACAGATTGCGAGAGTGATCTTAACAGAAATGTATATCTGGATAAAACGTCAGACAATTTACTAACATGCTCGTCCCAGGATAATTTTTTATCTAAATAGATCCCCAAAAAACGCACGAGCATCTCTTCATCAATGTATTCTGGTTTGGGTGTTTTTTTAGGGTAAAAAACATATGTTCAGTTTTATCCTCATTTAGACTTAGTCTATTTGAGAGTAACCATTCTTTGACTAATGAGAGAGCTCTTGCAGATAGTAGTATGGCTTTATAGATAGTGCAGTGTTATCGTCTGCAAATTGAACAAAATCAGTGGATGTTATTGCTCTAGCAAGATCATTAATATAAATTAAAAATAATGTGGGACCTAATACTGAACCTTGAGGAACTCGAAACTGTACAAGTAAGGTTTTTGAGCTATTTCCAGCAAAATGAACATATTGTTTTCTCTCTGACAAAAATAATCGGCAATCATATTTCTACTAACGGTAAATCCATAAAAAATTAACTTATCAAGTAAAATACTGTGAGACACACAGTCAAATGCCTTAGTTACATCAAGAAACTGAGCAGATATATACTCACAACCCTCAAAACCCCCATTAATAAAGTCAACTAGTTTATTTATTGCATTCTCCAAAAACCAAACTGGGTTACGAAAAATAATTTGTTCGATTCAAAATATTAGGTTATTTGATGATTTAAAAGTTTTTTAAAAATTTTGCCAAAAATTGGAACAATTGAAATGGGTCTATAATTTCCTGGATTATTAGCATCATTATTTTTATATAAAGGCAACACTTTAAGAGATTTTAAAAGAATCTGGAAAAACAGAGCCTGCTATACAATGATTAATTAGTTTTGTAAGTGAAAAAACAAGTGTGTCTTTAATGGAATTTAGTATTTTTTTGTTAAAACCATAGAGATTTTTGTATTTACTATTTTTTAATATATTTCTAGTTTGAATAAATGTTACAGGTCTAAAATTAAAAAATGTCTGACTTTAATTTTTGGAGACATTCAGTATTAGTTTTGTCTACTTTGTTTATCACATCAGAGGCAATATTAGTAAAAGAATTATTAAAAATGTCAGGACTAATACTATTTGATTCTTGTACTTTTTTTGTTTTGTTTTGATTAATAATATTCCACATGGCTTTTTGACTATTGCCTGATTCATATATAAATTTATCATGGGCAATCATTTTTGCAGCTGAAATATTTAGTCTATACTTATTTTTATATTGTTTAATGTAATGATTTAGTCCATCAGAGGGATTTAATTTAAAGAAGTCACAAAGAAAATGTAGTATCTCTCTCTTGGATCAGGTATTTATGAAAACCCACATATAACAAAATGGTTAGGATATGCTAGCTGCGTACAAATACATGGTGGTCATAGAGATAGGTTATAGAGTGGTGAGATGTAGTCGCTGTTGTATGACATATCTATTCTGAGCATGCACACTGAGATACGATTATGATTAAGCACTCTCATTTGTGCAACTTTAAGTATCTATTAAATAAAGGATTATAATTTTTTTATAGTTATAGCAAATTGCATGAATCTATTTTTCATATGTGTACTGCTAACTTTACCAGGTAGTTGACAATGCAACTCATAACTTAAAAAACTATAATAAGAGCAGTTAATTTACAAATGGGGCTTTTAATTAGTACCTACATATTCGGAAAGAATTTTTAAAAAGCAGGAATTTAGGTTTGACATGGATATTATTGATTTTTTATTGATTTTGATAGCAAAGGGGTTTATTTTACAAAAATTGATGCCACTCTGGCACCTTTAAGCAACTCCAGAAAATTAGGGAAAAAAAAGAAAACAAAATATGGGCATAACTAGTGGTTTTTGACTCCCCTGAATCTATTATCAAATTTTAGCTATCTGTCCTGTTTTTTAATGAATGTGATTGTTATTTTAGTTAGTTAGTCTTACTTAAGTATTTGTATATTTCTTATATATTATTTAAATGCTAGATTTTAAGAATTCTTTGTTTTTTAGGTATAAAATTGACATGATATGGGTCATTCTTGAAAAAAGTTAACATTGCATGTAATTGGTTTGTAAATTTAAAACCACTTATCCTTTTGAAAAGAAAGTAGGACGATAGTTAGTGTACTCAAAGGCTAACATTATCCAGCAGTAATGAACTCTCCAAGAAAGATAAGTTGTTGTGACATGTCACATGGTGTAATCTGTAATTTTCAAAGTTAATAGATTCAGATATAACAAAAAAACACTTTAGGATCATAAAATTTATTTAGATGATCATTTAGATAGATAAAAACTTAAAAATTTAAATCCTAAAAAAATACCTTGATATAAGTGTTTTGTCTTCATCAAAGAACAAAAAAACATGTGTAATTGATTTTGGTGTCACTTATTTAATTCAATTCAATTCAATTTTATTTCCAAAAAGTATGCATACAATACACACAAAAAAACTTATAAAAGTTGTATGGAAAGGTCCTCTAAAAAGAAAAACTTAAAACTATCCTTAGTAGAATGATAATGCTTATATAAAACATAAGGTGTAAAAATAATAATAATAGCTTAAATCCATGAAGATAACAATAAAAAAATTGAACAGCATGGCAGTCTGCACAATTAATCATCAATAAAATCATAAATCCGTGCTAAAAAATTCATTTATGTTATAAAACACATATTTGTGCAGTAGCTCTTTTAATTTTTTCTTGAAAACTTTTTCTTATGGTTCATTTGATATTTCTTGAGGTAGAAAATTTAGTATTTTAATTCCCATATAAAGTGGACACTTTCTATTCGCTTCTAGGTTAAATCGAAGTTGGATAAGTAAGCTGTTATTTCTTGTGTGGTGTTGGTGTATGTCAGAGTGGACTGGTATGTCCTGTTTTTTTTTGTACATAAGGAGAGCTGTCTTGTAGATGTGATCACATACAACACCCAACTCATTTACTTGAAAATGAAGAAGCACAGAAGACACAGTTTAGGTTACATAATTCAGATTTGTGAAATTTTGGGGGTTTTAAAACAGTATTAAAGTTTTGGCTGAGATAAATGTCACATGTGTTTCTAAATATATAAGGAGTAAATGGTAGATAGACCTTCAAGAATGTGATTTAAGTATGAAAAGTAGGCATTTTACTAACATTAAAATACAAAAGTAGTAAATTTTTAATTTTTTTTTGTTATTTAGACATTTTGCTAAATATGTCACTAGTGTGAACGTCGCCAGTCTGATCTTTCAGAATATTTTATTGATAACACCTGTGAACTGAAAGGAAATAGACAAAAGAAAGAAAAGAAGAAATCAAGTAAGGGCATATTATATATATAGCAACATATTATATTTACTTAAAAAGTGGTAAATCAATTTTTGTTTTTTTAAAAACTATTACACCAAATGTTACCATTTTTTAAGAACATCCCAGCTATAAAGATTCTTTATTTTGGTAAAATAGGTATAACTGGTGTTAGCTGACCATCACATGTTAGCAGTTGAATTCACAAACTCAAAAATAACTCAAGAACTCGTGAATTGTTATCTCGGCCATATGGCACATTTTAGTCCAACCAACTACAGCAACATTTAATAATTACCAAAACTCAAAGAACGCTAATTTGTTTTTGTTAAATTACCACTTGAAATCTTTTTTCAAGAACAACCCATATATCTATTTATTGTAGACAAAAGGATTAAGACTGAAATAAACCTGGAAATAAATAAATATTTTTGTGGCTAACAAAATTTTAGGACTTTTCAAACCATGTAGAAAAAACTAGGCATTAAATTATTTTTGCTTTATTCTTGGCTTTTTTGTTACCCTTGCACCCCTGTCTAAGTTCTTTTAAAATTTTAAAGAGTTTTGGTGCAGTCTTTAGTTTTCAGCAGCAATATGTGTAAGCTCAGATGGCAAGCACAGAGCCTGCATAAAAAATAACTTTAGCCACCTTTTTCATTTGCTGGTAGAATCCCATGTAAAAAAATAGTTCTCAGAAAATAAAGTCAGTTAGGGTACACTGAAAGAGGGCAAACAAAAAGATTTAAAAAGTCATCTCAGCTCTATCAATCAGGCATTAATTATGGCAGATTTATGCTGGGAAGGAAGCAAGCAAGTCGGAAAAATTTCCCTTATGGGAACACACAACTGTTTAATGCATTTCAGAGTTCTGCAAGGTAAGCAGTATGATGCAGTAAGAGGCAAGGAAAATAAACTATAGCAAATGTATGCTGCTGTTTATAGTGTTCTGTAAGCCGTAAGTGGTAAGAGCAGCATGCATTTGCTATAGTTTATTTTCTTTCTTACCACGAGTCTTACCACATACCTCTAACCACTTACCTTACAAACTTTGAATCTGCCTTTACGCTGGCAAATTTCAAGCAGGAGTAGAATACCCCATGTAAAACTGTCAATTTTCTGCTTTTTAGTCAGCATAAATCCGCTTTTAATCTTACCTGGCCCTGCAGAAGCAATATGGCTGGATGATTCATATTCCCTTGTAACAGGGTTTCCTGGAAGTACTCCTGACAATTGAGACACCGTGGTACTAACCGAGTCCCTCACCGTGTTAGTCACTTGAGAGTAAAATTTGTTAAATGCATCCATTTCCAAATAGTAAATTTTTTAGAAAATTGGTAAACAAATAGACGTCAGTGTTAAAATATCCTAAAGACAACGAAAAAAAAATTCCGAAAGCTTCAGATTATCGGAGATAATCTGTACCGAAAGCGACGGCAAAAACCAACTTTAGGGCCGGTTTCTCAATAGCGGGTTACCAGAGAGTTAAATTAACTAAGGCTATAAGGGCTAATTTTACAACCAAAGATATTTTAAACTTCACTTTAATCCTTGGATTAAACCAATGGTAAACATGATGCTCAATTTTATAAGTCGCAGTTAAGGCACGTCCAGGAAGAAAAAGAACTGTAAAATTAGGGGCAAAATAAGTTTTTTTCCAGTTTAAAAAGACTACATTTTTTTGGCGTATAGGGTTGAATATTTTAACCATATCTTTAAAATGGCACCAACTAGAGCCAAACCCAGCATAGTCATCAAATTTGATAAAAATCAGTCAAGTAGTTTTTGAGATATCAGCGTCGGTTACAGACAGACGTACAGCCCGAAGCCACAACAAAAAATGTTCAGAAGTGTCAGAAACGCAAAGATATACAGAGTGAGCTCGTTGTGAGAATAAAACTTACTGGGATGTTCCAACTCATGTCGAAATTCCTCGTACACAATTTCGCATGTTTCTTTAGATAATCTAAAGCTCTTTTTAAAATCTACATCGTCGTACTCCTCCAAGGAATTTGTTCTAGGAGGAATACTTTTTGCTCTTCTTGATGCTTCGACAATAATTTCGTCATCATCTTCACCCAGTTGATCAAAAATAAATTCTAAGTCACCGATTATAGCGATTTCACTAAATACTTAGTTTTTTTACAGAAAACGAATTTTAAATGAATTTTTAATAACTATTTTGAGGTTGGAATCTTTCGGTAACTATCAAACTGAAGTTTAACAAACACCCACACCGCCGCTAACGGTTAAACCGAAGTTTGTTGGTAAACTGCACCTATAAAACGTAAAAAAAGTCGACATCCGAGGTTTAAACTGAGGTTTGACGCTTAACTATGAGTTGTAAAATTGCGCCTAAAACCCAGTTTTTTTGCTGTTTTAATGCATAATTTTTTTAGGTTAACCCTGAGGTAAAATAACTTACTCTCGCCTTGTATTTTAAAGATTTTTATAAGGTTATGTTGTTCGAATTAGTTAGGCCCTTAGGCTGGACTTCCATAAGCTTTTTTTACGCGCAGATTTTGACATTCGACCCTGTCTGTCAGTGGGTGAAAAGGGTGACAGAATGATTGGCACCTTCACCATAACTTGAAATACGCGCGGAAAATCTGCTTATGGAAGGCTAGCCTAAGGGCTAATTTTACATCTAAAGGAAAAACTACAGATTAAACCATAGTTTAAACTTCATTTTAATATTTGGATTAAACCATTGGTAAACAAGTTGCCCAATTTTATAAGTCGCAGTTAAACCACGGTCAGAAAGAAAAGAAGAGCTGCTAGATTAGCTGTAGAATTAGGAGCACAAAAGGTTTTTTTTTCTAGTTTGAAAATACTACATTTTCTTGGCATACAGGATTGATTATTTTAACCATATCTTTAAAATGGCACCAACTAGAGCCAAACCCAATATAGTCACCAAATTTGATAAAAATCAGTTAAGTATTTTTTGAGATATCAGCGTTGGTTACAGCTAGATGCCAAAACAAAAAATGTTCAGAATTGATTATGTTAATAGGGACATCTAAAATAACAGCAAAAATAGGGATATTTTGGAACCCTTATTTGACACTTCGTAGTGGTTATAGTAGTTACTACGTCTGCGCAATAGCTATACGTCATTCCGTTGTGGTAATTAACCATTACACTGCCGTAAGCTACGAATCCATTTCGTTGTGGTTATTTTTCTCGTTAATTTTAGAGAATTTTGGCGCAATTCATTTTAAAAATAATAAAATATTACCAGGTTCCAACATATAAATAAATAATTTTTTATTGTTTCGCGTCTTTAAATTTTTAAATTAAATGAAATATATCCTAACTTTTGTGAGGTCAGTGTGGAGTGAATTTTGTTGATTTTTTCTTTTATATTTTATTTATTTATTTTACTGATTGATTTATCAGAATCATTTTAAATACAAATCATCAAATTGACACCAAAATTAAAAAAAGGGGTTATTTTAATAAAGTTTAAGTATTTTTTTTACAAAAAGCAAAAAAAATCCAAGTCCGGATTTATGATTTTATTTATTATCTTTTGACATCTACATAACTTTATAGCTTCATTTACACACACATCTCCATATTGTACCGCAAATTATTATTAAGGATTAAGAAAGAATGCTCTGGAGATTATGTAAGGGCAATTTAAAAAGTAACAGATTTAAAAAAAAAAATTATTATTTTTAGGTTAAAAAAATCATTTATTTTGTTTTTAAATTTTAAAAGAAAAATAATTTTTTTTTTGAAAACTAAAAAAAAATTACAAAATGATTTCTCGTCTCTTTACTTTAGTAAAATATGTTATGTGTGTATGTCTGAAGTGATGCTGTAATATTATGTGCAGAAAGATAATAATTAAATAAAATCATGAATCCGGACCTGCATCTTATTTGCTTTTTTTAAAAAATACTTAAACTTTATTAAAATAACCCCCTTTTATAATTTTAGTGTCAATTTGATGATTTGCATTTAAAATGATGCTGTTAAATCTATGTTATGTAAAGGCACCGGACAAATTTACATATTTTTAAAAAACAATTTTTTTATAGCAAAAACAAAAAGTTGCGCGTTATTTTTTTTTCTTTAGTAATAAGTACTAATCCTAGGCTTTCTGGAGAAAATGAAAAAATTTATTCGTTGTAAGTTACAGGGTGCTGTTTTGAAGTGAGATTTAAAAATGAGAAAAAGTCCGGACCTGAAAATACCAAATTTTTAAAAATATGTTTATTGAACTTCGGGAGTGTAATTAGCATGAAAAATTTCATAATTTTTGTTTGCATAGTTTTTGGGATATTAAATTGAACACTTTTCGCATATTTTGATAAATCACCCTGTATATCCGTTAAAAACGCTATCAGGTAAATTTTATTACAAGATATGGAATAGGCTTATGGTTTGACTATATCCCATTCGTCGTGAATCACCCTGTATAGACAGAAAATATTAAATAACAATTAGTAATGAGAAAATGATGAAAAATAAGTTCTCGCGAAAAGAAAAATAACCAGAATCGTTATTAGTATTTGGCGTAAATAAAGTCCGTCGTTATCCTTATTTGATTAGCCTCCCCGCTTTTCCCTTACTGCACAGTCGCACAAATAACAATAACCACAAAAAATGTTATTTTAAGTGGTCCAAAATGTCCCTAATTAGGTGCTATAAACACAAAAGTAGTTAAGACGATAGGGAGATTTTGTTCAGGATTTTTGTCAGTCTGTTAACCTTACCTTTATTCTGGGCAGGCGCAGTAGCGCTCTGTCAGGCTGTTACCTTTATTAAAGGTAAACACTGGCGCTAATTAGCGTCGAATAGCGACTACCTTTACCGTTAAAAAGACAACCGACCAAATTTGATGTGATTCTGTGGTGGAAGATTTTTAGGCTATAAAAGTTTGTTTTGCTTTACAAAAATTTTGTGTATTTGGATTTTATTTTTTGTTACCTGTATTTACAGTAGTAGTGGGGAGCCTTTTTTTACCGTTTTTTTTTTTTGGTAAACAGGTGAGTAAGTACAAATAAGTTTGCAGAGGCTCGATTTCTTCTATTACTCCACCAAAGATATCTTGCAAAATCATTTGCCTGACCAAATTTATGTTGGGGTGTCCGTCTCTCATTCCTATCAGTAAATTAATATTTTCCCCCGTGATATGGTTAGAAAAGCAAATAAAAAAAAGACTTGAGAAAAAACAACAAAAGTCAATAAAAAAGTAAGGTTATGTTTACCGCCAAACGGGTGACTACGTTTAAAAGCTCTATTTTTAACCTCTTGAAGTTACCTTTAATTACGGTAACGGTAACCATAAGAGTAACGAAATTTGCCATTAAACTGCCTGACCAAAATCTCCCTAATTAAGCAAGCAAGCACGCAAGCAAGCAAACCAATGTCAATGTCAAATTTCCCGACTTTTCCAATTTTCTAGAAAAGTACATTTCTAGGTGTTTAGCTTCGCAGGATACGTGAGGCGCCACATGCGAAGTTAGTTTTTTATTTTTAAAGCAGTGGCGGCTCGTGATCTATGAAGAGGAGCTTCACAAATTTTAAAAATTGACAGTAATTTTTTTTATAGGTTGCCCTTAGTGGTTTGCGGCAAGTCAATTTCGGGCTTAGGTCTACCGGCATTTTTTATTTCAATTCTTTGTTCTATACTCAAAGAGCTAAAATTATTTTTCAAGTAGTCTACCGTGAAAATGTACATTATAACACTTGTTAAAATAATACAACAGAAAAAGTATAAATAAAAGCCCTTATAAAATCGCTAAACGTGCGAATGCATCACGAGCAACCGCAAACAAGGCAAAGCAAGCAGACTGAAGCACACCAAATATGTGCTATTCGCGATATCCTCGTCTACTCGCCCACTAAAAACATACCCTGGGTGTCGATTCTTGAATCGAGGGATGGTCACATATGGGATCGTTCTCACGAAAAAATTTCTAGTCTGTATTCTTGAACGCGCGAGGAGTGTTCCCGTCCGTCCAAAATTCGCAGGCGAACGTTCTACTGGTATGAGGAAGGAGAATGGCGCTGTAATCGCACGAAACTTGCGCAGAATGCAATGTTTGGTTGGTTAATTTGTAACCTAACCTTTGGTTCATAGTGTAGTGATTCGGTTTTTATTTCGTTTGCCTTTTTTATAAATATTGTCGGTAAGAATGGTGGAGCCAGAAGAAATATGGCTCGTGAATAGAGTTATATATTATTTAGAGGAGGCCGAGGCGGATCCGGCGCAACAAGTCGCCCCGAGATTCCAATACAAGGCGAGTTGATCCTTGAAAAATTACAGTTTCCAAAAACCGGGCAAGAGAAATAATAGCCATTTATGGTTGAGGGCTGAAGGGCATAAGACTTGTCCATCGACACAAAAGTAAGCAATAAATTAATATACCTAGTGCAATATATAGTATGTTTTCACATCATACTCAATACATATTGAAAAGATTGTACCTCTTCTTTTTCTTTCATAGAGCATGTTCTCTGTTCTGACTAAGAGCGTGATATATAAAAGAACAAAATGCTTGATTTTTTTTATACATATTGATTGAGTATAATGTGAAAACATACAAAGTAAACCACATAACCAGCCATGGATATGTATATCCAATGGATATCCGTCGGCATATATACATTCATCCAACATCCATTGCATGTGCAAATGATATTCTTTTATTGGACATACATGAACGCCTCTAATGGATATTTAACTTTTATCCCATTTATGATCATACATAAGACATACAATCAATGGACATTCAATGATGTATATGTGCTCCATCAATGTATATTCATTCTATATGTTAAATTGATGGAGCTGCAACAAATATACTTTATGTGGGAATAGAAGAATTGGGGTTTCCTCATAACTCAAAAACTAATTAAATATCCAATTTTTACAGTTAACAGGTATCCTTAGTTATAGGTTAATCTAGTTCAATCCTCTAATCTACTTAATCTTATATGTCTGTCTCTTTCTCACATATATGAATAGAAAAGGATGGATAGAAAGTTCATTATGTTTGTCAATTGTGCATGATGCAGCTGCACAAATCTGCTGCAAGTTAATACCTCATACTTATAAGCTCTTATTTAGTTTTTTTATTTATAGGTTACGGTAACTTCAAACCTTCTATCACATGATAAAAAGAAAGGTTCGTGGCATATCAGACACACATATTTTGCTTTTCAATTCATTACGACCAGGCCTCCAAGATCTAATGGATAGTCCAGAAACCTACAGACCTGTTTCATCCTTGTTAGGAATCATCAGGGTAACATAGGACTGTACCTGGCGTATGAAGCATAAGATAAACAATCACACCCAGCGAATTTAAACAACTTCTTGTTGTATGCACCTTCTAGGGCCCCTAAAGGACCCTAAATCCTTGTCTGGCGTTTTTTTTTAATGCAAAAAAAAAGGTGCAGGGGAGGTTCAAGTGTTTTTTCTTGGGGTTGGTTTAAATCTGTTTCAGTTGGGTTTTGTTCATTTAGTTAATTACTAAATAATGACTGTCGCCCTTTAACTTCACGACTATTCAGCCAAATTGTCGGCCTTTTAGACACTCCCTTTTTGTTTTACAAAATATAAAAAAGTACCTTATGGCCTGCGTGTAAGGTGGAATTTAAAAAAAATTAAACTGCAATAGAAATTTATAATCTACATAATTTTATGTTATTCCCATTTACAGCAAAAAGTAATTTTTTTAATAATTTGTCATACGTTTATTTTGCACCTTCAATTCAACGACTGTTTTTGGTTAAATGCACGGATGTTGTCAAAAAAATAAGGAAAAAATCACAGAAAATGTTTTGGTTAGTTTGAAATTAGTTCAATCGCTCAAAAAAACAAACTGGCAGCATTGGACGTGTTTCGGCTGCATTCAAGAATACGAACAGCTAGCGACGGGGATGGGATCGTTCCCTGGAAGTGTTCACAGCCTTTAAGTGATCATCCACCACACGAACGTCCGTCTAAAATTCAAGAATCGACACCCTGCTAGGCTCCACCTATTTCATCGCATGTGGGACTGTTCCGCGTCATCAAACAGAACAGAGGTTCATTTCATTCGGCGGCGAGAGCAGCTGGGCTGAATTCAGAAAGTCCACACCGTGGTGTGAGTGCCCGCACTCGGTGTGTCCGCAAGTGTACACACCACCTATAATCTGTCATTCTTGTCTAATGTCAGCTAATTTACAAAAACAAAACAAGGGGATGTTGGGATAAATGATCAAATAGGCTTTTTGTTTCCTCTTATTTTCGAACGTTGGGTGGGTTTCTGGGGTTGCTTTTCTTATGTGACATGACAAGACATGACCTAAAAAATATATTTTTTTTTGCGCTACAAGTGGGTAAAAAAATGTAAAAATAGGCTTTTTGTCCTCTCTTATTTTCGAATGATGGATTATCCAATGATCCAAAAAAGCCACAACTACAATTGAGTTTTTAAAACCGTCCCCACCACTTTTTTATTTCTTAACTGATCATTTAAATATGAGGTCATTGAAAAGCTACATAAAAACATCCCAAAATTTTGAAAATGATCAAGTATCAGCAAGAACTTTTTGAGACCTCCTATAAATAAAGTATACCTATATACTAGACTAGAAAGAAAAATAAAAAAGTCACGTTTTTTTTTTACTTCCTATACTTGTTAGGTGTATTGGTTTAAAAACGACTCTAGAAAAAAAAATCATGAAAAATCATATATTATACAGAGTTAGTTAAAAAAAATTGAATAAAATTAAATTTTTAAACAGTCTTGTCGTTAAAAATTATCCAAATTTCACCATATTATAACCTCATTCAAGCACACCAACCATGGGCCAAGTCGAAACTGGGGTGACGGTGTCGTATGATAAGCTCACTAAAATAGACATAAATATGTGTAATTTTGACCCTTATTGCCGCATGTTAGTGACCTTGCTAATGCCGCTATAAACGCACCAGTGGACACACCATCTTTCCTGAACGACGAAAATGAGACGCACCGGTCATTTTCACATTTCTGAACGGCGACACACCACGCACCGGTGCGTTTTTTACACTGGTGTGGGCATTATGAACGCAGCCCTGTTACCAGGATCAAGGCCGACAAAAAAAACAACATTCCTGTCGGCCCTGCCAGGATCTGCGTTGAATAGGAAAGAGACCTGGGGCCCAATTCTTGAATTACTCGAATTTATTTCATATACGGATCATATTTTCGCAAAAATTTCACGAAGGGTTAATTTTCACTAATTCAGATACCAAACACAAAAAAAAAATTGAACTTTGTATGCACATTGCACAATAATCAATAAAAAAATTAAAATTAAAATTTTGCGTTTATGACGGGCAGAATAGAACGATTGTTGACGCTTAGATGCCATTTCCACTCGACTTTGCATCGAGTGGGTAAAAGCAACCGCCGCAGATCCGAACGATTATGACAGAGGAATGCCCAAATTTTCGAATATTAGCAAAATAAAAATGGGAAATTTTAATTTTACGGCGAATTTAACTAAATATTATACAATTTCAGTACAAGTTTGCTTTTGTGTGAGCGTTAATAGTGGATTAAAGAATATTTAAGGCTTTTTTCGTGAAATTTTTGCCAACATGTGATCCGTATACGACTGAAATTCGAGTGATTCAAGAATTGGGGCCCTGGGGTCGTATTTTCGAAACCATACGAAATTATTCGCATGCGACTACTTCCGTCTCTTCCTATACCGTATAGAAAAGGAGGCAAAAGATATGCCGATATGCTGATTCATGGGTAGTACGTGCAAGAATAACCAGTTTTTCATGCGAAACAACACGAATGCCTCCACCCACTCGTGCAATATTGCGTTAAACCAGTCGAATTCGAACGCGGTCCACACATACCGGCTTATCTTTCGCCTCTCATTTCACACGGTATAGAAAGAGACTGACATAAAAATTGTTGATTATTCAGTATACGTATGCGGATATTTTCGTATGGATTCGAAAATCAGACCACTGGCTGTGTTATATTATAAATACTCGTATTTTGACGCGGTGCCATAATAATCAGTGGTGATAATAATAGTAAGTTTTGGAAACATTGCAAAGAATAATATAAATGAAATGATACATTTTATTATTACTTCCTTATTCTGTGTGTGGGTGCACGTGCTCATGTTTCCCCCTATCGGGGAATCGCCACTGCTTAAAATTATCCAAAGAAAATAAAAAAAAAATTGATGTTTTTGAACTTCTAAACACTTACAAACATAACATTACGACCGTCCTTGCATACGAAATAATGTTTTGACGCATTTGATCAGCTGGAGCTGTCCCGCATTCGCCATTAGATTAAAAGTACACCTGCTCGATAGAGATAAGGATACGAATGACGATAGACCCGAAATTTAACTTTAAGTGTAATAATTTGTACTTTTCAAGAAAACTTTGACATTGAAATTTGTCCGCTTGCTTAATTGTAAATCCGCCTTTAGACAGGCTTGAATGGAAATGAGCTGCATTCATATTTTGAAAGCTGTATCAAAGAAAATGGAAAACCAACTTTTCTGAAAACGCCAACCAACCTCAACATTCTTAACATAACCTACATTATTTTTTCAAAACGAAAATTGTTCTATTTCCAAATAGTTATGGCTTCTTCTACAATCATTTCCTTTCAACACTCAACAAACGCCCTCCTAAGTTACCCTCAATACTTAAAGTTTGTCTGGAAATTTTTAAACCGAACATATGCTACCAACATAGTTGAAAAAGAGCTAGAAGTGCCCACATTTTGTGATATTGATATAGATCTATCTTGTAATGTAAGGATAAAACCTTTAAATGTTCATAAATATGACAATTCCAATCAATTGATTATTCAGATGGATAAACAATATGAAAATTTTATTGAATCTATGGTTGATGGTAATCGAGTTACAATTAAAGATAAGTTTAAATGTGGAAGTGATTTGAAGGATATTTTATGTAGTGTAAAGGCCCCTGTAAAAGCAAGTAAGTACAGTAAGAACTTAAGCCTACCAGATGTTTTTTCTTAAAAAACAGGACAAAAAAATTAGGCCGCAGGCAAAAGTTTAAAGAATAATATAGATCCTACTGGATCCACTCTTCAAATTTCCACATAAAATACATAGTGCCAAAGGCATAATTTTATAGAATAATAATTGTCATTTCATATCAAATCAACCAAAATTTTATGTGACCATCTCCGATTTTGATGATTTTTGGTATACCTACTTGTTTTCCCTGCCTCGAAACTCAAAAATCCAAAATTTCAGATTTTTTTTGACCTTTAGTTTTTTTTTAAATTAATTTTTAAAAATCTGGAGAACCACCTACACTGTAGGAAGGTAAGAAATGGCTCATTTTAAAGACCTTTGTAATTACATAGGTATCACATAAGACATAGGTATCACATAACATTTTTAATTTTTTTTTTAAATATATAATTTTGGTCAGTGTTGTTTAATTGAACATGTCATCTAAATATGCTCATATTGGGCCATTCTTAAAGTTGACAAATTAAAGTTAATGCCATCCTTTATTAAAGGCAGGTACAAACATTATGAAAGTCGAGATTATTTTGATAGCAAAGATGACATATTTAGACAACAACAATGTCAGAATCCCTTTAAACTTCATGTGGAATTGTCAAAAATAGTGCCATCTTTATTAAACACAGGCTATACCGACTTTATGTACCAATAAGTCCCTAATGTTGAAGTCCCCTGCAATTATATGGTTTTTAGGAATCTTTTGGTCTTAGAATGAAATATTTTTTTATAAGGTGGTTTATATATTACACTTAATAAAAAACTGTTACTGTTTAGGGTATTTCTAGCATATATTGCTGCAACCCCTTCTTTGCTATTCGACATGTGTGAATAGAAGTATACCCTTCTATATCAAACGCATGAACCTCATTTTGGTAGGTACACACATTTTTGGAAAAGAGGCAGTATCACAAATATTAGCCTAACCATCTAACAGAATAAATATTTGACAAATTTAAATAATACATGGTTTGACTTGAAAAAAAAGTAGATTTTTGATTTGCAAAACTTCAAAAAACCTAAATAGGCATTGAAAGTGGTCCTTAATCCAAACTCATAAAACCAAAGATGTTGGAGGTAGGTTTAACATCTTTGCAGAAAACATGTCACATAGTTAATATAAATAAATAAGAACAAATCAATAGATCATATAAACATAAAATTCATTTAGTGTTGTATTTTTATTTTAAGAAAAAAGGAACCAAAACGGGACTTCAAGAAAAAAAAGCGGGACTCTTGGTGTCGTGGGACATAATGATCAAAAAATGGGACTTTCCCATTAAAAACGGGACGTCTGGTAGGCTTATAAAACTGTATAAGACTATATTATTTAATAAAACTTGCCAAAGGCATGCCCTGTTGAAATCTGGGAGGAAGTAACATATAACAAAACTTCTTAACACTTAAAAAAACAGCGTTAGTGTTATCTATGTTAACGAATGAAAACCATCTAGCCTCGGCTGTAAAAAGCAATCTTTAAAGCAACCAATTGCAGGCTAAGCAATGCATGATCAAATGGGAATATCTGTAAACACATTTTTTAGGTATAAGTATAGTATTTTTTTATTTAGCATTTATTATAAGATTTAAGTTTGGATTTTAAGAATCATGTTACAGTGATCTTATACTTTTACAGGTTTCTTCTTTATAAACTGCCGTAAGGTATAGGATTCTATATTTACGGTCTTCTGCACTTCAATTTTGATGTTTTTGTTTCTCGGTTTATTCGACAGGTGGCGCACACAGGTACTACGTCTCCGCGGATTAAAAACTTTTTGTTTTAAATTTGAGAGGTGTGCATGGTGCTGTAGCTTCAACTGCCAGGTACAATTCTATGACTCCCTGATGATTCCTAATAAGGATGAAACAGGTATTTAGGTGTCTGGATTCTTCATTAGACATTGGAGGCCTGGTCGTAATGAAGTGAGAAACAAAAACGCTTTGTCCGATATGCCACGAGTGTTACTTCATTTTTTTAACATTAGTCTCAGTAGTTTTAAAAACAAAATAAAATCTATCTAGTCAAAAAGCTCTTTTCATCCTATCATGTGATACTTATCGCTAAAAAATCACCTTGTATAGTCAAAATGTGTTTTAAATGTTATGTTCCCTGTTTTATTTACTTGTTTTATCTGTTTTAAATACAATATTTTACACCTAAATTCAATTTCTTTGTAAAAAAGTAGCTAGTTAATATTATACATTACCTTTATCTATTAATAATTTATTTTTTAATTTACATTGTTGCGATTTATAGTAATACTATTCCTAATTGTAAATTTGTAAAACGTCAAATGGTATGACGGTTAATAAAATTATTTTCTATTCTATTTGGTGAATCTGATTATTATAATGAGTCACTGTCTTGGTCAGTTTATTTTTTTAAATAAGATGAGCGCCCTATCTTCATATGTCAATATCAGCAGTGTATTTTGAGCAACATAAAACAACTCTAGTAGCTCAATTTTTGGAGGCGATGTCGGTTATAAATACATTTTGCTAAAATCTTTTTCAGTGATCAACATATTTACTGAGTTATTTACTAGTATAATTGAAATGATTGTTAAAAACCATATAACTATGACATGATATAACGGCCCTGCCAAGGCCCTGCCCTTGCATTTTCCGAGCCTGGAAAAAACGCAGAGCCACAAAATCCTCTGGGCGCAATGCATCAGGCATACGTGGTAAATATTTCGCCTTTGGCCTTGGCCATGGCCATTGAATTATTACTGGTTAATAATTCAATGGCCATGGCCATGACTTAGTCGTCCTGCAAACAGGAAGATTTGAGAATGTACTCTGCGAAAGAATGCAGGTTGCTCTCAAATCCATTGAACAATGGTGCGAGGACCACTCGTTGTCGGTAAATCCAAGAAAGACAGAAATGGTCCTTTTCACAAGAAAAAAAAAGTTACCGGAACTAAAAGCTCCAGAATTTTTAAATACCAAACTAAACTTTTCTACAGAGGTAAAATATCTGGCGATCACTTTTGATAAAAAGTTAACATAGAACTCTCACCTGGAAACAAAGTAAAAAAAGCATATATATCATATGAACAATGTCGCCGAACCATGGGACAGACTTGGGGGTTATCCCCTAGGATAGCCTTATGCATTTACACGGCAATCATAAGACCTATGCTAGCATACGGCGGTGTCGTTTGGGGTCCAAAAGCACAACAAACAACAGTAATCCGAAAATTCAAATTCAAAGAATAGCATGTCTCTATACAACGAGAGCTATAAAAACCACGCCAACCAGAGCTATGGAGGTGATTCTTCCTCTTGACATTCACATCAATGGTTGGCATAGAACCAGAAGTAGAAGCCGGTGAAACGAGACGACGTTTGTGGCGCGAAGGGCTTAACTCGCTCCCAATGCTACAGGCTAATACGGACTCCATTGCATCTCGCTACTACCACTACTCGGTACTATCTGTAACTACACGGACGGTTCCAAAACTGAACACGGTTCTGGATGTCGAATATACTAAACATCACTAAACCTCAAAATTAAATGGGCTATGAGCAAACACGGCAGCGTAGTTCAAACAGAACTGAATGGCATCCACATAGCAGCAAAAGAAATATCCACGAAAAATATTTCGGGAAAAAACATCTGCATTTACACAGATAGCAGACAAGCACTACTAGCTCTACAACGATCACGTATTACAATGGGCTCAGTACTCGAATGCCATGAAACCTTGGTTAAAGTAGTTGAAGGGCGGTTGGCTTGTACCAATAACTTCTTTAATTTCAATCCAATTTTATGGCTTACCTTAATAATTTTATCTGCTTTAAAATGCCTTCTCTTGCTTTTTTTACTTTAGTCCTTAGTTTTTGAGATATTTGAAAAAGTTGATTTTTAGCTCCTTTACCCTCCTATATTTCATAAAGTACTCGACGCTAGAGACTCAACTGTTTCTTAAACTAGAAGGTTTACTGAACATATTGACGCAAAAAATAGCTGTTACAAATTTTTTCCTTTTCAAAACTCTTATGGCCTGTACTACTTCAACCCTTTTTAATATTTAGAGTCCTCTCTAAAAGTACCTACTTGACGTCTTGTTTTTAGATTTGGACTTAAAATCATATCACGATATAACAGTAGGATATTTCCAAGGAGACAAGGTAAAGGTGGAATCAATAAGTGGAAATATTCTGATAGATAGATTCCAAGGAATGTCTTGCAAAGCATTTACCAAAACGGGAAATATTATTTTAAAAAATTATTTACAAGCAGCTGATATTCTTGCAAAGACAGAGAATGGAGTAAGTTTTTTTTGTATTTTCATATTTTATCCTCTATTTTTATGATAAAAAATTGATTGCCAATTAAAAAATATTGGGTATAACTTTTAGCTTTTATAGATGATAAATAGTTAAGAGTATAGTCTTCGCGGGCAGCTTTCCTTGTCTTACTCATGCAAAATTTCGCTTGCAATGATATTTTTGGCCCCACATTTTCTATCCGAATCTTAGATTAAAAACTGACAAGATGTCTGACACTTACGGAGACTTTGGTTATATTATTACATGGAACAATGTTTACCTTTCTGTTGTTTACAGTAAACAAACCAGTGGCGTACCTACTTAAATATAAATTTACACATGAATTATATTATTAAAATTTTACTATAATATGAGCTTTGGAATGTTTGTAAAGGTTTTATACAAAATAAATTTATTACAAAGTTTGTATCTGATTTATTGCAATTTCAACACAATAAAATTATGCCAAACATTAAAACAAACCACAGTTCACATCACCTGGAACATCAAGAAAAAAATATTACCTACTGGCTAAAAATGATTTTATTGTGTTTGTGAAATGTTCCTTATTCAAGCAAATGCATTTTAAAATCTCCTATATAGCACGAAAGACCTAGGTAATATTTGGTTATAGTTTTTTTTACATGGGAAACATATAGGTAAAACTATATGATTTTATGTTTCTTTAATTCGACACAAGCAATATTTTTTTTGAAATAGAAAATTTGTAGATATTTATAAATAAGATAAAATATTGTAATTTTTGCTCTTGTGATTCATGACTTAATAACCTACAATAATATAAGTAATAACACCTTGTTCTAAGGAGCCAAGTTTACTGCTTATTGAGAAAACAAACCCAACACATATCAAGAGGAAGTAAACTGTGATTTTAGTTCAACATTTTTACTATGATTAAAATGATTTCAAAGTCTTAGTCCTGAAAACAAAGAAAAATTTTAAAAAATATGGAAAGCATTTTTGTTTTATAATATAATAGTATGCTATATTATCAACGGCTATAAAAATGTGTGCTAAATTTCAGTTGAATCAGATTCTTATTATGCCAGACATAGTGTAATTTCCCCAAAAATTCCATACTAAAAGTTAAAATATGAACAAAATAAAGAACTACTTAACCTAAATATATGTACTTATTATATCGCTTAATATGGTTCACATATCGTTCACACCTATTGAACAACATAACAGAGGGAAACTTACCATTCTTCACACTCATCTTTGTATCAAAAGACTTATGCTGTCGCCGTCTAGGTTCGCCGTTGGACATGACTTAAATTTTGTTATTTTTTCGGGTCATTAGCAGAAAATTACGTAAACTGACTTCTTTGGTACACAATAAAAAGTCCATAATGCTTAGGGTATACGCGATTCAGACTACTGCGAACATACGCCGGAAGAAGTCCAATTTGCAAGTGTACGTACACGCAGGGATACCGCACACCTATCAGTGGAGCAACCAACACTCAGGCTTGCGATCATCGTTCGCTGCTTGCGTTTAATACGCCTCTAACCACGGTGCCATGTGGGGCGTAGTCAATGAAACCGGAAATTTTTATAACGTAATTTTCTTGTTTTTTTGTCACTGATAAATTAGAGCGTTTTATTTTCAACTGCTCAGATTTATCACTAACAACGTGTTACAATGAAAATAATAAGGAGAAACAAAATAAAAGCAAGTTCTCAAAATAAAATAATACATTCTAAAAACCAAAAAGATTCTCCCAGTCAAAAAAAAATTAGAGCAAATGTTCCAAAAGTCCTCCTTGCTCGGCTAGACAATATCCGAGCCTATTATAAAAACCCCTTCTAACGTTTCCAAGCATGTTAGGGGTGATAGTTTGAAAAGCTTCTTCAATTTTAATCCGAAGTTCTTCCAAATTATTAGCCCTTTCATGCCCGTAAACTTTATTTTTGATATTACTCCACAGATAGAAGTCATTAGGAACAAGATCGGGTGATCGAGCTGGCCATAAAATAATTCCCCGAGTACTTATAACCCGATTAGGAAATTCATTATCAAGATATTCCCTAACAAGGCCAACATTGTGAGCGGGACAACCATCTTGTTGAAACCATGTTTCACCAAATTTCACACCTAACAACTGCCTAGCAGTTGGAATAATATGCTGCTGCAGTAGATCCAAGTATCTAGGACCATTCAAATTGCCGTCAATAAAAAAATGGCCCAATTACGTGTTCCCCTACAATACCCCCCAAACATTTAGTTTTTGGGGATACTATGTTCTTACGTCAAAAGAACGTGTGTTGGGTTATGACGATTCAATAATGGAAAAGTGCTTTCATCTGTGAAAAGAATAGATCTCAGAAAGTTTTCATCACGATTAGTTCATCATTGTTTCGCAAAATTCCATACGACGATAGTTGTCCTCCGGAAAAATTTGATGCGTTTTTTACGCTTTGTAAGAATGATTGTATTCTTTTTGAGAACACGTAAGACAGTGGATGACGACGTATCAACTGCTTCGGCAATTTGGTGGCTAGTTAACTTTCCATTTTCCTCCACTGCTCCTTCCTGCTCGTCATTCAAAACAGTGGGGTTTTTATGGTTTCTTGGCGCTACACATCCAAACTTATCAAAATTCTGCACAAACCTATGAATCGTTGATAAACTAGATTCTGGGCGATTTACAAAAGTCTCCAAAAAAATTTCTTGAATAAGTCTCAATGGTCTGCCTTGATAATACCATTTGACCATCTGCACATTTTCGGCAACTTCGTAGACATCCATTTTTAGTTTTAAAAATGTATTATTTCACTTAAGAACTTACCAATCTGTTTCTCGAGCAAGGCAGAAATAAAACAAAATAAATTTCCAAAAGATAACATTGCAGCGTGCTTCGAATCTACCTCGGTCGTACGGTATGGAGAGTAAATTGGACTTGATTCCCCCTATGTTCGCAGTAGCCTGAAGCTCATTGTATAGAGATATCTAGGGCAGACGAAAAAATTCAAATATCAATTCGAACGGCGAGGGCAGATGGCAACGGCGGCAGTATAAATCAACCATAATATTCTGATAAGAGGTAGAAATTCAATATTCTTGCAAACCTGAACACATGTGAATTAACTTTTATTGTTGTTTGCAAGTTTATTTAAGGACATACCTATCTTTATTTTATCGTCTTTATAAAAAAAACCTCGAATTAAACCTTCGAAAATATCTGATTTGACGCATTGGGCCTTAACTACTTCATCAAAAGTATTTAAATAAAAAAAAAACGGGTTGGTTGAAATTTTAACCAAAGGATCTACTAATTTAAGTATATTTCATAAACTGACTGCTTGCTCCCCCTTTGTTTTCAAAACATTGGACGATTTCTTCCAAAATATCACTTTAAATGGATTGATATTTTCTCCTACTGGTAAAAAACACTAAAAACGTTTTTTGACAAAATGTGGTTTTAAAAAGACTTCCAAACTCCTTAAATCATCCTGAAATTTTAAAATAAATAACACGAAAAAGTTCAATAAAATATCATCTGACCACAAGCCGATCACGACCAAAAGTGGGATTCTCTGTCCCTATCATTCTAACGTCGTTTAAAAGGATAGAAAATAATCGATATTTCTCACCTTTGTTTTAGTTTGATTATATTTGTAGATAAACAGTGGTTATTATTTGCCAAGGAGTTTTCGTTGGACCAGACACCTTGTCTCTTTTTAATCTAATATCCAAATACTGAAATTTTTCAAAAATTTTAGTCTCATTTTAAAGACAAAGCTTAAATCTAAGTTTCTCTTGTAATCGTTTTTGAATTTTATTTTTATGAAAAATAGATCCCAGTATGGCGTATTTTACCTGCTCATATCTGCAAAACTATGCAAAAATTGCAAATATTACTACTATAGAACCCTAGATTCAAGCTTCATCTTTAAAATGAGACTAAAATGTTTGAAACATTTCTTTATTTGCAAATACCTTTGCAAGCGAAATTTTGCGTGAGAAAGACAAGGAAAGTTGCTATTAGACTAAAGCAAACAAAATTTAGTTGAATGATTTATATATAAAACAAAGTTATGATTGTTTTCCACAAACAAAAACTACACTTTTTTGCACTCGACGCGCGTTTCGCTAACAAGGTTAGCATCATCAGGAGACGATAAACAATGAACTAAATTAATCTACGCTCTATCTTATATAGAATCCTTTAGTGGGCGGAGATAAGACTAATAATTTGTGATTGATCACGATTTTTAATCCTATCTCCCCTCAACCAAAGAATAAAGTGTACTAAACGGGATGGGTCCTCTATCTTTATTTAAACTATTTCTGGATTTAATGATTTTCATGCTTTCATATGCATTCAAAAGTCTTTTGTTTGGTACACTTTTTAGAAGTTTTAAGTTATCTAATGTGAATCTATGATTGTTTTCAAAAGCATGCTCGGCCACACTTGACTTTTCTGTTCTTCCGTATTTTAAGTGTGCTAATTGTTCTTTAAAAAGTGTTTGAATAGAGCGTCTCGTTTGGCCAACATATTTTTTCTCACAATCCATGCAACTAATTTCGTAAATTCCACTTTTTTCTAGAACTAGTTTTATCCTTGGGATTTCCTAGTAAGCTTCTTATTGTGTTACCGGATTGATATACTAATTTAAGACCGGTGTTATTAAATACTTTTTGTAATCCTTTCGTATAATTAGGATTATAAGGAATTGATACAAATTTTGAGTCGCAGGTATCTTTTTGTCTGAAAAAGTTGGAATTCCGAAAGGTCTTTTGAACCACCACCTTTGAATGCATATGAAAGTATGGAAATCATTAAATCCAGAAATAGTTTAAATAAAGATAGAGGACCAATCCCGTTTAGTAGACTTTATTCTTTGGTTGAGGGGAGATAGGATTAAAAATCGTGATCAATCACAAATTATTAGTCTTATCTCCGCCCACTAAAGGATTGTATATAAGATAGAGCGTAGATTAATTCAGTTCATTGTTTATCGTCTCCTGATGATGCTAACCTTCTTAGCGAAACGCGCGTCGAGTGCAAAAAAGTGTAGTTTTGTTTTGTGGAAAACAATCATAACTTTGTTTTAGTGCAACCAAAGGTTCCAAATTCCCAATAGTTGATTTATATACAAATAAATATATTTTAAAAAAATATTTCTTCGTTATTTTTTTTTTGGTTGACTTTTGCTTTTCAGTCAATACACGCAGGCAGGCTACTAGGGCTTAATTTAAAATTAGAAATTCAAAATGGAGATCTTGAAATCGAGTCATCTTACTGTGATAGTAACGAGATTAAAGTGGGAACAGGAAATTTAAGACTGCACAATATTCATAGAGATTGCTCAATTACAGTGGAAAACGGAAATTTGTATATAAGTAAGTATCTAGATACTATATACAATATTTAATTTAATCCTTATCTCTTAGATTGCGCGTGCACTTTTTTCGCCATATCTTGGATCAAGTGTGTCCAGGTCTATGCAGTTACACCCAGTATTCATCTCCTTATCTGATTTTTTTAAAGTTTAAAATGCGGGATGCAGCTGCATGTGCAGTCCCACCCCGCATCCATTAATAATAGCGGTACCCAAAAAAAAGTATGTCAGAATTACGGGCTAATCATCTGCGTCAAAAAAAAATTGGGCTCATCTCCTTATCTGATTTTTTTAAAGTTTAAAATGCGGGATGCAGCTGCATGTGCAGTCCCACCCCGCATCCATTAATAATAGCGGTACCCAAAAAAAAGTATGTCAGAATTACGGGCTAATCATCTGCGTAAAAAAAATTGGGCTCATCTTATCTGATTTTTTTAAAGTTTAAAATGCGGGGTGCAGCTGCATGTGCAACCCCACCCCGCACACATTCACAATAGCAGTATCGAAACAAAAAGTATGTCAGAATTACGGGCTAATCATTGCAGTAATAAAAATGTATGCTCATCTCCTTATCTGATTTTTTTAAAGTTTGAATTGGACTCATCTCCTTTTAAGCTTTAAAAAAATCAGATAAGGAGATAAGCCCAAAATTTTTTTGTGCAGTAGATAATAAGCCCGTAATTCATACATTAAAAAAAATTTTTGAATGCGGGTTGTGTATCCTATGGTCATTCGTTGCTTTTGGTTTCGCCCAGTGCATTCATTTGGTTAAAATTTTTCAAAAAATCTATAAGATTGATTGCGTCCAGAATGCTGATTCTTGAATGGGGATCGTGTGAAATTTCATGCAAACGATTTGCATTTGACTGTCAAGCGATCGTTCCTTTCCTAATATTCAAGAATCAGGCCTCAGGAGGGTAATTCAAGTGTCGGCTATTTTTTATAGCGACCCGACTTTCCAAGCGACCCTGTACCGATATTTCGGCTGAGTTTACACTTGTAAAGCAAACTCTAGCTACTTTTTTCAGATTTTAGTCTCCTGTTTATATATTTTAATAATATTTGTTATCTTCAAATAAATGTATATTATCGGAATATAAAGAAGTACCTTTGTCTTTTCTTTTAGCAGCTATAAACATATCTAAAGTCCTCCTAAAGCAGTCATACAAATGAGTTTTATGACTTTTGATAATACATTTGACCTGTGCAGTGTTGCCAGAGTTGCGACTCTCAAAGCGATCTTTTTGAAAGTCGGTATTTTTAGAGAGAAATCGTTATCTTTTGCGATACTTTTTTACTGCTTATTTTGAATTAGTCTGGTCTGAGTGAAATTTTAGGACTTATGAGGCATAATATTGATAGAATACTATAATATTCTGATTTATAGTATTATATTTACCAAAAAAAGGAGCTAAAGGGTATGCAACCAACCATATTATCTTAGTGCGTAATGCTGGTTTTTGATAAATTTAAAAAGGGATTTAGTGAGGGTGAATAAATAACAAAATCAATGAATAGCGAGCTTTCCCTCAAAAAAGGTAATGGTAACCGTAGATCCGGATTTCGCACTTGTGGTGCTCATCAGTACGGTGCTAGGAATTAGGAGATGAAATGATGATGGAAAAATATGACACAGGATTCTGTAAAGATAATTATATCTGTCTCCGCAGAGACGCTTAATTTTCCTTCAAATTGAAGGTACATCTGCCGATTCTGCAATTTGACAGATGGTTGTCTTTTACATGAATCCTGTGTCATATTTTTCCATCATCATTTCATCTCCTAATTCCTAGCACCGTACTGATGAGCACCACAAGTGCGAAATCCGGATCTACGGTTACCATTACCTTTTTTGAGGGAAAGCTCGCTATTCATTGATTTTGCTGGTTTTTGAGTTTGGCTTTTAATAGGGTCACTGCATTCAGAAACGTAAATGTTTTTAAAACGTCAAATATTTTCGCGATAAGTTTTTTGTGTATTTTTGCAAATCTAATAGTACATTGAATAGAGGCCAAAAAAGGGAGGTTACCCTACAAAAGGTCCGGTAGTTCTGAATTTTCGATATGTTATGTAGGTCGGTAGGCTAGTTAAAAATCCGAGTTTTCGTCATCCCTCCTCCTATGCTTCCTCCGCCATCTTGAAAAAACCACTGGAAATTGGCCCTTTTTTTAGTTTTTGGCCTGTAATTCCGTTCTAGTGCCCTAAATCGCATAAAAAGTTATATAAAATTTTGTAGAAGATAAAATACAATGTGATGGTACTTTTGTTATTTTATGATTAATAATAATGGAGCTAGGTATTGCCTAAAAATGGACAAAATAAAGTACTTGGCTATATTTTCAGTTTTTTTACATTACGCGGAATTAACTCCGTAACATTTCATTCTAGAGTAAAGCTCTAATAATAGATCATGTAGAGAATTTAATTACCTATAAAATCCAGTATTTGGATAGTTTTTACGATTATTGTAAAGGAGTGGGAGTTACGTTAAAAGAATGTTGTGCAGTCAAAAATCCAAGATTTTTGGTGCCATTTTTTTTTAATTTTTCACCCATAACTTTGTTTTAGAGCATTCAAACCAAAAATACGGACTTATCTCAAATTTCGTAGAAGGAAAAATTCTCTATCACACCATAAGTTTTTTTCTAAGTTGAATAGCAACAGAGCTATGGATCACCCAAAAACGCTTAAAATTACGTACCTGCAGGGACCGATATAAATTTATATCTGTCCCTGGTACCTACGTACATTGCATAAAAAAGCGGATTCAAACGATTTAGACCGAAAAGTGTGGTTTTGACTTTTTTATATCGGCATCAATACGTCGATGGGTTACTAAAAATTTGACTTTTGAGGGCATTTATGCAGATTATGTTAAATATATACATAAACATTATGGCACTGCTGTTATAGTGGTTTTTGATGGTTACCCTAAAAATCCTGCAATGCAGGGCACTAAGAGTGCTGAACGGACAAGGACACATTAGCTGGCGTTATATTTGACAAAACCATGGTAAACCTTACACCTCAAGAGAAGCTCTTATCGAATGACAAAAACGAAAAACGCTTTATGGCACTTCTCCTGTCTGAGCTTAAGGCTGCCAACATTCAGATAAAACAGGCAGTCGAAGATGCCAATGTATTAATAGTCGCCAGAGCCAAATCTATGGTAAGTACGATTTGCAGGAGAATGTTCTCCTGCAAATAAGTCGCTGCGACACTAGCATAACATATTCGCCTATGGAAAAAACAAGTTTTGCCACTTATTCAAAAAAATCCACTGTTGCTTGACGAAGCAAAAGGCAACACAAATTTTGAAAGCAGGTAAGAAAATTTTAATAGCCTATGGTGGGGATTTGGTCCAATCTCTCACGTCTATAAGGTATAGTAAATTTACGTCCAGTTTCACAAAACTTAATCTGGCCAAACTTCCACCAACACCGGATGCCGCCAAATTCCATATTATCAAGTGATGATGGCTGGGAGGAAATAAAAATCTATTTGAATGGGGTTGGAAAAAAGGAAACAGAGGGTTAGAACCTATACCAACAAAAAGGGATGCTGCTCCTCTTAGCATATGCTCCAATTTGTGTAAGATTTGCAGCGGCCAATCCTGCGAAAATCGCCCAGAGTTCGTTTTTGACGAAGACATTGATCCAATCTCTGTTTAACAAATTTAAAGCTAGATAAATTGTAAACATTCTATTGTCCTGTATATAAAAAAATGTTTTTTTTTTAAATGGTCGATTTTAGCCTTTTTTGGGGGGGTCATAAATTTTTGCTATCGTTTCCCTTAAAAGTTAATCCCAGCCCTTTACAATATTCATAAAAAAAATATCCAAATGCTGGATTTTGTAGGTAATTAAATTCTCTACCAGATCCATTTTCAGAACTGTTACTTTAGAATAAAGTGTTACGGAGTTAATGCCGTGTAAAGTAAAAAGAAACTGAACATTTGGACTAGCAAGTTATTTTAGTCATTTTTGGACATTACTTGGCTCCGTTACTAATGATCGTAGAATAACAATAGTATTTGCAGCGGCCAATCCTTCGAAAATCGCCCAGAGTTCGTTTTTGACGAAGACATTGATCCAATCTCTGTTTAA
This sequence comes from Oxystoma pomonae, assembly GCA_963921995.1. Classification (NCBI taxonomy): domain Eukaryota; kingdom Metazoa; phylum Arthropoda; class Insecta; order Coleoptera; family Brentidae; genus Oxystoma; species Oxystoma pomonae. Next base: position 96,246,522 of record OY998165.1, read on the forward strand.
CAAATTTAAAGCTAGATAAATTGTAAACATTCTATTGTCCTGTATATAAAAAAATGTTTTTTTTTTAAATGGTCGATTTTAGCCTTTTTTGGGGGGGTCATAAATTTTTGCTATCGTTTCCCTTAAAAGTTACTCCCAGCCCTTTACAATATTCATAAAAAAAATATCCAAATGTTGGATTTTGTAGGTAATTAAATTCTCTACCAGATCCATTTTCAGAACTTTTACTTTAGAATAAAGTGTTACGGAGTTAATGCCGTGTAAAGTAAAAAGAAACTGAACATTTGGCCTAGCAAGATATTTTAGTCATTTTTGGACATTACTTGGCTCCGTTACTAATGATCGTAGAATAACAATAGTAGCATCACGTTGTAGATAATTTTAACTTCTTCAAAATTTTATATAACTTTTTGCGATTTAGTGCACTAAAACGGAACTACAGGCCAGAAACTAAAAAAAGTGCCAATTTTCGGTGATTTTTTCAAGCAGCACAGGGGGGAGGGATGACGAAAACTCGGATTTTTAACTAACCTACCGTCCTACATAACATATTCAAAATTAGAACTATCGGACCTTTTGTAGGGTAAAACCCTTCTATTCACTGTGCTATAAGGTAAGCAGAAGAAATTTAGAGGACTCATACCTCTAACTCTGGGTAATAGACTCTAAGCTAACATAATGATTGACATATCGAGAACATAATAAAGAAAGCGGAAATCACCCTGGCGGAGATTAGACGCCTACATGGAAAACAGTGGGGACTTAGACCACACATGGTACACTGGCTGTACGAGACGGTGGTAATACCATCCATAACGTATGCTTCTCTAGTTTGGTGGCCAAAAGTAACTCAACAGACTGTGATGCTAAACTAAGCAAGGTGCAAAGAAAACTTCGATGGAGGTGCTCTTAGACCTTTCCCCACTTCACTTGGTGATACAGGGAGAGGCAAAGATCGGACTCTAACGTCTATAAAAAACTGAACCTGCAGACAAGAAGTCATAATAGAGAGGAGAGGTTTTTAGATATACCAATCCCACACTTGAGATCAGATCAGATGTCATCAAAGTACCTATATGGACCAACTCTAGAAGTAATTATACAGGAGAGAGTAGCGTGGCCAGGACAAAACAACCCGCTACCACAGGAAGGACTGATCTGGTACACAGACGGATCAAAAACGGGGCAGTGGGGCAGCAATATTCGGGGAAAGACCTAGGAGAGATTTCATTTCTCACTGGGATTTTACCCGACAGTTTTCCAAGCAGAAATCTTTGCCATAATAGAATGGAATACTTCGGTCAAACCATATCTATATACTTAGATAACCAGGCAGTTTTTAGGGCGCTTATGTGCCCGAAAGTAACCTCAAAGTGATTTATAAGCCATTGACCATATTTGGTCAAGACCAATGCATCTAAGCGACACCGGTTTTAACCAAAATAGGGGAAATCGTGACGTCATTGATCAGCTGTTTTACTTTTGGTCTTGGCCAAAGATGACCGTGTTCAGGAGGTGAGTTATGGTTCCGGTCATTAGTTTTGGAGAGGGGTATATTTTCAAATAACGATTTTTATATTTATTTTACGAACTTCGAATCTTGATCTGAAAGTGAGTTATGTCTGGATCAGATTTAAAGGTGATTCAAGGTTTTGTTTGGAAAAATATCTGGGGAAAACAACTCCGGGATTATAGACTATACTGTGTTACTATTGAACTTAAGAGGTTGCATTGGTCCTAAGCCGAAAATTCTTGCCTTTGGCGCTATTACTAAAATTTTCCAAACAGTCAGTTTGACCGTTTCATCCAAGCGAACGCTCCGTTGAGTTACGGTTATTGTGAACTACGTCATACCCTAACCTTAAATCTATACCAAACCAAAAGAATAACCGTGGTCAAAACCGCTCCTCTTGGTCAATGGCTTATAAATCACTCAAAGCTAGTGTGGGAATGCCTTGCTGAACCAACGAAACTGGCGGAACATAATAAAATAAAATTAGTATGGGTGCCAGGACATAGAGGTATCAAAGGGAATGAAAAAGCTGACGAACTTGCAAGACAAGGATCGTCAAAAAAATATATTGGACCAGAGCCAGCCCCAGTTCAAACTCTGGATAAGGGAAAACATGGAAGCGACTGGCTAGAAAGACAGAGGCTAAGACACAGAAGAGAAAGAACCTGCTAAGTTATAGTAGGATGCAAGTGAGAACTATAATAGGAATCATGACCGGTCATATGGCGGTTAAAGTTCACCTAAACAACATGGGCCTGTATCACGGAGACCTGAGCTGCAGACTATGCAATCAGGAACCGGAAACAGTAGAACATGTCAATGCGAGGCACTGGATCGCAAAAGGTGACTAATGTTTGGGGAAGTTGAATCGAGTGGGGACCACGCCATTAAAGACATGTACAAACTTGCACAGGGGACAAAATTAATGGAGTGGTTAGCCTAGGAACCAAGAGGGTGTACAATAAGCTAGTAATGGCTGCAGTGCAGTGACTATAGCTTACCACCAGGCAGGTTGGAGTCACAATCGAGGGGTTTTAGTCGGTAGGAATCGGACACTACTCGGGCTAGAGGAGAAATGACTCTGCCAGGAAACTAGTTCAGGCGTCTTATGCAAGATTTTGTCTTGAGACCCGTAAAAAAAATTAAGGGAAAATTATAGGCAAAGAAAAAGAGCTGTGTTGTTTGAAAAGTGAGAGAAGATATAGAAACTTAGAAAATACTATAATTAAAAGAGAAGGTAAGTTTCTATGGTTCAGATATTCTACCTATCTTGGTTTGTTACTTTTAAAAGGCACATTTTACGAAATTGTAAACAAAAAAGAGAGAAGTAAGCAAATATCGGATCGTCTGGTGCAGTCACCCTGTAATAAAACCACTTATCCTAGCAACCACACAAGGTGTGATGTTGCCAGCGTGTACCGCCAGATAACGATAAATCGGGTCGCTATAAAAATAGCCGTATTTCTGTATTGCGCCATGGGTGGCTCGATCAAAAAAAAAAGTTTTTGTCCCCCAAGGGATTTCAAAATCTAACGTAATCGCCAGATGCAGAGAGTCGACCATTTCGTCTTGATGGGATTCATCGGTGCAACGCTAGCTTTGCAGAGGTATGCCACGTCAAACTGGTTCGGAACCGCATCATATTATTACATGCATTGTGTGTGTAAGGTTGTGTGTGCAAGTCATCAAGCGCGGATTTCGGGAGGAGGACTTAGTGTTGGGTCGGCTAATTGCCCCCCCCCCTGGACTTAAATTTTTTACAAAAACATTTAAAAATCAAAAGTTAAGCACTTTTCTTCATAAATGACAAAAATTTCCGTCTGCGGCGCAATACCACCATTTGTATTTACGATTTTAGTTCAATGTTGATTAAAAAATGGCATATTTACTAAAAATGTTTCTCCTCCAGCGCATTTAAATATGTTTTGGCCAAGAAATTTAAAGTAAATAAACACCTTAAAATTGTATTCCCCCTAGATTTGAGGACAGGTCTGTGCTTGCACGTCATACTCAACGGTTTTATTTTATTTACAGTAAAATTTGTAAATAAAATTGATGTTTATAGCAAATAATCTAATAGGTAAGGATTTTTCTTATGCAAACGTTTAATCGGTGATAGGAAATTGATGAATGATAGGGGTCAAAACAATAGGATTAATAGGAAACTCTAAAATCGGTTTATTTCCAAATGTTTTTTTAACAAAATCTTAACAATTCATCCTAAGCTATAGGGATAAAACTGGAAACTTACTGAAACCTTATACAGTGTGTCTGAACGTGGTAAAGGTAACATAAAAATGGTCCCAGAAATAAATATGTAGTTTTTTAATAATGAAATAAGTGATCTTCCCCGTCTCTTAAACCATTTCCACTAATATTTCAGTTTATCCTGTTTTTGAAATTTTGTACGCTGTTTTATATAAAAAATTATAGTCAACCGATTTACAGAGTAGCCTAAAAATCGTGATCAAGATTAAAAACACATCTTTAAATATCTAATTTTATTATTATCATTTGTAGGGAAAAGAGTCCATATTAAAATGGTACAGTCACAGTCAGAATAATTTACCGTATCTCTTGGCGGTCGTTGTATGTATTTGGCCTATTAAGTATTGTTCATAATTGCAATAGTCGTAATTTTTATTATAACGCATGCTCTGTCACTGTATTTCTTGTTAATAAGAGAGTGGCAATAGTGACATATCGTGCGTTATAACAAAAATCACGCTTATTGCAATGACTATTCAATTATGAACGATACTTTATGGTATGGTATGATGGTAATTTACTGCTTAAAATATTTTAGCATAATTTTAGGCGTAACGTTTGTTTAAGCAATTTTTACTATGTTTTCACATTTTTATGCCATGATTTTGCTCATATTTTAAAGATTTCTAGAATAAAACACTCACATTTTTCAACTTTTCACTGTTTTTTAAGCTTTCAAAAAAAATACTGCCAAAAAACATTTTTTCTCCGTTAAAATTAAAAATATTTAAGGTTGTTGAAGAGAGACAGCAGGTTATAAGAAAGTATTTTAGAGAAAGATGGAAATAATTTAAGGCAATTCTTTAATAAAAATTTCTGTTTTGTCATCTGTCTGTCATCTTTAGTGGTGTCGTGCATATGATTATTATTTTGCAATTTTTATCCAAAAAACATCAAAAATTGTAATTGTTCAAAGCGTAAAATATGTAAGACATAATGATCAAGCCATGATGGTAATTTAAGGCTTAAAATATTTTAGCATAATTTAAGAGGTAACGTTTTTGATGAAGCAATTTTTTACTACTTTTTTCACATTTTTATGCCATTTTATGCTCACATTTTAAAGCTTTCTTTCCAAATCGATGAAAAATATTTAGAGAGAGAGAGGGCAGAATTTTAGAGGTAGATAGAGAGATATTTTAGTGACGTGCAAACATTTTTAAGGTTGTTGAAGAGAGACAGCAGGCTATAAAAAAAGTATTTTAGAGAAAGATGAAAATAATTTAAGGCAAATGTTTACTAAAAATTTCTGTTATGTCATCTTGAGTGGTGTCGTGCATATGATTTTTATTTTGAAATTTTTATCCAAAACACAGCAAAAATTGTAATTTTTCAAAGTGTAAAGCGTGTAAAACATTAGGTGGTATTAATTTCTTTCAATCAAAGTTCTTTATATTTTTTTATTTTATTTAGATTTACCAAAAAATGTATCATACTAGTGTAAAAAATTATTTTAAGGATCATCATGGCTTTACCATTAGGTGGTATTAATTTTTTTTTAATCAAAGTTCTTTACAGTTTTTAAAATTACCAAGAAACCTGTCCTACTATACGTGTATTTTAGCACATAATTTAACAGGTATTTAACTAAATTATTTTAAGGTTCATCATGGTCTACCATTAGTCAAACCAAAAACATCGGTCCAAGTTTCCTTGAGCTAGTAATATGCACTTTTTTCATTACTTTTTAAGAAAAGGCACAAAAATTCTGGAGTAGCTGTTTATAAGGCCATTTGCTTTTGGTTATTATAATAATAATATATCTATAAAACATAATTTTTGCATAATGAAAACTGTTAAATCTAAATATTCATTATAAAACTAGTACATAAAGATATCTTCTTAAACCGAATCGAGAAAATTAGCCGATTTGTAGATCACAAAAATAGATATCGTGGCCTGATTTTACTTCTAGACTGGATGCATGGTTTATAGTGTTTCTGTAGAGTTGCTTGCAAAACTCTTTCTAGTGGATGTAAAAACATTTTGCTTAAAACGCAAAAATGCATGACAAATAGTTTATTTTCTTATTGTTGTTATTCACATGGACAGATATTTGAAACCATAGTTCGGGTTAAGATGGGTTGGATTGAGCCCGATGTTTTTAGAACGGTATTTTTTTCCAAAATTTATACAATGACCGCCAAGGTACCGCCAAGGTAAATTATTCTGATCGTGACTGTACAATTGAACCTACGACTAAATAATTTTAGCTGGTTTCGATGGTACCCTTAAAGCTCTGATACTAAATGGCTCGGCAGAAATTTTTCTATCTAGATTGGCACACACTTCTGAGATTACCCTTAGAGACAACAATACGCTCGACTTAAAAATAGCAGATACATGTTACAACACTAGCCATTTCGCTCTAAATGCGAAAAAAGTTAAATTGGCACCGAACATTGAATGTGATGCAAAAGAAATTAATAAGACTAGGATAATGTTGAGTCCCAAAGAGAAAATTGAAGGAAACATCATTGTAAATTGCCCGGATGGTAACATTAATGTTGACACCTGTTCGTGGCAGGACATGATTTTGATGAAGTTAAAAAATCAATAGGTATAATTAAAATTAAATTTATTTATTAATTAATACTTCATATTGAAGTCTTCTAATAGCACACTTTTTATCAATAAAGCTTAAAATTAAAAAACATCATTTTTTTTCTTTAAAGTGAAAACTAAACGTTTTGAACGCTTATGTTGTAACATTCATTTTAATAAAATGAATATTACAACGAAAATTAGGCTAATTAGCGCCATCTTTACGAGCATAGTTCAATTTAAAGAATATCAATGGTAGGGACCGAGCAAAATATTCAATAATGTTCGCTAAAAATGCATTGCGATGATTTTAGTTCAACCAAAATATGTAAGAGGGATTTTCAAAAATTAAAAAAATCATTACTTAGTATAGACAATTATGAAAAAGGGGCGTTGTTGTTGGATTGGACTTTTTGAGTGTATTTGCTAAAAAATTTGAATTTTGAGTGGTTAGAGTCCTTTGTTTTCGACATTAAAACATTATCTTTATTTTTGTTGACCTTCTTATGTAAAATCTCAACAATTCATGCTCTAATTTGGATAAATTTTGAACGACATCAGTAGCGACCTCTCTTCGTCCATCTCGGAAAATACATTTCGCAACCTTTCAGAATACCCTCGGTTTCTGAAAATCGTTCTTTTACAAACCTACCAAAATCTTCTGTCAAGGCGACGTTCTGACCTTACCACGATTTCCGGTCCCCATTTTTATCCCTGCCAAAAAATCAGTTTTTTTACCAAGAAATCTTGTCCCACTATAAAAACCGAATATAGATTTCCGATCTCTTTTGGTCCAGCCAGCTACAAGAAGCAAAAAGTAACTAAAAGAAAAGTTTTACTTTTCTTTCCTTAAATGGGATTTATAAAGTTTACTTACCAAAAAGGAGTGATCTGCGACCGAATTTAAAATTCTATTTCTATAGCCCTTTCTTATCATCAATCCAAAAAAAAATCAGACCACATGTTGTATCATTTTGCTATTTCCTTTTCAGGCTCTTTTGTTTCTTTTCCTGCCTTTTTCTGCTTTCTTGACTTAACCCAAGCAGCCTTTTGCAATGCCTTTTTGAGAGCCTAACCTCTGGATTGGAAAGATGACGTCCTGCCAATGTTCCTGACGTTTCTGGCTTTTTGAGTTTTGGGTTGTCCCGCAATCATTAGGTGAAGTTTATGGTGTTCAGCGCCACCACCTTACCTCCTTCAGTGCTGCCATGATTTGTAGTTTGTCTACCCTGGAGATACCTTCGTTCTGGTGCTGCTTGTGAGGAGTTGAGGAGCGTTGATTTTGGAGAGGCTGGGGCGGCAATTTTGCGGATCATTATGCAGGTTTAGTTTTTTTAGAGTTTGTCGGTATGCTTGTGGTATGTCACTTTTTAAATATTTATTATTTCAAATAATTTAAATTTCAATTTTAAATTGAGATAAGCCTTCTCAAACAAATTTTAGCATTTAGAGATTAGTTTAAGCTTCCTTGTGAACATAATTGTGATGCTGGACATTTTAAAGAGTGTAGCGTGATTAATGTTTAGTGTTTTTTTATAACCCATGGGTGTAAAGTAATAAGCCTATGTTTTTTTGTAAACTACTGTGAATTATAGAGTCCTTCTTTACTAGGTAAAAGGCTCATAATTCATTATGTTTTTTATAGAAATCTATAGATTTCCTTTTTGTCGCTTTAAATGGTAGAAATCAATAAAGATTTCCTTTTGTCGCTTTACATGGTAAAGCAAGAGTCCTTCTTTACTAGGTAAAAGGCTCATAATTTATCATGTTTTTTTTGCAGAAATCTATAAAGATTTCCTTTTGTCGCTTTAAATGCTAAAGTTGTGTTTTTTCCCTACCCCCTAGATTCTTAAAACATGTGTTTTATGTAACTTATATTTAATTTAAATGATTATTTAAGCTTGGTCTAGAATTATCTAGGTAAACTACTTTTCCGACGAGCGTGCGGAAAAACGCTTTTCTCGCACTCATTTCCGTACGGAAAGTGCCACTTTTCCGCACGCTGTTGAGCAAAAAAAAATTTTCACGAACGCTGTTGATCAAAAAAAAAAAAAATTCACGCACGTTATTGAGCACGCTTGTTGTTGAGCACGCTGTTGCTCAGTGATGAATCAGGAAGACTTGAAATCGACGATGGCATTAAGCAACATGAGCAGTGGTACTTTCAATGTTACCGTAATTAATAATTACCATAAAAATTAATTTTTTAAGCTTGTTAAATTTTAGTTCTGAATAAAACATAAAATTCGTAGTTTTGACTATTTTTTCATTTTTAGTCTGCTAGGTTTAACTAAAATATTGACAAAATATTTTCATATTCCGCACGCTCGTAGGAAAAATGTTGTACTTAACGCGTGTGTTTGTAGTGCAAACGCCGGTGCGTGCGGAAAAGTATAACTTTCCGCACTTGTTAGGTAAATAACTATTATGTATTTGTTTTTCTTCTGCAAATGGAGTTAAAGATTGAAACACACTATTTATAATTCAATGCCTTTCGGGGTGTTTGCCAGAGGAGTAGTTGTTTAACAGTTGTTTGGCGTTATTGCTCTCGGCCAAAGGAGATTAAAACTTTTTATCTTTCGCGTCATAACATTTTTGGGTAGCGACTACAAATGCACTGTTTATAATTCAATGCCTGTCGGGATATTTGCCAGAGTAGTAGTTATTTAACAGGCATTTGTAGCTACTAAAAAAATCAATTCAGTTTTTGTAAAGTACTTTGCTAAAAATAAACCTTAGATTAAAAAGAGACAAGATACCTGACACTTATGGAGACTTTGGTTATATTATTATATGGAACAATGTTTGCTTTTCTGTTGTTTACAGTAAACACACCAGTGGCGTACCTACCTACTTAAATATAAAAATTTTACTATATCTGCAAAATAATTTAAATAACATGTAAAAAATAATTCTGCCAATTTGAGCTTTGGAACCTCACTAAGAATAAATGTTTGTAGTGGTTTTATACAAAATAAATTTATTACAAAATTTGCAAATGAATTAATGCAATTTTAATTTTCAACGCAATAAAATTATGCCAAACATTAAAACAAACACAGTTCCCATCACCTGGAACATCAAGAAAAAAAATTATATAATATTACCTACTAGCTAAAAATTATAGTTAGTTAGTTAAGCAAATGTCATTTTAAAATCTTCTGTATAGCACAGAGTACCTAGGTAATCTGTGGTTATAGGGCCTTTTTTACATGGCAAACATCAGTACCCTCTCCAGATAGGCCGATCAACTCATACCGATTTAGTGTCCTTTTATCCACCTTCGCCGCCATTTTCACTCAAAAGTGACAGATAATCCATTAGTTTTCTGTCAAAATGGCGGCGAAGGTGGATAAAAGGACACTAAAACGATAAGAGCTGATCGGCCTATGTGGAGAGGGTAATGGCAAACATATAGGTAAAACTATATGATTTTATGTTTATTTAATTCCACAAAAGCAATATTTTATTTAAAATAAAAGATTAAGTAGGAAATAAGATAAAACATTGTAATTTTTGCTCTCGTGATCCATGACTTTATAACTTACAATAATATAAGTAAGTAATACATATAACACCTTGTTCTAAAGAGCCAAGTTTTAACTAAAGTTTACTGCTATTGAGAAAACAAACTCAACACATATCAAGAGGGAGTAAACTGGTACATCTTATGCTAATGTGCAAGTTCAAGAATAAAAATTATACTAAGGTATAAGAATAATGTAGGTATGTATCTATATTATATACTGTCTCGAGGGAACAAATTTGTAACCTGAGCAAAGCCAGGAACCAACTGTTATTATTTCAAAAAGTCTTAGAATTACTGAAAACAAATAAAATTAAAATATTTCTACATGATTCTTATTATGCCAGACATAGTGCAATTTCCCCAACAATTTCATACTAAAAGTTAAAATATGAACAAAATAAAGAACACCTTAACCTAAATACATGTACTTATTATCTTGCTTAATATGATTTGATATATATTGAACAATATAACAGAGGCAAACATACCATTCTTCACACTCATCTATGTATCACAAAGATTTATGCTATAGTCTATATTATATGCTTATGCTGTCGTCGTCTAAGTTCGCCGTTGGAGATGTCTTAAATTTTGTTATTTTTTCTGGTCATTAGCAGAAACTTACTTAAACTGAGTTCTTCAGTTCACAATAAAGTCAATAATGCTTAGGGTATATAGAGACATCTAGGACAGACAAAAAGATTCAAATATTAATTCGAAGGGCGAGCGCAGATGGCAACGGCGGCAGTATAAATCAACCTTCAAATCAAATCAAATATGCTTTATTGTCATAATAATAATGTTAGTTATTAAAATATTTAAAATTATCAGTCAAACCTAACCCTTATGTGTATTTACATGATAGTAATACATAAACAATAAAAAAAGAAAAAGAAAATATATAAAAAAATATTTAAACGTTTATGAAAACATACTTTAAAATCACATTTTTTAAAGAAGAAGAGAACACCTTAAAAGTAGAAAAAAGTACTAATAAACTAAATACTAAATTTACACACAATAATGTTTGACTAGAAATTGTCATTAAAATATTAAGAGATGATGTGGGTATTAGTAAAGGAATATTGTTGAAGTTTCTAGAATGATAATGGTGGCTAGGAGTAAGGTTTTTATACTTTTTGTGAATAAGGCTTACTGTTTCTAAAATAAAAAGGCTTGTCAAGGTCAGAATTTTTTCTCTCTAAAACAGTGGTAAGAATTCAATATTCTTACAAACCTGAACACATGTGAATTAACTTTTATTGTTGTTTGCAAGTTTCTTTAAGTACTTTACCTACCTTTACTTTATAGCATTTATAAAAAAATCTTCGAAAATATCTCAATCAAAAGTATGCTTTATTTTATCGTCTTTATAAAAAAAACCTCGAAAAAAACCTGACAAAAAATCTCATTTGATGCATTGAAAATTAAATAAAAAACGTGTTGGTTGATATTTTAATCTAAGGATCTACTAATTTAAGTATATTTCATAAACGTTTTTTATTTTCTGTGTACCTACCGGCATGTACCGCCACTGACTGATTTCACTTGCTCCACGTTTGTTTTCAAAACATTGGATAATTTGTTTGAAAGTTTGAGGCAATGCTGAAATTAACTCTGTGTTTCGGACTTCCATTGTCTATATTTTATTTATACACGACGTTTCGATCAGTACAATCTCTGATCGTCTTCAAGTGCAAACTACAATCAATTCCTAAGGCTACGTGCTTATATACTGTGAGAAACCACTCAACCTTGAAGTTTAAGAAGTTGGCTCCGCCCAAGGAGGGGCTTCCAAATATTTGGGATTTCAACACTTAGTTTACTGAAAATACCCTGATTCTGCCCAATAAAGGCAGCTTCAAGGAATTTTCGTTTCTTCCAGTGTGACTCCTTGTGCAAAACCTTCGCTTCTGCCCACTTCATTCGGTGTTGTTTTGACCATGCATGTTCGGCGATTCCTGATTTCGTGGTTTCACCTTTTTGGGTATTCGTCTGATGTTCCTTAAGCCTAACAGATAGTGGTCTTTTAGTTTCGCCTATATATGATTCACCACACTCACAAGGAACTTGGTAAATGCATTCCTTATTTTGTTTGTTCTCTGGTTTTGTTTTACTAAAACGGCTTCTAATTGTATTACTAGATTTAAAAGCTGTTTTAATATTAAAGTTTTTCGCTACTCTTCGAATTTTCTCTGATACTCCTTTAACGTATGGGATTGTAAGGAATGCATTTGCCTGATTTTGGTCTTGTAATATCTGTCCTGTTTGTTGAAATTTAGAAATAGTATCTGTTATAAGTTTAAGACTGTAACCATTCTGCTGCAGATCCTTCTTAATGTTTCTTATTTCGATTTCCAAGTCATGAGAATTGTTCAAATTTGAACGGCTCTGTTATACAAAGTTTTGATTATGCCTCGTTTGGTTGTAGCAGAATGATTTGAACCTTGATTTAAATATTGTCCTGTGTGAGTGGGTTTACGATAGACTGTTGTTCTGATGTGGCTTTCTACTCGTGTGACAAGTACATCAAGAAAAGGAATTTGACAATTTTGCTCCAACTCCATTGTGAATTTAATGGTGGGTCTTATGTTATTTAGGTGGTGAAGAAATTCTGAAAGTTGTTGGTCATTCCCGGTCCAGACAATAAAAGTATCATCAACATATCTTAGCCAGAGCTTAGGTTTATATGTTGCGGTATCAACCGCGTGTGATTTGAACCACTCCATGTAAATATTGGCCACCACCGGCGAAAGCGATGAACCCATTGGCAGACCGTCATCCTGAGCATAAAACCTATCTTTCACTTGAAAATAAGAGTTATGTAGGCAGCACTCCAACAACTCCATCACTCCCTCCAGGGGTAGGCAGGTACGTTCATAAAGGGATTCGTCATCAACCAGTCTCTTTCTAATAATATCTAGCGATTCCTTTATCGGGACATTGGTGTATAGACTTTCAACATCAAAACTGACAAGTCTATCCTCGGTTCCTAAAACAAAAGATTTAAGAACATTAACAAAATGGTTGGAATTTTCTACAAATGGAGCGGTCTTGCCTGCAAGAGGTTGAATAGTTTTCAAAAGGAATTTAGACAAATTGCTTGTTAGAGAATTTCTGGAACTTGTAATTGGGCGTAAGGGCATTGCATCTTTGTGAATTTTGGGAAGTCCGTATAGATGAGGAGGTTTGCTATAATGTGGTGTAAGTTGAGATCTTGTATTGTCCGGAATATATCTGGAATACTTTTTCAAAATTCTATAACCTTACTTTCGATTGATTGCGTCGGATCTTTTGGGAGAAGTTTATAGTTTCCTTTAGCAAGTACCTCTTCAACTTTATGGTCATAGGTTTCTCTGTCCAAAATCACTGTTGCATTGCCCTTGTCTGCCGGTAAGATTTTAACTGATTTGTCCTTTTGAAGATTCTTCAACGCGATTTCCTCTGTCTTGCTTATATTAGAGATATGGTTTGTCAATAATGGTCCTTACCTGATGTCTGAACTCGTCGGCGTCTTGTCGTGGAAGAGGATGACCTTCTATGGCGGTGATGATATCGATGGTGGGTATCTTCTTAGGAGCGATGGAAAAGTTAAGTCCTTTGGCAAGTAAGTTTTCTTCTATGGGTGTCAATGTCTTCTTTGACCCATTAACGATGGTTCTTACAGCGTCGGTGGTCGATTGGCTTTGTGGCTGTTGATGGGCGAATTTCCTTTGATGCTTTGCTTGCCAAGTCTGTCGTAGATGGTCGCAGGTTCGTGTAATTTTGTCCAGAATCGGCTGATAATCTTCCTCCATAGTATTTTCTCGAATCTCCTGTAACCGTTGTCCCAGTTCTTCTGTCAGTAATGACTTGTTCTAGCGATGAAAGCTGATTTGGGACCGTATAAGCGCTTTACTGGCGTCATCTAGAATCCGCTGAATTCTTTGTCCTGAAAATGATGCCTTAAGACGAAACGCAACCGGAATAATGTTGCTGTCTCTTGCTTGGCATAGGAATTCGATGTGCGTGTCTTCTTTAGTATGCTTAATTAAAGTTTTCTCGTAGCCTCGAAAAAGATCGCTGATACCGGGTCCGTACCGGGATTCCAACGTTTGTTTGAAAGTTTGAGACAATGTTGAAATTAACTCTGTGTTTCGGACTTCCATTGTCTATATTTTATTTATACACGACGTTTCGATCAGTACAATCTCTGATCGTCTTCAGGTGCAAACTACAATCAATTCCTAAGGCTACGTGCTTATATACTGTGACAAAAAAAACCTAAATGTGACAAAAAAAAACAAATATGACATTTTTTTTAGGTCTAACAAGCGGTGCGTTAACTGCTTCAGAGTTTAGTGTTTATTTATCTTTATTCAGTAAATATTTTTGATATTATTATTGTTGATTTTTATTGCTGATAAATAAACTTATTTATTTTTATTATTATTTATTAGTATGTGTTCAGTGAATCATGAAGCTTACACTTGGTTGGCTCCGCCCTTTCGCAGTTGAAATCTGTTACCTCCGAAAAGTATGGGTTTCCAAATATTCTTGATGGTGACGCTTTGTTGAGAAAATTTCCTCTGTATAAATGCTTTCTTTTAACTTCTGCTTTCTTTGCCTCTTTCCATTCCATATTATGTTGATTGTCCCAGCAATGTTGAGCTATTTTTGATCCAGTTGTGTGCCCTTGTGGAGTCTTGCGTTTGTGTTCTGTAAGGCAAACTTCCATGGGTCGGCTGGTTTCTCCGATGTAGATATCCCCACTCGCATGGTACCTGGTAGATGCAGTTCTTTGTGTTGTGGTCGTTTTGAAGACAATCCGAAAATCGTATTGGTTGCTGGCTATTCTTCTTATCTTTTCTGAGTTTCCTTTAATGTATAAAATTATAAGGTTCGCCTTCCTTTCAGTATTTACCTCTGTCGTTCTTAGTGTTGGATTGTCTACCACCTTCAAACAACAGTTGAAAAATAAAGAACAATGCACTGTAAATTTCAACCAAAATTTGATATTTTAAATGTCTGTGATACAAGGTACTGCCTGTAAAAGTTAAAGTATTTTGGGTGGGTCCCTTTTCGCTGTGCCAAGTAATTTAAAATTATACTAAGACCGCTGTGACCACCATACAAACTAAAATGCAATTGACAAAAGTTGCCCAATCAAAGAACAACATAGTTTATGGAAACTGGGTTTTGCATTGATTTCAATGTGACTCTAGGGCAAATGTTTGATTTTTTTGTTTCAGAACGACTTTGTAAACATATATTTTATAAAAAAATCCTTATATTATGTTAATAAAAAACAAAGTTGTTACATTTAAAACAGAAAATTGCCAAATTTTTCTATTTTTTATATGCAATGGCGACTGCATTTTTTTTGACATTGTGAATAGAAATTCATCAAAGAAGTTCACAATACGCATTTGTATAATTATTTATTGATATGGCTTATCTAGGTAATTAGGATTAAAAGTTCACAAAATGTGTGTACAATATATTAAATATATACATTGATATAAGCATGTAGAAGTTTGTTAAAACTATTTAACAATAAACGAGATCATTAAAAATATATAAAAATATTTTAGACTAACCTGCTTTATTATTTACAAAACTCCTCTCTCAGTGCACTATACAATTTTTTCGCTTTTCTTGAACCAAATCCAGGCATTTCTGATAGTTGATACTCTGAAGCCTTATAAATTCCCTCTAAAGTTTTAAATCTTTCTAACAAATTCATGGCGTCAGTTTTGTTTACTGGTTTTATGGAAGTGAGGGCACTTATGTTCTGTAAAAATATAGAAAAGTTAATCTTTTAACTTCCAATGAATCAATCGAAATTTAATGTTTGTTCTACAGCATAATAATATAGTTCAGCATCGTTAAAGGGTTATCTTGCACTTAGATGGATATTTAAAAAGTAAAGTGGTTAAAAAATACTTAATCAACCCCAAAAACTGTGTTAAAATGTAACAAAAAAATTTTGTAAAAATGCAGACAAAACTTTGAGGGCATCATCAATTGGAGAGACATCGTAAAAATAAAATTTTTACACAAAGACCAACAGTGTCTTTAAAACAATATTATTATCAGTTACCTTTATTAGCTTATCAAATAAACTCAAGTTGTTCAATCGACTAATTTAAAATATACTTCGAAAATGGTATGATAAAAAAGTATTTTTGATAACACAAAAAATGTCCTATTTTTGCAAATATTATTTAAATAGAATCAGCATTTTCGTATAATGTATACCAATAATTTAAATCACAATGAGGCATTTTAGGTCACGTGATTTTGCGGTTATGTTGACGTCTGTGGTGACAAGCAATATAGTTTTAAAAAAGGCTACTCTTTTTAAGTATTAATCCTTTGTTCATATGAGAAAATGCGACTTTGCAAAATATTCAAAAATAAGCTGGCAAATCGTTGTTAAGTATTACGCTCTTATACCATTGTAATAGATTTAATAAGTGATGGGACTGATTTGTATAAGTGCATAAGAGATAGGGGTAGCGGAATACAGCCGTATTTAACAGCGATTTACCAGCTTAATTTTGAATAATTTGCAAAACTTGTATTTTTCCCATATGAACTAAGGATCTATACTTAAAACACTCCGTTTTTCAAAACTACATCGGTTGTCGTTTTTGTTAACATTGCGGCTTATGAGAAAACGGTTTGTGTGCCTACCAGACAGTATGCCTAATAAAGAGAATTCAGGACATGAAAAATCTTCCTTAATTAATATTAATTGTAAAATTTTGCCAGCCCTCAAAAAGTTGAGCAAAGTTCATTATGTAATTTCCAATAATATAAAACTTAAAAGGATATAAATGCATCACTTGTTTGTTTTTGACGAAACGTTTATGTGTATCCAATAGTACTACAATAGGCAGTTTAAGTGGAATACATATATAATGAAGTGAGAAACAAAAACGCTTTGTCCGATATGCCACGACTGTTACTTTAATATAATACAAAGACTTCCGCTCTAATACGGATATCAGAGTTCCATCTCTGCTTTTTATCAAGGTCAAGTCGACGGCATGTACAACGTTCCGACCAGACGTTAGCTTACGCTGTTTAACGTCTGCTTCATATTTGCAACACCTTCTTCCGAGCCTTCTTCACTAACGTAGCAATTTTTGCCGAAGAGCGTCAAAAAATCAATAGATTGTTAATACGAACGGCCGAAACAAAGAAAGCAAAATCTTAAAGACAGAAATGTCCGAGCGGTCAAATCAATCCCGGTAAAGTAAAGTAATCTTTATTTTTGTTTTAACAATTGTATGGAACACGTCAATTTAAAGAAAAATGGACGTCAAATGCTTATAATATAAAACAATGCACTATGTGTTAACACATCATATCAATTAAATAATTGAATATACTATCAAAAATAAAATACAATATATAACAAACAATAAGAAAAATAATAAAATTATTACATTAAAAATAAGTTTAATCTGAAAAATATTCATCAAGTGAATAAAATGAATTATGCAAAAGAAATTTTTTAATTTATTTTTTTAAGTACCGTTATTGTTTCAGCACATGTTATTTCTTGTGGTAACTTGGTAACTCGTGGAAAATATTCTGACCCTAAGGGTATTTGGCAATATCATATCCATGTTGCTATTTCTAAACGAGACTAAAAAGTCTGCCTGATGTCTTGTATTTCTATTGTGTGTAAAATCTCTAAGATTTGTTTATAAAAATAAACTGCCATCTCATAAATTAATACATCAAAAAGCGTAAAATTTTTTAACGATCTAAATATATCCCTACATGATTGTGATTGTGGTAACGTATTCCGTATCTTAAAATACTATCAACTTTGCCATAATAGATACCCATTAGCTGCTAAGTTGTAAGAACACATTTTAAATTTCTAAATAAATAACAATTTCTATTCAATATTGATATAACCTTTTTACGTTGATTTAAGTGTTGGTCAACTATAACACCTAAAAAACTAACAGAATTTACTTTGTTAACACTGTTACCATTAACTCTAATATCTAAATCCAAATTATTTCGGTTTTGAGGTTGAGAAAATCTTATATTGTTTCTCAATATTGAGAAACAAAGAATTATTCGAAAACCAATTTGATAAGTTTGACATAATATTATTGCACTTTTGCTCTAGACAGAATGTATTAGTGCCACTAGTTACAAAGCCAGAATCATCTGAGAATTTTGATAATTTAAATTTATCACAGCACATATTATTGTTAATCGTTTCAAGGTAAAGAATTAAAGAAAATGGGACCCATAACTGTCCCTTGTGCAACTTCTGAGCTACAGCCATCCATCGACATATATTGTTTCCTTTGCCCTAAAAATGATTCTGCCAATCTTAATGGAATTCCTCTAGTGCGAATTTTTTCCAATTTTTCTAAAAGTAAATTTTGATTTACGTAGTCAAATGCACGACTAAGATGGCAAAACACACCAGCCGGACATTCACTGTTTTCCGTGTGCGTAAAAAAATTGATCATTGTTTATTAAATTACATTTTGCTATACATTTCCCAAACTGATGCAAAAAACAGTATTCAAAAATCTTGGAAAAGGAAGAAGGCAATGAAACAGGTCTATAATTATTTGTATTTTGTTTTTCTCCTGTTTTATACATTGGTACTACTTTTATTATTTTGAGTTTTTCAGGAAACATTAACATAATTAAAATTAATCATTTACCAAACAAGCGTAGTCCTTGGATAACTAATGCACTTTTAATATCTGTCAATAAAAATATCCACTTTATAAACAATATAAAAATAACAAACACAACATAAAATTATTTGAACAGTACAAAACATATAGAAATGTATTAAACCAACTAATAAAAAATACAAAAATAAATTATTTCAAAAATGAGATAAATAAAAATAAGAACTGTGCAAGAAATTTATGGCTTACCTTAAACACAACAAAATTAAAAATAAACAGTATTGTAATGAAATTAAACAGATCAATACTGAAGGTGGCAAAATTACCGACTCACCGAAAAAATAATAGCCTGTCCTAAATATTTTCCTCAACAAATTTTACAAGATAAAATAAAATTTCAACCTACAAATACAAGGGAAGTCCAACAGATTATTAAGGAGTTAAAACTAAATAAAGCCCCGGGCATAGATGGTATTACCTCTGAATTTCTAAAAAAGTATCCTTTTGAGTTATTGCAACCTCTCACATATATTTTTAATTTGTCCTTGAAGACGGGTACGTTTCCAGCAACTCTTAAAAGGGCTAAAATTAAAACTCTTTACAAATCAGTCGATAAAACAAACTTCAATTCTTTCCTGCATTTCAAAAGTTCTAGAAAAAATATTAAAAAGTAGGATTAATTCTTATCTTTCCAAAAACAAAGTTATAAAAGCAATTCGGTTACGCACTGGCATATTTAAGAGCCAGTACATACGAAGCTATTGATAATTAAAAACCTGCCATGTGCGTCTTTGTCGATCTTGCCAAAGCCTTTGACACCGTCTGTTACATAGAAATGTTTGGGTGCTTGGAGCGTCTCAGCTTTGAGGATGTTGAGTTTAAATTTATGAAAAGTTATTTCACAGAGAGAAAACAGTGTGTGGAGATCGATTCAGTGGTCATTACTTTTAAAAACGTTACCTTTGGCGTCCCGCAAGGAACAGTTTTAGGTCCTTTGCTTTTTACGATTTATATAAACAATTTATTTCAAATTGAGACCTACGGAAAAATAGCGAGTTTTGCTAATGAACAAGTTTGCTTTTTTACAGGTACAAATTAGGAAGAACTTAAATTAAGGGTGGAGAGAGAGTTTAAGAACTACGCTAATTTTCCCTCAAGTAAAAAACTTACTATCAATTAGACAAAGACTAATTTTATGCCATTTACATCTTATGCAAATTATCTACCTGAATATCAAGAATTATCCGTTTCGAATGAATTCAAAATAAAAAGTACCAAAACAATAAAATACTTGAGAGTAATGTTTGACAGCCATTTAAAATGGGAAGCTCACATCAACTTTGTAAACAGAAAAATTCTTAATTTTGTCCATAAGTTTAAATTTTACAAACGCTTTTTAGATATTAAAAAATTGGAAATGTTGTACAAAACTCTTGCTGTACCTCATCTTGTTTATGGCCTTGTTACATGGGGAGGAGTTCTAAAAGACTATAATAACACAAAAGTGGCTCATAAAAAAAAATTTAATAATAATAAATATATAGCTATAAAATTGTAAAAATTGGTTTAAAACTAAAAATCAAAATTAAAATTAATCATAAAAAAAATAGAAATAAAAAACTTCTTCCAATCCTTGTTCTTTGGGTAAAGTCCCCAGCACTGAGGCCGCATTCCCCCTTTGAATGGAGATACTGATCCGCTGGGTGATGAAACTTCTAGCATTTTTTGTTTCAATTTTCTTTGCTATTTCGGAAATTAATTTTTTAGCTTCATCACCCCATGGACCTAGGGTTTCCACTGCAAAAGTATAAAACAAAAATCCTCTGTCTTCTAGCTCTTTATATTTTGTCCTTTTTTGTATTTCTCCTATCTTAGCCGCTTCCCCCGATTTATGAGAAGTTTTACCAAGATAGGAGCTGCAAAGCGTGTCTCTGCAGGTGGCATCCCAAACTAAAGTTTTTCCCTTCTTCCAAGGAATCAAAGTGATCCCGTCTGCCCGTTTTCCGTCACTCCTACAAATACCGGACGGTTCTAGTTTCGCTGGAAATCATGCTGAAACCAGAGACCTCTTTATAATGTCGTTGATCAAACTGTGACGAGTCCATCGACCTGCACTTTTTTTGCAGCTAAGGCCATGAAGACCCAATTTACTCACTATTTCGCCACAAGTGCAGGTGTGAGACTCGCAAACAGGAAGACCAAGACGAAGAGCGACAGAAATACGAAAAGACTAGTCATCCAATAAATTTCCTAAAGAAGAAGAGGGCAAAGCATTAAGCCACGCATTACTCTCCGGCTCATTAAGAGCTAGAAGACGTGCTTGATCAAGTTGCAGTATCGAAATCTCTTTGTGATTTTAAATTAGAAGTATCCGAAATGCCTGTTAAATTTTGATATTTATTTGATGCTTCGATCAAAGCAAAGTCTGGATGCAAAATAATTTCCAGCATCCTCCAACATGGCGCTGTCCGAAATGTTTTAATAAATAATAGTCAGTATGAGAATTTAGAGATAAAAGTTTGTCGGAAAATTTTGTAAAAACATCAATCTTTGAGGAAAAATTTTGCCAATTTCTTTTTCAAAGAAAGGTACTCCTAAAAGGGTAAGATTTTCAAGATCAACTTTTGATAAACTATCAATATTTGAGTCATAGTCTGTAATATTTAAATTGTGTTCTTTACTTAGATGTGAAAATTCACACTTTGCTAAATGAATTTTTAAGCCAATACTCAAACATTCCGTCCTCAAAAATTCAAAATCTTTGAGTACGCTACAAGGATCCCCAGCTAAAGTTCCGTCATCAAGATACCATAAATTGATATCAGATTTTAATTCTGAAATTATAGAATGTAAAGATAAACCTTGAACCACTCACAATCTCACACAATCTAAGTGTATGATGGTGTTTAATGATGTATAGTGGAGGGTGATCAGTGAAACTACTGATGAGCCCACGCTGGTTACCCAGGGCGAAACATCGTTTAATCGTTTCTCTTTTCGCTTTGATCTTTTGTGTGTTCCTTGTGGGATACTCATCCAAGTTTGAATTTTCGTTATTTCCACCCAAGATCTTTTGTTTTTTAGTTTCTTTTCGGTTGAAGTAACTGATTTGGAGGTTTTTTAACTTCTTTGTTTTAATTGCCTTAGGAGCATAATCCTACTGGGAATATTAACACGCCAGGACGAATCCGTATCAGGTAACTTGGATAAGTAAGTACCAGTGCGGAACGATGCCTATTTGTGAGTGGTTCAAGGTTGGAAATCTAAGTGTATGATGGTGTTTAATGATGTATAGTGGAGGGTGACCAGTGAAACTACTGATGAGCCCACGCTGGTTACCCAGGGCGAAACATCGTTTAATCATTTCTCTTTTCGCTTTGATCTTTTGTGTGTTCCTTGTGGGATACTCATCCAAGTTTGAATTTTCGTTATTTCCACCCAAGATCTTTTGATCTTTTGTTTTTTAGTTTCTTTTCGGTTGAAGTAACTGATTTGGAGGTTTTTTAACTTCAACATTTTCCTACTTTACTTATTTTAAATAGTATAAATAGGTATATAATAATAACATTTTCCTACTTTACTTAGAATAAATAGTTTTAATAGTTAGTTACATAGGTATTTAGCTTTGAGTGGTGATAACTTGCTTTGCTTGAATGAATGAGTTGCCACAGCCAAGGAAACTTACGTGGTAATTTTGTTTGTTCTGTGCAAACGTAGTTGTCTTCACTTAAAAGTTTTAGAAGATAAGTCAATTTTGTAAAATTCACAACTACTATGTATGCATTTTGAATAAACTATATAATAATAATAATTCCAAATTCAAAAGATTTATTTACTAAGAATGTTAAAGGCTTAATTATTTCATGTGTCCGAGTTCGGTGTCCTTAGAAAGAAATTTTGTGCTCCAAGCCGTGTCTTATAGCGTTTTCAATCTACACTACCCTCAAATCCGAGGGCGATTCCGAATCCGAATACGAGCACTCGACTTGCGATCGTAGATCAAACGCGTTTACGCTCTAAAATTCATTACCCCAGATTTGGTTTGTTTTCATGCAAAGGGTGTTTAGTAGTGTAATTCAACACAAAGCTCCTCATTTTTGCCCTTTTGTGACGCACATTAAAGACGTAATGTTTATAAACTCGACTTCCTATCCATTTCAAAAAAGATACTCTAAACGTTTAAAAATAAAAGGAACAAAAAATCAAAAAGTATGGTATGTCTATTGTTTTGATTCAACTCCTTGATCCGACAAGAACACGCAGATCTTGGCGGGATCGTGATCCGTTCTTAAAACGAACACGCAAATCTTTTTTGAATTGATCTGGGATCACTGGGGAGCCGGTTTTGAGCGTAGATTGAAAACTCTATTAGTTTTTACAAAATGTGTTTGTTTGACTCCAAAAAGTATGGATATCACATGACCCGTTTTGAACGTCACTTCGACATTTTCTGAGCTAGCTAAGGTCACCAACAGAAAGAAATATAATCTCCACTCTTAAGGGGTAATTTGTAAGCAATTTTAAAGCTTGTTGAAAAATGAAATCTATTATTCATTTTATTCCTTCAAGTTCTGGATATAGCAAAACAAAGTTGGTGGCTATTGCCACAGTATAATAATTATAATAATAAAAATTAACAGATACGACTAATACTAGCAATTTTATCTTACCTTAAGGTATGGCGACGACTCACTTTTACCCATAATATTATCGGGAGGCTTGTTTTCATATATTTTATAAGTTTCAATTATTTTTCCAGCCTCCTCAGCACTCCACGCCAACATTAAAGTAAGGTCTGCCAAAATACATATTCTCGTTAGATTTTTTAAAACATGATGGGGGTCATTAATGTCCACCTAAAAATATGTTATAAATTATACACGATTTTACCCACTGTTCCACAAGTAACATACATGCCCAACAGTAAACTAATGGATTTTCTGTCAGTTTTGGGCGAAGGTGCATTAAAGGACACTAAATCGGTAGGAGTAGTGGAGGTGGTGGAGGATATAGTAGGAAGGAACCCTGCCATGTTCTTTTTCGTTTAAATTTTTTTTTATATCTTAATATGTTATAGAGGGGGTGAACAATTTTTTTCATGGGCACTTTCCCCAGTATGTGCAGGGTGGGCTAGAAATTAGACTTAAAGTTACAAAAATGGTCGTTTTTTATTAAACTTAACCTTCGTTTACGACAAAACTAAAGATATGATAATAATGGTTTCTGCAGATATGATTCAAAACATAATGACCTACATTTTTTATACTAGTACTAATACTACGGTTACCATTACCTTTTTTGAGGGAAAGCTCGCTATTCATTAGTAATAATGTTCGTATGTGTACAGTGTAAGCCAAAAAATACCCCTGAAATGGTTAAAATCTCGTCAAAATCCCTTTAAGCACATTTGACGCTTGTAAGAGAAGCGAAAAAAATATGGTTTTTGATACTCTAAAAAGGATGCACACAAAATGAGCAATAAACTTTTAAATATATATAGAGTATAGCAAAAAATACGAAATACGCTTTTTTAACCTATTCAAATTGTCCTTACAAAGAAACTACCAAACAGGCAACACTTATTTATTTGTTATGTTATTCCACGAACCACAACTGACATTTTTTACCCTAATTGGGTGAGGCACGAAATAGCTTTGAAATTGCTCTAAATCTCTTAGTTCTAAACAAAGACATAGACCCATCGAGTCATTCAGGATTTTGAAGCTACAAACTAATAGTACGCCAAAAAAAAGTTAAGCACTTGCGAAATACGCCGATTTCACAGACCACAACCAACATTTTTCCATTAACACCTCTTTTGAATGTTTACAAAAATCGCTTTTTAACTCGATTTGACTTTTAAAAGGGCACAAAATGAATTGGAGTTCAAGCCTTAAATATGATTTCTAAGGAGCCACTGTTCCTTTGTTATCCGCTTATTAAACGTTAAAACCAGTTTAAAACTAAGGGATTTGTAGCAATTCCAAAAATCTTCTTGACTCATCACTTACTTACGATATTCAGAATTAAGGTAAAATGTGGTCTGTAGACTAACATTACAAAAAAATAATGAATAAAATAAGTGTTGCCTGATTGGTAGTTTCTTTGTAAGGGCAATTTGAAAAGGTTAAAAAAGCGTATTTCGTATATTTTGGCGTACTCTGTACATATTTAAACGTTTATTGCTCATTTTGTGTGCATCATTTTTAGGGTACCAAAAACCATTCTTTTTCGCTGCTCCTATACAAGCGTCAAATGTGCTTCTAAAATAAAGGATTTTGAGCAATTTCAGGCGTATTTTTTGGATAACCCTGGACGCATACATACAGACCGCTTCAAGCTACTGCGAACATAGGGGGAATCAAGTCCAATTTACTCTCCGTGCCGTACGACCGAGGTGGATTCGAAGCACGCTGCAGTGTTATCTTTTGGAAATTCATTTTGTTTTATTTCTGCCTTGCTCGAGAAACAGATGGGTAAGTTCTTAATTGAAATAATACATTTTTAAAACCAAAAATGGATGTCTACGAAGTTGCCGAAAAAGTGCAGATGGTCAAATGGTCAAATCGTCATAACCCAACACACGTTCGATATTGGTCGAGGGAAAATTTGCAGTAGTATCCCCAAAAACTAAATGTTTGGGGGGGGGTATTATAGGGGAACACGTAATTGGGCCATTTTTTATTAACGGCAATTGCAATTTGAATGGTCCTAGATACTTGGATCTACTGCAGCAGCACATTATTCCAACTGCTAGGCAGTTGTTAGGTGTAAGATTTGGTGTAAGCTCCTAATGACTTCTATCTGTTTTTGAAGAAGCTTTTCAAATTATCACCCCTAATATGCTTGGAAACGTTAGAAGGGGTTTTTATAGTAAGCTCGGATATTGTCTAGCCGAGCAAGGAGGACTTTTCGAACATTTGCTTTAAATTTTTTTTGACTGGGAGAATCTTTTTGGTTTTTAGAATGTATTATTTTATTTTGAGAACTTGCTTTTATTTTGTTTCTCCTTATTATTTTCATTGTAACACGTCGTCACTGATAAATCTGAGCAGTTGACAATAAAACGCTCTTATTTATCAGTGACAAAAAATAAGAAAATTACGTTATAAAAATTTGCGTATTTATTGACCAAATTCCGGTTTCATTGACTACGCTCCACACAGCACCGTGGTTAGAGGCGTACTAAATACCAAAGGAAAGTCATGCAAGTGGTGATCGCAAGCCTGATTATTGGTTGCTTCACTGATAGGCGTGCGGTGTCTCTGCATGTACGTACACTGGCAAATTAGACTTCTTCCGCCTTATGTTCGCAGTAGCTTGAAGCGGTCTGTATATTAGTACTAATATTAAAAATGTAGGTCGTTACCCACTAAGGGGAAACCTGTTACATTTACATTACCTTAACGTATTTTTGTGACCTGTTACTTAACACGGCTTGTAACTTTAACGAGGATATTACATTAATTGCCAGTACATCAATTGTCCTAAACATTTACGTAACAGTGTTACATTCAATTTTTTTTAACAAGTATGTGACTTGCATGTAACATTTAATGTTACATGGCTAGGTATTTTTTTTTTAAATTTATCTCTAACTTTTTAAATATTGGTTCAAACAACATAAAAATATATTTTTGTGCTTTAAAATCTCTGATCTTGGTGGTTACATCTTCAACAAATAAAAAAAATACTAAAAATAATTTAAAAAAATATGCGCTGTCGGGACTCGAACCACTATTTTCTTAAGAATTGTCACCAATTCACGATATATTAATGCAGTGGTGTCATTGGTTCAGAAAATAGGAAATTGTTTTTAATATTACTTTAATTAATTGTTTTTAATAAATAAAATACATATACCTACAAAGGTTTCAGTTAAAATAAAAAAAAATTATATAAAAATATTGAATAACAATAATTTGATAGAATCATAATTTCCTCGAACCGTAAAAAAATCATATCATAAAATGATCGTACGTTAATGATGCGAATACATATAAATTTATACTTATTTTCCCTTTTGTGGGAAGTTATCAAAATAATCGCAGGATTTTCATAAAAACAGTAAACTTTTCGATATCATTCCTTACTTTTTCATAAATTTTCGCCATATTTGTGTTAAAAGTTTCACTAATTTTGGAACTTTTGCATAAAACTAATATGCATTCCTAATAAGCAACCAAGTTGACATTAATCATCATCATCATTAATAACCTAAACTTGTTTCAACTTTGATGTTTATTACAATATTGTATTTTGTCATGTCACAATAAAGAACCAAATTGGTTTTAAATTTGACATTTAAAAAACTTACAATATTATGTAATATCATCTAACTGTAAAGAAGCAAATTTGTTTCGACACTGACATTTATTAAACTTCAATGATGTTATTTTTCACTTACTTTATCGTTTAAATTTGTTGTTAAATCCAAGATTATATTAACGTAAAATTAGCGCTTCTTTCGTGTATCAGCGATACTTTCATATAGAATGTTAATTTTGAACTTACATTTTACTTTTTTAAACATTTTTCTTAACGTATATAAAGTTACATCAATTCTACATTTTTTCAACGTTGAAAACCTGTAATGTAACAGACCTTGCTTAGTGGAACTAAAGATAGGATAATAATGAATAATCACACTTAAAGTTAATTTTCAGTTTTACCAGCAGTCGTATTCTTATCTCTATCGAGTCGACCAATCAAGCAGGTGCACTTTTAAAATCATGGCGAATACATGACAGCTCCAGCTGATTAAATGCACGAAAACCTCATTAGGTTCGATAAGGGAGTCGTAACATTACGTATAATTACGACCGTCCCTGCATACGAAATGATGTTTTGACGCATTAGATCAGCTGGAGCTGTCACGCATTCGCCATTAGTTTAAAAGTACACCTGCTCGATAGGTCGACTCGATAGAGATAAGGATACGAATGCCGATAGACCCGAAATTTAACTTTAAGTGTCTAATAATGATATGATAATAATGAATCAGATCTGCAGAAACCATTATTATCCTATCTTTAGTTTTGTCCTAGATGAAGGTTAAGTTTAGTAAAAAACGGTATTTTTTGTAAGTTAAGTCTAATTTCCAGCTCACCCTGTACGTATTGGCGAAAGTGCCCATGACAAAAAATGCTCATTGGGACCCCCTCTATAACATATCAAAATATAAACAAAATTAACCGAAACACATCCCCCATAAGAAAATGGCAGGGTTCTTTGAAAACGAAGTAGGCAGTGACGAATTAAATTTTCTTGTGTAGCGCCATAGCTTGATTTATAGTATAAAAATGGTTACCTGTCAATGGTTTTTGTGTTCTAGTTTTTTTGTATTATTTGGTAACGGTATTAAAAAAAATAGTTTTTACAACTTGCGGCTAAAGTGGCCTTTTTTAATTGCTGCGATCGTTTTTAATAAATAACACAGATAAACTCCAAATTTGTTTGGCTAATTTGGTTACATAGAACTTAAGAATAGTATCAAATTTGGTTTTAGTGATATATACAGTATACAGTGTTCGACAGTTCTTGTCTAGGGTGCCGGAATAGCATGTATTGAAAAAGAAGCGCAATGGCTAGTAAATGAGAGCGAAAGAGATAATAAACTTGAGAAACCGATACGCTGTTGCCAATGTCACCCACAATTAACTAAAAGATTCCAAGTAAGATCCTGTCAAATTTAACAATAAAAGTTGCCTTCAAAGGGCGTAAAACAGTGATTATAAATTAAAATGTTAAAAAAATTAAAATAAATTAATTAAAATGCCCATTTATCCACAAACTTTTACTACCGATTTAAGTTGATCTTTCAATAAAGCTACGAAAAGTCAGCCTGAACTAAAGTCCCGACTCTACGAGACAATTTATCGTAGTAATCCCACGTTCTCACGAAATATCTTGTTGAAATACATTTAAAACAAAATTATACTTTCTTAAAAATAAAAGAATAAAAAAAATTAAAACAACTTAGCGCAGTCTTTCAATCTGCAACCCTCTTAATAACAGAGGAATGTTTTTTCTTAATTCTGATTCTTGTAGACTCATTTATTTTACAAAAATTACCAAGGGAACGGGGCTCCTCTCCCCTTCTTATATGTACAGAATCGCGAAGGGACGCCTGCTCTAAATACAAATAATCTTAAGATCTTTTAAGTGATTAATTGAGAAAAATTACGTATACGATCTCCTTCACGCCCGCGTCTGCGAATAAAAGACTAAAGCTTGATTTATACTGGCCGCCCGCCGTCGGCGCGGCGCTGGGAAACATCAATACCCTTCACATCTATTTATACCTTGCCGTCGTTGCGTCGACCTGCCGCCCGAGATGAGCCAAGTCGTCCGTAGCCACGCGTAGTCCGGCCAATAGAAAAGCATGTTGAGTGGTCACGTGATTTTTATTGTTTTTTTTTTGTTTTTGAAGAATTCTAACGTAACTTACCCAACTTGTTTTGATTGTTTCCTTTTTATGAACTAAATTTTTTATTTTTAAATTTTTAAAATGAGTGATACAGAAGAAAGCCAGTTGAGTGAGCTGTATGAAGAACTAATACTCGAGAAAATATCAACAAAAACGATGTTTTCGAGGTTAAAACAACGCGCCTACGCGACGGCAGTATAAATTGTTGCTACGAACGGTGGACGGCGTCTCGCGGCGGCGACGGCAACGGTAGGCGGCACCAGTAAAAATCAACAGTAAAGCGCTGGCTGGCGCTACTAAATAGATTGCGGACGGAATTATCAATCGATACCTATCGATTGTTGCATCTGATGGTGCATCGCTGCTGGAAAGATGGCGCTGTAAGTGCAAAAAATTTGCAATATGTAGAAAGTGGTTCAATATTTTTTAATTATTCATTAAAAACCTTCCGAATTCCCTATTTCAGTTAAAAACTGTTGCACAATTTGATGTCTACTTTTTATTCAAGAGACTTAAATCGTCCCCGAGCCTGATCCTTGCAGTATCCCAACCGATCGTAAAAATCTTGTCGGATACTTGCCAACATTTCTGGGGTGGTGATAGCGTCTGCATCCAGGATATTGGCCCTCAACTCTTCAGAGTTGAAAGGCCTCAAATAAGGTAATCCAAAGATGACGCCCTCTTACCTACCCATGAACTTGACGTGAATTATGAGAAGGGCAACCGTCCTACTGAAACCACGTTGTTCCCAAATTTATGTTGAGGTCCTGTAACCTAGGTAAAACCTGTTGCTGCAGGAGCTCAAGATATTTTTGGGTATTCAAATTACCGTCGATAAAATAAGGTCCAATTATGTGATCATCAATAAACCCTGTCCATATATTCAGCTTTTAAGGGTATTATTGTGTTCTCACAGCTGCCTCAAGGTGTTTGTGTTCTCTCAACCAGTACCAAGTATTTTGCGAGTTGTGCTTTTTATAAAGTGTTTTTTCGTCACTAAACAGGACATTTTCAAGGAAATTTTCATTCCTGTCACACTTTTCCCTCATAATTTAGCAAAACTGCAAACGTCGAAAACAATCATCTTCAGACAGCTCCTTACGACACTTACCTTGTAGGATTTGTAACCGTACCTCCTTAAAATTCTTTGGCAAGTACGATTCTCAACTCCTACCGCCTCAGAAATTGCCCTGGTGTAGGTTCATATCCCTCAACATAGGCGCATACCGTCTCATCCCGTTTTACCCTCTCAGGAGTAATGGGACGAGCTGGTGCGACTCTATCGTTATAACAATTTCGACACACATTGATACAACCAAGTGTTCCAAAATTGTGGAAATTGTTATAAACGGCTTGTTGAGAAGAAATCGGTCGACCAGGTAATGGACATTTTCGGATTTCACGATAAAAATCCTCTCTTCTTTCGTGAATGCGTTCATTTTTGGCAAACCAAACCTCGCTAACTGACGTCGGAAATACTCGGAAGGAAAGCAACTGAAAATTTGTTTACTGCAAGCGATCCATGGCCCATGCTTTGTCTCGGGATGAGTCGCGCTTGCGCTTTTAACGGCAATTGCACTCTGAATGAGAGTGACGCTGATAAAATCTAGAAAGTGCAGCAGTTTTCCTAAATTGTTTGCTTGACAACGTTGCCTAGCCGGCATCTCTCTCAGTGCATCTGAATTGAATAGCATTCTTACTCAGACAGATGCGTTTCGGCACCCTAAACGAGAACTGTCGAATTTTCTACAAATTCGACTATTTATGATATTTTTATTGTAAAACTGTACTTGGGCGATTCGCAAATGAAATCAAAAACAGCAGGGCTAACCAAGGCATTTTGTAATAACCGAATCCTTAGTATGCCAACAGACCACAGGCTACCAAAATACAACTTTGAAAAACCGTTTTAGGTTCTGTTTCCAACGAGTGAAGAATGCGAGGGGAATATAAATCAACTTATCAAAGCTGACCACGTTTGGTACACAGACCATCTTCCAGGCCTAAGTTTACGCTATAGAGCTCTTTGCAAGAGAAATAGCCGACAAAGGCGGCAAAATCATATCAGATAGTCAAGCTGCTCTGAAGGCAATAAGCTCAAATAAAATCCAATCACTTTTAGTTTGGAACTGCCTTCAAACTCTGCTAAAGATCTGTGGAACCAACAAAATCACTCTTGTATGGGTCCCGGGCCACACAGGAATTGAAGGAAACGAAAAAGTCGATTATCTTGCTAAGGCAGGAGCCGAATCTGCGTTCTTAGGGCCAGAGCCCTGCTTTGGACTAACTAAAGCCACGGTCAATAGGGAATTATCCGATTGGGTGGAAAGAAAAGGGGTGCAGCACTGGCGCTCAATTCCGGAATAACAGCACTCCAAAGCCTTTCTGAATAAGCCAGACAAACGTAGAGCAAAGCAGCTCCTGCAA
This sequence comes from Oxystoma pomonae, assembly GCA_963921995.1. Classification (NCBI taxonomy): domain Eukaryota; kingdom Metazoa; phylum Arthropoda; class Insecta; order Coleoptera; family Brentidae; genus Oxystoma; species Oxystoma pomonae. The sequence continues at coordinate 96,277,895 of OY998165.1, forward strand.
CTATCAAGGAACAGCCTGAGAATAATCACAGGTCTGTATACAGGCCAGTGCCGACTCAACCAGCACATGAATAGAATTGGAGTGAGCAATATACCGATCTGTAGATTCTGTGGAGGAGAACAAATAGACCGATTTCCTTTATCAGGGAAGCTGGGATGAGTGACTTGTAAAACAGGTATGAGCCACAATAGACCTTCTAGGTCGCAGTGGAGGGTGCATCATTGCATTGCATTGCACTCTCTTCAGTACATCTGAATTGAATAGCGTTCTTACTTAGACACATGCGTTTCCGCACCCTAGAGGAGAACTGTCGAACCCTGTATAACAGCTATAAGCCATTTTTACAGATTCGAGTATTTATGGGCGATTCGCAAATGAAATCAAAAACATATATTAAGAAAATAAAGCAAAAGCAAAAATTTTAATAAAAAGTAAAATTTAAAAAATGTCGTAGATCACCCAAAAACTATTTTTGTAAGAATTTCTATTGCTGGAGGCTTAAGAAGTGTTTCCCATCATGTGCGTATATCAGTTACTCTTCCTAGTATAAAAAAATTAACTATTAATTTTAAAAAATATTTATATCAACAACTAGAGGAATCGCCACGACGAAACACAAAATGTTTTTTTATTTTGTCGACCAGTGTAATACTTAACTAATTACGCACCTGTACCAGCAAAACTCTTAACTGATAAGCATGCCCCAGAAGCTTTAACCGTTGATGTATGTAATCAGGATTCAAATTATAATAACGCAGTGACAAAAACAAGGCACAAATGGTGTTTCCCATTTGGTAATCTGGTACAATATCGGCATATTCCCAAGGGATATTTGAAATGTGTTTTAGAAGTGGGTTTCCCCTTTGTTTTGAGTTCACAAGTAGGCTGTGGCTACTGCTAGCAGTGCTGATTGATGTTGAGGGTTTTTCAGAGGCTTTTTCTGTAAAATATTAAATATTGTCAATAAAAGTAGACCATCGGTAAGAGGTGGTGCAAATAATTTCGTTTTAAGCACATATTTTTTTACAGAATATTTTACTGATACCAGTTAAAGTATATTATATTATGATACTAACAAGCTTTTATAAAAGGCACTAAAAAGTAGAAAATAAGACCTCCCTAAACCTAGCAAGCCCACCTCACAAAATCCCAATATTAATAATTCCAGAATGTGGTTTTTATGTGATAATTTCGTCCCCTTTTAAAAACTTGAGTTTTTGAGATAATTTAAAAAAATGTTGTGGGCTCGCTAGCTTTATATAAACCTAGCACTAGCAGGCCCAACCTTAAATAAATAGGGTTGCCATCTCTAAAATTGTAAAACTAGAACAAAAATACCTAAAAACCCGGACATTGCTGCAAAAATTTATTAAGCACTTTTTAAAATAACCAACTTAATGGTTCAATCAAATCTTAAATCCGCCGCATGGAAAATTTTAAGAAAATTACATTAAAAATGTAATTTTTTGCGCGTTTTAAATGTTTTTAACAAAACATTTGTAACAAGCAATGAATGAAGTTCTAGAGAATTCAAATTTTTTGTAAAATATTTATTAAAAAGTCGGTTGGGTTACATATATAGTTTCAATTATAAATTTGTCGCCAAAATCACGTTATAAATGCGCCGCAGCCGAAAATTTTGAGAACACTGTACCTGTAAAAAAGTCATTTCTTCTTGAATGCATTAAAAATGCCATTTCTTCTTGGATGCTTTTCTTGTAAAAAATTAAACTAAAATAACAACAATTAATGACATTTTATGCAGGGTTTTCCAGGTTCTAGACTTTGCCAAGTTTTTCCTAACCAAAATTTAAAAAATCCTGCTTATTTTACAAGCTCCAATAAGCACATTAAAAAAAATAATTTTTATTTAAATTTTTACGTCTTGAAAACGTTTTAAAGAAGCTTGTGAACCTATAAATACTTTGCAATTTTTCTGCAATATAGTAGTAACTAGGGGGCGGCCCAAGACCTGGCAAGTAGGCCCAATCGGTCCCTTTTTACCTTACCTCAGCCCAGACCCCTAATCCTCCACCTGTACCGCTTGTACGGTGGTGGGCTCCCTTCACGAAGTCCAGTACTTTGGCCCACTTGAGAGCTCGTAGGTCCTCTGCATCCAGGTTCGGTTGTCCGAGTACCTGATGCCTCATCCTTAGGTATGCAACGCACACCGCAACGAGGTGCTGGCATGTCTCCTCCGCCCTCCCGCAAACCTGGCAGATAGAGTCCAGAGTCATTCCCGATCCCGATGCGAGTCAGATGGTTACTGAGTCGGTTGTGACCGGTCAGTAGTCCAATGTGTTTTCGTGTCCTTCCCAGGAGCCATTTGAGTGGCCGCGTCCGGTCCGTCGATGAATTCTTTGGACTGTCCTATTTCGCTCTCCCAGGAGTCTGCCAGTGCATCGTTAGCCCATTTAATGAGTCGACTTTGCAGGTGTCTCCTTGTTATACGTAAGAGTGGTTCCGGCCCAACGTATTGAGTGCTGGCCTCGATCCGAGCGAGTTCATCAGCCTTTTCGTTGCCCGACACTCCCGTGTGTCCCGGTACCCACATATGTACACATGCTCCTCCAGACCATTGCGAACCTCTTCTAGTGTTGCCGCCATTATAATGGCGTATACCTCGGCTTAGAAGATCGTAGCTTGCTCTTGCTCTGCAATATAAGCAGAACACAAAAAAGTGGGTTGGAGGGGGATCCAGTCTCAATTTATCAAAAATGTTTCGTTTTTTGTGCAATTTTCAAAGAAATGCAGTAACCTGAAAAATTCAGTCTACAATTTTATTTAACAGTTCAGACTGTTCCGGCTGCAAAAGAAAATCATAAAATTCTAAACATGTGTGTTTATAGTATTGTCGTGCTGTTTTTTAGTAATTAAAAAAAATATATTATGGGCTCGCTAGCTTTATATAAACCTAGCAGGCAAAACCTTAATTAAAATTATGTGCTTTTTATGTGCTCCGTGGAAATAGAAAAAAACTAAAGATTTTTAACTTTTTTAGTGAGTTTTTTGAAACAATGTTATGGGTTTATATATATACAGGGTTCCTAAGCAAATCCTTAGGGGGCCAAGCAGCCGTGTATAAGACGCAGACAAACGGAAAAGCACATTAGGCAGAAAAAGATGGGCATGGGGCGATGTTGTCACTACATCCATTCCAGGTTGTTGTTTTCTAATGTTTTACATTTTCATACCTTTAGGACTGGAATAAAAATTGTTTTTGCTCGACTTTAATACCAAACTGATGAAAGATATCGTAAAAAAAAATATTTTTCGACTTTTCATTTTGTAACCATTGTCCTTACGCACTGTTTACAGGCTGGGGACTGAGATACATGCAAATGCCTAACCTAAAGCGTTCATACACGGCCGGAGAAATCGACTGAGATATTTCCGTAGAAACTTTATCAAGCAAATAGGACGGGTTGACGCCTTCGAACGTCCAACCCGGGTTTTGCACTTTGATTCGAAATCAAAAAGGAGGAACAGTCAGATGTGGGGCCGTGCACAAATTACGTAACGGTGATTTTACCAATTTTTGACCCCCTCCCTATGTAATGTTTTGTAACGGTTTGGCACGCCACTCCCCTAATATTACGTAACGATTTCAAGACCACTACCCCCCCCCAAAAAAAAAAACTTTTCACTTATTTTCATTCCAAATTTTATTAGTTTCACACAAATGCAAACGCTGTCGAAAACCCCCCTCCCCCTAACGTAACGTTTTGTAACCCCCCTCCCCCCTATGACCATTACGTAATTTGTGCACGGCCCCTGTAGTCCCAGTGGAGAAGGGCGAGAAAATTGATATTTTTTTCTTAAAAATTATACTCTTTAGACCTATTTCTTTGCGTTGCCGAAATTACGTAATTTTTGAAAAAAAAATTGTAAGCGGCGCCATTTTTATTTCGTGCTTTGTTTTTCTAACATTTTTGCGTTCGGCTAATTTAATTGAAAAGTTTTTGCCTGCGGCGCCCTTATCTTCTATCTTCTAGTAGAACAGAATGGAAAGAAATTTAATTAAAAGCGAAGATATTTCTTTCTAATGTTAACCTCACGAGTTTATCGCTCAGTATCGTAAATAATGGACCCTGCCACCTCCTTTAAGCAAGAAAAAGCTGTGGTTTGGATCTGAAAACATCTAATTTTTAATTAGATTAGATGTTTAAATCTGTCCCCTTCTTGAGCCTCACAATATCCCAATCTATTGTAAAACTCTTGGCGCGTAGCAGCCAACATTTCAGGGGTGATAGAGTTGCCCGCCTCCAAAATTTTCGCCCTCAACTCCTGTATAGTCGTAGGCCGTAAGTGAGGGTGTTGGAAAATTTTGTCGTGCCAGCAACCCCATAGGAAAAAGTCATTTGGCGCAAGATCTGGTGATCGAGGAGGCCATCGGATATTTCCATACGTGGAAATAATTCTATCACCAAATACCTGACGAAGGTAATTTGTAGCCTGGCGTGAATTGTGGGATGAACAGCCATCTTGCTGAAACCACAATTCGTCCAAATTTATGTTGAGTTCCCTCAACCGTAGTAAAACCGGGTGTTGGAGAAGATCAACATATTTTTGGCTATTCAAATTCCCTTCAATGAAAAAGGGTCCAATAATGTGATCCCCGACAATACCGCTCCAAACATTTAATTTTTGAGGATGTTGCGTTCTAACACTTGCGTGCAAATGTTTATTTTCGCGGGACCAATAGCGGCTATTTTGTGGATTGTGAGAGCTATGAAGTTCAAATGTCTTCTCGTCACTAAACAAAACTTTTGATAGGAAATTTTCGTTCCTGTCACATTTATCCCTCATAACCTCACAATATTCTAACCGGCAAAAATAATCACCTGGTTGCAATTCCTGCGACTTCCCAATCTTAAACGACTTGTAGCCGTATTTTTCCAGTGCCTCCGCAATCGGTTTCGTCGAACATGGTTCATGTGCCACAACGTAAGCGCATACCATTTCGTCTCGTTCCACCCTGTGTGGAAGAACGGGATGCTCTGGTATTTCGCCGTCGTGGTAACACTTTCTACAACCATTTATGCACCCGCACAGGAACCGGTCGATCTGGAAACGCAAAAACAAAAAGCCCAATGACCTCGTCCGCACTGTCACTTTTCATGTAGTTTTTAATAATAAAAATATTTTCTTCTCGAGTATACGGCATTTTAAAAACACAAAATTTACGAAACTGAAGCGACTCGAAAGGAAATAAAAATGCAATGCCTGTGAATCCCAGTTTTTCCTCGATCATCTCATGGTGTGGCCGCCATCTAGCGGAATTTGCAGACATCTTGTCAACGGTTATTATTGCAACTATGATTTATGCTCACAATGAAAGAGTGGCGACAATTTTTTCTCATGAAAGCAGTCCGGTGATAATAACAAACTGGCACCATTGCTCAATATACCTGTTTCTTTTCTGCGCGCAGAACTTTCTATGCCATTTCTGTTTGATTTATTGAAATCCTATCCCTAAGGAAAATCTTAGGAACCCTGTATATAGGTACTGATTTGCATAATAGGCCAACTAGGCAAAAAAATAAATATGTGATCCCTAGGCATAGGACGGCTATGTTCCAGGGCTCTTTTAGCTACAATGCAGTAAAAGTATTCAATGCGGTCCCTGATGAAATCAAACTATCCCCAACTGTGTCATCCTTTAAAAAGGCTCTCCGATTTAGGCTAATCAATAATAAATAATTTTATTTAATCAGAGGTAAAGTATTTGTTCTCTACCTATAGTGTCTTTTTCATTTTAGAGTATAGCGTTGCTTATTCGTTAGCTCTAGAAAAGTGCATATAGGTGATTAGATAGAGTAGCATACTATAGTATAAATATTGTATTACTATAGATATGATTTAAATAAAGGCTTTATTTATTTATTTATTTATTTATATAAAGATAGCGAGCCCATCTTTTTTTTATTTTTCTCAAAAACTCAAAGAGCACAAAAACTTTTAACTTTAATCCTTGTAGAGTAAATGATAATAACAATACGCTCATCAATGAAGTTTGGTACTTACTAAACTTAAAAGTCACCCAAACTTAAAAAGCATCCAAATTTTAATTACCGGTTTTATTATGGTATTTGAAAGCTTAAAACTTATCTTCTACTTTTTAGTGCCTTGTATAAAAATAATTTTTATAACTAAATTAATATATTCTAAGGACAACGAGTCTTTTTGCCGTTTTTACTTTTGAATTTTAAAAACTTTAAAACAGGTAATCGCTAAAAGAACTTCAAAAATAAATTCTATGTCGCAAATTTGACTCGATTAAGCAAAAATAACATGATCTTGCTATGGCTAGATAACCTTTGTTGCAAAGAGCTTCAATACGTGTTTTAAATTTTAGTGACTCATCTATAAGGGGATCCAAAAATGTTGTATATAATTTGGTTATCCAGGGGAATGGGGCCATTCCATATCAAATCAACCAAAAAATTACAAAAATTTTTCGCGATCATTTTTCCGATTTTGACGATTTTTAGTAAACTTGTTCTTCCTACCAAGAAACTCCAAAATCCAAAATTTGAGATTTTTTTTGACAACTAGTTTTTAACAGAATGAGAAATAAATTCCCAATGTCCATAGTGGAGTTAAATATAAATAAAAAGAGAGTTTTACCAGCAGAAAACTGTGGGATTTTTTGGCTTCTCCTACCTTTACTTTTATTTATATTTAACTCCACTATGGACATTGGGAATTTATTTCTCATTCTGTTAACTAATGTTGTGCCGAACATTTGTCCATGACTTGTTGACTAGATCGTTCATATTATTCGACTATAAAAACTTATGTCGCACTGATGATCTGTAACAAGAGTGAAACACATGTCAGCGTCTAGTATCCAAGTCGCACCCGGTATGTTTTCTTGTGGTACTCCGCTGAATTTTATAAAGTTCGTTTTTTTGCTATCGATTCGTCATACTACAAAGCCCGACTGGTGGATGGAGTGTCTGAAACCAGTCAGTGGTAGAACTGCTGGAGAAGACGAAAAATCCAACAGTTTTCTGTTGGTAAAACTCTCTTTTTAACTAGTTTTTAATTAATTTTTTAAAATTAAAAAAAAATCATCATTGCCCTTAACAAGAATGTACAAAGCTAGCAATGTCTCGAGAACCAGGGAAGGTAAGAAATGGCTCATTTTAAAGCCATTTTCAAGACCTTTCAAAAAACACACTTTTTGTTTTTTTTTATTTTGAAAAATTTCAAAAAGGCGATTTTTTTGATTATATAATTTTGCTCAGTGTTGTTTAATTACCCACATAATTTTGGGTTGGACAAATAATGGATTAAAAAAATATATTAAAAATTTTACTTCATAAAAACCACCTATACCGAATGTGGTTCACGCCAAAGAAATTAAAATAAACTAGAAGACGCACTCCATATACTGAAAGCAAATTTTTCAAATTAGTAACCAAACCTAAGAAAATTGCTGAGGAACCTACCTATTGCAATATTACATAATTATAGGAAATTAAATAAGGGATAATTATGGAAATTCGGCAACCGCGGTCTAAATTTCTAGAATATCAGCCTAGATGTGTGATATGTCTAATGTTTTTTATGCGGTTTATAGTTTATTTTAATTTCTTTGGTTCATGCCCTGTTTTCCATAAATATTAGGATAGAAAATTTAAAGTTTTAAATAATTGACTTTTGCTGAGAGGTCACGCCTCTGGTTTCACCAGAACTAGCACCTACTTTCGAATTTTAAAGAAAACACCCTGTATATATCCACATTTTTTGATTACCGAAGACATTCTGTCCAATGATACTCCATATGTCAATTTTTGACTTGGCAACTATGAGTTATCTTTGGATTTGGCAGTCAACATGTTAACACTTTAAACCATTTTTTTTTCTTTTAACTAAAAATGTCCTTTTTCAGATTTTTTAAAAATATATCTTTTTTCAAAATGGATTTTCTTTTTAAACAAAATTTATGTCATGGTATACCTCATACGAAAGGTCCCCTAAAAGAGCTTTAAAAAGAGCGATTACTAACTTTTCTAGAATAAGTAGTTCTTAATATATTGCTAATATTGTGCACCTAAAATTGGTGATGTATACCAAAAATTATCAAAATCTGAGGTGTGATGTGTGATGAAATCTCTTCAAAAAGTACAAAATAGGGCATTGCGCGCAATACTGATGTGTAGGAAACAAACTCCTGTAAAAGAGATGCTAAGCAAACTTGCATTAATGAGCGTATATCAGAGACTAACCTACAATATGCTCCTTTTTATATTTAAGTTAAAAAATAAAATGCTCCCTGGTTATTTAAGTGAAGACCTAAAACTGACCCAAAATGTGCATTCATATAATACTCGCTATAACCTCATTAGAAAACAGAGTTTAAACTATTTTTAGTAATGGATTAATTTTATTTATCAATTTACCTGGCGAAATAAAAAGCATAAAATCTCTACATGCATTCAAAGTTAAATATACAAAATATACTTTTGAAAATGTTGCTTTGCAAATTTAAATTATTATTATTGTAGGATGTTTAGTTTTAGTAACCTTTTCTAATAATATTAAGAGCTAAATTTCATAGCTAATATGCAAGGCAGCACTTAAAATGTAAAATTTCTGGTTTGTCTACATTAAAACTTCACCAGTTAACATCACACCACCACTGCTTTATTTTAGTGAAATCCAACTGGATAATGTGAGTTAAGTTCTTTGGAATTGGGTCATCCCAGATTACTGTGATATCTTTACAAAAAAATCCCGCAATTTTTAAACAAAGAATGGGAGGAATGCTTCACCCTATCACTCTTTCTAAAGAGGCAGTTGACCAAGAACTGACCCTCGAGGAACTCCTATATGTCTGTCACTGAATAATTGGTTGCTGGTTCTTCTCTTGCTGTTCAATAGGTACTTTTAGCTTGTTTCAAATTTGATCAAAAAATACTGTATCGATCAGGTGTAACGTGTCATCACTTTAAAAAAAAAACAAAAATAAAATGTGGTTATAAAACCATTGAAAACTCGCAGACAATTTTCAGCCAATAGACATGCTCTCGATCTTTATAGTAAATTTAGATACTCAGACTACACAAAATATGTTTACTTAAATAAGAAAGGACTAGCAAAAATGGCCTACTTTATAAAAGATATAGTATGCAACTTAAATAGCGTTACCTCTAGTTCCTACTTGCGACAAATACCCTTACAACCATTGGGGCCACTAAACAAAATGACTTTAAATGAACTCAATAGTCAGAGCAGTAAAGACAGATATGCTGATACGAGTTGTACTCCCTGTATCTGAGCTCATCTTTCAGAACATCTTAAACTTGTAAGTACAACTTTGTCAAACGGGCAAACTATTAATCTGTTGGAACCAAGGAGCGATAAAGATCTGACAGGTACGTCTTTTTTAGAACAGGTAATTTTACACAAAAAAGTAACTTAATGCTTATAAACATTAGATCACTAAGATCAAAACTTGATGAGTTATTAATATTTTTAAGTGAATGTTGTTTTACAAAAATTATAGTTATTGTAGAACATTGGTTAGAATATGCTGAGAATATTTATGTTCCGGGCTACACTTTAATAACTAAATTCTCTAGATTAGGATCTTCTCGTGGGGGAACATTGGTTTTACTGCACAAGGAATTTTTAGGCAACTGTGAATTTGTAGCTGTAGAGAGCTTTAATCACCTTCTAGAAGAAAAGTTTGTGAGTTTTCAATTGTACAATACAGAACACTAAATATTTTTGTATAAGGCATTTATAGATCACCAAATGCGAGCGTTGGGTCATTTTTCAATCGGGAGATTTGAATATAAATTATTTAAATCAATCTTGTAGAGACGTAAATGTTTTAAAAAATATTTTTAAATCCTTTAATCTCTTGATGCCACGTTGACCGTCCAACAAGGATTACATCTACTACTTCCACAATCTTGGATTATGTTTGCACAACTTTTAGCCAAGAGGAGGTAGAATGCTCAATACACCATGCAGGACTATTAGATCATGACGCTATTCTTTGTACATTTCCAGTAAACTACACCAAGGTTAAAAATAAAGCTAGTAGAAGTAGGCCACTGACACAGAAAAATTTGAGAAAGTTCAAACTATTATGTAATCAGACTGATTGGAAACGAATTTTAGCTAGTCACGACCATTTAGAACATTTTCACCTGCTTCTTAGCAACAAATTTAATATTAATTTCCCCATAATTAATCTTAAACAAAAAAAGAGAAGCACGTGGTACACAAAGGGCCTTAGAATATCGGCACTAAACATAAGATCACTAAGTTACATTAAAAAGTATTCCAATGGTAGTATACAATTTTTAAATTTTTATAAAAACTATCACAAGACATTTAAAAAAACTCTAAAGGCAGCAAAACGATTACAATATAAAAACAAAATGAACGATCCTCAAATAAAATAAAAGAATCTTGGAAGGTTGTAAATAAGCTTATAGGGAAAAAGTCCTTAACCTTTCCGTCATCAGTTCTTGATGCTGATAGCTTTAATTCCTTTTACTGTGGGATTGCCAATAGTCTCTCCAATAAGATAAACTCTAAAAAAGATCCAATTGAATATTTAAATCATGTTTCTGTAGTAGAAACGTTTTTCCTTTTCCCTACTACGTCCACAGAAATTAGGGACATATTTAAAAAATTGAAAAACAAAAATGCGTCAGGATATGATAAAATCTCAACTCGCATATTTGAGGCACTTTCTGATTTAGTTCTCAATCTCAATCTCAATAAGCTTTATTGTCTCAAAATAAACATATTTCATTGACAAAGCAATTGTTATTATAAATAGGTAAGTAATTAAACTCTAAATCATGCAATACTCTTATTAAGAATTTACATTGTGGCTAAAAATTTAAAGAAAAGTATAAAACAAAAAATACAACATTTAAAAATAATGACATGCGCTGTAAAAGACAATTACATAAACACACCACAAATAGTGTTATTAGTTAAAGTTTAAAAGAAGCAAGACATTTAAAACGAAATTATATTATTTACTAAGTTATTCAGTTAAGATAATATTCAGTCAAGTTATAGATAATATTCAGTTAAGTTATAGAATGCTTTGGTTGCTAGGAATTTTTTAACTGTAGTGCGAAATAATTTGTAATTGTTAATGATTTTAATATCTTGGGGCAAGTGATTAAATATTTTGATGTTTTCATAAATTAATGATTTTTTTGTGAGTGTTGTTTTTGGAATTGGCAATGGCAAGTTATTGTGTCTAAAATTATAATTTCTTTCATATGAATAACCAAGGAATTTTTTGTATACTAAGCAAACTGACTCTAATATAAAAATGCATGACACCGTTAGTATTTCCTCCTGCTTAAACAGGGGCCTGCATGACTCTCTGTATCCTTTTTTGCACATACAACGAACAGCCCTTTTCTGTAGAACGAACACTGAATGTAACAGACTGTCTGTTGTGCTACCCCAGAAAGCTATACCATAACGTATGTGTGCATCAATTAAAGCGAAGTAAGCCGCCCTCGCTGCTTGTTTGCCAAGCTCCTGTGCAACTACTCTTATGACATAACATCCTTTGGCTAGTTTTTTTGTGAGTTGGTCTATATGAATATCAAATTTTAGATGTGTATCGATGTGAATGCCTAAGAATTTTATTGTTGTTTTGTTTTCGATAGTCTCAGTTTAGTCTTATGTCAGTCAAAGCACATTTAAAGGTAAGGATGTTTGTTTTTTTTTTATTAAAGCAGAGTTTGTTTGCTTCACACCATTGACTTATTAAAGAGAGATCTTTTTCTATAGTGGTACAGAAATTAATTAAAGACTTTGCAGTCCATAAGTTTTGGATTCGCTAGCAGAACCCATCAATTATTCATTTAGTACTGGAAAATTCCCTACATGTCTCAAATAAGCACTAATATTGCCACTTTTTAAGGGGGGCAATCATATTTTACCTTCTAATTATCGTCCTATTGCTTTACTGCCTACACTTTCAAAAAACTTGTGCAAATTAGACTTACATCCTTTTTAGTCAAACATAACCTTCTGAGTACTTCACAGTTTGATTTTCAGGAGAAAAAGGGAACAAGTGACGCGATTTTCAACTTCCTAGATCATCTATATTTACATCTTAACTCTGGAGAAAGGGCCGCTACAGTGTTCTGTGATCTATCGAAGGCTTTCGACTGCGTGGATTGGCCCTGGAATGGTTCCGATCGTACTTGTCTGAACGAAGTCAATCTGTTCAATTCAATAATCAGAATTCTTCTTTTAAAGAGGTTAATACAGGCGTATCTCAAGGTTCCATTTTGGGCCCACTCTTGTTCCTCATTTCATCGACGACAGAGCCCACCTGCCAATCAAGGGAAAATTTACAGCCTTTGCTGACGATCAAACAGTTTTATGGGTTGACCCAGATGTTGGCAGACTTGCTGTGAGTGTACAGGAGGATGTAGTAGTTTTGAAACAATGGTTTGATGCTAATCATTTAACACTTAATGTTTCTAAGACAAATATTTTAAATTTTAAGTGTGGGATTGACAACATTCAAATAGACAAAAATATCAGAAAGTCAGACTCTAACAAAATTCTAATATATAAAAAATTCAAAGAGAAATAATACCTTGCCACTACCAATCCCTAGATTTACCTTGACCAAAAATTCAATTATGTACGAGGGCATAAAACTTTTTAATAAACTACCTGATGAAATAAAAAACATAAACGAATACAGGACATTTCTCAATAATTTAAAAAATTATTTATTTCAAAAGGCATTTTATAGCCTCCAAGAATATTAAGACTAGTCTTAATGTGTCTTTTCAGTCAATTATTGCGTGTATATAATATAAATTTAATGTTAATATCATTCTTGTTCTCTGTGTGTTTTTTTTTCTCTTTTCTTTTCTTTTCTTTTTTAATATTTGTTTTTAATATTTTTTTTGTAAAAAATTTGTTACTCCTGCTATTTTAAACATGTGCACTTTCTTCTATTAGGTATGTAGGTTTATTGATTTTTGAAATAATTTTAACTTTTGTCTTGTCATGTAAGTTACACACAAGTACCTTTTAAACTGTATTATGTCTCCTTATATACATGTATGTCTGTATTTTTTATTCCAATACATATTTAGGTGCTGTATGCTTTAACTACTAAAAAAAAATTATTGTTATATTTGGTTTCTAACTATTTAATAATGTTTGTTAACTATTTAATAATGTTTGTTTTAGGACTTTTGTTAAATTTAAGTATACTTTTAATGTTTACAGTTTTATACCTATATAAAAATGTTAGATTTATGATTTTCTTGCATTGACAATGAGCTTTTATAATTTGTGGAAATAAATCTTTTTTGAAATTGATGTTCCTGTAGACCCCTTTTCCAGCAGCATAAAATTTTAACTTTGTGCTGTCTTTTTTTATTGGAAACAACTATAATGATCGACGGTCCTATACTTTGCAGTTGCCTATTCCTCACTCTACATTGGTGAAGAATTCCTTTGTTTATAATGGGAAAAAAATATTTAATCATTTGTCACCAGAAATAAGACAAACACCACAATACAAAAATTTTAGAAATATGACAAAAAATTTTTAGTCAGAAAAGCCTATTATAACTTGAAGGAATTCTTTGAAGTAACAGAAAGCTGAGGCTTCTGTTGCTGCATATATTATAAGTTTCACACAACATTTGTGATTTGTTTTTATTTTATTTTGTGTGTTGGTTTTAATTGTTTTATTGTAATTTTGTTTTTTATGATTTTTTCTGTCTGTTTTTATTGCTTTTGGCCATATTTGTTTCTGTGCAGCTTATGTTAGGTACAGATTAAATAGTTTAAGTCATTTTATATATAATATTTATTTTTTATATATATTTTTTCCTTTTCTTCATTCTTTTTCTCTTAATTTTGTAAATTTATTATAAACCTAAAATTTAACCTTAACTTGATTTAGTCAATAATAATAATGTATTCTAGCCATTTAGTATAATTATTTTTTATGATTTATTTATGCACAAATCTTTTTATGTCTATAATCTTAAGCTACTATCTAGATTAGGCTTTGTCAATGTACTCCTGTATAATGATAATAAAGCTATTTTGAATTTGAATTTGATTTTGGTCAGGATACTTAAGGTATACGAATACGGGACAGTGGTCGTATCGATACATTCAACTTAACGTAACGACCGGCCCGTATCATGCGCACTTCGATATTTTGAAACATGCTAAAATAAAAAAAAAATTGTCTAGGAGAAGAAATAAAATGTGAGGCTTACTTTTTGCCAGTTTAATTTACGTTTTCTTGACTCACTTGACTGGACCCTGCAGATCTGATGACATAAATTTCCGCACATAGCGCCTCCAATAAGGTTTATGTGCAAACAGCAAACTCTGGCAAATAAAAGCGTAAAAACATTTTGATTGGTGCCGCCATATTACTGTCAAATTTAAATTTAAAGTTTAACCGCTGTTTCTACAAAAGACATCACTGCATCACATTCTTTTTGTTTGTCTGTCATACAGGCATATTAGGCCAATAAATTGGCAAGACCCAAATAATTTAGTTTTAAGTTTAGATTATCTTACACCTGCTAATGTCAGGAATATTTTCCATTGGTTAACAAATGTTTTACTTAAATATATACTTAGTTCCTGATTAAATTGATACCTAACTATTTAATTTTTTTTTTATATAGCATTTCTGCGATTTTGTATGACTTAACTGTAGCTGACATTTTAATATTTTAAATGTGTTTTTTATCTATTGTTACCTTGATTGTTACTATTTGAAAATGTGCGCCTTTAGTGTGTAGGTAAATTTTTCTTTTTTACCATATATATATATATATATATAGGTACTACATTTAAAGTTAGTTTCTTTGTATTATGATTTCATAACTGAAATATAAATAATAAATGTTCTACAACTTAGGGCATTTCTGAGAAATGTTTATTGTTTTTATTTTTTGAAATCATATTTTTGTCGTTTTTTTTCTTAGACCTAAGAAAATTTGTCTTTGTTATTTTTCTGTTTGAATGTCAAGGTGAATGCCAAATATTTTTTTATTTTATGTTATCTTATCGCATTTTTACCTTATTTTATCTTATGTTACCATATCTTATTTTATTTCTGTATGAACCCAGCTTTATTCTTATTTTTATGTGGCTGTATAAACCAGAATTATTTCTTATGTTGAGTTTAGCTTTTATTTTCATTTTCCTGTATAAAGCCAGATTAAGGTTTAATGCATAATTCTCAATTCACAACTTAAGTACACATGGAAAAGTTTACAGTAAATAGGTATTCAATATTTAAGTTTGGTAATTATGCAGTATACGGTTTTCTGCCATTTTTGATTTTTTTTGAAAAATTCTTTATGGGGGCACCTTCTAGGGTCCCTAGGACCCCAAATCCGTCTGCGCCGGTTGGTTTTTTTTGTTTTGATTTTTTTTGTTTTTTTTTTTTATTTTTTTTGACTAAAACAAACCAAACCAACACAGTCCAACCCAACCTAATCCAAACCAACCCAAAACAATTAAAAAAACACTTTACAACCCCCCCTGGGCACCCTTTTTTCTCGTTAAAAAAAAAACAAAATCGGGCGCAGGCGGATTTGGGGTCCTAGGGACCCTAGACGGTGCCCCCATAAAGAATTTTTCAAAAAAAATCAAAAATGGCAGAAAACTGTATACTGCATAATTACCTTAAGTTTGTGTTTGTAAATTATAGAGATGTAAATTATCCATTACAAGTAAGTAATTCAGTAAATATACAGGGTACCTAATAAAATATGGAAAGCCAAATAACATGTAATCCCTTATTCTTGATGATTGTGTAAATTAAAATTAAAATGATGTTGGAATGCACGAAGTGTCACTCTAATTGTATTTTCAAAAGGCGTCCAAATAATAATGAGATTTTTGGGTCTATATGTGATTGCTGCAAGAAGCCGTACTGCAGAACTTGTGAGAAGATTTCATCTACAGAAGTTGACAGCTTAGTTTTAAATCAAAGACAATTGCTTTTCTATTGTTCTCAATGCAAATATAAATTGTCTGAGATATTATCCGATCATGAGAACTTACAAATAGCATTGCAGAAGTCCAACGACGACTTGATTACAAAGGATCGGTCTCTGGAAGACCTAAAGACACAAAATAACGACTTGGAATTAGAAATAATTAAATTAAAAAAAGAAATTAATGACATGGATACTTACATTTTAAGATTAAAAAGAGGTTCTCAATCATTTGAAGATCACGCTATGGATGTTGAAAAAAAGCTAGAAGAGAAGATGGAGTACCAAATGAAGATTATTGAGTCGCTTAACAAAGAATTAAAAATTATTAAAGAAGAGAATTTTCTTATGCAAACACAATTATTAGACGCTTATTCAAAAGTAGAGAAATCGAAGGCTGAGCTTAAAGAATTAGAGGAATCTAAAAGAAAATCCACCCTGTGGATAAACACACTGGAAACAGAGTCAAGCATGTTAGCACATGAACTGAGAACTGCTAGGATTCAAAGTAGTGACCTTAAAGAAAAACTTGAATCCACAAATCTTGAAATTTTTGAACTGAAAATGGAAATTCATGATTACAAAAATGAGTTAAACAAATTAAAAATTCCTAAAATTAGTCTCTTCGAAGATCTAACCTCAAACCAAACAAATAAAACTTGCGAGGTAAAGAAAACTCCAGAAACTTCTAAGCGTAACGTAATAATAAATGATTCCAGCACTACTTCACACCCAGTATTGCCAAGACAAAATATAACTGGGAAAAAAGTTTTAATCTTGTGCGATGAACATGTCAGATATCTGAATAGCCATCTGCAAAAACAATTAACTCTACAGAACTTTACTACTGAGATAGTTATTAAACCGGGTGCACAACTAGATAGTGTCTTAAAAGATATTGATAAACTAATTGTAGACTACAATAAGGACGATTTTGTCATTATATCATGTGGTAATAACGATTTTTTAGCAGATAAGGTTCCAAAGATTAAGTTAATTTGGGATTCTATCAAAAACTGTCTCCATACAAACTTCCTTATTCTAGGATGTCACTTTTCAACAGAAAATAAGTTTAATAAAGATAAAATTTCTCTCTTTAATAACAAACTTGAAAACTTTTTAAACAGAATTGATAGGGTCTCAGAAATGAGTTTGGAGTTTATTAATACAAACAATAGGAATGGATATCGTTTTCGTAACTGGCAAATCATTAAGCAAATTTCAAACAAAATTCAAGAGCCTTTGGTTAATACCAATGCTCTAATATTCATTAAAACATCTGAAGACATTCATGTTTGTGAAAAAACTTCAAACTCAGTAGATAGTAGTAGCAGTAGTTGTTATAATGTTAGTAGTAGTCTTGGTAGTAATAGTAGTAGTAGTAGTAGTAGTAGCAGTGGTTTCCAAAATGAGGCTGTTGATAAAGTAAGTGGTAATTCTAGTCCTGCTGATAAAAATAAATCGAAATCACCTGTTCTAGTTAATAACATCAACAATAGTAACAACTTAAATAGTTCTGATATATATATAAGCTCCGAAAACCCACTTAATTTTTTAGATCCATCCCTCCTGTAAGGGAGGATTTAGATAATATAAACCTGTCCGTCATACTACAGAACATAAGATCTCTGAGACATAAATGTAATGATTTATATTTATTTTTAGAATCAAAAAATTTTCCGGATATTGTTTTGGTGACTGAACACTGGTTGCACCCAGACGAGTGCTTTAGTATCCCGAATTACCAGGTTGTTGCATTATCTTGTAGAGAAAGCTCACTTCATGGTGGAACCTTAATATTATCCAAACAATCGTATGACTTTATTAAAGTAGATAGTTTTGATTATTTGAAAACTGATAAAAGCTTTGAATTTTCTATGTCACATTGTAAAAAGTTTAATCTCTATGTTCTTTGCATTTACCGATCACCATCTTCAAATATCAAAGACTTTTTAAATAAGCTGGATTCGTTACTGTGTGAGATTCCGCAAAACTCAAAAGTTATTCTTGCGGGAGACTTCAACATTGACTTCGTAGAAAAAAATCAAATTAATACTACCATGTTAACCAATATGATAAATGCCTATGGTCTGTCGATGCATGTGAGGTCTCCAACAAGAATAACTGAATCTACCTCTTCCATAATTGATTACATGTGCTCGAATCTTGATGAGGTATTGTGTGATGTTCTACACTCAGGCTTATCTGACCATGAAGCAGTTAGCTCTGTTTTTGTACTAAAATCAGCTACCGTCAAACCAAAAGGGTTACAAAAAAGAATATATAGTAAAAATGCCTATAATCTATTTCAAAATCTTTGTAGTGCTGTAAATTGGGGAGGAATATGTCAATCTCTGGATCCTATTGCTGCGTTTCATTCTGTTCTGATTAGTAGTTTTAATCGTGCATTTCCATTACGATGGGTAAAACAAAAACAAAAAAATACAAAGCATTGGATAACTACAGGCCTGAAAAATTCTGCAAGCAATCTTAGATCATTAAATTATCTTAAGAAATTCTTCAAAATAGATTGGTTTACCGAGTATTGTAGTAAGTATAGAAGTATACATAAGAAACTTATAGATGCTGCGAAAAAGAAATATTACAGTGAGAAATTTTTTAGGTCAAATAATAGGCAAAAAGAAAGTTGGAAAATTGTTAACAATCTTCGCAACAAAATTTCCCAGTCCTCAGACCTTAATGTTGATGTCAACACTTTAAATAATTTTTACTGCAGCGTAGCTGATAATTTAACAAAAAATCTTCCAATGGCTGTCGATCCCCTTACTTACCTTAATAATAATATTTTAGTCCCTAATTCCTTTCAATTTTCACCTGTGGAACCTTCGGAGCTTTTGGAGGCTTTAAAGGAAATTAAAAATAAAAAATCGACAGGTGAGGATGAGGTGTCGGCGGCGGTGCTGTTAAAATTGCCTCAGGATGCTCTTGTTGCACTGTGTGCAGCGATTGACGGTTCTTTTGCGGTAGGCTATTTTCCGGTTTGTTTGAAAACAGCAATTGTTATACCATTACATAAGGGTGGTGCTACTGATATCCCTTCTAATTTCCGGCCAATTTCCCTCTTGTCAACGCTTTCCAAGGTTGTCGAGAAAGTGGTAAAGAAATGGATGTGGATCTTTTTAACGAAACATAAAATAATTACAACCAAACAATATGGATTTCAATCATCCAAAAATACACATGACGCTATTTTCGACTTCTTGGATGGAGCTTACAACACATTAAACAAGGAAGAGGCTGTTGCGGCGGTGTTCTGTGATTTATCGAAGGCGTTTGACTGCGTGGATCACGGAATACTGCTGGGAAAGCTAGAGCGTTATGGTTTTAGAGGTAATGTGTTATCTTGGTTTCGATCTTACTTAAGCTTCCGAACACAGTCTGTCAGAAATGGAGAATCCAAGTCTGCACACGTAAATATAACCTGTGGTGTACCTCAAGGGTCGGTTTTAGGGCCACTTCTATTTATCATTTATATTAATGATATAGTAAATCTTCCGATATATGGTACATTCACACTTTTCGCTGACGATACATCCGTCTTATGGCATCACAAAGATATCAACATTCTTAAGAATCAAATATCAGAAGATCTTTTAAAAATAAAAGAATGGTGCGATGCTAATCGATTGTGCTTTAATATTGACAAAACAAACATTATAGGTTTCAAGTGCGACATGCAGAATATCAATTTTGGTGATAATCCTCTACAAGATAAAAATGTAACTAAGTTCTTAGGCCTTCATATAGACGACCAGCTCAGATTTGAGGATCATATTTTAAAACTAAGCAAAAAGCTTTCGTCTGGGTGTTTTGCCATCAGATGTGTCAATGTTGAACTAGGTAAGGATATGGCTAGAAACGTGTATTTCGCTTTATTTGAATCACACCTAAGATATGGTATCCCATTTTGGGGTACAGCTAATCAAAGCCTTTTAAATATTCTCCTTATTCTTCAAAAAAAAGCAGTCCGTTTCATGGCCAATATCAGACAAAGAGAGTCTTGTAAGCCACACTTTATCAAACTCAAAATTTTAACATTAACATCACTGTTTATAATTGAAACTGCCACACTGGTATTTAGGAATTATGAGAGTATCCGTGGAACAGCAGATCTTCAACGACAAACAAGGCAAAACATGAACTTACCTTTACCAATTCCCAAAAGTTCTCTGACTAAAAAATCATTAATCTACGAAGGTCGTAAAATTTTTAACCATCTTCCTAGTTATCTCAAAGAACTAAATACAGTTAGACGGTTTAGAAAAGCATTAAAAAGAGAACTACTTAATAGGCCATACTACTGCCTAAGTGAATTTTTTGCAGATAGGGGGGCCGGTGCACTATCCGGACACACGATTTTTCAAAAACAAAAACTTTGTGCGTAAAATAGGCCTCCTAAATAGTGTTTTTCAAAAAAAAAATTTGCGGGTTATCCAGTATTTTTTGAGAAAATAAATAAAAAAACCATAAAAAAGAGCGCCCTAACCTCACTCTTTACTTAATTTTTGGCTCCTTCTTCTTCTTCTTACTTGATCAAAACCATACCTGCCAATATCCATGCCCTGATATTTTTACAATGTTGCCACATTTCTAGAAAATAATAAAAATTAAGGAAAAGGAACAAAAATATTAACTTTTTGACTCCTCTACAAATTTATAAAAAAACAAATAATAATCAAGCCAACCAACCATAACTAACCCTACCCAACTAACCTGGCCCAACCCAACCCAGAGCCTAACCTGATTTCTTTTGGCTCCCATACAAATTTATAAAAAAACAAATAATAACCAACCCAACCAAACAAAACTAACCCTAACCAACCAACCCGGCCCAACCCAACCCAGAGCCTAACCTGATTTCTTCCCCAAAAAAAATCCTGCTGGTACCTGAGATTTGGCATCATCGCATTTCTGAAAAATGGCCCAATAGCCAGTATGACCCTAGTTTTGTTGGTTATGCCTGGATTTTACATGAAAAACGTCTTTTTAATTAAAAAACAGCTGTTTTTTTCGTTTTTCCGCTCCTAAATAAATTTAAAAACCTCTAAATTACTGTTTTCAAAAAGAATCGTCTTGAAAAAACGTCCCGTTTTTGTGTCCGGATAGTGCACCAGAGCCCAGATAGGTTTTAGAATAGTTTAATAGTACATAGGTACCAAAATTGTTCTCTGTTTTGTTATTTTTCATAACTAAATAAATTTTAATTGTTTTGTTTGTGTTCTTCTATTACGTCATGTTGCTTATTGTTCTTGTTTTAAACTTTTAAAATCTGTAATGTTATCTATAAGTTTGTTGTATAGATTTAAGATTAGTACAATAATAACCAAAGAAAAACAAACCTAAAATAATTTTACTTATATCTTTTACCATTTGATATTGTTATTTTACATTTTATATTACTGTTTTAATATTGACATTTTACTTTTATATTAACTTTTAGCCAGCTTTGTCAATAGGATTTCTATTCTGGACAATAAAGTATTTTTTGATTTGATTTGAAGTTGGTAGGTAAATCTGGAAGGATATTGCATAAAAATAAAAATCATTTGTGACAAAAGGTACCTTCTTTTTGCTGATCGGTAGTGGCTGGCACATGTTTCTTAACAAATTTCTCCATATTTTCCAACGAACATAATATAAATAAACTACAAAACCAAGTATTTTCACAAAACAAAAAATGAGAACAAACTTTGCCAAAAGCTTTTCCCCGATATCTTCCTTTGTAAAAAGGGATCCAGGGCATTTTTTTAGGGTTTTTCGATTTACAATTGGTTCCGGTTCTGGCACCGAAGTAAAAATAAAACTTCCGTGGGTTCAGGTTCAAACAGCCGGAAACGGTCCTTCCGATATAAAACAATGACGCCCCTGTGCACACAAACGCGTGCCCACCCTGATTCAAAAACGAACCATGTGACTCGACATATATTTCCAATGGTTTTAAATGTAGACTCATATGATGCCATGCGTGGGTACGCAAGGGCTATTTGTAATGTGTCCTTTAAATATAGTTTATTTAACAACAAGTGCGAAAAAGACAAAAACTACTCATCTCTTTCTCTCTCGTTTGTTAATGGACGTTTTAGTTAAAATGCACACATAAAAATAATAGGGACTTATTGGACGTACATTTTCGTGTTCCCTTATTAAGGAAAATTGACATTTGACATCTGAGCATGCGCGTGACCTGCGTTTTTATTAAGCGAACCGTAATAAAATACGGTATTCCCTTAATACGGTAGAGTCCGTCCCTTATGTTTAAACATAACCTCAATTTGCACGAGTAATAGTGATGGTTGGTTTGTTTTTCCACACGACGTTTTAATATTCTTTGCATTTTTAGTTTTTTGTTTATGAACAAAAACAGTCTTGTGGATTTTTAAAATTTATGTGAATAAATCGGAGAAATTTATAAGGTTAGAAATTTTAGGTTAGGAATAAGAAAAAGTAATGCGAATAACACTTTTATTTTAAGTATGGTTAAGGTTCTACACTTTTTCTGGCAAAACCTTATAGAGGAGGGACTTATTGGGTGTACATTTTCGCGTTCTCTTATTAAGGAAAATTGACATTTGACATCTAAGCATGCGCGTGAGCTGCGTTATTAAGTGAACCGTAATAAAATATGGCTGGTGTTCCCTTAATTCGGTACAGTTACCGTACGTCCCTTATCTTTAAACATAAACTCAATTAGCACGGATAGTAGTGATGGTGTTTCTCATCTCTAAATTTTTTTACAAGTGACAGTTTTTAAGGTATTCCAAAAACTCTGGTAAAATCGATGCGTGGTAGTGGTAGTGGTTGTTAAACACTACCACAGCGGCTGTGAAAGTTTTAAGTGTTCCAAAATTTGCCTAATTGCCACAACGGAATGACGTTTAGCTTTTGCGCAGACGCAGTAATTACCACAACCACTACAAAGTGTCAAATAAGCGTTCCAAAATATCCCTATTGTCAGTTGTCCAATGGAACAATAAAACTGAGAAAGTGCACCCCAATGGAACAGGTGCACCGAATGAGTTGTGCACTAATTTTACCAAAGGAATACGCTATGACTTGGTGCTGTCAAAAAATTTCGTCTGTGCAGTCCATGTGCAGATTGAATGGAACATGGAAAAAGCTGCAACCAAACCAGAACACTCGTTTCACGTAAACACTTAACTCAATGTATATAAAAGTAGCTTAGGACCATTGAAAAACTCTTTTGAGGTTGATTAGTGTGTTTTGACTTAAAATATAAAGGTGGTAAAAAGTTTTCGGTGCGCCGCGAGCCCTCAGAGGCGGTGCGGAAAAAGTTGCACTTGCAAAACCGAAATTATCAGTTTTCCAATGGAATATGAAAACTTAAAAAATGCACCTCAATGGAACAGCAGTACCGACTCAGTTGTGCACTAGTGGCGCACCGGTTTTACCAATGGGAACCGCTATAAGTCGGTGCTAGTAGAACAACTGTGTCTCTTTATTGAAAGCATAAACAACCACGCTGACGTTGACATTTATTTTTGCAACCAGTTTCTTTTCTTGTTATTTTTTTTAGAAAAAATTGGAATTGAGGTAATTTTTAATTTTTTCGACTGAATTATATATTTTTCCGTTTTTGTTTGCGTCCTCCGTTGGCCTCGGGAAATAAATTTACGGAATTTTTGATTATCGGTTAACGCCGTTCGTTTTTTTGCGCTGGGCGACGTTCGCCGTGTCGAATGTGGTACAAAAGTTTATAATTTTAAAAATCGAAATGATAACGGCGGACGACGGTAGAGTCAACGCGAACGCAGACGGCAATGTAAAGTTTATAATTTGAAATTCTTTTGGAAACAATTTTTGAAATATTTTAAATGACATTCAACTTCTTTACTTCTTTACTTTACTTTCTTTGTTACAGAAAAATCCTGGCAAACTTTTTAAGACCCAACCTGGCCAACAAGTGTTTACAAACTATAAGGTGCACTATGTCCCAGAAAGTAGTATTAGAACGTATTAAGCTAAATGCTGAAACCACCAAGCAGACTTTAAATGAACTTAAAAGTGAGGTATGTAGTTGGAGAAATTTGAGTTACCAACTCAATATAGTCAAGTTATGCATAATAGTCTTTACTTTTAGCTGGAAATTGTTAACAAGGAATATAATAACATATTAGCTCAACAGCTCAGAGCAGAAAATGAGAAACTCTTAGCAGCAGTTGAACATGCCAAACACAGACTTGTTCAATTGGAAATTAAAAATGGATGCAAACAAATACCCATTCCTAATCAAAAACCTGTTTTAACTGTTACAAAAAATGTCCAATTACATACCCAGGTACCTAAACAACAAGCAGATGAAAATACTGATGCTAAGCACAAGAAGGAAAAAAAAGCTAAAGAGAAAAAACCTGTAGAATCAGAATTGCCAGTCGATATTGGCCGTCTTGATTTTAGAATTGGAAAAATTGAACATGTTGAAAGGCATCCAGATGCAGATTCTTTGTATGTTTTAAAAATAGACTGTGGTGAGGATAAACCAAGAACTGTGTGTTCTGGTTTAGTAAAGTATATTCCTATTGAGGAGTTGCAAGATAGATCAGTTATGCTTTTATGTAACTTGAAACCTGTTAAGGTATGTACCACTAAAAATATGAAATTCTTATATTTAGTTTTAGGTGTTTTTTTTAACGCATTCTGAGCTTTAAGCACTTGATATAATTTTTAGTCATCCATACATAGGATGGAAATATTGGGATCAGCAGAAAAAGATTTTTTATTTTCACTAAAATGAGTTATTTTGGTCGAAAAAGACCTAAATACAAAATTTTGGGATGGTGTCTGTCTGTAACACAATAACTGTCAAAAAAATTGTAACTCATGGACTATAGCAGCTAGTGATACGTGGTTTTTATATAAGATAGATCATTGCATTTTGAAGAAAAATTTTTTTTTTTTTTTTAAAGATATTACAGATGGCTAAATTGCATTTATTTATTGTATTGAGGAAAAGACACATTTTTTAGATGCGTGGAATCACCTCAGAAGCCATGGTTATGTGTGCCAGTTCAGAACAAGGAGTTGAAGTTCTACTGCCACCAAAAGACTGCCGACCAGGTGATTTGGTTGAATGTGATGGATACTTACGTAAACCAGATGCTGTCTTGAACCCCAAAAAGAAAATTTTTGAAACTGTTGCTCTTGATTTGCACACCAATGATAAAGGGGAGGCTTGCTATAAAAGCGCGCCACTTACAGTGCCTAGCAAAGGAGTTTTTGTGTCAAAGTCTCTAAAAAATGTTCCAGTAAAATAGAATAATATTTTAAGTTATATCTTGTAGAACCCTATGTCTATAGCAAATGTTTGTACTAGCTAACTTATTAACGTAAATAAAATTTAAAAATTGTAAATCTCAGAAATAGCTTTTTTATATATTTTTATTTATTTTCATCAAAAAATCTATAAAAAAGAAGTTAAAAAACCTCCAAATCAGTTACTTCAACCGAAAGGAAACTAAAAAACAATCTATCAGAATCTATGTTACAATTAATCTGGGACCAATTAAAGAGAACATGAATTATTTTTGAGGATGAGAGTTTTAAACATAAAAAGTGAATAAACATTTTTTTTTATACCTTCATCAAGAACATGATTTTGGTAACTGTCTGCAGAAAACTAAAGCATGGCTTTTTGGTTACTGATGCAAAAACTTTTTTTGATCACGGATGCAAAAAAACTTGTCCGTTTTTTTGCATCTGTGATCAAATTAAAGAGAAATAGCGTAATATTCTTGCCTAAAAATTAAGTCATTTCCGCCAGTTTTCAGTACTTACGACAAAATAATTTAAAAAGTCAAAAATATTAAACTGTCAAAGATTAAAATGTCGCAACAATGAACGTCACCCAGTAAACCGCACTGTTATTTCATTTACCAGCCACCTTAATTTATAGTTTAAAGATGGTGTGTTGCGAGAAGTGCTCTTCGTTCGAGATTTTTAAAAGTATTTTCCTGTTTTTCTTGGACTTTTTGATAAAGGTATTAAAAAAATAGTGTTAACAACTCGCGGCTAAACTGTGCTTTTTTACTCGCGTTTTTAAATACCTCGCTGCGCTCGTTATTTAAACCAACGCTTGTAAAAAAAGGGCTATTTTAGCCACTAGTTGTTAAAACTACTATTTTATAAGGTTTAAAGGGACATCTATGATTTAATTTTTGTATGAAATTTAAAGAAGCTGAAAACACAAAAAAAGCAGTATGACAACAAAGTTTTTATTAATGTCTATATATTTTAAATTATGTTTCTTACATTAAGACAAGATTATAAAGCCCTAACAATTAAAAAATACATATTCCTAATTTATTTACAAAACCATTAGCCTTGGAGCAATATTCATTGACATCAATTCTTGGAACAATAGTTTTGCAGCATAAGGAAGCTTAACTTGAGAGATTTGTGTCTTATTCTTACAACCTTTGCATTCAAATGTGTTGTTTCTCATGTTCGCAATAGCAATTAGACCACATAAATTGCAAACATGTATTCTGTATGGATCAGAGACCTCAAACAGCCTTTCTCTTAAGAATTGAGCAGCTCCATGGGAAATTTGACAATCTCGCTCCATCTCTCCAAAACGCAACCCACCATCTCTCGCCCTACCTTCCATAGGTTGTCTTACCAAAATTTGTACAGGACCTCTAGCTCTAGAATGGATTTTGTCATCTACCATGTGCTTTAGTCTCTGATAGTAGGTTGGACCCAAGAATATCTGGGCATTAATTTTTCTGCCAGTATGACCATTGTACATCACTTCATTGCCTCTTAGCTGATAACCATATTCTTGCAAGAGAGTGGAAATTTTCTGTACATTAACAGCATCATTAAAGGGAGTAGCATCACCAATTTCACCTTTGTTGGATGATACCTTGCCTTGGATACATTCAATCAAATGTCCAATTGTCATACGAGATGGGATGGCATGTGGATTAATAATAATATCGGGAGTGAGACCTTCACAGGTAAAGATCATATCTTCTTGACGGTACTGAATTCCACAGGTACCTTTCTGCCCATGACGGGAGGCAAACTTGTCTCCAATCTGGGGTATTCTAACTGATCTTACCCTGATTTTACAAAACTTGTAACCTTCAGAGTTAAGGGTCAACATTACTTGATCGACTACTCCAGTTTCACTGTTACGAAGAAAGGTGGAGGCATCTCTTTTAGTGTATCTTTTGGTGGTTCCCTCTAACTCATCATCATTTTCAGGCAATGTCATTGTTTTTCCTATGACTACATCATCACCTGACACCCTGATGCCAGGGGAGATAATTCCATCATCATCCAATTTGTCATACAGAGCATTTCTCATTCCTTGACAGGTTTGTCTAGTTGGTTTTTCAAACTGCTCTTCTTGATCACCAATTCGTTTGTTTTCAGCATCTTTGTAAGAACGGTAGAAAACTGATCTAAAGAAGCCTCTTTCCACAGCAGAGGCATTCAAAATGACAGAATCTTCTTGGTTGTAACCAGTATAGCAGGCAATTGCTACAATACTATTGATACCTGCTGGTAATTCTCTGAAACGTAGATATTCCATAGATCTTGTTGTTACCAATGGTTTATGGGGGTAGTACAGAACATGGGCTAGTGTGTCCATCCGGACATGGAAGTTGGTAATGTAAACACCCATAGCTTGTTTACCCATCGCACTTTGATAGGTGTTCCTAGGACTCTGGTTGTGGTCAGGGAATGGTATAATAGAAGCACACACACCCAAGATCATAGCTGGATGAATTTCACAATGGGTGTATGTTGTACAGTAGGCATATTCTTTTTCTTGTCTCAAATCATCTGGCGACATTGCAATCATAACTGTTTCTTCTTCTAAGGTATCAATATATTCCACAACACCTGATGCTACCAACATTTGCCACCCATAGTTGTTGTATTCTTTTTCTTTTAAGTTATCAATGTGTTTCTTTTTTAGTAAAAGCTGGCCATTTTCAACAATTAGCAGGGGCCTACAGATTCTTCCTGCATCTGTGTAAATTCTGATTTCTCTGTCTCTAATATCCCTAACCATTGACACTTCAGATACAATAATGTCCATTTGACGTCTTAGTTTTCTTAATGTGGCCATAAGTTGTTCCGGGTCTCTATGGATTCCCACCCAGCATCCATTTACAAAGATCTTTGTAGCATTTGCAATAGCAGAGGGTGCAATTTCCTCCAAATTTTCCATGGACCATTCTTCCAAGAACTCAAGAATAGGTGAGGGTTGGGAACCAACAGAAATGTAAGCCATCAGTGCTAAATTTTTTACCAAACCTACAGCAGCCCCCTCTGGTGTTTCAGCAGGGCATATCATACCCCACAATGTGTTGTGCAACTGGCGAGGCTTGGCCAATTTTCCATCTCTTCCAATTGGAGAATTAACACGTCTTAAATGAGAGAGTGTAGAAGCAAAAGTCAGTCTGTTCAATACCTGAGAGACACCAGCTCTGGCTTGATGGGCTTTCTTTTGATCACCCCAATTTCCTGTAGCAAGTGAATATCTTAACCCATCAGTGATCAGTTTAGTTTTAATGGCCAAGTCCAAGTTAAAATCTTTTCCTCTGTCAATGAATTTCTGTGCATACATTCTTACTTCTTTCATTAGATTCTTAAACAAACCTCTGAACAGGAAAGCCAGTAGAGGACCAGCCAAATCCAAACGTTTGTTACCATAGTGATCTCTGTCATCTAATTCTCTTCTGCCTAAGGCAGCTAACAATAACCTATGGACCATGTAACCCAAGAAATATGCTTTTTTGGTTTCACAAAAGTCTGATACACCAACATGTGGTAACATTTCTTTTTGCAAAATTTCTCTTGCATATTTAATTCTTCGTTCTTTGGTTACACCAGGTCTAGCACCCCTTGAACCAATAAAATTAAGAGCAACATTTTGTTCTTGAATTACAAAAGCTTCATCTAAAGAAGGTTTTACCATCTCCATCATCTCGGGGTCTTCAAAATCATAAATAATGTGTTCTAAAATATCTCTATCTGCTACAAAACCCAAGGCTCGGAAAACAATCATGATTGGGATTTCTTGTTTGATGTAAGGTAAAATAGCCACAATTCTTTGACCAATAGCTGCTTTTTTAATAGCCTGACCACCTTTAGCCATCATGTTAACCCAGAGTGTAGAGGTTGGACGAGAGCTGTGCTCAAGACAAGAACGAATTTCTGATTTATAGGCATACTTTCCATCTTTCATTGAAAACACGTACACAGTGTTTGTGGCCATTTTTTCTTGGGCAATTAATACTTTTTCTGATCCATTGATGATAAAGTAACCCCCTGGATCCAATGGGCACTCATTTAATTCTGTTAAATCACGATCTGTTAGACCACTCAATAGACAATAGGTGGATCTTAACATAATAGGAATTTTGCCAATGAAAGTTTTTTGGTGTTGAGTTTCAATTGGATCCTCATTTTCTTTTAAGATGGTTTTAGTTATATCAACATAAAGAGGAGCAGAGTATGTTAAGTTCCTTAACCTTGCTTCATTAGGCATCATAGGGGACGGTGCACCATCTTTCTCCCAGTGCGTAGGCTTGGATAAATAGATTTGTTCAAATTTAAGGATAAAGCGTGGTGGGACTTCTAGTTCTGCAGTATTGTGCTGTGCCTCAGCTTGCAATTCAATAGCAGGTGAGTCCTCCACAATACGCTGGACAGACATCTGAATAAATTCATCGAAAGAGTCAAGCTGTTGTCTTACCAGGCCTTTTTCATCAAAGTAGGCGTTGATGACAATCCAACAGGCTTCCTGCCACAGCTCAGAGCTGATTTCCTCTGTCTCATCTTCCTCAAATTGGTCGTAATCTTGCTCGTACATTTTGGACCGGCTTCTTTTTACTTTACTAGTTAAATTAACTTTTGGCTTAACATTTGTCTTTCAAATTGCTCTTTTTACTATTAAAAACGTAAAAAACAAAAGAGCAACAAAAATTATTCTGGTGCTAGTTTGACAGGTGACACAACCTTCAAAGTGAACCAAAGAAAAATACCAATAATTGGTATTTTTCTTTGAAGGGAACGAGATGCTAAAAGTCAATCATGGCTCCTTGATGT
Source organism: Oxystoma pomonae (assembly GCA_963921995.1). Lineage (NCBI taxonomy): Eukaryota > Metazoa > Arthropoda > Insecta > Coleoptera > Brentidae > Oxystoma > Oxystoma pomonae. Next base: position 96,308,011 of record OY998165.1, read on the forward strand.
GTGGTGTTTTAAAACCTTAGATCAAATTTTAGACCCATTTTTTTGTTTTTGTTCAAAGGAAACAGATTTTTCAGCGATTTTTAATTCAATTTAATTTAACACGACCCACCTCAGTAAATCAATAGCGAAAACGAGCCCCGCTTGACTTTTAACAAAAAAATGAAATTTGGACAACGAAAAAAAACTCGGTAGAGCTTTCACAAAAGAAAGTCATTTCTTTCTTTAAAAAGATTTTCGATTTATAATTGGTCCTGGTTCTGGTTGAATCGGAACCGGTCATTTCGATTTAAAACAATGACGTCACAGTTGCAACCCCAGCTGTTTTCTTTTTGTAGCGGTTACGGTTAACCTTGTCCTAAAATTTCCCAGAAGTATAAGCAAAATAGGGAGACCTCGATTGTGTAATATCTTCGAATATTGTTTAAATTTACAGATAATTGCTTATGCTTACATGTGTATATAATAAAAAGTTTTTAATTGTTATGAATTTCCGGATTACTTAAATTTTCACATCAAAAATGCTATGACGTCATCTACTAGTGGACATGAATAGAAAAAATGGACGTCGATAGCACATCCTGTGAAGATCCATACCTTGAGAACCGCAACCATTCTGAACTGGCAAAATAGGCTGGTTCCGATTCTCAACGTATCGAACATGACAGGATGCGCTGTCTACATCGATTTTTTCTGTTCATGTCAGCTAATAGATGACGTCATAGCATTTTTAATATGAAAATTTAAGTATAATCCGGAAATCCATAATAATCCATAATCAATACAGTTGCGGCCAATTACAAAATATAACTGTATCTGACAACTATAGAGGGCACCTTCTTAGTCGCAAAATAGTTAGGTTTTCAGTAAACCAAGAAATGATTATTGCCGTCATACTGTTTTCTTTTCTGTTTTCTAATTTGCGCCGCTACGCCATTTGTGGAAATCGTTAAAAAATCTTGCTTTTTGGCTAGATTTTGATGATTTTTTAGTTAGTTTTAGTAATTTTTAAGTATTCGTTTAGACCGACTTTAAAATACATTTAAAGCATTTTAAAAATTTTCACTATTTAAATAAAAAAATAATATAGCAAAAAATACGAAGGATTGAAGGTCCGTTTATTTTTTAATGCTAAAATATCCATTTTTGACGGAAAACTAAGGTGCGTACCACTTTAATGTTATAAATTAACTGTAAGTTACCTGGCTACGTATTTTAGAATTATTGATAAATGACGTTTTGAAATTAGTCCATTTGAGTAATATATCAATAAAAAATTATCCAGAGGGTAATTCAGTCGTAGTCGCTTCGGTGACGGTGTGTAAACGTTGCACGCAACTCTAGTCACAGGCAACGTCAAAACAACTCAAAATATCTCCGCCAAATTGGTGCAAAAGCGAGTTGCTAGAACGTTCATACGTCGTTTTCACGCAACGTTAATCCGCCTTTGGCAACGCTGCCCATATCCACCATTAAATACTCTTATCAGGGCTAGCTAATTGGAATTAACTTGCTAATCGCGGCTAAACAAATTTACCTATCCACCAACTTTTTTTATGAAATAATTACCTAATCAGGGTTAAGTAACTCGATTTAAAAAAAGAGCTGGCTGGCAACGCAGCATATTTGGTGTGTATCTATTGGTAACACTGGATATGTCAAAAAATTTTTGATGTAAAAGGTTATCTTCTCTGTATACTTTTTAATTTTCTTTCAGTTTTTGTTTATTTATTTTTTAAACCTATCTGAAAATACGTGCCCCAGTTGTTGCGCCTGAAACTCAAGTTAAACGGAGATGGCCGAATCGGTGCTGTTTGGAGCTGATCAGTTTGTTGTCGCCAGCATTATTTACAATAATTAACTGCTCATTTTCAGTCGTGTAGTGTAAAAAAGTGCATTTGCCGAAAGTTTGATTTTTCACACAGTGTGTGGTAAACAAAAGTAGGCATTAAATTGCTGGATGCATATAACTATGAAATACTATAATGGCCCAAGGATTGCAAAATGTGTATATAAATGGCCTTTTCAAAAATAAATTCTTTACAACGAAGTCAACATAGTGACTTTTGAGTGAAGTTAAAGTAAAAGTGCCTTAAATTTTATCAGCCCAACAAGTCGTTACAAATAAATAAAAAAATATAGTTTAGACAGTTCGTTAATATGAATTTTTATGTGATATGATATGTATGGGAGAATTATCAGGAGGAAAAACTATTAGCCATCTTGTGACTGAATTACATGTTTAAAAATATTTGTTATGTTTATTTTTTAATTTTTTTAAAGTCACTTTCAGTATTTGTATAGTTTTAGAATAGGATACTTATTTCCTTGTATTACTTGACAGGTCCCTATTGCAAAATCTACTTAAAAAATGTTTAATAAAGCAAGACTGCCAAAATTAAATCTATCTGAGGCACCACATCACTGTTTACTGCAACAACAGCATTATGGTAGGCGCTGCAATGGGGATTTTTACTTGAGGAGGAGCACAACCCACTTTTGTTAATAAAATGTCAAAAAAGTTTGTTTCCAGTTATCACCGACCTAGAAGGTCTGTCAGTAATAATAATGTTTGTTAATTTTTAGATATATTGAGTACCTTATAATTAATATGCAATGCAATATCTAACTGGCCAATGTGATTTATTTAAGCATGTCTATGTGCAATAGTTTTCTGCATTTGTCCTTGTTTTATTAATGTATTTATTTGGTTTTTAGATAAATAAAACATCTACTTCACTTTTAATTGTATCTGTTTTTATTTTATGAAAATTATTAACTACAAACGTCAATCAACACTTAAATAAAAGGTGAAACAAATAAAAAAAACTTAAAAGAAGCTTATGAAAGTGAAATAAGTCTGAATTCTGAAAACTTTTTGAGCCGAAACCTTCTAAAGAACCCCCTGTTGTCCATAGTCTCAAGATAATTTGGTCTCTCGTTCCATCGCTTTGGAAGTCGATCATTGATTATGTCCAATACATCCAAATCGTTATGATACAATATATCTTCCATATGAAAAAAAAAAACAATTCAACAAATCAAACTGGAAATCAAAATAAACAGAAAACATAACCAACAAAATGCATATGACAGCGACTTAAATTAAATTAATCGCCCAGCATCGGCCGGGTTGGTAAACGGCGCGAATAACGCAAAAATTTTGTTGGTGGATACCGAATTTACTCGCTAACCGCAATTAAAAGTTAATTCGAGAAAAAATGCGTTGGTGGATACGGGCATTTTTTAAAACGTCGACAAAATGTTCATTGGGTAGGTCATTATTCGTTAGAGACTGCTGTTGTTGTTTCCGTTTGACTGAAATTGCGCTAAAATGGTCATGTGGCTAGGTTTTCTCACTTTTTCTTCCAAACTGCAACAGCAACAAATTTTATTTTGCTGCAACAAATTAGTATATATTAGTCAGGATCTATCGAATGACATACGATATACGTTGTAGGCTCCTGGTTAGTTAACGAGAAATTGCGCTAAAAAGGTCACCTGACCATTCACTTCTTTTTTTCCCAAACAGCATCAACAGCAATAAAATTGCAGTATCAGTCAGGATCTCTCGAATGACATTCGAAACGTACGTCGTGCCTCTAATGATTAGTGTTTTTTGTTCATAAAAAAATTTCAAAACATTTTTTCTAATATTTTATTTTTGAATACTGTCACTGAGCACCATATTTTGGCATATAAATCAATTTTGTGACATAAATCAAACAGAATATATCGGTAGTTCCCACAGCTTAGTAGTTAAGCTAAGGAAACCACGTTTTCTCGGGAACATCTGCAGCAACAAATTTTATTTTACCGCAAAAAAATAGCAACATAAGCAACAAATAGTGGCATCAAAATATTTTGAACCCCTTAACTGGTTCCTCTAGCTCAAACGACCTCTCTTTCCAACCAGTTATTGATTTAAAAATCGCTATAATATTCGGTCCCCATCGTGCGACCTTTTCTATAAAGCTAATTAATACCCCCGTAACACTCAATATCGAGTGCAAGTCACTAATGCCTTAAGCCCCTAACACACCAACGCGTGCCCACCCTGCTTCAAAAAACAAACCATATGTGTAACCGTAATGTAACGAGACCACGGATGTAATCCGTGGACCAGACATCGATTTCCACTTGTTTTATAGCGTATTCTTTTGCGCGTTGTGAGGTAGCTAACGCCACGTTATTTTTAAGACGGTGAAAAGAAACCAAGTTTCTGGATCCTTTTTAGTGGATCGCGGGTAAAACAATTAATGTTTATAACAAAATACAAGAATAAAAGCAATAGAAAAAGAACACTAAAATCGGAGATGAGCCCCCAAATTAATAATAAAATGGCCTACCTTATTTGGCGTCAGAAATGATAAGGGAGTCGGCACCTCGAGCGCTCAGCTGCCTACTCTCTCCGTCGCTTATGGAGAGTGGGGGTTTACCATCGCACGATTTATAGCGATCGCGCGCGGGATTGACCAAAAACTAAAACCCAAGGGCTCAACTTTCATGTATCGTACTTAATAATAACAAGTAAATTAATAATTAACATTATCCAGTTGATTATTGGTAAAAATATGACAAAAAATTTTATTTATGTCGGAATAAAAAAAAAATAAATAAAAATAAATAATTCTATATGGAAAGGTTCCAACAATTTACTTAAAAGTGAACAGACGGCATTTTTAGTTTTTGCACGCCGCCTTTGATTTGTTTATGATCGACTTTATACCGAATTTATTATTATAAAGATTTTTGTTTTTTATGATAAATTTTAATTATTGTTAATCTTTAAAAACTCAAAAACACAACAGAGAAAAGAGAGGTTATGATACATGCAAATCAGAGTTTTACATTTCTTACGAAATTCTAGTCAAAGAAAATGATTAACCAAAATTGGAACTTATCTTTACAATTAAAAAGAATACAGAATATATTTGCATTCAAAAATCAATTTAAATTTTTTGTTTTTCTACTTATAGTTTTACTGTCGGCAACCATGTCAATTATAAGGGATACGGTATTCTCCGGCTGGTAAAGTCAAACTTTATGGGTTAGTAAGGCATTTCGTTATTACCTCGTAACTGCGCATGCCCGAAATAAGCGATAAAATAAATGGGCATCAAAATTATAGGTGCAAAAGGTCTCTATTAAGAGGACGGTGTAGCGTGTGATCCATATATTGATAGTGGAGCACTTTAAAGATTCCTAGCCCCGACAAAGGGGTTTAGGTCTAAATTCCTCTAGAAAAAGAATACTGCCTTCCTAGGGGGTGCTCATCAGACCGGTTTGGCGAATGGGTAGGCGGGGAATGAGCCAAAATAGATGTCGAGTAGGTCGCAGTGGAGGGAGCTGTAAATTGTACCACTCATAACAAACCACAGACCATATGCACCATTTTCCCTGGTAATCATGATTCGCTAACCATTATTAAACTACTAATCATGATTTGTTAACTTCCGTTAACCAAATCTGAGTGAGGACGAAGTAAACGGATTTAATCGAAATAAGGGAACGCAACTTATAACTCTGCTTTCCTTAAACTCTGGATAAATAAATCCATCTTAAAAATGATCTGGAACGGTGATTGGGCACAGCAGGACCGAACGTGAAGAAACAGCACAGTCGGCTCCGCCAAGTATAAATTAAAAGAACACGCGTGTTCATTTTTACCTCAACAGCAAGCATAAACAAAATATCCTCTGTGATGATGATGACTTTGACAAACAAGCACAAAAAATTTAGTACCGCCAAAATATCCACCACTTTTAATCTTAAAAAATCTGTGAAAATATACCGAGCTCCTAAATATCTCGATTTAAATCCGGTACAAAAAAATTTCCTCGAAACGCTCGCGATGAAATAAAGGAACTGACAGAAATTTCGATTACGAACGCAGCAGGGCAAAAAGATTTGGTTAGTGGAACTTAACAAAATTGTATCTAACATTAAAAACCAAATTAGTTCCTTCCGGTGCGAACTATAGTTTCGCACGGTAATTTTGACGCGGTTAAGACCTCGATTTAAAGATATTCCCACATAGCAAGCAAGAACCTGACCTTATGCAAGTCTGTTTGTGATGGCCTTAAACAACTAAAGGCCGATTCATACTACCCACCAAAAAACTTTTTATATTTTCGGCAAAAACGAATTAATATACGAAAGTAAAAGACAAATACAAAATATCCATGCACCTAGCCGGGATTCGAACTAGAGATCTTCCCTGCGGCAGGGCGATACGCCACCTACTGCGCTACGGAGACCGGCTAAAAACTCGACTTACTAAAAAAGTAAAAGGATGTAAATTTTGCCTTGATGCTTGTTCTACTTTTTTTTATGAATTTGAAATAACTTTAAGCAAATTTTTCTGAGCTTATTATAGTTACTATTTTTCTCTTTTTCTAAATGCATTCGGCTGAGAGAGATCCAGCATACTACCAAGGGACCGTGTACTACTATTTATTTAAGGGAGCATGGTGTACTACAACATACCAGGAAAATGGCCTGTCAGACCCGTCTGTACACCCTTCGAAACCGTATATCTAACTATATCAAAGTGATAGTTATGTTTTATGGACAGAGGGGTGCAGGGGGCATTTACTGGTAAGCTTGATCTCTCTTAGGCCGATGCAATTAAAATAAGAGAACAATAGTAACTATAGGAAGCACACAAAAATTGCTATTTATACAAAATAAAGAGAGATACAATTTGATACAAAATAATATGTGAACGCAACTTAATGTAAGCACTAGTGTTTGCACGAAAAACTTGTATGGTCAGTATAGATGAAAACGCCATAAACCTGCCACAGCAGCCAAACATGTGCTTTTAGGAAACTCGGCCGTTGCAGCTTTTAGAAAAAAATTTCATCAAACAGCGCAAAATTTTGAAAGTTTGTAAATATTTTTAAATTGATAAAATAATCTAAAAATCAAGAATGAATTCCTAAAAATTTCATGTCCTTGAAATCACCACTAAATTGTAGTAAAAATCGGTCAAGCTTAACCACAGAGTTTACCAACATCAGTAGTACAAAAAAACGTGTATTTTAATATAAAGGTAAAGAACTCTTTATTCTCCATACGAATAATCTATACCTACTGAAATATGGCCTATAATAAGGACATTATTAGCTTGCAAACAATAACAGCATTGGTAAGTTAATAAATCTTAAGGTAACAGTACTATATATAGTCCCTGCAATATGTAAAACAAACTTGTAAACACCAAAAAAAAATCCATAAAGTACAGACTTTTAAGAGAAAGACAGCAGCCTCATGGAATCTTATAAAACTATAAAATAATTGAATTGGTTTTACTGTATAAACAAATATTCACAAAAGACTATATACAACCAATTATGACTTATGAATTGAAGGGTATTTTATTTTCCAAAATTGATTTTGAGTTTTAGTTGTTTAATAAGTTAATAATATGTTTCACACCTGTTTTTTACAAAACATTTACAAAAATAATAAAATTAGATGTTAGATATAGGTATCTGCAGATCTATTAGATTCTATGCTGAAGGATTTTTTTCATGATTACAAAAAGAGACTAAGAATTTGGGATGAACATTTTGTTAAACATTGCGGCTTATATGTTTGTGTGCTCACCAGACAATATGGCCAACTACCAATGATGTCATCGTAAAATACCTAATACCAGTCAAAATGACCAACTATATTTTGTAAATAGGTTTACATTAAAAAATAGTAAATGGGTGGATCTATGAAAGGTTGGTCTTTTGATTAAAAATAAAATACCCTGAGAACCAAAAAACTTGGTTTTTTGTATTGGTACTACCCTATATAAATAAACTTTGATAATGAGCAACCTCGTTAAATAATATTTTTAGAAATACAGAAATTTTTTTGAAAATCCAATGGATGCCACAAAAATTATAAAAATGCATATTTTTCTATTTATATACTTACTAAAATATATATTTTTTTAGCAAACAACAAAACTGAACAAACTCGTTTATACTCGAGGCAACTCATTGATGATTTTGGATTCTTCTAGTTTTATTGGATCTTCTTTAATTTTTTTCATTCTTTCTTTTTCTAGATCCTTTTTTCTTTTAAACAAGACTTGCCTGACCTCTTCAGTCTTTTTTTCACCTATTTAAAAGATTTATGCCACATTGCGGCAGCATAATGACCATTTTTTTTTGCTATCTAAAACTAAATAGGTAATAAGAAAAAAAACTAAAGGCACAAAATTATTCCCGTCTATAGCTAACAAAAGCACCTCGATAAGCATCTTACATGTTGAAACAAAATAAAAAGGTAAAAAAAATATTTCTTACCATAACAATAATATGAGAATTTAACTATTTACAATCGTCCTCGGATAGATTTTTAAGCGATTTTTGGAAGAAAACAAAACGAAAACTCCTTATCAAATCTGCTGCAACCACAGACTAAGGATTGGTCCTACCATTCATAGACTGGTTAGCGCGGGAAAAAAAATTTCCCGCGTTTCTGTAGACAAATAGGTACAGTCACGGTCAGAAGTAATGAAATATGTCGCAGTTTTTCTTAAATTTTTAGGACACTATAAAAGAAAATTTCAAAATTCTTTCACTTTTACTATCTTGAGAATGTCATTCCGTTGTGGCAATTAACCACTACTACTGCTGTAAGCTACAAATCCATTTCATTGTGGTTGTAGTTATTTTTATGATTAATTTTAGAAAATTTTTGCACAATTAATTTTAAATATAATAAAATATTACCAGGTTCCAACATATAAAACACTTATTTTGTAAAATAACGCCCAGTTTTATGTTTTTTCTCATCTCTAAATTTTTTTACAAGTGACAGCTTCTAATGTCTTCCAAAAATTCTGGTAAAATCGATGCGTGGTAGTGGTTTGTTAAACATTACCACAGCGGCTATCAAAGTTGCCAAAATTTTAAGTGTTTCAAAATTTCCCTATTAATGTGTTTTATTGTATTTTCTAAATAATATGAAAGTAGAGTGTGCGAAATGTATAGAGCGGAATTGTATTTTAAACAGTTTGGCTGATTTACTAACACTAACTCTTTCCTAAGCCTAATTTACACCTATATATATATCTATCGAAATTAGACTTAGAGACGGGTTTAGCGTTATAGTTTAGTCTTTACGTTTTGTTTTTAACACACAATATTTATATTAAAATATTTGATTTTGTTTACATTTTTCACAGTCAAACATTTTTAAACGCGATATATTAGATTTTTTTAAAAGTTTTATGTATATTTAAGGGGTTATCCATTTTATAAACCTTATCGTCTTATCTGAAATTTGACATTTATAATTTGCAAATTGCATAGATATGTTTTGTTATTTTCAACGTAACACCTTGTTTTTTTGTATGCTTCTTGTTTAAGAGGAATTTAAAAATCTCGTGTAGTTTTTGTGTAATTCAGCATTGTTAGCAAGGGATAAAGTATGCTTAGCTAAAAATTAGACAAAATACAGGGTTTTTCATTTATAGTAACAAAATACATTTACAAAACCTAAGTATTGTAATATCAAATTTGTTAGAAAAAGTGATATTATCCTTTTGAATGCCCTTTTAATCTTAGATCAAGAGTTAAAAATTATATACTTCTTTTATAATGGATAGCGCTGTATATTTAGCTATTTATTCATTATACTTCGTATACAGTCAGCCGGGGGCGACTTGAGAGTGAAGGCTTCGTTGGATTTTGTTTTATTTTGAACAAACAAAATCTTTTTTTTTTTTTTTTTGAGAAAACCTCGAACCACATTTTTAATGCTCCCTAGTTGACGGTATTTTTTTATCTTTAGTAGCGTTCGTGCTGGAGATGAAAATTAAGATTTTTTCTTTGTGTATGCATTCAAAACTCTTGTTTGGTACACTTTTTAGAAGTTTTAGGTTATCTAATGTGAATCTATGATGGTTTTCAAAAGCATGCTCGGCCACACTTGACTTTTCTGTTCTTCCGTACTTTAAGTGTGCAAGTGTTCTTTGAATCGTGTTTGAATAGAGCGTCTCGTTTGGCCAACATATTTTTTGTCACAATCCATGCAATTAATTTCGTAAATTCCACTTTTTTCTAGAACTGTAGTTTTATCCTTGGGATTTCCTAGTAAACTTCTTATTGTGTTTCCGGATTGATATACTAATTTAAGACCGTGGTCGTTATGTTAGTTATTTGTAGTAATTGAGAAAAAATTTACAAAGATGTCCTCACTTAACAAAAAGCTACAAAAGTTAAAAGGTTCTGAACCAAAACCAAAAAAGTCGAAGGAAATCGCAAACATTGTAGAAAACCTATCCTCTCAAACTTTTAATAACAAAGAAATATCACTTTTAAACAAAGGTCTTAATTTTGCTCTGCCTCCACAAAAAGATAGTTTAAGTGATATTATTGCAAATAATGAAAGTTCAATCTCTAATCTTTCAGAAGGCAGAAAAGGCTATGTGCGAGATGCTTGCCGATATCAGATTTCTCAAAACATCATTCAGAACAACCAAAATAGTAAATTATATCACAATAAAACAATTAAAAGTTTGAGAGAGAAAGATGTTTTATATGTAAAGGTTGACAAGGGTAGTAAAGTTGTTATATTAGATAAAACAGATTAGTTCGAAAGGGTAGATAACCTAATAAAAAATGCACCCTACAAACCAGTCCCAAAGAACCCCTTACCAAAAATGATTAACGAAGTAAAAAACACAATTAAAAAATGTAACAATATTATTACTGACAATATTAAATATAAGCTACAAGTAAACAATCCTACTATGCCGAACCTGTATTGTCTTCCGAAAATCCACAAGTCTGGAAAATCGGTTAGACCTATAGTTTCTGCTGTAGGATCACCTACTTACAATATTTCGAAATGGCCAACAAACGAGTTTGAAAATTTTCCTATAAAGGAAAAAGGTTTTTCTGTTCAAAATTCCCTTGAATTTATCAACAAAGTTTAAAGATATTTCACTCCCAGAAGGTGAAATTTTAATCTCATTTGATGTTAGTTCCTTGTTCCCTAGTGTGTCGATCCCAATACCTTACAATACCTGAAGGAACTACTAAGAAAAAACAATCTAGAAGACAAACAGACTTTAGAATACCTATCTTTAACAAAACTCTGCATGAATCAAAATTACTTTCAATATAAAAATAACTACTACCAACAATTGCAAACCTCTTTATGAGCAAATTTGAATCAGATATAAGTAAAGAATTTGAGTATTTCCCCAGAGTATGGTTCAGGTATGTAGACGATGTGTTTGCAGTATTCAACACTAAAGTAACCAGTGTTGAAAATTTTATGGAAAAAATAAAAAACAAATTTGCACAATTAAATTTACTTATGAAACAGAGAACAACGGTACACTGCCATTTCCAGACACTTTAGTTATAAGAAATAAAATAAATAAATTACCCTACCTATACAGAAAAGGAACGGCCACCAACAGGTATATTCCAAATGACTTTTTTCATTGCTTACAACATAAGCTTGCAAGTTTGCACTTTTTAACATATAGATTAGTAAATTTCCCCTTAAACAAAGAAAGATTTGAAACAGAAAAGAATAGGATTAGGAATATAGCTGGCGCAAACGGTTACGACGAAGGCTTAATAAATAAGCTGATAAATAGACATTTTTTTCAAAAGACCTTTCGGAATTCTACTTTTTTCAGACAAAAAGATACCTCCGACTCTAAATTTGTATGAATTCCTTATAATCCTAATTATACGAAAGGATTACAAAAAGTATTTAATAACACCGGTGTTAAATTAGTATATCAATCCGGAAACACAATAAGAAGTTTACTAGGAAATCCCCAGGATAAAACTACAGTTCTAGAAAAAAGTGGAATTACGAAATTACGAGACGCTCTATTCAAACACGATTCAAAGAATACTTAGCACACTTAAAATACGAAAGAACAGAAAAGTCAAGTGTGGCCGAGCATGCTTTTGAAAACAATCATAGATTCACATTAGATAACTTCTAAAAAATGTACCAAACAAAAGACTTTTGAATGCATATGAAAGTATGGAAATCATTAAATGCAGAAATAGTTTAATAGTTTAGTACACTTTATTCTTTAGTTGAGGGGAGATACGATTATAAAGCGTGACCAATCACAAATTATTAGTCTTATCTTCGCCCACTAAAAGATAGTATATAAGATGGAGTGTAGGTTAATTTAGTTTATTGTTTATAGTCTCCTGATGATGCTAACGTTGTTAGCAAAACGCGCGTCGAGTGCAAAAAAGTGTAGATTTGGTTTGTGGAAAACAATCATAACTTTGTTAGGACAAGAATCGTCAAAGAAATATATTGGATCAGAGCTAGCCCTGGGATTACCAAAATGTACTATAAGGTCCCAGGTCAAACTCTGGATAAGGGAAAAACATGAAAGCCACTGGCTAGAAAGACAGGGGCTAAAAGTTATAGTAGGATGCAAGTGAGAACTATAATAGGAATCATGACCGGCCATATGGCGGTTAAAGTTCACTTAAAACATAGGCCTGTAGTACGGAGACCTGAGCTGCAGACTATGCAATCAGGACCCGGAAACAGTAGAACATATAATATGCCAATGCAAGGCACTGGGTAGCAAAAGGCACCTAATATTTGGGGAATTTGAACTAGACTCAATGTCGACTGGCCCATTAAGGACCTGTACAAAGTTGCACAGGGGACAAAATTAATAGAGTGGTTAGTCTAGGAACCAAGAGGGTACACAATAAGCCAGTAATGGCTGTGCAGTGACTGTAGCTTGTCACCAGGCAGGTTGTAGTCACAATCGAGGGGTTTTAGTCGGTAGGAATCCGACACTACCCGGGCTGTGTTTCATGTTTAGCGGGCACGATAGCTCAAAAGGCGCTACTCCGATTTTTATCAAATTTGGCAAAAACATACTTTGACACCAGGCGATGAGCTGATTAGTTTTTAATGGCGGTGAGAGATTGGAAAGAGGTTAGAAAGGTGGTTGAACTTTAAAAAAATCCTAGCAACATTCATATTTATTAGATCCAGATATTTATATTTTCTCTATTAGACTTACCTCGGATCACTTCATCCTACTGCTACTTTTTTAGCAACTAAAGCTCGTACCAAGTCTAGTAAAACAAAATACCTTTATGCTACATTTTATACTGGGACTACTTTATTTTGTAATAATTGACATTTTTTATTTTTTAAGGACTCTTTGGCATATGGACTAGTTTACAGTTTCTTGCCCCCTTATGTACTTTCTTTAGGGGCAAACCATTTGACATTAGGTTTCCTAAGCCTAGGAATACTGTTAGGCGAATTAGTATCTCAAGATGTAATGGTAAGCATTTTAAAGAATCCCTGTGTTTAAAAATAAGAGTATGTTTACAATGTTGTAAGAAAGAATTTGATTCTTAAATCAGTTAAACCAAATAAACTGCATAGTAAAAACAAGCAAATTTTTGCACAATAAATATTTCTTGAAACCCGTAAATTTAATACAATAGAATTCTATCTCTAAATAGTTAATTAATTAATACACACCCAATTAACTATATTGTTCATTAGTGGGTTCATCTAGAGTTTTTGACTCCCCTCGGTGGTGGGGTTTCAAATCCAGATAAGCACATTTTTAGACAGTAAACTCTAAAAACGCCTGGATACAACCTGGAAAGCCCGGATACACCCTGGAAGCCTAGATACACCCTGATAAAGTGGATACACATGTATTTTCTTGAGTGAAGGAAGTTTTGGAGTAAATCTTTGCTTAATTTATTTAATTTAATAAAACATCAACATGTGTTTACTGACTTATGCTCAATCCACATTCCAACTTCTTGCCGCCAACTTCTGTATCTTTATAGTAAACTAGAGTTTCGAACTTCCATTGTCTTTATTTTATACTTTTTTACAACGCTTCGATTGCTTATGTATCTCAAAAGTCATCAGATGAATACTAACAAAAATTGAGACTACCTAATCAGTCTTTAATGTTCTTTATTGTTTCCAAAGAAAGAAATACATTTTTTAAAAACAAGCGTTTTAACCATAACCACTTCTATATATCGCAAACCTACTCATACTGGACAATATCTAAACTTTAAAAGAAACCACTCCAATCAACCAAACTGGGAATTGCAAAATCTCTTATAGATCGAACCACCTACATCTGCAAAAAATTCTATCCGACTGCCAAGAAACGGTTTCTCCTACTACACGATCAATAACACTCTTCAGACCACACCAACACAAAGGACATCAGACGTAAATGCTGAAAGGAAGGCGACACTTATAATTCCATACATCAAAGGAATCTCAGAAAAGATAAGAAGAATAGGCAACCAATACCATCTCCGGACTGTCTTCAAAACGACCACAACAATAAGAAGTCAATTAACAAGAACTAAACCATATCGCCGCAAAACCAAGTACCACGCGAGTGTGGGGATATCTATATCGGAGAAACCAGCCGACCCATGGAAGTTCGCCTTACAGAACACAAACGAAAAACTCTACAAGGGGACACAACTGGATCAAAAATAGCTCAACATTGCTGGGAAAATAAACATCATATGGAATGGAAATAAGCAAAGATCGTCGCCAGGGAAAAAAATCTATTCAAGCGGAAGTTCAAAGAAACAGCATTTATACAGAGGAACCATAATGTATTTTCTGAACAGAGCGTCACCCAACCAACCAACCCATACTTTTCGGAGGTAACACTCCAACTGTGAAGGGGCGTATATAAGATTAGGTAGTCTTAGTTTTTGTTAGTATTCACCTGATGACTGAACTGAACAGAAAGTTCAACATTGTCTACCACCTTCAAACAACAGTTCTGTATCTTTCTTTGTCAAACAGTAAGAGCAGGGCAAAAGAAATAATGCGGAAAGTTATACTTTGCGTCTAATCTTGAAGTCGAACCGACCCGACCCAGTATGTATCCCTGTGGCACTCCGGATAAAAGTTTTGTTTTCTTGCTTTTATAGTTGCTTGCGTTCCGAAACCAGTTGGTACAACTAGTGCAGTGGGCCAAAAATCAAAAAGTTCCCTCTTTTGGTAAAGTTTTCTCTTATTGTTCTTTAGATTACAATCATCCAGACCAACTTCTCTATATTCAAGAGCTTTTCGTCTGACTGAGTCGATCAGACTATTTCTTATACTCTATGAAACAGCATAACTATACTGGCACCGACACATCTCTAGACCGTTGAACAAAAACTTAAGGTTGAATTTGAATAAAAAATGCGCTTCTTCCAATTAGTTAATCTAAAAAGCTGTTAATCACATTTGTATCAAATTTTGTACGGTGAAAGTTTAAAGCATTATCCCGGAACCATTCACGTGATTTTGCATAATTTTAAGTTTTTTTACATAATTTTACGTATCCTAAAAATGTTTAATTCACAGTAATAATTATCGGTTATTTAAAAAATAAATAAAAACAAGATATATATATTTTTTTGAAAAACCACGTGAATGGTCTGTGGGCGATACCAGAAGCCTCCGCTGTGCAAAGTTTTGTTAATTTTTGATGTGAGGTTTATCTGTTTAACTCAACGAACTGTTTTTAGGGTTCAAATTTACTCTTACATTCCAAATAAGTCTTCTCCCGGTTTGGTTTGGTAGGGTTGGGTTGGTTACTGGATACGCTTTTCCCATAAATTCTTCTATGGAATTTTGTTTTGTTTTTATTAGTTTCACATTATTTTTATTTTCCCTGTTTTTATTTAGTACTTATTGTTCCGTATTAAACAAAATTATAACTTTATAGTTTTAAGTCTTGTTAAAATCCTCCTACCTCAAAAACCAAAACGAGTGTTTTTAAAAAAAAAATACTCAAAACGATCAATGTGCGTTTGTTTTCAAATACTGAAAAAAATACTAACCGACTTATTTGCTTTTAGGAAATATTTGTCTACAGTTATGGGAAAAAATTCACACTATTTTTTATACTCAATTTAGCTATGGTTACAAATCTGCTGTTAGTATTAACGAGTAGTTATACATTTGTCATTTTGGTCAGAATACTGTTTAGTAAGTATTTTGCGTTTGTTAATTGTAAAGTAAAACTCAAAAACCTTATTTCTGCTTAAATGGTACTTTAAATTTCTTGCTGTCATGGTTCCTGAGACAGATTATTGAACGAAAGTGATTGGAGTAAGTGTTCAATTTTGATGTGTGCCCAATTTACTACCAAAATTTTAAAATGTGTTCTTTGATAATGATAGATTTGAAAGTACATCAGACATATTTTTTCTTTAGGCACAACAAATCAATCACAAAACCTGTGTCGTAAATTATTACTAAGCAAAGCACAAAACGATGCGCAACGCGAATGCTTACAATCAAACTATAGTTATCTCAGCGGTATGGGGTACATCGTCGGTCCTGTAATTAGCGGATACCTTTTCGACTTTGGTTTTGGTTATACCTGTGTTATCGCTGCTTTGCTTGGCTCAGTTAATGCTGGTAAGTTTATTACTCAGGGTGTAGGCTTTAAATTGAAACAAGCCGACGGCGGGTTGAAATGTTTTTTACAAAAAGTTTAAAAACACGAATGAAGTTTGTTCATTTCGAAACTTCAAAATTCGATGGGTATTCCACAAGAATACACGGACCAAGCGAAGAGAGAAATAATCAAACGATGTTTCCTCTTCGGCATCCAGCGTGGGCTCTCTGTGGATTCACTGGTCCGCGTGCCCAAAAAATTATTAAACACCATCATAAACTTGCCTGTTGAGAAAAATAAAGCAAAGAAGTGTTTTTGCCTCATGTTCTTAAGCTCAAGAATGGCCACCCTGTTAAAAGCACGAATAGGAATGAACAAAAAAGAAGGAGGATTCGCCAGCAATAAAGAAAACGCCAGAAAATAATACAAAGCGCTAGAGATAGGAATAACATAAGATAAAAAGAGATAGTTGTAGAGAAGGCAGATCCAACATGGATCCAGTGAGGATGAACAGCAGATATAAAAGGTATAATAGGCATCGTTCTGCACTTGTACTTAAAATAAATCACTACGGATATGCTCCTAAGGCAAGGGGCCGCCGTAGATTATTGAACAGCGTCTTGGACTGCGGAACGGAACATCGCAGGATCGCATCTCGTCAAGTACACATTGCTTCACACCCCACTTCTCAGCAGCTATGTGGTCGACGTTGTACCTAGAGTAACAACGAGGTAGAAGCCTAGAGTAACAACGAGGTAGAAGCAGGTTGACCGGAGAAATTCTCGGATTCACATGGTGGACGGGCGGGGATTCCGAATCGAGGTCTCTACAGCGAAGATGCCGAAAGATTTGACCTGCGCTTTCGGGCAGTGGGAATATTCCGAGGCAGAAGGCTGAGACTTCGACCAGTTTGGATGCAGAAGGTAGCCGGAATTCCGCCAAGTCTAGGGTCTCAACAGCGCAGATGCCAAAAAGATGTGACCTCCGCTCTCGGTCAGCGAGGAACATTTCAAGGCAGAAGGGTGAGACTTCGGGCACTTTGGATGGGTGACTGGTTGGACTTTGGTTATTCTAAGTATGGAAAAACCCCCAACAGCGAAAACCAGGGTTGCATCGCCTTCGATTTCCCGGTCAACACATATGACTTCGAGCTGCTGGGAAGAAATAGTCTACCTTCTACACCAAGTTCTGCTGGGAGGGTAGCGATGTTAGATAGATGCAATTCTAACATGTAGCAGAACCACTCTTCGGAGGGGTCCCTGCCAGGTGTCAGGCAAAATTAAGTCCTCTTAGTGAAAGAAAATTTTTACCCTAAGGGGCACGTGCATCAGTTGGGGGTACACGGGGGGGGGGGTATTGCAGAAAGGGTCCATTATGCGGCCTAATTGCCAGCCCATCTACTGCTACTACTACTACTGCTCAGTTGCGATCAGACATAAGGTAAACAATTTGGCGACGATGCCAGATTTCACTGAAAGTTGTATCTACGCACGTAATGTTTTTACAAACACATTATTTTTATTACTTTTTTATCATTTACCAGCAATTATGCAAATTCTCTGGTATGTTTTTTAAAACATGGAAAAACAACTTATTTTTATTCACATAAATAAAGAAACTGAGGTATATATTATATATAATATTGCATTTAAATTTCTTGGATCTTTACAATTTTAAATCAATAAAAAATTTATAATGTACAGGTACGTGTTATTGTACTTGAAATCTTATTTCTTCGATCGAAATATCAGATAAAATACCTGAATTTTGACCGAAAAAATAATTATTTTTATTTTCCAATATATATCGGGAATTAAACCTACAACAACCTGGCAATCTCGCATTTGTGGCGGGTCAACTATATAATCGTGTGTCCTCTCTCCATTCATTATTTGTAGACGCAGTTGTCGTTATAGTGGAATTGGGATTTTGGTATATTTTACAGATTATTGGACTGTTTTTAATATTTTTTAGATAGATTTTTCAGTGTTTGTGGCAATAGTGATATGGCAAAGTGCGTGGTGTGCCGAAATCTGGAGATTGCAGGTCAAAACCAAATATTTCACAGGTTAGTTATCATATGTTTTCCGACGCCATCTTTTCATAGGTAGCCATTGGCGTGCAACTTGTGTTGCAATAAATTCAAAATATAATTAATAAATATAGAAAAGAAATAAGTTTTTTTTAGGATATTTTCGCGACTTTCTAATAAAAACCTGCACCTGAAGACGATCAGAGATTGCACTTATTGAAACGTCGTGTATAAATAAAATATAGACAATGGAAGTCCGAAACACAGAGTTAATTTCAAACACATCATTGTCTCAAACTTTCAAACAAAAACAATATAGTAAGCAACCTTAATTAATTACACTGTAATTGGTATAATCAAACAACCCCAGCTGCGACATTTTGCGACAAAATGTAAGATGTGCGTATGGTATTTATTTTTAACTAGCTACTTTCATAGTTTTAATATTATCTGTAGTCAGCTCATTTTTTTGCCGAGGTTTTTTTTTATAAATAGTGCAATTAATTAAGCATTCTGGGTATAAAATATGATGGACAAAATAGGTAGGTAATGCTGGGTTTATACAGAAAAATAAGATAAGACATAAACTAAGATATAACATAAAATGAAATAAGAGTTGAGCTTATGATAAACCCTGTTGGTGTTTATACAGAAGAATAACAGCATAAAATAACAACTTGAGACATAAAAAGATGCCCAACTTTTATCTTTTTATGTTATGTTATTTATGTCATGTGAAATCACATTTCGCGCATGATCACGAAGCCACATTTTACGAGTTTTCACCATAACCCTACTTTTTTTAAGTGTTTGGATGTTATTATATGTAAATATTATAAATAAAAAGTTTGAACAAACATACATTCTTTATACCATATATATATATAAATACATAATAATATACTGCCGCCCTTATTTAAAAAGCAGTCCTCCATAGGGAAATAATTTATTTTGACTGATTTTTAGTTAAGGAAGGCTGCATAATTTAAAAAAAAATTGAAATGAGAAAAACAAACAAAAATTGAACCTACTCTACATAAGATTTTTTTGTATTTAATAAAAACGTAAGGATACGTTTCTATGTGTTAAATAAAAATTATAGCATATATTATTTATTTTTAAACAATGAAAAACTACCATTAACATCTATAATATACTTTCCTTTTCAGAATATTTCTTTTATTTTTAAATTTTCCACATTGATTTAGCTGTTTTTACAAAACGCTGTGTATATTTTTTCACAATACTTATTTACCTAACAAGTGCAGAAGGTGAAACTTTTCTGCACGTGACGGAGGCCAAGGGCGAAAAAGCAACTACGCACCTGTTTAGTTTCCTACTTGCATAAAACACTTGGAACTAAAATTCACGCTGTGCTCGAAAAATACTTTTTCTTACGAACGTACGGAAAGTAGCACAAAGTACTTTACTTTTCTGCACTAGTACGGTAAAGTTACTTTTTCGCACTCATTTTTTTATATCGGAAAAAATTTAAAATGACGTACAAAATATAACGATGTTCATTAACGCTTTACTTAATTTTTTATTCAACAAAATAAAATTTTTATTTTTAAAAAATAATTTCTAATAAATCAGCGACGATTGGTGGCTCGTATGAAGAACATTGTACCTAATACACGCGTAAAGTGACTTCCGTTCTTGACGGCTTGACCGAACTTCTCTACGCGTCGTTCGGTCAACTGCGCAAAAGTACCACTTTCCGCACTAGTTAGGTAAATAAATAAGTATTCCGTAGGTTAATTTTTTAATAAAGTTCTACAGGCACTCCATATTTTGTGTATGACTTGACATTTAATAGATTAAAAACATGCGGGAAATCCAAACATTTCGCATGTAAATGCGTGCGAAAAAGTTTACGCACGCAATTAGGAAACATAATTGAGAATCTCTCCACAACTCGGTATCCACCGTTAAGTATAAAAAAAATTTAAATGTATTTTCATAAATATTTAACAAGTCTAAAAATAAAGACCACCTTTTTTATATTTATAAATAACGAGTCGCTCCTGTCCGCTGCTAAAAGTTTGGTGGATGGAGCATGTGTGAGGGGGAGCATGCCTGGTGCAGCGTTGCCAGTGGAACATAAAATGGTTTTCCCTAAATCTAACGACTGATCGCGTTTCAAAGCGATTTATGAATGACTTGATGGGTCTATTTTAGTTGAAGGTCTTTAATATCGCTATTGGAAATATTAGAGACTAAAAGCCAAACCACCACGTAAACGTAACGTAGTTCTGAAATCTAGTGTTCTCATTGGTGAACATAGACAGAGGTGGGCGTTTCCACCTTGACTAACGCGATTTCAGCTACCGGGTCAGGCGACGCGACGTAACGATACTCCACCCTAGCGCCCGTATCTCATGAAAATCAGTCTCGCTCGAGGTGCGATTGACAACTTCTGTCGCATCTGACCAATGAGAGCGCTGGATTTCAGAGCTACGTTACTTTTACGCGGTGGTTTGGGTTTTAGTCTCTATTAACACGTCAGGACGAACCCGTATCAGGTAACTTATTTTAAGTACGCGTGCGGGACGATGCCTATTTGTGAGTGACTCAAAGTTAGAAATCAAAGTGTATGAATGTGTTTTTGTTTAATGATGTTTGGGTAGGGTGACCAGTGAATTCACTGATGAGCCCACGCTGGTTGCCCAGGGCGAAACATCGTTTAATTATTTCTCTTTTCGCTCTGGTCCTTTGTGGTGTTCCTTGTGGGATACCTATCCAATTTTCGTTTTTCCACCCAACATTTGTTGATCTTTTCTTTTTAGATTTTTTTCGGTTCAAGTAACTTTTTTCTATTTGTTTTTTCATTAACTTTAATCTTGCTGTCTCAAACATTTTTTATGTCATTTAGTTTACGTCGGATGGTAAATAATTATTCTTTTTTATAGAACACCCAGTAAATTATAAATTTTTTAAAATCTACACTCAATTCTCTTTCACCTAGTGGTCTATCTTTTATCGTTTTCGAAATAATAGCATTTGAATTTGTATTAGAATGCTGTTGTTTCAACTATAGATTCAGATGGAATTATCTTGATTATACTAAAGGATAGACCATTAGTATGGATTTTTGGATAGCTAATAATTTTTTGTAGATTTCAAAAATAAACAGGAAGTTAAAGAAATTTGATTTACCATGCCGTGTAAACAAAATGACCTAAACAAATTTGGAAATGGCAAGATTAAAGATAATACAAAGTCAAAAAAATCAAATTCTTTTTCAGAATTTTTCATCACCATTTCAACTCATATCTCCATTAGGTAGCCCCGTACTGAAGAGCACCACTAGTACGAAACACGTGTCTACGGTTTACCATTACCTTTTTGGAAGGAGTGCTCCCTATTCTTAATTTTTTTGTTTTGTTTTTAATATTTATCATTTTTGGATGCAGACTACGAATTAATTTATTTTTTTTAGCTCTATTTTTAAAAATCAAACGGGAACACGACCAATCAGAGCTGAAAAATAAAGAATCAGCAATCGAAAAAGCCATACAAAAACTAATCGCAAATGTGGAGCATTGCTTACAATCGGACCTGCCAAACAACTGGGATCTATTGACCATCAAATATCTATTTTCGGGGAGTATAATAGTTTTTTTCTCAAAATTTACACAATTATTAAAGGCAAATTATAAGGGGAGTGCTGTAATGATAGGATACACTTTATCCTACATTAACGTTCTAATTTTCGTTGGGACTTACGTTGCCACAACTACAAAAAGCGACCTTGACAAATACTATTTGATCGAAATAGTTGAAATGGGTTTTTTCCTAATGGCAGCATTTATTTTGCTTGCTTGCTATGCCCCATATTATGTTATTTTCATGTTCCTGTTAGTTCCTATAATATTTTTACGCTCATTTATTGTACAAAGTTGGCAGGATGTTTTTGCTAAAAGAAAGAATTCCAATCTTTTGAAATTAAATAATTCCGTGAGTATTTGCGCCGGAATGACTGTTCCCTTACTTTTTGGAGTTGCATGTAACTCTTATGGACACCATGCAGTTACTTTATTTTCGACGATACCTATAGGGGTGTGTTTTATATTGACAAGATTTTATTCGAGGTACAAATCAGACGCAACTGTTGTAGCAGAAGACGATGACAGTAAAAAAGATAACTAATAAAAAAAATATTTTTATGCAAATACGAGTTCTTTTTGTTTTCTATAAAATATGTGACATGACTGTTTTCGGAAAGTATATTTTCCTCAAAATTTACACACTTATTAGGAATTATAAGTCAAGTAGGGATGGGGATCATTCTATATAAAATTCAAATTTTATTGCGATTAATCATCCTAATGACATATTATGTTATTTTCATGTTCCTATTAGTTCCTATAATATTTTTACGCTCATTTATTTTACAGAAAATCCCAATCTTTTAAAATTAAATAATTCCGTGAGTATTTGCGTGGGAATGACTACTCTGTTACTTTTTGGAGTTGCATGTCACTCTTATGGACACCATGCAGTTACTTTATTTTCGACGATACCTGTAGGGGTGTTTTATATTGACAAGATTTTATTCGAGGCACAAATCAGACGCAAATTTTGTAGAAGAAGACGATGACAGTAAAAAAGATAACTAATAAAAAGTGTTTTTATCCAAATACCGGTTCTAATTTTTTTACCGCCACTTGCAGCGACTTTTTTTGAAACGCCCATTAACAAAAGAACCAATTTATTTTAAAGATCCATTAACTTTCAACGACTTGCGCCGACTAATTTTTGCGGAACTTTTGCTAAAACGTAATATTCTTATGAACTCATTCATAAACCTTTTTTGCCCATAAGGTTTTTTCTATAATTTTGTTATTAATTTCTTTATATAGGGATTATAATACAACTGTTTTTAGAACAAAAAAAAAAACAATTTTAATTTATTTTGGCAATTATAAAAACAAAACAAACAAGATTTTTTAAGGTTAATTTTCTGACATCAAAAGGCGCGTTTTTGCGACCTCAAAAGGAGCATTTTTGCGACATCAAAAGGCACGTTTTTGCGAGATACCATACCATTATTATCTTGTTTTAATTACATTAATCTGAGAGAGATAAGAGATCCAAATCTTTTTGAGATAGTTGCCGATGACAGATATCGGGATAGAATGCATTTTATACCCGATTCCCACCAGCGTTTCCCATGCGCAGTCACCCTGACTCAAAAAACTCATCACGTGGTCCGACATGAACTTGTATAGGCGAATCTCGCTTAGACCACGTGATACGTGTTTTGATTCGGGGGACCCACCAATGAGAAACGCATAGATGGGAACCGTGTTTTAGGAAAAGAGAACAATATAGTAACCGTTTTAAGGTCGCAAAAACGCACCGTGAAACGTCGAGCGCATACGCTGATACTGCTGGTCGGCGACAAATGTGAACACCCCGGAAAATACTCGCCTGTACACCCTTCGACCCCGCAATCTAACTATATTCTTGAGATAGTTACCTCTGATAGTTATGCGGGCTTGAAGTGTGTGGAGGCGGGTATTTTTCCTAGTATGTGTAGTATGCTGGATCTCTCGAGGAATGCATTTAGGAAAAGAGAACAATGGTAACTATGTTAAGCTCGCAGAAACAGACCATCAGTGTTCAACACTGCGGCATCTGTAGCCCTTTGTTCCAAGTAGCATCATTTTTTAAAAGGGTTATAAAATAGTGTTGACGAGGTAAACAGTGGTATTGTTTTTTTTATAGAATTGTCGGAAATTCTCGCCATTTTGGATTACAAAAATAGGTTTTTGGCCTAAATAAAAACGTTATTTATGGGGTTTCAACATGTGATTCAATTGAAATATTGCTTGTTAGGGTTAAGAACAACATACAAAATTCAATATTTGTCCCAGAAAGAAAAAAACGCGTATGAAAAAAAAACCGATATTTAAATTAATATTTTTTTTTTTTTCGTTTTCTCAAGTATTTTTGGAGCCCATGAAATTTACGTGAGTGTATTCGAAAACTATACAGTACACACGGGACCGCAGCTGATTTTCAGAGTAGGATGACTTGAAAAACAGCTTTTATTTGACTATAGTATATAAATATTCATATTCCTGCTTCAGCTTATCTCACTTTCATTTTTATTTATTTTAGAAGATTGCTAAACACCATTTTATAAATTTTTTTATTGTAAAAAGAAAAAGAATAATACATAACAAACAAAGGGAAGAAAGATGGAAAATCTATATTTCTAAATCCATAAAAACCTTTAATTTGTTATGTAGTGTTGTTAGAACAGTTGTAAAACCTTTTTATAATAATCTCTATACTTGAGGGCTCATAAGGAAGTTTTATAAAATCTATATGTTGTTTTTCTATCCATTACTATGTACCATAAATTTTTATAAGCTGGTGTTGAACAGTTGTTTTTCAAGTCTTTTTTACTCATTTAATAGATATATTAGAGTTATAAAATTATCACCAACACTAAATAATATAACTTTTGGTTATTTTATGAAGGTTTTATATTATTTGCTGTAACTTTTATATAGACAAAAATGCTCATTGGGTAGTGGGGTTAGGAATTGACCAAAGTCGGTTTAAAGTTGTTTTAATTGGCCGATTTTGGTTAGCTAAATATGCTTTAATGGACGCTTAATTGTCCATTAAAACCGGTGCAAGATACATAACGGTACCTTAAAGGGCCATTAGCTTAAAGCTCCATTAAGAAAAAGTCGCTGCAAGTGGCAGTAAGTGCTTTAAAAATGCAAGTAAAAAAGCGCAATTTGGCCGCAAGTCACAAGAAATTAAAATACCCGGAAAACAACACGAAAACCACAGGATACCAGGGCCATTTTAAATCAAATATACCAGAGGTTTGGCAGACCATCTCCCCGATTTCGATAATTTTTGGTACATTTATTCTACCCATAAAGGGAATGAATAATCCCAATTTAAAATTTTTTTTTGACCATTAGTTTTTTTAAATTAATTCTTGAAAATCAAAACAAACTACCATTTTGCTTAAACATGTATTGTGTATATGAACTCATTTGACACACCGTGATATACAGGAGCGGTTCGCACTTTTAGCATTTACGATGCTCTTCTACTGGGAAAAATACGAGATTTAGCAGCAGATACCACTCGTATAACTCCACGTGGACTAAACCACGCCCAAAGGGGAAATACAAGCAGGCAGGAGTGTTGTTTCACAAAGCAAACGACGGCAAGCGTTTTTATAATGCTTTTTTTTTATCTTTTTATGCTGTTCCAAGTGACTTGATAAACTATACCTAAAGAAATGAAAATAACTCGATAACTACTTAAACGAGGACAGTGGTTTAAAGGTATTTTAAATACCTTTCGAATGATGTGTCACATGATATACTTTCTGTTTAAAAAAAAATTAAATTAAGATTTTTTTTTTTCATTTTTGACAAACAGCATTTTTATTTTGTGTCTGGATATTTCGCAAAACTATTTACAAAATTTCAAGATGGAGACTTGATAACTTCATCAAAAGAAAATTTGAAAACAATTTTTGAAAAAAATTTTTGAAAACAATTTAAAAAAATAGTTTATGTGATACTTTATCAAAATGGGCTTTAAAATAGCTATAAAACAAGATATTACTTGCTTTGTACCGGCTACAGTTCTCAAGATATGACTCTTTTTGTGTATCTGTACATTTGGTTAAAATTGACTGTCTTTATAGGCATTTATCAAAATATGAATATCTTGAGAACCATACATACTACAAAAGCAAGTGATAGCTTGTTTTAAAGGTATTTTAAAGGCCATTTTAATGTATCACATTACCTCATTTTTTTTATTTTAAAATAATTTTTTTAATGAATTTTCATAAATAGCTGTTTTTCAAAAATAAAAAAAAAAGTTTTTTTTTAACAAAAAGTATATTATGTGATACATCATTCGAAAGGTATGTAAAATACCTTTAAAACGAGCTATAAGCCACCGTCCAAGTTTAAGAAATATTTCAATTCTTTAAGTACATGTTTGGTAGTTTCTGTGATGTTCAAGATTGATTAATTTAAAAAAGAAGTAATGGTCAAACAAATTTCAGATTTGGGATTTTTCATCCCCTTTATGGTTAGAATAAATGTACCAAAAATTATCGAAATCGGAGAGATGGTCTACCAAACCTTCCTTTTTTTTTGGTTGATTTCCCACCCATTATTATACTTTGATTCAAATAAAATAAATAATTAAGCAGTCAGAACCAACTTCTTGTAAACAAAGTTTGTTGCATTCGTGTAAATAGTTTTTCTTTACACCAACAAAGTTAATGTTTTTGTAATTTACGGTTTTTGATAAAGTATAAAAAAACGTTTTTATGCAAATTTTACGCAGTTTCCAGTTATTTTGTTTTGTACAATATTGGTAAAATGCTTATTTTCGGGAAATAATTTTTTTCCAAAATGGCAAAAAAATTGATATACCTTTAGTTCTTGAGTTATTACAAAGGACAAAAAATAACTTTAAATTGTTGCGTTTATTTCTCCAACAAAAATTCTCGCGGTTCATTAGTAACTAGATATAGCCTTAATTACATAAGTAAAAAATCTATTTTTTTTTAATAACTTTAATACGATACAAAATTTTACACCTAGTGTTTCCTCTTAAAGCCACCTCCTTTCTTTTTACCTTTACCTTTCTTCTTTCCTCTCTGTTTCTTCTTTTCGGCTATCTCCCTCGATTTGAGAATTTGATCCATGGACTTCATTTCAGACTGCCTTTGTTTTATTTTTACCTTCTCATTATGTTTCGCCCAGTGGGTGTAGCCTTTTCGTTGGGGAGCCACTACGAAAAAATAAGAAAATTAGTAGTGGTTCTAAATGAGAAGATAATAATATAAACCGTATCCTAAAAATCCGAGCCCCTCCCAACGTCTCCAAAACCGAAAGAGACAGAAAATACAAAATTTACAAACTTCGTTTACCAAAAAGCATTAAGTGTATATTTAAGCAAATTTAAATAGGGCATTTCTTTTTTTTTTTATTCCAAATATACCTAATATGTTTCCTTTTTCTCTAACGATTTTTAAATAAAATGGCGAAATCATCTCCACAAGACCAAAGAGTTAGATATATATATATATATATATATATATATATATATATATATTTTATTTATATATATATTTGGTGATTCTTTGTCTAACTTATTCATAAAGGTATAACTTAAATAGAGACATTATGTTTACCACAGTTGCGATCAGATAAGGTAAACAATTTGGCGAAGATGCCAGATTTCTCTGAAAGTTGTGTGTTGTTTTTAAAAACACATTATTTTTATTACTTTTTTATCATTTACCTGCAATTATGCAAATTCTCTTGTATGTTTTTTAAAACATGAAGAAACTCCTTATTTTTATTCACATACATAAAGAAATTGAGGTATATATAATATATATATTATTGCATTTAAATTTCTTTGAATCTTCACAATTTTAAATCAATAAAGAATTTATAATGTGTAGGTACGTGGTACTTGAAACCTTATTTCTTCGGTCGAAATATCAGATAAAATACCTGATATTTTGACCGAAAAAATAAATATTTTTATTTTCAAATATATTAATTAAATTTACCTACAACAACCTGGCAACCTCGCATTTGTGGCGGGTCAGCTATATAATCGTGTGTACTCTGCTCCATTCATTATTTGTAGACGCAGTTGTCGTTTTAGTGGAATTAGGTTTTTAGTACATTTTACAGATTATTGGACAGTTTTTAATATTTTTTCGATAGATTTTTCAGTGTTTGTGACAATAGTGATATGGCAGTGCGTGGTGTGCCGAAAACTGGAGATTGCAGGTGAAAACCAAACATTTTACAGGTTAGTTATCATATGTTTTCCGACGCCATCTTTTCATAGGTCATCATTGGCGTGCAACTTGTGTTGCAATAAATACAAAATATAATGAATAAATATAGAAAAGAAATAAGTTTTCTAAGGATATTTTCGCGACTTTATAACAATAACTATAGTAAGCAAGCAAGTAGAAAAAAAATGTAAGATGTGCGTATGGTATTTATTTATAACTAGCTACTCAGGGTTCCCACTGACCTGGAAAACCTGGAAGTCAGGGAATTTTGTGAGCTACCTGGAAAAGTCAGGGAATGACCAAAAAATCCGCAAAAGTTAGGGAATTGGCACACAAAACCTGGAATTTCTTTCTCAACCTATTTTTTAAACCAACTTTGTAACAAATATGTAAGTTCTCTGTTCACCCTCGTATATAAGCTCAACATCTGTTTCGTGCTCATTCATTTTCAGTCCACTTAAAATCCAAGAGCAAGAGAAAAGAGAAAGGAAAGCGTTTAAAAACGTGTAGGACAAGAATTGCATCAATACCCAAGGTGGCAGTTTGTGTTTATTGAATATATTTGGTTTTTGGTTTCCAAATAATAAATATCAGCTGGTATTGTTTCTCCTTGTTCTAAGCACACATCTTCTGTTACAACTTTCAAGTGTAGTCGAGCGCGTTTTATCTAATCGGACAGTATTTATCATGTAATGTATTTATTCCTAACCTTAAATTAAAATGATGTGGGTTGCAACTGCGATGCGAGATTTCAAGAATTTTCCAAAATGTCGAAAGAAACAGTTTTTAATTTAGACTGGATAAATCGTTCCACAAGTCCACCAGAGTGGCAGTGTCTACAGGCTGTGAAAAACAATAAATATCAAGCATATTGTAAGCTTTGTTTAAAAAATATTGAACTGAGTAATGACCCATATTACAGGCCATCTTGAACCATTTTAAGAGCAGTGGTCATGTAAAGAAACTGGAGGCTGAAAAAAATTCAAGGAAATTGCCTTTGTTAATTAAGAAAACTGATACACTATCGGTCTTGGCCCAAAATGACAATGTACCTACACCCACACTAAGTAACTCTGCTGGAATTGAAACAAACTCCACAGCAACTACTTCCACTGTCGAAAAAAGTTCTACTTCTTTTTTGGAATCTTTTCTTACTAAGCAATCAGTTATGGATGCAGAAATATTGTGGTTCTTTAAATTCTGTAAATTCAGATATTGAACTATTGAAATTAGTTGCCAAAGATAGCAATATAATACAGCAAAAACAACTGTGCTCAACAAAGTCAAGCTACTTAATTTTCCATGGAATAGCTCCATTTCTTGAAGAGAAACTCACCAAACAGATAAGAAAATGTGACAAATTTGTAGTGTGTTTTAATGAATCGTTAAATAAAATCTCACAAAAACGACAAATGGATATACACATAAGATTTTTTGATGAAGAAAACCATTTAATTATAACGAAATACCTAAAATCAGTATTTATTAACCGAGCTGCTGCAGAAAATATTTTAGAGAAATTCCAAGAAGGTTTGACCGATTTTGATTTGGCACAAATTTTACACGCAAGTAGTAGAATTTAGTTCCGAGACTAGACCTAAACTGTTCAAAATCTATAATAATTAATTAGTCTTTTCATTTCTCTATATTCAAAAACTTTCAATAATTAATATTGATATTTCTTCAACTAATATACAAATGTTCACAAGTCAAGAATACATGTTTAATTAAAAACATGTTGAGCACTATTATATTTAGTCTCTTTATATTGTAGGTATCCATGGACGGACCTGCTGTGAATTGGAAGTTCATTCGGCTACTGCTTGAGAACGAAAATTGTAAAAATATTCTTGATCTAGAATCTTGTGGCCTTCACATTGTTCATGGCGCAATACAGACTGGACACAAATCAGCTGGCTGGAACGTTAATGAAGTTTGAAGTGGGCTTTACTATTTATTTAATCAATCCCCTGCTCGTAGAGGAAATTTTACCGCTAAAACTAGTACTAACAAATTTCCTCACAAATTTTGTAAAATTAGGTGGGTGGAAAATGTAAAGGTATATTCAAGAGCACTCGAAATCATTCCCCATGTAAAAACATGGATTAATGATAAAGACACACGTCTTCCCAACACCTTGTCCATTGGTCATGTCACAAAGGGATCAAGGACACACTGATTTTTGCAAAAATATCTTTTTTATGTTAATTTCGAGTATTCTTGAACCATTTCTTAGGAAATACCAATCAGATGAACCAATGGTTCCATTTTTATACCATGACTTGATTAAAATAGTCAATAGTCTGCTTAAACCAATCCTAAAGAAAGATGTGCTGAATTTAGACATTAGCAAACTTTTAAAGTTGGATTTTCAAAAACAAGAAATTTATCTACCTTTAAACCAAATAGATGTTGGTTTTGCCATTAGGAAATACCTGAAAGAAAAGGCTACTGACAATGAAAAACTTTCGTTTTTTAAGGATTGTCAGAAGTTTATTGTAGCAACTGTTAAGAAAATATTTGAAAGGTGTTGTTTAAAATATCGTTTGGTCAAATATGCTACGTGTTTCAATACATCAGTCATTTTAAATAAAAGTATTGCTGAGCAAAGGGCTAATGATCTGATTCAAGTTCTTTACGATAGATCTCTTATTAAAACTCAGGATGCTGAAAATGCGAAATCACAATTTAGCAATCTCATTTCTGATCATTCCTTTTTGCAGGCTTGTAAATTGTATGAAGATAATATTGGACTAGATACTTTTATACCTGGGTTGGATGTAAAGCTAATTATTCTGCACTGTGATTTGTAATAAAATACATTCTTATGTTGTCTCATGGAAATGCTACAGTAGAGTCTGGATTTTCTGTGAACAAAAGTATCTTGGTTGAAAATCTCTTGGAAAATTCCTTAATCGCGCAGAGACTTGTTTATGATTCAATCAAAAAATCAGGTGGGATATTAAAATTTAAAATATCTGATAGATTGAGAAGGTTTGTAAAATAGTCGTCAAAAACCTACAAAGATGTTCTAGAAAAAAAACGCAAGCAAAAAAATGAGGTTAATGAGAAAACATGGTGATAGCGACATTTTTTACGTTGAAAATAAAAAAGGAAATTTGAGAAAGAAAAACTGGACGCTCTTTCAGCCATAGACTTAGATATTGCCGAGTTACGAAAAGACTTAAAATAAAGTAGAAATACATTTTTTCTGTTGCAATATTTGTTGATAAGTATAAAACTATACATTGTGTCTTTTATATATCGGCACCTCTGTTTCAAAAACTAATTATACATAGTATTAGTTTAGGTGTTTTTTAGAATATGTCCCGAATTTAGCTATTAAAACATATGTTTTATGTTTATTTTTGTTATTTATCAACATGTCCGTATATATTAACACTTCGTGCAATCACCGAACATGTCTTGTTAATGTTCGGTGGTGCAATTTAAGGCAGGTTTACCCAACTTTTCATATTGGTAATTTATAACATAATAGTCTTAATGTTAAATACGTTAGTGTTTAGAGAAGTGTTTACTCAAGTTTCCATAGTTATAATTCACAATTCATAAGCACAGTGCATAATTTAAAAGTTAGTTTATTTTAACTTTATGCACTATCAATATGAAAAAAGCAAAGAAAACATTTTGGTTGGTTGATTTCAAAATAGGAGTGATTGATTTTAGCTGATATTAGAAAACAGAAATTTAGCAAGAAGGAAGAATACCTGTTGAAGTTGGGTAAAGAAAAATATTTTTTTTGTTTTTCTTTTTTGTCAATATTTCAATTTTTAAGTTATCCTAATGCACTATGCTTATAAACTCTTGGATAAACAGGTGCTGTTAAATTATGTATTAACGCTAATTGTGCTTATACACTATGAATTAACAATATGAAAAGTTGGGTTTTAGTTTTATAATTTGCTAGATGAACCAAAAAAAAAACGTAGGTACCACTAGGCAAATTAGTCTTATTTTTAATACTGTTAAGTACCTGATTTGTTTTTAGGATTTAACGAATTCGGTAACTGATTTTTGTCTTATAAAGTTTCGAAAAAGTTTCTCGTCTTATTTATCTGTTTTTGAACTTTCAAAAATTATCAAGGTAAAAGTCTATGTTACTTGTAGACAAGCAATTTATATCCCAAAAATACCTGGAATTTAAAAAAAAATGGTCAGGGAAAACCTGGAAAAGTCAGGGAATTTGGAAATCAGAATTTGGTGGGAACCCTGCTACTTTCACAGTTTTAATATTATCCAGAGCCAACTCATTTTTTAGCCAAGGTTTTTTTTATAAATAGTGTAATTAATTAAGCATTCTGGGTATAAAATATGATGGACAAAATAGGTAAGTAATGCTGGGTTTAGAAAGATAAGATAAGACATAAACTAAGACATTACATAAAATGATATAAGAGTTGAGCTTATGACAAACCGTGTTGGTGTTTATACAGAAGAATAACATAAAATAACATAACATGAGACATAAAAAGATGCCCAACTTTTATATTTTTATGTTATGTTATTTATGTCATGTGAAATCACTTTTCGCGCATGATCACGAAGCCATTTTTTACTTTAAAAATTATACTGACTTCGAAGGCAGTATAATTTAAAAAAAATTGAAATGAGAAAAACAAACAAAAATTTAACCTACTCTACATAAGATTTTTTTGTATTTAATAAAAACGTAAGGATACTTTTCTAGGTGTTAAATAAAAATTATAGCATATATTATTTATTTTTAAATAATGGAAAACCATCATTAAAATCTATAATATATTTTCCTTTTTCAGAAAATTTCTTTTATTTTTAAATTTTCCACATTGATTTAGCCGTTTTTACAAAATGCTGTGTATATTTTTTCACAATAGTTATTTACCTAACAAGTGCGGAAGGTGAAACTTTTCTGCACGTGACGGAGGTCAAGGGCGAAAAAGCAACTACGCACCTGTTTAGTTTCCTACTTGCATAAAACACTTGGACCTAAAATTCAAGCTGTGCTCGAAAAATACTTTTTCTTACGAACGTGCGGAAAGTAGCACAAAGTACTTTACTTTTTCGCACTAGTACGGTAGTTACTTTTTCGCACTAATTTTTTTATATTGGAAAAAATTTAAAATGAAGTACATAATATAACGATATTAATTAACGTTTTACTTAATTTTTTATTCAACAAAATAAAAATTTTATTTTTAAAAAATAATTTCTAATAAATCAGCGACGACGGTTGGTGGCTCGTAGGAAGAACATTGTACCTAATACATGCGTAAAGTGACTTCCGTTCTTGACGGCTTGACCGAAGTCCTCTACGCGTCGTTCGGCCAACTGCGCAAAAGTACCACTTTCCGCACTAGTTAGGTAAATAAATAAGTATTACGTAGGCTAATTTTTTAATAAAGTTCTACAGGCACTCCATATTTTGTGTATGACTTGACTAGATAAAAAACATTTTAAGTGCGGGAAATCTAAACATTTCGCATGTAAATGCGTGCGAAAAAGTTTAGGCACGCCATTAGGAAACATAATTGAGAACCTCTCCATAACTCGGTAACAACTGTTAAGTATAACAAAATTTTAAATGTATTTTCATAAATATTTAACAAGTCTAAAAATAAAGACCACCTTTTTTACATTTATAAATAACGAGTCGCTCCTGTCCGCTGCTAAAAGTTTGGTGGATGGAGCATGTGTGAGGGGGAGTATGCCTTGTGCAGCGTTGCCAGTGGAACATAAAATGGTTTTTCTTAAATCTAACGACTGATCGCGTTTCAAGGCGATTTATGAATGACTTGATGGGTCTTTTTTAGTTGAAGGTCTTTGAACTTATTGCTCCTATTGAAAAATGTTGGGTCAGGTCTTCAGACGTCCGGCTGGTGTAGTGTCAAACCGTGCCTGCTTCTAGCTCGTTGCTCCATGCACCAAATGGACCACAGAACTGCGGAGAAGGGGCTCCCGCTGCATCACGTCTTGGAATGAGAATATCTTCAGTGTTGTGCGAAGCAATCTGTACTCGCCAAGCCGCGATCCTGGTATCTTTTGTTCTCGAAATAAAGACGATGTTCACTAGTCCAACAAGGGCCCCAAGGAATAACTATTTAAGTCAACTTATTTCACGAATCAACCTCCTATACGTTATTTGAGTGACCGGCCCTTATCTACTTAGATTAAAAAGAGACAAGATATCTGGGCCAACGAAAACTCCTTGGCAAATAATAACCAGTTTATTTACAAATAAAAAAAACATCCTATCCTTTTAAACGACGTTAGAACGGTAGGGACAGCGAATTCTGTGTCAACCACTTTAGGTTGTGATTGGCTTGTGGGCGGGAAAGTCGGCAGAGCGCAGACGGTCGGATGATATTTTTATTGACATAGGCTTTTTCCTGTCATTTATTTTAAAATTTGGAAGTCTTTTTAAAACCACATTTTGTCAAAAAACGTTTATTGGTGTTTTTTTTGCCAGTAGGAGAATATTTCAGTGCATTTAAAGTGATATTTTGGAACAAATCGTCCAATGTTTTGAAAACAAAGGGGAGCAAGTGAAAAAAAGTTTATGAAATATACTTAAATTAGTAGACCCTTAGATTAAAATATCAAGTAACACGTTTTTTTTTAATTTTCAATGCATCAAATGAAATATTTTCGAAAGTTTTTGTCAGGTTTTTTTTCTAGGTTTCTTTTTTATAAAGACGATAAAATAAAGCATACATTTGATGAAGTAGTTAATGCGCATATGAGATATTTTCGATGGTTTTTTTATAAAGAGAAAATAATATACTTTTTTTTGTTAATATTTTAACTTTTAGTATGAAATTGTTGAGGAAATTGCACTATGTCTGGCATAATAAGAATCTGATTCAACTAAAATTTAGCACACATTTTATAGCCGTTGATAATATAGTATATTATTATAAGGTACTACAAAACAAAAATGCTTTGAATTTTTAAAAATATTTTTTTTTCAGTAATTCTTCTAAGACTTTTTGAAATAATTTCGATGATAGTAAAAATTTTGTAATAAAATCACAGTTGGTTCCTTGCTTTGCTCAGGTTAAAAATGTTTTGACTCGAGACAGTATATAATATAGATACATACCTACATTATATACCTTAATATAATTCTTAAGCTTGCAAACTTAGTTAAAACTTAGCTCTTTAGAACAAGGTGTTAGATGTATTACTTACTTATATTATTGTAGAAGTCATCGATCACGAGAGCAAAAATTACAATGTTTTATCTTATTTATAAGTACTACTTAAATTTTCTATTTCAAATAAAATATTGCTTTTGTGGAATTAAGTAAACATAGAATCATATAGTTTTACCGATATGGTTCCCATGTAATAAGGGACAGATTACCTAGGCCCTGTGTGCTATACATAGGAGATTTTAAAATTACATTTGCTTGAATGAGGAACATTTCGCAAACACAATAACATAATTTTTAGCTAGCTAATATTATATTATTTTTTTCTTGATGTGAACTGTGTTTGTTTTAATGTTTGGCATAATTTTATTGTGTTTAAAATTGAAATTCCTATAAATCATATGCAAATTTTGTAATAAATTTATTTTGTATAAAACCACTCATTTACTATTAGGGAGCTTCCAAAGCTCAAATTGGCAGAATTATTTTTTGCATGTTATTTAAATTATTTTGCAGATTTCATATTATAGTAAAATTTTAATCATATAATTCATGTGTAAATTTATATATAATTAGGTAGGTACACCACTGGTGTGTTTACTGTAAACAACAGAAAGGTAAACAATGTTCCATATAATAATATAACCAAAGTCTCCGTACGTGTCAGGTATCTTGTCTCTTTTTAATGTAAGCTTATCTACCTACTTATCTTAATAATAATAATTTTAGTTACCTGTTTCTGCCTGGCCATCATCGTCATTAGCATTATCGTTTTGTGATCCAACCTTGGACTTTTCTCTCCACTGTGCATATCTGTTACTCTTGTAGGTCGCTGGTATCCAAACGCCTGATTCTGTC
The DNA here is from genome assembly GCA_963921995.1 of Oxystoma pomonae. Lineage (NCBI taxonomy): Eukaryota > Metazoa > Arthropoda > Insecta > Coleoptera > Brentidae > Oxystoma > Oxystoma pomonae. The sequence continues at coordinate 96,344,298 of OY998165.1, forward strand.
TTGATTTTGCCCTTTTTGGGGTCCTATTATAAACAAAATAAAGAACTTGACCTAGTTTTTCATTTTGACTGTGACACGATTAGATATTATGGTCGCGATTCTTCAGAAACGACAGAAAATATCACCCGTCAGAATTCTGGAAAGTGGCAATTTTTACTTCTTGCCTCATTTAAAATAAAAACATCATCCTTAATATTTATCCTAACGTTGTGAGAGAAACTGCGTCATTTTTTTAATAACATTTTGTAAATTTTATATTCTGCAGAACTAGTTTTACGGCGGAGCAAAATTGCTACACTACGCGTACCAATAGATGTCAAAAAGTGTCGAAAATTATCACCATGTAAAAGGAAAATTTGTGTGACTTTTCTAATCTATCTAATCTAATCCCTGGGTCTATATGTGTGGGTTTGTATGTTAAAAGTTTTAAAGCTTTGTTTACACACAAAAATAAGCTTAATAAAACACAGTTTTAAATAAAGAAAGGGGATTTTCACAAAAACTGCCTAGAAAAATTGACATATTTTTTATTTACTAGAACAGTAATAAGAAACTAAATTTTAAGGAATCCCAGCAAATAAGGCCGGACAAAAAAGTAGTTTCGTCAGATTTTTTATAAGGGCGAGATTCTCTGACGTTTGAATAAAAACTGAACCATAAAAAAGATAACAATTTTTAAAGAGGCTCTTCCTCTACAGTATAATATAGTTACCTATCTATATTATTTTAACAAATAAATCTAACTAAAGTAAACTTAATAATTCAGCAAATAACTGTTTTAATCTGAATTTCTAGACATGAATTTATGAGTTCTAAATTTTGCCAACTAGGTCATTTTTTATTTTTTTTTTAACCGGCGCAATCTTGGGTCTCCCCTAGCTTCCAACTTGGATCAAGAAGGAGGCGATGGCGACGCACCTGCGATTAAGGGACCAGGGACTATGGAAGGGCAGGGAAGAAAGAGAGGCGTTCAAGGGACTGGCGATGAAAGATTTGCCCCTCCTCAGACTGCAGGTGAAAGCACCGCTTAAACCATGGAGGTTCGATAAAAAGTACAAGGTCACAATACCAGAACTGAATGAGTGGCAAAGGGAAGAATTTCGAACGGAATTAAGCAGAGAGGCGACAGTCTGCTACACGGATGGCTCTAAACTGTCTGTATATGCTATTATCATGGCAGCAACCCTACCGGAGGTCAGGAATGGCAGGAGGGACATATAAATATGCTCCGACAGCCAGGCTGCCCTCAAGGCTCTAAGTGCACCCAAAATAGTCAGTAGTCTGGTGGAGGAGTGTGCTGAAGCACTACAAATACTGGCTCAAGAGGGTGACACTGATATGGGTCCCAGGTCATGAGGGAATACCAGGGAACGAGAAAGCGGACGGACTTGCCAGACTAGGAGCCGAAACCCAATACATTGGACCGGAACCTATTTTGGGAATAACAAGGAAACAGTTACAGAGTGAGTTTAACAAATGGGCGAAAAATCAACTGAAGACGTCCAGGAGGCAAGAGTCAAAGTGCATACAGTCCAAATGGTCCGAATGTAGCCAGAACTAAATGTCTCTTAGGCAAGACCGAAAGGACATTGGACTGCTGACTGGGCACAATCGGCTGAAAAAACATCTGACGCAAACAAAAGTAGCAGGAGATCCCGTATATCCCGCTTGTGGGCTCGAGGAGGAATTGGCGCAGCACTTGATAACAGAGTGCGATGCATATGCCAGATCAAGGCAGCTGAAGTGGGGATTTCCCACGACAGAGGAAGAAGAGCTGCACTCGTTCAAATGGGCCGACATACTGAACTTCGTAAAGAAGACAGGGAGGCCCGGAGAGAGAGTTGCAGCGGAAGTAGAGACATAGGGATAAGGAACGGGGTATGGCAGAAAAGGCCCATGAAAAGGCCCAATTAATTGCCAGGCCCACGGGGCGCCCCTATACTACTACTACGTTCTGATTTATGTTGCTTTATACAATTAGGCAAGTTATTGTAGGGTCATTCCATATCAAATCAACCAAAAAATCACAAAAATTTTACGCGACCAATTCCAATTTTGATGATTTTTGGTATATATTTTCTTCTTACCATAAAAGTTGAAAATGCAAATTTTTAGATTTTTTTTGATTCGTAGTTTTTTTTTTTTTAATTTTTCAAAATAAAAAAGTCAGCATTTTGACCTTAACAAGAATGTACAAAACTAGCAATATCTCGAGAACCACTTACACTAGGAAAGTAATAAATGGCTCATTTTAAAGTCATTTTGAAGCTCTTTTTTATGAAATATCACAACATAATTTTAACAAAAAAAAAATTGAAAATAAAAAATTGAAAAAAAAAATTGAAAAATTCAAAAAGGCCATTTTTAATTTTTTTGAAAAAAATATATAATGTTGGTCAAAGTGTTACTTAATTATCCACAAAATTTTATGATGGAGAAATGATGGGTTCAATGTCAAAAAAAATATCAAAAATATTAAGTACATTAAAAATCATGCATTTAAAAAAATAAACATATTTTAGGAGCACCAATAGTGCACTGTATATTAAAATAAATAAATTTGTTGGATGGATACAGGTTTTAAAAAATACCCAGAGGCTTTATCTACAAATTATTTTATTTTAAACTCGCAAAAGAAATAAACAAACTTTTCTACTTCGTTGATAAAAATTAGACAGAAAACACTAAGACTAACTATATACCTTAAATTTATTTTTTTAACTTTCTTTTAAGAATTTCTGATGAATCTGACATTTCTTTTTTGCTGACATTGTAAGTTCTGCCAGTAGCAGTGTTGGGTTCAACTTTTTTTATAAGACTTTCTGGTTTAATAATTAAAATATCTTGAGGTGTTGGGTAAAAAAATGATGAGGCAGGTCCTCGTGGATGAAGAAAGCTTACTTTCAGTTCTCTGCTCTCATTATTTTTCCCCAAGACACAAGCCAGCCACCAAGCACTGTCATATTCTACAGTGACAAACCCTGACTCGATATTTTGCAAAATAATGCTTCCACCTTTAAAAAGATTATGTGTTTCGACCTCTAAGCATGTAGAAAACTGTTTTGCCAAAAACGTGCTTTCTGTAAGAGGAATTACAGCATGAATTTTTTGTGTCCCCGGTATTGTTAAGACTTCCGCAAATCTTTTATTCAAAATTATTTCATGATTTGTATAATCTGCTTCTGTGCAATATTTAAAATCAATGCCAGATATGTTTTCTTCACACCAAGTAAACAATTGTAGAGGTGTCATTATTTGATTGTCATAGGGCCTCTGCAAACTGGCTTTGGCAGCAAGTCTTTTAACAGTTTCTCCCAAGCCATCGCAGGCACTTTTGCCATGCGAGGTGGCAAAATAATGCCACTCTGCTTCAACACCAAAATCTTTTTTATGCAGGCATATATTCAGAAAATTCTTTTTGTTTTTGTACTGCGCAGCACATCCATCCGAAAAATAAAAAATTTTGTTAAGTCCTGGTATTTTGATTTTTAAATCAGGCATTAATTTTTTTTTAAATAAATGAAATGCAATTGTATTATGTGTCAAGCTTTCCGAAATAAACACATAATTCAGGTTGTGCAGTTTACCATCACTTAGAAAATAAATGGCAAAAGGGTGGAGGGTTGCCTGGCTGTTATTCCAATGATAAGACTGGACTTCATCTTGCATAACAAAGGAATAATTTTCCGCAAAGTCGCAAGTGATCAAAGACTCTCCAGGTTTAAGGTTAATTTTTATTTCATTGTATCTATCTTTTTGCATTTTTGCAATAAAAGAATGTGATTTAAGTTTTACAAGATCATCAGTAAATTCCTGGACAAAATCATCACTTTTCTTAACAACGGTTTCCATAGTACACCTATCTACTGAGACCCACTTTTTAAATGAGACCTCATCAATTAATTCTTCCTCAAATTTTTCTATTAACGTATTTTTAAACTGTTCTACTCCAGGACATTGCTTGCATCTATTGCTTAAAAAACAGTCCACTGAAGGTGGATTACACATTAGTTTATAAAGGCAATCATGATAAGATATTGCAAGAGGCCTGTTATTTTCATCATATAGCTTATTTAATTTGGAGCCATTGAGCATTAGTTTTATATTTTGATGTATAGTACATACACATACAGTATGAGTCCCACTTTTTCCTGCCAGTATACAGTTTTTGGGTCGCAGTTCACAAAATTTTAAAAACCCAATTTTTTCATTGGGGTACTCAGTTTTAAACAATGCATAAATTTCTTTTAAATTAGCTAAGACTAATTTTTTTTGTACATATTCTTTTTCAGCTCCATATTTTCTGATAACAACATAATCTTTTTTACCTGGCATGGTCCTGCTAATGTCATCCCTTTGGTAAAAATCTACCACTATTTGGGCCACTCTATCACTAAGGGTCTTTCCCGGTTTGGGGTTAGGAGAACATAATATCCCATTGTCCTTAACTAACTGTTTTACAGCTCTGGCCAAATATTGAGAAACTCCAAATTCTTCTTCAATCTTCTTTCTACTCCAACTTTGAGGTAAACATGATAAAACTAGTATTTTCTCACTCCTCTTTTCGGTTTTTAAAAATTTGTCCTTTAACTGCTTAATCATTTCACTTTCGTCACTCTGGCATTCCTTTACTAGCGTTGAATCTGATTCCTTTGTAAATGCTTTCGCAATTGTATGCTGTACAATATCAATTTTTTCTTTGTATACATTTTTTCTTTTAATCGGCGACACACCAAGAAGCTCCAATGACTTGTTTAAAAGAGTAAATGATTCAGCAGGATCTTGAAAATCTGGATCATTTTCTGGAACTTGACTGGGTCTAAAAAAATTTAAAAAGTTAGTTTTTTATAAGAACTTAAAAAGGGGGTAACAGCTGACCCAAAATGTGTACATAATGCCAAGAAATTTGTACATAATGTCTGTATTCTCAAAATGCCATGCAAAATAATGCCATGAGATTTTTCCACTCCGTACTTGACGCAATTGGTTTAGTTTATTAATTTTATATTAAAAAATACTATTTGTTACTTACCCTGCCTCATCTTCTTCAGATGCCTTAAACTCCTTTGAAAGCTTTAGTCTACAACCATCACAGATTTTCATTCCCATTTTGACATTTTTGTAACTGCACATCCACTTGGTCACATTTCTTAATTTCCCAAAATGCTTGATTTTTAACTCTAGTGGATCACAGCACTTTACTTTATATTTAGTCCATCCACTTGCCTCACCCATAGTTGAAACTTTTAAAATTACACAGAGATGACTTCTGATAAACCTTCAGTCGAACTATTATGTATCGATTATTTGGAGCTGTATCAGGAAGATACTTGCCAAAAATTTAAAATCAATTTATGCAGGAATTTTCATGTCAGCAAATCCCCACAATGTACCTAAACAGACCAATAAAATGAAGGAGGTGTGTCCTTAATGTTAAACAGGAATAAACAGGCAGTATTTCACAAAAGTATTGGCAGGTTTATACAGGCATATTTTCCTAAGAATTGGAACATCCAATAGTACGTCTCCGGTGGAAAAGAGGTTTTGTAAGTAAATATTACAATGGGGGGCAATGTTAATCTGATTACTGATACAGAATGAAACGTAGGATATAATTTTTTATTAAATAAAATATTGTTAAATATTTTTATAATATCGCTTTAAACCCCATTATATTCTTCTAATTACCAAAATGCATTGTCTATTTATAGGCGATTTTTCATGCATGTGACATTTTTAATAAATTTTTTCACATTGAACCCATGATTTGTCCATCTCAAAATTTTGTGAATAGTTTAATAACACTTTAAAGAAAATAATATAATTTTTTGAAAAAAATTAAAAATGGCCTTTTTGAAATTTTTCAAAAAAAAATCCAAATTTTTTTTTTTATTTTTTTTTTCAATATATGTTATGCAATATTCTCATATGAAAGGTCTTTATAAGAGCTTTAAAATGAACCTTCACCTACTTTTCTATTATAAGTGGTTCTTTGGATATTCCTAATTTTGTGCGCACATGTTAAGGACAAATAAGTGACTTTTTCGATTTTCAAAAATTAATTCAAAATAAACAACTGGTCAAAAAAGTCTGAAATTTTGGATTTTCCAGTTTTTTGGTAGGAAAAACATGTATACTAAAAATCATCAACATCGGAGATGGTGTGGTAAAATACCCTGGTTGACTTGATATGGACTGACCCTGTATTCTTTAACACCTTTAAACAAAATAGAGCTTGCCATGAGATTTATATGAACTTTAGGGAGACTAATCTGTAATTCTTGTACCATAACTATGGTAATCATTTAGTACATCATGAAAAAAGCAAGAGTCTTGAAGAGTATAAATTTGCTTCATCGACATTTAGAATATAACTGTTGCGTAGGACATTATAACGGTAGAGAGTAAATATTTTTTATAGCTCTGCTCTGAATTATTTGACTTGCTGAGTACCAGACTAATAGTAGGTATTGTATATAATTTTGTACAAAGCAATAGTAAATTGACCTTAAAGTTTTTGAGGCACTGTATAGCTAAGTCGGTTCAAAATGCCTATCGGTGTACTTATTTTGCTTTTTAATTTATTTATATGGTGCACCCAAGATAGAGAATTGTCTCCTGTTAATCCCAAATACTTAATAGTTTCTGTGTAACGCAAAAATGTATCTTCAAACTGTATACTTGGTCCTGTACTAGGTTTTTTACTAGATATAAATAAATAATTTGTCTTTTCTATGTTTAGAGTCAGCTTATTTCCAAGATCCCTTTTGATACTTATCTACTAATCTTACAACAAATTCCCATCATTTCCATTTTCTTTAAATGTATTTGATGATTTACTGTGTCAAAGGCCTTTCGCAGATCCAGCGCAACAAGCCCACATTTCCACCCTTTATCTATTTTGGACTTAATTTCTGTAATTGCATCTGTGGCCGCTGAGCTTGTGTCGCTAGAGCCGCCATATTGACTTTTGTACAGAAACTTGATTTTATTGACATATTTTACTAACCTTGTATTTGCTATACGTTCAATTATCTTGGAAAGTGCAGGGAGAAGAGATACAGGTCTATAGTTATTTACTGACTCTCTATCGCCATCCTTGTAATTCTGTTACAATAAGACCTAAATATGGGTTTTTTAGACCCTGTCGATAGGAAAGTCCAAAAAATATTTTACAACTAAGAAATAAAATCGATTGAATAGTGCACTTGTTAAAGTCCCTAACTGTTCTCATTTAATTTGTGTTCGGCAAATGTCTATTACCATGGCGTTATTTGCCCCACCTTTGATAATTCATATTTAGGTTTTGTTTTGAGTAAAATTATTTAATGCGTATGTAGTATTTTTATTTAAACTTACCTCAACGCCTACCATCTTCTTCTTCTTTCTATCCCATTTTTTTGTTTGTTGAGACTTGCGCATTGCATCTTCTGAGTCACCTATCAAGTCCAGTGCCGCCCTGTTAGCTTCATTGTGGAAATTATTTACTGATAAACTAAAAATACATTCAAATAAATATCGAATCTTTCAGCCAAGAAATAAGTTAACCCCTAATATGAAACTGACTATAGGGTGACTGTATAACAAACATTTACCTTTTTTAGAAAATGTATGCCTTAGAATAAGCTGGAAGCTGAAAAATAATTATTTGAAATAAAAGAAAAAACATTACCCTTCTTCAGCATGATGATCAGTAGGAACATAGGGTATAAAAACATCACTTTTACTTTTTAACTTCTTGTTTCGATCATACAGTATGTCCATTTTTCGTTTTTTGGGAGCAACTACTTCTTTGAAATTATTTTTAATATCCTCCTCGTTACTCCCTGTTAAGTTTGGCGAATTTTGAGTGTGAAAAAGTTGTTCTTGTTCTTTTATTTTTTCCTGAATAATTCGGTGATGATTTTGAATTTTTTCTTTGTGAAATGCCCGTTTTTCTTTCATCGCTAAGTATTCTTGTGATTTGTTTTTACCACAAATTTCAAAAATTGTCTAAAAATTAAATAAGGTTAAAAAATGTTTAATCAGTGGTGATTAGTACCCCCTAATAAAAATTAAATGTCAAATGAAATAATTCCAGTAACCTACGCCTTGTGGTCTATATTGCTTCATCTTGTCTACCAAATTTTCCCTTTCGATTTCATTTGCGTCCCCAATTTCACAAAACAATGGGTGAATAGAACAAGTTATCCATGGAATTTCTTTACTTCGTCTATTGCTTTCTGCCGAGGCTGCTTGTCTCGATTTCATATATTGCATGTAACCGTTGCTGGCAACTGTTTCAACACTTTCCTACGAGAATTTCACTTGTTAAATATTTTTTTAAAAACGATAATAATATCGAAAAATTCTCCAGTGTTTATTAAAGATTCACCCAACATGTTTCAACAGTATAGACTGTCATCTTCAGGGGTCTACTGAAAGAACCCAGAGACTTATTATAATAATGACATTATCTGAATATAGATATCCGTCAGGCACAAGCCTGGCGCCAGCCAGTTAATAAGAAGATGGCAGATAACCCACAAGGAGAGGTCCGCACCGAGCCAGCAACCAACCGATGAACAGACCAAGCATATTCCAAAACTGAAAACCGTAAAACCCTTCAAATGTAATCTTGTCAAAAACGTAAAGTGTTTACTTGTCAAAGATTAGATTTTAAGGTTTTTACCGGTTTTAGTTTTGGAGTATGCTTGGTCTATCCATTGGGTGATTGCTGGCTCGGTGTGGGCCTCCCCTTCCTAATGAGTGGCTGGGGGGCAATTCCAGTGGGCTATCGTTATGAGATAACGATCGCTATCGCCATTATTTTCACTGTTACGGCAACATCGCTGATTGTTAAGTAAAAAGAAGAAGGCTTGAATGGCACGCAACCCGCAATACTTTCCCAAAACAACTGTCAAATGCCGACAGTCAGTCAAGTTTGTTAACCTTTCTTGGAACTTGCGGCGAAATTTCGGGAAAAATAATAATTTTAATGAACTTTTTGCACGCAATATGGATTAAAAATTTGATCACAATGTGATGGTGGACGACCGTTATCAATTTTTGATTGAATTTTGTTTGGAAAAGCCACGTTCTTTGTGAAGAAAAACCCACATGGGCCTTGTGTGGAAGTGCCGCCAGATTTTTTGTTTGGGTAAGTACTTATACTTACTTTATCTTATGTTCTATTCTGTTTTTTTGGTGCTTAAAGAACACCACCTACATAATGTAAACAAAAAGATATAGATTTTACAAAATATTTTAACATTATAAGAAAAAAAAGTTAGAAATTAGTTAAGAATGCAGGATTTGTTTGGTCCAAGTTTATTACACTGATTTTTTATTGAAAAAATTCTGACATCAACTAATAATTTATCTGGACACCGACATTTGTTCGCCTATTTATCATCCATTGTGTTTATGCTTGTATTTTTTGTGGTTATCGCCAAATTTCTAAATATTATGCCTTGTATAAATGATGTACACATTTTCTTTTTTTAAGGTTTGCAAACTTTTAATGTTTTAATGTAATGTAATGTAATGTACTGTTTTTTTTTTAGGTCAACTGTTGAAAATCTACAAGACCATGATTCATGCTGTAGTGCTAATAAGAGAGAAAATAAATTATGAAGTTTGGGAATAAACACTTACAGTAGCTGCTCAATGTATATTATAAATTATACATAGAAATCAGTTTTGGTAAGTTTTCAATTCCAACACCAGATTTTAAATTTGTAGGTACACCTATTGTCAAGTAATGCAAACTATCCTAAGATTTTGTCTCATACAGTCAAGTATTGTCAGGTATTATCGAGTTTTCGTACACCTATTGGAGGTGTTGGCCTATCGGTTTAGATTCTGAGATTTAAAAATGTTTAGTTAAATCTCTGATTAATAATAAGGCATGTTTAAAAAGTAAACAAAAACTTCTAGTAAATTTTACCATCAGTATTTATAAACATTGGGTCATTACTTTTTAAATCCACCAATTTGTGATTAATTTGTTTCTCGATATTTTTAAAAATGAATAATTTTTGACACTTATATACTATAATTTACATGTATTGGTTAAAAAAACCTAGATTTATTTTTTTCTCTGTTTATAAATATGTACTTACTTATCATTTAAAATTGTGGTTTCAAACTAGCTAATAGTAGCTTTCAAAAGACCCTGTTTAATTGGTCTAATTTTTTTAAAATATATTTTTAGTATTGTGGTTTTTAAAGAAACATCATTTTAAGTTTCGAAATTATGTCAATTATAAATATGTAATTTTTAAATATTTATCCTTTGCGTTTCTACATAGTTTTAAGACCAATTTTCTCAGTTTTGTCAAAATCAAAATACATAAAACTTTTAACTCTTCAAGCTCTCTACTGTCGATCAAATTCCTGTCTTAAAAACTGTTTTAGTTTTTATCTACTGTTTTACAAAGTTTACTAGTTCTTATCAGTAAATTATTTAACCCATCATCACACAAAATTATTAAAGTTAAAAAAATTTAATGTGCAAAATGAGGCAAATAATTTAATAATAATAAAATGCAATTTTACTCAGAAATCATTTTATTGGGATAATTTCAGATAATTTCGTTTTTTTAACCGGTATCAGAGACTGTTTACCTCGACTCCCCCTTCCTTTGGGATTCCACTGGGTAACCATATATACCTATTTAACAAATCTTATGCATTTTTGTTAGATATCGTTTAAAAAAATTGGATTATTTAATTCACGTTACATGTTTTATGCATAGATTATATGGATGTCACTAATAAAAAGAATAAGTAAAATTGATAATACAGTACCTAAAATGTGTTATAAAAATCTAAACTTTTTACATGAAAAAGTTCATTCATTCATTTTTTTCCTAGTATTGAACGATCAATATCTCAATAAATTTATATGACATATATATGACAAGTTTTATTCATTTTGATTCAGGCCTAGATGAGAAGATTGCCTTTAAATTTGGCACAAAATTGGAAAAATATTCGAAACAAACAAAAAAAAATAGCACATGGTATGGCTATTGTCTGAAGTATTAATTCGAGTGAACTAACTGGTTAGCTGCTTAGGTGGTTATTTGCATACATCACACCTATAATAAATTATTTTAAATTTAATTTCAGATCAATGATTTCTCATAATTGTTAAGATGTATGATGAAGATATTTAAGCAGGCAGCACCCCATCCCACGCAACGAAACATTTTAGCAAAATTCGGCAAAATCATATGAAGGAAAAAACACATGGTAAGCTACCTTCACATTAAAAAAAAAACATTTTAAAATCCAAAAATTCATCAGTAAAATTAAAAAATTTGGTAGATTGTTGTCGTTTCAACCAAATACAAATTTTCACTTCTTTATTGCTGTAATTTAAGTTTTTGTTCTCTACTAAAATTATTAGCCACCAAAACATAAATATTTCAAATTTCATTAGTGAAATCCAAGGTGGAATAAAGTTTTAAGGTAACTTTGTATGGGCACAGGATATTTAAAAAAAAACATTAAATAACAATTGAAGATCTTAGGGTAACTATGGGATAAGCCACACTTATTTCGGTAATTTACAAGAAAAAGTCAATAGTCTTTTTCCACTTGGATCCCAACTTGTTAGATTTTCTGAACTTGTTCCCTTTGTTTCCCCAAGGTTTTTAATTATTATTCACTATCTTGAGAGTTTTTTTGATCAACAGTTTACATTATTTTTTCTAAATAATATATACAGGGGCCAAATTCATATTGATTTTATTTAACAGGCAAGTTTTTTTACCACCTTACCCAGAAAGTTGTTTTATCCTCTCCCTTAGTTTCTAAATCAAAGTGCGTTGGACCAAATTCACACAAGCATTGACCATCACTTAAGTTTCTACTTTACCTTAAATATTAAGATGTGGGGTAAACAAAAGATAGTCAATAATAAAATTTTCAAAGTAGAATGTGATGTAAAACTTGTTCCGTACTTTTCTAATAGAAACTAAATTGGCAGACAGCAATACAACTGGTGACCAAAAAATTGGTGAGATATAGTCGATGTAAGTCTAATAAGTCGGATTATACTCTTGTTCAAAGGACGAGGTGTAATTTATTGATTTTACAAACCAAACCTGAAAGCTTCCAATCTTAAGTAGCCAGTTCACTGGCTTATATTTTCAAATACATCTTATTTTTTGTTTCAGGTTAGCAGTGCCCAAGCTGATGAAAGAAAAGATGCAATCCACCAAATATTGAAATATTAGAAAACAATTTTTAATTCTAAGTAACATTTAAACCAATAAGTAAAATAAATCAGTTTTTTATCCCAAATTTTATTATTTTTTAATTGCAATGTTAAGAGTGACAAAATCAAGTCAAATCAATTTTTTCTTTGTAACATAATAAATTATTAATATTAAATTAAAAACTAGTATAAAGTATAAATCTAGCCAAAAAATTAAATTGACCTAAATGCATTGTAAAAAACTTGTCATGTCAGTCAGTAAACCCTTTATTTGAAGTACTAAGTAGGTTTCTTAAATTATATTACTCAGCTTTACATTCATAAAGATTGATTTAAAGTATGCTATTTTCAAGGGTATTATTTATAAAAATAGGTTCCTAAGGTAAGCATTTATTTGATTATTTACAATCTATAACTTTGAGTTATTAGTTTTTCTGGTAGCTGTAAAAATAAGTTGGCAAAGCAGATATTAAAAAGGTATTCAAAATTAAAATAATTTGCTTAATTAGCCAACTGTTATATAAATGCTAATGCTATGCTATGTGTGTGTGGGAAGAAATATCATGTAGGTAATTTAAAAATGGATGTAAAATAATGAAGAAATATCATTTAGGTAAACATTAAATCACATGAGTTAAATTTTTTTTAAAATATTCATCAATTCTTTTTTATAGCAACCAGAGCTGGAAATAACTTAAAACTGTACTTAACTTTCCCCACCAAACCAATCTAAAGGCTCTTGAAAAAAAACTCTGCCTTATTTTAAAAAGTTTGCAATATCTTAAATTAATATGTTTAAAATAAATTGGTTTTATGTGTGTGATGGTGAGCAGTAACTGTGACCCACTCTTTTTCGATGACTCCCCCCAAAAAATCTGCGAATTTTCATGAAAAAGTTCTTAAATCGTAGTTACAATAAGTCCAATGTTCTATAACTATCACTTAAGTGACATTTAAATTTTTTGATTTAAACAAATGCGGCCTAACAGAATTAAATAATAAAATTTTATTTCTGTACTATATTTTACACAACTTTTTAATTCATTAAAATTATCTTAATATTTTTTTTTAATGGGAGAACGATTAACATTCAGCATACATGTACGTATATTGCATCAGTTTCTTCTGAAAGTTAGTTTCACTATGTCTATTGAACATCGAATCTTTGTCTACTTTCATCTAGTGCCGAGTTGTGGTACTTGATCGGAGACTTGATCCTACTAGAATGATTCTTACATGTAGCTCCATTCAAATGCCCTAGCATGTTATTTCTAAAAAGAAGTATATATTTTAACTTTTATCAAAATAATACTTATCCAAAATCTGATCACAGCTTTAAGTAGTTATTTTTTCTTTGGTGAACTGCAAGAATCTAAGTCAGGAGTTTTTATTTTAAATAAAATATCTTAGTAGAACTCAAAAGATATATATGGACTCAATGGCCCATGCTAATGCGCCCATACACGGATGCAAAGAATATATATTTACTGTATAATTTTTCGCTAATTACTAATACCTTCTTTATCGGTAATAAACATACACACCAAAAACACAAAGAACATGCTTTTTTATTTTTTTCTGCATCTGTCATTATTTGTTTTGTTAGACCTATGTTCTTGAAGCTCTTTGGCCATTCAAAGCATTTTTTAGCTAACAGAATAGTGCAACCGGTTTTTTGTTTTAATAAAGACATTTTATATATTAAAAACAAATAATCACCTTAACGTATCACATTCTCGCCCACCCTGACTTTAATTTAAGTAGGTAATAAACTTCAGCAAACTCAACTGGTTGGGCCATGCTTATTTATATTCTGCCATAAGGGCTTGCGTTTCCTTTTACAGAAGAGTATAAAATATAAACCCACCTTAAAAGAGCAGTCTCATAAATAACTAGTAGGGAACTTATGATGTACAAGTTTAGGAAGAGAAGTAAAACAAATATTTCCCCCATAACAAAAGCTTATTTCACTTACTGTGTTCTGCTCTTTATGGGCTCCAAATATGGTGTGAACTGCAATCATCGCAGAAGAAATCATGTTAATTTTTCTCAATCATTGTAGCACCATTATTACTCAAAAGTTATATTTTTGTGCGAGTGTTGTTACAACAAAACAAACCGCGGTGTTGCCGCGATAACGAATTCGCTCCGTAACGATATCGGTATGAGCCACTGGAATAGCCCCCCTGACGCCGGGCTTGTGCCTGTTGAATGGGTATACCAAGCACTGCTCTATATTCAGAGAATGTCATTATTATAATAAGTCTTCTTGGGTTCTTTTGGTAAACCTCTGAAGCCTTGCTTAATTTTATCAATCCCTATGTAAATATTGGATTAATATTACTCTTAAAACTTACTTACAAAAAACAAAAAGTAAGGAAACAAATAAGTACAGGCAACATAAAATTTGAACAAATAAACAAAATGTACAAGTTTTAAAATACAAAATTTTTGAATTAACAAAATAAAATTAACAATAAAAGGTATTGTCACATAGTTTCAAAATGGTAAGGACTAAAACAAAAAAGCACTGAAACAACAAAAAAGTCATTAAATAATTAAATACCCAATCAAGAAAAGTAAAAAAAAAATAATATTCATTAAATAAATGACTGCGGTTTGCAAAAGTTAGATAAGGCGAAAACACAGACTTCTTTATCAAAAGCCATCAGTTAGGAAATCATCAACCCTATAATAAACTTTCCCCAGCAAAAATATTTTAGTTTTTTTTATGAATTTCTTTTCACTTTCAATTTTGTTGAATAATTTTCTTCCTTCATAAATAATACAGTTTTTAATTAAAGTGAAGGATTGGAAGTCTCATTAACAAAGGTCTTCTTGTATTATAATTTTCATAATATAGAGAGAACACAATGTTAATATGTTATTGTCAGAAATCACCTTAAGTGCAAAGCAGCTTGATGACATTTTGCTGCTCCTTTTCTTATCCAGAAGAATGTCATCAAGGCAATACCTAAAATGTAAGATTTTTGTTTTGTCTACATTAAAACTTAGCCGGTTACCATCACACCACTGCTTTATTTTAGCTAAATCCGACTGGACAATGTGAGCTAAGTTCTCTGTGTTTGGGTCATCCCAGATTATTGTTAAGTCGTCACAAAAAAGCACCATTTCTCCTAAAAATTTCAAACAAAGAAGGTCCCCTACATACATTCTAAAAAGCAATGGAACAAGTACTGATCCCTGGGAAACTCCTATGTCTATCACTCTTTCTAAAGAGCTGTTGTTGTCAAAAACTACCGTCTGAGTTCTGCCCCCTAAGAGAGAACGGAAACAGCTCAACTCAGCGCCCCCAAATCCGTACATCTCCAATTTCCGCTGCAGAATTTCATGATCCACGCAGTCAAATGCCTTCAACAGATCACAGAACACTACCGCGGCTTTCTCTCCAGAGTTTAGTTTTAAGTATAGATGCTGAAGAAAACTAAAAATCGCATCACCAGTCCCTCTCGTGGCGCGAAAACCAAACTACTGTTGAAACATATTGGGTGAACCTTTAATAAACAGTTCCTGAAGGCCTAAGTATTTTCATTCATTCGATAATAATATAGTACACACTAAAGGATAAAAATAATATGCGAAAATTTTCTAGCATTCGTCGAGAGATAAAAATACATTCTTTAATCACGAGGTTTGTACGCTATTCTCGCACTTTTGAACCTTGTTTTCGTAATAAAATCATTAGGAATATTACGTGACATTTACTATATACTAAAAGCGAAATGTAAAAAAAACTGTCTGGTTTCGATAAAGAATTTAAACACGACACTTTAATTCATTATGGTGCGTTCGGAATGGGAAACTCAATGCGGTGCAGTGTGGTGGATGGGCGGTGACCGTGTGTGTCGGAAGTGTAGTTTCGGTACATTTTGGCTTAAACCGGAGATAATTTGGCAGACACTGTAAATCCAAACTTTGGTTAGGTAAAAATTTAGTGTCACACCGCCAACTCCGTCTCTCGCCCCGGTGCTTCTGGTGTTGATACTGCCGCTACACCGTGATAATTCCGACTCACCGAACTAATCGGTGTTAAAAATGTCAAAAGCTTTAACACTTTTTTCTATTCCGAACGTGGCAATTAGTGTTTTAAAATTTAAAGCGTAGATGCACATTGAGACCAAGATGTATATTCTAGGGACCGTCACTCAGGTCTTTAAAGAGGACACAAGAACTTTTGCCAAAAAAATCAAGGTGAAACGGCATCAACTTAAAAACTGGTCTAGGGAAAAAAACTTTAAGAATTAAAATTTTAACGTGCTGATGGCATATTTTCTAGAAAAATTAAAGGTCTAAAAACTTTTTATGTTTTATCCCCAATGAGCGAAAGTTATGAATTGACACGTTTTTTTTTCAGTATTAAATTTATCAAATAACAGTGATAGTGGTAGCAGGAAGCTTTTTATTTGCTGCTATGTGGACAACAGAAGAACAAAAATAACTATTTTAAAATTGTGTCGCAAAGACCTCTTTTAGTCTAAATATCAATTTCTTTTTTTCCCAACAAACACAGGGAAATAAAAAAATATTTAAAATAAAAGTAAAAACATAGCAAACCTAGAGGTGGGTTACTTATTTATTTAAACTTTCTATGAGTCATCTTTTTATTCAGGATACTCGAAAAAATAACAATATCAAAAAAAATAACATTGACTTGACGATGAAAATCTAAAAGATAATCTTACCAAATCCGGATGCATCTGATGAAGCCCCATCAAAAAACTCATCTGTTCTTCGAGCAGACTTTGTGGCACTCTGCCAACGTTGCCATTTTTGTTATTAGGTGACGATAGGACCATGGGACGGCCCAGAAATAGATGCAAGTCTAACAAATGGGCGTACTCGTCGGGAGATACTAGGGAATAGGCTATACCTGAACGTCCAGCTCTCGCACATCTACCTAAAATGTTTGATTTTGTGTTCAACTCAGCATAAAATTGTATAACATCGAAAATACTTAGAGTCAAATTTCGATACTAACCCAAACAAATATATGGCGGCTAAAAAAATAATAAAAAAACTACTCGACGGCCAGTACTAAACCTTATTTAGAACTGGCAGTCGAATAGTTTTTTTTATTTATTGAGATGAGATGTGAAGTGCTGAAAAAATCGGGGGGGGGGGGGTCTATGTGAATAAAGCAAAAAAAAATATCAAAATTGCTTTAAATTTGAGAAAGTTATGCCTCCAAAAGCCTAGGAGAAGGTAGGCCAAAAAAACCGTATATTTTTTTTCGGCTGTAGTTTTGCTACCGTGAGGTTGATTTTTGTGATTTTAGCTTTTGCAAAAAGCTAAAGTTTCAGACTATATGGAACTTTTGTCAAAATTGACATTTTGTTGAAATCCAAGATGGCGCATTGTTTTTAAATTTCCTCATTTATAACACGCCCCGCCAAAATTTTATGTGCGCCACTGTACTCGATTTTAGACATTTGCCCTAAAGACACGTATTTGTCGCGCACAGAGAGGTATCACTTCTAAAAATCGGACAAGAAGTAATAAAGCTCAACGCCAACGAAGTAGGTGGTGATTTAAACCTTTGACTGATTGTTAAATCTCGTCCGATTCTTTAGATTTTGAGCTCTACGAGAAACTAAGGCTCTGGTCTATATACGCTAGCTGTCAAATTTGACATTTTATGAAAATCCGTAGTAGCCCATGCTTTTTCACTCCTTCTTGCCATTTTTTTTTGTACCTGATTTCAATTATCCGGAAAGCCACGTATTTTCAGTGTACAAAGGGGTATAATTCGTAAAAATCGGACAAGAACTAAAAAAAGCTCTGTGCACCTAAAAACACTATTCTATTAAATGCAATTTAGTACGTCCTTGCTGTTTGTGTAAAAACTACGTTGTCATGTCATTTTAGTTTTCTGGACACTGTATAAAATAACAAAATCGGATAAGTTTAAAAAGTTTTTGTCGCGCACAGAGAGGTATCACTTCTAAAAATCGGACAAGAAGTAATAAAGCTCAACGCCAACGAAGTAGGTGGTGATTTAAACCTTTGACTGATTGTTAAATCTCGTCCGATTCTTTAGATTTTGAGCTCTACGAGAAACTAAGGCTCTGGTCTATATACGCTAGCTGTCAAATTTGACATTTTATGAAAATCCGTAGTAGCCCATGCTTTTTCACTCCTTCTTGCCATTTTTTTTTGTACCTGATTTCAATTATCCGGAAAGCCACGTATTTTCAGTGTACAAAGGGGTATAATTCGTAAAAATCGGACAAGAACTAAAAAAAGCTCTGTGCACCTAAAAACACTATTCTATTAAATCCAATTTAGTACGTCCTTGCTGTTTGTGTAAAAACTACGTTGTCATGTCATTTTAGTTTTCTGGACACTGTATAAAATAACAAAATCGGATAAGTTTAAAAAATCAGTAAAATAAAAATTTTCCGCATTTTATCTATTTTACACAGGTTTAAAAACAGCACCTCTTTCGTTAAGCAAAGCTTTTTTAGTTCTTGTCCGATTTTTACAAATTATACCTCTTTGTACACTGAAAAGACTTGGCTTTCCGGATAATTGAAATCAGGTACAATGACCAATAAAAAAGTTTGGGAGGAAGGAGTGAAAAATATATATATAAGTTTTAAAAGCATGGGTCATTACGGATTTTCACCAGACCAGAGCCTTAGTTTCCCGCCCAAAATGTAAAGAATCGGACGAGATTTAACAAATACCTAGTAAAGACGGTTCGCTGTATGAAGTCCGATATCGGATTAAATCTCCAAAAGATGTTATCGCTTTTTGAACAGTAAGTCAGTTAAGCCCTCGCTGTACTTAATCGTATCAGACATCCCACTGGTTCACTGTATTCGGCAAAATATGAGTGGGCTAAATCAGCGGTCTTAAAACTTATACTTATATCACGATAAATATTTCTATTTTATTTTATTTTTCACTTATACTTTTGAAAAACTTTTTGCGTCAATTTTGACAGGTATTTTTTCCGAGAATTTAATTATTTTGCGGTCATTATAGGTAAATCTGGAGCTGTTGTCAATGCTAATAATCACTATTTTCCAAGAAATAATTAAAATTTGCTCCAGTTGGGGATGGTATGTTCTATTTTAATTAAGTTGGAATGCTTTTATTTGCTTTTAGTTTCTTTCTTATTGTGTGTGAATTACGGAATTTAAAGCAGTTATAAAGCAAAGTTACGGAAAATGTTCAGCAAGGTGACACAACGCCTAGAAGGTGTTTATCTCCAGGTGAACGCCGTTTGGTATTACAAGTGGAACATTATTTTACGTTAGAAAAAAATAACTCGGGCACGTTAGTGTCTGTTTTGGCAGTGCAAAAACGAACGTCTGATGCTTGCGGCATTTCAGATAAGACCTTAAGAAGACTTCGAAAAAAGAGTGAAGAGGAATTGGACAGACCATATAAAAGGGTTCGACAGCATTCAAAAACCTTTGATCTATACCAAGGGATTAAACTATCGATTAGAAATATTGTTTATGATGTGTATAAGTCAAAGGAATATGTTATCCTCAAAGCTCTATTCTAAAAAGATAAAGGAAAAACAACTTTGACATATTGGAATTACCAGTTTGTACTTTGCGAGCAATCCAATATTGTGTCAAAAAGATGGCAATTTTTAAGAGATTACATAAAAAACAAAAAACCGGAATTGCCAAGGCAAGTTGTTTTTCTTGACGAAACATGGGTATGGGAACTTCAACAAAATCGTCTTGGCAGGATGAATCGAAACATTGCTATTCCAGTACCCATGCAAGTCATGGAAAAAGATATATAATAATACATGCAGGCAATGAAGAAGGGTTTATTTCAAATGCCAGTTTAATATTTTCAGCGACAAAAAAACTGAAGATTATCACGGCAATATGGATGCTAAAATTTTTGAGCATTGGTTTGAGGAAAAACTTTTAAAAAGTTTAGAAACCCCTTCCTTAATTGTTTTGGACAGTGCGTCTTACCATTACCAAAAAAATATGTTGTTGACGAATTAGCCCTTAAATATGGACGTGGATGGAAGTTTTGAGATTACCACCCTACCATTGCCATTACAACGCAATTGAATTGGTATGGGGTATTAGCAAAAATTATTATGACAAACATGCCTGTAAAAATATCGGTGAGTCTAGCGCGTTATAAAGTTGTGGGAGGAAGCACTTAGCAAAGTGGGCAAAAAATAATGGCGGAAATGCATTGAACACACGGAAAAAATTATTTTTGAATCTTATGAGACAGAACAGGTTATAGACGAAGTAAGACCGTTAATTATTACGGATGATGATATTTCAGATGCAGAGGAAGACTATTTTTAGTATGCATTTATAAGTAGGTGTGTTCTATCGCAAGACTGCAATATCGGTTCTTTTTAGAACCAAAACTTTATAAAAAAAGAATTCGTAAAACTAATTTGCCGAAATACTATAAAAGCTAAGAAATAATCTTTTTTTACCTAATTATTTTTTATTAACTTTAAATGATTTAAGTAAGTACTGTTTACAAATGTCCAAACCATGACTTTTCTAATTACCGCTGCGCTTGTTATTTAAACCAACGCTTGTAAAAAAGCACTATTTTAGCCACTAGATGTAAAAACTACTATTATCTAGATAATAGTATAATTTATTATTTGAGAACCACCGACTTACCTGCTCAAGAGTTTTTATTGCTTAGTAGACTTGTTACAATGAATGCAGAACAAAATTAGAGGTTTTTAGACCTATATTTTACAAAGGGTTAAAACACCACTTCGTTGGCGTTGAGCTTTATTATTTCTTATCCGATTTTTAGAAGTGTGTGCACAACAAAAACGTGTCTTTATGGCAAATGTCTAAAATTGAGTACAATGGCGCCCAAAAAATTTAAAATCACACTCCATCTTGGATTTCAACAAAATGTCAATTTTGACAAAAGTTTTATGTAGTCTGAAGCTTTAGATTTTCGCAGAAGCTAAAATCACAAAAATAAACCTTACGGTAGCAAACCTACAGCCGAAAAAGTATGTTTTTTTTTTGGGCCACCTTATAACAATATGCCGACTAACATCCGCCATGTTGATTTTTTTAAATACATCCTATAGCAGTCGGGGCTCTCAGCATTCCAGCGATATCACCATTAACAAACTCGGTTCACCCATTTGGTATCTATCATGGCACATAATGGGTGTTTCAAATTCGATGCTCACCATGGGGATCTCTTAAACGGTAGGAGATAAGAAAAGGTTTAAATTGGTGAAAACTAATAAACAACGTTACAAAATCCGGGTAGTTACGGAGAGAGAAGTTTCATTTTCAGTTTTTATTTTTTGGACCTTTATTCTTAAATCTGCCAAAAAACGTTTAAAAGTTTTTTACAGGCACTTTTTTCTGTATATTTTCTACCTAACGACAGGTCCGTTTTTTAAATTTGAAATTTCAGTGTGACAGAAGCACTGTCAAGTTCATTTTTTCTTATGAACACGCGCTTTTTTTCTGCTGCCATTTGGTTATTGGGTCCAAATTTCACGTTTTTAGTTCTTAAAATTTTATAACTTACCTTAATTAAATTTTCGTAAATAAATTTTTTTTTAATTTCAACTGTCATATGTCAGTGAGTAGTATTTATAAACAAAAAAAGTAAAAACATATTTAAAAAATATTATGGTACGGCCATGATGGTAATTTAAGGCTTAAAATATTTTAGCGTAATTTAAGCGGTAATGATTTTGTTTATCGGATGTTTTTGTAAATTTTTCACAATTTTAGCCACAGTTTGTTTTCCTTCTAAAATATCGATTCGTTGAATAAAAACTCACTTTTTTCAAGTTTTCATTGGTTTTTTAGCGTTTAAAAAAAGTACTGCCAAAAAATATTTTTCTCTTAAAAATTAAAACTACTTAAGGGTGTTGAAGACAATTTAACGGCATTTTTTGATAAAAATTTCGAATTTTCTGTGTTGTCATCTGTGTGTCATCTTGAGTGGTGTGGGGCATATGATTTTTATCTGACCATTTTTATCCAAAAAAAGGCAAAAATTGTAATTGTTTAAAGCGTAAAGTGTGTAAGACATAAGGTAGTATTAATGTATTTTAATCAAAGTTCTTTACAGTCATTAAAATTACTAAAAAACTTGTCCTACTTTAAAGTATTTTAGCACATCTAAAAATATTTTAAGAGGTATTTAACAAAAATATATTAGGCTTTATCATGGCTGTACCATCAGGCAAAATTATTTTGTTACAACAAAACGTCATTTTGAAAGTGTCAAAAAACGTACTGCAGGCGGTTCCCAAAATATCTTGAGTAAGTTGTGACTTGTCAAAATAAGGTTGCATAATATTATATGTCATCCTTCATGAACCAAACGGCATGAGAAAAAAGCACGTGTCCATAAAAAAAAATTAACAGTACTCCTGTCACACTGAAGTGTGAAATCTCCAAAACGGACCTATTATTAGATAGATCTTAAAAAAGTGCCTGTAGAAAGTTTTAAGCGTTTTCTAACAGCTCTAAGAATAATGGCCCAGAAAAATAAAATCTAAAAATGAAAATTTCGGCTTTTTTCGCATGTCCAGAACTACTAGGATTTTGTCATTTTTTTTTTAGTTTTGAATAAATCATCAAATTCCGCAATTTTGCCCTAATTTAAACCTTTTCGTATCTCCTACCGTTTAGGAGATCCCCAAGGTGAGCATCGAATTTGGAACACCCTGTATACAACCCAAAAAAACACCCTTGTGCCGTAGGCAAACCTATGTTAAAAATTATGGACCGGGAATTTTCACAAATAAAAAATCCTAAAAAAGTAGAAAACTTTTTAGAACTATCATTACTTACCCACTCTATGAACAAACAACTTGGGCTTGGCGGGAAAATTGTAATTTATGACATTGTCCAATTGCGGTATGTCAATACCACGAGCAGCCACATCCGTTACCACCAGAATTTTAACTTTGCCAGTGCTAAATTTCGCAGCGTTTATTTTACGCGCTGCGGGATCTAGGCTCGAGTAAATGTAGGTGTTTGGGATGTTTGCTGCGTCTAACACCTAAAAAAAGTGCTTTTTTATACCTTCATCACAAACAAGCTTTTTCACGGGTGTAAAAAAATTGAGACCTTTTTTTTACCCAAATTTAAAGTAAAATAGCCTAAAATGCTTGCTTAAAAATTAATCCATTTTATTAATTGTTCTTTAAGTATTCACAAAAAAAATCATCCTAAAAATACGACCAAATAATAGTACAGTAAAATTGTCATAAATAAAGGGGATACCTTGAAAAAAATTCGGGGACACTAAAACTTTTATATGTTGCTGGGGGACGGGTCTAAAAGTAAGATCTCCAAGTTTGTGTTTCTCCCAATCCTCGGGAACCATTCGCCATTTTGAAAAAAATTTCTAATTGACTTTTCTTCACTTCTATTCGGAGTCGGAGGCGAAAAAGCCTGTCCAGTTTTTTTTCGACTTCAAATGATAATTTTAATGTGCTACCATCAATTATGTAAAATCATTTTACCAAATATTGACCCCTCCCCCTGCAACATTTTATGACATTTTTACAACCCCTTTCCCCTCCCTTTTAGCACTTACTTCTACCTAACCCTCCAACCCCTCTTGTCGCGTTTATGTAAGCGATGGATAGCTCATTACCCAAAAGGAATCGACTCGAGAGTCGACTAAATGTCTCTCAAATACTTTCGGCAATTTTCATGCCGACAGACTGGGTCATTTGTGTAGCGTGCGTCACAAGATTTAATTTGATACCTCGTTTGTACTGCTCTTACTATAACTAATAATATATAATCCACAACGCGCGACCTCATGCATGCCCAGAAAGCGGTTCTCAAAGAGTTTTACCGACTTTCAGTCGCTGTAGTTCAGAGACTGTTTCATTATTATAAATGATATACATAGTTTCATAGGATTGTTTCGAAATCTACAACTTTCTTATTTAAAGTTTTTTTTTTAATCAGTTTTTGTTGTTCAAAATACGTTAAAACTTGTAACTTTGGCGCCCTCTATCTCTTTGGAAACTAACTACAGAAAGTTGAACACTTGGACAAAAATATTTATTATTTTTGTTCTCAGACTTTTTTGCCTCCGACCAATAGAAATGGAGAAGTCGGTTACAAAGATTTTTCAAAATCACGGATGGTTCCCGAGGAGTGGAGGAAACACAAACTTGGGAGGTTTACTTTTAGCCTTACTGTACTATAAGGAACTATCAGATATTAAAGTTGCCTACAATGTAATGTTACTATAGAAACCATTGTTATGACATCCACAGTAGCAGCCCTTGATTCACAGTATCAAAGTCGCGAGCTCTCATTGAATGTTGTGTTCGAGTTTTATTTTGTAAAGTTTATTCCAATTTTTTAGGATTTGTTGTTAAAGATATATAAAAAAAATATGTACAACTCGCCACTAAACTGGACTTTTTTTACTCGAATTTTTAAAAACTCTTTTAGCCGCTACTACTACTATTATACCGCAAGGAAAACTACCGGACTTTTTATAGGAATTGGGACGACCAACTATACTGAGCATGGGCCTAATTCTCGAAGTGAAGGAACGATGCACCAAGAAAGATCAACAAACGGATATGATCCCATCCCCCGATCCGAAAACCACATGCTTTTTCTTAAAACTTCTTCAAAATGTTAGGTAGGAAAATATCGAGAAAAATATACAATTTACTCGCCTGCGTGTCTAGGAAATGTGCCCGATCCCCAGCTTTGGTCATTCAAGAATACGAAATGTGTACTACGCGACGTAGGATACAAATCTATATTATTAGGCAAAAACATATAGGAAAAACTCTTAGAAGTTACCCTGATTTTCAAAGGGCGGGCACTTCTGAATGATTCTTTAATTAGAAGGTTTTTTTCGTATATAATACTAAAAGAGAGAACATTTTTAGGGCAAGGTGTGAAAGTTTGTGGCTTGGCAATTTTCGTGAATGGAATTATTTTGACAGTAAAATAACGAGATTAAGTGATTTTGTCAAGAATTTCATGAACGAAAGTTTCCAAAAAGCAACAAACTTAACTAAATCCAGCCAAGATAAAATTTTTACAAGACTATTTCAGGTTTGTCACACTGACAATAATAGTTTTACTATCAGACACCGTTGTGCCGTGTCTGTCATAGTTTTGTCAAGGGTAATTGCTAAAGTGCATCAAAATTACCAATAGTTTTAGCATAAAACATGAGTTTGTTTTCATATTTTTACGAAAAAGCCCGACTCCGTTGGAGGAAAATATGTTGAATAATTCAGTAAAAAATTATCTGGTTGATTTTAATGCACAAATATAATTTATTTGAATATTTCCCCAATCAGAGAAACAGCAGGCAAAATGTAAAGAAATGAGAATATGGTTTGTACTAGTGTCCTCAAAATATGATTGGAATTGAATTTTTTATCTACTGTCGACTCAATAAAACTAATAGCGAATTAATTTGAGAAAATGAGTGCGCCACTCGTGTCGCGCTGACATCATTTTGGTGCTGTCAAAAATTTGCCCCAGGGCAGCTTCAATAGAATACCACTGACGCGCTAATGCACTATAAGGTTAACTGTTTATAAATACTACTCAAAAATTTTTCATACCGAAAAATTTATTATTTTTTACTAACAAAAAATTCACAAAACTTGTTTATACAATACAATCTAATCTATAAATGATATACGGGCCACAAAGCACTAAATTCTTCCTAATCGTTAGCGTTGCTGCTACTCAAACTGCTTCCGCCGCTATTTTTTTAAATAATTAAAATCAAGTGCACCACGCGCTTCTATACCTCGTACGAAAAAAAGTGCACTGAGGGCAACACTGGGTTTGTCAGTTGCTCAATAAAACACAAAAGCTTGCACTATTTTTCCATCAGTTTTGCACCAGTGGCGCAATAGTGTTGCACTTTTTTATCAAAGGAATTCGCTTTAATAAATTAAAATTATAACAATGTATTATTGGAAACGATAGGAACATGCACAAAATATGTACCTATATGCTTTGTGGGAACATGCGGTGCAACTTTCGTTTTCTAAAATGAAATAACCGCTGTAAGTTTGCGAAAATTGCGCACCTCTTATGGGAGTTTTAATACATGAGGGAAAGATTCACTGACAGTAGGAAACGGGCTATAACGTTTTACAGTTAAAAACGCTCTAGTAAAATAGTCAAGTTAATAAATAAAGCTAACAAAAAAACTCACACTGTGTAAATATTCAACATGGTGTTTTGTAGCGGCAAAAATAATTGTTTGCTGCTTTAAGTCTGTCGCCGATTTCAGCAACACCAATAGGGCCGCTAGTTTTTCCTCGTGACGCACAGTAAAAAAGGATAATTTTAGCTCTTCTGGTATTTTTGATTCAAGATCTAATCTAAAATAAATACATATTGTTTACTCTAATTTGCAGCGTGGTAATTGCATTGTTATAAATAGCAGGCAAGATAAATAAAATTGTCAAAATTTGGACATCTATCTCAGTAATTTACTAAAATACTTTTACTTCACTGCTCTATATCTAAAATACTTTTAGGATGGATTGGAAAAAATGTGTATTTGTTTAAGACAGTGCAGGTAGCACAAACCACATTTAAAATACTTTTGTTAAATTTATAGACCTATTGGGTTTATTGTATTTTAAAATATCTACATCTAAAATATCTCTATCTTCCTATTTATCGAAATATGCGTTTAAAACTAGTGCTCATATTTCACCCTTTAATGAAATTGAATATCCTTAAATTTTAAGCTATTTAACTGTATCTCATTTCACTTTAATATGTTTAAAAGTGTCCTACTCCTCCTTTCTTTCTAAAATAATCAATATTAATACCTAAAATAATCAATATTAATTAGACTTAATCCTTCACCACAAAATGTCATGTTTTCATAAACATTTGACACAAACAGACATATTTGTATTTCTTAAAAGCTTTTGTGCTATATAATAAAAATAAGTACTTAAAAACCATCAGGTAAGCAATAAAGCATTAGCAAACGAATCAATTTTATTCAGGGGTCCTATTTTCAAAACACGAAAATATTATTCTACACGGTATAGGAAGAAACGGAAGTACTTGTATGGGAAGGTTTAAAAATGTTTTGAAAACAATTTTTTTTTTTTGGAAAAATATGTTTCTTTTGGAAAGATGCTTCATGGAAATATAAAAAAGCATTGAAGTCAAACCAGAAGGGATAAACAGGTGTACACAGATATTTAGTTTTCTCTTGTCGAATTAAAAAAAATCTGCGAGTCACTTTTTTTTATTACAAAAATTTATTTGCTGTGTGATTTAGCATTGCAACTCTGTTTATGGTTTTCACCTTTCAAATGAGATATTATGCCTTGAATACACATACTAACTTTATAAACTTTGCAAGGTGAAGTTTTTGGGTCTTTGGTACTTTTTAGCCATCCACTAAGTTATGAGTGGATCGTCGAGTGCGATGGTCAAGCTTTTTAGACTAGGCATAAAATGTCTTAAAAACTTCCTTCTATATGCAAATAAAAAAATATAATAATAAACTTTTTATGTTTGCTATTTTTTTGAAAAAATATCATGCAGTTTGTAGTTAAAATTCCGTAACCTTTAAAACTAATCTGAAGTTTTACTGACCACTTCTAACTGAAATTGCTGAGATTTTTTAGGCGATTTTAATACATTTGGCAATAAAGATAATAAAATTTTTAAAATAACTACATATAGCTATTTTACCTGATCAATATGGGATCCGATAACCCAGCCTTGGAAAACTCAACCAAAACTTTCGGCAAAGTGGCAGAAAACAAGACTGTTTGTCTAGTGTCTGGTAGTCTTCTGACGATCTCTGTCAATTGCTCAGACAATCCCATCTCGAACAATCTATCAGCTTCGTCAAACACAACATATTCAATGCTGCTTAACTTTAAGTCCATTTCAACGCAAACATGCAAGAAACGACCTGGGGTGGCCACTATAACGTCTGGATTACCGTGGATGACAGAAAATTGATCTTCCATAGAGTCGCCACCAAGAATTACAGCAGACTTGAGACCGACAAATCTCCCAATTTCTTTTATAAATTTTAGGGTCTATAGTAAAAAAAAGCTTATCAAAAAAAATAAATCTCTAGAGGGAAACGAAATTCGACGTCGCCCGTCGTTAAAATTTGGGAGAAAATTCGCTACATATAATGAGTTTTAAGAAATTTGAATAGTTATGAAAAGTAAGTACATTTTTGTGTTTTTTACACATCAATATTTGCTTTTTATCATTTTTTCTCTCCCTCTCTCTCTCTCTTGGATAAATTAGATTAAAAAGTAGTACTTAACATTAAATATTTTTGAAGTACCTATTTGCCGTATTTTTTAGTAAAAGGTAAATAAAATAACACAAAAATAGCATCTCTTAGCATTTGTAAAAAATATTTAGCTAGATAGTAATATTTGTGTACATTTCTGTAAATAGGAAAAAAAATAAAACAAAAAAATACAAGTAAATTCACCAATTATTTGCAAAGGAATAAATTCATAAAGCATTTTTGCAACAAAAGAAAACATATAGGCTGAACTGAGGAATAAACATATCAAAAATTGCTGCCTTTGACAGTTTTTGTTTTTACTTATCTCTCTGGTTAATTTTTGAAAAATATAAAAAAGTTAGATTGAAAACAAAAGATAGGCACACAAATTAGGATCTCATCCTTAATATTATAATACTAGAAAAAAATTGAACCTCATCAAAAAATATACCAAAATATGTATATTTTTTTACCTTATTCTTTTTTTCCAACTCTCAGTGTATACAAAATAACCTCGAAAATAACTGTTACCAACCCAAAATTGTAAACGTGTGAAAAAATAATGTAAGAAAAAGGGATATAGTAAATGGTCATTGAAATTTTTCACGAAAAATATGTGCTTAAAGTGGTTTTACCACTTTCGACTAGCCAATACTTTTGTCTCTCCTAAAAAAATTTGTGTCATTGCTTTTTTGGAAATGTTGACCAAAAACTAAATATTTCAAAATTCAAGATTTATTTATTCCCTTACAGAATAATTTTAATTAGGTACTTACAGAACAACGTACAAAAATAATGTAGGTGTAAATAATTTAAATCTTGATTTAAATTAACTAATATGGCCCACACAAAAAAAAAATTACTATTTTGATTTACAAACTTAAAAAAATGTAGTAGGAAAAGATATCAGCATGTCTAAAAAAAAGAAGTGAGCAAATTTTAAAAATATTTCCTGCCCCAGCTTTACCTCTAAAGCTGGCTTCCCACGGCCAGTGATATTGCGTGCCGGACCGCGGCGCGCCGGCTTGAGCAAATCCGGGTTATCCCGACCACCTTAAAGGCGGCACTCTTCCCATGGCGCGTGCGTGCCCGAGGTGTACATTCTGGTTTTAAAATTTATACTGTAAAACTATCAGTTTTCATAGATTCTTTAAATTTGTTTCTTAACTTTCTGTATGTTGACATTAAATTATCCCTTTCCTTTTTTAATTCCTTAATCGTGACGTCACCAGCGCTGCCTTTAAATTTATCTTAAATACAGATCCACGCACCTTGTTGGTCGTTACGATTTTTATGGCTACTTTTTGAATTCGATAGAGCTTGTTTATTCTCGTATAAACTGAGAAACTCAAAAATAACTTCGTTTGTCCACTCCATATTTTCGTGGCTTGGAGAGTAATTTCAGAACTAAACAAGTTGCAACAACCAAACCAACTGACGTACCCGTGGCATTTCGGGCCCCTTCAGGCGCGCGCACATCGCGTCGGGTCGGGCCTTTGAATTTACCGACTCGTGGCGGATCCGTCGCGTCATCACGGATCTTGCCGGGCTACCTCGGGCGCCACCCTTCCACCGGCTTGGTGGCGCTAGCTGGCGCGGCCCGGCCTGCAATTACACGGGCCGTGGGAAGCCAGTTTAACAAAGATTATCCTCTGACTCTGCTCCTTCTAAATCTGTAAATGTTTTAATTTTATATGATTGTAATTATAATAGTAACGACTTTTTGAATTGAATTGAATATAATAACTACATAATTGCAATTACTCTTCTGAATATCAAATTTCGCAAATAAATTATGATCACTAACCTGCAGTGCCAGTTCTCTAGTTGGTGAGAATATCAAAGCCCTGGCCCCAGACTTGGCATTTCTAATTTTAAGTTTCTCAAAAAGTGGTATTAGAAAAGCTGCAGTTTTACCACTGCCAGTACGAGCCATAGCTACCACATCTCTGCCTTCTACAATTAGGGGTATAGTCTAAAAATGTTTAAAAAATAAATATATAACTTTTAAAAAAATTTCAAATCAAATCAACCAGAGGTTTGGCAGACCATCTTCCCGATTTCGATAATTTTTGTCACCTTTATTCTACCCATAAAGGGAATGAAAAATCCCAAATTAATTTTTTTTTTGACCAATAGTTTTTTTTTATTAATTTTTTAACATGTACCTAGAAATTAAAATATCTCTATAACTATACTTAAACTAGGACAGTGGTTTATAGCTCGTTTTAAAGGTATTCTAAATACCTTTCGAACGATGTATCACATGATGTACTTTTTGTTTTTAAAAAGAAATAAAATTTTTGACATACATCATTTTTATTTTTTTTTTTTTAAAATATACAGACCGCTTCAAGCTACTGCGAACATAGGGCGGAAGAAGTCTAATTTGCCAGTGTACGTACATGCAGAGACCCGGCACGCCTATCAGTGAAGCAACCAACACTCAGGCTTCCGATCGCCATTCGCTGCCGTTCGCCGCCTTTCGCCTTGTATTTAGTACGCCTCTAACCACGGTGCTTTGTGGAGCGTAGTCAATGAAACCGGAATTTGGTCAATAAATACGCAAATTTTTATAACGTAATTTTCTTATTTTTTGTCACTGATAAATAAGAGCGTTTTATTGTCAACTGCTCAGATTTATCAGTGACGACGTGTTACAATGAAAATAATAAAGAGAAACAAAATAAAAGCAAGTTCTCAAAATAAAATAATACATTCTAAAAACCAAAAAGATTCTCCCAGTCAAAAAAAAATTAAAGCAAATGTTCGAAAAGTCCTCCTTGCTCGGCTAGACAATATCCGAGCCTACTATAAAAAGCCCTTCTAACGTTTCCAAGCATGTTAGGGGTGATAATTTGAAAAGCTTCTTCAAAAACAGATAGAAGTCATTAGGAGCAAGATCGGGAGATCGAGCTGGCCATAAAATAGTTCCCCGTGTACTTATAACCCGATTAGGAAATACATTATCAAGATATTCCCTAACAGGGCCAACATTGTGAGCGGAACAACCATCTTGTTGAAACCATGTTTCACCAAATCTTACACCTAACAACTGCCTAGCAGTTGGAATAATGTGCTGCTGCAGTAGATCCAAGTATCTAGGACCATTCAAATTGCAATTGCCGTTAATAAAAAATGGCCCAATTACGTGTTCCCCTACAATACCCTCCCCCCAAACATTTAGTTTTTGGGGATACTGTGTTCTTACGTCAAAATACAAATGCAAATTTTCCCTCGACCAATATCGAACGTGTGTTGAGTTATGACGATTTGACCATTTGACCATCTGCACTTTTTCGGCAACTTCGTAGACATCCATTTTTAGTTTTAAAAATGTATTATTTCAATTAAGAACTTACCCATCTGTTTCTCGAGCAAGGCAGAAATAAAACAAAATAATAAAAACAAAATGAATTTCCAAAAGATAACACTGCAGCGTGCTTCGAATCCACCTCGGTCGTACGGCACGGAGACTAAATTGGACTTGATTCCCCCTATGTTCGTAGTAGCTTGAAGCGGTCTGTATAAATTTCTATATGGAGACTTGATGAGTTTATATAAAAAAAATAATTTTAAAAATTTTGAAAACAATTTTTCAACAAAAATTAGGTTATCAAAATGGGCTTTAAGATACCTATAAAACAAGGTATTACTCGCTTTTGTACGGTATACAGTTCTCAAGATATTACTCTTTTTGTGTACCTGCACATTTGTTTAAAATTGACTGTCTTTACAGGCATTTATCAAAATATAAATCTTGAGAACTATACATACTACAAAAGCAAGTGATAGGTTGCTTTGAAGGTAATTTAAAGGCCATTTTAATGAAGTATCATATGACCTCATTTTTTTTTATTCAAAATTTTTAAAATAATTTTTTTTTTGATGAACCTATCAAGTCTCCATCTTGAAATTTTGTAAATAGTTTGGCGAAATATCCAGAAACAAAATATATTTTAATAAAAAAGAATAAAAAATAGTTATCGAGATATTTCTTTAAGTACATGTTTGAGCAAAATTGGTAGTTTTTGTGATGTTCAAGAATTAATTGAAAAAAAAACTAATGCTAATCTGCCATCGCGCCGAATCGTACACTTGATTTCAAAAAAACGCATACATGCAGTCACAAAATTGACCTTTCTAAAAGTGTATAATATATACCGACTACCAGCTAAAATGCCTAAAAACTTCAAAAGTACGACAATTTGTCATATTGTTTAAAAAAGGTCTCTAAAACTGAAAATATTTTTTTACTTAAATTAAAGGCAACCTTATTTTAATATTAAATTTTTCATAATACTAAAAAATCAGCAAAAATAATGTTTTCGTAAAATCTTTATTGAACAATATGAGTAACGGACGAAGGCTGTTCTATAAAGAGGGCGGTAACCCAGTTTGGAGTTGGATAACAATAATACAGAATACAGAAACTGCGCTGGATTGAAAACAATTCGACGAATAGGAAACTTGGATTAGGACAAAAACGATGGCAAACTTAATACTAATTATTTTAACTTCAAAAAGAACTAAAATAAATAATTTAGTATTTAATAGGATCACCATTTTTCTCTATTAAAAGCTGCAAACGTCTGGGCATTGAAAAGGTTAAATTTTGAAAATACTGATGTTCTTCTGAGAGCTGATCCAATGCGCGATAAATAGTATCGCTTAACTCTTCAACATTTCGTGGTCGCCAATTCCTTTGGTATATTATTTTAACGATTCGACCCCATATATTTTCCATTGGGTTAAGGTTCGGGCTGTTGGCTGGCCAAGGAAGTGTTTCTATATTATTATCCATTGGCGAACAACATTAGCCGTGTG
The DNA here is from genome assembly GCA_963921995.1 of Oxystoma pomonae. Lineage (NCBI taxonomy): Eukaryota > Metazoa > Arthropoda > Insecta > Coleoptera > Brentidae > Oxystoma > Oxystoma pomonae. The sequence continues at coordinate 96,377,602 of OY998165.1, forward strand.
TACTGGACAGTTGTCCTGCTGATAAACGAAGTCATTATTTTCATGTAAAGCCTGTACAGATGGCAGTATAACGTTTTCAAGGATTTCAATATATCGTTCACTATTGAATCTTCCTTCGATTCTCCAAAAAAAACCCAAACCTCTAGCACTAAACCGGCCCCACATGTTTACAGAAAAATGTCCAGCTTTTTTAATTTGGTTTGTATATTCGGGTTCAGATCTAGAATTTGGTGGACGATAAACTAAAATTCTCCTGCTGCTTGAAGATGATTGAAAAATTTTTTCGTCAGTGAAAACCACCCTCTCCCAGAAGTCATTATCACGAAGAACGTTGTTCAGTGCAAAAATCACTCTGGCCTGTTTTTGTTCTTCTGTTAGAAAAGGCTTCTTTGCAGCAACTCGACAAGAGAGATTTCGTTACTCTTCTATTTACTGTTGCTAAAGAACCCGGAAATAAGGTTACATTAGCTCCTTCAACCGACGTTGAAAAAGGATTTTGTCTGAGATGGTCAATAAGTCTTTCATCTTGCACTTCAGAACTTACTTTTGGTCGTCCTGATCCATCTTTCCTATCCGTAGAATTATTTTTAATCCAGCTCTTTTTCCATCGCTTTATTGTCATTTTATCAACTCCAATATGGGTGGCCGCTCTTCTTATAGACCAGCCGTCTTCTATAACTCGAGTGATAATTTGAACTTTTGTAAATGTTGATATCTGTGGCATTTTTAAGTATGTCACACTGAATTTTAAGCTGTCAGGCATACTAAGCTGGTGGTGCCTTATAATAGTATACACTAATTGGAAGCTAAATTTTGTGGCATAAGAAAAAATGCATGTATGAGTTTTTTTTGAAATCAAGTGTACCTTTCCCATTCTTAGTTACTATTAGAAAAAAAACACTCTTCGCTTTCAAGAAATCATTTTTTACCTTGTTTGGGGTTATCTCCAGCGGCGTTAATTGGGGAAGGGGCAGGGGGGGCAATTTCCCTCCCCTGAGCATACGCAAACAAAAATCAAAATTTGGCTTTTACAAATAAAAACATATTTTAAAAACACCTTTTTAACTTAAATATACCTCCTATGGTTTACCGCATCGCCGTTACCCACTGTTTAGTGTTTAGGCCTAAGCTGTTTTGTTTTTGTTGTACTGTATGTTTTAAGAAAAAATTTGTATTGTTTTTTATGTTTATTTAAGTTATTTTGGCGTCAATAAAGTGTTTTTTCACCCTCGTTAAATCTCTTTAAAATGTTTTTCTTTCGTTCATATTTTTTCAAAAAATTAGGTATGCCCCCCCCAAAGAGAACCAAAGCTCAAGCCATAAATAAGGCTAGATCGTTAGGTAATACTGGGAATCACACAAAAAATACACTAAAATGCAAATGTCAAAAATTGTAAGAAAATGCACTGCAAGACCATGGGAAACAATGCAAGATAATGCAAGAAAATGTGAGACAAGAGACAATTTGAGACAATGCACATTGCAAAAAAAATTGTACAGGGTTATTATGCATTTTACAAAAAATAGTCATTTACAGAAGTTGCATAGTAGTAGTAGATGGGCGGTCGTAGCCTGGCAATTAGGCCGCATAATAGACCCTTTTTGACATACCCCTAGTGCACCCTTGACTGATGCATGTGCCCCTTAGAATGCAAGTTTTCTTTCTGTAAGAGGACTTAATTTTTGCCTGATACCTTATCGCCTCGCTCCTTGCATATGTCAAATTTTAACATCATGGCAACTTTCTTATTTTAAATAGAACATCCTGTATATTACTTTTTTTTATTTCTATTACTTTTGTTGATTTTAAAAATGAGCTGTCTGTTACTATTACAAAAAAAAACACTCTTCGCTTTCAGGAAATCATTTTTTACCTTGTTTGCTGTTATCTCCAGCGGCGTTAATTGGGGAAGGGGCAGGGGGGGCAATAAATAAGGTAACTTTCTCATAAAATCATCAATGTTTTGCATGTATGTAAATCAATAAAACCTGTCCTTATCAATATAGTGACAAAATCATTCCATGTCATTCCGTATTTTACCACACCATCTCCGATTTTGATCATTTTTGAAATACATATTCTACAAAAAAATTGAGATTTTTTTACCAGTACTTTTTTTAAATTAATTTTTGAAAATGAAAAAAATCACCCGTTTGTCCTTAACATAGACGCACAAAATTAAAAACCACTTGTACTAGTAAGTAAATGCTCTTTTAGGGACCTTTCATATGAGGTACTGCATGGACATACATTTTCTTAAAAAAAATTAAAATTTAAAAAAAAAAAATTTCAAAAAGGCCATTTTTAATTAAAAAAGAAACAAATATTTGCTTAAAGTATTAATAAACTCTGTACAAAATTTTGAGATGGAGAAATTATGGGTTTAATGTCACAAAAAAATATTACATATGTCATTATATGAAAAATCATAGTAAACGAAATGATTTTTTTAATAACTTTTGAAGTTCTAAACCAATTTTAGAGAATCAAACTAGGTCGTATAGGTAATCGATGGGGATTTGATCTGCATCTATTTTCTTGGTCACTTAAGTTTACAAAATCAAATAAATACTGGTAGAAAGCCTTCATTTTGCTTAGTAAATAATATTATTAATAATCACAGAAATTGATGTAGTAGATTTAGATTTAGTTTTTTCTTCTTTAGGATGTAGTACACACAGCCATCTTCCATTTGTGTTAAAAAAATAATAGTTGGTAAAAATGTAGGTTGATATTAATCTAAACAAGAATTTAAACAAAAACAAGATTCCATTTTAGACATGGCGATTGGAAACATGTTAATAATAATCTTTAAAAACTACTAATTACCAACACAGTTTGTTTTATTAAAATTGGGCAAGTGGTATTCAAGTTATTATAGAATTATTTAAGTATGGTTTCTTAATATAAGTTGGTGTATCTAAAACACTACTTTACCAGGTTTGTTAGTTGGGAGCAATATAGATTACACACAAGAATAGTGGATTTAAATTTTTCCACCATTTTGAATTTAAAAATTAGTTTCTAAAACATGTCAGATCCAGTCATTTTTAAATTAACAAAATTTGTTTAAGCATTTAATATATAGTGAAATGACACACTCACTTATTAAAATCTGCATGTCTTAAAAACTACCACATCAATTTTAGTTATTAATAACTTAAAAAAAAAATATTTTCTTTTAGAAACTGTCAAAAATTGATGCAAAATGCCCTCAGAAATCAAGAAATCTAAAAATATACAGGGTGTTTCATTTAAAAATTCATAGTAAGAGCTATTTCTGGTGAAACCAGAACCGTCCGGAAGTCAAGTGATCTCTCAGAAAACGTCATATTTAATGCAATATGTGGTTCAAAACTTCCAACTTTCTATCATATTTTTTGTAAAAAAGGTACATGTGAATTTTTAATATATTTTTTTACATTTATTCATTGCTTGTTCATCATAAAATTTTGTGAGTAATTGAACAACACTTTTTTTTTCAAAATTAATAAAATGGTTTTTAGCAAAAAAATATTTTGTGTGTATTTTTATTTGGAAAGGTTAAAATGACTTTAAAATTAGTTGTTTCTTACATTTTTAGTTTGATTGATTCTTGAGATATTGCTAGTTTTGTATATCTGTGCAAAGGGCAAAATGCTGATGTTTTTTATTTTTAAAATTAAATACAAAAAACTATTGGTCAAGACAATCTGAAACTTTTGGTAGGGGAAACAAATATACTAAAAATCATCAAAATCGGAAATGGTAGCATAAAAAGTGTTTATTTTAGCACATAAGCAGATACATATTATGCATTTTTAAAATTAGCAAAATAATAGAATTTAAAAATAAAATAATATTCGAGGTGTTCTATTTAAACTAATGAGGTTGATGCCAAAATTTGACATATGCAATGACATTTGACAATATTGACATATATAATTTTTCCTAATAATTTTATAGTATACTAAGTTATGCAACTACACATTTTGCAGGAAGTAAGAGACCCCTTGTATAAGACATTTTTAAACATTTGAAATATTAAACCCTATATTACATCTCTAACCACTGAGCTTAAGTTTTGTCAAAAAATACATACCTACCTAGTCTTAAAAGTAAAAAAAATTGGTATTTCTTTTTATTGGGGATCTAAAATTAAATCCAGGAGAAATGGAGTTTTGATTTAAGGACTAAATTATGTGTTACTAAAAAAATGGGAGTAAGAATTAAGTGATCAAAAACAAGGTCAGACATCCATACCATATTAATGGATTTAACAAAAAAAATATTTATAAAAAAGTAATTTAATGAGAAATATTAAAAGCAAGCAAGTTAGCAAGTCACTTCTTAACCTACCCTATCTTAGTAGTAGGGGTAGGTTAAAAAGGGACTTGCTAGATGTTTTCCAAGGCTTGGCAGTTAGCCCCTATCCTATTTTAATAGCATTTGCCTGGACCTGTATTCTAAAATCAGTAACTTGGTTAAAAAAAAAACTGAATCCTGTTGTAAAGGTGTTCCAGAGCATTATGTATAAAAAGTCCAATGAGTCCCCATACTGTACCTTTCTTTGAATGGGTGTGGGTAACTTGTAACCTCTTTTCATAATTCCTTTTAATATGTTAAAGCTTAAATTCATAGACTGGAAACCTCCAGTCTTTCTAGACTTCTTCTGGATGCTTTTGATATCCTCGTCCATGTTGCCAACATCTGGGTCTTCAAAACCTGGGACTGCCTCCATTTTGTGTCCTGTTAATCTACAAAAAAGCCTATTTGTTTTGTAATGCAAACCACTTGCTGACCAAGTCGGGGGTCATATAAAACAAGTTTATAAACTAACAACTAAAAATCAAAACACATGGGTAAAAGTGAGGTTATACATATTTGTTCACCGCCCTTTTCCAAAAGCACTACATACTTCCTTTCTATAAAGCTTTTTTTATGCTCTTGCCCAGCGAAAAAAATTATTTTTTAAAGCCTACCCAGGGCCGACAAGAATGTGTTTTGTTTTTTTTTGTCGGCCTTGGCCTACCCTAAGGTGGTTTCGAGCAGGGGAGGCTGGTGCACAGCCTTTTTGGGCAAGAACCATAGAAATAGAAGATCTATTTCTATGGAATCCCCTCGACTACACGCGAGTCCCCGTCCCTCTGTAATTCGCTGACTATCGATTTCTATACCGATTGCTCGAATAGATTTAAATTTTTCTGTTATTTTTTGTTGCTGGTTATTTTGTATGCAATTAAAAATAAATTACAAAAAGTATGCCGTGCTTTTTATTAAAAAAAAAATCAAACATAATTTTCAAGAAAAATTGAAAATTTTGGCAGCATTGCACGATAATTTCTTCTTTGGGTGGTGATATAAATGATCCAACCATAGAAATAGATCCAACGCTCACCCAGTTATTCTTGGGGAATCACCGCACCGGAATTACGATCCCTATATAGAATAGATACGGTCTAGTAATTTTGCCCCACTCTTCGACCTGATGACGACATAAAGATAGCAGCTGATTTTTGTCCGTCATTTAAAAATTGTATGAAGGCGAATTTTTCTTTTTTCATTGTTTAAATGATTGATGCAAGACCTATTTTTTGCTAGTATCTTTTATTATAACTTTTTGTGTATAAGTAAATATAATTTATTTTTGACCTGCATGCGTTGATCTTTCATCAAATAGAAATTAAGATCATTAGTTGGTAATTGATTCCGTCAAGAAACTAATCGGATGAGTTGGAGTTAGTTCGTTTCTGTAGTTCAGAAGTTAGGTTATGTAGTTGTTATTTTTCCTGTTTTGAAAGCTATTTTATTTTGTACTTGATTTTTGCCAGGCATTTTTGGGAGAGTGATTATTTTGTTATTTAGAAGAAAATTTATGCAAATATAATATAACCACAAATGTCACCCATCAAAAAAATCAATAAAAAAAGTAGGCCGATATCTTTGTGTCGTCATTAGGTGGGCGGCGAAAAAAAATTACTAGACCGTGGTTATTCTAGAGACCGTGCGCCGAAATAAGTATAATTTATTAGATACATATATAGAGAATTAACTTTTCTCACTGTCAGTTTAGAATTAGTTTTTTTTTTATATGGAGCAGTTTACATATTTTTATTTTTAATCTTTTATAAATAGGGTAAGTAATAAAAGAATTTCATAAAATTGCAAAATGTATTGAAAGGAAAAAACGGTAGTTCTTTTAATAACGTCGACTGTTTATAACGATCCTTGTTCATTGGTCCCTTCACCGTCGTTATATCTGACTTTTACTGTATCTTATCTTATTTTTATTACTGACTAAAGTGACTAAGGCTGGAATTTATAGTCGATCCTTAAGGCCTTCCTTCGGTGAGGATTCCTTGAGGGTTTCTCATTGAGTCCGTTTTATAAAGTCTCCTCGAGAAAGACTTGTTAAAGGCCACTTTGAGGTCGCGCAATATTGCATTTTTGCGGTTTTTTTGTTGGCCGATGTCAGCTTTGAGCCAAAACAGGATTTTGTGTAGTGAACTGTGGCAGTTGTCAAGAATATTTTTTAGTTAGTGATTTTAGATTTTGTCGTTTTTAAATCAACGGAAAAACGAAAGGAGACTAGAGCTCCTTTTTCCCATGAGGAAAGGAGTACTTGTGTTCACTGGTGGCAAAATTTTCCATATTAGAATTCAAAGAAAACAGGTGCATATATGCCACATCACTTCAAAGAAAACAAAGGGCATGGGAAGAAATAACCAAATATCACAAGATCAATTTTTCTGCATGATTGAATTGAATCATCGGTTCTATCGACAGCCCTCTTTTATTATCGTTTCTTAATTCATCATACACAATATTGGGTGTATGTAATCTTAAAATATATTTTTAGAAAACCAACCCAACAAGCATTTGGACGTTATATTACGTTAGGGTCACGTAGGGCAAGAAATAACTGACGTCGGATCCGACGTCCATTAGTCTTCCTGAGGACTCGATTTAGCACCTAAGTAGGGAATCAAAATTCGAGTCGTTTCGACGTCGGGTGCTGCACAGTGTTTTGGTCAAATATTACGTCAAATTACGTAGACTCGCGACCCAAAGTTTTACTGTGCACACCATGTTTAAACTTATTAAATAAAAACTTTTAAATGTTTAAACAAACACATCCCAATGAAATGTGGATGACCATAATTTTTATCTTAGTTATTGTAGGTAACTGAAAAAAGTTAGTTTTAAACATTATATGGATCCAAATCTTCCAGCGAAGGTCAGTTTACTGATAAATATAATTAAAATACATTAAAAAAAACAGAAACCCACAAAAGAAATGCAAAAATATTAAGAAATAAATTTTAAAAAAAATTAACCTCAAAATTAAATATTTTTAAGAAAGCCCGTTTCTTATAGTAAAACATTATAGGCATTTAAAAAATGCATTTTAGCTGCCAACAAATGAGTTTATTTACATATTAAGCCTTTAAAATGAAAGAATAAAATGTATTGTTGTAATGGCGCATCGATGCTAAACGTTCAAAATGGCGTTTCGAGCGCCGACCAAATTTGTAATGATTATTTACCTATTCGGACAAGAACACCTCCTGCGACGTCGCCTTGTAGAACGACCCGACCTAGAATATTGTAGTATAATTGTAGGTCACGCACCCATGTCCGTGGACCTCGGAATAGTTACATTTAATAAATAAAAGTTTGGAAACGTCAATTTTATTACAGTTCTACTTTAAAACTCATACTAAATATCACGTCTCATGAAATGGACGTTATACCGGATGTCCCAAGGTGAGTGTATACAATATAAACTTTTAAACTTTCTATTCTAACATAAGTCCATGTAAAGTATATTTATAAAATACCTTCGTATTTGCAGTGTTGCCATTTACAGGAAATCTTGGCAAAAACTTTGTTATTTTAAATTAAACACCCTGTATATATTTGCAATTTTGGATTGGATTGATTGACAAGTTTTCCGTCGTATCTTGGTTTTTCACAAGCTATCGTTTTAGACTATTTTTAAATTTAACTCAGAGTTAAAATATTCCAAGCTAAATTTAAGCCTGGATTAAAAATAAAACGATAGCCTGAAAGGAATGTGGAAACCGTTTTGTCATATCTTTAACCGTTATGATGTTACGCGCTGTCAAAGTTATAACATGGCTATTTTCACCTGTCAATATTTTAAAAACAGTTGAAAATAGGTATAGGACATTATGCATAAAATGTACCTAGAATTTTTTGTTGAATCCAATCCGAAAATATACGGGGTGATTTATTTAAAATAACAAAGTTTTTGTCAAGATTTGGCAACACTGCAAATACGAAAGTATTTTATAAATATACTTTACATCAATTTTTGTTAGAATAGAAAGTTTGAAAAGTTTCTATTGTATAGTTTCTAAAATAATCTAATAGGCACCCACCTTGGAACACCCAGTATGACGTCCAACATATATCTTAAATTTATTGACGTCCGTTTTCACTTTGGCCCGACCTTCAATTTTATTCTAAAAATTACGTCGCCGTAATTAACGTTAATTTACGTCGCTGATAAGTAGCGAGTATCACCAACATTTAGCTACGTCAGTTTTGGTAAGTATCGACGTCACAACTGATGCACCAGTTGTTGGCGGCGTCAGGTCTTAGTAAAAAATACGTTGTTTGATGGACAAACCAACTGCCGATCTAAATTTGGGCCAAAACCGACGTGATGTTAGGTTGTAATTAGTCGGAAGTCAGAAAAATGCTTCTTGGGAATATCGTTTTTTGAACGTCTTTTCAGAAAATCTCTCAGAAGGGTTGTCAAAATCCCTGAGATATATTTTTTTAACTCGCTGATATGGTGAGAGGGGTTCTTCTACTTTCACCATATCCTGAGTAGAAGTCCAGGAAATCTTGAAGTTTGTCCATTATTCAGCAAAAAAGAACACAAAAAAAACTACTCTTCAAAAATCACACCAACAACAACACATAAAACTTGAACCTAACCTGAAAAACACGACCCAAGACCTCCTTAAGGAAGCTCCCGAGCTACCTTGGCCTTTACTCAAAGTTATGGCTTCCTTCAGCGACTATAAAATGTATTTCCGACCTTAAAGGGATCCTCAAAGACCACTTAGCCTTAAGGAGGCCTTGAGGATCGACTATAAATTCCAACCTTACAGTCGCCGGCATATAAATAAGTATATAAGTATATCAAATATCTTCAAATGTAAAAAAACTGCCTATTCTGCGACTATACTTTAATAGTGACACAGGGCGCTGCTTTAAAAATTAGGTCGATGGTAATAACAGTGGTGACCATCTAAGTAACCGATAAAAGTCACCGGTATAGAAATATCGCCCATCACTATATCACTGAAATCTATAATCCATGCAGTTTTCAGTTTTATGTATCACTAAACTTTATGTGATTTTAAAGGTTAATAAAACTACGTTGGTGGAGGGTCGTTAAGTGGGGTGATAGGGCGGATTATTATATTAAAAAATTCTTTTTAACCAAAGCTACGCTACCAATATGCAGTAAACTTATCCGAGGAAATCCGGACGGATGGCAACCGTTAATGGACTGCCGCAGGGAGCACCTAAACTCTAAAACTAAAGGAACTTAATAATTTAGAATAGGAAAAGTTTTACACACCCTTATAAGTCCCAAACCAGACGAATACCTAGGTTAGGTGATCAGGTGCGACCATGCATCTCAGTCTTCACGAAAAGACTGTTTTTACTATGCGAATGTCGCTTTTTGTAGAGAGTGCTTAATTATGGAAAATACCCTAACAAAAAAAACTGGATAGAGCATGTTTCTGATCCAGAAAGCATTTTTTTAAGAACAATGTTCAAACTTCCCACGGAAAAAAATACCCCGCAAACACAGAAGGTCGGTAAATAATAGGACCGACGTTGACAATTACGGCATTGGCAGTTAAACGTGGAACGATGTTGGACCAACTGCCGACTTCCGTCACCGATCATTCGCCATGCACATGAAAAATAATTTGCTTGGCTCGACGAAAGTCCGATGTAGTATCCTCACGTCGGTAAATTGCAATTATACGGTGTGGGTCCTACCCTTTCATACAGGAATAATGCCACCGATTCAAAGCCGCGCGCTCTATGTGGGACACATCCATAGAAATATTTCTACGGATTCAGAGTATCCGCGGGTAGATTGGTGACGTCACTACTCTTCTCCGGATCGATCCTGAGAGTACGTGAACCGAAAGCGCTACGAGTTTAAACCGGTTTCCAGACTTCTAGCACATTTCAAAATTTTCACTTAAACTGTATACGTATCGAACTGAGCAAATGCAGGTTCGATACGGGCCAGTGGTTACGTTACGTTGAATGTATCGTTAAGACTACTGTCCTGTATACGTATACCTAACGTATCCCGACCAAAATCTAATCAATGAATTTATAGCAGCAAATTCTGTTTTGCACCTACTATTTAAAAAACTTAACCCAAGGTTAAACTCCAAACCGAGCTTAAGTCGCTATTTAACAACCGGGCCTAGACAAATGTTTAAAAATCCTTCTTTGCGAAAAGCCATTACGAACTTTTCGAACGCACCAACAATTTTTCCACGTTGGTGACATTGCATTTTTGTAAGCAAATCACGTTGGTCAGTCTGGATTTTGACAACTTCCTTTCTTTTTGACAGTCTTTCGTCGGATCAACAATCATGAAAGCGAAGGGAGAAGTAAGTTTTTTAGAAAATATCGCGTTTTGTATGCATGTTTATTATTTACAGGGGTACAACGATTCTGGCGTACTCGTAGAGATATAAACTAAGTTAAAGTTTGGGGGTTTTAAATAGGGAAAATACGAAATATGTTGCCATTTTAAGGTTATGTTTTCACCACACATTGCACGTGTTTAGGGCCGATTTGTAGTACCGTTAATAATTTCTGTGGGAACGTATAGTTAAAGGTGGGGTTATTTTATATATTATATTTCATATAGAGGTAATTATGCAGTATACGGTTTTCTACCATTTTTGATTTTTTTTGAAAAATTCTTTATGGGGGCACCTTCTAGGGTCCCTAGGACCTCAAATCCGCCTGCGCCCGATTTTTTTTTTTTTTTTTTTTAACGAGAAAAAAGGGTGCTTAGGGGGGGTTGTAAAGTGTTTTTTTAATTGTTTTGGGTTGGTTTGGATTAGGTTGGGTTGGACTGTGTTAGTTTGGTTTGTTTTAGTGAAAAAAAATTAAAAAAAAACAAAAAAAATCAAAAAAAAAAACCAACCGGCGCAGACGGATTTGGGGTCCTAGGGACCCTAGAAGGTGCCCCCATAAAGAATTTTTCAAAAAAAATCAAAAATGGCAGAAAACCGTATACTGCATAATTACCCATATAGATTAATCTTTGCAGAATTTTTCTATGTCCAGGCTCTTGGGATCTCATCTAATTAAAAGCACCTTATTTAAGGTGACCAACTCCTAAAGGGGCAAAACCGGGACACTCCGGCCATTCAATGTATTCTATATCATGTATTTTTATTTTATTTTATTATTAAGAAAAATAATTTAAGTAAGGTTTCAATTCAAATTTATAGATGGCAGAGAACATATGCTTTTTTAATTGTAGTGATTTTAAAGTTAGAAAATACAGTGGTATAAAAACCGGGGCGAACCGGAACTTTTAAGATATATGTTGTCACATGACTGTTGCAATTTTGGTCACTGACATTATTTAGAAGGCAACTTAAAATCAGTGTCAGGCTAGGCTTGCCCAGTAGGTATTTTTCATTGTTCGGTGGGATTTTCGAGATAAAAATATCAGATTTTAAAGGAAAAAAGGCTGTTTTTTTAAAATTGGTTTTTAATATGAAAAGTAAGAATAAAAAATAGCAGCAGGAACATAAAATAAATGTACATATAACAAGCAATATTTGAAACTGCGATTACTATGACCCAAGTTTTATTATTAATAAATGAGTATTTATTTTGGGTCTTTACCACAGGAAGTGATTTTTTGTTTTTTAAACTTTTGTGAAAAAATTTGAACAATTTTCTGTGAAGTTAACTTTTATTTGTAACTCAGCCTTGATATGTTCTGGTAATAATTTATTCTGATTGTCACTCCAAACGTTTTCAGAGAGTGAAAATACACATTCACAACTGGCATCTGAAACTGGTATGCAGGCTACAAACTGAAAATAATGTCGAGATACTTTTCAGACTAGAGTGTGCTTTGAAAATTTTTCCTTCTACACATAGTTCTAGGAGTTTCTTTATAGTACATAATTCTTCATATAATCAATAACATAGTACATTTGAATTCAATAGTAATAATTATTGTTAAAAAAATGTCTTTTATCTTCTTTTGTCAAAAAGCAGGAAAAATTCATCCCACTCTTACTTGAAGTGGGATGTGGCCCAAAAGCAGGACATACAATAAAAAAAATGCTTTGTTCTTAAAATAGACCCTCTAGATATGCGGTGTTTTTTCAAAAAACAATTGCGGACAATGCAGTATTTTTTGAGAAAATAAAAAAGGACCTTAAAAATCAGCATTTTAACCTCGTTTTTCACTTAATTTTGGCTTCTTTTTACCTATCTAAACTGCAATGTTGCCGAGTTTCTGAAGCAATAACAAAAATTAGGGAAAAATTAATAAATATCCCTCCTGTTTCCTACCTAATTTTGTGCTAATTATCTTGTACTTGTCTCTTGTACTTGTTTTATTTTATTTTTAAATTAACTTTTTTACATTTTTGTTTTGTCATTTGTTTTTTTAATATGTACTGTTATTTTTTTATATAGGTACCCAACTATTGTTTAGGGTATTAGATGATTTTTTTATTATCAATCAAGAATTAGGTAAAATAATTATGATGCTCAGGTGGTAGGGCTTTTTTTACAGGGCACTGTAAAAAAAAGGTGTGTAATAATTTTTTTTGTTATCTTGGTGTGGCCCTCAACACAATAGCACTAATCAAAAAAAGAGATAAAATGAGTTCATATAGCAATTATTTTTTGCAAGTTTTAAGGCCTCCCTATAAGAAAAGCGCCCACCTAGGGGTGTGCAATATATTTTTTTGGTATTTTGGTGTGGCCCTTAACACAATAGCGCTAATCAGAAAAGAGATGAAATGACTTCATAGAGCTATTATTTTTTGCAAGTTTTAGGACGTAAGCCTCAAAAGTTGCAAAAAGTAATTGCCTCAGTAATTGCTATATATGTACCCATTTCATCTCTTTTCTGATTAGTGCTATTATGTGAAGGGCCACACCAAGATAACAAAATAAAATATTGGACACCTCTGGGTTTTTTTACAGAGGCCCCAAAACTATTATTTTATACAGGTTTTGACGTCTCCCTGTAAAAAACGCACCCATCCAGAGGTGTGTAATATTTTTTTTGTTATCTTGGTTGTGGCCCCTAATATAATAGCACAGATAGAAAAGGGATGAAATTACTTCATATAGCAATTATTTTTTGCAAGTTTTGAAGTCTCTCTGTAAAACACGCCCCCACCCTGAGGGGTGACTTGTGTAAGAATGTTACCACTCAATTAACACCAATAAAGAATCTGAATCTGAATATTTTTTTTTGCTATCTTGATTTGGCCCTTAACACAATAGAACTAATCAGAAAAGAGATGAAATGACTTCATAGAGCTATTATTTTTGCAAGTTTTGGGACCTCCCTGTAAAAAAAGCCCCCACCTTGAGGCATGCCATATTTATTTTTTGTTATCTCTGTAAGGACCTTAACATAATAATAATATAAAATAAAGTTATAAAAGGGATGAAATGACTAACTTTTTGATCTATCATAAATATTTGGAAAAATATTAACTACTCATACACACCCCACCATAGGCGGGTACCATTTGTTTTTTTTTTAAGTTCTGAGGTAAGTAGATTGTTTTAATATAATTTGCAGATGGGATAGAAGAAGTTCATATAGCTATTATTTTTTGCAAGTTTCGGGGCCTTCCTGTAAAAAAAGTCCCCACCTAGACGTCTGAAAATATTTCTTTTGTTATTTTTGGTGTGTCTATATTAAAACTATATACTTAAATCTCAAATGGGATGAAATGATTAATTTTTTACTGCCACCACCTCTGTATCTATTAGGGAAGAGGTTTTAAAAAAAGCTGAAAGCGAATCTTTAATGAGTTTTTACAGACTCTCTGCGCATGATAAAAAAAATTTTTGGGACCCCCAACTGAAGGCCCAGGGCTTACCAACTATTTTTTTTTTAAATGAGAAGGTACCATTTGCTTGTTAAAAAATAAATTTAACGCACCAGTTTTTTTTGACATCTGTCAACCAATGTGTCAAAAATTTAAAAAAAACTTGTATTTTTGTCAATTGTTTTAACTTCAAAATAATCTAAAAATTTCTTTGTTTACTAAGAATAAAAAAAAAATACCACACAAGGACATTATTGGGTCATTGAAGGCCCAGGGCCTACCAACATTTTTTTCATGAGTTAGTACTACTTGTGGCACCTTTTTGGAAAGCTCGTTAAAAAAGAAATTCTTTTTTTTTGTCGACTGTTTTAGGTTCAAAATAAACTACATATTTCTTTATTTACTAAGTGGAATAAAGGAACTACCATTCAAGGATATTATTGGTGTACAATGGCACTGTGGCACCTTTTTGGAAAGCTCGTTAAAAAAGAAATTCGATTAAATACATTTTTTTGACATCTGTCAACCCATGTGTTAAAAATTAAAAAAAATCCTTTTTTTTTGTCGACTGTTTTAGCTTCAAAATAAACTACATATTTCTTTATTTACTAAGTGGAATAAAGGAACTACCATTCAAGGATATTATTGGTGTACAATTTTTAACACACGGCTTGACAGATGTCAAAAAAATATATATATAAAATTATATTTTTTAACAAGCTTTCCAAAAAGGTGCCACAAGTCGTACCTCCTCATCAAAAAAATGTTGGTATGCCCTGGGCCTTCAGTCAGAGCCCCCAAATAGCTATTCCAGCATAACGGACGGGACACTTTGCACGATTTTTTAAATTTAATATTGCCATTAGGCGCTGCAAACATGTTAACGCTGTTACAAAACAAACAATTCAAATGTAAATTCATTTTTTAACATTTTTGTATTATTTATTTATCTGTCAAAAGGACCTCAAAAGATGCCAAAACTTAATATAACCGTAAAGTTAAAATCACGCTTAAATAATATTTGTTACTATTTTACCAAAAAACAAAAGAGTTAAGCATATAATATAACTAACAAATATTGCATGACGGACGGAACATAACGGACGAAACACTATTTCCACTCAAAATCGAAACAATATTTAAATTACAGGAAAAGTGATTTACGGAAAATATAATCTTGGTAATACTAGCAAGCCTACTTTATTTATTTTTTATGAAATTCATGGCTATATTTGATAATAAAAAGTTTAAGCTGATCTTTTAATATAGAAAAAAACAGCCAAATTTCACGTTTTTGGCATTTTTTGACACCAAGAAACATTTTAAATTACTTTTTTAATAGAAACAGAATATATAAGTGCTCACAAAGAGTAGTTTAATGCCTTCGTGTGGATGTGGACCTTTAGCTGGAATGGCTGCAAATGGGCCGCCAATAATGTCCTTTTGTGGCATAGTAAATAGAGAAACATGTAGTTTATTTTGAAGCTAAAACAATTGTCAAAAAAATTAATTTTTTTAAATTTTTGACACATTGGTTGACAGATGTAAAAAAATAGTGCTTTAAGTTTCTTTTTTACCAAGCTTTCCAAAAAAGTGCCACAAGTGGTACCTCCTCATTTAAAACAAAAAATAATTGGTAGGCCCTGGGCCTCATTAAAAATTCGGTTTTAGCATTTTTTAAAACCTTTTTTCCAATTAAAGAATCCAGCCTGTGTATACATATGCAGGACTAATTGAATATTAAAATTACGTAATTTTTGAAACTCTGAATATCTTGTAAATTTGCTATGTTTTCATGGGTATTGACCATTGAATTATAAACCAGACTGAGAAGGGGCGACAACCTGCGCGAACGGGCCAACCGTGAGCGCGGCCATATTAGACCACAGCAGAGTTAAGAAATTGGTTGACTGAATTTGTCATTGTGGTGCCGTTTGCATTTCAAGTTTAAATCAAATTTAAACAAGGAAATCAAGACATTTCGCGCAAATTAACTGAAATTTAGAAATAAAATTGTTATGGTATAGTCAAGTAATTAAAAAAAATGTAAGGTTTGGCAGATTTAATCAACATACCACCCAAAATGTTCATTGAAATATTTTGAATTCGTTTTAAAATTGTAAATGAATCGTTGTTGTTTACATTTGGTGGAAAATTTATTAAAAACATTTTTTTTTATTTTTGGATTAAATAGGCTACTAATTAAAACATTTATGATTTTTTTTGGATGGAGAAAATTGCTGGAAATATTGATAAAAATAAGAACTTTGAAAATTAGGATATTAAACAGATATTAGGGTAACTTTATAGAAATCCGTAAATATGTGCGGAAGTGAGAAAAAAATTGTTGGGTGTGACTAAAAAATATTGTTGTTCGGCTTCTTTCTTTCTTACATAGGGAGAATAAAAACGGGGAAGCCTAAAAACGGATTCAGAGTTACATAAGGTAAGCGGTAAGATGCAAGGAAAATAAACTATATCAAATGCATGCTGCTGCTTATAGTATACTTACCACTTATACTTACAGCATACTATAAACAGCAGCATGCATATGCTACAGTACCTTGTGCCTTAGCGCTTACCTTAATAAACTCTGAATCTGCCTTTAGATATACCTAGGTATGTAAAGTGCCAACTTATCTCCCCTATGCATGCTTGAGCTCTTGGTAGGACAAGCATTTTAACCACAACAGAAAATAAAGCAAATCAGATTTTTTTTTTTTACATTCGAATTGAAAATTCTTTGCTCAAATAGTTAATACAGTAAAACCTCTTTAAATTCCTCTTCTTTTTTGAGTGGTCCGAGGAGTGGTTCCCAATAAAAGTTTTCTTTTATCGTTCCTTTAACTTTCCCATTAGGGAGTAACTTTGCCCACCCAGGGTAAAAATATTTGCTATATTGTTTTTACAGAATTTCTTTTAAAAAATGCATTTTAATTTTAAGAAATTATAATTGATTCCAAAACTTAGGTATTAGCAGTTCCACTGTATTAAACTTTGCTTGAAGAGAAAAATTCGATAGGGTTCCAGAATATAAAGCTATAGGTAACCACCCTAAAAAAACAATCGGCTTATATATAGGTATATAAAAAAACTCTTTTTTATTATTTAACATTAAATACATACAAGATATATTATACATACATATACATCAAAATCCAGATGCTTGATACTCAATATTAATAACATACCGTCTGTTGCATTTACTTCCACAACAAATGTCTCTAAGAGATTTTTACATTTTCTTTAAACTTTCAGTGTCAGTCATTGTCAGATTCGAAAAAGATACCAGGACAAAAGTTTAATTAGGAATCCTATGTTGCAAGGGCAAACACAACACATGGTATAAGCACACCACAGACATAGAAACCCTCTACATATTTAGTTTTTCTAAATATTTATTGATGGCTAAATAAAATAAGTTTTGTGAGTTTCCTCCTGATATTTTTTATAAGAATGAAACAATGATTCTCCTCAAAGGGGTGTGTTTCCAGAAAATGGTCTTCTAATTTTGGAAATAGATGATTTCCTTCAGAGTAAAACTTCTGGCTAATGCTCAACACAAATATCTTCTGAAACCCAGATTCTGCAGGAATTTTATTTTCAGTTATTGCCATCAGTTTTCTTATAACTTTTTCAACTTCTGAACATATTTTTATGACGGCCTGTGAAGCACGCGGCAATCCTCCTAAAATAATACAAAATTAGTTAAAATTTAACCAATTGCTTGTCTTAACAATCATGTATTGTTGACTAAATGTTTAGTCAAAAATGTAGTGTAGAACATTGCTTTAATAACCACATCTTGTAAGTTGCCCTCAATTAAAAGTACCCAATGATAATCCAACTCGCCCTCTCCTTTAGCCAACCTACCTAAAATTTAATGGGTTTGTTGATGCAAGTATATATATACATCAGGCAAACCAACACTTTATGTCAAGCTTCGATTACACCTTAAAATAGACACACCCCCACTTGTGGACAGGTCTTGGTTACTGAAAAATTATATTTTTGAAGAAAATAAAAAAGTTCAAATTTTATGAGTGTGATGGTCTAAAAATCAAAATTTCTACTATACAGCCCCAAAAGCATAATTGTCAAGTACAAACCTCTATTTCTTCTATGTATAAACTTAAAGTTTTGATGTTGTTCATCTATAAATTCAGAGTGTATTCCTTCTAAACAGTGGCCGCACAAATTTCTGTTGTTAATCATTTTCAAAACATACCCAGACATGTAAGCAACTATGTCTTCAGAAATTTCGCTGAGAGGTATGAAGGACTCAATTGCAACCATAATCTACGCCTTGGATCTTCTTTATGAAATCTACAAATAAAGACAAAATTTGTATAAATCATTGGCTTGGTGTGCAAACTCATTAAGTCAAAAAACGTCGTTTGATGTAATCCATAATTATTTTTTTAAATTTAATGCAATCAAATAGGAAATCCTAATACATTGTTGCTAAAATATAGTAACAAAATAAAATAACACAACTTGTACATACTTTTACACATTTACTACAGACATTCACATATATTCTTACACACACACCCATATATTCATAGATATTTTTAACTTAGTAAGCTAACTATAGAAACTAAGTATATATTACTTTTTATGAAGTTTCTTAAAATTAGTGACATTTTGTATATCTTAAGTAAAATAGTGACATCATGGTAGAGCTAAATTTTGTTTTATTTATTTTTATGGTATTGAATTCTGTATCTTTTAAAATAATTATGTTAAAAACTCACTAAAGGATTCTGAGTCGTTTTTTAGTTTGTAAATAAAAATCATAGTAAGAAAATAGAGTCATACTTTAAACCATATTTAAGCACTCTCATTCCCCTGTTAAATAAAACCTCTAAAAAGCCAATTTGCTTTTTAGAAATTAAATATAAAATGGTGGAACAATAATCAAAATGTGGTGTGCTTTAAATAAAGTTATGCAAGCAAATAAAGTTTGATTTTTGCTGACCTGCAAACAAAAACTTTTTCTAATTTTTTTCTTTGAAAACAAAACATAAAGTGTTGTCAATTTGAAATCCTAGATATTTTATTCCTAGATAAGTGACCTCCAAGGTGACCTCATACCATAAAACATCACTCAATAACTTTTCTAATATTCTTTATAGAAATATTGTTAAGAATATGAGATGAATTTAATCATCTTCTTTAGTTTTTGATATTTAATTTCAGTATTTTTGATATCCAGTAACTTAAAAACTGTAATGTATAACTTTAAAGGTTTTAAAAAGTCTTTTGACACCAAAGATATCAAAAATGACATGTTGTAGCCTACTGGGGTGGTCTATTTAAAATATTGAAACTTGTGTGTGTGAAAATATTTCAAAAATTGTACAAAGTTTAAATTTATTTGTTCAATTCAAGGTTTAATTAGTGTTCAAAATATTGGGAAACTTGGGATATATTCTGTTTTTTTAAAGAAGTTTTAAACAGAGCAAGATAATAGAGCACTAAATAATAATAACAAAAATTTATTTTCAAATTGGATATCCTAATACATGGGGAGATAGATAAATAATAATAAGTCAACAGAAAGAAAATTAAACACAAAATAAAAAGAAAATCCACATAAAATAAAATAAACTTACACATATAAATTTATAAATTCATAGCTAAGCAGCAAATATTCAGTTATCAAAATATTTAAAGCCACATATGACTTTCAACTGTTAAGACCAAAAATTACTGTCTTACATGATATTGATATAATTTGCCAATTTTTTTTAAAGATTCAATAGATAAACTGTTTTTTTTTACTTTTACAAATAGAGAATTACTCACTTGAACAGTAAGTATTTGATTTGATTGTTGTATATAATAGTTATTTCATGCTCTGGTTTGGTAGTTATGAATATTAAAATTAAAAGTAATCAAGTCATTAAAATATGCAGGCACAAGATTATTTAACATTTTGTAAATAAAAACCATAGAATTAAAAAAAAATAGCCATGATACAAGCATAGCACAGCAAAGCAAATTCTTGATCAGATTATGCACTACAGTTTATCTGAAGCTACAAGAACATGCTCTTATTTTTGTTTAAAAGAAGCACCAAATTTTTAAATTAGCACTTCATTAACGCTCTATCTTTAATATGATTTATAAGTACTTGCAGTTGCTGTCTGCGCTTCCTGTTTAAGATGACTTTTCTATCTTTTCTGTTTGCCATTGACACATCTCAGAAATAACTCCTTCTTCGCAATTACATATGTACTTTAAGGGGAATTTAGAGTGCAATAAGGTAATTGGTATAAGGTATGCAGTATGACATATGCAGTAAGAGATAAAGAAAATAAACTAGGGCAAATGTATGCTGTTAATAGTATGCTTACCTCTTGCAGCTCAAAGTATACTATGAACAGCAGCATGTGTTTGCTATATATAGTTTATTTTCCTTACAGCTTACCTTAAGGCACTCTGAATCCGCCTTAATACTTTCAATTAATGTCACAAGGCAAACAAAAGAACATTAGGTCATGTGAAACATGTTTTATTTTGAAAACCAATTAAGCCTTCAATCAGTTCTCGACTTTTTTATGTATTTATTATATGTAGTTAAGTTGTCTGTGCTTAGCATCACTGAAACTGCCTAATTAAATAATTTTAAATGTTCAAAGCACACTAAAACAGCTAGGCAGAATCAAAAATATACAAAAACTAATGTCAAATGGCGAGCACAAACAGCAACAGCTATATGGCTATAAATCAAGCTAAATGGTTTACATTAGACTTACATGCGAAATGTTACACCAGTATTTGCATCTTTCCGCTTGCTTTAATAGCAAGCCATTCTTGTTGCCCTTCTAGCTTCTAGCAGCAAGAAAATCACAAAAATAACTAAAATGTTCGTATCGTCTATAACTTTAAAATAAAACACACTGGATTAAGTTCACTTTAATCTCACCCTATTAATTCGACGGACAAAAAATTCTGTGGAAAAAAACGAGTGCAAAAATCACGATCGCCTCCAAAAAAACAGCGAAAAAGTGAGGTTATGTCGAAACGTCAACCACAGAAATTTCGACTTTTCGACATCTGGTTGGTTGAATTCAATCAAATTTTGATCAATGGTGTCCGCTCATGGCGGCGAGCATCTCGTCGCACCAAAATAGGATGCGCACTCGTCGTTGCGCCTTCTCAGTCTGGTTTATAATTCAATGGTATTGACATCGTTTTTAAAACTCATTGTATCTTTTTCTTTTATATAGCCTGTTGTTGCTCTTGATAAAGAACGCGCTATATAAAAGAAAAAGATACAAGGAGTTTTGAAAACCAACTCATGACCCATGAAAACATAGCAATAAAAAATGTAATATGTAATATGTCATAGCTTGCACACCATAAACGATAATAATTGTGCCTTTATTACATAGTATTTAATATGCTTCTCACGCGGATGGCCCGGGTTCTATTTTCGGTTTGTGATGTGACCACATACCGAGTAGTTCGGTGCCAGGTCAGAATTTTAAAAGAGTGATATGTACTCGTTGCTCGGTCTTACTCGGCCGAGTAAAGTAGAGTAATAGAAACAATCCATTTATCCATGTCAAAAACAGAAAGAAATGAGACGCAGAGTGGTACATATTAAAATAAACTAAATAATTATATAAATTTAATAACACAAACACAGTGATACAATAATTTAAAACTTATAATCTATAAGAGGAAGATCATGATGTAATGCAAAGCATTTCTTTTTATCTCAAAGATGTTTCCTGCTTCTGAAAATAATCTTTCGCTAAAAATGGTGGAAGATTATTAAAAAACCGACAATTCTACTATTCGGTAGCCGAGTACTAGGTACTCGGCCATCACATTTAGCCGGGTACTCGATACTTGGTCAAGTTAAAAAAGCAGGGCTCATTACAGGCCTAGTTTTAACTTAAAATAATTTTACGGTCTTTGAGAAGTCTGATAAGGACATTCCTGTATTGGTTTTGGCCCTTACATATTTTAGGTGAATAAAGAGATTTGAATTTAAATTTTTTTTTAGTTAAAAGAGTATGAGGTAATCGGGCGTAAGCTGCCCTCAGAAAAGGAGCCTACCACTCCCCTCTACAAAATGAGGATCTTCGCCCCTGATCCAATTGTAGCCAAGTCCCGTTTCTGGTACTTTTTGCGTCAGCTTAGAAAATTCAAGAAAACCACTGGTGAAATTGTTTCAATCAAGTTGATCCCTGAAAAAAGCCCAAACAAAATCAAGAACTTTGGTATTTGGTTGAGGTATGACTCTCGTTCTGGTACACACAACATGTACAGGGAATACCGTGACTTGAGTGTGTCTGGAGCAGTCACACAATGTTACAGAGATATGGGAGCTAGGCATCGTGCGAGAGCCCACGCTATACAGGTAGGTTCTCAAGCAAAAAATTGAAAAAATTCCACTGTATTGGGTTTAATTAAAAGTTATTTTTTCAACACCATATTTTGCAATTTTCCATAATCTGGTTGAGTGTAGGTTCTGAAGGTTCTTTAGGTTTTTTTTCTTTAAAATAGTGAAGTGTGTTTTTTTAAAAGGAATAGTTTTCTGGAAAAGCTGTAACTTGGTTTTAAAGATAATTTAAGTCCCCATAATATTTCTGCAAATCTTTTTTGCAAGACTACCAACGAAATATATCAAATCTTCCTATTTTTTTACAGATCATTAAAGTAGAAGTAGTCAAAGCTGGCGATTGTAGAAGACCACAAATCAAACAATTCCACGACTCCACCATCCGTTTCCCGCTACCAAAACGTATCCAACACAAATCTATGAATAGATTCTCAGTCCGTAAACCAAGAACTTATTTCTTGTAAGTAAGTAATACTTAAGAAGTTTTTTATTTGGTAAGGTGACGTTAAAATAAAGTACGTTTTAAAGATATTTCTGGACCTTTTTTTTGGGGTTTTGGCCCTTACATTCAGTATTTAGTAAACTTTATTGCTTCTGAAGATATTACAAAATATATCCTATAGCAATTGAGTTTGGTTTTGCTAGATTTAATACATTAAAATTACCTTAAAGAAAAACCTATGTTTTTTTTTTAATGAATTTAAATTATAAAAGTCAGTCGTATTGATATATAGAAAAAAAAAATATATAGAACTACCTACTCATATAAATTAAAGTAACAAGAAGTTAAGTATTGTGAATTAATAGTTAAATTCAGTGTACTACTTTATAATGACCACACAAAAAGTCAGAATAAAAAAAAACGAAAAATGTAACAACTACTCAGAATAAATGATAGCAACTTTAAAATATTAATAACATAAGTTCCAAAGTAGTGTAGTGTATAGTAGAACCAAAAGTAGTGTCATTTCCCATGGTGTCTAAACGCAAGGGGGCCCTTACATTAAAATACTTTGCCGATCTAGGCACCTAAGCACCCGCATAAGTAGAGTTTTTGTTAAGTTTACAGCCATTCCAGCTAAAAGTCCACCACAGGTAATATCCAAAAATACGAACTAACGAAGGCATTAACCTACTCTGTGTGGCTCGTATATTTTTTAATTTGCGTCCAGAGGCTAAAACTGTTTCTATTAAAAAATTGATTTAAAATGTTTTTTTGTGTCAAAAAAATGCCAAAATCATGAAATTTGGGTGTTTTTTTTTTATATTAAAAGATCAGATAAACTTTTTACTCTCAAATATTTTTGAACACTATCCATGAAATAATTGTATAAAAAAATAAATAAAGTAGGCTGGCTAGTATTACCAAGATTTATTAATTTTGCTTAAATCACTTCTTGTATTTTAAATATTGTTTTTATTTTGAGTGAAAACAGTGTTCTTTCGTTTTTTGGTAAAATAGTAACAAATATTATATAAGTGTGATTTTAACTTTACGACTATATTAAATTTTGGCATTTTTTGAGATCCTATTGGCAAATAAATGAATAATACAAAAATGAATGAAACCTCCATTAACCTAGCGACCCCACCTAAAGAAAATCAAAATTTAGTCACACCATAATTATGTGCTAATTTCGTCCCCAATCAAAAAATTTTGTGCTCCTTTGGTTTCTGAGATAGTCGAAAAAAGAAAATGGGGTAGCTAGGTTAATATTAACTTAGCAACTCCACCAGGAAAACTTTTTTGGTTTTAAAATTATGTACTGATTAGGTGTTCGACGAATATATAAATCGAATTTTTCATTTTAAATTATGTTTTTTAAAAAAAAGGATGGGTAGCTAGGTTAATATTAACTTAGCGACCTCACATGTCTATCTATCACGGAATTTAAAAATTTCAAAAACCAGCATTATCTGCATATTATGTGCTAATTATGTCCATCATCAGAAAGTTTTGTATTCATCTGGTTTCCGAGAAAATCGAAAAAGAAAGTGGGTTAGCTAGTCTAATAACTTGGGAACTCCACCAGGAAATCTGGCGCCAAGCTAAAAATTATTAGTTTTAAAATTGTATGATAATTCTTCCACATATTCATGGAGCACATTTTGGAATGCTAGGTTATTACAAATAATGTAATGTAATATCCTTTATATTGATTTTCTCGGAAACCAGACAAGTAGGTACAAAATTTTCTGATCATGGATGAAATTAGCACATAATTTGCAGATAATACTGGTTTTTGCTAAGTTAATATTAACCTAGCTACCCCACCCTTTATTTTTAAAAAACATAATTTAAAATGAAAAATTTGATTCTTTTCGTATATACTAGTCGAGCACATAATTTTGCAACCAAAAATTTTTAGTTTGGTTCCATTTTTCCTGGCGGGGTTGCTAAGTTAATATTAACCTGGCTACCCCATTTTCTTTTTCGATTATCTCAGAAACCAAACGAGCACAAAATTTTTTGTTTGGGGACGTAATTAGCACATAATTATGGCATAACTAAAGTTTGATTTTCTTGGGGTGGGGTCGCTAGGTTAATGGAGGTATGAATGAAGGTATGCTTCCTCTTGCTGTTCCGTCCATTACGCATATTAAAAGACTTTACCAATTTACTAAAGTAGATAAAAAATAAGTTTACTTTTGAATTGTTTGAGTACAATTAATGTACTTATTTTTTGGTATCAGCGTTAACATATTTGCAGTGTCTAATGGCAATATTTAATTTAAAAAAGTCGTGCAGTGTTCCGTCCGCTACGCTGGAATGGCTGTTTACTGTAATAGGAAAAGTGACTGGTAAATTTTGACCAAGCTTTGACTTTTTGCAATTTTAACCTAGCATTGGGTGCCAATCCAACACCGTTCTCAACTAAAAAGCCAGTAACTCCTTTCTATTCAGTGCCCTTTAGCCCACAGTTCCTGCCATTTTTTGAAACCAAATTGATTAAGGCCAAAAGAGACTAAAACGATAAAAGAGATGGAAAGACTGGATTTTTAATTGAGATGGTGTTGGCCAATCTTATATTTTAAAATTTTTCATAAATACCAGGGATGGATTTATACTTTCTTATCACTTGACAAATACAATGTGTAATTTTGCAAATAACTAAACGGAGTAAGCAATGTGTTGCATTGCTTAAGAAGTAATTTGAAAGAATAGTTTTAAAAAATTTTTCTCTTGTTTTTAGTTTTTAAAATCGTCATCAAGAAATTTTCTAAATTGGTTTGTGAAAGTCAAAAAAGTCAAAATTATGTAAAAACTGCTTGAAGGCCTTCACTGAGCAAAATTTCGTATCTACAAATTCGACAGGCGGTTTTTATGTTAAACTTGTTGGCAAAAGCACATTGTGTAAAAAGAGACTCATAAATTTTATCAGGGAGGGAAATATTTTAATTTGGTTTTTGTTTTGCTCTAGAGAGATGATGCTATTATAGTTAATAGAATTTTATTTTTAATTTAAAAACGCCTTACAGAGAAATATTATTTGAGGTGGAGATGTTTAAATCAAAACCAAATGGTCTTTCTTCACTCGGCAGCTTAGAATTCTTTTATCAAGGATTCCTAGGTTGAGGATTTTGATGACCAATCTTCATAAAGAAAGAAATGAAAATCGATCTTTTTGCACGCAACTGCCGTTGATGGAACGACGCGAAGCATAGCAGAGTTCTGTCAAGCAGTTAGGTGCGGAAAAAAGGTTTTTGCACGTATTAGGAAGAATGGTTTTTATTTGAGCCTGAGGAAAACATTAAAAAATTTTACTCAATAATTTTATTCAAGTTTCATCTACATTTACTTTTTGATGAAAAAAATGAATTAAGGACCCGAATAAGTTGGGAGGGCTAATAAAAAGGAATTTTCTATTACCTACTTTCTGAATGAGATTTAAAATCTTGAACAGTTTAAATTTTCTAATAACTTTTTTGTTTCTCAACCGATTTTTATAAATTTAGGCTTTTTGTCAAAAATCCCAGATGGCGGAAAAAATCTAAAATTAAGTTTTTGAGACATTCCACTAGTTTTTGTAAATTTTTAAAAATATTAAAATTCATCAGTAATTCACGTAAAATATTGAAACCAAAAAGTGATTTAAATCGAGCAACTTACACAGAAAACTCATCTCGTATCAAGGAAGTTGACAGAGTTATTTTGGGAAAGAAATGCATAACATGCAGGCGTCGTTCATAAGGGCTATACGCCTCTGATCACTATAAAAATCAAATTTCATCCAAGAACGAAGCGCTGCCAGTCATCTAGTTAATCAACATATAAGTTTCATAAGATTATTATTCTGCACCAGAATATATTGACACAAAGTTTAAGGCTACAAAGAATAAAAATCCATTATTTTAAACGTTTCAACAACAATCCGGCATGAAGCCGAATCTACAAAAACCACGCCAATTAATGCCATGTGTGTAAAAGAAATTGGGGAGGAAATTATTTTCTGTTCTATCTCTTTTTAAACTCGTTAACCTATGATACGAGATGTTATCTGTCAAACTTGCAAATAAATCATAAGGGCATATTTCTAACAAGTGGAACCTATTGTGGTTTAACAACGTTAATAAGTATTAACGTATCAGCACGACTCTTTAAATAGATTTTCAAACTGTTCTTCGAGCCTAATAGACAATATCTTAGACTGGGAACTACTTCATTATTTTCTTTTGTTTTCTTATCTATTTTTCTGCGATATTTTTTTTTTTAATTAAAAATCCACGTTCCCAGAAATTAAGTAACACGTCGGAGACAAGAATTGGTTTCCTATGGCAAAAGTAGTGTGGACACTTCAACGTGGGGAATACAACTTTAGTCTTTTCAGGGGAATTCGTGAGTTACTTATCTGGGAATATGGTCCAAGAGCTTGTTTAAATTTATTTTGCTCGAAGATTTCGTGTATTTTCGAAAATATTTTCTTACAATATGTAGGAAAACAGACTTAGATACGGTATTGACAATATTAAATGTAAATTAATTAAATAAAGGTTTTGCTACAAAGTTGGTAGTGGGTGTCAGGCACTTCCAAGGATGATAGAAATACTAATTAATTAATTCTAAACTTCCCAAAATAAGACAAGAAAATTAAGAAGGGAATCTGTAACGTTTTTCATAATAAAAATTATTTTCTAATCTAGTTTTCCTACCATGGGTAGAAAAACAGAACTGGGTATGGTATTGACAATAGGAAAGGTAGATTAATTAACATAAAGGTATTGTTACAAAATTGGTTGTGGGTGTCAGGCACTACCAAGGATGATAGCAATTAATTCTATTTTTTTTTGGTGTTGCAATAACGCGATCTAGATAATAAGAAGATAATTTCCAATTTCTTACAAGTAAAAAAATGACCGTGCTGGTAGGTTTCTTTTGTTTATTGTCATGTGCCAAAACTAAAGCAAATTAATTATTTCTAAATAAAAATAAGTAAACAGCATAAAATCGAAATGTTGTTATTTAGTTGTGCAGTTAGGTACAGCTAGATATTTTGATACGGTGTTTATTTGGGCAACTGGGGAATGCTACGGGGAGTATTTTTTCACAATTGTCTATAAGCACAAAATGGACAATTGTGTTAAATATGTTTCTTGATGGTAGTTCCTTAGATTGCGTATTTAAACAACCAGATCAAGATCAAGATTGTTCAGCAGACCAAAATTTTATTCCAATAACAAAAAGAAAGAAAGAACGACCTTTAAAAAAAAGAGAATCGATAAGGTCTAAATGGTGGTGGTTCCAGTTTGACAGATAGCAAGAAAATCGTATCAGTTAATTATGAATAATTTCTTTTATCAGCTCTAAAGAATCTTGGGTTAAAACGACATAACGTACAGGGTCCACCAAAATAATTATTGCTATTATTTTTATTGTGGGTTAATTTCGATAAAAATTATAACAATAATATTATAGACGATCACAGCTTGGCCTCTAATTACGGATTCTAAATAAGGCACCCGGATTAGATTTGTTTTATTTTTAAGAAAGAGCTGGAACTTTTTTTTACTGACCTGTAATTTTTTGTTAAAAAAATAAAAAGATAGCTCATCTTATTTGATGTTTCACCAGGTGCCGCTTATACAATTTAGTTAATTTTTACAATAGTTACGTAAGCTGAAAGATCTTTCAATATAAAGTCTATAAGTGCCGATTTTTTTTGTCCACCCTGTATGTGTTTTTGTAAAAAATAAGAAAAAATTTAAAAAGTTTTTGTTTTTTAATAACTTATTGTTTATTTTTTACCAAAGTTTTTAACTTTTTGAAAAGACAAAGATTCAAATTTTATTTTATTTTACCAACTCTGTATTTTTTATGTAAACTAAAAAAAGTTGCAGTAATCAAAACTAAAAACCGGTTCTAAATGTATAATTTGTTCCGCCGCGCCATCTTGAAGTTTTAACATATCACTGTTTTTCACATATTCACATAAAAATGATTTTTTTAAATACGACAATATAACAAACTGTCA
Source organism: Oxystoma pomonae (assembly GCA_963921995.1). Lineage (NCBI taxonomy): Eukaryota > Metazoa > Arthropoda > Insecta > Coleoptera > Brentidae > Oxystoma > Oxystoma pomonae. The sequence goes on from OY998165.1 coordinate 96,406,543, forward strand.
AAAATTAAAATAGCTTACAATTTGATGTCACCATGGAAACCATTGCGGTTTTATTAGTGAACAGGCCTAACCTTCATGCGGAACTGTCAAAAATAGTGCCGATTTTATTAAAGTCTCTAGTAAGGTTACTATAAGAAACCATTGTTTTGTCATCCACGACCGTCTTGATTGACAGTAATATTTTTTGAAATTAACTCTTTGTTTCGGACTTCCATTGTCTATATTTTATTTATACACGACTTTTCGATCAGTACAATCTCTGATCAATCAATATCGATGGCGACGCCAGAAACCGACTGGTGGGGTGCAAATGGACCTCATGTTGATAAATATGACTATTACTCATAAAAAACAAAAATTGTTAAAGCAACATAAAAAAAAGATTTTAAGACTTTATTTTTTGTTTATTTACTAAACCAAATATTGATCTGTGGGTCTATTCTTGAATTGTAAGAAAATTTGCTCCCAGGGAGTCAAATTCTCTCGCTACTATATGCATCTCATTGGCCAAATCTTCGGTTTAAATCGCTTTCTCTCACTTTTGCCCGATATTGATCGAAAAGTAATTCTGAGAGTGAGAGAAACTGAGAGAATTTGACTCCCTGGGAGCAAATTTTCTCTCGATTCAAGAATAGACCCCCTGGAGTCAAAATTGACCCCAGTCGGGCAAAAAAAGGCTATAACCACAAAGTAAATAATTTCCTTTGTGCTAGAACCCCTATAACACATGCAAGTAGCACAAAGAAATACCAAAGACGTCCATAGTATGTCCGCTCAGGACATTCGAATATCCCGGCACATTGATTTTACGACCTTCGACGTCTTAAGAACATATTTTGTTACAAAACCAGATAAGTCGTACGTTCCAGGATGCCGGTTCCCAAGCAGCATTTTTCTGACTTCCGACTAATTACAACCTAACATGACGTCGGTTTTGGCCCAAATTTAGGTCGGCAGTTGGTTTGTCCATCAAACAACGTACTTTTTAGTAAGACCTGACGTCGGCAACAACTAGTGCATCAGTTGTGACGTCGATACTTACCAAAACTGACGTAGCCAAATGTTGGTGATCTCGCTACTTATCAGCGACGTAAATTAATGTTAATGACGGTCAAAGTGAAAATGGACGTCAATAAATTTAGGATGTATGTTGGACGTCATTCTGGGTGTTCCAAGGTGGGTGCCTATTAGATTATTTTAGAAACTATACAATAGAAACTTTTCAAACCTATTCTAACATAAGTCCATGTAAAGTATATTTATAAAATATTTTCGTATTTGCAGTGTTGCCATTTACAGGAAATCTTGACAAAAACTTTGTTACTTTAAATTAAACAACCGTATATTTTCGCATTTTTGTATTCTACATAATGACAAAACGGTTTCCACATTCCTATCAGGCTATCGTTTTATTTTTAATCCAGGGTTAAATTTGCCTCGGAATATTTTAACCCCGAGTTAAATTTAAAAATAGTCTAAAACGATAACTTGTGAAAATCCAAGATACGACGTGAAAACTTGTCAATCAATCAAATCCAAAAATGCAAATATATACGGGTTGTTTAATTTAAAATCACAAAGTTGTTGCCAAGATTTCCTGTAAATGGCAACACTGCAAGAAAGTATTTTATAAATATACTTTACATGGACTTATGTTAGAATAGAAAGTTTCTATTGTATAGTTTCCAAAATAATCTTATAGGCTTGGGACACCCGGTATAACGTCCAACTCATGAGACTTTGTATTTAGTATGAGTTTTAAAGTAGAATTGTAATAAAATTGACGTTGCCAAACTTTTATTTATTAAATGTAACTATTCCGAGGTCCACCGACGTGCGTGCGTGACCTACAATTATACTACAATATTCTAAGTCGGGTTGTTCTACAAGGCGACGTCGCAGGAGGTGTTTTTGTCCATATAGGTAAATAATCATTACAAATGTGGTCGGCGCCCGAAACGCCATTTTAAACGTTTAGCATCGATGCGCCATTACAACAATACATTTTATTTTTTCATTTTAAAGGCTTAATATGTAAAATAACTCATTTGTTGGCCACGAAAATGCATTTTTTTAATACCTAAAATGTTTTACTATAAGAAACGGGCTTCCTTATAAATATTTTATTTTTAGGTTAATTTTTTCAAAAATAATTTCTTAATATTTTTGAATTATTTTTGTGGGTTTCTGTTTTTTTAATGTCTATTTTAATTATATTTATCAGTAAACTGACCTTCGTTGGAAGATTTGAATCCATAGAATGTGTAAAACTAACTTTTTTAGTTACCTACAATAACTAAGATAATAATTATTGTCATGCACACTTCATTGGGATGTGTTTGTTTAGACATATAAAAGTTTTTACCTAATAAGTTTAAACTTGGTGTGCACAGTAAAACTTTGGGTAGCGGGTCTACGTAATTTGACGTAATATTTGACCAAAACACTGTGCAGCACCCAACGTCCAAACGACTCGAATTTTGATTCCCCACTTAGGTCCTCAGGAAGACTGATTTACGTTGAAGCCGACGTCAGGTATTTCTTGCCCTACGTGACCACAACGTAATATAACGCCCAAATGCTTGTTGGGTTTAGTACTTCTCTGGGCACAAATTTGAGAGTGAGACATTTCCAGTATATTTATGCTAATTTTTTTAAACTTTAAGATGTAAGTAAAGTTATAATCGAACATTACCAGGACATATTCCGGACATTAAAACTAAAAAGTCAAACTTTTTATAAGTACATTCATATATACACATATTTATACAGGGAACTTTCAAAAAATAAATCATAAAAAAAATCAAAAATAGTTTAAAAAGATACAGAGTATCAATATTAGATTCAGCCTATTGTTGTACTCTAGAATAGGTCAAATAATCTACTTAAATATTAAACATAAACACCAAGGCAAGGTAATCTTTAACCTAGCCAAACATTTAGTTGCTAACTTCAAAACTCCTCAGTGCATATAATGACCACATAATAATTTTTTAAGAAAATAACGCTTCAAATGTAATTTTTGACTTAAAATTAAATAAAAATTTTAAATATTGATGGAGATTTTGGAATTTGAATTATTTATTTACCCTTTTGTTTGTTAAAATGCGAAAATAACACTCAAATTAAAATGCCATTTTTGACTTTGACACGAAATCGTAGGCAAAATGTTTTGATAAAATTATATTAAAAAGACCATTTTTACACGAAAACGTAAAAATGAAAGGTTTTATAGTTCTGCACGTAGAAAATTTGGCAATTTATGATTTTTTAAAGATTTTTGTTAAAAATGAAAGTCCAGGCCGGCTCTTGTATTTTATTCCCTATATATTTTATTTCTGCTGTTAGTTGATTCTGCCAATTGTAACCAGGCTTCTCGGGAGGGGTGTTTGAACCCCAACCTTTATTTGTAGAGAAAAGCCTTCACCCGGACTTTGACTAATGTGGCTCGCAATTACTACGTTTATATGCAACTGGTTTTAGGGATGGTTTTAAATAAAATCGCTTTCTCCGAAGGTTGATACGTCCGTTATTACATGTCAAGAGGGATATTTTGGAACGCTTAATGGAACGTTTCCGCGGAGTGGTGTTGGAGTGGTTTAAATCCTATCTCTCAAGCCGCACCCAGCGTGTCGCCGCGAACGGCGGATGTTCCTCAGTCCAGCAAATCAATTATGGGGTTCCGCAGGGCTCAGTCCTAGGGCCAATCCTATTTCTCATATACATCAATGATTTGTTAAATTTGGATATCTCAGGAGTTTTTGCTGCGTTCGCGGATGATGCAACGGTGGTGTGGCATAAAAAAGGGACGCGGGAGTTGGTCCAGGTAATATCTGATGACATCAAGGTCATCAAGCTGTGGTGTGATGCCAATGGACTTTTACTTAATTTTAATAAAACACAGATACTTGGATTTCGCTGCAGTATTGATGATGAAATTAACTCTGTGTTTCGGACTTCCATTGTCTATATTTTATTTATACACGACGTTTCGATCAGTACAATCTCTGATCGTCTTCAGGTGCAAACTACGTTTGCTGTTTGCACCTGAAGACGATCAGAGATTGTACTGATCGAAACGTCGTGTATAAATAAAATATAGACAATGGAAGTCCGAAACACAGAGTTAATTTCAAACACATCATTGTCTCAAACTTTCAAACAGTATTGATGATGTTGATTGTGACCAATTCTCCATTAAATCTTCCCAAAATACCAAGTTTCTTGGGCTTCAACTTGATACTGATTTGAAATTCCAATCTCACATCATTGGGCTTAACAAGAAACTCGCCTCAGGTTGTTACTGTGTACGAGCGGTGGCCAAAAATCTTAATATTTCTATTGCAAAATCTGTGTACTATGCTGTTATTCAATCTCACCTTTCTTACGGTCTACCATTCTGGGGCTGTTGTACTCAATATCTTTTTCAGTCAGTCTTTAAACTTCAAAAGCGAGCAGTCCGATTCATTGATGGTGTCTCTGCAAGAGATCATTGTAAACCCTTATTTATAAACTACAACATCCTAACCCTACCATGTCTTTTCATCTTAGGATCAGTAAGTCTTATTCACAAGCACAAATCTTCTTTCCCTGAACACCAAATTATTCATGTTACACGTCTAAGGCACCATATACCACTTCCTATTCCACACTCGGCGCTCGTTCAAAATTCCATAATTTATAATGCCATAAAACTTTATAACCATCTTCCTATAGCTATTAAAAATATTGCAGATCTATCGAAATTCCGCAAAGAACTCAAAAACATTTTATTAAAACAAGCTTTTTATACCGTGGACGAATTTCTTACCTTTTCCTTTTAAACCTACCTATTTATTATCATTTTTTTTTTTTTATCTTACTTTAAAATTTATTTTTAACCCTGTCCAATTAAGTAGCCATTTTTGCATTTTTATTTCCTATAGCTTTACAATTAAATTAATTTCTAGGATTTCTCTTGCTTGTGTTACAACAACCCTATGCCAAAACAACTAGATTTATTAAATTGTCTGTGATCTAAAATTTTTTACCTATATATTTATTTAGTATTTTTTTTTTTTTACTTTTTTTACTTTACTCAACTTGTTTGTATTTTTTGCTTTAAATGTTTATCTGTTGTGCATATATTTATTTAGATTTTACTTAACCTGTTTGTTCTATTTTCATTATGTTTTTACCATATCTCTGTTACCAACTGATCTGTTTTTTTTTTTTTTTTTTTTTTTTATCTTGTGTCGTGCCTGCCTTTGCCAGGTAGTTAATTTTAATTTTAATTTATGTTAATATTGTATGAAATTAGACTTAAGCCTCTTAAGCTTTGTCAATAAGGATGTAGAAAATCTTTGGACAATAAAGCATGTTTACTACTACTTACTACTACATACTTCGTAGCGGTTGTGGTAATTACTGCGTCTGCCCAATAGCTAAACGTCATTCCGTTGTGGTAGTTAACCACTACCACTGCCGTAAGTTACGAATCCATTTGGTTGTGGTTATTTTTCTGGTTAATTTTAGAGAATTTTGGCTTAATTAATTTTAAAAATAATAAAATACTACAAGGTTCCAACATATAAAAAACACTTATTTTGTAAAATTAAGTCAAATTATTTATTTTTCCTCATCTTTTTTGCAAGTGACAGTTTTTAACGTGTTCCAAAAACTCTGGTAAAATCGATGAGTGGTAGTGGTTGTTAAACACTACCACAGCGGCTGTCAAAGTTGTGAAAATTTTAATCGTTCCAAAATATCCCTATTAAATGTCAGTTAAAAAAAAAACAAATAAAACAACTGTTAACAGATTTTTCCTTATAACTATGAGATATACAGGGCTGGCCATTTAAAAGGGTTCACCTGGATTTTTTCAAAAACTGTTAAGAATTGGAGAAAACGCTGAAACACATCGATTTTGTTTGTAAATGGGAAACTTTTTGGCTATCTTTAAATTTTTATAGCGCGCATCCTCTTTGAGGGCAAAAATATTTTTTTAAAGATTTTTTTTTATTTTTTGAGAAATCCCGGGACACGTCGACTTTGCTTTTGTTAATAGTACAATTTATCATTGCATTTTTTCTTCTAGGATACCTACAAGAGGTAAAATCTATTACCTGTACAATTTGAGCTTACTTTGAAAGTCAATATCTCAAAAACGAATCGATAGATTTTCGAAATTTTTCCACGATTGTCAAGACATTCAGGATACCTTTAAAACAAGGTATCACTCGACCCATGCACTTATGCGTTATTCAAAATATAGGGGTAAAGTTTACCCCTTAAAGGGAATGCGCGCTATAAAAATTTAAAGATAGCCAAAAAGTTTCCCCCTTACAAACAAAATCGATGTGTTTCAGCATTTTCTCCAATTTGCAGTTTTTAAAAAAATCCAAATTAACCCTTTTAAATGGTCAACCCTGTTTAACGGCCTTGTCATTGCATTTTCCGAAAAACCGAAGCGACTTGACTGCGTCAGGCATGTGCAGTAGATTTTTCGCCTTTGGTCTTGCTCATGGCCAACCCTGATTTTGACATTATTTTCTTTGTTTTTCCAAGGTATTATATACTATGAAAAGATTAACTTCTTTTTCTTTCATAGAGCATGTTCTTTGTTCCCACAAAGAGCGTGATATGAAAGAACAAGATGCTTGATTTTCGATACGTATTGAATACGATGTGAAAATACATTTATTGTTACCTATTAAACACAAAAGAATATTCAAAAAATATTCATATTAGATGATAATACCAATTCACAGGCCAACACACATTTTGGTGCCGGCGATTTTTTAACTGTTCCTTCGTAATTTTTGGGTGGAGAATCCGAAATAGCCATCAGATTTTGTCTATCAGATCAACACCGTACTCAACTAAAAAGCCAGTTAACTCATTTTCGTTTTAGTATCCTTTGGCCTATGATCGGTGCCATATTGACATCAAACTGACAGAAAATACATGTTTTACTTGTCAATTTGGTGTAAAAATGGCAGCCACAATAGGCTAGAGGGCACTGAGGCGGTAGGAGTTAACAGGCTTTTTAGTTGAGAATGGTGTTGATCAGATCTAGTTTTTAAAATAGGAATTATTTACTTTCCTCTATATATATTTTACGTTATAACTATGACTATTGCCAGTAACAAAAAAAACACATATAGTTAAATATTTATTATAAAAAGTAGCTTAACATACATTCATACTCATATTAGTCACTATTAGCTACAAATTTTCTTTTATACGACTTTCTAGCATGGAGTTTACTGGTGTAGTCTAGCTAAAGGCTCCAACAGTAGTCGGCCATCATGTGGCTATCCCATCGTCCTGGATATCGATCTTCCATGCATAGTTTTAATATCCTGAAGGAATCTTTCTCCCTGTTCTTCACTACAGTCACCTAAATTTTCTGGAAAGCGATCTATCTCTTGATGAAATTTGAAAGCATAGTTTCCACTAATTCTATGTAATTGTCTGCTTTGTGATTTCCAAGAAAATTTTTAACTACTTGAACAAATGAACCCCAAGCGTTAGATTCAGTCTCATTCATTGATGAGGTGAACTGTGGATCTTGAATAAGTTGCCTTATTTGAGGACCATCAAATATACCAGATTTTAGTTTTTCCGATCTAATCCCAGGAAACTTACGTGACAAGTACCCAAAACAATTTCCATCTCGATCTAACGCTTTGACAAACTGCTTCATAAGCCCCAACTGGATATGCAAGGATGGTAGTAAGATTTTTTCTCTCGTAACCAAAGGTTCATTCACTACATTTTGTTTTCCTTGAACCATAGTATGTCTTAAAGGCCAATTTCTCTTAATCCAGTGCTGATCTTTAGCTCTGCCATCACAAAGACATAAAAAATAGGGGTATTTTGTATATCCAATTTGCTGTCCAAGGAGAAAGTTCACCATTTTCAAATCAACAAAAATAGCGCACTGATGTTCTTCGTATTTAATTTGTTTCAAAACTTGTGCTATTGTTTTATTTTCCTCTTTTATGATAGTAGAATGTCCAATAGGAATTGAGGCATATTTGTTACCGTTATGTAAAAGGACACATTTTAAACTACGTTTTGAACTGTCAATGAAAAGGCGCCAATCGTCTGAAGTGTATTCTGGCAAACCCATTTTTTCCAAGAGTCCTATTATATCGTTACAGAATACCAGCTTATTTTCTTGAGTGAAAAAAGACAGCAGATCCTTTTCTCCCTTACGATAAAATGTAACATTAGTGCCTGGATAAAGAATGATCTTTTCTTTTAATCTGGATGTAAGTAATTCAGAACACTCCTTTGAGAGGTATAGGTCTCTCACGAGATCGTTCAGTTCTTGTTGATTAAAACACTGAGGAGTTGTTAAAACTGCTTCAAATTCACTGTCGTTTTCTGATTGCATTCTTTGAACTTCATCAGACGTTGATGTTTCTGTATCATCTTCCGGGATTTCAGGAAGACTCCTGAAGGTTGGAATGGGTATTTCTTTAGAGTGCGGTACAGGTCTTCTTGCAGAATCTATATCAGGATATGTCCATTTATGTCGATTGTTCCTATTTATGCCAGCAGTCATCATAATGGTTACGTGGTTCCTTTCAAACCATTGGTACACCAAATTTCAGGCACTTTCTGTTTCCACTGTCGCAAATGTTCAACACATGTTTTACACACCATATGTGGAGCCCAAGATTTATCTTGATCTCCCAAATGAACGCCAAAATAGGCAAGATAAGACCTTTTCACAAATTCAGAAATAGTTTTTCTACTTTCTTTCAAAGTGTATTCGCCACATACATAACAAAAATCATCTGGATGGTTTACACAGCTACGCCTGCTTGTGGATGACATTGTTTTTGTTTTAGCACTATAAAACGACGAAAATGTACAAAAAATTACGACACAACTTTGTTTGCAAAAACTACACAATATACTAAGTCGAGAAGGATAAAGGTAGACAAAAGGTACTATGTTTCCAAAACCAATTAGTCGGGGTTGAGCAGGTATGGGGAGATCGGATCATAGGGAATTTCAAATATAAAATAGCTATTTTAGCTAATAAAATTAATAGGAATAAGTAATGTGGGTTAATCAGGTCTACGAATATTGGTTTACGGACAATTTCAGGTACATTTGGCTAATTAGATCCTAGTTTTGAATACCAAATTTCTATTTTGAATTTTAAAGAGATGTTGATTTATTTATTTTTGCTTTTTATTAAAACTAAATTCAATTAGTCTCTATCTCAATCTAGAGCTGCTGAAAAATCTGCTGCCAGTTTTAGAATCAGCACATTAAGTATCTCTAAAATCAGTTCTTAGATCTCAGGCACCAAAAATTTTTTGTTATTTTGTTGGCCTGTGATATATTATGAATTAGAAATGCTAAATAAAGGATTTACATATTGTTACGTCTCCACATTCTTTACCCATAAGTAGATAATTACACATTCACTGATATGTTTTTGAAAGTAAACGTTCTAATCATTATTTTAACATTAAGCATTAACCTTTCTAATGTAAACATCTTAATATAAAAACAAACGCACTTTTTCTTTCAGGATAGTCGTATAGATATACCAGTCAGTCTGTTCTTAGGTTTAGAAGTAGCAAGAGTTACATAGTTGTAAGCCGTAGTAATAAATAAAGTTTTTTAAAAAAGTGATTTTCTGGTGGTGATCATTTAACTGGCGCTGCGAACAGGATAGCTACAGCTCTTCTTTATTGGGATACCATTGCAAGAGTGTGGTTCTCAAGCCTTTAGTAGCTATCCTACGGGAACTGGTTCATCAAGAGACCGCAGTAGTGAAAACGATCCTCCTTTATTGGGCAACCATTGTGACGGATCCCACGCTGTTTCCCATTTTCCAGAGGAAAAATAGGCCAATTTTCCTCAACGAACCCGACGCACCAGAAGACACGAAGAATACAGCCTACGCTTACCTTTTGCGGAGAAAACCACATGAAGATCTTTATCGGAAGCCCGTTGCTCTTCCTGTAAGTTTTTTGCTGATTATTCGTTAAAAAACTTCTTAGATTAGGTAGTTATTAAGAAAACAATTTTTCATGACTGATGAAAATATTGAAAATTTAGCAAGTTTTCTAACTCAATTAAAACTAGAAACCCCTTCAAATAATAATCAAGTAGTTTGTAAGAGTACAAAAATGGAAGAATTTAAATTATTAGCCTCATACCTCCCAACATTTGACGGAAAACCGGAACATTTAGAGTCTTTTATTTTAAAAATAGATAGGTTTTATAATAAGTTTAAAGTACAACACTCAGAATTAACAGAATATTGCATAGGCTCGCGAATTGTAAAAGATGCGCAAGACTTTTTACTTTCACGACCAGACCTGACCACCTGGCCAACAATTAAAACTGCTCTCAGAGAAAAATACGGAGATCCCATCTCTTATCAAGTTCTCATGCAGGAAATAAATTATTTTTCTAAACTTAAAAACGAAAATAACATGGACTTTTTCGGTAGACTAAAATCATTTTTAAACCGAGTTCATTTAAAAATCCATGCTGAAGTTAGCGACGAAAACATTAAAACAGCTTTTATTTCTCAAACAAGTTATCAAGCAGTAATAACTTTTATGGCAAATGTACCACCAAATTTACAAAATATTCTTATTCAACAAAAACCAACTACTCTCGATTCGGTGTACACACTCTTAACCGAATTTAATTTACTCGAATCACAACTTAGATTTACAACTCAACACACCCCATTAATTAAAAACCACAATCAAAACGTTATACAACCTGCAAAACTTAATGTACCACACAGATTTCAGCAAAACCAACCATCATTTTTCCAGCAACCATCATTTTCACAATTCTTACCCAGACCTACATTTGCACAACAACTAAACCCAAATGTTAGACCCCAACAGTTTCCGCAACAAAATAATAACAATAATGTATGGAAATCTCAACCAATACCAATTCAACCCCGACAATTACCTCCCAGACAATTCCCTACTAATGCACAAGTTTTCGGCAAACCCCAAAATGTTTTTCACCCCAGAAATGCAATTCCAGCGAGAGACACCCCACAACCTATGTCCACATCCACTATTCTAACAAATCGACAACGTCAAATGCATAATATTGAAGTACAAGATAATAATCTTTCCTTCCCTACATGTGAAAATTTTGAAAATTACCAGTACGAAAACCAAAACTTTTCACAAGAAAATTTAGAAGACAGTTTCTCAACACAAAATGAATTATACCCAAATTTTTACGAAATCCAAAACGAACCTCAATCAGACGAAATACAAAATTTTTCCAACCTGCCTCACGATCCACCATTGACTTAAATAACATTTGTTTAAAAACAGAACTTCCTTATCTTTATTTACCGCAAAAACAAATTACAGTTTTAATAGACTCTGGAGCATCCGACTCAATAATAACTCCAAAAATTGCAAGCCTTTATCAAAATCAAATTTTTGAAGAACCCTTTCAAGTAATAGCATGCCAACAAAAATTCGAAGCAAACAAAAATCTAAATTTGCAACTCTTATCTGACTTTGGAATAAAGAAAAATTTTAAAATGAGAATCTTGGATTGGCATAAACATTTTGACGCCCTTATAGGAACTAGCGATTTAGAAGACTTAAAAGCCATAGTAAATTACCAAGAAAAAAACTTAATAATAAATAATATAAAAATCCCCTTTGCTAATATGTATAATCAACCCCTTGAAAAATCTATAAGAAACTACAATAATTTATTAACTATTCCTGTTGACTATTATAATGGCGATGCAATTCTCCCATCTTTTCAAATCGGAGATTATATAATTCCCGACACTCTAATCAAAGTGCAAAATGGCCTTTGCCATTTACCAAAACCCCATTCAGAAATTGAAGTAAATTTTCTTGAACGAATGCATGTAATTCCCCAAGAACATTTTGAACTTAAAAATCCGCCAAAATCTTTCCAAAAAAATGAAGTAATCCAACAGTTAAGATTAAATCATTTGTCAGAACTAGAAAAAATCCATATCACCAAATTGTGCAAAGAATTTTATGATGTCATGTATTCAGAAAATTCTGATCTAACATTTACAAATCAGATTAAACATTTTATTAGGACCACCAACGATCGCCCTATTTACGTAAAATCTTTTAGACACCCACCTACAATGAATATAGAAATACAGAAACAAATACAAAAATTACTCGATAATAAAATAATACGACCCTCTATTTCCCCTTATTCAGCCCCTGTATGGATTGTACCAAAAAAAACTGACGCATCTGGCATAAAAAATTATCGAATGGTCATAGACTATCGACAATTAAATACACAAACAGTTGAAGACAAATATCCTTTACCCCGAATTGACGAAATCTTAGATAATTTAGGCAAATGCAGATATTTTACAACCCTTGATTTAGCCCAAGGATTCCATCAAATTGAAGTTGATCCCCAATCAATAGAAAAAACTGCTTTTACTGTTAATCATGGTCATTTTGAATACTTAAGAATGCCTTTTGGTTTAAAAAATGCCCCGGCTACATTTCAACGCATGATGGATGAGATTTTACGCGATTACCTTTACAAATTTTGTTTTGTTTACATGGATGACGTCGTTATATTTTCAAAATCCCTTGAAGAACATTTAGTTCACTTAAGAAAAATATTTCAAAAATTCCGTGACGTAAATCTTAAGGTACAACTTGATAAATCTGAATTTTTGCAACAAGAAGTTCAATTTTTAGGACACATAATCACACCCGAAGGAATTAAACCAAACCCCAATAAAATCGAAGCTATAACCAAATATCCATTGCCCAAAACAAGAACCGAAATTAAATCTTTTCTCGGATTAATTGGTTATTACCGAAAATTTATTAGAAATTTTGCAAAAATAACAATACCATTTACAAAATGTCTACGAAAAGATACGAAAATAAACCTTAATGATCCCCAATACCTAGAAGCTTTCGAAAAATGCAAAGAACTAATTACGAACTCTCCCGTACTCCAGTACCCTGACTATTCAAAACCTTTTAAATTAACGACCGATGCTTCCAACGTTGCCATAGGTAGCGTCTTATCTCAAAATGAAAAACCGATTGCTTACTATTCTCGAACACTTAACACCGCCGAACGCAATTATTCCACAATTGAAAAAGAGCTCTTAGCCATTATCGATTCAACCAAACATTTTAGACCCTATCTCTACGGACAAAAATTTATTGTTGAAACTGATCATAGCCCCCTTGTTTGGCTCTCGAAAATAAAAGAACCAAATTCGCGTTTAATTAGATGGAAATTAAAATTAGAAGAATTTAATTTTGAAATAAAATATAAAAAGGGAAAAGAAAATCTTGTTGCTGACGCGCTTTCTAGAATCGAAATAAACAATGACGAAACCGAATCAATTGCTCCCAACATAGGTGACGATGTTGCCAATCCCGATGATTTTATACTTCCTGAATTAAACGAAGATAACCAATCAGACATAACTGTCCATTCAAATCAAGACAACACCGGAAAATATTTACCGATTTCTGAAAGTCCTTTAAATTTTGCACAAAATCGCTTAGTTATCGATTATGGAAAAAATTATTATTGTTACCACTCTAAACCCTTTAATAAAAATCATTATTCTTGTCGTGTCCAAAAAGAAAGGGAACTAGAGCACTTAAACAAAATTTTATTAGAAATTATACGACCCGACACTACCTTCGTAGTATTTATCCCCAAAGAAGATCTAAAACAAAAGTTTCAAGATATCGTAAATTGTCAGTTAAACCCTACAGCTAAATTAATTTTTGCCACTAAATACCTTGAAGACATCATTAACACAGAACAACAAAAACAAAAAATTGAAAATTATCACACTAAAAATCATAATGGCATAAATGAAACTTATCAAACACTTAAAGAAAAATATTACTGGCCAAAAATGCGAGATACTATTCAGGAATACATAAATCAATGTGATATTTGTTTACAATCAAAATACGAAAGAAATCCCTACCACATATCTTACCAAGGACCCCTACTAAGCGAAAAACCATTTAAAACTATTTTCCTAGATACCTTTTCCACTCAAAGCTGCAACTTTTTAACAATAATTGACTCATTTTCAAAATATGCTCAGGCTTATCACATTCAAGACAAAAATGGAATTTCTGTCTTAAATAAACTTAGACATTATTTTTCGCACCATAATACTCCAGAAAAAATAGTAGCTGATTCTGGTTTAGAATTCAAAAATAAGACAGTACAAGAATATTGTAAACTTTTTAACATTGAGATACATTTTACTACCCCCTACAACCCTACCTCAAACAGCTTAGTTGAAAGACTACATTCTACTCTTGTTGAAAAATTAAGAATATTAAAATTGCAAAACCCTCACGAACCAATACCAAACTTAATGACATCAGCCATCTTGATATACAATCAAAGCAAACATTCAACCACTGGTTTTACACCTTTTAATCTAATTTATGGACCCTACATGAATGAACCCATAATTAACCATGACTTAACTCTTTACGAGCAATATAATGAAAAACGGAAAAACGAAGTTTTACCCTTTATAAACGAAGTGTACCAAAATACCCTTCGAAAACAACAAGAAAATACAGAGAAAAGAAATAATAAACCTAATGAGACATTAGAATTGGCTCAAGAACAAATTGTTTATAAAAAACAAACGAAACCAAGTAAAATTAACCCCAAATACATTCCCTTAAAAATTACTAAAATAAAAAATAACACTTTAACTGGAAAAACACCAAACAGGCAAAAAGCGAAAATTCATGTCAGAAATATTAAAAGAATAAGAAAGAAACCTAAAAAAGATGTTTCATTACAGGAGCCTCCTGACCCTTCTGACAACCCTCAACCAGGCCCTTCAAGTACATGAAGTTCCTACTACAGGGTATTACAATGAAAAAATCGATCAAGCCTTAGTTTTTGATCATAATCATAAGACATTTATTTATTTTAATCTTACACAAATTAAGTTTACTATAGCCCAACTAACAGTTACAAACGAAGTAATATTAAAATCAATCATATCTCAAAAATTAAACAATACTATTTTTCATAACAAACTAAATCATCTTAACAACCTTTTATATGACAGCTATGACATATACTCGCGTATTACGTCAGTTAACAAAAACGAAAGATACAAAAGAGGACTTTTTAACTTTCTTGGTTCAGGCGTAAAATTTATCACAGGCAACTTAGATAACGAAGATCTAGAACTAATAAACAAAAACATGAACATTTTAAAAAGCAACGAATACAAAATAATTCAAAAAATTAATGATTTCTCTTCATATGCAGGAAATATTACTCACACACTTAGCCGTGCTATTCAATCAATTAATGTTAACACCTTACAAATACACAACGAATTTGAGATAGTGAACACAGAGATTCAACTATTATTTAGCCTTCTTAATCAACAAACACAATTGGAAAATTTGCATAATTATTTGGAAAAAATATTGCGAACTATTTCTTTTGCCCATTTAGAAACTGTTAATCTCGAATTATTTTCAACTCAACAAATTACTGAACTTTGGTCATTTTTGCAACACCATTATGATGATAAAACCTTATGGTCCTTGCAGCATCTTTCGGAACTAACCTTAGTATGTAAGTCAGGAATTGTATTTTACGACGATATGATTGTATTAGTTCTTAAGATACCTATATTCACTAACCAAAAATGTAATCTAGAATTTATTTATCCTCTGCCAAACGAGCAAAATCAATTGTTAATTATACCTAGCAAATACTATTGTTCCTCTTGGTATTCAAATTGTATTGAAATTTCAAGAAAATGGATTTGCTATTCAAATATACAGTCAAACTGCACACTTAAAAATTGCACATCAGTACAAGTTCAAAACAATTTTGAAATTTCTCTTTTAACTTTCACAAATAATCTTTTATTATGCTCTAAACAAACTCATGAAGTTTTTGAGAATTGTCAACAATTTAAGAAATTCAAAATTCCCAAATGCGCTTTACTAAATAGCAATTGCGAAATTATCTATAAAAATCAAAAATTTCTTACAAAAGATAATTTAATTGATTTTAGCACAACACTTAATACTAGCATTTTGCCAATCAACTCTACAATTAATTTAAAACTTGAACACATAAAAAGCCCAGAACTTATTTCACGGGATCTAAGTGAACCCATTTTTCTTGAAAATAGGTTTGCACATCATTCCTCCTATTTGGTTACAGTTATTATTTTAAGCATAATAAGCCTTTGTATAATATGTGCTATTTTTCTAATTAGGAAAAGAATTTATACAAAACTTTCACAACATGTAGAAAATTTTGTAACTTTTGAAAAAGTTAAGAAATATGTTCATGAGGACATGAACTTTTCTAAGGAGGGAGATGTTACGTCTCCACATTCTTTACCCATAAGTAGATAATTACACATTCACTGATATGTTTTTGAAAGTAAACGTTCTAATCATTATTTTAACATTAAGCATTAACCTTTCTAATGTAAACATCTTAATATAAAAACAAACGCACTTTTTCTTTCAGGATAGTCGTATAGATATACCAGTCAGTCTGTTCTTAGGTTTAGAAGTAGCAAGAGTTACATAGTTGTAAGCCGTAGTAATAAATAAAGTTTTTTAAAAAAGTGATTTTCTGGTGGTGATCATTTAACTATATATAATTACCTATAAATCGATTACGGAGGGTGTTTTTTATGTTCTATTTATATGAGATATTAATATTCTTTCAAATGTTTCTGTAACATGCTTAAGACGTTCTGTAGATAAAAAATGTAATATTATATAATTTAGGATTATTATTTAATAATAGAAACATGTAAGATTATTTTTATCAAATGTGTGGTAGATAAAATTTTATCCAAAGAAGTTTGTTAGCATGTTCCAAGAATATTTAAAAAATAATATTCTATTCACATTAATATTAGGTACATAAAAAACCTCCACTGTAATCGATTCATATTCCATTTATATCATCTAGAGGGAATATTCCTAGAATGTTGTGTTTACTGGGTTGGGTATTTCTCTAGGTAGTGTCCATAGCGACCCTAAAATCGGTTTTAAACCGATAAGTCGCTTTCTCGAAATACCAAAGCAATGTGAAGGTCTGCGCGCCCCATGTTGGATATATAGTCCTTCTCTGAAGGGAGCCTTGAGGTTCCTTTGCCGAAGGCGGCCTTCAAGGCGTCCTTCGATTTCGTTTTCGTTGGCAGAAGGAGGCCTTAAGGCTACCTTGTTCGATCATGAATACCGTTTTGATTCAAGAAGACCTTAAATTAAGGACGCCTTATTCCTTGAAGGAAGCCCAGTAAACACCGTTATGTAAATATTACGTAAAATTTTTATAACAGATTTAACTTGTTATGTAAATTTAAGGTCACTCAGAGGTCACAATAAGGTAAAATTTAAGTCACAATAAGGTGCGAAAACTCTGCATAATGCCATGCGCAAAGCCCACCTAATTTTTACATAAATGTGATGTAAATAAAATGACATAGCTTTTACATAAATATTATATCCATGTTACGTAAGAGTTAAGTAAAAACTACATATATTTTACATTACAGGTTTACCTTGTTATGTCAATTTAAATTCACATAGAGGTCACAATTATTTATTAATAAGGTGAAATTTAAGTCACATTAATCTGCATGACATGCGCAAAGCGTCAACTATCTAAGTCCGACATGAGCATGCAGCTTGAGGCGGGCCAACGGAAGGTCCGTTCAGGTCCGTCGGTGGTTGCTTGACACGGTCCGACATTGGCAAACATGTGGCAAACTACAAAAATAACCAGACGGGCTGGTTTAAGTGGCGGAAGAGGTGATACTTATAGAGATCTTGTCAATACCTTAAAGTCCGCATCCTAATTTTGAAATATCTTTGCTCTTTATATATATAATATGATCATCCACTGTACAGGGAACATAGTGACATTAGCGCCATCTCTACCTACTAGGAATAAAATATATAATAATTATGTAACATTTGAAATGTAAACTTACGGTTCAATTGACTATGTAATAATTATGTAAAATTTAGGACTTTAATTTGACGTAAATGATTTTACAGGGAATTTACATAACTTGAATGACATGGCATCAATTAATGCATACCAAAAAATGGTATATTATATAAAATTTTAAATGTAAACTTAAGGTTCACATTGTTTCATAATATTTACGTAAATTTAAAAAATTTAATGTGACGTAAATCATGTTATACAGCGTTTAGGTAATTTAGATGATATAAATATTACATAAAATGTTTTACATAATAGTTATGTAAAATTGTAAATATAAACGTAATGCCTAAATTGTTACATAACAGTTATGTACATTTTATTACTTTCATTTAAAGTAAATAATTTTATGTGACGTTTACGAAAATTAGATTACTTAAATATTACATATAATTTTTTATATAATAGGTATGTAATATTTTTTATGTAAAAATGTTTTTTATGTATTTACGTAATATTTACTTAAATTTTAAGAATTTATTTTTAAAGTCGTATTATTTACGTAAAATTAACATTGCTTATGATGACTTAAATCTACAGTCAAAGTTTTGACGTAATGTTTACATAATTTTTTTTATAAAAATATTTTTATGTGAGATTTACGTAAATATGATGTAATATATTTTACATAAATATGTGAACCTTAGATTTATATAAATATTAGGTTAAAGTCACAAGTGTGTTTACTGGGAGGACTATAAAATTAAATGGTAGGCATGTTAATGTACCAAATGAAAGGACTTGAATTGAAGGTACGTACTATCTAGAATGTATATTCTGAGAATGTCTTGAATATCTTATTTATTCTATAAATTTAAAGTTGTTCAGAGGGCGAATGCGGAATATTCTACCTACCGTGAATGTCCTAGAAAATTTAGATATGGTTCCGTAACAACGGCATACTAGAGATAAAAACCCCGATATAATTTGACTGTCTGAACCCTGATAGGTTGGTAAATGTGGCGGTTCCTTACTAGGCTTTTGTAGAGTGTTTGGTTACAGGAATTTATAGGCGAAGTCGGCATAAAGTCTGTCACTGAGGACGGATGCAATGTATCCTATTACACGTTCGGTCTGAGGCATTAATTATATGGACAACATGAAATGGTTCGACGGATATTCGTAGCTCTTTGCTTTATGTTGCGTTTATTTTGAGGAGCGTTCATATAGGAACACACTCGGAAAAAAAAATTCGTATTTTGTTTACAGAATTGTAACTGGATGTGTACTGGTCACAAAATATAGTGTAACAAAATTACATTTTATTGTATACCTAGGTATTTTACTCACAGTTGTGTATATTTTATACCCAATTGTGTAAAATTTTCAGTTACACAACTCACTGAAAATGGCGCCAGCAGGCACGTATAGCCATCCATAAAATCTAAAAAAAAATTCAAAAATATTTAAAAAAAAATTATTTTTGGCTCATTGATGTGGCAAAGACAGTCTTCGTGATGGAAAACGTTAGCGCCTGCGAGCGAAAAAAGAAAACCGAAAACTTTGCAAAAACAAATTTGAAGGTTAGGTTAAACAAAAAACTCTGCGGGAAAAAGGCGTTCGTTTTTTTGTTTATCTTACCGTGAGTTCGATCCATGCTCGATCAAGCTCTAAGCTCTGCACGTTCTTCTCTCTGAGTAGATAAACGAACGCACCAGTTATTAACTTGCACATTTTTTTTATTCGGGAAAACCTTTTGAAACGTATGTATCCACATACGGGGTGAAATGAAAATAGTGATCAAATTAGGTTTAATAAACGGTATTTTAAAGAACCTATTTTGAGGTCCCCTAGTTATAAAACTAAATTGTAATTGATATTATTTTTGAAATGTCTTATTTTATTATACCCACTGTCTTGCAAAAGTTTTATAGATCCATGATGATTACCTAACTGTCATCTGCGCTTAATATATGGAAAAGTTTGACCGTTAAATGGGAAATATCTGGGTTTATTATGCCAATTTTATTTTATAAGGTATTTATAAATACTTATAAATTCTAAATTGTTAGTTACCTTTTTATATATATTATATAATATATTTTTAGGAATTAGTATGAAAGAGTGAATTTTGTGGGTGTGTTTGAATTTAAGTAATAATAAGTATTATTGTTTTTCCCAAATAACAATTAAACATTCCCGTAATGTAATAGTCATATACTTAGAGAACAAAGAATCTTATAGAAATGTTACATTTTACCATTGGAAATATTACTGAAAATGAGTGTCTGAACTCTAGATTCAATAATATAAGTGTGCTATTTAATTGCTTTTGTTAAATTATAAATATATGGTTATATGTATTTTGTATATTCGTTTATAAATTTTGTATTAAATAATATTTTTTTAAAGTAACACTCGTGGCATATCGGACAAAGCGTTTTTGTTTCTCACTTTATCACGACCAGGCCTCCAATGTCTAATTGTGAATCCAGACAGCTACAGACCTGTTTCATCCTTATTAGGAATCATCAGGGAGTTATAGGATTGTATCTGGCAGTTGAAGCTACACAGGCACCATGCACACCCAAGTAGCACACATCTGTCCCAAAAACGTCCTTGGGACGTCCGCCTCCGGACATTCGAACATCCCCGGGACGTCTGCCTCCGGACATTCGAACATCCCCGGGACGTCCGCATGTCCGCCTCCGGACATTCGAACATCCCCGGGACGTCCGCTTTGGGACCCTCGACGTCTTTAGGACGTCCCTGGGGGTCCAATGTTACAAAATAATTAGTCCACAGGACGACAAGACGTCCCTGGAACGTACACAGAAAACGTCTATAGGACGTAGGTTTCGGACCTTAATAGCGGCAGTAGTAATAGTTATATATGTATTCACAAACTAAATTTCAACTATACATAAGTTTCCTAAACTAGAGATGTGTGATTCGTGAACGATTCGTTCACTATGATCGAATCACTTGCGAGTATTGAGTGATCGAATCATGTTTGACCGACGAAAACAGTATGAATCAAACGAGTGAATTAAATCGGAAAGGATCAACGACTGACTGACCCACTATGCCGATACACTGAATCAGTTGGAAATAGGTCGATCCTTTCGTTCATTCGTTCCTTTGATTCGCATTCCTGCGCGCGGGGTAATCTGTATGGATTTTTTGGAGAGTATGTCGTATATAGGTACATCCTGCATAGACCTTTTTTTTGTTTTTTTTTTGGTCACCATTTTCTTTAATTTAATTTCAAATAATTGATTCAAAAGACTCGATCACTCTAGAAACGAATCACTGATCGATTCGTTCAGTACAAAATGATCGATTTACCCATCTCTATCCTAAAACTAACATAAATTAGTGCTACTTGGGATGGCGCACCGGCTATTCTTTTTTGTTTTTTCAATAATAAAATGATGGATTCTGAGTTGGTAATGTGCCAAATTCAATTGAAAGAATTCCTATTGGAGGAAGATTCGGACACTGGCAAGCAGCTTTCGTCAGGTATGTTATTTAATGGTGGGTTCATATATGAAAATAACAATCTCGAAATAAGTATAAACCAATTTTATAGTTATGCTGTCCTGAGGACGTATAAGTGTTCCTAACCGTTCTTTGGTCCCACTTCAAACGTCCCCAGAACGTACATTTTGGAACCGAGACGTTCGGCCCTTAATGTGACGTCCTGAGGACGACGTGTGCTACTTGAACACCTCTCGAATTTAAAACAAAAAGTTTGTAATCCGCGGAGACGTAGTACCTGTGTGCGCCACCTGTCGAATATTTTTTTTCGAGCCAACTTAAATCTTTAATTGGTATTTTTTCATTGGGTCGTGTAGTTAAACCAAAAAAAAAATAGTTCTGCAACAGAAAACAAATAAAAAGTTGTAATTTGTTCCCTAGTGGAATTAATAAAATAACGTTTTACGATTCTAAATCCTGACCTATTCCACCGAAAAATTCTATTCAACCTAACCCTCTAGGCACACTATGGAAAATTTGAGCGAATCCTTCATCAATTCATTACGACCAAGATCTAATGGATAGTCAGAAACCTACAGGTCAGTTTCATCCTTGTCAGGAATCATCAGGGTAACGTAGGCCTGTACCTGGCGTATGAAGCATAATATAAGCAACCACACCCAGCGAATTTAAACAACTTTCGCCGTTCAAATAACGCGGGATGTTGGTATATGGCTATATGCCTGTCGGAATAAATCGAAAAGCAAAAGTTATTTGAACGACGAAAGTTGTTTGAATTTGCTGGATGTTGTTGCTTATGTTATGCTTCATACGCCAGGTACAGTCCTATATTACCTTGATGATTTCTAACAAGGATGAAACAGGCCTGTATAGGTTTCTGGACTATCCATTAGATCTTGATGGAGGCCTGGTCGTAAAGAATTGAAAAACAAAATGTGTGTCCGATATGCCACGAACAGAACAGCAGTATTTTTTGTCCGCTTTGCGATGTAGGCCCAATGTATGTTTGCCCATGCAGCGTTAGACTGTGGCCTGTCGCCGTACGATTAAGGTCCGATATGGTTTAACCACATGGTACTGACCATCCGCCTATAACTGCTTAATTTGGTCGGTCTAAGGTAGGCAAGCTGGTCTCGCTCGACATCGGTAAATTATTCAAGTCCGACATTGGTTTCCTTAAGCGGTCCAACGTCGGCGATTGACGGAGGTCCGTCGGTGGTAGCTTAAAGCGACCCGACATTGACAAACTACAAAGTTTTGATAATACGGGTGCTTAACCAGTCGGGCTGGTTTAAGTGGCCGAAGAGGTGATTCTTATAGAGAAATATCTTTGCTCATTATATATATAATATTATCTTCCACTGTAGAGGGAACATAGTGACATTACCGCCATATCTCTACATACTAGGAAAAAACTTTTAAAGCAGTTGAAAAATTTTAAGGTGACGTAATCGGACCATCGTCGGTTGCCGATTCTCGACCGATTAAAGAAAGTTCCAATCGGACCATCATCGGCCCTAAAGTAGATAAAGTAGGCGTTGGCATAAAGTCGACTATAGTAAATCGGGCCATCGTCAGTTGCCGATTCTCGACCGATTAAAGAAAGTTCCAATCGGACCATCATCGGCCCTAAAGTAGATAAAGTAGGCGTTGGCATAAAGTCGACTATAGTAAATCGGGCCATCGTCAGTTACCGATTCTCGACCGATTAAAGAAAGTTCCTATCGGACCATCATCGGCCCTAAAGCAGATAAGCTTTGCGTTGGCATAATGTCGACTATAGTAAATCGGGCTATCGTCATTTGCCGATTCTCGTCCGATTAAACAAAGTTCCAATCGGACCGTCGTTGGCCCGAAAGCAGATAAAGTAGGCGTCGGCATAAAGTCGACTATAGTACATCGGACCATCGTCAGTTGCCGATTCTCGACCGATTAAAGAAACATCGGCCCTAAAGCATAAGGTTGGCGTTGACATAATGTCGAGTATAGTAAATCGAGCCATCGTCAGTTGCCGATTCTCGTTCGATTAAACAAAGTTCCAATCGGACCGTCGTCGGCCCTAAAGCAAATAAAGTGGGCTTCGGCATAAAGTCGACTATAGTAAATCGGGCCATCGTCAGGTGCCGATTTTCGACCGATTAAACAAAGTTCCAATCGGACCATCGTCGGTTCTAAAGTGGTATCGGCATAAAGTCGACTGTAGTAATGTGGACCTCCGTCAGTTGCCGATTATTGACCGAAAACTGAAAATCGCAATCTGTCCAACATTGGGCCAGAGTATAGTCGCCGATGCCTAGACACTGCCGATGTTGTCGACATTGGCCCGATTCAATGCCGACGATTTGTGTTTGCTGGGTATGCTTTCGCACTCACCAGCGTCGTGCGGTGAAATTTCAAGAATGGAAAGAAATTTTTAAAAGCTACCCTATTTGTAATGTAATTCGATTCTTCGATCACTTTTTGCAAATTCGTCAATGACGTCATCATAAAAACCTGGATGTTCTGACAAGCTTTGGAGAGAAGTTTGTTTTCAATGGACAAAAGCGATATTTGCGAAAGTCTCTCCTGACCTGTTGAATTTGTTACGAAATTTTTTATACGTTTAAGCCTTGAAAATCGCTTTATTATTAAGACACACACTAAAAAAAATATCGCACATAGTATTAATAACAGGCGTTTATTAATTTTTTATAGATAATTGTACATCAATAACACGTAACTGTTACAAAAATCGGAGAAAAGTTGGGAAAATTGTCATATAAAGTAATGAAATTAATAAATGGAAGTTACGAAATCAATGAAAAATGTTTCTTGACATTTTATAGAGGGTTGTTATTAATAGTATGTATATACAGGTTATGGAGATAATAAAAGAGCATATGCCTTAAATAAATTTAATAAATGGCGATCATTGACTGTTGTTTAAAAGTTGTTATGGAATGTAAGTACAAGTTTATGAAAATTATGAACCGGGCATACAAAATACATAAACATGGTTACGAAATTTATGTACGTAACAGTCTTTTACTAAATTCATTCTTAGTTGTAACTAAAAGCTATGAAAACATGTCTCTTAATCCTTGATCTCATAACACCCTTCACAAAAATGATTCTTAAAGATTCTTTTATATTGTAACAACTTTTTTTTTGAAACTGAGGATACCCAGTAAACACAAACCTTACGGCAAGAAAGCGGTTTCTAGGCGGCACTGGTGGGCAGCCATCAGTCCGTAAACCACTTGCTTACCGATACCTTGCAGCAAGCGGCGCAGGGGTGGCTAACTCATTTTGGCAAATTGCGTTTCTAGCCTGACATGGTCATCGAACGTGATGCCACTCGTAAATATAAGGTGGCTGCACAAAAGAAATCCACAAGGTGGAAAACGTGTGGCTAATCGCTTCGGTATATTATCTTTCTAGCCAGATGAAGCAATCAAGCGTGCTGCCATTGATTGGTTAAGATGGCTTAACGAAAGGTGGCACATAGGTGCTTAGCGGCTTCGTCAAATAATCTTTATAGCCAGACGAGGCAATCAAGTGTGCTGCCATGGAATGGTTAAGATGGATTTACAAAATAATCCCAGAAGGTGGCATATAGGGGGCTAGCCACTTCGGCATATTATCTGTCTAGCCAGATGAGGGAATCTAGTGTGCTGCGATTGATTAATTAAGATCGCTCTACGAAAGAATCCTGAAAGGTGGCATATTGGTGGCTTGCCTCTTTCGTTATATTATCTTTCTAGCCAGACAAGGCAATAAAGCATCCCAGTAAACGAAATCCTTACGGCAAGAAAGCGGTTTCGTGGCGGCATTGGTGGACAGCCACTAGTTGGTAAACCACTTTGCTTACCGATAGTTTGCAGCAAGCGGCGAAGGGGTGACTAACTCTTTTTGGCGTACTGTGTTTCTAGCCGGACATGGCCATCAAGCGTGACGTCTCTCGTAAATATTATGTAGCTGCACGAAGGAAATTCAGGGTACCGCTTTTCGGTTTCTTTACGAAAAAATCTTGAAAGGTGGCATATAGGTGGCCAGAAGAGGCAACCAAGCGCGCTACCATTTTTATTGGTTAGGATGTTTTGTAAAATTGAAACAATCCCGAAAAGTCGCATATAGGTGGCTAGCCGCTTCGGCATATTATCTTTCTAGCCAGGCGTGGCAATCAAGGGTATTGCTTTTGATCGGTTTGGGTTTCTTTACGAAAAAAATCCTTAAAGGTGGCATATAGGTGGCTAGCCGCTTCGACATATCATCTTACTAGCCTGACGCGGCACTCAAGCGTGCTATTACTTAAAATATAATCGTTGCGTGGTCGACATTTATCCAGAGCCATCTAGACGAGCAATTAATCATTACACAGATGGGGGTCGTTTCAATATTATATTTCTTCAGTACATAATATTCTTATACATATAGATGGCCAAGATTTTTAAAATGTAAACTTTATCAATGTTTATAAAGTCTAACAATTAATAGGTACCATACAAATATAATGGTGAATACTCGCTCCAAGAACTTGCAAAGCACTCCAGCTGTCACGAGGTTGCTTGTTAGTGGTATTTGAGGCGACGTGCAAGCAGCTATGTCCGAGCCGCCATTTTATGGCCTCTAGCTGTTGGCCGATGAATCTGTTGGCAACGTTCTGTCGGCCGGTAAATGTGCGAATGCGGCCATTCACCATCTGATGGCAGGCCGTTACCTATCCGCAGGTTATCCTCCAATGATTTGTACCATTCTAGCCCCACGCGAACGCCGCGGCGTCGTGCAAGCGTCGATGTCCGGGCCGCCACTTTACAGCCACTAGCGGATAGATAGATCTATCGACAATGATCTGGCGGCCGGTAAAGGTACGACTGCGGCAATTCATCATCTGACGACAGGCCGTCACTTATCCACAGGTTATTCTCCAGTGGTTTGTAGCGTTCTAGCCACAAGTGCAATGAACGTCGCGGCAGCGTGCAAGCGGCGATGTCTGTGCGGCCGTCTTAGTAAAAACACTGGCGGTTTACCAACCGGTTCTGTGCGGCTATCCGTATAGGTGTTGGCGGTAATCCGCATGTGACGGTCCAAGGGCTGAGCGGACATTACCGCTTGCACTCCGCCGCGGCTGCCGTATTCGGCAAGCAAGCGGCATTTCAAGGTTTGTGTTTACTGGGTAGCTTCTATTGGACTTTTGTTTTTTTTAGCATTGTTAATAGAATCTTAAGTAGTTGTTTCCAATTTCAAAAATTACATTTAAGAAGATGATGTTTTTCTACGGGAAGCACAACTGCTTTCCTTGCTCTTATGGACCGCACGCCGCTGCATGCACTTACACAAATCAAAAACAAAATGCAATCATCAAGAAGAAGAATTCTCAAATCAAGGCATAGATATAACACCAGAGGAAGTACAACACGCAATATCTTCAGTCAAAAACAGAAAAACGGTAGGGCAAGACGAAGTATACACTGACTTTTTAAAGCTAATAAAAAACGAAGGTTCGCTAAATACGCTGGTCGGCTGATGGAACTGATTTGGAAGTTTAACTTCTTGTTTTAATTGTCTTAGGAGCATATTCCTATTGGAAAGATTAACACGCCAGGACGAACCCGTATCAGGTGACTTATAATAAGTACCATGCGGAACGATGCCTATTTGTGAGTGATTCAGAGTTGGAAGTCACAGTGTGCGATAGTGTTAAATGATGTCTGGATTGAGGGTGACTGGTAAATCCACTGATGAGCCCACGCTGGTTACCCCGGGCGAAACATCGTTTAATTGTTTCTCCTTTTGCTTTCGCCTTTTGTGTGTTCCTTGTGTGACACTCATCCAACTTTGAGTTTTCGTTCTTTCCTCCCAAGATCTTTTGATCTTCTTTTTTTTTACGCTGGTCAAACTTTTTAACCTGATTTATCGCATCGGTAAAATCCCTGCTGACTGGCTAAAATCAACCTTTGTTACACTGCCTAAAAAACATTCAGCAAAGAAGTGTAGTGATTACCGCCTAATTAGCCTAATGAGTCATATGTTAAAAATATTCCTAAAGATTATCCATAAAAGACTGCTCAAATAAATGTTGATGACCAACTGTCCGAAGAGGTCCAAATAAGAAGAGGTGTGTACCAAGGTTTTATATTGTCTCCGCTGTTGTTTAATATAGTAATAAAATAATAGAGAATCTACTTCATAACTTCGTAAACGGCAAAAAAGTCAACAAAATACGATATGCCGACTACACTGTCATAATAGCAGACACGCTGAAAGGCCTGCAAAAGTTGTTGAATCAAATGTTGAAAAAACAAAATAGATTGTCATATCCAAGGAAAAGAACATCAGGAGCATATTAGAAGTAAATGAGCAGCAAGTCGAACGCATGGATTCATATAAATACTTGGGTTGCCTCCTCAATGAGAACTAGGACAACATGCAAGAAGTTCGTGCAAGAGTAGAACAGGCCAGATCATCTTTTATCAAAATGAAATCAGTATAGTCGCGATCTTAATACCACTCTCCGAATTCGTGTGGTCGGTGTTATGTTTTTAGCATCTTATATTATGGCATGGAACCATGGTCATGACTGAGGCCATGTGCAAAAAGTTGGCGAGATGTGGTGTTATCGTAGAATACTAAGGATGTCTTTGATGGACAGAGTAACTTATGTGGATGTTCTGCTTAGAATAAATAAAGATCATGAAGTTTTATTTACCATCAAAAAACGAAAACTTGAATATTTTGAGAAATGACAAATATAAACTTTTAAAATTGATAATGGAAAGCAAAATTGAAGGCAGAAGAGGTCCGGGTCGCAGACGGATATCATGGCTTTTCCGAAAAGCAGTGGATAGGGTCCGGATCGCGCTGCTGATAGTCAACGTTCGAAGAGAGTATGGCACTTGAAGAAGAAGAATCATGAAATAAAATAATAAAAATCATAAAGATGGTAAATTATATAAGTATAAATAGAAATACAAATTATACATTTTGCGTTGTAATTGTGCAACATTAATAAAGTAAATTAAAATAGTATATTACATAACCAGAGAAGAAAGTGACAAATTTCACATAAGCCTGAATGTTGTGAAAGAGGCACTGGTCGAGTGAAAGAGGCACTGGTCGAGTGAAACAACACGCGAGTGTAAGAAAGTTACTTTCTATCGAGTTGTGTACGCTATATTTTTCATACGAACACATGATGAATGGCACTAATTTTTGTAAAAAAATTGGTCTTTAATTTTGCAAAACGCAAGTGAAACTGCTCTTCCGCACATGTGTGGAAAAGTACTTTGCAACACATATGCGGAAAAGTATGGTGACAGTTATTATAATCGTACACTTTTCTACACATGTGCGGAAAAATTTCTGCACACGGATGAAAAGGATGCAAATCGTGTGAAATCCATCATTTTCATATGCGGTCGTAGAAAAATAAACTTTTAGCGGACATGTAGACATACAAAGTATGATAAATAGGACATAATTAAAACAGATAAATAACTGACGTAACTGATTTGGAGGTTTTTTAACTTCTTTTTTGTTTTAATTGCCTTAGGAGCATAATCCTACTGGAAATATTAACACGCGAGGATGAATTCGTATCAGGTAACTTGGATAAGTACCAGTGCGGAACGATTCCTATTTGTGAGTGGTTCAAAGTTGGAAATCAAAGTGTATGATGGTGTTTAATGATGTATAGTGGAGGGTGACCAGTGAAACTACTGATGAGACCACGTTACCCAGGGCGAAACATCGTTTAATCATTTCTCTTTTCGCTTTGATCTTTTGTGTATTCCTTGTGGGAGGCTCATCCAAGTTTGAATTTTCGTTATTTCCACCCAAGATCTTTTGATCTTTTGTTTTTTAGTTTCTTTTCGGTGGAAGTAACTGATTTGGAGGTTTTTTTTTTTAGTTCAGCAGTAGTCGGCTAACATCTTACAGTTTCATTTTTCCTGATACGTTCTTTCCACTCACATAATTAAACATTTCTGTAATGTAATAGTCATATACTTAGAGAACAAAGAATGTGATAGAAATGTTACATTTTACATTCTAGCTCATACAGGTGATATAAATGTGATAGAAACGTGACGTGAAACATGACGATAATACGACCAGAACGTTTTTTAAAAGAATTATAGTAATATACCTAGGCACTGAGTATATAATATCCCACATAGCAAATATTCATATTGAATATTGCATGGATATGATTACATGTCCAGATGGCTACGAGATGGATATCCTAAGATATGCCGTGGATATCTATCCATATGAATATCTACCAAATACGCATTAATCTTCCACTAAAGTGCAATTACGGAGTAGCCTATGGATATAGGTATATTAATGTACCACCATTATGTTGATGTACTACTTGAGATTAGTTATAAAAAGATTACCTAAATAACTTTTTGCTGTATTATATTTCGTCGCACTAGATGTGAATGGTCCTAATCCACAAAATATTCAATTTTGAGTTAATGATAGCAACTACTATAAAAATGTCCAAATTTTATGTTGACAAAAGCTCTAACCTTCATTTACTTTCTTACTTTTACTTTTTTTTATGATAGCGAACAAAAAAGTACACATTCTTATGCTACAAAAAACGTTTAATCTTATTTTACTCAATAGTAGTGTTATGTGGATTAGTTGCATTCACATCTAGGGCGACGATTGCTACATAGAGAACATAATTGATTCCAGTGCCATCTACCTACAATAGATGACATTAAACTAAATTGTAATTGTAAATCATGTAAATCGCGTTCTTTTCACAAGATGGTAATATTTTCAGCAAACATGTCAAAACCCTGACAAAAATATTCTTTTTGGGCATATTCATAGAAATAACTTGATTATCACATTATCATGGGAATATTATTATCTTATTACCAAAGAACTATAATTATCAGAAACTCGTACAGAATATTCAAAAAAAAATAGGCCTGGAACATTTCTGTCATATTCGCAATGGAATATTCCAAAAATCACTTTGAGGGAATATTCCTATAACATGATAACCTGTCACCGTGCTTGTCACTTATTTCACCACAATTTTTCGGAAAGTAATATCCAGATGAGAATCCAATAGGAAATTAATTTTTAACGACATGTTACTTCCTAGGTTTTGGTAATACCAAAGAAGTTAGGCAACCAGGTCTTTATAGTTTTCTACTCTAGTGTTTCCCAAAAAAATTGTTGCAACCATTTTAAATGAATTCAGAGAGTCTTTTTCCTTGCCTTAAAGCAGTGGCGGTCCCAGCTTTTCCAAAAGGGGGGGGCATGAGGACAAAATTTTGTAAAAGCAAAAAAAATGTTTTATGCAAAAGTTCGAAAATTAAAAATTAATGTAATTTTCGAACCAATAGGGCGCCGCAGGCGAACATTCTTGAAAAACTATCAAAAATTTTAATGTTTTTATGAAAAACCGGCGACTTTTTAAAATATATTCTCAAAAAAGAGGGCGGGGCGATCGCACCCACCTCCCCCCACCTGGGGCCGCCACTGCTTGAAGAATGAAATCGTATTGCGTATCTCCGAAAACTTTCCCAAACTGGAGACCCACAAATATTCCCTCTTTAGTTTTAGCTTTAGTTACTTTGTTTATACGGGTCTCTTAAACCGCTTTTTATAAAGACAAATCTTGTCGTATAAACACAACTAAAACCGATTTTATTTTAAAGCGATTTAAGAAAGCGGTTTATCGATTTAAAACCTATTTTAGGATAGTCTGTATAAACACCTTAAAAAAGCTTTAGCGCATTTGTTCAAACCCCTAAGAAATACTCAACGCTGATGGTTTTACCGAAAAACCTCTTGTTATTTGTTTTAACTCTTTCTAAACTGACATTTAATGAAGAACGTATAAACCCTCGTAGAAAGCGATTTTATTTAAAAGCGTCTTTATATAAAAGCGGTTTTAGGTGCGTATAAACGTAGTAACTGATTCTAGGGAACTTCGCTTTTAAATAACTAAAAGCATGGCCTTCCTTGTAGTTCTAATTTTATATGAAGTAGACTCTCTTGGTGACCAGATTAATTCCTAACATTATTATATAAAAATAGTAACTAACAATTTAGGATTTCTGTTGTAAGTATTTAAATACCTTATATAGTACAATTGGCATAATAAATTCAGGTATTTCCCATTTAGTGGTCGAATTTTTCCATACATTAAGGGCAGATAGTATAATTATCATATTTAGCATGGATCTATAAAACCGGAGCGAACTGAGACTTTTGCAAGACAGATTGTTAATTAGCAGTGGTGTAGCCAGAAATTGACTCTGGGGGGTTCATCATTTAATATAAATAAAGTACCTACCTATACCAAATTTTTAAAAATTATGTAGATGCCTATTGCTTGAACTCTTGTACTGAAGTGAGGGGATAGGGGCGGTTTAATAGGTGTTGAGTTAGTGTATACGAAAAAAAATACTTATTTTTAAAAGCAAGTCTCATCCAGTCTTATTTGCAGTTTTTTTTTCAAAATTAAACCTTAAATGCGATGCAGGCAAAAAATTTGAAAAACATACACTGGAATGTTATTTTTTATTGTTTTGTTTATTTTTTGTCAAATATTTTTAAAAAAGTAGGTTGCGGTGGTGTATATAAATTTTTTGCCAAAATGATAAATGCGCCGCCGATGAAAATTTAAAAAAAAATTATACTAAGAATGCATTTATCACACGTTTTTAAGGCTGGTGAGAAAATTTCCTCAGAATTAAACTAAAATTGTAACAATTAATGACGTCATAGCACCGCAGGCACAATTTTTAAAATTTAAGGCATCTCACCAGACACACGTCACAAACCGGGGTAAAGAGTCAAAAAAGTGGGGGAGCTAGCTCTCCCTGACGCCCCTGATCATGATTAATTTGCAAGGCCGCTCCTAGCGGGGGTGCAGCGCGTGCCCCGCACGCGGGCGTTCGCGTGCCTTTGCACGACCGCATCCATTTACAAATAATAATATATATATGTAAAGCTACAAATAATAAAAAACGTCAAAAATTTGCAGGATTTGGTTGGTCTCGAGCTATGTAATGAAATTACTTTATTGAGAGATCTATTTTCCACTGAAATGTTACTTTTTGATACTTTAACACTGCTGCGGGTGAGGGGAGGTTTTCCAAATTAAAGATTTTAAAGAATTATCTTAGGTCGACAATGTTTATTTTAAAAATAATTAGTATAAGAAGTTTTATTAAAATTGTCGTATTTTTGTTTTTGAATCATGTTTGCATTTGCTTTACTGTTAGGTACAGGGTGATTCATTATATTTGGACACCCCGATTATCGCGGTTAATATTAATGATAGAAAAAATGTTTAAAGGTAAGATTTTAATAATTTTGTCCAAATTTTTTGAAAAATTTGACAAATGCTGTCAAATGTCATTCCATATGTCCAATTTTGACATCAACTTTCTTATTTTAAATTGAACACGCTGTGTTTTTGTATTTTGTTAAGTTTTGTTTTCCTTTCTTATTTCAAAAATATATCAATTGTCTAGGTGCGATAAACAGTTTTCAAAATATTGCATGTTTTTGGTGGATTTTTGCACTCCCGTTAATGCTCTTAATATTAAAGATAGAAAAAAAGTTTAAAGGAAAAAGTTGTTCAGTTTTTTATGGACTTTATATATATTTTGCGAAAAATGTCAAATGTTATTTTTTCTCGAGTACTGTGAATTGATGCCCCGTCCTGCTGCCATATTATTGGGTGCTCTTGGATATATCAAATGGAAGGTTATTGATGGATTTTTTTTACCGAGGAAATTTTAACGGAATAAGGTATTTAGCATTTTGGAAGGTGATATTGAAAATTCAATAAAGAAACTTCAGCAGTAACAAATTTTCTAAATCAAAATTATCCCATATGGCTGTAGGTTCAAATGGGACCATACCATAGCCACCAAACTCCCCAGATTTAACACCTCCAGATATTTGGTTGTGGGACCATTTAAAGGAGACTATTTACTTAAATCGGCCGAACAATTTAAAAGAAATTGAAAATCGAGGAAATAATGAAGAAATCAATATTAATGGAAACCGGAGACATAAAATATTCCACACGATTTCTGGCCTAAGACGGTGTTATGAACTTTGTGTTGAAGTAAATAGTGATGTGTTCGAGCATTTGTTAGATTAGTAAATTTCTTGTGGTCGTTCGTATTTAAAAATAAAGTAGTCTTAATTTAGTTTAGTTATATCTACATTTGTCATAAAAATGACATTTGAAATTTTTGTTTTTAAATTTTTTGTTTATCTTTAGTATTAACGGCACTAACTAACTAAAATATGCAATATCTCGAAAACCATTTACCGCAACTAGACAATTGATATATTTTTGAAATACGAAAGAAAAACGAAACTTGACAAAATAAAAAAATACAGGGTGTTCAATTTAAAATAAGAAAGTTATTGTCAAAATTTTCAAAGTTTTCAAAAAAATTTGGACAAAATTATTAAAATCTTACATTAAAACATGTTTTCTATCTCTAATATTAACGACTATAACCGGAGTGTCCAAATATAATGAATCACCCTGTACCTATGTAAGAAAGACTAGCTTAATTTTATGTTTAAATACTTTTACTGATATTTTCTTTTCTAAACGTCTAATCTTCTATTTAATGTTTTTATTAATACACCAAATACTTGTAATTTGCCTGTTTCAGTGTATAACTTAATAATATATTTATTTGAAGGTATAGGGCGGCCATATCATCACCTGACGCGGGCGGCCTGTACCCTAGGAACGGCCCTACCTCCCTGGCTACGCCACTTTAAATTAGTATAATAAAATGAGTAAGATTTTGCTATTTTAGAGAAAGTTTATGATGGATAGATAACCCCGCACATCCCAAAAGTTTCTGATAAACCTATAATGAGTGCGTGCCCATGAATTGTCATCAGTTGAAATCTGAATAGCGGGGCTGCGATGCGCTGTGCTCTGTCGTGCCTGCTCTTCTCTATTTAATATTCGCGCGCGTATTTTAATCTGTGCGGGTGTCCTGTGGGAGAGCGGTGCTCCTGGTTTTTCTCTTAATTTGCTTTGGCGCACGGTGATGATGTTCTAGTTTTACGCGAGTTTCAATTGACATTTTTCAGAGACTATAAATTTTTTTAAATTATTTACGTTTTGAGCAGAGGGTGTGCGTCGAAAATAACGTGTAGGTTGCAATCTTTAACTTTTTAATTTGGTTTGCAAGAATATTTTAATTTTGATTTTTTTCTAATAGCTTTGTTGATTGTTGTTCTCATGTAGCAGGCTTTCACATGAGAAATTTAATAAAGAGACCTTTCTTCTTTTTGGGTAGGTGGAGGGGGGCGGGTAATTTTGTCGCATATTGTATGGTATTCTTTAAAGCGCAACAGACTTTTGTACAAAAAAGTAAAATTTTAATTTGCTTTGGCGCACGCACATGTTCTGGGTTTTCGCGAGTTTTAATTGACATTTTTTAGAGGCTCAAAATTTTTTAATTTTCAGTTATTTACGTTTTCAGCGCAAGAACATGCGTAAAAAATAAAGCTTGGGTAAGTTGCAATTCATATATTTTTAATTTAATTTGCAAGATTTTTTTTAAATAGGGATCTTTGTAGACTTTGTTTCCATATAACGTTCACATGAGATGTTTGAGGTAATTATGCAGTATACGGTTTTCTGCCATTTTTGATTTTTTATGCAAAATTCTTTATGGGGGCACCTTCTAGGGTCCCTAGGACCCCAAATCCGCCTGCGCCCGATTTTTTTTAAAGATAAAAAAGGGTGCCCGGGGGGGGGGGAGTTGTAGGATTGAGTTGTTTTATTGAATTTTTTTTTTAAAAACCCAAAAAAAACTAAGAAAAAACCAACCGGCGCAGGCGGATTTAGGGTCCTAGGGACCCTAGTAGGTGCTCCCATAAAGAATTTTTCATAAAAAATCAAAAATGGCAGAAAACCGTATACTTACTGCATAATTACCATATTTGATAAGAGTCCTTTCTTCTTTTAGAGGCCCAAATTTTTTATTTTTTTACGTTTAGCAATTTTGTTTTAATTTGGTTTGCAAAACATTAACAGTGGGATTTACTAAGATCTAAAGTAGTACCCCCCACAGGTCTAAATATTTACACCTGTGGGGGTACTAAATTTTAAAACCCATTTTCAAAAAACACTTACCCATACCGAAAAGAAACAAAGTTATTGATTATTTTGTATTGCTATTGCAAAATACCACAGAAAAACTGCTTTTTTTCTCAAAATATACCATATTTTAGGAGAAAATGCCCTAAAACTATTTTTTTTTGACAGGTTTCAAAATGGCAAATGGTGGATACGCCAAAAATTTGGCACATACTAGCTTCATTATCTGTGTTTGAGGTTATAAAGTTGATGATTTTTTAGACCACCTCTGGGGGGTGGTTTAAATTTATAGCCCCCAGAAAGGATTGTTTTGTGGCAATTGATAATAAGTTCTTTTATAAGTTCCCTAAGCAACCGTTTTTACAACAATTAATTTACCTTATTTAATATCCCAAGTTTTTCATTAATCAATAAAACACCTCCAATTTTGTCCAGAAAAACGCCATATTTTGAACCCGTTTTCAGCACAAAAAATATATTTATGAGGGTACTACGAGGCAAAACAAACATAAGTGAAGGTCACTGATCATGTACGAAAACTGTTTCCAATGAAAAAAATATAAAACAACTATACCTATTCATTTATTTACAAACAGAACTGAAATTAAAACATTGAGTTTATCTAAAAGCTCAGTCATCAAACAAAACTTCCCACTGGAAGATTACACTCAAAGCTGCAGTTTTCATCGGTACTTCGCTAATAACCATTTTATCATGTTCTACCAGAGAACCGGGCACCGTCCAGTTCGTTGAGCCGATATGACTCTTTTGTGAACGCATCAGTTTGATTCAGGTCTGTTTTTAGCCGCATTTTTTTTCATGACCTCCTTTAATGAAATATTTTTATTTGTGATTTGCGGTTGCGATGGGTTTGTGTTTGTAAAGTTTTTTAATACTTTCGATAGATAAAAACCCCTTTTAAATAAATAAAAAGTTAATCTAATCCTTATTTAATAATTACATATCGAAATGGTTTTGTGACAGTGAGTATTAATCGTGAAAATCAATAAACAAGGGTCAGTTTTGATAAGAGTGACATGTAACGGAAATTTTAATTTGCTCAACAGAGTGTTTACCATTTAGATCCCCCTAGGGTTAAAAAACAACCTCTTTAAAATTGAAATTTATTTCTTAAGTCCAACAAAAGGTTGTGTTAAGATGATTCTTCACTAAAAAAAAATAATTAAAATTATTCTTATAAATCAAACTATGTCCAAAACTCAAGGAAGTTGATATAAAATACTTAAAACAATCCATTTCACTTAAACTTAGGACCTGTCTAAAATAGACTAAACCCTTTTAGTAAATCCCACTGTAAAACTTTGTTTTATTTGAATGGGAATCTTTGTTGACTTTTGTTTTCATACCTATTATAGCAGGAGTTCACATGAGAAACTTGATAAAAGTCCTTCTCTTTAGGTGGCAAGGGTGTAGTATTGGTACAAAAAAACTGTCTACGGTTTTTTTCAATATATAGGTCGCAATTCTTCAAAAACCGTCAGAAAATCTCGCTCTTACAAAAAATCTGACAATTTTTAAACACAAGTTTACACTTAATGCTTTTTGTCAGGACTATTTGCTAATATTTCTTAAACATTTTTATGTGTTAAAAGTGTTAATTTTAACATACATAACCATAGATAGCCATGGAATATTTCGCTGTCACTGTTCAGAAAAGTCACTCAAATCAAATTCTCTCTCTTTTCTTTTACATGGTGAGAATTTTCGACGTTTATTGGTACGCGTAGTAACAATTTAGCTCCGCCATAAACTAGTCCTGCAGAATATCTTTAAAATATTTAATTTACAAAATGTTAATAAAAAAATGACCCAGTTTTTCTTACAACGTTAGGATAAATATGAAGGTTGCTGTGTTTTTATTTTAAATGAGGCGATAAGTAAGAATCGCCACTTTTCAGAATTCTGACAGGTAAGATTTTCTGTCGTTTCTGAAGAATCGCGACCTTGTGAGAATTTAGAGTAAAAGAACGCACATATTTTAATATATGTGGGTGTCCTAGTGGGAAAGCCGTGTTACTGGTTTTTCTTTTATTTTGCTTTGGCTCATGGTGATGTTGTTCGAGTTTTAATTGATATTTTTTATAGACTCCAAATTTTTTTATAAATTACGTTCAAAAAATTTCAACTTTGCTTTTTTTTTAATAGGAATCTTTGATTGATATCCAAAAATTATCCAAGGGCGGCAATAATTTTTATTCTGTTTTATTTATTTTGGCGGACTGTAAACAGATGATGTCCTAGTATTTCGCAAGTTTTACAGACTCTTTTTTGTACCGAATTTGCCATTTTACCCGTTGCTAATGCAAATGTGTCCATAAAATTGATACAAGGAAACAGGTGCTTGCAAGAGAGGGAGACGTTAACCAAATATAAAATTGTTTATTTATCCAAAATTTGAGAAAATAACACTTAAAATGCAATTTTCGACTTAAAATTAAATTAAAATCGCAGATCGGGAATTTGAGTTGTTTATTTACCCTTAATTAGTTTGTAGAAATGCTAAAATGCTCCGCAGGCGAAAATGACACTTAAAATGCCATTTTTGACACCAAATCTTAGGCAAAATGTTTTGATAAAATTACATTAAAAAGACCATTTTGACACGAAATTGCAAAAATAAAGGGTTTTATAGCGCCGCAGGCAAAAAATTTAGCAATTTTTGATTTTTTAAAGATTTTTGTTAAAAATTTAAGTCCAGGCTCTTATATTTTATTCTCTATATACCCACATAGCAATGAAAGAACATTTACATGCATAGCATATGCGTTAAACCTCGTTTTAAGGATGTCCTTTTGAGCACATCTTTAGCATATGCTTGGTACATATTATTTAAGTATATGCTACTAAGGATATCCATAGCAAATACTTTTGAGCAGGTCCTTTTGAGTACATCTTTAACACATGCAATATATCTATCTTAAAACATTTTTTGGTCAGTTTCGCGCACATGCTATTCTGGTACCATAAAAGAACATCAAAAGAATGAGCTTCTAAGTAGTTTCTTGGCATATGCTAAGGATATACCACTAAAGAAGGTTACTATTAGAACATTTATATCATATGCAAAGTATATTTCACTCATTAAAACATTATTATTTGGTCCTTTTAGCGCACCTTCTATTCTCGTACTGTAAAAGAACATCAAAGGAATGCGCTTCTAGTATTTCCTTAGCATATGCTAATGAAATACCATTAAAGAAGTCAACTTTTAGGACATTTTTAGCATATGCAAAGTACATATCACTTATTGAAACATTATTTGGTCTTACGGCATCTTTAGCATATGCAAAGTATATATACCAATTATGGTACAATATTAAGGATATCTATATGCATGATACAATAAAATCATGAGCGTTTAATTCAGTGCACTCAGAAAACCATCCCAAGTGAAGTGTCTACTTCTACTAAACGCGAAAATTCTGATTAAGTCGAAGATAAGAATTCGCCAAAACGCTTATATTCCGCGTTTCAACCTATTTATTTATAAGCGCATGGTACAGTGGATATAACTTTGGTCTCTCAACCTGTAGGTTGTGGGTTCGAACCCCGTCGGTACTTCGCATTTTTTATTATTTGTTTTTAGTTTTTTTTCTCAGGGTGTATTGTTATAGGACATGGCTTTTAGAGCTCAAAAATATATTTTTTATTTTATTTAAAGCCATATTCAGTGGCGGTCCCAGCCATTTGAAAAGGGAGGAGGGGCGGGGGCGGTTTCGATATGAAAAAAAAACTAGAATAAAAAGTAAAATATCAATATATGCAAACAAGCTCGGATTTGGCCTCAAATCTAGGGGAGGGGGTACTCAGACTTTAAGTTGTTTATTTCATACATTTTTTATTTTAAAAAATGTTTAAATGCGCAGAAAATTTGAGAAAATTACATTCAAAATGCAAATGCAAAATTTTAAAGAAAATTGCACTGAAAAATGCATTTTTTGAATTAAAATTAAATTAAAATTGTAAATATATCAATGGTTTCAAAGCGCGGCAGGCGAAAATTTTTAAGAAAATGGCACTACAAATGCCATTGTTAACACAAAATTAAACTAATGTACCGTAGATATCAAAGGTGTTATAGCGACGCAATTTATGGCCTCCTTTTGACTTGTTCAATATTTTCCTAAAAAATTTAAATCCAAGGTGAGGGGGGGTTAATTACCCTCCTACCTCCCTGAAATCCGCGCTTGAGTAACTACGTATAATTTTTTCAGTTATTAACAAATCACAAACAAAACCTAAGAGTTAAATACTTTTTTTTTGAGATCTAAAAAGCTTTTTAAGTTGAAACATTACCTTTTATATTGCATATCTCAAATATAAGATGTCTATCTCAAAAGAAAGTTCGTTTACGGTTTTTTTTGGGAAACCGGTCAATGACTCGCTCAATGTCAATTTCAATATGTTTGTTGATATGCAGCAACGCTAAGCCCGTCAGACGAATTTCCGTCATAGTGATTTGTAAGTACTTATATTTTCAATCTTCTGAGGCAGGAGAAGCTTCTTTCTGACGAAGCGTTACTTAGTAACAAACATTCAAGAACGTTTTTATCAACGGAAAAATACACATTGCCTCGAAAACGTTATCATATATGTGTTTTGATTTAAGCTTTTGCCTACTTCTGACCAATACTGTTTCCAAATACTGGCTTCTCCCAATAAAAGTTCAAGAATTTGTGTTTTTTGTTAATCAAACAGTTTATAGTATTTGGAAACGATATTAGTTAATTTTGGCCCGATTTTGGCTTCGCGTTGTATAAAACTTGGTATGAATATGTTCAAGTCAAAAATACTTAGAGTCTCGTTATTGAACCTTGATTTTATGTCCGAAATGATTTTGTCTAAAACTTGTTCATAAATTGAAACTCTATAATACTTTTTGTGTTTCTAATATCGTGGTTTTCGTCTGTTTCAAACTGTCCCAAAATACTGTGGAGGGATTCTAGAATGTCTTTAAAAAAACGTTCTGCAATTTCTCGTTTTTTCTCCAAAGACTTCAGGGTTACAACCAGCATCTTTGTTGTCTACTTTTTTCTTGAGCAAAGGAGGGGGGCGATCGCCCCTCCTGTCCCCCTGGGACCGCCACTGCATATTTTAGGAGTTAACGGTGCTAAGGATGACCCGCTGCTATATGTGCTAATCACATGGCAATCATATGATAAGAATATCTATTAGCACATCCTAAGAACCTGCATAGCATGTGGTTAGGGCGGAACGTAACCTAATCATAGCACATGCTAAATATGTTCCAATGTTAATTTAGAACATCCTTAGCATAACCTGTTTCTTCTTGAGAATGTTCTATGTGGGTTTTTATATCTGCTGTTATTTGATTGTGCCAATTCTAACCAGGCTTCATGGTTAACCCCAAACCCCCCCCTCGGTGCGCCACTGTTAATATAGTTTTAGCAGTGGCAGTCGCAGCTTTCCCAAAAGGGAGGACGTGAGGTCAAAGTTTAGGGCGGAACGTAACCTATTCGTAGCACATGCTAAATATGTTCCAATGTTAATTTAGAACATCCTTAGCATAACCTGTTTCTTCTTGAGAATGTTCTATGTGGGTTTTTATATCTGCTGTTATTTGATTGTGCCAATTCTAACCAGGCTTCATGGTTAACCCCAAACCCCCCTCTCGGTGCGCCACTGTTGATATAGTTTTAGCAGTGGCAGTCGCAGCTTTCCCAAAAGGGAGGACGTGAGGTCAAAGTTTAGGGCGGAACGTAACCTATTCGTAGCACATGCTAAATATGTTCCAATGTTAATTTAGAACATCCTTAGCATAACCTGTTTCTTCTTGAGGATGTTCTATGTGGGTATTTTATATCTGCTGTTATTTGATTGTGCCAGTTCTAACCAGGCTTCATGGTTAACCCCAAACCCCCGCCCCTCGGTGCGCCACTGGTTAATATAGTTTTAGCAGTGGCAGTCGCAGCTTTCCCAAAAGGGAGGACGTGAGGTCAAAGTTTAGGGCGGAACGTAACCTATTCGTAGCACATGCTAAATATGTTCCAATGTTAATTTAGAACATCCTTAGCATAACCTGTTTCTTCTTGAGGATGTTCTATGTGGGTATTTTATATCTGCTGTTATTTGATTGTGCCAGTTCTAACCAGGCTTCATGGTTAACCCCAAACCCCCGCCCCTCGGTGCGCCACTGGTTAATATAGTTTTAGCAGTGGCAGTCGAAGCTTTCTCAAAAGGGAGGCCGTGAGGTCAAAGTTTTGTAAAAGCAAAGAAAACGTTTTATGCAAAAGTTCTAAAATTAATGTAACCTTCGACCCAATAGGGCGACGCAGGCAACATTTTTAAAAAACTATAAAATTTTTTATTGTTTTTATGAAAAGCCGGCGAATTTTTAAAAAAATTCTCGAAAAAGGGGGGATCGCCGCCCCCCCTCTGCGACTGCCACTGGGTTTAGTTAATTGACGCACAAAGAAATTGCTGCAAACCGGAGGTAATTTTTGTTTCTTGAATGTACACACAAAGAAGTATTTGGTTTGATTTTAATTTAAGCAATTTTTAGCTTTGTCTACTCAAGTAGCAGTGGTGTACGGAAAATAGTTACTGGGGGGCTTGAGTAACAAACATGCGCATCGGACTAACTTTTTGACAGTAAAAATGACAGTTCCATTTAGTTTCTGTGTCATAGTTCAACCAAATTATTCACAAGTTTCACTAGTTCTAGACCCAAAATATCTATGCACCTAGTCGGGATTCGAACCCGAGATCTTCCGTGCGCCAGGCCGATACGCTACCCACTGCGATACGGAGGCCGATCAAATTATAATAGATACTTAAAGTAAATATTTCAACGCATCGGTATCGGTATACGTAACGCGTTCGAAACAAAGTCAAAATACATTATATTTTTGACTTTTTTATGCGATGTTTCCAACGATGCCCGCTTTCTTGAAGGTTGCGATGACAGAACTGCTGATTGAAATCGTTGCGTATGTTCGGGGGTCCGTAACGATACGTACATCCTTCCGTACGCATCGAGATTCTGTCATCACCAGTGTTGCCAACCAAAATTTGTAAAATTACACACAAGCAGCTCAGAAACGCACACTTTTACACACTATGGGTCAAACTAGTGCACACTTTTTACACACTTTTTTAAACCGGCCTATTTGAGGGGACTTACGCTGAGTATTGCTTGCTACGATTTAATTTTATTTATGTCAATTGAGTATTTTTGTTTTAATTTCAAGAAAATGGTAAGTCAATGCCACAAGAAAATCAGATATAACTCTAAGTAATTACATCTATTAAACCCGGTTCCCACCTACGACTTTTTCGTGCGTGTCCGCACACGCGTCATGACAGTCATAACATTTCATATTGACATCATGTGACGCGTGAGAAGGGCACTCACAAAAAAGTCGTAGGTGGAAACCTGGTATTAAGTATCTAGTAGTGAATTGAAATGTTCACAAATCGCACACTAGCGATGAAAACGCACGAAAAGTGTATAATTACACACCAGTTGGTAACACTGGTCATCACACCCGTAAAAAAAGGCATCGTTCGAAACATGGCATGAACAAGTCAAAAATGTAGTGTATTTTGACTTTGTTTCGAACGCGTTACGTATACCGATATCGATGCGTTGAAATATTTACTTTAAGTGTCTAATAAAGATTAAAAAAATTAACAGCAGTTTGATGGTACCGATCATCCGCCCATAATGGTAAAGGGGCTTATAATAAACGATTTGGGTAGTGGAAAAGGAAAGAAAAAAGCTATTTTTGCAATTTCCGGTAAAGTGAAGTAAAGCTGTAGATTGTGCGAATACTTGTAAAAAAATCAAGATATTAACAGTGACTCTGTGCGGGTGCCCTGTGTAGTGTTCGTAAAAAATTTCAAATATATAAGAGGCGCTGATATGATAAATTTGATAAAGAGTCCCTTCTTCTTTTTAGGCGGAGGGGGGGGGTTAATTTTGCCGGATATATTAGTGACACTATTTTGTTTAGAGCATAATACACTAATACAAAAAATGTATCATGGTATGAAAAAATTGAGCATGCGACAAAAATAAAGTCTAAGTCAGAGACAACATATTACTTTCTCTATGGTCTAAGTTACAATTTCCTTCTTTCTAATTTAATTTTCAAAACATTTTAATTTGTTTTTTTTAACAGGAATTTAAGATGAATATATAGCAGACGTTTACGTGAGAAATTTGATAGAGCCCTTTTTTCTTTTTGGGTGGGGCAGTGGTTATTTGGTTGGTGACCCTAT
The DNA here is from genome assembly GCA_963921995.1 of Oxystoma pomonae. Taxonomy (NCBI): domain Eukaryota; kingdom Metazoa; phylum Arthropoda; class Insecta; order Coleoptera; family Brentidae; genus Oxystoma; species Oxystoma pomonae. Next base: position 96,450,392 of record OY998165.1, read on the forward strand.
AAATATGTTTAAAGCGCGAGACACTTCTACGAAAATGTATATTTGGTATACAAAAAATTGTCTACGTTTTTTGCTAAATTTGGGCGGATGTCCAGTAAAAGAGCGGCGATGATTTACGTTCAAATGTTTTATTTACTTTGGCGGCCTGTAATGATGATGTCCTAGTATTTTAGAGGTTTTAGTTAATTTTTTACTAAAAGTTATTTAACCGAGTGGCAATGTAAAATATACGAGGTGCTTTGTGCTAATGTCCCGTGGAAAAGCGTTGCTTTATGTTTTGTTTTATTTGCTTTGGTCGACTGTGATGATGATGTCCTAATTTTTCGCGAGTTTTAATTGATTTTTTTTTGCAGACCCTTTTGGAGCTTTGGGTATACACTTTTAAAGGATTTTTTTTAAAATTTCAATTTACGAAAATGTTTCGTCGCAAATACAGTGTAAGCTAGAATATCTAGGTGTTATATCAATTTGGTTTGCAGGAAATATTAACTTTATATTTATCTGGGCCAACCAAAAGAGTTTAGTATGGGGTCACTTTTTTTGAGCGTAAGCCTCCCTTGTACCAATTTTTTACGACTCTGCCAGTAGCGTACGCAGAAATTGATCCTGTGGGTTTGAGTGACCATTTTATAATTGATTTGTGGGGAAAATTCAGTATTAGGAAGTTGATATTTAATGGTTCTGGGAGGCATGAGTTATATTCGCTTCTTAATATTTTATAGATAATTGCAAATATCTCTTCAGGGCCGGCGCTAGGGGAGAGCAGGCCGGGCCCATGCATGGACGGAAAACTTAGGGGGCGGCAAACTTAGGGGGCGGCCATTTGGCTGTGATTTGAATACTTATGAAAAATTTATTAGGTGTAATTTTCTCAGAGCAGGGGTGGGGCAGCATTTTGCCTTTTTGCCCTGAGCCGCGAAACTGTCAGCACCGGCCCTGATCTCTTAAAAAACCAATATAAATTTTGACTTTTTAGAATGTAACTCATAAACTATTTAAAAAATTCAAAAAATATAATAACTTATTTGCCAAACATTTTAGAGTTACCAATCCGATAATCAAGAGAATTTAGCAAAATGTTCATATTTTTAAGCCCAACCGTTTTTGAGATAATTGCTACTAACTCGTAAAGGCAAAATTAATTTTGTTGTTTTTTCAATCGAAGCGACGTTTACAAGCTTCTGTAAACTTTTTATATGTTTTTAAGTACCTACCTATACTCTATTTGTAACAGTTTTATATTTTTTAGAAACCTTCAAAAAAGTTCATATGTGTCGGCCACAATTTCTTATTTAAGGTCTATTTCGTTTACCGACTATAGTAAATTTTTGACCAGTAAAAACCCCTGCCGTTTGTTACTTCAGCTCGCTTTCAACTTGGAACAACGTCTGAAGCACAGTCGATACTCTGTGTCTGAAGTTTGGGCACAGAGTACCAAACAGATCCGTGGTTTGGGTGTTCTTTAACATTTCCGCTCCTACTAAGACATTACTCAATATGTACAGGGTGACCGTTTATGAAATTCCACTTGGTAAAACTTATTTGTTATTTGTCACAAGAAGATAAATCAAAAAGTGAATGACTTATGAAATTGGGTAGATTTCTGTAACATTTTCAGTTTTTTCCTTAATCACTACACGCAGCGTGGCCATGAGGTTCTGTTTTTTTTTAATTGAATACCCTGTATATTTTATAAAATTTTGAGTGATCTTTTCTTTCTGATTCTTCAAATATATCATATGTAGGGTTTGTCTTTGGCGGTTCTCGAGTAAAATGAAAAATAATTTACGCCAAGATAGTGAAGGGGCATGTGTAAGTTTGTAGGATTTTTAATGCAGGAGTTTTGTGGGAATGATAGCTCTTTAGTCACACAATCAAGTGTTACCGGGTGTTTTGTTCGCATCCGTATAGAAGGGGTTGATATGACGTCATCTTACAAGATGGCGGCCAAAAATCATAGAAAATACAACTTTCGTAACCAGTCACATCACAAGTTGTGATTCCATATAATTCGAGGACGAGGATTCCAAAAAATTTACGTTTAAGGTCATCCGACATGAAATGATCTTGAAAATCGCAAGAAACAAGATTTTTGCCATTTTATCTTCAAAAAATCTTAATAATTTTATGTTTTATTAGACCAACTTCAAATGTATTTCGATTCGATTCTTAGAGTTTGATGCAGTTTGAAGCTTCATGACCTTGAAAAATACCCCAGTAAAATTAACAAATTACAAAAATAACATACTAAAGAGCGCTATCAACAATTCAAGCGAAGAAAACCAAATTTGGCAACAAATATAAGAAAGTCAAGTACAATAATTTTGTTAGAAAAAATTTTGTTCAGCTATGACGTGTTTCAATAAGGCGGCTGATATATCAAAATGGCGACCTATAACCACATTTTATTTTATGCAATTTCGTAAAAAAGTAAAAATGACAAGGTGGCCATCAATTCTTGTTAAATTATCTCCGCTTACTATGAAAAATCAAGTTTAGTTGATGCATAACCCTGATTGACCTTGAAAATACCATGTAAAATTGAAAAACCCGCTTTTTGTAGTGTTTTTTCCAATTTACCACTACGCAAAAACTTTAAGTGCCGGAGATGAAATTAACATCTTAGCCATAAAAAAACACTTCATTTTAAACCTCCCTACCATTTTTTTTGATCTGGCGTTTCAGATGTTGGTGTAACAAAACGTTAAATTATGGAGATTTTTTTAAAGAGAAAATGGCAAAAATCGTGTTTTTGCGATTTTCAAGGTTATTTGCAGTCGGATGACCTCAAAAGTGGAACTCGAGTATAATCACGCATCGGTTGCAAAAATTGTATTTTTTATGATTTTTCGATCGCCATTTTAGAATGGCATCTAAAACACCTGGCCCAGAATATGGTAATGTATATCTAACTTCTGCTAACTCTTTTAAAGGAAATTTAAATGACTTTGTTGGCTAGACAAGTGAGTAGAACATAAAATTCACAGTTTCGAAACTAAAAAAAACAGGCCTATAGGTCATTTTTACCGGGGTATAGCATAAACCTCTGGAACGCCAGATCAAAAAAAATGGCAGAGAGGTTTAAAATTAAGTGTTTGTTTGTGGCCAGTATGTTACACACACAAAAAGCTGGTTTTTCAATTTTACATGGTATTTTCAAGGTCAGTCAAGGTCATGCATCAACTAATTTTTTTTTCATATTAAGCAGAGATAATTCAACAAGAATTGATGGCCACCTTGTTATTTTTACTTTTTTTACGTAACCGGATAAAATATATTGTGGTTATAGGTCTCTATTTTGAGATATCAGCCGCCATATTGAAATGCGTCATAGCTAAACAAATTTCTTTTTTATGATGAATTTGAAATTAACTCTGTGTTTCGGATTTCCATTGTCTATATTTTATTTATACACGTTTCGATCAGTACAATCTCTGATCTTCTTCAGGTGCAAACTACAATCTATTCCTAAGGCTACTTACTTATATACTATTAAAAAAATCAATCAACCGTGAAGTTTAAGAAGTTGGCTCCGCCCAAGGAGGGGCTTCCAAATATTTGGAATTTCAACACTTGGCTTACTGAAAACACCCTGATTCTGCCCAATAAAGGCAGCTTCAAGAATTTTTTTTTTCTTCCAGTGTGACGCCTTGTGCAAAACCTTTGCTTCTGTCGGTGTTCATTCGGTGTTGTTTTGACCATGCGTGCTCGGCGATTCCTGATTTCGTTGTTTCACCTCTTTGGGTATTCGTCTGAGTTTCTTTAAGCCTAACAGATAGTGGTCTTTTTGTTTCACCTATGTATGATTCACCACACTCACAAGGAACTTGGTACATTGTTTTACTAAGATGGCTTCGAATTGTATTACTAGATTTAAAAGCTGTTATAATATTAAAGTTGTTCGCTACTCTTCGAATTTTCTCTGATACTCCTTTAATGTATGGAATTGTAAGGAATGCATTTGCCTGGTTGTGGTCTTGTAATACCTGTCCTGTTTGCTGAAATTTAGAAATAGTATCTGTTATAAGTTTAACGCTGTAACCAGATCGTTCTTAATGTTTCTTATTTCGATTTCCAAGTCATGAGAATTGTTACAAATTTGAATGGCTCTATTATACAAAGTTCTTATTATGCCTCGTTTGGTTGTAGCGGAATGATTTGAACCTTGATTTAAATATTGTCCTGTGTGAGTGGGTTTACGATAGACTGTTGTTCTGATGTCGCTTTCTACTTGTTTGACAAGTACATCAAGAAAAGGAATTTGACAATTTTTCTCCAATTCCATTGTGAATTTAATGGTGGGTCTTATATTATTTAGGTGGTGAAAAAATTCTGGAAGTTGTTGGTCATTCCCGGTCCAGATAATAAAAGTATCATCAACATATCTTAGCCAGAGCTTAGGTTTATATGTTGCGGTATCAACCGCATGTGATTCGAACCACTCCATGTAAATATTGGCCAGCACTGGCGAAAGCGATGAACCCATTGGCAGACCGCCATTCTGAACATAAAACCTATCTTTCACCTGAAAATAAGAGTTATGTAGACAGCACTCCAACAACTCCATCACTCCCTCCAGCGGCAAGCTTGTACGTTCACGAAGGGATTCGTCATCAACCAGTCTTTGTCTAATAATATCTAGCAATTCCTTTATCGGGACATTGGTGTATAGACTTTCGACATCAAAACTAACAAATCTATCCTTGGGTCCTAAAACAAAAGATTTAAGAATATTAACAAAATGGTTGAAATTTTCTACAAATGAAGCAGTCTTGCCTGCAAGAGGTTGAATAATTTTCAAAAGGAATTTAGACAGATTGCTTGTTGGAGAATTTCTGGAACTTGTGATCTTTGTGAATTTTGGGGAATCCGTACAGATGAGGAGGTTTGCTATAATGTGGTGTAAGTTGAGACCTTGTGTTGTCCGGAATATCATTGGAATACTTTTTTAAAGTTCTATAAACCTTACTTTCGATTGATTGCGTCGGTTCTTTTGAGAGAAGTTTATAGTTTCCTTGGCAAGTACCTCTTCAACTTTCTGGTCATAGGTTTACGTGTCCAAATTTACTGTGTACCGGCAGATAAGGGAAATGCAACAGTGATTTTGGACACGGAAACCTATGACCAGAAAGACGCAGGACAATATTTAAATCAAGGTTCAAATCATTCTGCTACAACCAAACGAGGCATAATAAGAACTTTGTATAATAGAGCCATTCAAATTTGTAACAATTCTTATGACTTGGAAATCGAAATAAGTGTTAGCGAAGGAAAAAATAGTTTAGGTGGTTCTTTATGGCAACATTTTCGTAAATTTGCTCAATGGCCATCCAACACAATGGTAACATATGGTATATTTTTGTAATTAGAAAAAAGAGATCTATCGAAATATTAAAAAATATAGAGGGTGTTCCGTTAAAAAAAGGACCTCATGGTCATCTTGCGTGTAACGGTGATCTAAAAATATGTGAAACTGTAATAGAAATTTCACGAGTAATTGACTTTTTTTGTTTATCTTTTTGTGACGAGTAATAAGTTTTCCCAGGTAGAACTTCATAAACAGTCACCCTGTATAGGGTGACCCAAAAGTTCGAGTTTACCCTAATATCTCGAAAACCAAAAGATGCAGAGAAGTAAAATTTCACATAATTATATACAAAAAAGTATCTTTTTGGATGCTGATCATCGCATTAGTCATTAAGCTGGCGAGGCTAGGGCGGCAACGATACTTTTTTTTTTAAATGAGATAACCTGTATATTTTGGAAAATTTAAATAGAGCTTTTTCTTCTTTTTCCAAAAACTCCTAATATGTTACTTTTTCTTCTAACGGTTTTTAAATAAAATGGGAAAATCTTCTTCATAGGGCTAAGCTGAGTTAAACAAGAAAACAGATATTTGGTGATTCTTTGTCTAAATAATTGATAACATTATTTAAAATTTTTTGTAATTCTATGTAAAAACCGTTATAGGAAAAGGTAACAAATTAGATATTTTTGGAAACAGAATGAAAAGCTCTATTCAAATTTTAGAAAATATACAGAGTCTCCGAGGAAAACCCAGCAAACACCGTTACGTAAATATTACGTAAAAGTTACATCACATGATTACTTTGTTACACAAATCTATGTAAACTGGAAGTCACAACAAGGTAAAAAGTAACTTCCATGTTCTGCATTATTCCATGCACAAAGTTAAGGTTAAAGGTAAATCAAAAGGTAAAATTAAAGTACTCTTTATGTAAGTACTATATAAATTTCTAACATAAATGTTATATAAATATTATGTATTAGAATGTAACATTTACGTAAAATTAAAGTCATATTGTTTATATACAAATTTATATACTTCTAATGTTACAACAAGGTAAAAAGTAACTTCCATGTTCTGCATAATGTCATGCACAAAGTTCCCTTCTTATTGCGTAAATATGATGTTATTAAAGCAACATAAGTTATGTTATGTAAATATTACGTAAATTTTATAAAAACTGTTTTTATGTAATTTTTTTTACTATAGATTTACGTAAATACTATGTTAATGTAACAGATGTGTGTGATGGAAATGTAATGCAATGTAATGCTTTCGCATCTTGAGTGGCCCACGATACTGTGAAAACATCTCACATTCCTCAGGCAATCGGTTGTAAAAATATGAATTTTCAAAGTGTGGCGAAATGGGTCTATGGAGATTCCTATACAAAAATGTCGAAAATGCACTTTTTTTGAATTTTAAGTTGCAATGTAATGTTTTCGCATCTTGAGTGGCCCACGATACTGTGAAAACATCTCACATTCCTCAGGCAATCGGTTGTAAAAATATGAATTTTCAAAGTGTGGCGAAATGGGTCTATGGACATCCCTATACAAAAATGTCGAAAATGCACTTTTTTCGAATTTCAAGTTGCAATGTTATGTTTTCGCAACTTGAGGGGCTCACGATACTGTGAAAACATGCCCACTTTCCTCAGACAATCGGTTGTAAACATATGAATTTTCAAAGTTTAACGAAGTGGGTCTATGGAGATGTCTATACAAAAATGTCGAAATTGCACTTTTTTCGAATTTCAACTCGCAATGTAATGTTTTCGCATCTTGAGGGGCTCACGATACTGTGAAAACATGCCCACTTTCCTCAGGCAATCGGTTGTAAAAATATGAATTTTCAAAGTGTGGCGAAATGGGTCTATGGAGATCTCTATACAAAAATGTCGAAAATGCACTTTTTTAGAATTTCAAGTTGGAATGTAATGTTTTTGCATCTTGAGGGGCTCACGATACTGTGAAAACATGCATACTTTCCTCAGGCAATCGGTTGTAAAAATATTAATTTTAAAAATTTGGGGAAATGGGTCTATGAAGATTCTTATAAAAAAATGTCGAAAATATACTTTTTTCGAATTTCAACTTACAATGTAATGTTTTCTCATCTTGAGGGGCCTACGATACTGTGAAAACATGCCCAATTTTCTCGGTTCTAAAAATATGAATTTTCACAGTTTGGCGATGATCCCTAACAAAAATGTTGAAAATGCACTTTTTTCCAATTTCAAGTAGCAATGTAATGTTTTCGCTTCTTGAGGAGCTTGCGATACTGTGAGAACATGCCCACTTTCCTCAGGCAATCGGTTGCAAAAATATGAATTTTCAAAATTTGGCGAAATGAGTCTATGAAGATTCTTATAAAAAAATGTCGAAAATGCACTTTTTTCGAATTTCAAGTTGCAATGTAATTTTTTCGCATCTTGAGTGGCCCACGATACTATGAAAACATCCCACATTCCTCAGGCAATCGGTTGCAAAAATATGAGTTTTCAAAGTGTGGCGAAATGGGTCTATGGAGATCCTTAGACAAAAATGTCGAAAATGCACTTTTTTCGAATTTCACGTTGTAATGTAAGGTTTTTGCATCTTGAGGGGTTCACAATAATGTAAAAACATGCCCACTTTCCTCAGGCAATCGTTTGTAAAAATATGAATTTTCAAAGTTTAATGAAATGGGTCTATGGAGATCTCTATACAAAAATGTCGAAAATGCAATTTTTTCGAATTTCAAGTTGCAATGTAATGTTTTCGCATCTTGAGGGGCTCACGATACTGTGAAAACATACCCACTTTCTTCAGACAATCGTTTGTAAAAATATGAATTTTCAAAGTTTAACGAAATGAGTCTATGGAGATCTCTATACAAAAATGTCGAAAATGCACTTTTTTCGAATTTCAAGTTGCAATGTAATTTTTTCGCATCTTGAGTGACCCACGATACTGTGAAAACATCCCACATTCCTCAGGCAATCGATTGTAAAAATATGAATTTTCAAAGTGTGGCGAAATGGGTCTTGGAGATCTCTATACAAAAATGTCAAAAATGCACTTTTTTAGAATTTCAAGTTGCAATGTAATGTTTTCGCATCTTGAGGGGCTCACAATACTGTAAAAACATGCCCACTTTTCTCAGGCAATCGGTTGTAAAAATATGAATTTTCAAAGTGTGGGGAAATGGGTCTATGGACATCTCTATACAAAAAAGTCGAAAATACACTTTTTTCGAATTTCAAGTTAGAATTTAATGTTTTTGCATCTTGAGGGGCTCACGATACTGTGAAAACATACCCACATTTCTCAGGCAATCGTTTATAAAAATATGTATTTTCAAAGTTTAATGAAATGGGTCTATGAAGATCTCTATACAAAAATGTCGAAAATGCACTCGCTTCGAATTTCAAGTTGCAATTTAATGTTTGAGGGGCTCACGATACTGTGAAAACATGCCCACTTTCCTTAGGCAATCGGTAGTAAAAATATGAATTTTCAAAGTTTGGCGAAATGGGTCTGTGAAGATTCTTATAAAAAAATGTCGAAAATATACTTTTTTCTAATTTCAACTTGCAATGTAATGTTTTCACATCTTGAGGGGCCCACGATACTGTGAAAACATGCCCACTTTCCTCGGTTGTAAAAATATGAATTTTCACACTTTGGCGAAATAGGTCTATGGTGATCCCTAACAAAAATGCTGAAAATGCACTTTTTTCGAATTTTAAGTTGCAATGTAATGTTTTGCATCTTGATGGACCCACGATACTGTGAAAACATGCCCACATTTTCACAGTTTGGCGAAATGGGTCTATGAAGATCCCTATACAAAAATAACGTACTGTAGGGTCTCTCATTTAAAAAGATTATTTTCTTCGCTCTAGCTCCGCCCCTTTAATGAATGACGCACTCTGTCTCTTTTGGCTCTGGAGATATTAGGGTGGACTCGGATTTTTAGGACACCCTGTATATCTGCTTATATCTAGGTTGAATTTATCAATTATGTTGGTTTGCTTTTGCTTGAAATATTATTGCTGATTTTATTTTAGTGATAGTAAAAATATCGAAGTTTCAAGAATATTGGCTAAAAGAAAGCAGCGGTTAACTGACTAATATCCCAGTGCAGTAAAAATTAACTTTTTTGAAATGTTTGTGTCAAAATGATTCGCATTACCAAGGAAACCAGAACTTGTTCCTATTAGATAAAGTTTAATTGCAATGTCACGGGTTGTTTATAAATATTACAACATGTATTTGGAAGAAGAAAGAAAAAAACTACAAAGAGGATGAAAAAGATGCGTTAAAAAAACTATTATAAGAAAAAAAACTATAAAAGAAAAGGCAAGTAAAAATAAAGAAGAGTTGGAAGTTGAATTAGAAAAGAAAAAGAAAATACCAAGTTTTAAAGCGACTGTATTGGATAGACGCATCAAAGAGCCTTGAGTTTAAGAAAAAGAATATAAAAAGAAAAGATCAAGATATCATGGGTGGAAGAACAAAAATTCAAAATTGGATGGGTATCCGACAAGGAACACTCTAAGAACCAATACGCAAAGAGAAATAATTAAACGATGTTCCGCCCCGGGCAACTATATTGGGCTTATCAGTGGTTAGGCTGGCCACCCCAAACATCATTCAACGCCATCATCATATACTTTGATTTCCATTTTTAAATCACTCCAAATCGGCATCGTGCTGTATTTATGTTAAAAACTATAGATAGGGATACTCATTTTTATGTTGTATGGTTTTATTTTTAATATTTATATTTTTGTTTGTCTATTTTATTTTTATAATGTTTCCCTTTTTCTTTACGTTATTAATTGATTTGGGTATTAATTGTTAGACTATTTATTCCTAAATTGTAAATTTCATATGAACTTTTTGACTTAATATATTAGTGTTACGAAACTTGTTTAGTTAATTTAGTACTTACAGTGTTAGTTTCTTGTACTTAGTATAAGTACCTGATACGGATTCGTCCCGGGGGTTTATTCTTGAATGTTGTACGGGAACGTTCATCTCCCTGATATCGACCAATAACAGTTTTTGAAGCTGTCACGAGTTATCCGAAACTTTATGCCTAATCCACAGATTTGCTTTTTGCAGCTAGCTTTATAAAAAAAAAAAAAAACGCTAGCTGCTGTTTTTTTGTTGTCTACAGTTTGCCGTAAAAAAGCGAGCAGGACCTCACTTTTAACTATAGCAAAATGGCTCTTTTGATTTTATTTCGCCTCCCCCACATTAACAAAGCCATCTCTTTCTCCATTATTTTATAAACAAAACTGACAAATGAAAAATAATAAACAAAGTGAGGTTAAATTTCAAGCATCTTTAACAAAAAACGCAAAAAAGTTGGGCGAGATCCTACTTTTTGACGGCAAAAGCTGTCAAATTCAAAATGTTCTCTTCATCTTTCTCTATTAGAGAAAGAGGGATATAGGAACCTTCCCACACTTTCTAATGCCCTGTTTTCACTATACAATTTTTACATACATCAAATTTTGTAATAACAGGCGAAAAGAAGATACAAGCAGATTGTGTCTTCCTTTAACCTGTTATTAGAAAATTTGATGCATGGAAAAGTTGAGAACAGGATTTTACACCTGCCTCTGAGCAAGGGAAAGCGATCTCTAAAAAACGATAATCGAATCAGCTTTGCGCTTGCACCGTACAAGTTTGGCGAGTCTTCTTATTGGTCGAAATGAAGAATGTAAACGTTGAAGTTACTGATTTGGAGGTTTCTTAACTTTTATTTTATTTTTCTTTTTTCTCTTTTGTTTTAAGAAAAATAGGTTGTGTCTAAAAATATGTTTCTATAAAGGTAATATTAATAAATGTTTTTGACCTATTTTGCCATTTAAGTCGTTTAATTAATATCTGTTAAAATTAGGTTCACCCTCGGGTTTATCTTTTGGTGGAACCCATAAAATAAAAAAATGATTAGTATCAAATAAAAAAAAAATGAAAACATTTTTAGCACCTTACAGAATTTTTTTTTATAATTATCTTACTTCTCGCCCTCTACGCTATTAATACTACGCTATTAATTAATAATTAATACAGGCCTTTTTATCGTCTACCGAGATCTTCAAAGACAAAATTTATTTTCAAGTATCGCTAAGTAGGTATCTGATATAAAACGATTACTTCCTCAATAAAGCTCCTAACTTGACTCAAACCGACCGCAACAAAGCGGTTTATTATTGAGTCTCAAGTAGCCTTTGAGTGGAATACTTGATTTGAAACAGTAGAAATCTTTTAAGTGGTTGAAAACTTGATTTGATATTATTCCTCAATACAGTGGGGGAGAGAGGAAAAAAGAGAAAAGAGTTTCATAAAATATTTGTTTCAGCCAGTAGTTTACAAAAAATTGGCACATAAAAGAGATCAACATTTTTAAAGAATTTTCGTCTGGTAAATTTTAAAAAGATTTTTGCCTGCAACGCTTGTATGACAAGATGTCGGCAACAAATATAAAACTAAGACTACTCTAACCCAGCCCTCTTCGCAACTAAACCAACCCACTTTTTTAAATATTTCATAAAAAACTCCCAAAATAACAAAATTAAAAAATCGCCAAAAATTTTTTTTCTGCTGCGCTTTGATATCATCAATTTTAAGGAATGACATTTTTTAGCCCAAGAATTCGTGACTGTATACTTCGCGACACATAAAACGCATACGCCGATTTTATATGCAATATGTCCTTTACGATTTAGCAACCTGTTCTGTCACAAAGTGTCAGAGTCCACACATTGTCATGTTTAGTTGTCACAGTCTTGTTCAACTCAAAAATGTCACGACAGCTATCGGAATTCGATGACTAAATTTTATCAAAATTAGATGGAGGTTGGTCAGTTCGTCGGGTTGATCCTTATGGACCAGACAAGTCCACTATAGTAAAACTTAAAAGAAAATAGAAAGAAGAAGGAACTGTACGACGAAAGGAAGAAAGTGGCTTGAACAAAGTCAGAACACCCCAACAGGATCAGCAAGTCAATAATTTCCTGGAAGAACACCCATTTTCCACGGCCAGAGAAGCAAAAAAAAAGTCGAGGCTGAGATGTGTTGCAGCTAAAAGCAGAAAAAAAGCAAGCCAGATTACTTTTTCGAGACAGAAAAACGAATTTTGGCGACAGGTAGCTTTTACCGATGAAAAAATTTTTAATCACATCGAGAACGTATGGAGCTCATTGCAAAAAAGTTATCAACATTTAATATTCGTCCATGGAGTGCTAACCATTTGATGGAGCTAATAGTTATAGTTTATGTAGAGATCCTTGAAGAAAATCCAAGTTTATTTGAAAAGTTAGCAGCACACTCCATGCCAATGCCTTAAGAAAAAATTATTTCTATTTAGTTGACACTATATTTTTTTTTTCAAAAGTCGAAACTTCCAGCTCCGTCTTTCCCTAAATTTCCCGAAAGCACAAGTCAACAAGGTGATCAAGCGCATCAAACCAAATAATATTGTTATCAATTCTAAGAATAATTCTTCAATATTGAATTATTCAAAATAAATATTTGATGTTCCTTTTAATAGTAACGTTCACCGAATGTGTTTTAGTTTTTTTGACGGGTCATAATAATAAAATTAAAAAAAAGTTCTTCGATATGCAATTTTTTTAACCCATATCGATTAAAAGTCTTCTTTATTCCTAACTAGCTGTCAACCGGGACTTTCGCATTTTTAAAATTGTTGCCTCCCCCTTCCACCTCACGCTCTTCCCCCTTCTTTCCCTTCGCCACCCCCTTTCCCCTTACCACTCTACCTGTTGTCCCTCAAACCCTTCCATCCACTCGAATAGGTACCCGTTGCCTGCGGTTTGTTCCTTTTTTTTTCTAAATAAGAATTGTCACCGATTTTGATAAAATGCCTATGTCCTACCCTCTTGACGGCCCGTGAGGTGAGGTGATGAAATTTTCACGTCCATGGGTGAACTTACTTTCACTACCTATTTCCAAGGGGAAATGAATCCGCAGAATTGTTGTGACGTTTGTAACCTAACTTTTTTTGGTTGTCAGTGTTTTTGGGACCTTTTTTTTGAAAAAGTGTTTTGCAATGTTTTTGAATTAAAAAACCTCGAAACTAGTTGCAAAATAGGTCAAATCAAGCCACACCCCCCCCCCCGAAAGATATTCGAGTTTTGATATGCTTCTAATTTCGAACTAATTCTGAACCACTTTAAAACTTTTGAACCACACTCCTCCCTGTTTTTTTTTTAATATTGAAAATGGGGGGTGCAGCCGGACGTCAAGCTACACCCCCCTCATTTAAAGCGTAGAGAAAAATGAAAAGCAACTATCCCAAAATTAAGAACTAATTTCGAACTTCCAATATCACCAAAAAGATTTCGAAAAACCCACTAGTAACCCTGTTAAAAAAAAAAAATATGGCGAAGGGTGCAGGTTGACGTCAAGCCAGTCAAGTCGAGTTTTGATATGTTTATAATTTTGAACTAATTTCGAAATAATTTTGAACCAATTTTAAAAATTTTGAACAACACTCTTTCCTGGTTTTTTTTTAGCTTGACGTCCGGCTGCATCTCCCATTTTGAATATTAAAAAAAACCAGAAAGGAGTGTGGTTCAAAATTTTTAAAAGTGGTTCAAAATTAGTTCGAAATTATTTCAAAATTATAAGCGTATCAAAACTCGAATATCTTTCGGGGGGGGGGGGGGTGAGGTGAGTAGTTACCGGAGTATTTGCCTCTCTTACTTTTCACATGGTTCAAAGCAGGTGAGAAGTGACAAATTTGTTCACACTCACGTGCACGGGTGTCAACAATACAGGCCGGAATCCAGTGGTAAAACTCCCATTAAAATCAGCTGAGTAATTTTTGCGTGATGCTGGAACAAACAGATAGACAGACAAACCGAAAAAAATTCTAAAAATTGAATTTTGTATTGTTTTGCCAAAGCAAACATTTTAAAAAATTAATAAATGTTCATGTTTCATTTGTCTTGAAGCACGCTCTGGGTTTAAAGCAATAAAAACTAATAATTAATCTTAGCATTGATAAGAAAAAATTCTTTTAATGATAATTTTTCGGGGGAAAGTTATGGGTGCATTGCCGGGTAAAATGCGCCCTGAAAAAGGAGCAAATTTGGTGCTTTTTTATAAAGGAAAAAAGGTAAACTTGACGTCACATAAATAATGTACTCGCTGAAATTCTCTTTCCAATGGTTCCCAATATCATAAGGTTTACTTTACTAATTTTCGAGATATTGGCTTTCAAAATGTCAAAAAATCAATTTTCAAAGGCTCATATCTTAGAAACTGAAGTAATATCTTTATTGGGTTTCGATTTTGAGAATTTTTTAGGAGCAAATAAAAAATGACAACAGGTTGACGTTTGCACATTCCTATTTACAGTTTATTGATTTTCAGTGATTTTGACGATATTATTCCAAAAATATGAAGTAGAAGGTAAAATTGTTAAACTGTTGTTATTTTTTACTTCCTCGTAAAAAAACCCTAAAATCGATATTGAACACGATAGAGATATTTTCTTTAGGTTCCGAGATATGGGTCCTTTAAAAATTGGATTTTTGACATTTTAAAAGCCAATATCTGAAAACCTAGTAAAGTAACCTTATGATATGTGATACCATTAGAGAATTCAAATATGAAGAGTTGCTATTTAGGATTCATAGAATAATAGGCCCCCAGAAAAGGGCTACATAGGAGATTTTACTTTTTACGGTAAATGGTAGTTGGCAATTTATCAAAAACAAAAATCTATGTTTTAAAGCTTATATATTTTTTTTCTTAAAACCCCTCTCTAGACCAACTGTGCGGCGCGTTATAGACCTTGATTTGGGCAGAGGTCTCTTATCCAACAAGATGCGACAGTCAGCGTCGGCACCTTTGAAGTTGGGGGTCCTGTTTTTCATGACCTTGATTTCGCATCCATCGCTGTAAATGAGTGTTAGACTCGCTCCGACTGGCTCGTCAGATTTAGTTCATGAGCTGGCGCCAAAAAACCGGTTTATATATACGTAGATAAAAAGGCAAACGGATTTCTTGGAGAAGGGGAACAGAAAGATATGTCAAATAAAATATAAAGTAATTTTTTAAACTCGGTAAATTATCATTATTAAAAAGAAAATAACAAATTAACGATAATTAAGTACTTTTATATATTAAACAAAAAAATTTTTTGATATAATATTTACGGATTTATATTTTTAAGGGTACAGCAGAGTAATGGCGTCTCGACAGCTATGGTATTTAATGTGGTACAAAAATATAATTTGAAAACACAAAAGTAATCAGGATTGACATTATTTACATTTAATAAAGTCAAAAATTTCAACTGATTACCAAAATATTGATGGATTTGAATTTTTGTTGGAATAACATAATGGCGTCTTGAGAGCTATAGGAATTTAATGTGAAAGAAAAATATAACTTGAAAACACAAAATAAGTAATTATGTCTGAATTAATTTGCATTTAGTAAAGTCAAAAACTACAATGGCTTACTTTAATGTACTCATTAGGTTGCCTAAAACTTGTTTTATGTATTTGTTATTAGTTTTTCAAACCATCAGAGCAATAAAAAAATTTTCTCGTTCCTGTAAAATTAATAAAAAGGCACGTAGCAGGTTTTAGAGTGTGAATTATAAGTAAGTAGGCACCTATACTTACTGTTTTGTATCTCTAGGAAAAGAGAAAAAACTGATGCCCATACCAGTTTTTGACACACAGCCGCGATAAGCACACCAAGTGCCCAGTATGATTCAAAATACTGATAAATAAATCAAAACCAAAATGTGGCAAGAACGATGTCAAAAATAGAAAAACTCTAATAAGCGCACACCAACAAAAATCTCTCGACCTACTCGGAACAATAAATCAACGAGCGGGTCAAGTTTTGAAGCTTACACCCGCAGTCCCGATCATGCGCATAAAAAAAAACGGCTTGCTGACTGTCGCATCTCGTTGGATAAGAGATCTCTGACTTGGGTGGATACCGCTCCCGACATTTCATTTTTTGAATAGTGTATTGTTACCAGATCAGATCTGCTTTGGTTTCAAAGTTATGAATTTACCCCCTTTACACCCTTCCACCCCGTTCACGCGATTTTTTTCATAAAATTGTATTATCACCAGAATAAATCTGAAAACCGCATGTTTTTGTATCTGTTCAATCGAACACCTCCTAGCCCCCAAATTTTTTCACAATATTGTATTGTCTTTGGACCTACATTACTGTGGCAGATTTCATTAAAATCGGTTCACAGGAAGTGTCTGTCAAAAATGAATCGCAAAATTTGATAGACAGAAGGGTGAATTTGAATAAAAAATGCACTTCTTCCAATTACTTAATCTAAAAAACTTAATCAAATTTATATCAAATTTTGTACGGTGAAAGTTTAAAGCATTGTCCCGGAACAATTCACGTGATTTTGCATAATTTTAGGTTGTTTACATAATTTTACGCACTTAACCTAAACATGTTTAATTTACGGTAAAATAGATCGATTATGTTAAAAAAACTAAATAAAAACAAGATATATATATTTTTGAAAAACCACGCAAATGGTCTGTGGGGGAGACCAGAAGCCTCCGCTCTGCAAAATTTTGTTAATTTTTGATGTGCGTTTTATCTGTTAACGACCTTATTTTAGGATTAAAATACACTCTTAAAAACAGATTTTTTCGATTTGAGGATTTCACCACCACAAAACAGAAAAAGAATAAAAACAAATTTGGAAAGTCAGTTTTCAAGAAGGACAGGAAAACTGCGCATGTCAAATTTTGCAAAGTTTCCCACGAATTTCGGCAGCCGGGCCGGTCACAAATTTAATTAATTCGAAATTTTCTTGCAAGATTATCGTGCCATGTGTCCTATCTACCAAAAATGCGCAGTTTTGCTATGGTTTTTGGAATTTGAAAATTAAAAATTGAATAGTGCAGAGAAGAAAGGGAGAGGTCATTTCTGGATGTTTTTGAGAAATTTCAATTTTAAATTTTGAACTCTATTATTACATATAATAATGACTCATTGGTTACTTTAATAATTTAAATAAGTAATTGATAAATAAGTGATTGATCGAGTAAACACAAACAGTGAAAATATGTCGGCAAATCAAGCAAATTCCCGTTGTGTTTCGACTTGAAAAGTTTTGACCTTTTCCATTTTTTCGCTATACGCACGGATATTCTTCATTTTTTCACTGTACGGTATATTAATAAGCACCTTTTATATATTGATCGCCTCGATTCTTTTCTGCTTAGACCTACATACTAATTATTATAGGATAGATAGGTATTTAACTATGCATTTCCACCATAAACCCGTTTTGCCCAAAAATTGACCTTCCCCCTTTCTTTCCTGCACTCCTTAATTTATTTGTTTTTTTTTTCTGATTTTGTTTTGTCGTGGTGAAATCCTCAAACCTAAGAAATCTGTTTTTACTCTAAAATGAATAAGGATGTTAATCGTTATAATTTGAAGCGTATTTTCGGTCAATAAAACATTATTTTCCGAGAAAGTTTACTTTATTTACAAATTACTTGGTGCCAGGGAACAGAGGATTGGTCGGGGGTGACAGATTGGGATGTCAAAAATGGTGTAGGAAATCAGGGTTGCCAACTTACTTCTGGTAGTTCATTCGCACATCACGAAAGCGGTCTGTACCGACTATTTAACTTCGATTAACTTAACCCGAGGTTTAAGTTAACAACTCATCTAACCTGACTACTATAATCGGCTCGATTATGAATTTTTTGTCATTTTTACTATCTGACTTTCTATAAGATGCGGAAATTTCATTTTTCCTTGTCAATAATTTCATTCTATTTTTTATAACTTAAAACTGTTGAGGATTGGTCGGGGGTGACAGCTTAGGATGTCAAAAATGGTGTAGGAAATCAGGGTTTCCATCTTACTTCTGGTAGTTCATTCGCACATCATGAAAGCGGTCTGTACCCACTATTTAACTGCGATTTACTTAACCCGAGGTTTAAGTTAAACAGGGACACGGAATATCTGTTCCTCTGTACGATGTTTTTGATACTACACAGTCATTTTGACTGGGCCAATTTGGTAGTAAATTTCGTTCTGATTTTCCACTTCGATACCGAGTTCTTCGAAGCTTTACATGATGTCATATTATGTTTTACGTAATCTTATTTCATTCTCTATCTTAATCTTAAATAGACTTAAATAGACAGAAAGTTTATTATTTGTTTGGGTCAACGATAAGGCTTATTTATACATGATTTATTTATTAAAATGGGTATTTGTTAAACAATTACCGAGTTCCGGTAGTAGAGCCAAAAAGTCTCTAATGTACGCAGTTATTTGCGTTCTAAGTGGTCTATGGCGGCAGGTCACATTAGTTTTTCACACGCAAATTTACGATATGCCTAAGCGTATGATAACATAAACAAACACATTAAAATAATATTACTACGGCGAGTACTTCGTTCGCATTTAGATTTAATAATATTAATCAATAAATTTAAAAAAAAATCTTTACTCAAGGATGACGTCTATTGGCAGTAAAATCGACACATAGAACGGCCGTCTTGAATAGCCTTGAAGAAGCAAATAAATTTTGCGAAACGTTGGCATTTCAAAGAAAGGACGTTTTATTAACAAGATCCCTCAACCCATAAACCTACACCTTCAAAATAATTAAAAATAGGATCGTTAATCCATTCTACAAATATTATTAACGTAACAGTAATTTATATGACAAGCATGTTATGATGGTCATTAAACGCGAAGATGAAGTTTGAGACGCGAGCCGCAGGCGAGTGTCTTAATTTATCTGAGTGTACTATACTTTACCTACGACCAAGGAAAATGTCATCATAAACATCAGAAATTCATAACCTGAGGTTTCAATGTCTTTCTATCTAAAACGTCAAAACAAACAAGGTTATTAAGGGTCTTTTCATATATCTTTTTAAAAACAAGGTTTTTTTCTTAAAAATGCATAATATATCAATTTAACGGGACTTATTTTTGGTTAGGTACTAAAATTATATTGGATTTATTTACATTTAATAAATTTTATTTTCTTAAAAATACAGAAAAATAATTCACATTTTTGCGTCAATTAGTGCTCTTATAAAATAAAGTTACTTGTCACGTCATCTTGTGGTTTACGTCCAAGCTTTATTATTATCTTAGGACTGTAAGTGATCCATTAAAATCGTGTTGAGAGTGTCGTAAAATTAGTATCATTTGTTGGTCGTAGGTAATAGTAGTTTACATAGCAAGCATTTTATGCTGGTCATTAAACGCGAAGATGAAGTTTGGGACGCGAGCCGCAGGCGAGTGTCTTAATTTATCTGAGCGTGTAATGACCATAACATGCGAGTTAGTGAACTATACTTTACCTAAGACCAATGAAAATGTCATCATAAATATCAGAAATTATTAAAAATATCAAACACGAAAAATCTTAAGTCAACAAGCTTCGTAACCTGAAGTTTCAATGACGTTCTATCTGAAACGTCAAAGCAAATAAGGTTGCTAAGCGACTTTTCATATATCTTTTCAAAAACAAGGTTTTTTTTCTCAAAAATGCGTAATATGTCAATTTAACGGGACTTATTTTTAGTTATGTACTAAAATTATATTAGATTTATTTATGTTTAATAAATATTTGTTTTACAAATATAGAAAACTAATTCATATTTTTGAGAGAATTAGTGCTCTTATAAAATAAAGTTTTATCACTTGTCACGCCATCTTGTGATTTTTGAGTACCGTAAATGAGCCATTAAAATCTTGGTGAGATGGTCGTATTATTCCTTGGTCGTACGTAAACTTTTTAAATAGTTTCGTTTTTGACGCCAATAAAAGCTTCTCCTCGCCTAGTATAACATCAGAGGACTGACTTTTGAGACCATTCAAAAATATTCGCATACGAGTACTTTTGTGTGCTAAATAATAGGCAATTTTTACGTCACTCTCTTTCTATACCGTGTGGAATGAGAGGCGAAAGACAAGTCGGTATGTGTTCACCGCGTTCGAATTCGACTGGTTTTAATCTATTTGACTCAAGTGGGTGAAGGGCACTCGATCAGTGTCGCACGCAAAACCGGTTAGTCTTTCACATACTACCCAACTACCCATGCATCAGTATATCGGCTTGTCTTTCAACTCTCCTTCTTCATGGTATAGGAAGAGATGGAAGTACTGGTATGCGAATATTTTCGGATGATTTCGAAAATAATACCCCTGGCTGCTGATTCTGGGTTTTGTAGGATACGATCGCACGCCTGAGAGAAGATAAGTAGTTTTAACCAATAAACGCACTTAAAAGCAGTGACGAGACGATCGAAGGATCACCAAACTATTATTGGTACGCTCAGAGCTGCCTCGAACAACGATTTGTGAGCAAAGCCGTTCTCTTAGACCCAGTAGTTGGGACTTTGAGGAAAAACGTCGCTCCCGTGAGTTTTAGCCCTGCTTGTCCGAGTGTATCTTCGTATTATGTCGGAGAACGCTATTGGTTGAAACCATCACGTGACCGATCGGACAATGCGATCGAGAACGTATGATTTTCATGAGATCCGTTTTTGTCCCATGTGATCATTCCCCATATATGTTCAAGAATGCACGTCCAGTTAGCTTATTAGTCTATTCGCTTAGAGGTTTCCGTGTTTTTTACATATAATGCAAATTTGACTTTAAAGATGTCAGCCCTTAACAGGAAAAATTTGAAAAATTAACAACTTTTTTATTTATGAACCGATTTTTTTTATTTCGTATGAATCATAGTGCACTTTTAGCGAAACCATCAACCAAACTTGCATTTTTTTATGTGTTTATGACAGAAAAAAAATATATCCTGCAACAGCATGTTTTTTACGTGTTTTTTTGCTTTTTATAAAGTAACTGTCGATTCTGAAAAAAACTCAAAAAGGACACAAAAAAGAGGTGCGTTAACAAGTTGTACCCATAGTGGGTATCATTTTACAAGCTTTTATTTAACCTCACCTCTATGTATGTACATACGTTTCTATGTTCGGGTCAAATTTTGCAACTTAATTTTGACTAACAGATAGATGTCCGATTGAATTCAACTTTGGTATGCGATTATAGTTCTGGTGAAAATACAATAATATGTTATTATTAGGCACCCCCTCTATCTCTACGAGATGAGTGGAGAGGGAAACGCTTAAGTCTATCCGATTTCAACCAAAATAAGTATATGGGGGTTTTTGGAGATAAGGAATATGAATTTTTGTTCAGATGTTGATAATTCAATACGGCGGATTCAAGATGGATGATTTTTGGTCATGTTTTGCTAACCAATTTTAACTGATTTATAATATACACATCCGATTGTCTTCAAATTTGGTATGCGTTTATAGTTCCGGTGACAATACAATAATATGGCATTACCAGGTACTCTCCTCCCCCTAACGAGGGAAGTGGAGGGAAGAAAATTTAGTTCGTTCGATGTCAATGGAAATTGGCATATAGGGGTTTTTACAGAAGGGGATTATAAATTTTTGATAAGATTTAAAAATTTGACGATTTAAGGTACAAATCTAAAAACTAAAAAAAATATATAGAAAAAGGTTTTTAAATACTTACAAGCTTTTATAAAATATAAAGTGCACTATAAAGTAGAAAATAATTTTTAGCATTCGGATATCATAATAATAAAAGCGATGTGGGCAAATTAAAACTAACGTTGTCCATGCATATATCAGAGAAATGTTACGGTAGCTTGGTTCGGGTTGGATTGGGTTTACTTACCCTTGCACTTCTCTGCTTTATAATGAATTCAGATTCTTGCGTACAGTCATAATATAATCAATAACATAAATTTATTGAGTCAACATGGCCAAACTTCCTAAAATGCGCTCATCGCTTTTATTATTATGATATCAAAATGCTAAAAATTATTTTCTACTTTATAGTGCACCTTAATTTTATAAAATCTTGTATTTGAAAAGCTTTTTTTTATGCAAAATTATTATAGAGTAACTGTCCATTCTGAAAACAACTTAAAGAATACCAAAAATGTGCATATTAACAAGTTGTATCCATAGTGGGTATCATTTTTACCATAGCTTAAAAGGTTTCGGAGTTATGCTTAAGAACCTGCGAAATTGGCGCCCTAGACACCAAAATTTCATTTTTTCATGAAAGAAAATTGTACTAAAATTAAAAGCTGGTACCATTTCTACTAATCTAAACTGGGTTTTAATGTAAAGAAGTCGATTTTGTGTCAAATTTGGACCTATGTGTTCCCAAATATATTTGTAACTTGGGGCAATTTTTAGGACCCTGAACGACATACCCAACTATAAGCAAGAACTAAATTTAATATTTACGAAAAATCCAAAATAGCGGACTATTATAAAATAGGCATTTTTGAAACCCTAGAAAGAACTATCTGTTGAGCACGGTAGTAGAAATAAAGTAGTTTTAAAAAGACCAGAATTTGCCTGCAAAAATGTACTTGTTTGAAGGGCTGTTGGACTTTAAAAAAAATTGAACTTAAGCTAAAACTTTTTGAGAAGCACATGCTTTAGAATCAGTGTCAAAACTGATATGTGACAATGTCCAATGGCAATCTTGGACACTCCACTTATCGAAACATCCGACTTTAGTCATTCAAACAAGTACATTTTTGCAGACAGCTACTTTATCTCTTAACTGAATTTTTTAAGTAATACATTAAAATGCTTAGACGAAGTGTTACTATGTAACTGATGTTTGGGGTTTAATAAAGTGTTGCACAGAAAGTTTTTTCCAGGGGGTCAAACATGCCTACCTTGGATTCTTAAGAAATGTTAAATTTGATATGGGCTCTATAGTCCAATTTTCTGATGAGCGGACTGACGTCATTTTTTTGTATCTCTATTTGATACATTGTTTTAGACAACGACAATAAATATATAAAAAAAAGTCATGTCGTTGATTTTTTCAACTGTTACTTCAAATTGACAACAATAAGTTATTTGACATACGAAATGCTGACAGCAAAGAAATACGTTTTCAGAGGCGGCATAACGTCAGTCTGCGCATCAAAAAATTGAACTATATAAATTTTGATGTCTTGGCTTTCTAAAAAGGTTAATATTATTCAAATCGGGCAGTTGCTTGAGTAGTTATAATAATTGAAGAAAGTGTTTTTTTTTTCGGTTTACCACACATTATGTAATGGTTTTTATTATTATTTTTTTACAAAAACTCTATACTTTATGAGAATAATGTTTAAGAGTTTTAGTAGACCATGCAATTTTCTGTTCATCGGTGTATCTCTTGGGCTCCTAAAGAATGCCCTAAGTTACATAAAATAGTCGGGAACACACAAAATCGCGAGTCGGCCATATGTAAGGCGCCATATTTGACACAATATCACCCCATTTTTATTAAAAATCAGTTTAGATTATTAGAAATAGTATCAGTTTTGAATTTTAGCAGTTTTTTTGGTGTCTAGGGGTATCATCCGTAGGCCAAGTTCGCAGTTTTTTAAGCATAACTTCAAAACCTTTTAACCTATGATAAAAATGGCACCCACTATGGAGACAACTTGTTAATGCACCTCTTTTTGTGTCCTGTAAGTTTTCTGCAGAATGGAAAGTTACTCTGTAAAAAGCAAAAAAACCATGTAAAAAAGTGATGTTGCAAGATATATTTTTTCCGTCACAGGAAAATCAAGAATGCAAGTGGCTGATGGTTTCGATAAAAGTTAAATAAATATATGGTTAAAACAAAAAAAAAACAGTTTAAAAAAAACCTGTTCACAAATGAAAATTTGGGAATTTTCCATCTTGTATTTAATACTGAAGAAAAAAAAATTATAAACTTTGAACTATATATTTTTGAGACAGATAGACCCACCCCTAGGTTTCTTCTTTGACGGGTATCTTCAATTTTTTTGTAGAATCTCCAGTTTTTGATGCCAAATTTAAATCCTTTTAAAATCTGATTCGCATAGGTACCTACCCAAGTAATATTTTTTCGCCTCTAACCACATTCTGACCAAGATTAATGTTCCATTTGGTGCTCGTGTTAGTCAGTTTGGCAACGACGAGTTTTAGACGTTTAAACGATGGTGCATTAACTACGTGTGCGACCTCCGTTAAATACCGACGTTGTTGAAAAGTTTCCACAACGAACTGAGAAACGTTATCCAATTAACTCGGGTAGAGACACCACGTTTTTAAGTCGTTTAAACAATGTTTAGGCAAAAAACTATTTAGAGGTTTTAGTTTTTGTTAAAGAAAGTAAAAAAATAACAAATTGCTGGCGTCAATGCGCAGATAACCACGCAGCCACTCTCTTCCGTTTACTCGGCGTCTACATTACGACTACATACGACTCCACCATTTTTGGTGATTTACGGCTTCGCCTGCCATGATTCTTGTTAGTTAAACAACAGAAAATTTTAAAAATATTGCTAAAATTCGCTTTAAAATTTTTTAAAATATGCAGGGACCGAGGCCACTACCCACATTAAATTTAAAATAAAATTGTAATAATTTAAAAGTCAATATATTTTTCCAAAATTAATTAAATTCTTGGATTTAGGGCGCGCGTGTTTTTTAGGTCAAAGTAGGCATATATTTGACAGTAAACTGGCTTGCGTAGAATATTTTTGCTGGGAAAACGTATTTTTCTTTCAGAATCAAACACCAAGTATTTTTACTGCAATTTATTTTACGACTAGATAATTAGAAATGGGTTTTTAAGGTATTTATTTTGTAAACATGGAGTGTGTATTTATTTTGAAACTGTCACGACTAATTTTTGGAAAGCAAAAGTGAGCCTAGAGGGTGCTAAATTAAGTCGTTTTCTGGTAAACTCACGACGTTAGACCAACGACTCCCGAAGACTGTAGTTAGGTTTACAACGTCGCGTCGCTACGTCTCAAAAACGTATTCCCCAAATTAGTACAAAACTGGGTTTTTACAACGTCCACAAAACGTTGACCGGGTAACTACAGTCAAGTCACCGACTTCTTAAAATACGTCTTCGCAACGGTAAAATGCGGCTTGGGTATCGTTTTCGAAATATCTGCAATCAAAATCTTCATATTGAAATTTTTGGAAGTTTATCTCACAAACTAAATCTCATTTAAAAAGATTTTTCAAAGAAAATTCAGACATGGTAACCTTGCGCGATTTTACTTTTGCATATGCTATTTGTTCATTTTTAGTTATTTAAGATTAAAAAGTGTTGATACAAACGATTGGTTTCAAAAATGTTACTATATCTAGATTCTCCTTAAAAAAAAATCAACGTCATAGGGTATCTTATTTAGTTTGCATCCTACTTCAGATGATTTTAAGAAATTATTCAAAAAATATTTTAAAGAAATTTCGAGACCTGACCGACACGTCTCGTCTCTCCAAACTGTTCTATAACAACCGCCCCTAAAGGAACTTCTAATATAACCCGAGTATCGAAAAAACTCCTCCTAAACGTGCTAAGGGAGAGTTGGAGAATGGTGCGCACCTAAGCGGAAATTTCATTTGTAGTGGGACCATGAAAGAAAAAGTAATTTTAAGAACGCTATGGGAACTACCAGTTATTCTACTTTATATATGTAAAATATTACTTGAAAAAAAGGCGGCGGGCAATGATGCGCACGGGTTGGGTAATGGTGCGCAATAAGCCTTCTAGCTAAAAAATATACTTATGCTTCAAAATAACATTGAAAGTCGTTATAAATAAAATATACTTAATGATAATGTAAGCAGAAGTGGCATTTATAATTTTCAGGTTTGTCGACACCTGTGCATTCTGCATGGTTCCATGATGAACACAAAACACAGCGTTACCATAGTTCCTTATTCTTGCCAACTTCTCCACATATTAAGCATGTCGCGTTTGGTTTAGAATGTGTTTTTGGAGAAGGCGGTGCGAAGTTGTAGTCGATATCGTCTAACTCGTCGTCATCGCATAGGTCGGACAAATTTATGCGCACGATTGCCCCTTTGTGTTTGTGTTTTTAAAAATCATAATATGACAAAAAGTATGTATTTATTTATTAATCAAATACACCAAAACATTCACAAAATACTATAAATTAAGATGACACTTCAGTTTAAACGATTGGATAAATATTGTGGACTTACCGCCTCATTTTCTGATGCCCAGAAATTATAAAATCTACCAAAAAAATCGCTGATCTTACGGCGGTTGTATGCAAACTAACGTGGCGAGTTATGGGGCAAACAGTGTTGTCAGGAGGTTGGATAAAAAGTATCATTTGCAATTCGAAAAATTATTAAGTTTAGGGAAAAATGGTCATAGTTTTTATTTTTGCATGAAATGCGCTTAAAATGTATTGTTATTGTTGAGTGGCCAAACATACTGGATTATTAATTTCAATTTCGCAAGATGTACCTACAGTTTTTTCACAGTAAAGTAGAAAATGAGAGAGCAGATGATCAGATGACCGAGGTCGATTAATGCAGTTTATAGATCGGGAGTTGATGTCAGCTATTGTTAATATATATATATATATATATAACTGTTCTTATAAGTATTCACCTACTATTAATTCGAATTTTCAAAAATTAAAAAAAAATATTGTTCTAACCATAAAAAGCATTTGTTTTTAGTCCACCATACCAATATGGTATGGAGGACTATTAAAATCGTGAAATTTTGACTTTTCTTAATTTTATCAAAAAGAGTTACCAACCCTTCTTAATCGACAAGTTGTCTGTTGTCTGTCTGTATACACGATAACTCACTCGTAATCGATTTTAACGAAATTTGGTACAAAAATCCTCTATCGTCTGAACATGAACTGATTAACTTTTGGGTAGGGTGGTGGGGGGGTGAAGGGGGGAAAAGGGGGATAAAATATTTTAAAAAATTTTAACTTTGGAACAAAGGCAAGTAGCGATATATGGTTTTCAGATTTAAGTTTCCATAAATATGGACTACGAATTTTGTTATTAAGTCCAAATTCGTGGGAGCCTTAGTTTTCGAGTTATTTGAAAAAAAAACGCTAAAATATATTTAAAAAATTATAAGTTTAGAAGTAAAGCAGCTATTGATAGGTATGCGGTTTTCAGATTTTAGTTTTCGTAAATATTACCCAAAAATTTTGTAATGAGGTTCAAATCTTTCAAAGCTACAATTTTCGAGATATTGTCATTTCCTTTCAACATAAAATAATTGATTGTATGTTGGACTATCCGTGCTTTCTAGCAACAATTTTTCAATCTGTGGTTGAAGTTGTTTAAAAGTCACGATCAGGGCAATACTATGCAAGTATTAAAAACAGGATGGCTGCCTGTTTTAAAAATGGTGGTTGAGCCAGGCACACAGGTGCGTTGGACGCACTATAAAAATAAATGGCGTTTATGTAAAGATTTGTTAAATTATTCTCGATTTAGAGGTTGATAATAGGTCATTATTATTTATCATGTCTAACCCAAAATTATCATAGATTCTGATAATTATCACGTTCCTGGCATCACTGGGGGCAAACAATATAGCTGTCACGTAGAAGGTGGCAGCATCTGATGAACGCGTTAGATAACCCGCGAAATTTGAAATATTGGGGTGCGCACGATTACCCGCTGCGCACCATTCCCCGACTCTCCCTTACTAAATACAACCTGTTAAGAAATTATTCAAAAAATATTTTAAAGAAATTTCGAGACCTGACTGACACGTCTCGTCTCTCCAAACTGTTCTATAACAACCGCCTCTAAAGGTACTTCTAATATAACCCGTGTATCGAAAAAACTCCTCCTAAACGTGCTAAGGGTCTTGAACTTTTTGCGCAACACATAAAACACTTGTAATTATTTTGGAGTTGCTGCGCAAAAACTTTTATTGACTTTGAAAAATATTAAGTAGGGGAGGGGATAACTTCACGGTCTTCCAGTAGCTTCTCGTTTTAATGATTGCGTAGTGCTGTGCAAAAAATACTAAAATTAAGTAGGGGTACTGGCTTCAAGTTGGCCGACCCACAAAAATACCTGCAATTTCCAAAGGATTGCTGCGCAG
This sequence comes from Oxystoma pomonae, assembly GCA_963921995.1. Lineage (NCBI taxonomy): Eukaryota > Metazoa > Arthropoda > Insecta > Coleoptera > Brentidae > Oxystoma > Oxystoma pomonae. Next base: position 96,478,676 of record OY998165.1, read on the forward strand.
ATATAAAGTGTTTGCGCAATACTGCGCAAAAGGTCACCAATATATTTTTTTTAATTTTCGGTGTGGGCTAGCTTTATTGATTTATTTAAAATTGCGCTATAAAGATTGATCCATTAGAGAATTTTTGCACCTCTTATGAAAAATTCTCGTTAAGTGACTTAATAACGCGTTGTGACGTAGCTAACGTTAACGTTATTTTTTTAGCAGCATTTTTAGTTTTGGCACGCCAGCGTCGCCTTTGATTTGCTTATAGACGACTTTATACGGTATTTATTCTTATCATGATTTTGCAAAAAGAATTTGTCCAATAGTATATTTTTTATTTGAAATATCGTATTGTTGTGTTCTTTTACGGTGAATTTTAATTATTAGTAATGTTTAAAAACTCGAAAACACAACAGCGAAAAGGGATATTATGATAAACAGATCGAAATCACTTGTGACAATTGCCAGTGCAAGTCAATGCTTTACATTTATTACGAAATTCTAGCGAAAAAAAATGATTAATCAAAAATTGACACTTATCTTCACAATTAAAAAGAATACAGAACATATTTGGATTCAAAAATCAATTTAAATATTTTGTTTTTTTACTTAACGTTTTATCGTTATGTCAATTATAAAGGATACGGTATTCACCCGCAGGTAACGTCAAACTTTATTGGTTAGTAAGTAACTGCGCAGCGATAAAATAAAAACCCATCAAAATTATAGGTGCAAAAGGTTTCTAATAAAATCTTCGAGAATCCCTTATCTTTCTTGCGTTATGACAATTTCCTGCATCAACTTCATGATATTCTAATAACATTCTTAATATTTTTTGTTTCAGCCCAATGCAACGACGCAATGACGTTTGATAGCGATGCATCAGCAGCTCACCAAGTCTCAAGGCAATGATCTTAAAATTTTGTAAACAATTTGTCGATAAGGAAAACATTATCAAAAATGTTAAACAATAATTCAAGATCAGAAATGTCTAAATGTCTAATGTAATTGTGTGATTTTGAGATTGTCAACCAAAAAAATAGAATTTACCAGAGACTTTCAGAGGTGTGAGTAATTAATTTGATTGGTAAATATATAGTTTGATATTTAAGCAATAAACATTTTTTTATGTTATCTAAATGAGTGTTTAATCGAATCTGAAATAAGTTTTCCTCGGTATTGTGTTACCATTATACGCAAGTGATTTTCTGTTTCCCAAGGCTCTTGCTATATGGGGTAAGTTTATGTCATGTGTTAGCAGGTTTAAGGGCGGATTCAGCCTTAAGCAAAACAGATACATAGTTATATTTTGAGCAGTATATTTATTACCTACCGTAGAGTGGGGCTATTTCAGACTTTTTTTGCACTCTTTTGATTATATCTCGGAAACAACTACAAATTATTTTTCTCTAAAAACTAATTTTGATAGGTCCTCCCATAGGTAACACATTCCATGAAAGAAAGATGGGCTGTCCAAATTACCCCCTAAGGTGGGGATATTTGGGAAACTGTAGAAATACAACGAGTTACATTTTATAACCGGTTTTGAAGTTATAGTAGTTTTTTTTTCGGTTTTTTTTGAAAAAATTCTTGTTTTTATTTAAAAACAGTACAGAAACAAACCAAAACTATTTAAATTTTGAAAATTAAATAACATTGGATACCAGGGGGTCACTAAACCCCAAACTAATTGTCTTGTCTAAAATAGCCCCACTTTAAGAAATGGTCAGTAGAATTTTTGGTTATGACAGATCAGTGGCGGTGCCAGCCATTTGAAAAGAGAGGGGGGCAGTTTCGATAATAAAAAAATATAGAATAGCATAGCTTTTATGAGGAACATATCGATGTATGCAAACAAAACTTAGTAACTACAAGCGAGGATTTGGTCTCAAATCTAGGAGGGGGTACTCAGATTTGAAGTCGTTTATTTCATAAATTTTTTATTTTAAAAAATGTTAAAGAAAATTTTTCAGAAAATTATATTAAAATTGTAATTCTTAATATAAAAATAATCTAAAACCGTAAAAAAAATTTTTTAAGAAAATTGCTCTAAAAAATGCGTTTTTTGATTTAAAATTAAATTAAAATTGTAAATATATCAATGATTTCAAAGCGCAGCAGGCGAAAATTTTTAAGAAAATGACACTACGAATGCCATTTTTAACACAAAATTAAACTAATACCGTAAATATCAAACGTGTTATAGCGCCGCAATTTATGCCCTACTTTTGATTTTCTAAATGTTTTCATAAAAAATTTAAAGCCAGGGTAGGGGGGGGGGTTAACTATCCCCCTATTCTCCTGAAATCCGTGCTTGAGTAACTACGTATAATTTTTTCAGTTATAAAAAACATAGATAACAAAGAAACTACAAACAAAACCTAATAGCTAAATACTTTTTTTTTGAGGTCTAAAAAGCTTTTTGTTGAAACAATACCCTTTATATCGCATATCTCAAATATAAGACGCCTATCTCAAAAAAAAGTTCGTTTCCAGTTTTTTGGGCAAACCGGTCAATGACTCGCTCAATGTCAATTTCAATGTCTGTTGATATGCAGCAATGATAAGCCCATCAGACGAATTTCCGTCATAGTGTTTTTAAGTACTTATGTTTTCAACAGAAAAATATTGCCACACATGTTCATTGCCTCAAAAACGTTATCCGATATGTTTTGATTTAAGCTTTTGCCTACTTCTGACCAATATTGTTTCCAAATACTGACTTCTCCCAATAAAAGTTCAAGAATATGTGTTTTGGATTAATAAAACTGTTTATAGTATTAAGAAACGACTTAAGTTAAATAATTAAATACTTTTTTATGTCCGAATTGATTTGGTCGGTCTAAAACTTGTTTATAAATAGAAACTCTATAATACTGTTCTGTAATTTCAATGATTTTCGCGTTAAGTTCGTCATACGTTTGTATATTCTTGGTCTGACGGATTGAAGGTCAAACTGTCCCAAAATATTGTGGAGGGATTCTAGAATGTATTTAAAGGAACTTTCTTCGATTTCTCGTTTTTTCTTCTTCAGGGTTATTACCACCAGCATCTTTGATGTTGTTGTCTTTTTTTTTCTGGAGCAAAGGGAGGGGTAATCGCCCCCCGCTCCCCCTGGGACCGCCACTGGACAGATGAACGACAAGACATAACCACAGTACCAACACATGTAACAATGTCACAATCCAAGGATCTGCTTGCAGCCCTTGCATTGCTGCCGTCGGACTGATACAAGTCCACACGATAACACCTAACAAAATTGCCGCTCTCAACCGGCAAGTTTTTGAAGTATTCTCAGCTTTATCTGAAAAAACTTGATATCCAAAATAACCCCGCCTTTCTAAAATAGCCCCATTTTACGGTACCTACCCTGAATTATTTGCTAAAAGATTTTTCTGTAATACTCGCGAAAAAGTATTATACGTTTTTGACGTAATTTTAATAAACTCAAAAGAATGTCTAATTTATAATTTTAAATTTTTTAGATATGGGGAAAAGCAAATACTCTCCTTTCCCCCCTGACAAAAAAAGCACGCTAAATGTGACAGAAAAGTTTGACGACATTTTATGACGTTTTATCAGGTTTTATATGTTTTCTATGCGGTATGTGAAACAATCTTGTAAAACCATAACAAATCTCTTATGGCTTTTAGAATCTTATAAAACCATATAAAATATTATTAAAACTCCCCAACTGCGTTATGGGGCAATTAAACTTTGAACTGTTGTTTTGGTTCTCTGGATTTGGAAAAATAATTTAAAATATACTTACCGAATTTAATTTTTCATTTACTTTTGACATCAAATTTTGCCTGTAACAGTAAGAATTGTTTAGGTTGTTTTGCGTTTAAAGAAGACAAAAGTTTAAAAATCAAACATTCTTATTTTTATGAAGACTGGTTTATTGTGTTAATTGTATTCAATGAAAGAGCAGTTAGTAGCAGCGGCGTGGCGAGACTTAAAGGGCGGGGGGGGGGGGCGAAAGCTCAAAACGGCACCACAGTTATTGGTACCTAGGTATATATAGTATATTCACAATTTAATATATAGGGTGATTCAAAGTTTCCTGGAAAGACTTTAAATTTAGGTAGAATTTGTTGTTCTGAACAAAAATTAGTAAAGTATATTTTTGTAAGCTCTTGCGTTTCAGAGATATTTGCATTTAAAAATTGTTAATATTTTCTTAGAAGCACCCTTTACCCCGAAACTTTTGACAAAAACCCTAAAACATGTCATTGTCAGTACACGTAGACTTGCTTGGTAAATTATTTTAAAGGTCATTAGGGACTTATCGGTACATAAAGTCGGTATAGCCTGACTCGGCACTATTTCTGACAGTTTCGCACGAAGGTTGAAAGGTTTCTGACATTTTTGTCATATAAAATGTCATCTAAACATGCTCATATTGTGCCATTCTTAAAGTTGACGAATTAAAGGTAATGCCGTCCTTTATTAAAATGAGGCACAAACATTTGGGACCTTTTGCACCTCTTATGAAAAATCCCCGTTAGGTGACTTTATCGCTTAATAACGCGTTGTGACTTAGCTAACGTCGCGTTATTTTTAATGCAGCATTTTTGTTTTTGCACGCCCTGTTTTGTATGTACGTTAAAAAGTTAGGTTAACTGGTGTTGTTTGTTTTAAAAAAACTTCAAATAATGTTGTTTATCTTGGGGTGGATCAGAATCGAGTAAGAAACATTATTTGCAAGATGTTTTTAATGATTCCCCCCCATGAAGTTAAAACCAAGGAACACAAATACGTTGCAACCATAGAAATTAATTTATTGGTATGAACCAATCAGATGTTGTCGATGCATCGGGCCTTCTTTACAAAATCCGAAAAAAAAAATAAATGCATTTAAAAGTTGACACTTTTATTTCAATTAAATAAAAGCAAAAATATTTTTTTCAATTATAACCCAAAAAATTTTCTATTTTTGAAACTTAGCGTGTTACTACCGGCAACATCGACTACGTTTTTAACGTTACTATCGGGACCGTTATTCCGCCATAGGTAACGTTGAACTTTATCGGTTAGTAAGCGAAATCGTTATTTCTTATCAAGTGCGCACGCTTCAAATAAGGGATAAAGTAAAATTAGACTAAAATAAGAGGTGCAAAAGGTGCCTATTATGAAAGTCGACATTATTTTGATAGCAAAGATGACATATTTAGACAACAACAATGTCAGAATCCTTTTAATAAACTTCGTGCGGAATATCAAAAATAGTATCGTCTTTATTAAAGTCAGGCTATGCCGACTTTATCTACCGATAAGCCCCTATTACCAAAAAAATAAGAAAATTTTACTCCTAAATTCAGAGAAAAAAAATGATAGTTAAAGAAAATAATCGCGTAACTTTTCTAAGATTAATGGTATCTAACCGCTGTTAATTTTTCTAAGGAATTTTGAATCACACTGTACATAGTGTAAAAAAATGTATCACTACAGTTGTTATGAATAAGAAACTTTTTTACATTTTATGTTAACTTTAAACTAAAAATTAAGTTTGCGAGTTTTTACTGACTTTATGTAGACCAGTATCACATCAAAATCAATAGTATGGCCATTGATTACCCTTACTCTAATGGTATGGCTATATTCCCGCTCAATACTAATTATAACAAACTTATTCAGGTTGTCTTCGGTCATTTGTAACCTTTCACAATTGCAAGTGCGCTCAGCTTCCGCACTGCTAGAAGCAATTGTATTCATTATTTGGTATAATTTCAAAATGTTTGGGAAGCTGTTCTTAAACTGTTTATTTTTTATTAGAAGTGACAAAATTTCTTCGGGTTTCTCGATTTCATCTTTTAATTCGGATATCAATAAACAAAACTATTTACATTCATCTATAGTAGTAGGCACTTTCTAAATCTGAACTATAAATTAAAATATGTCAGCCAGACATTTTAAATTGTTTTCTGAACCGTTTATTTTAATTAAACAATCGAATTATTGGAAAACTTTAAAAAAATCTTGAAATCTGGTTTCAAGCGTTTCTATTAGGGTATCCAATATCACATAGAATATATTTATTTTAAAGTCTACATCTATGCTTGGGTGCTATAGCATAAAAATTAGTGATTTCTAATAGTAGGTACCTACCTACCTATCCTAACAAGATTTAAATATAGAAAGCAATATAGTATGGACACTTTTTTCCACATTACGAGCATTTCCAAAAAAAATCAATTAAGATTTTGGACTGTTTAGTCCCAACGCTTTCCAGCAACCTTTTTTGCTTTTCCAAACAAAACACATTTCCTGATTTTTTTTCTTTTTCGACTTTCCACAATTAATTTTCAATTTTTTTAAAAATAAATCACAGCAGGATAAACACTTTTCTGCCATTGGCAAAACAAGGAAAACAAATTTTGTTTCATTGCAAAAGAGAAAGACTTCCGATTATAGTTTACTCATTGGTCAGTAATTGTTACATATGCGGCCCGCGTAACTCACGTTTATTATACACTGCTTACAAATAATCTTTGTTTGTGGGTGCCTTTAAAATATAAACTGCTGAAAATAGGCACCTAATGGGCGCTAAAAGCCAGAGGGTGGGGGGGGGGAGGACCCTTCCCTGCCCCCATGCTATGCCGCTGGTTAGTAGTTAGTATCTGGCAACAAGATTTCTCTGGGTTCATTTAGACGCATGGGATGGAGAGTAGCAGAGTAAAAATAATTTTTTCGGGTTATAACAATTTTTTCTTACTTTTAGGTAGCTCCATATGCAGAAAATGAATCAAACACTGAAATTAGAAATAACGGTGTACTATTTTACTCAAAGATATCATTAAAAGTATTTATGAAAACAGAAAATATGCTGTGACTAAGTTTAAGACTTTTTAGTCCATTTTAAAAATTGTACTTAATAACCGAAAAAAAAGACTTAAAAAAATGTGGCGTTCTTTCGTAGTGATCTTATGGCTGACTCTAACGAACAAAAACTTAGTTAATAGTTCTGTGTTAGTGCAAGTTATCGATACGAGGACTACGAACTCTAGTAAATCCGAGAAGTTTACGATCGAGCAACTTTTGACGTCTGTTTTTCCGAAGAAAGTGTCGAATGATGAGTACTTGGACCCATGTAAGGCAGGTAAGTCCTAATTTAAAAAAAATGCAGCGGGCATGTAGGTATAGCTCTCTATACTACCTTAATATACTACGTTATTTCGGCTTTAGACGCAAATATCCAAGTTGATGTAATATATATACTGATTTTGCTAAGGCATTCGACCGTGTAAAACACGATGTTCTTTTGCTAAAGCTGTCGGGGTTCGGTCTGTCAGAGGATCTTCCGAATTTCTTGATTTCATATTTAAGTTTCCGGAAACAATATGTGGTTTACAGGGGCGCCTCCTCGGAACTCTTTGCAGCTTACTCGGGGGTGCCACAGGGTTGGAACCTCGGACCACTCTTCTTTGACTCACTCAGTTTTCTGTTTGCCGATGATTATAAATTATTTCGAAAAATTCAATGTCAAGAAGACTTTGAATTGCTGCAGAAAGACTTGAATGAAGTAATTAAATGGTCAGAATCAAATCACCTAAATTTCAATATTAGCAAATGTTACTTTATGACATTTGGCAGAAAATCAAATCCTATCATATACCAATATAAATTGAAAGAAACTGTAATAAAACGAAAAACAAAAATGAAGGATCTTGGTGTAATTTGCGATTCTGAACTAAAATTTAATAAGCATATGGACAACCGTAGTCCGTATTATTCTGTATATAAAAATGAATTTGAAAAAAAAAAATTTGAGGTACCTTTATTATAAGAAGTATTATATATATTATTTTGATATACCTTAGGCCGTTTTGACTTGAGAGTTCACTTTTTATACACTTGGAAAAACAAGAAAAATTGCTGAAGCAATATTTTTGTATAAACTGATTTGGGGTAGAACTGATTGTGCTTTTCTCATTTGTGAATTAAAATTTATAGTGCCTACATATTTAACAAGGAATAATATCACTTTTGAACTTTCTAATGCGCACACTAATGTAGGACAAAATAGTATATTATATAGAATGTGTAACTTAATAAATTGGCGCGCGAAGCGGCCTCTGCCGTCTTTATTGGCCCCGAACTAGCCCTTGGAATAGCATACAACACAATCAACACTGCTCTCTCAGGCTGGATGGAAAACAAGTTCCACCAATACTGGAGAGAATTGCCGGGACTGGCACATTCCAAAGAGTTCATTACAGAACCCTGCAGGAAGAGGGCCGGGAAACTCATTGAGCTCACCAGGCAGGACATCCGGACACTGGTTAACCAATGTAGAATACACATTTTTACGTATTTTTTAGAAATTCAAAAAAATAATAAAAAAGAAAAAATTAGGCCGTGATCACGACGTCATGATGAACAAAAAATAATCCACCAAATTGATGCAAATCAGGGTAGGGTCCTAGACTGTACCGACGTAAGCGTCGGGTCGTGTTTGGCGACGTTATGCCCTCGAGGGATTGTCTGGTGTCAAATAATTCTTGCTCCAAATCATAAAAATCAGTTTTGAGTTATTGTTTGTCAGGTAGATAGACAGACACCATCGGAAAATTTTGTATTTAAGTGTGTTTTGACACAAATAACTAATTTTTAATGGAAATAAAAAAAGTTTTTTTGCCGATCTCAATAGCTTCTATAATTACTAGTACGAATGGCTAAGAAATGTGCGAAAAGTTGTATGTCCATATGTAGCCTTTTTTCTACACCCTATTTGTAAGTAATAAGTGAAATATTGGGGACTTAATTATGAAGTAGCCATCATATTAAACGCTAGCGGTAGTAGTGTTATGGCCTGATTTTTTTAGGGGAGTTCTAAAATCAGATCAGATTACCCCGTCCTTATTTTGACATTTAAAAAAATATAACTTTTAAACGGGTTTGGTAAAATTGAGCGGGAGAAAACTAAGCGCTTTACATATGAGCGTGATCAATTGAGCGCAGGACAATCATAGGACATTTTATCACCGTTAACCGAAAATCAAACTCTACCCAACACCATCATTTATTTTATAAAGCTTCGTCCACTAACGTAAAAAGTAATGAAGCTAATGCTTAGAATCCCGGTAATATATTCATCTATTCCAAAAAACGTCAAAATTTTGATGTGCAATTTGTTTACTTTTTTTTCTTTGTTCGCGGTTTTAATCGAGCATCTGGTTGCTGAAATATCGATTTGTTTTTTTATTTTAGTGTATGAGGTTTAATTAAATAAATGAAAGAGTTGGGGTGAGTTTGTGCTCAATTTTCCTGCGCTAAATTTTTCCAGCACTCAATTGTACCGCGCTCATTTGTCCCGCGCTAAACTGTAGCAGAGCCCTTTAAGATCCAGCAGTAATTAGGGATAAGTTATTTTACATTTAATAAAGTAAAGAATTTCCAGTGATTACCAAAAAATTTGAATTTTTAAAGTCGCAAAGAATCTCGCACGAATAACATGAAATTCAAGAGTACTTTGCAGATTTTCGAGATTGGGGTCTCTTTTGAAAGGTACTTAAATACTGGACAGAGGCGTCACCAGGATTATTATTTAGGGGGACTTTAGTATTTGGGCAAGTTAATTAAAAAAAAATACATAAATGAGACTAAAACGTTTTTGCGTTTTATTTTTTCTAGTGGGTTTTCTAAGGGTAATTTAAAGGCGTAGGTGGAATATAATTTGGGGAGGGGGGGGGCATGGGCTTTAAAAAGCCAATAAATAAGAAAAATGTTAAAAACAAAAACCAACTCTATTTTTTGCATTAACATTTTTTTTTCTCATTTAATGAAGTGAGTACTCCATAAAGGTATAGGCACTGGCGTATGCAGGGGTAGGTTTAGAGTTTTTTTATACCCTAGATCTAATAAATATTGAATCCTAAAAATTAAACTCTCCTAAAAATCAAAAATAAATTGTCATCTGAAACTATGTTGTTACAAGTCCCCTACTACAAGCCTGCCCTAGAAACAAAATTTCTGCATACGCCACTGAGTATGGGCCAAGTTTTGGTATTAGGTTGGGTTTGGTGGGAATAAATCAAGAAAATGGAAAAAATCGGATTTAAAACTAACATTTAAATATTGTTTTAGTCGGTTTTCTTTAAATATTTTCGTGTTGATTGTTTTATTTTTATCATTTTAGATTCTTTATCAGAGAAAAACAGTAGCGTAATAATTATTTGCCTATGCTAGAAAGAACAAAAACTTAGTGAGTAATTTAATTTTCAAACAAAACTTATACTTCCTATTCCTTACTATGCACATTTATTTTTAATAAAACAAACTTTTTGCTTGTTAAGTGGCTTTCTAAAACAAAAAACAATTTTCTTCTAATTGTTTTTCAAAGCAAAGGCAAAGCGCATTTAGTTTAAACTTACCTAAACCTCTTATTATATATATCTTATTATTACATTTTGTATTAATTTATATGGACCTCTCCATGTATTTATGACTTCGCTAAGATAAAATTCTAAATACACCCCTGTAGCGTATTTGGTTACATTTAAAATGAGGAAAACTACCAGCGAAAACCGGACAAAATAATATTTACATTTTTTTAAAAAGCCCTCATAAGCAAGGCAACACAAAATCCTAAGTACGTCTCTGTAGACTAATCCATTACCTTTTAAACGAGACCAGACTTAAAAAAAATCGTTCGTCCAAACGGGATTAAAATAAGATGTTACTTTTGTATTGACTATGTTTTTTTCAAATTAACCCTCCCAGACAATCAAGCTTTCCTAAAATATAAACCTGGATACGCCCCTGTGTATGTGTTTAGATATCTCCTATCACAGACATACGATCCTCATAGAATTTAATTTTTTTCACCTTAAGTACAATATCTTCAAAATATGGTTAACTTTCACGGTAGGCCATAAACCCATGTTTTCCGTGCGGCATTCTTTCTATAAAAATATTTTTTTAGTTAGGTTTTTTGTTACAAAAATAGACATTTTGTCCGATAACACTGCACACTTCACTTTTTGGTCGATTCCAGAAAAAATATACATATTTCTAGAATTATGTGTTTTTGTGTTTTGACTATCCAGTACTATTATTTAAGATAAAAATCAAAATCTTCCACGTACATCTTAGAGATTAACACCCTATAAACCTGTAAAAAAATGCCAAAATTTCTCAAAATTAAAAAAATTGCATTTAAAAAAAAATTGAAAACAGCATACAATCGTCGTCAAATAAACTTTTTTGTAGCACGTTTAGTTTTTTAGGAATTTTTTTTTTATTTTTTTTTAATAATTTTATACGCCATTCATTAAAAAATCAAACTTTTGAAAAACGAATTTTTTAGGGCTGTATAAAATCTTATGCTGAAAAAAAAATGTTTCATAAAGTTTTTTGTAGCATCTACACTTTTCTCACAAAAAAAAATTTACTTTAAAATTCTGCAAAAATGGTCAATTTTATTTGGCCAAGGTTTTACCAAAATTTGGCAAGTGCAAAAGGTAGCCAAGTTCTTTGTCTGCTAACTAGCATTAAAAAATATACATAATAATGTTCACTTTGTCAAAGTGATAGGATTTGTCCATAAGGTTTATTGGCTAAGCCATAAAAACTAAGAAAAAATTAATTTTTAGAAACATTTGAGATTTTTTAACGATTTAATTTAAACAAGCTGCATTATATACATAATTAAAAATAATTTGTTTTTTTTGGTGGCCATATTGAAATCCAAGATGGTCGACGAAATTAAAATCAACGTAGAAAACAACTAGCGCATAAAAGAAAAGTTGATTTTAATTTCGTCCAGCATCTTTTATTTCAAGATGGCCACGACAAAAGCAAAAATTCTTTTCAATTTTGTATAAAATTTAGTTTGTTTAACTCAAATCGGTAAAAAGTCTCAAACGTTTTTCAAAATTATTTTTTTTTTAGTTTTTATGGCTTAGCGAATAAACCTTATGGACAAATCCTGTCAGTTTGACAAAGTAAACATTATTATATTTTTTTAATGCTAGCTAGTAGACAAAGAACACAGCTATCTTTTGCATTTGGTCTTTTATTTTTTTATCGCCAAATTCCTGGTAAAACTTTGGTGCAGAAAAGGCCAATAAACTTGACAATGTTTACAGAATTTCAAACTAGATTTTTTTTGTGAGAAAAGTGTACATGATACAAAAAAACTTTATGGGATATTTTTTGCTTAAAATAGCATTCTATACAACTGCCAAAAATACATTTTTAAAAAATTTGATTTTTTAATGAATGCCGTATAAAATTTTAAAACGCTAAATTTTAAAATATTTGAAAACGTTTCCCTAATAAACCAAACGTGCTACAAAAAAGTTTATTCGACATTTTTTATTTAAATTTGAATGCTCTATTTTTATTTTCTTTAAATGTAATTTTTTTAATTTTGAGAAATTTTGGCAGATTTTTTACAGGTTTATAGGGTGTTACTCTTTAAGATGTATATGGAAGATTTTGATTTTTACCTTAAATAATAGTGCTGGATGGTGCAAACACAAAAACACTTAATTCAAGAAATACATATTTTTTTTTCTTGGAATGGACCAAACAGAGAAGTGTGAGTGGGGAATAGCTAAAATGTTTTATAGACCAAAATAGAAAAATCTTATTTATTTATTATACTTATGAACAATCTGTCTTGCAAAAAACTCAGTTAGCTCTGGTTTTATAGATTCATGGTAATTATGATAATAACCTATCTGTCCTTAGTCGTTGTATGAACAGCTTTTAAAGGCACCACTTTCAGACTTTTCTAATGAGTAATTATGCTAAAACAAACATCTAAAAAAAAGTCGGTTAATAAAACAAGCAAATGTGAAAAAACTTTAGGTTTGAAATACCGCACATCGCAGAACCGCTATTGCAATTACTGTCATTTCGCCAGCGATTTCAGAATCACTCACTGTTGATAGTGTATGGTCGAATAATAGACACTTAAAGTAAATATTTCAACGCATCCGTATTGGTATACGTAACGCGTTCGAAACAAAGTCAAAATACGCTACATTTTTGACTTGTTTATGCGATGTTTCGAACGATGCTTGCTTTTTTGAAGGGTGCGATGACAGGACTGCTGATTGAAATCGTTGCGTACGTTCGTGGGTCCTTAACGATACGTACATCCTTCCGTACGCAACGAGATTCTGTCATCACACCTGGCAAAGAAGCAGACATCGTTCGAAACATGGTATGAGCAAGTCAAAAATGTAGCGTATTTTGACTTTGTTTCGAATGCATTACGTATACCGATACGGATGCATTGAAATATTTACTTTGTGCCTGATATGTCCCTTTTAATTAACGTTAATCTACAAAAAATATTTTTGAAAACTTGCGTCATTTGCGAGGTCATTTGCTTGTGGCAAAATCGGAAAAAGAATCTGGAAACAATATACATTTGAATTGCAACTCCGCCTAATCCTACAAATTTCAAGTAATTTTCATCACGTGCTGAAAAATGCACCATTTAAGCGTAAACATAGTAAAACAAATTTAACCGGAGGTGATAAGGGTTTTTATACCATTTTCAGCGGTTTACCCGGGTTTAATTGCAAAATTTAAAATTTAATATTAGCACTCGTGCCGCGGGCGGTGTATATCATCGCATAAAGGATATCCTAGGCAATTAAGGGTGGTGGAAACCACCCCTCTCAATGCGCGGTATTGAAACACTTGAATGTTTATTAGTTTAATCCAACACTAGTTTTTAGTACCTATATTATAAAATATTCTGGGGTTCTGAAGATCCAAGTATCGTAATTGTTAATTAAAAGGTGGGCCATGTATTTTTTTATGGATGTCTTAAGTTTAAAATCTCCTGACTGACTTCTTTTTGCAAAATTGGGGCCATGGGTAACTGATGAATTTGTCATGCTAGTAGTAGAGAAGGGGCGGCACGAAGCCTGGCAAGTAGGCCTCCCTGGGCCCTTTCTGCCCTACCCCGAGCCTACCCCTAATCCACCGCCTGCATCACTGGTCTGGCAGTGTTCTCATCTGGTTTCACTGTTCTTTTGTGTGCAGGTCCTCCTCATCCAGGTTCGGGAAACCGAATACCTGGTTTATCATGCTATCTACAGGCAACTTACAAAAACGCATAATTTTTTAAAATGTTGTGCGTAAAGTAGGCTTCATGTTCTAAAAGTAAAAATAGTCGTGCCCAGTAAAGTATGACAAAATTTTAAAAAATGTAAACAATAAAATGAGATTCTTGCACATTTTTCTGTTACCGCATATTTGGAAACTTTTCCTTTTTTTGATAAAGTAGTAGTAGTAGTAGTAGTAGTAGTAGTAGTAGTAGTAGTAGTAGTAGTAGTAGTAGTAGTAGTAGTAGTAATAGTAGTAGTAGTAGAAGATGGGCGGTCGTAGCTCTGACAATTAGGTCGCATAATGGACCCTTTTTGCCATACCCTCGTGAACCCCCGACTGATGCGCGTGCCCCTTAGGATGCAAGTTTTCTTTCTCTAAGAGGATTTAATTTAGCCTGACACCTCTTTGTCGAGGGCAGGGATCTTTAGACTGTGTAGCAAGTATACACAGTGGGAGCGTGAGGGGGAAGCTCTGGGGGATGGCGAAAAGGGCTCGCGTAGAGCCTAGTCGCCGGGCCAGGAGCCCCCCCTTATTCTACTACTACTACTACTACTAAGTATACACAGTGGACCGCCGGCTTTACACTCCCTCCGAAGGGTGGTCCTGCTACATGTTAGACTTGTATCTATCTAACATCGCTACCGGCGTCCCAGCAGAACTTGGGTGACGGTAGACTTTTCTCCCCAGCAGCCCGCCGCGCCGTCATATAGGTTGACCCGAAAATCGAGGTCCCGGTTTCGCTGGTAGAGGTCTCCGTCGGAGTCCTGCTACCCGAAGGTGGTACCGCCTCTTCCAAGTCACCCTCTGTCCACTCTCGCTACCAAATCTGTCGGAGTCCAGCCGCGTCCGATGGAGTCCCGATCTCGGTGAAGTCCAGGTCGTCCTTTTTTGGGTCACTGGCTAGTCTCCTCTATCCAGTTTGGTGGGGTCCTCGGCCGTCCATCTTTGAGTCCCGCAAAGTTTTCGGTGCAGTGTCAACCGTGCCGCCTACTTCTGCCTCGTTTGTTGTTACTCTATGCACAACGTCAACTGCGGAGCTTCTGAGAAGTGGAGCCGCCCGTCGTCGCGTCGTCTCGAGTCGCATTCGGTGTTGTGTGAAGCAATGTGTACTTGTCGAGATCCAATCCTGCGATCTCTGTTCTGCAGGCTAAAACGCTGTTCACTGGTCTACGGCGGCCCCCTTTTAATAAAGTAGATAGTAAAAACTTTCTGTGTTATAACCCAGCAAACACGGTTCCTTTGGGCCTTCGTCGGTCCGATGTCGATTGCCGAATTTATCGTCATCGGCACGACGTCGATTTACGACATCGGACCAGCAGTATTTTTTGTCTTTGCGATGTAGGCCCAATGTCTGTTTGCCGACGCAGCGTTAGACTGTAGCCCGCCGTCAGACTCATCCCGTCGCCGTACGATTAAGGTCCGATATTGTTTAACCACATGGTACCGACCATCCTCCCATAACTGCTTAATTTGGTCGGTCTGACTTAGGCAAGCTGGTCTCGGCCCGACATCGGTAAACTATTCAAGTCCGACATTGGTTTCCTAAAGCGGTCCAACGTCGGCGATTGACGGAGGTCCGTCGGAGGTAGCTTAAAGTGGCCCGATATTGGCAAACTACAAAGTTTCGATAATGCGGGTGCTTAACCAGTCGGACTGGTTTAAGTGGCAGAAGAGGTGATTCTTGTAGAGAAGTACCACCATTTTGTCATGTCCGCATTCTAGTTTTGAAATATCTTTGCTCATTATATATATAATATTATCTTCCACTGTAGAAGGAACATGTATTTTAGACATTAGCGCTATCTCTATATACTAGGAAGAAACTGTTAAGTAGTTTAAAAATTTTAAGGTAACGTAATCGGACTATCGTCGGTTGCCGATTCTCGATCAATCAAACAAAGTTCCAATCGGACCATCGTCGGCCCTAAAGCAGATGAAATGGTCGTCGGCATAAAGTCGACTATAGTAAATCGGGCCATCGTCAGTTGCCGATTCTCGACCGATTAAACAAAGTTCCAATCGAACCATCATCGGCCCTAAATCAGATAAGGATTGCGTTGGCTTAATGTCGACTATAGTAAATCGGGCCATCGTCAGTCGCCGATTCTCCTCCAGTTAAACAAAGTTCCAATCGGACCGTCGTCAGCCCTAAAGCAGATAAAGTAGTCGTCGGCATAAAGTCGACTATAGTAAATCGGGCCATCGTCAGTTGCCGATTCTCGACCGATTAAAGAAAGTTCCTATCGGACCATCATCGGCCCTAAAGCAGATAAGGTTTGCGTTGGCTTAATGTTGACTATAGTAAATCGGGCCATCGTCAGTCGCCGATTCTCGTTCAATTAAACAAAGTTCCAATCGGACCGTCGTCGGCCCTAAAGCAAATAAAGTGGGCTTCGACATAAAGTCGACTATAGTAAATCGGGCAATCGTCAGTTGCCGATTCTCGACCGATTAAAGAAAGTTCCTATCGGACCATCATCGGCCCTAAAGCAGATAAGGATTGCGTTGGCTTAATGTCGACTATAGTAAATCGGGCCATCGTCAGTCGCCGATTCTCGTCCAATTAAACAAAGTTCCAATCGGACCATCGTCGGTCCTAAAGTGGTGTTGGCATAAAGTCGACTGTAGTAATGTGGACCTCCGTCAGTTGCCGATTATTGACCGAAAACTGTAAATCGCAATCTGACCAACATCGGGCCAGAGTGTAGTCGCCGATGCCGACACACTGCCGACGTTGTCGACATTGGCCCGATTCAATGCCGACGATTTGTGTTTGCTGGAAATGGTCGTCACCAAAAAACTTGTTGCGCGGTCTTGTTGTTGAGATCGATTGAAAAATTGTTTACCTACGACTAATGAATTTAATGGCTCATTTACGGTCCTAGGATAATAATATTTATATAATATTTTATAAAAGCAGTAATTGACGCAAAAATGTTAATTATTTTTCTATATTTTCAAGACAATAAATAATAATAAATATTTATTAAAAGTAAATAAATCCAATATAATTTTAGTACCTAACCAAAAATAAGTCCCATTGAATTGACATATTTACGCATTTTTAAAAAGATATATAAAAAGTAACCTTATTTGTTTTGATAGATAAACGTCATTGAAACTTATGAAGCTTATGAAGGTTGTTGACCTAAGAGTGTCCGCGTTTGATATTTTTAATAATTACTGATATTTATGATGACATTGACATTGGTCGTAGATAAAGTATAGTACACTAACTCGAATGTCATGGTCATTATGCGCGATAAATTAAGACACTCGCCTGCGGGTCGCATCTCAAACTTCATCTTCACGTTTAATGACCATCATAACATGCTTGTTATGTAAACTACTATTACATTGTTGTAATTACTTACCTTTTCGATACATATTGAATCTAATTTAATTAATATAGTCCTCAAAGTTAAAATCAACTAATCCCATTACAATACAAGTGTTTATACAAGTGCTTCGGAATATTGAAAATTATTTTTTCCGGACGCATCTCCGAGTTAGTTGAACAGCTATAGTCACAAAATATTTATATATATGAAATAAAATTTAAAGCAATTTTTCAAAAACAAAAAAAAAGCGGCTGCAATGTTTTTAAGTCGTATGATGAACTTAATTGATTGTTAGACTGTAACTCATATAACCATGCGATACTATAACGGCCTTGCCTTTGCATTTTTCGACAAAAAGTCGTACGATAATAACTCTTGCAATCAAGTAAATCTGGAAAAAATGCAGAGGCAAAAGCTCTTCTGGACGTGAGTAGACTGGGTCAGGCATGCGCAGTAGATTTATTAAACCATATTTAGAAGTGGCAGTCGGATAGTTTAACCCCACCCCGTATTCCTTATGGGTGAAAGGGGGGTCAATCAGTAAGGGGGGGTCAGTCGGGGGGGGGGAGGAACAGTTAAAAAATAAATGAAGAGGTCACTGTGAATAAATAAAAAAAATATATTGCCTAACATCCGCCATATTGATTTTTTTAAAAATAAAATATAGCCTATAGCACTTTCGGGACTATCAGAATTCCAGCGATACCACTTTAATTAAAATCGGTTCACCCGTTTGGTCTCTATCGTGGAACTTATAAAGATACATAGTACATACTTGGCTTGGTTCACAAAGGGCTGATGTCGCATGATTGATCTGTATACATCTCAGATAAATATATATATATATTTATATATTTTATTTAGTAAATAATATGACAATGAGAAATCTCAAAAAAAGAATATTGAAAAGGGTAGGTATATGCAAAAGGAATCTAGGAAAAAAAACTCCGAAAAAAAATTATGGAGGAAAACACGGAAAAAAAGTCCCCAAGAAGAACTTATTATAAGTAAGCCACACCCACACCCAACCCAAGTAGTGACCATTCCTTCTTTTGGTGAGGGTTTGGCCAGCTTTTGAAAAGAAGCGATGGGGTACAAGTGCAAACTCAGACGCTTTTTTATTTCCTATAATTTTTTTTTGTATTGATGTTCGATGTCCCGATGTTTAAAAAAAGTATCGATGTTTTAGCATCGATGATTCTTTATCAACATCGATGTTATGAAACATGTTATGAAACATCGATGTTTTGTGCCCATCAGTAAACCCAAGTCAAGCTAGACCCACTGAATCCAACCCAACCCAAAATAATATTTTTCGATTTTCACATATTTGAATTTATTTTTCAATAGGAAAAAATTCATTTTTCTTGGGGACTTTTTATCCGTTTTTTTTCCGGTTTTTTTTCGTTTACCATGCAAAATACTACCAACTGTAGATAGGTCAAAGGTAAGATACCTTGTTATTAAAACGTTTAAGTATCACTTACTGCTGCTCTAAATCACCCCTAGAATTATTCGCGGAGATTATGGCAATTATCTGGCTAATACCGAAAGTTTAATGACAGAGTTTCATGTTTGCGTCCCTTGTTTAACTAGATTACTCCTTGTCAGCTGGGATAGGTGCAGCAAAAGGGGAGCGTTGTAGTTAATTTAAGAGATTTTACTTAATTTCTCACTACAAAATTGGGGCGCCGCTCCGCTTGCTATATGCCAACAGAAATTTTGAGAAGATAAAAAATTAACTATCTGGAATCGGACATTTTTTATGCGCCGCAGGCGAAAATTTTCGAGAAAATTACACTGAAAATACCATCTTTGACTAAAATTAAAATAAAATTAATTAATTATGGTGTGAAAAATTACACTAAAAATTAAATTTTTGACCCAAAATTGAACTAAAATCGTAAATAATAATGGTGTTATAGCGCAATTTATGCAGATTTTTTTTTATTTTTGAAGTTCAGGGTTAGGTAATTACCTCTCCCCTCCAAGCCGAAATCCGCGCTTGATGAATTCAACAAAACAGAAAGTTATTAACATAATATCTTAATTAGATAGCTGTAATCCTAACAAACACAGATTATAAATACAATATAATCTAATGAGAGTATTCTTTTCGTCCTTCAAAGGCTGAAGATTTTTCGATACCATTGATATAATATCTACATTTATTACATCTAATCCAATCTCTGATTGGAATACGGTATCCACTATTCAAAAAACCTGACTGTCCTTTCTTCGTGAGGGTTGTTGCGTAAAGCGCAGCTAAAACAAATAAGACGGTAAAAACAGTCTGTTAATTTTGCACTGGCGCACTGATAGGGTGGGTTTTGGGGTTAACTCCCCCCTTGAGATGCCTGGTTATGGTCACACTTTAACTTCCAATTACGTTTATTTTATTATTTATCCCCCCCCCCCCGAAGCCAATTCCTGGAACTAGTGGATTTTGTATAATTATTTAGTCATTCACGTTCTAAATACTCCATTTTTGGGTGATTGATTTATTACTAAAAATGCTACATATTTCATAGAACAGCTAAAATTATATAAGATTCATTTTTTAAATTGTTAAAACAATTGTCTAAAAAAAAATCGGTTTTTGCTTTTGTGTTACCAACGCCAGTTCTTGCGTCTCGTAAAAAATTTACATACGCCTTCCTTCCACTTTCCTGGAGTTTGTTGCGGAAAAGGAAAGGTAGTAGGTAATCCTTTGGATTACAAAAAATCAACTATGATTAAGAGGTTTATACATTCTCTCTCTAAAGAAAACGGCACGTAGATAAGAAAAATAAAACACATTATATAATTACTGATTACAACTAGCGACTGCAATAGTGCTTTTTTACGAGCCTTGCGTTGCGTCGTTTTTAATAAACACAGCTAGTATTTAAAAAAAATGCAAGTAAAAAAGCATATTTTAGGAGCTAATTGTAAACACTATTTTTTTGTATAACTTTATCAAAAAATTTGAAAAAAAAATAGAAAAAAGTTAGCGATCTTTGACCATTTTGATACTTGTATATCTAACAGTTTGTTGTTTGTAGTATTTTCTAAATTATTATTTTTGTAAAACTTGGCAACGTTGGCATGGCGCTGGCACCGGTTTACTTGTATTGGACCCATACCGGGTCGATTTTGGTTTCTTATTGGCACACCGGAATATAGCCGATATAGGCATCCCATGGTCAACAGTGGACCCGTATTGGCAAGATCGCGCCTGCTAACGTAGTGGCCTAATTTTAAAAAATTGCTCCGGGCCAAAACCTTTTAAGTCGTGCAGTGTTGCCAATGGTGGAACAGAGGATGTATTAGCCAACTAACCATTTTATTTTCTTGGGTCGAGGGCTGTGAGAACATTGTAAGTAACACCTTAAAAACAAAAGATCAAAACATCTTGGGTGGAAATAACGAAAATTCAAATCTGGATGAGCATCCCAAAAGAAACCCACAAAGGACCAAAGCGAAAAGAGAAATGATTAAACGATGTTTCGCCTTGGGCAAACAGCGTAGGGTCGTCAGTGGTTCCACTGGTCACCCTCCCCATACATCATTACACACCACTATACACTTTGATTTCCAACTTTGAATCACTCACAAATAGGCATCTTTTCGCACTAGTACTTATCCAAGTTACCTGATACGGATTCGTCCTGGAATGTTAATATTTCCAATAGGATTATGCTCCTAAGGCAATTAAAAACAAAAAAGAAGTTAAAAAACCTCCAAATCAGTTACATCAACCGAAAAGAATCTAAAAACGAAAGACCAAAAGATCCTGGGTGGAAACAACGAAAATTCAAACCTGGATGAACATCCCACAAGAAACACACAAAGGACCAAAGCGAAAACGGAAATGATTACTTCCGTTCTTTGAATCACTCACAAATAGTCATCGTTTCGCACTGGTACTTATCGAAGTTACCTGATACGGATTCGTTTTGGCGTGTTAATATTTCCAATAGGATTAAGCTCCTAAGGCAATTAAAAACAAAAAAGAACTTAAGAAGCCTCCAAATCAGTTACAACGACCGAAAAGAATATAAAAACAAAAGACCAAAAGATCCTGGGTGGAAATAACGAAAATTCAAACATGGATGATCATCCCACAAAGAACACACAAAGGACCAAAGCAAAAAGAGAAATGATTAAACGATGTTTCGCCTTGGGCAACCAGCGTAGACTCGTCAGTGATTCCACTGGTCATCCTCCCCATACATCATTAAACACCATCATACACTTTGATTTCCAACTTTGTATCACTCACAAATAGGCATCGTTTCGCACTGGTACTTATAGAAGTTACCTGATACGGATTCGTCTTGGAGTGTTAATATTTCTAATAGGATTATGCTCCTAAGGCAATTAAAAACAAAAAAGAACTTAAAAAACGTCCAAATCAGTTACATCAACCGAAAAGAATCTAAAAACGAAAGACCAAAAGATCCTGGGTGGAAACAACGAAAATTTAAACCTGGATGAACATCCCACAAGGATCACACAAAGGACCAAAGCAAAAACGGAAATGATTAAACGATGTATCGCCTTGGGCAACCAGCGTAGACTCGTCAGTAGTTCCACTGGTCATCCTCCTCATACATCATTAAACACCATCATACACTTTGATTTCCAACTTTGAATCACTCACAAATAGGCATCTTTTCGCACTGGTACTTATCCAAGTTACCTAATATGGATACGGAAAAAGAAGTTAAAAAACCTCCGAGTCAGTTACATCAACCGAAAAGAATCTAAAAACAAAAAACCAAAAAATCCTGGGTGCATGGCAATAACGAAAATAAAAACGTGGATGAGTATCTCACAAGGAACACACAAAGGACCAAAGCGAAAAGGGAAAAGATTAAACGATGTTTCGCCTTGGGCAACCAGCGTAGACTCGTCAGTGGTTCCACTGGTCATCCTCCCTATACATCATTAAACACCATCATACACTTTGATTTCCAACTTTGAATCACTCACAAATAGGCATCGTTCCGCACTGGTACTTATCCAAGTTACCTGAAACAAAAACAAAAAAGAAGTAAAAAAATCCCCAAATCAGTTACGTCAACTGAAAAGAATCTAAAAACAAAAGATCACGATTTTTAGTAAAAATCGCATTTCCAGAATTGTGACGGGTGAGATATTCTGTCGTTTGTGAAGAGTCGCGACCATAGTGACAGAAAACTGAGATTTTGACCAATCAGCTAAGTTTCTGATTCCCGGGAGCACTCTCTTCCCCGAAATGAAAGAAAACGGACCCTGGGTTGTCCTATGGACGCACAGACTATAACCTGTCGGACGTCCATAGGAGTTCCGTTGTACGTACATACGGCAACATGGGACTTTTTTTACAACTTTCAGGACATCTCTGAGACGATCCGAATATCCCTGAGATGTCCTATGCAGTAGTATCCAAAAATGGCATATATCCTATATCTACGATTTTTTGGATTCTTAGATGTTGCCTGAATTACTACGTTTAATTCGACCGCTCTATTCGGATCGGAACCGGATTGGCTTCATAAATCTCGCTTAAATCTCCGATATAAACACGTGAGATGAAGGGATCGAAAACTTCGATCCAATTCCAAATTTTTTTGGATTGGATTGAGTCAAGTCAAGTCAGTTCGCGGAAATATGATACGCATTCCAAAGTGTATGATGGTGTTTAATGATGTATGGCGAGGGTGACCAGTGGAACCAATGACAGACCTACGCTGATTGCCCAGGGCGAAACATCGTTTAATCATTGATCTTTTTGCTTTTGTCCTTTGTGTGTTCCTTGTGGGATGCTCATCCAGGTTTAAATTTTCGTTATTTCCAGTCAATCCGCCGAAATAAACGCGCTCGATGGATTAACCTTGCCGTCGACCTTGATTCTGGCTGTAGGGCCCGAAATTTTTCAAGAAGAAGAAGAAATTGCTAACTTTCCACCCGAGAATTCGTTGGTCATAGTCAAGGTCTGGGGTTATGGTCTCTTTTTTTCAGGATTATAAGATATTAAGGCTAAATATATGGTTTTCTCCTTTGTCCAAGCGTTTATTTTTTTCCATCTTGATTTCAATTTAATTTTTTTAGAAAACGACAACAAACAACATTTTAAGGTTAGAAAAACATCAAAATTGCGCATGCGCAATATTTCAATCCAATCTTCAGGTAAACACTCGAGATTAGGGTTTAAGTTTTAATCCTGCGATATAAACGCTCAAGATTAGGGATTACAGTTTCAAGCGGCTTGAGTTTCAATCCGGATCGGACCGTCTAAATGAACGTAGTAAATGTTTGTATAAGCCAGTTGCGTCGTGTTGGATGCTAGCCGTTATTGGGTTTGTACGACGCAATAATCTAGCCAGACTGCTGGCCAAGCATAAGGTAAATTGGCAGCCGGAATCGCGCCGATGCCGGTCTGACATTGTTTGTTTGATTGGCTAGCCGACCTGGGCCAGTTCGCTGTCGCCAAATTCTTTAGAAAATTACCGAGCAATATCCATAGTCCCTATATTTGGAAAAGTATTTGAGGTAATTTTAAAAAACCAGTTGGAACAGTATTTTACTGACAAAAAATAATAAATGTGAGCCAGTTTGGATTTTCTAAGGGCAAATCAGCCGTACAAGCTGTCTCAAGAGTGGTTGAAATAGCCTTGATCAGGGAGACGACGTTAGTATAACTTTATGCGACCTGCAAGGCTTTCGATTGCATTTCTCAGTTTATTGCTTAAAAATTTTTCTAAATACGGCGTTAAAAACAAAAGGTTAAAACTAATTGAGTCTTACGCAACTGGAAGACGGCAGAAGGGCAATGTGGAGGGAGTAGAATCTTCAACGCTTCACATAAACACTGGAGTTCCACAGAGGTGAGTATTGGGTCCACTTCTTTTTATCATTTATATAAATGACTTATTTCAATACATGTACCCATTTGGTTGTATGTGTTATTGTGACGATAAGTCTTTAAAATGTAGCGGTAAAGATGAGGTGAGACCTCTTAATACAAAAAACCTGCTAAATCAAAAAGCGGAAGTCTGGTTTACCCAAAATAACTTAAAATTAAATATAGAGAAAACGCAGGATCTCACATTTTCTACAAAATAACCTTTAAAAAATAGCAATACTGTTAAGTTATTAGGAATAGGAGACTGAAGACTTTTCTTGAGAGATCCACTCTTTTAACAGTGTATTATGCTCTATTTAACTCCCATCTCGCCTATGGTGTTCATCTTTGGGGAAACTCTTCTGACTCTTCCATAATATTTAGATTACAAAAAAAGGCAATAAGATGTATTGTCTGTGCCGGTTTTAGAGCTCACTGTAGGCCTTTTTTTTAAGGATTTAAAGGTTCTTACCTTACCGTGTTTGTACGTTTTAAACCAGTTGGTTACAATACATGAAAATAAAACATTTTACCAAACAAACGCTACCTATCATAACTATTGCACAAAATCAGCAGAACTTATTAGAGCTTCTGGAGTTAGACTCGAACTTACTAAACAAAACTCACTTGATATTGGACTTTATAATATTTTACCTAAAAATATTACAACCTTAGATAAAAAAAATTTAAACTTAAAGTTAGGAGTATCCTGGCGAGTCAAGCATTCTACTCTGTAGAGGAATACAAATCTTTTATGAAATTATAGAAACTAAGTTTTCTGTTTTTCCTTTTTTTTAGCAATGTTTGTTAGTTTTACTACAAATGTATTTCGTTTGTTATATACTTAATTGTTTTTTATTATTTATTCAATTGTTTTTTAATTTTTCTATGTTATATATTTTTCTCTCTTTGTCTGACTTGCTACAATTGTATTTGTGTACAAAACGTGGTTAAATAAAATTCTTGATTCTTGATTCTACCCAAGCAGGCATTCCAAGTAACCAAGCCGGTACGCCGTTGCACCATTTGCCAGTGCAGATCCGACATCGGCGCGGCGTTATGCCACTTTAGTAGTATTTGCTGGGATAGCTTAATTTTTAGGGGAAAATAAATTACTTTCTCCCAATATATGTAACCATTTTCCGCTATTTTTAACTTCCGACGCGATTGCGAAAAACGAGGGATGTTATAAGTTTGATCCCTTTCTCAGTTGGTTAGCGACTCTATAGTTTTTATTTGAAAGGATAGGTTGGAGGGGGTAAAAAAACACCAGAAAATTAAATTTATTTTGTCATCATGTAAATGTAACGATGGGATTGGTTTGAAGATGCTATTTTATAGGTATTTGTTCTATTATTCAACTTTGTCAAGATGTCTATTAGTACCATCATTTTTTATTCATTAATTTCTTAAAAAACAATAATAATTGGTACGTGATAAAAAAAAATTATTCCTTAATTTATCTGTCTATGTGTGTATCTGTTTTATTATATTTTTCGATAACGATACGTTTTTCTGGTTGCCTATCCTTTGGGGAGTTTTATTAGCTATGTTCGATAAAAAAGTCGTTTCAGAGATAATATGCTTTCTACACACAGATGTCAATGAATTAATTGTAACTTATAAACCGTTCATTCGATTATGATAAAATTTGGTGGGTAAATGTAGATTGGTTTCTTTCAGTTCCATTGGGTACAAAAGGGGGCGGACTAGTTGGTGGTAGTTTTTTAATCTTGGGTAAAAAATGGATGAGAAATTTTTTTACATCAATGATCAAATAAATGTTTGATTTTTTTGATTTGGTTATTTACAAAAACCGTTTTTTCGAAGAAATTTTCATACTGAATTCCTTAATTTTTGACTGTTGTTATGACCAACTAGAGAAAAAATATTAAATAAAACGGGAAAAAACCACAAGGAAAGCTGCGGATATTCAGCTAGTGTAGGAATAAAGGTAAATGGATGACTGCAGTGTATTGGAGTTAGCCTACCAATTTGACAGAGTACTATATATACAACTATATGTAATATCAAAGAAATTAAATACCGTCTTTAGAAAAACAGAGGGGAATTTTTAATGTAATTTTTGATTTGTCGTAGTTTGCACCCCTACAAAAGGGTAAAATTACCCCTACAATTTATATAGGCAATTTTAAGTAGTGCGGCAACTTATTTTAAAAGGATTTTTGAGATATTCGCGTTAAAATTTATTATGGACCAGAAAAAAAGCGATTTTGTTGGTATTTTCTACAGTATTCTCCATAAGAAATTAAATCGACTAGTTTATAAAAACTAATAGATCAATTTAAAAAAAAAACCTGACGCCAGTAATGGCAATAATCAAAAATAATTATTAACAAAAATTATTATTTTTATTAAAAAAAATTATTATTTTTGATTTGTCGTAACCTTAAAAGTTTTCGAAAAACGATATTTTTTTATTTTTTGACATAACACTTAGTTTAGAGAGATGCACCCTGTAGATATATTTCTCTTTATTTGTCTCCCTTGCAATATTCTTCACTGTTTCGAACAATTTGCCAAAACTTTCGAATTTCATTTACTAAATTACGTTTTAAACGTCTAATTAGCAGAGTTTGCTTGACAAACTTTACAGTCCTTAAAGTTACCCCTTTCTGATTGTTGTTAAAGCGCGTGTATAGAAGTATACAGCAAAGTTGTCCTGACAAAGTTTGAAAGCGATTTTATAAGGAAGATCAACAAAATAGCGGTATGATAAACTATTTTAAAATGAGATCATCAAACTTTGTAAACACGTTAACTCTCACAAGTATAAAAAGAAATTAATATTTAAAATAAGTTTTAAATACTTCTATACTTTGAGTGCCATGCGTTCTTCACCCTGTCCACTGTTTTCCCAAAAAGTTTCGTAGCAAAAAAAACACCATTTCACCAAGATTTTTATGTTTAACTTTAAAATGTTTATTTATTCTAAGCAGAGCATCCTCTGAGATACTCTGCCCATCTAAGATATCCTAAATATTTTTTGCACATAGCATCAGTCAGTGTCCATGCCTCCATCGAAATATAAGATGCTAAAAACATAACAAAAAAGCACACGAATTCAGAGTGTGGTATTAGGAAAGATGATCTGGCTTGTTCGAACGCCTATGGTTTATCAAATCAGGAGTTTATCAGAGCGTATTTAACAAAAATTTCACCATAAAAACTGCAATTTGTTAAACCAGTTTTGTTATCCGAACATTATTTCTATAGGACCCGTTTTTAATCAAACCATTGTTCATCAAACTTATTTAATATCAAACTCGTAATTTGTAATACCCATTTTTATTAATATATGTTATAGTCCCTTCGTTCGGGAAGGAATATATACTACTGATAACTTCATTGTTATAATTTTTGTGGTTATGGTTTTGTTATTTTTAAAATTTAGTTTTTTTTTGACAAAAATAAATTAATGAAAACAAGATTCAAAAGGAGGGCACTATAAAGGGGCCCACAGACTGCGTTTTTGTTGGACGGTTATGTTCGACGAGCAAATCTGGTCAAGTAAAAACGACGGATGCGAGTTGCACACAGACTTCGGTATAGTTTTATTATATTAATATATCGAACATCTCCGACGGACAAAATCAGGCGAAGCCAGATATTTGTATCGGTTTTGTACGCAGACAAAAATGACAATTTTTTGCACACACACTTCGGTCTTGCGTCGTTTTTGCAGATTTGCTCGTCGAACAAAAACGCAGTCTGTAGGCCCCTTAAGATCCTGCATTAGCCAGGAAAAGGTTAAAGGTATAAAAATAAGTTCATAATTTCAGAACTATGAATCCAACTTTATAAAAGGTACTTACATACAATACAACACAATATATTTTATTTGTTCTTATTTACCTTATATAGGTGTTCACCTTGTCAATTAAAAAAAAAAAAAAATAACTATTTAAGCACAAATCAATACCTATGTAACTTTTCCTTATCAAAAAAAGATCTGTCAGAAAGATAAAAAAGTAAATTTAATTAGTAGATTTTTTTGGGTAAATCTTTGACCGATTGAGGAAGGTTGTTCCGGATTTTAATACTTTGTCTTTTCTGTTAGCAGGTTAGTTTTGTGCCGTACGTGTTATTTACATTACCTAGCTACCTGTTTGAATACGTCCAGTGCCATATACCATAGGGTACAGATCAAGGCCAACATTGGGGACACTAGGATAGACCCCGGTTGTTTGGGTGATTAAATTGATCTTCGATCATGGGTAGTATAATGTGCAGTGTAAAATGTGAGAACGTTTAATTATAGAAATTGTATAAAGACGGTCTGTATATTGTGCTGTACTGTACGGGGTGGTCCAAATTCGAGGGACCTCTATAGCTTTGGGCTTTTGCAGCATAGTTAGCCCAAAACTAATATACATGTTACGGGCTCGATTTTCAAGAGAAGTCGAAAACTGTAAACCGCATTGCGATATGTCAAAGCGTTTCTGAGCTACAGTGTGATTCTCAAAAATGTGCGTTTCTAAAAATCCTCTACGACTTTTTTATTTGTAAAGATAGAGATTTTCATTAAAAACATTTTTTGAAGATTTTTTAAGGACATATCTACCTGTTTCACCGATTTTGTCTTAAAGCCTTTATTTCACGAGATATAACACAAAGTTACATTTTTTTAAATGGAATACACCAATTTTTTTTAAAAAATTAGTTTTATAATAAAATTTCCTGTTAAACGATGTGTCATACACCTATTTTTATTAAGTAGTTAAACAGATATCTGCAATTTTTAATAATTACCATAGTAGGCTGTGTTTAACTCTGACCTAGGCAGTTTTAGGGTATCTATCTAGGTAGCTATGATTAAATAAAAACAATTGCCATGATAAACGAGACCAAGTGTCAAAAGTGGCGTCTTCGTCAAGATATAAAAATGTTTGAAAACTTTGAAAAGTACGACATGATAAAATGTTATATTGAAAGTAACGAAAATCGACAGACGGCGTTAAATCTATATTTCCAGAGATATCCGGAAAGAAGGCAACCTAGCTCAAAAATATTTTTGAACTTAAAACGTCATCTACAAGAATACGGATCCTTTACAAAACCGCGGCCTAGAACGTATAGAACCCTAGCCAGAGATAGAGAGTTGGAAGAACTAACGGTTCTAGGAGAAATAGAAATTAACCCGAATACTTCCTCCAGGGCTATGGAGAGAAACACTGGAATTCTACGTAGCAATGCCGTTCGGGTGCACAAGTTTAGGCCTTATCTACCCCGACGGGAACGACATTTTGCTCCAAGACGTGCATTTTGCAGGTGGTACCTAAATAAAAGCCAAGAAGACCCCGATTTTGCCAGAAAAGATATTTGGACGGATGAGGCAACGATTTATAGTGATGGAATATTCACCAGATATAACTGCTATTACTGGAAACAGCAAAATCCCCATATTATGATGGAACAAGCGAATCAGGGAAGGTTCAGTTTTAAGGTATGGGTAGGCATCTACAGAGGAGAAATTATTGGGCCATATATTTTTGATGGAAATTTAAATGCCGAAAGATACCAACAAATTTTAGAAGAGCAGATGATTCCGTTTATCAACAATTTGCCACTTCAGCAAAATAATGAGCTATACTCTCAACATGACGGTGCACCTCCTCACAATGCACGAGACGTTACTAATTTGCTAAATATTGTGTTTGCAGAAAACTGGACCGGAAATAAAGGTCCTATATATTGGCCCCCCAAGTCTCCAGACCTGACCCCTTGCGACTTCTTTTTGAGGGGGAGAGTCAAAGACCTTGTATTTCGAAATTGCCCAACTACTAGAAGGGAATTGGAAGATTCCAGCAGCTTCGTGCGGTAGAACTTCTTAATGCAGAAAATAGCGTCAAGAGAAGATGTAAGATATGTTTACAAGAAAACGGCCGTCAATTTGAGCATTTTTTTAGAATTAAAGAAAATTGTTAGATGTAGATTTTGAGTCTTTAATTAACCAAAATTTTAAATAAAAACTTTTAATAATTTTATTTTTGTTTATTATTTTAGGGTTGGTAATTATAGTAAACTAGAAGTTAAATTTCGAGGTTGCTGTGTCCCCTCGTGTCATAGCTAACTTGATTTTGTATGAAAAAAAAACAATAAAATTTTATTTACACATTTAGGGTGCACACAGTGCCTACTATGGTAAATATCAAAATGTGCAAATATCTTTTAAACTATTTAATAAAAATAGGTGTATGGTACATCGATCGACAGGAAATTTTATTGGAAAACTGATTTTTTAGAAAAATTGGGGGTACCCCATTTAAAGAAATATAACTTTGTGTGATCTCGGGAACTAAAGGCTTTAAGAGAAAATCGGTGAAACACGTAGATTTGTCTTTAAAAAATCTTCAAAAAATCTCCATCTTTACAAATAAAAAAGTTGTAGAAGTCCTTTGAAATCGAACATTTTTGAGAATCACCCTGTAGCTCAGAAACGATTTGACATATCGCAATACGGTTTTTAGTTTTCGACTTCTCTTGAAAATCGAGCCCGTAACATGTAGTTTTGGGCTAACTATGCTGCAAAAGCCCAAAGCTATAGAGGCCCCTCGAATTTGGACCACCCTGTACAGGAACATTTTTACGGTGTCCCTGTGTTGAGCCTTAGTAGAAATAAGTAGATATTATAACAATGGGGAAATATAAAAACCCTCGCTGATTTTAAATAAGTCTTTTATTTAAAGTATACTATAAACATCAATACCAGAATGAAGTTCTAACACTAAAGCTGGGTTTATACACCTGATAAGAAATACATAGGTTCAAATTGGCTTCTCCTATTTTATATTATTTGCTGTATAAACCAGACCTAAAGAACTCAAAGGGACTTTGCATGTCTCGTAAGTATCCCTTTAGAAGACGAGTATGATGATCTGCAGAGACTTCTTCTTCTTCCACTCGATCAATAAATTCCAAAAAATCATCCATTATTTTCAGGATATCTTAAAAAGCAACCCTCAAAATGACAAAAAACCAATTATCAAAACATACCCAACAATATTTTTGTTTTTTAACCTCACTTTATTTGCCAATTAAGGCCAAAGGTAGCCCTTTAGCTACCTTGATGTAAGGATTCCTTCAAGGGTGCCTTTCACTACTATAAATACCATATTGGCCCGAAGGCCTCCTTGAAGGAACAAAGTTGCCTTGAAAGGCTACTATAAATTTGGCCCTAAAATTATTCACAGGTAATATTCAATAGTTTGTGTATAGATGTCGCTCTATTGTTCTTAACTGGAATGCAAGTGACATCTATATACAAACTATTGAACTCTACCTGCACAAGTATGCGCGCGTAGCGGCGACAAATGCATCGAAACGCTGCGCCACCTGTGTGTATGTGGGTTTTACTAATTACGAGAGTTTGATATTGAATGAGTTTGATGAACAGTGGTTCGATTAAAAACGGGTCTTATAAATTTCGAATTTGATATTGAATGGGTTTGAAGAAATAAGGTTCGGATAAAAAAGTTTCTTTAGTGAATGATTTTATGATTGAACCTTCTTTTATTTAACGGGTTGGGTTGGGTTGCACATTCTGATAAACCGTGGGCGTCCGCTTGTTCAACTCTTGCGCGGACTTCTTGCATGTTGTCCCGGATCTCATTAAGCTATATATTTTTTCTATAAGTCGATTTTCTACAAATCGACTTGTTCGCCATTGACTTCTAATGTTTTGCAATTTAATTCAACAACCCTTGCAGACCTTAGGTTGTTGATTTTTATACCGTTTATGTTCAGACCCTCTTTGCACTTGTGAAGTGCATTTTCTATTATTTTGTTACTGTATATAGCAAACAACAGCGGGTACAATTCCACATCCCACATAGAAAGAATATTGGATATTCTTGGAACATTCGGAATGTTCAAAACACATCCGGAGAATGTCTAACGGTTCACTTTTTATTATTCACTCAATATTCAGAATGGATGTAATGTAAACATATTTTTAAATACATATGTCTACATATGCAAAAATGTGATATTCAGATTACATCGAATCTGAATATTCAGTGAATAATAAGAAAGGGAATCGTTAAACATTCCGCATGTTCCAAGAATATTCAAGCAATTAGCGCACACCTCTCCTTCTTCAGACCTCTTCGAATAGTTGGTCATAAACTTTTTCTGAGCTGTCCAGTTCCAGTATAGGTTGGCAATTAACTTTAAATCTCGGTCATCTAGACCAATATATGGCGATTTTATGGATTTTTCGAATTGGACTCAATCAAACGCCTTATTTTGATAATCTATGGCACCAACACCTCTCTGGACAACTGAACCACAGATATAGTACTACTTCTTTGATCACGTTGCCGGAATTATTTATTTTTCCTGAAGCGCATTGTTGTCTTTTACTTTTAAATGAAAATGATGTATTTTTGATGTTCTTTTAAAAGAAGCAAATAAATAGTTTTAAAAGGATAAATGCGAGTTTGTTGATTAAAAGTTCGAAGGACAAAGGTTTGGACAAAAGTTTTAACTTAGGATTAAAGCGTAAAAAATAAAAAATCAAACTATTAGTTTTAAAATTATAAAAGTGAGTTATACTACGCCTACCTTTTGTTTTGTTTTATAGCGATAATCTTCTTAGAAACATGTGTGGCCGCCGAATGTGCCCGATTCATCCTCTCGGAACCATTCTCAGGAATATAATGTCACTATTTCGACGTTCATTATTTTGGTTTCTTAGGTGAGTTCGTCTTCGTGTTTAATTTTTAGAATCGTTCTTATCATATGATGTCCCTGGTTCCATTTATCTACGTGTTGTATCATTTCTTTGAAGAGTTTTCCTATGGTTATATTGCCATCTGCAGATCGTGTCTTGTAGTTTGGCAGTAGTTTTCAAATCTTGAACAGTAAATTAACGTATGTTCTGCGTCATCTATTCTTGGACAGTATCGATATATGTCGTCCGTTTTGCCTATTCGCTTTGTGTATGTCCTATTCTACGCCTACCTATAACAAGAGAAGAGTGTGAAAAATTTCACAGGAGCGTGAATTTTGTGAACGAGGCGCTAGCCTAATGAAACAACACGACAGTGTAAGAAAGTTACTCTCTATAGAGTTGTGTACGCTATTATTCGTACGATCACGGATGTAACGATAAAAAACGTATGTAAACAAAAACAAAAAAAAACAAGTGTGGAAAAGTACTTTGCCACACCACATGTGTGGAAAAGCATGGTAACAGTTAACGTCATCGTACACTTTTTCACACATTTACAGAAAAATTTCTGCACACGTGTGAAATTTAACGTTTTCTTAGGATGCAGATCGTGTGAAATCCATCATTTTCATATGAGGTCGTAGGAAAAATAAATATTGAGAGGAGTCCGGCATTCGAAAAAAATTTTTTGAAAATAGTCGCTGATCGTCACAAACACTTTGGAAAATAAAAATAAAAGGTCCGTTTCTGCGAGCTTAACATTGTTCTCTTTTTCTAAATGCATTCGTCTGCGAAAGATCCAGCATATTATAGTATTTAAATAAATACTCGCCTGCACACCCATCCACATAAATACATTTAGTCCATTTCCCACCACTAGATATAGACGACAAATAGTCCTCACTACTCCTATATACAGTCGTCTGAATCTACTCTAAAGAGAATTGGGCTAAATTTGAGTTGGTTAAAAATGTTTTCTGTTTGTTGAGGAAAGTGTGTTTAAGATATTTTGTTTATTCTTTTTGACACGTACCTACCTGTTTTAAGCACATCAGAATAATTTAGCAGATTTTCACGATTGGGATGGAAAAATCTATTACATTTTAAGACTGTCGCACGTTATTATTTTGTCTTTTTTCTAATTAAGTTACATCTTTACATAAACTATTAAGCACTTATAGTGGAACATCTGTTAACAAGCAAAACGTTTTAGTCCCTTTTTTAAAACGAAACAGAAAGCATTCCAAGTAGGAAGAGCGATTCAGAGAAATGCGCGGCCTTATTTCTATTTCTAAGGATATTAGCATTTCAATTAGGTAACTACTTTACTTTCGTAGCAGATAATTAAGTCTCGTCTCTCTGCACTTTAGCCTTCTTTTGCGTTCACAGAGTAGTTCGTCACTTTAGGAGTAAATGGAGACATAAAGTAACATCATAAATTTCAAAATTTATCACTATCCGTAATACGTATCGAAAGAAGATAATAAGTGACCTATACAAAGGTATAAAGCACAGCTTAAATGCATATGTAACGGATCTACTTTATTCAATCGACCAAATATTTTGAATAAGACCATAGATCACAAATTGGGACAAAAGATTAGATCGATCGATTAGATCGATAAGTGTATCGTAACATATCGAAGCAGACGTATCGTCAAATGCGTATTTCGATACGGATGAGACGGACTTTATTAGATAGTTACGTTGGGATTTACTAAAAAGGTTTAGTCAATTTTAGAACGGTCTTAAGTTTAAATGAAATTTTTGGTTTTAAGCATTTTAAACCAACCATCCTTCAGTTTTGAACATAGTTTGATTTATAAAAATAATTTTAATACATTTATTTATTGAATAATTATCTTAATACAATCTTTTATTGGATTTAAAAGGAAATTTTCAATATACAGGGTTCCTAAGATTTTCCTTAGGGATAGGATTTCAATAAATCAAACAGAAATGGCATAGAAAGTTCTGCGCGCACAAAAGAAAGAGGTATATTGAGCAATGGTGCCAGTTTGTTATTATCTCCAGACTGCTTTCATGAGAAAAAATTGTCGCCACTCTTTCATTGTGAGCATAAATCATAGTTGCAATAATAACCGTTGACAAGATGTCTGCAAATTCCGCTAGATGGCGGCCACACCATGAGATGATCGAGGAAAAACTGGGATTTACAGGCATTGCATTTTTATTTCCTTTCGAGTCGCTTCAGTTTCGTAAATTTTGTGTTTTTAAAATGCCGTATACTCGAGAAGAAAAGATTTTTATTATTAAAAACTACATAAAAAGTGACAGCGCGGACGAGGTCATTGGACTTTTTGTTTTTGCGTTTCCAGATCGACCGGTTTCTGTGGCTCAAACTGTCTACAACATTTATCATCGTTTTGAAAGGTACGGGTGCATAAATGGTTGTAGAAAGTGTTACCACGACGGCGAAATACAAGAGCATCCCGTTCTTTCACACAGGGTGGAACGAGACGAAATGGTATGCGCTTACGTTGAGGCACATGAACCATGTTCGACGAAACCGATTGCGGAGGCACTGGATATTCCCAACAGTACTTGCCAATGGATCCTAAAAAAATACGGCTACAAGTCGTTTAAGATTGGGAAGTCGCAGGAATTGCAACCAGGTGATTATTTTCGCCGGTTAGAATATTGTGAGGTTATGAGGGAAAAATGTGACAGGAACGAAAATTTCCTATCAAAAGTTTTGTTTAGTGACGAGAAGACATTTGAACTTCATAGCTCTCACAATCCACAAAATAGCCGCTATTGGCTCCGCGAAAATAAACATCTGCACGCAAGTGTTAGAACGCAACATCCTCAAAAATTAAATGTTTGGAGCGAAAATTTCCTATCAAAAGTTTTGTTTAGTGACGAGAAGACATTTGAACTTCATAGCTCTCACAATCCACAAAATAGCCGCTATTGGCTCCGCGAAAATAAACATCTGCACGCAAGTGTTAGAACGCAACATCCTCAAAAATTAAATGTTTGGAGCGGTACTGTCGGGGATCACATTATTGGACCCTTTTTCATTGAAGGGAATTTGAATAGCCAAAAATATGTTGATCTTCTCCAACACTAGGTTTTACTACGGTTGAGGGAACTCAACATAAATTTGGACGAATTGTGGTTTCAGCAAGATGGCTGTTCATCCCACAGTTCACGCCAGGCTACAAATTACCTTCGTCAGGTATTTGGTGATAGAATTATTTCCACGTATGGAAATATCCGATGGCCTCCTCGATCACCAGATCTTGCGCCAAATGACTTTTTCCTATGGGGTTGTTGGCACGACAAAATTTTCCAACACCCTCACTTAAGGCCTACGACTATACAGGAGTTGAGGGCGAAAATTTTGGAGGCGGGCAACTCTATCACCCCTGAAAT
The DNA here is from genome assembly GCA_963921995.1 of Oxystoma pomonae. NCBI lineage: Eukaryota > Metazoa > Arthropoda > Insecta > Coleoptera > Brentidae > Oxystoma > Oxystoma pomonae. The sequence continues at coordinate 96,515,043 of OY998165.1, forward strand.
GTTGGCTGCTACGCGCCAAGAGTTTTACAATAGATTGGGATATTGTGAGGCTCAAGAAGGGGACAGATTTGAACATCTAATCTAATTAAAAATTAGATGTTTTCAGGTCCGAACCACAGAAATATCTTCGCTTTTAATTAAATTTATTTCCATTCTGTTCTACTAGTGACATCTATCCGAAAACGGCCAAACCATGCAGCTAGCACTAGCAGCCAAAGAAATCGGCGCTGTTTTTCCTGCAGAGCTTTTTGCTGGCGATATTATTGATTTTAAATAAAGCTGGCCCTACACTACATTTGATATTTTCGAGGTGTTTTATGACATGATCTCGAAACATGTAGCGAAGCAATTCTTCAAAATTAGCGGGAGGGTAAAAGCGAAAAATAAGGGGCTGCCAATATTTGTAACACCCAAAAAGGGGTGAAAAGATTTATTTTGCTCTGTTTCTTTACAAAAAACGTTTTTTTTTACGAAAAACTTGAGCACTGCCACTTTTTTTATTTTTTTCTTCAACTTTCTCGAAGTTTTTGTCATACCGTAGAAAAAAATTATTTCCCCCATGGTCATACTCTACTAACAGAGACGGGATCAGTTTTCCTAAAACGGGGGATCTTGGTTTCGAGTGAGAAGATAAAGGGCGCCGCAGTCAAAAATTTTTTAATTAAATTAGCCGAACGCAAAAATGTTAGAAAGACAAAGCACGAAATAAAAATGGCGCCGCTTACAATTTTTTTTCAAAAATTACGTAATTTCGGGAACGCAAAGAAATAGGTCTAAAGAGTATAATTTTTAAGAAAAAAATATCAATTTTCTCGCCCTCCTCCACTGGGACTACAGGGGCCGTGCACAAATTACGTAATGGTCATAGGGGGGAGGGGGGTTACAAAACGTTCCGTAGGGGCGAGGGGGGTTTTCGACAGCGTTTGCATTTGTGTGAAACTAAGAAAATTTGGAACGAAAATAAGTGAAAAGTTTTTTTTTTTTTTGGGGGGGGGGGGTAGTGGTCTTGAAATCGTTACGTAATATTAGGAGAGTGGCGTGCCAAACCGTTACAAAACATTAAATAGGGAGGGGGTCAAAAAAACCGTTACGTAATTTGTGCACGGCCCCACATCTGACTATTCCTCCTTTTTGATTTCGAATCAAAGTGCAAAACCCGGGTTGGACGTTCGAAGGCGTCAACCCGTCCTATTTGCTTGATAAAGTTTCTACAGAAATATCTCAGTCGATTTCTCCGGCCGTGTATGAATGCTCTAGGTTAGGCATTTGCATGTATCTCAGTCCCCAGCCTGTAAACAGTGCATAAGGACAATGGTTACAAAATGAAAAGCCGACAAATATTTTTTTTTTACGATATCTTTCATCAGTTTGGTATTAAAGTCGAGCAAAAACAATTTTTATTCCAGTCCCAAAGGTATGAAAATGGAAAACATTAGAAAACAACAACCTGGAATGGATTTACTACGTGTAAGATGTAGTGACAACATCGCCCCATGCCCATCCTTTTCTGCCTAATGTGCTTTTCCGTTTGTCTGCGTCTTATACACGGCTGCTTGGCCCCCTAAGGATTTGCTTAGGAACCCTGTATAAGGGAAGAAAATTAAAAAATTTAAACCCACGCGGGGTTTAAATAGTAAACACTCTGCAGAATAAATTAAAATTGGGGCTATATGTCACTCTAATTAAAAGGTTATTAATTAATTTTTCCAACTAATACTTGATGTCACACAACGATTTAGATGGGTAATAATAAAATAAGGAGTAGATTGATATTGTATTCATTTAAAAGGGGTTTTTATTTATGAAATGTATTAAAAAACTTAAATGCAAGTTTTTTTTATATTTCTGTCACTGTCAGCTTAACAATATTAGCGCTGCGTTCAATCACAAACAGCGAGTTCGGATCGTTTACCTCTGCTTGCACCGACCTCTACTGATGAAAGCTACAGTTTTAAAATGAGTGCGCTTTGAGGAAGGAAAGATTTTTTAACTGAGCTTTTAAATAACCTCAATGTTCTAGTTTCGGTTTGTAAATAAATTAATATGGTTGTTTTGGGTTTTTTGTTTGGTATATTTTTCGTGCATAATCAGTGACCTTCACTTATGTTTGTTTTGCCTCGTAGTGCCCTCATAAATATATTTTTTGTGCTGAAAACGGTTTCAAACTGAGACAATTTCTGGACAAAATAGGAGGTGTTTTATTGGGTAATGAACAACTTTTACAAGGTAAATTAATCCTTGTAAAAACAGTTACTTATAGAAATATAAAATAGCTTATTACCAAATGTCACAAAACAATCCTTTCTTGGGGCTATAAATTGAAACCACCCCCCCGAGATGGTCTTAAAAATCACCAACTTTATAACCTCAAACACAAATAATGAAGCTATTATGTGCCCAATTTTTGGCGTATTCACCATTTGCCATTTTGAAACTTGTCAAAAAAAATTAGTTTTAGGGCATTTTCTCCTAAAATATGGTGTATTTTGAGAAAAAAAGCATTTTTTCAGTGGTATTCTGCAATAACAATACAAAATAATCAATAACTTTGTGTCTTTTCTGTATGGGTAAGTGTTTTTTAAAAATTGGTTTTAAAACTTAGTACCCCCTACAGGTGTAAATTTCTAGACCTGTGGGGATCCTATTTTAGATCTTAGTAAATCTCACTGTTAAAGTAAATATTTCAACGCATCGGTATCGGTATACGTAACGCGTTCGAAACAAAATACACTACATTTTTGACTTTTTTATGCGATGTTTTGAACGATGCCCACTTTCTTGAAGGTTGCGATGACAGAACTGCTAATTGAAATCGCTGCGTATGTTCGTGGGTCCGTAACGATATGTACATCCTTCCGTACGCAACGAGATTCTGTCATCACACCCGTCAAACAAGCAGGCATCGTTCCAATCATGGCATGAATAAGTCAAAAATGTAGTGTATTTTGACTTTGTTTCGAACGCATTACGTATACCGATACCGATGCGTTGAAATATTTACTTTAAGTGTCTATTATTTAAAACACATGGAATACTTTTGCTGGTATATTTTTAGTATACTATACCAAATGGTATGGGGGACTCTTAAAAACGTGAAATTTTGACTTTTCTTAATTTTATCAAAAATGAGTTACTAAGGTTCCAAAACACCTTAATCGACGAAAAAAAAAGAGTTGTCTGTCGGTCTGTTGTCTGTTGTCTGTCTATATACACGATAATTCAAGAACGCTGATCGGCTGACCATGAACTGATGAATTTTTCGGTAGTATGGTGGGGGGTTGAAGGGGGGACAAGAGGGATAAAATTAAATATTTTAGAAAATTGTAACTTTGGAACAAAAGCAAGTAGCGATATACGGTTTTCAGATTTAAGTTTCCGAGAATATGGACTAAGAAAAATATTTAAAAAAATCATAACTTTAGAAGCAATTGATATGAGGTTTTCAGATTTTTGGTTTTCGTAAATATTACCCAAAAATTTTGTATAAAGTTCAAATCTTTCAAAGCTACAGTTTTCGAGATATTTTCATTTCCTTTCAACATAAAATAATTGATTGTATGGTGGACTATCCGTGCTTTCTAGCAGTAATTTTTTTTATTCTAACTATTATTCTAACTAACAAAACAAGTCCCAGCAAGTTTACTTTAAACCTATGTATATCTTTCTCTTATCCTGTTGAAAGAACACACAAGCTATAGATTTAAAAAACACTTAGGACAGGTTTAGCGTTAGTAAATCCCAGGTTTTCAAGTACCCTGTACCCCTCTTCCCCCTTTCAAAATAATAAATGTTCAAAAAATTGTGGGTTAAGTCAGCTGCCAAGGGGGGATCGAACCACCCCGTCCCAGGACTTCTACTTGCCAGTCAATTTCTTTAAATATCGCCCTGAATACAGGATCTTTTTACTTTCAAATTAAAAAAAACACAAACAGTGAATAGCAATCTATCAAAAAAGATAATGGTAACCGTAGACCCGGGTACAGTACAGTACGGGGCCAGTATGTCTGCTGATTCTGCAGTTTGACAGTTGGTTGTCTTTTATATGAATCCCGTTTCAGATTTATTCATCGCATCACATCATCATTTCATCTCCTAATTTCTAGCACCGTACTGATGAGCACCACAGCTGCACAGGTGCGAAACCCAGGTCCACGGTTTAGATCATCTTTTTTATTATTTATTCACCCTCGCTAACTCCGTTGAAAAAATATATTGATAATAACAATATTTGCCATTTTAACATTAGCACATGAAACAGAAGCGATTGCAGTTTTTTGAGTTAGAGTGTGTATTAATAACATATTCTTACCCCCATTTGTACCAACATTTTTGTGTTCACCCATTAAGAAACGAGAGCGAAAGAGATGGGTACAGTTTTCGTCTTTTTCGCACTTGTTGTTAAAGATAGTTTCAGTTAAAAGACACATAAAAATGCAAAAAATCGCTTATAATTAAAATAGAATTGTAAAAATCAATTATATTATGTGCTGCAGGCATAACTTTTTGCAGTTTAAGCAAAAGATTCTTTAAGAATTAGGATCTGTTATGTTTCTTATGCAGTAATAAAAAAAATTGGGTATAGTTAACGTTGGATCTAGTCTCAAAGATACTCTTGATCCCAAATTTTCCGGACCCATTTCGATATGGCGGCTGACGTTTAAACACAGAAACTAAACTAAAATTGGTAGGATTGCTGCATAAACCACTACTTTTGACATTTAAAAAATCTTCTCAGGAGCTCCTCATAAAGGGGAGGGATCGAAAAGTTAAACTTTTTAGCGATCTAGGTACACTTTGTAATTTTATTAAATTATGCCGCACTTTGCAAGAGTTTAATAGTACATAACATGCATGATATGGCGGTCATTAATTTATCTGAGCTCTACCATACCATGTGAGTTAGTGTACTATACTTTACGATAAATATCAGAAATTATTAAAAATATCAAACGCGAACACTCAACAAGTCAACAACCTTCATAACCTGAAGTTTAAATGACATTCTATCTAAAACGTCAAATTAATAAGGTTACTAAGGGGCTTTTCATAATATCTTTTTAAAAACAAGATTTTTTTTTTCTTAAAAATGCGTAATATGTCAATTTAACGGGACTTATTTTTGGTTAGGTACTAAAATTATATTGGACTTATTTACGTTTAATAAATATTTATTGTCTTAAAAATATAGAAAATATTTAACATTTTTTTCATCAATTAGTGCTCTTATAATATAAGTTATTATTTACCTAGGACCCTAAATGAGCAATTAAAATCGTGTTGCGATGGTCGGAAAATTAGTATTATTCGTTGGCCGTAGGTAAAAAATATTATACCTTTATTCTAAAATTATTATTTAAAATAACGTGGAATGTTACATGTTTAATTTCACATTTTATGAAAATACAGAGATATTTGGAAGAGCCCATCGAAAAATAAGGGGGCTATCGCCTCTATAGCCCCCTGTGTCTGTCCTGTCTTAAAACTGATAGGATGTACTATTATTACACCAAAACGATTATGTTTATTAAACTTATTTTAATATTTGAGAACAACCACCTCTTTGCCTTCTTAGTTTTAAGCCATTGTGCTATTTAGCTGCCCCCCCCCCTAAGGGTTTTTCGAGAGAAAGACATTTCCAAAAAATATATAAAAATCTGACTGTTCTAGTTTGTAGTACAATCAAATTTACCAAAGCCTAATTTTTACGCCTTTTTGGCAAATAACAAATTTTCTTGTATTTCAATAATGACTGGCAAACAAACTACAGCATATGATTAATATGTCGGTCTTTAAGCATCATTAAAATGTGTCTCATATTTCTCGCATTTTGAATGCCTCTCAGAAAGTCATTGGCCCTACTAATGACAGTTTTTTTGTTCGAGTGCATCTCTCCTCATATTTTAATTGCATAGCCCACTAATGATACAAAGCCGTTTTAATGAACCCGGCGAAATTACTACAAATCGGTTTTTAGAATTTGATCGCTTATTTTTGTTGTCGAAAATAAAACTCCACATGCAAAAATTCTTTGTAGGAGTGCCACGAAACCGACGTCATACCTAGCGACAGATGTTAAAAAAATGTGCTAAGTACGTTTATAAAACATCACCCAATACTCGTCACCCTATATTTAGGACACGAAATGTATGTCAAGTCGAGTCTTAAATTCAATAGTCAAACGCTAAATTTATGCATAAAATGAAACCTATATACATCACATCCTTGGGGTTCATCTTAGTGCAAAGTAATTTAAAGACAAATTTAAACCTTGATCTACATGCAGAAATGCTTTACTAATCAGATACCTATACTTTGTCATTATCGCATAATATAGGACTGTTTAGAACTTTTGTTTTAGTTCCGATAATAACTTCTATTTTTTAACAATTCAAACCTAACATTAATTTGAAACTAATTGTTTGCGAAGCAATTTAGTATGAACAATTACATTTATTATTGTAAACATGTAAATTACGATTTGTAATTCCACTGCTGATCGTCATTTTTACTCTTTAAAACAGATCAAGGTTTGCTTAATTGTTTTAGTTCACCAGGTTTTACTATTTATTTTTTAAAAAGCTTGTTTTAAGCACGAGAGCATTAATTTTTGGGAAAGTTTTTTCGATAAAGCTGGATTTTTATACGATGTTAGTTCCTTCCATACTTAGTAGTGTGTAAAAATTTCCACAAAACTTCCACAAAATAAATTAAACTGCAACAGTGAGATTTACTAAGATCTGAAATAGTACCCCCCATAGTTCTAAATATTTACACGTGTGGGGGGGGGACTAAATTAAACCCAATTTTCAAAAAAACACTTACCCATATAGAAAAGACACAAAGTTATAGATTATTTTGTATTGTTATTGCAAAATACCACTGAGAAACTGCTTTTTTTCTCAAAATATACCATATTTTAGGAGGAAATGCCCCAAAACTATTTTTTTTTTGACAGGTTTCAAAATTCCAAATGGCGAATACGCCCAAAATTTAGCACATAATAGCTTCCTTCTCTGTGTTTGAGGTTATAAAGTTGATGATTTTTTAGACCACCTCTGGGAAGTGGTTTAAATTTATAGCCCCCAGAAAGAATTGTTTTGTGGCAATCGGTAATAAGTTCGTTTATAATTTCCCTAAGTAACCGTTTTTGCAAGGATTTTACCTTATTTAATATCCCAAGTTGTTCATTAACCAATAAAACACCTCCAATTTTGTCCAGAAAAACGCCATATTTTGAACCCGTTTTCAGAACAAAAAATATATTTATGAGGGCACTACGAGGCAAACCAAACATAAGTGAAGGCCAGTGATTATGCACGAAAAATATACGAACCAAAAAAACCCAAAACAACTGTAAAAATGTATTTACAAACTGAAATTAAAACATTGAGGTTATCTAAAAGCTCAGTCAAGAAAACTTTCCTTACTCAAAGCCCACTCATTTTAAGGCTGTAGCTAGTAAAGGTTAGTGCAAGCCAAGGTACAAGCAGAGGTAAGAGATCCGAACTCTCTGTTTATGATTTCAATGCAGCTAATATTGTGAAACTGACATTTCGACAGTGAGAGAAATGTAAACAAACTTGCATTTAAGTTTTTTTAATACATTTCATAAATAAAAACACCTTTTAAATGAATACAAAATTAATCTACTCCTTATTTTATTATTACCCATCTAAATCGTTGTGTGACATCAACTATTGATTGGAAAAATTAATTAACAAGGGTAAGTTTTAATTAGAGTGACAAACAACCCCAATTTTAATTTGTTCTATAAAGTATTTACTATTTAAACCCCGCGTGAGTTTAAATGTTTTGATTTCTTCGAAGAAAAAAAATTGCTTAAAATTTTACTTAAACTTAAGACCGTTCTAAAATAGACTAAACCCTTTTAGTAAATCCCACCGCAAAAGTTAGGGCTGCAATATAACCTACAATCCGATCTTTTGAGAACCAAAAGTATTTATTTAAGACTCGCCTCCGCGCACCCATTTAGTGCAGGCCACAGCCACTGTTTTTTTCTTTAAATTGTACCCCCCTTCCTTAAGATACCTTGTTTAAAAGGGTTTGCTTCTGCTTTTCAACAACGTATTTTTTTTTTAAATGAGCTGATGATGTTTTTGTGAGATACTGCAAAAGAGCCGAAAAATAAAATGTCGAGGGTAAGTCTCTAAATGCAGAACTAGCATTCTTACTCATTTATCTTTTTGCAACTTTGTGTAAATATGTCTTCTGGTTTTCCTATCGTTTGAGCCTAAAATTTATTTATTTTTGCATTTAAACTGATATATCTTAAAAACTACTGGCTCAAATTTAAAACAAATACACTCTATTGTGTGTGCCCTGCGATAAATTGATGCGCGGGGGCAAGTCTATCAATATAATATTGAATCCTCTAATATATTTTTGAGTATATGTATATATAGTCGTGGAAATAGGGCTAGTCCCTTTATTTAACCACACTGTAACTCTGGTTACAAAACGCAGTTATATTCTTTATTCAGTTTTGAGTGTCAGTAGCTTTCAAATGTTTGTCTTGTAGATGGTGACGTCACGGTTCAAAATATTTTAAAGGATTTTAAAAGCGCCTCGTCCGCCGTTTCGAACACGGTCCAATATGACGGTACTTATCAATTTTTCGTAATAATGAAAATATAAGGCCAAGGTTATCTGGAGGTGACAAAAAAAGGCTCACTTGTAGATGTCCTGGATCCACAAGTGAGCCATTTTTTTGTCCATTTCGAAAAATCTCAAAAAAATCTTCCAAATCCAAAAAACGAGAAGCCAGACACATACAGCTGATTAATGTCATTCAATAATTGTTAAGACGTCTTCTTTTCGAAAGCACATTTTGAAAACATACGTCACCGTTTCAACCGCAACGTCACCGTTTCGAATCATCGCCACTGATCGTCAAACTGACAATTATTGAATGACATTAATCAGCTGTGTTTGTGTGGTTTATCGTTTTTTGGATTTGGAAGTTTTTTTTGTGATTTTTCGAAATGGATGTCCTAGATCCACAAGTGAGCCTTTTTTTTGTCGCTGCTAGATAACCTTGGCCTATTTTAATTATAGCTAAAAATTGACAGGTACCGCCATATTGAACCGTGGTCGAAACGGCGGCCGAGGCGCTTTCGAAATCCTTTGAAATGTTTTGAACCGTGACGTCACCGTTTCGTCGCCACGTCTTGATTTTGGCGATCAGTGGCGATGGTTCGAAACGGTGACGTTGTGGTTGAAACGGCATGTTTTCAAAATGTGCTTTCGAAATCATCGGTCGCGAAAAGACGTTTTATATTATCGCCTCCTGTCATTCGTTCGATGCTCGATCAGAAAAAATAAAATAAAAAGATAAAAGTTTCTCATCTTTTTGTTATGTTATGTTATCTTACCTTATTTTTCTGTCTGTATGAACGCCATCAAGCAGTCCCATAAGGTGAACTCTTAATTTTTATTTTATTTTTTATTTTCGCTTATCTTATGTTATTTTATCTTATTTCTATGTCTGTATGAACATAGCTTACCTTTACATTGTTTACTAATTATTTTTATTTGAAAAATTTAAAAAGTATATTTTTAGTCATGTGTAGTTAGTAATATATAATAAATTGTTTAAAAACTGAGTGCCGGGCGCGGAACATCAAGTCGCATCGCACAACTTTAGTTGTTAGTGCAGTTAAGTTTGATATTGTGGAGGTCTTCTCCAAATTAAGCGAGTCCCAGAAAATTTGGAAGAATACATTGAGCACTAACAAAAAATTATTTTCGTTATGATGTATAAATCTTGTATTTTATTACGGTGCAGTCAGAGTCGCCGCACTGTCAAAAGCAAGCTGTAATGAGACCTATACACGTCTTTCTTCTCTGCTGGAAGGATAAACAAAAATAAAGATTCGCCTGAAATTTTGAAACGACGTGGTTCTTGCCCATGCACATCAACATTGATATAACCCGTAGTTTATTTTTCTTGCGTATAACGGCTTACTTTTTATGGTACGTCAAATCTAACAGCTGCAGCCGTACTTTTGGATTTAGTTATTTTTTACTTCCATCCATATTCGTACCTTTAAAAATACTTATTTGATTCCAAATAAGTTTGGGTAAAAAATACTTCTGATTTCAAATAAATTTGGGATAAAATTTATGTATTGTATTTCTTATAATTTTTAATATGCATTGACTTTAAATAAATAAAAAAAAACAATTTTTTATAGTTTTTATTAAAAGATCTGTATTCTCCCAAAGACACCTTTTAAAAAGCCTAAGGAAGAACACGCATTAATTAACTGCAGAGACTTCAGGAATTTCAACAAAAACTGCAGAACAGAACAATCAAAAAGCAGACCCTTTCTGATTGTGAATTCAAAGCAACCCTTTCAGAAAAGATCAGAGCAATAAAAAGCTAATGCAACTTAACTTGACAAAAAAAAATACACAAAAAACATGATTATTTTATGAATCCAGGTATTTATGGATCTAATAGAGCAATTTACCTCAGGCATTTCTTACAAAAGTCTTTCGTGGATTGTTTTCATGGAGACATGCTTTTTATTGCTGTACATCTTGTAAACTATTTCTCTTAAATTACTTAAAATGAGAGGTGTCACTTTGGTTTTGATTGCTGTAATCTTCTCTGAAAGGGTTGCTTTGAATTCAGAATCGAAAAGAGTCTGCTTTTTTATTGTTCTTAATACGGGTTTTGTTGAAATTTCTAAAGTCTCTGCAGTTAGTTCATGCGTCTTTTTCCCTAGGCTTTTTAGACGAAGAAAACACTAGCGTTTAAGATAAACATTTTTTATCAGAAATCCTCCTCACCATTTTGCTTGCATTTGCATTTGCTTTTTGTCAATTTAATATACCGGCATGTAACTGAAATCTGGGGAAAACAATCATATTTGCTGCCATTTTTTTGTTTTCTTCATAATCATAAAATAAAAAAGGATGCAAAAAGTACTTGGAGTATTTCCACAACTATATCTTATTTGGTTCTCAAAATAACGCTAGTAAAACGTTTTGAAATTGTCACCCTGTATAATATTATTCAGAATACTATTTTTAACACTTGAATATGTAAACGTCAATAATGTTTGACTTTCAAAGAGGGTTGAGTGTTAAAATTAGGTACACAAAACACATTTTGTCTACTAGTAGTAGCAGCAGTATTTATTATTTGTTGTATACAATTGTACTTACAATTTTTACCCATATGAGTGTAGAACTTGTTATCAGTAACTAATTATAAATTTAAAGTACATAACCTTTTCCTTAATTACACACTTAAGAATATAAGCTTATTTCATTAAATAACTTTGTCAATTTGATACCTAGGATAGTTTTTACTTACTAAGTTTTTTACAAGTTTATTTTTATCACATACGTAGTTATTGTTAAACCAAGTATAAAAGAACATTTAAAATTTGACAAAACATATACAAACACAAATTAAGAATAAAACAAAGCCTGTACAAGCATTTAAAAAAAATGTAAAAACAGAAGTGTAGGAGCTTGTCTTTGGTGTCATATAGATAAATGTAATTATAATAATGTATGTATAATAAATGGTAATAGATATTTAAGCAAGAGCAGAAGCAAATAAACCGAAGTATTTAGTTTAAGAGCTGATCTTTGGTGTCATCCTCAAAAAATTCGTCCATCTTGCAGTATGCTTTGCTTTCCAGAAACTTTTTAAATTTTTGTTGTATTACTTTTTTATTTGATTTCGAAATTGTTTAGGCAGTGAATTCCATATTTTAGTTATAGTATACGTTACATTTTTTTAAAGATATGTAAAATTTGGTATGTCTGTTTTTAGATTGGTTTTGTTTCTTGTATTATATTGATGCTCTATTTGCATGTTATTAAATGAGTCTGGGTTATTTATAATAAACTTTACACTTTCAAGAATAATTAAGTTAAAGTTTGTATGGATTTTGCATTGAATAAAATGTTGTTTACAACTTTTGCGTCTTTTTATTTTTAGTATGGTGCGTAAACATTTTTTTTGAAGCTTTATTATTCTGTTTAAGTTTGGTGAATCGCCCCAAAATATGATTCCATAGCGAATGCGAGACTGTACATAGGCGTGGTATGAGTTCAGCGCAGCACCAAAACCAATATTTTCTGTTATAACCCTTAGTCCATAACAGTATTGACTCAAACTGTTAGCTACTCTCTCAGTATGCGCCTCCCAATTAAGACTCTTATCAATGGTAACCCCCAAAAATGAAATGCCGTTTTGTAAGACCAGCTCCTCTCCTATTTTTCCCTCCTTTTTTGGTTTGAATTGAGTTATTTGACTTTTTTTTAGGTTGAGCATTAAGTTATTTGATGTACTATGTTGGGAATTTGGAACCTTTGGTTGCACTAAAACAAAATTATGATTGTTTTCCACAAACCAAAACTACACTTTTTTGCACTCGACGCGCGTTTCGCTAACAACGTTAGCATCATCAGGAGATGATAAACAATGAACTAAATTAATCTACGCTCTATCTTATATACAATCCTTTAGATAAGACTAATAATTTGTGATTGATCACGATTTTTAATCCTATCTCCCCTCAACCAAAGAATAAAGTGTACTAAACGGGATGGGTCCTCTATCTTTATTTAAACTATTTCTGGATTTAATGATTTCGATACTTTCATATGCATTCAAAAGTCTTTTGTTTGGTACACTTTTTAGAAGTTTTAGGTTATCTAATGTGAATCTATGATTGTTTTCAAAAGCATGCTCGGCCACACTTGACTTTTCTGTTCTTCCGTATTTTAAGTGTGCTAAGTGTTCTTTAAAACGTGTCTCGTTTGGCCAACAAAAAAATATGTTGTCAGCAAACAAACCAATATCATTATTTATGATATTAGTAATATCGTTGGTGTAGATAATATAAAGAAGCGGAGCAAGCACCGATCCCTGCGGTAAACCTCTCCTAACAATTTCAATCTAATCTCAGTTTACCTTCTCCACCAGTCATATATTATATGTTCAAAACAGTTTTTTTGAGGGGGGTTACTTATTCTTGGTAGGATGTCAATCTTGCCAGGGCAGTTATCAGTGAGGTTATATTTTACATTTGTTTCTACCAGTCCTGGTGTGTAGTTTTAAAATCTATTGAGTTTATTAACAAAATTACGTTCTTATGTTGTAATTATCGATTTAGTGCACATATTTTTTTTTTCGAGGCCATTGCTCTGATTGCTGTCCATAACTTAAAAATTAGCCCCATGTCCGTGAGGGAAAGCATATATTAAGTACTTTGAATTTTAAATGAATATGTATCCTTTTCCGAACCACAGACCATCATTTCAATATCCACCTCATTAAATTTTGCCAAAATTCGCAAATTTAATTAAGCGCAAACAATAAACGCAGTGCTCTATACAAATAAATAAATTTCTGCTTCAAACTGTCGGGCCATGATAATTAAACCAGATAAACGACTCACTTACTACGTTTATACGCGCCAAAAACCGGTTTTATATAAGGAGTGTTTTAAATAAAATCGCTTTCTCCGAGGATTTATTATACGTTCTGCATCAAGTGTCATTGTTTAAAAAGAAAACAAGTAAAACAACTAAGTTAACAACAGATTTTTCCGTAAAATTAGAATTGAGTATTTTTTTAAGTTTAAAGTAATGCGCTTAAGCATTTTTAAAGTGTTCTAAAGCAATAAACCGTTTTCGTAAATCGTCTTAAAACAACGCTTTTAGTGGTGTTTATACGACAACACTTTCAAATCGTCCTTAAAAAAAGCGCTTTAAGAGGCCCGTATAAACAGAGTAATTGTGGGGTCAAATACACGTACGTCAAAAAGTTCGGAACACAGTCATAAATAATGGAAGAGAAAAAATTATTTAATATTCGTAGTTTAATATTCGTAATACTCTAGTAACCCAAAATTTTTTTTCATTAACAAACTTAGGAAAGTCCACCGTTTAACATACTAATCCATTCCTTCCCCCCTCGGGAGCTGTCATTTCTAACCTCTAAAAAATTCCAAAAAAGCGTTTTTCTTGGATAACTCCTAAAGGGAGACAGACAGTGATGTCAGAAAATTAGATTTTTCCAGTGGCGTAGTCCCATTTTCTTAACTAGAAAATTTCAAAATGTACCAAAGCTCTTTGAAACGTTACTGTTACAGATATAAACATAAAAAAGATCCGTTTTTCACTGGGTCTTATACTAGATAAAATTGCATTTCCAACGACTCCTTCCGCTTGTATTTGCTGCTTCTAGTAATAAAACAGGAATTTTTTAAGGTCATCTGTAATGTGAAAGGGGATTTTTGTTAAAATTAATAAATATTTAATCACATTATTTAAAAAATTTATTTGTACCGCATCGATAACATCCCAGCCACGAAGCCTTAAGCCTCTAGGGCTCAAAATAATGGAAATACTCATTTAAACCAATATATTTCCAAATTACTCTGCCCGTTACCTTAACTCAAGTAGCACAAGTTGCTGTTAAACGGTTGGCAAAGCCTTTTGTCAGCCAAATTCTGTAGCCATATGGTTTAGGCTTTTGTCCAACACAACCTCTTTAGATGGTTTTGAAAACCTTTTCCCAGCTATTTCCGCCCTATATTTTTTGTCTTTTAAAAGGTTTTAAAAACTATATGGCTTTTTCTCCTTTCTTAGCTAGTGTGAAATAATTAACCAAATAGTTATTTAAATAAAAAAAATGGATGATATAACGATGCTTTAAAAAGAAAGGTTCGTGGCATCAGACACACATTTTGCTTTTCAATTCATTACCATAGAGAAAGTAATAGCTACGCGAGAGTGACCAATACTGTGTTATACTGGGTACATTGTTTGATGGCGACACGAGCGCAGCCAGTGGCTACAGGAAGGAACTACTCGTACAGGCAGACCCATAATAAAATACATATAGTGTTTTGGTTAATTTTTTACAGACACTTACTTATTTAATAATAAAAAGATATGAATGAACCTAACAGGCGCCGTTTTTCCATAATTTTTAGTGTTAGAAAAGCAATGCATTCGCGAAAGGTTTTAGCTTTATATAAACCTTAACCAGTTTTGTACTGTTCCATGCAGCTAAAACACTTTCTTTAGCTTACCAAATGTATTTTGGACCCTTTAAAAATCTAAAATAGGAGAAGGGGGTTCTAACCATTTTGAGAAATATTATCAAATATTAAAGATAAAAAAATATATAAAAAATTCTTACAGATTTTATAAATGTTTTAACCTATATATCTTTTTATTAGTTGTATTTTAACCTATTATTTTCTTACTTAACTCTGTATAAATCGTCACAATATTTTCTTCAGGGATTTCGTTCGCAAAAATCTGAACCTCAATTTTAGGCACTCTTCAAATAGTACCATGCTCTCTAGCTTTAATGGTAGTGAACCAGCCTGATTTCAATGGCATTTTAGACTTTACAATAAGTTGTTAATCCACTATATAGCTAATCCCATAAACTCGCGCGATTTCCAACCAAAACTAATTAAAATAACTCACTTTTGAAAATCTAAAAAAAACCGCTTGGCAGGCTTGACAAGCAGTGGCAAAAAACAACAGGTACAAAATTAAAATTTTTGGAAATATATTTCGACATTGAAAAATGTTCTGTCTTTCTTTCATGATCATATAGAAAGAGATGGACGGGATAAGGTAGGTGTTTACTTAATACAAGTATTACTTTCACTCTCCGCCGCGCGTTGCAATGCGCTATGCGCTACAGGAACGTAGTTCCTGCTAGTCTCCGTAAGTTATTATGTCTGTTCATTACGACCAAGCCTCCAAGATCTAAGATCTGTTCAGAAACTTATGGGCCTGTTTTATCCTTGTTAGGAATCATCAGAGTAACATAAGACTGTACCTGGCGTATAAAGCATAACATAAGCAACCACACCCACCGAATTTAAACAACTTTCGTCGGACGCCCATGGTTTATCAGAATGTACAAAATCAAACTCGTTAAATAAAAGAAAGTTCAATTATAAGATGATTCACTATAGTAACAGTAATTCGTACAACTAATTTTTTATCCAAAACTTATTTCTTCAAACCCATTCAATAACAAATTCGAAATTTATAAGAACCGTTTTTAATCAAAGCGTTGTACATCAAACTCATTCAATATCAAACCCGGAATTAGTAAAACCCGTAATTTATCAGAAAATTTTTGCTAAATTAATTGCGCATTTGCCAATACCACATGAACCGGCGGCGTACACGCAGCTGGCGCAGCGGCGCTTTGATGCATTTGTTGCTGTTCCGCGCGCATACTTCCAGGTTGCGTTCAATAGTTCGTGTATAGATGTCACTTGCATTCACCCATCTTCCAATCATGTGTTATTGGCGAATGCGCAATCAATTTAGCACAAATTTTCTGATAAATTACGGGTTTGATATGCAAATTTCGTTACTCTTATAGTTACCGTTAGCGTAAATAAAGGTAACTTCACGAGGTTAAAAATAGAGCTTTTGAACGTAGTCAATCGTTTGGCGGTAAACATAACCTTAATTTTTTATTGACTTGTGTTGTTTTTTTCTCAAGTCTTTTTTATTTGCTTTTCTAACCATAAATCATGGAGGAAAATATTAATTTAGTGATAGGACTGGAAAACGGATACCCCAAAATAAATTTAGCCAGGTAAATGTTTTTGCAAGATATCTCAAATAGTACGTTCCTAGAATATTCTATTTAAGATGTTCTGAGAATCTTCTGATCGGAAAATTCTAAAAATATTTCACTGATAGGATGAGACTTTTAAACATTTAGATCTAAATGAAATAATCCTGAGATGTCATGTGCTATTAGGGATATTAATGTTCTTCTGGAGTAGCTCCTTAGATTAATAGGCACCAAAGATATCGACCCAAGTAGCACACTTCGTCCTCAGGACGTCCCAGTAAGGGCCGAACGTCCCGGGTCCAAAACGTACGTCCTGGGGACGTTTGAAGTGGGACCAAAGATCGGTTGGAAACACTTATACGTCCTCAGGACGTCCCCAGGATAGCATAACTATAAAATTGGTTTATACTTATTTCGAGATTGGTTTTGATTGGTTGCCATTTTATTTGGTTTTTATTGGTTTTTAAGTTATTTATATTGATAAAATCCACTAACGTTCAAACGACCTAGGTCCAAAACCTACGTCCTGGGGACGTTTGACGTGGGACCAAAAATCGGATTAAACTACTCAACAGTTTTAGGACGTCCCGAGGACAGCCATACTCTAAAATTGATTTTTACTTATTTCGTAACTGGTTTTGATTGGGTCCCATTTTAATTGGTTTTTATTGGTTTTGTAAGTTATTTATAGTGATAAAATTCATTAATGCTTAAACTCCCTAGATCCAAAATGTACGTTCTGGGGACTTTTGACGTGGGACCAAAATTCGGATTAAACCACACGAAACAGTTTTAGGACGTCCCCAGGACAGCCCTACTGTAAAATTGGTTTAATAAGTGTCGTCTGTCCCAAAAACGTCCTTGCGACGTCCGCCACCGGACATCCCCGGGACGTCCTAAAAACGTCCTTGCGACGTCCGCCACCGGACATCCCCGGGACGTCCTAAATACGTACCTAAGACGTCCTGTGAATATGTCCTGCAGACGTTTTCTGTGTACGTCCCAGGGACGTCTTTGCCGTACGTCCTGTGGACTAATTATTTTGTAACATTGGACCTCCAGGGACGTTCTTAAGACGGCGTAGGTCCCAAAGCGGACGTACCTAAGACGTCTTGTGAATATGTCCTTCAGACGTTTTCTGTGTACGTTTCTGGGACGTCTTTGTCGTACGTCCTGTGGACTAATTATTTTGTAACATTGGACCTCCCAGGGACGTCCTAAAGACGGCGTGGGTCCCAAAGCGGACGTACCTAAGACGTCCTGTAAATATATCCTGCGGACGTTTTCTGTGTACGTCCCAGGGTCTTTGTCGTACGTCCTGTGGACTAATTATTTTGTAACATTGGACCTCCCAGGGATGTCCTAAAGACGGCGTAGGTACCAAAGCGGATGTACCTAAGACGTCCTTTGAATATTTCCTGTAGACGTTTTCTGGTACGTCTCAGGGACGTCTTTGTCGTACGTCCTGTGGACTAATTATTTTGTAACATTGGACCTCTCAGGGACGTCCTCAAGACGTCGTAGGTCCCAAAGCGGACGTATTCTGTGTACGTCCCGGGGACGTCTTTGTCGTATGTCCTGTAAACGAATTATTTTGTAACATCGGACCTCCTAGGGACGTTCTAAAGACGGCGTAGGTCCCAAAGCGGCCGTACTTAAGACGTCCTGTGAATATGTCCTGCAGACGTTTTCTGTGTACGTCCCTGGGACGTCTTTGTCGTACGTCCTGTGGACTAAAGATGGCGTACGTCCCAGTCGGACGTCCTGTGGACTAATTATTTTGTAACATTGGACCGCCCAGGGACGTCCTAAAGACGGTGTAGGTCCAGAAGCGGACGTCCCGGGGATGTACGAATGTCCGGAGGCGGACGTCCCAAGGACGTTTTTGGTACAGATGTGTGCTACTTGG
This sequence comes from Oxystoma pomonae, assembly GCA_963921995.1. Taxonomy (NCBI): domain Eukaryota; kingdom Metazoa; phylum Arthropoda; class Insecta; order Coleoptera; family Brentidae; genus Oxystoma; species Oxystoma pomonae. The sequence continues at coordinate 96,533,564 of OY998165.1, forward strand.
GGAATAATGTTCTGATAACTTTATACACTTAGCATGTGCTAAGGATGTAGGTACTAAAAAGAATATGCCATTGATGTCGTTGGCGGAATTTTATTATAGGTGCACATGCAAATGTATATTACATACTTTGCATGTTCAAAAGTTATACTAACAATGTTCCTCCCTAATTGTTTATTTTTGGCACACTCTATGCACGTCTTTATAAGTACATCCTTAAAAGGTATGTAGCTAGTATATGCACAACTAGTGAATAAAAACGTGCCTTTTTTTACAAGCGTGCTTTTACACAACGATCGGAGCGAGTAATTTAAAAAAGCAAGTAAAAAGAACACAATTTAGCCGCAAGTTGTAAACACTATTTTTTTAATACCTACCACCGGCTCCTCCGTTTTTATTGATCCTTTTTTTAACATTATTAGTGTGCCATAAATTTTTATTAAAAAAAAACTTTTAAAGAACAAGCTTTTCTTAAATGCTTTCAAAAGTAGAAAATAATTTTTTATATTTCTTATATCATAATCTCACCCGTTCTCAGCTTCTTTAGTTGAAAGAATCTGATAAAAAATTCATATCCCCTTCCCGAAAAACCCCTGTTTGCCAATTTTGATTTAAATCGAACAAACTAAATCTTTTCCCCCTTCACATCCCTTGTTAGAGGGAAGTGTGTACCTAATAATACCATATTATTGTATTGTCGCCGGAACTATAAACGCATACCAAATTTGAACACACACCCTTAATTTTTAGATTTGTACCCTTAATCGTCCATTTTGAATCCTGATCAAAAATTCATAACCCCTCCTTAAAAACTCCTGTATGCCAATATTGATTGAAATCGAAAAAACTAAATCTTTTTCTCCCTCCACTTCCCTCGTTAGAGAGAGGTAAGTACCTGAGAATAACATATTATGGTATTTCATGGTAGTCAGTTAATATTGCTTAGCAAAATATGACCGAAAATCGTCCATCTTTTTAGATACTGATTTTTCAAAATATGATTAAAAATTCGTATTCCTTACCCCCAAGAGCCTCCGTATACCAATTTTGGTTGATATCGGACAAACCTCGTAGGGGAAAGGGGTGCCTAATAATGACATATTATTGTATTGTCACCGAAACTATAAATGCATGCCAAATTTTAAGGCAATCGGATGTTTATAAGTTTTAGTTAAAATTGGTTAGCAAAAGATGCCCAAGTGCCCCAACAGACCAAATTTCAACGAAATCGGCAGTACGTCAACTATACCCCCCTACACCCCCTTCGAGTAGGAGGGAGCTGTCAGTTTCGTCACACTATATTCTTGTCTTGTCACCGCAACTATATAAGCGTGCCAAATTTTAAGCCGATCGGATGTCGGGAAGTTGGTTAAAATTAAGTTGCAAGATTCCACCAGAACAAACATATTACATTGCAAGTTAAATAAAAGCTTGTAAAAAAATCAAAATAATTATTTTTTGCCTTTGACCAATAAAAAAATGTCTTGCATCGGTAACCAAAAAAGCCACGTTTTTGTTAATTGCGGATAGTGAGTAAAATCCTGTTTTAATGAAGGTATAAAAAATATTTTCTAAACAAAATGAACCAATTATAAAAACCATTTGGACGTCTGAGGTTGGAAAAAAAATCTTACGGGCACGGTCAACGTGTTATGTACAGGGTGGATTCTTTAAACGGAACGGTGCTTCTAGCGGGTTGGGATTTGGTTGAATAAAAAAGTCCAAAAACACGTCAACTAAGATTTTTAATTTTCTTTAATCGTGCCATCTTGGATTTGGTCTGTGTCATTTAGTTTACTAGGTATGGCAAAAAATATTTTTTTAAAATAGGACACCCTGTATATTTTGCAATTTTTGAAATGTGCAAACAATTCTCTCTTCAGCAATACTACACAATAGGATCTATCTTTTACGATAATAAAGATATGTTTGTCTAAATCTGTATGGAAAACTTCGATATTCATTCAAATATCCCCCGTAAAACAGGGCATATACAACAATTTCATGCAAGTTTAAATGACTCTATCTTGGAAACTATAAGAGATAGAGTATTAGTGTGTGGTATTATCAAACACATATTTTTTTTAGAATTCAAAAATGTCAAACTATACAAGATATACTATTTAAAAAATATATATTTTTTTGCCATACCTCGTAAACAAAACGACATAAAAAAATCAAAGCACGACTAAAGAGAATTAAAAATCTCAGTTGACGTGTTTTTGAATTTTTTTATAAAACCAAATTCTAACTGCTAGAAGCACCGTTCCGTTTAAAGAATCCATATATATTTGTCTGCAGCATATCTTATCTAATATATCTAATGTTCGTTTTTGTATTGTATTTTCTAGGAGGTTTCCTTGGAGATATTGCTATGTCTGAAGAAGACATAAACCGTCCTAAACCGAAACAGTCCATTCTTCAAGAGGAAATTGAAAAATATAAACAAGAACTTCTCGAGGGACTTCAGATAGAAGAAGAAGGTAACCAAAATTACATGTACAGAGTGTAGACTTTAAATGGAATATTGGCCATAGCGGGTTAAAAAATAGTTTTTTTCAAAAAATCTAAAACACACCAACTAAGATTTTTAGCAGCTAAAATTTTCGGCAAAAAACTTGTGAACGGACAATCCGAAAGGGGTCTATTCACATACAACTTTTTTTTTCAAGTGAGAAGACCCCGCTTGTGGCACCTTGTTTGAAATATTATGGAAAAAGAAAAATGGTCGTGTAATTTATTTTGACATTTGTCAATCCATGTGTCAAAATCCTCAAAAAAATGATTGTTTTGGACTTCAAATGTAATGTAGCGGATGTAAAACAAAAAGTGAGTTGACGTCCTATATAACTAACAAGGCGTAGTTTTTCAAAAATTATGGCTTATTTATTTCCAGTCAAACATTTTCCCAACGCGTTTCGGCCTTATTGGTCCATTTTCAAGGCTACAAAGGAAAAACCATATAAGAAAATTTAAGGTTAGTCAATTACCTTCTATGGTCAAAACTATAACAAACAAACAAAAAAACATCAAGATGTAAAAATAACATTAACAAGTTAAAAAAAAGGAGTACATTAGGACAGTGGTTAAAACTTACATGAAAGAAACAAGTTTTTGAAAACAAAATTTCAGAAAATGTAGCACAAATAATTTACGTACCTCAAAGAAACTTAAAAACTGTAAATTAACCTTATTTGCATTTATTTAAAATAACCTTGTGGTACTCTGTTAGTTTTCTGTAACTTATACATTTAATTGATTTTTAGTCAGTCAACAGTTAAAAGATCTATTATGTAGAATAATACAGGGTTCCTAAGCAAATCCTTAGTGGGCCAAGCAGCCGTGTATAAGACGCAGACAAACGGAAAAGCACATTAGGCAAAAAGGATGGGCATGTGGCGATGTTGTCACTACATCTTACACGTAGTAAATCCATTCCAGGTTGTTGTTTTCTAATGTTTTCCATTTTCATACCTTTAGGACTGGAATAAAAATTGTTTTTGCTCGTCTTTAATTCCAAACTGATGAAATGATGAAAGATATCGTAAAAAAAAATATTTTTCGGCTTTTCATTTTGTAACCATTGTCCTTACGCACTGTTTACAGGCTGGGGACTGAGATACATGCAAATGCCTAACCTAAAGCGTTCATAGACGGCCGGAGAAATCGACTGAGATATTTCCGTGGAAACTTTATCAAGCAAATACGACGGGTTGACGCCTTCGAACGTCCAACCCGGGTTTTGCACTTTGATTCGAAATCAAAAAGGAGGAACAGTCAGATGTGTGGCCGTGCACAAATTACGTTACGGTGATTTTACCAATTTTTGACCCCCTCTCCACTCCCCTAATATTACGTAGTTTCACACAAATGCAAACGCTGTCGAAAACCTCCCTCCCCCCTACGTAACGTTTTGTAACCCCCCTCCCCCCTATGACCATTACGTAATTTGTGCACGGCCCCTGTAGTCCCAGTGGAGGAGGACGAGAAAATTGATATTTTTTTCTTAAAAATTATACTCTTTAGACCTATTTCTTTGCGTTCCCGAAATTACGTAATTTTTGAAAAAAAAATTGTAAGCGGCGCCATTTTTATTTCGTGCTTTATTTTTCTAACATCTTTGCGGTCGGCTAATTATTTTAGGGAAACTGATCCCGTCTCTGTTTCTAAATTTTTTATAAAAGTAGAGTATGACCATGGGGGAAATATTTTTTTTCTACGGTATGACGAAAATTTCGAGAAAGTTGAAGAAAAAAATAAAAAAAGTGGCAGAGCTCAAGTTTTTTGTAAAAAAACGTTTTTTGTAAAGAAACAGAGCAAAATAAATCTTTTCACCCCTTTTTGGGTGTTAAAAATATTGGCAGCCCCTTATTTTTCGCTTTTACCCTCCCGCTAGTTTTGAAGAATTGGTTCGCTACATGTTTCGAGATCATGTCATAAAACACCTCGAAAATATCAAATGTAGTGTAGAGCCAGCTTTATTTAAAATCAATAATATCGCAAGCAAAAAGCTCTGCAGGAAAAACAGCGCCGTTTATTGATTTCTTTGGCTGCTAGTGCTAGCTGCATGGTTTGGCCGTTTCCGGATAGATGTCACTAGTAGAACAGAATGGAAAGAAATTTAATTAAAAGCGAAGATATTTCTTTCTAATGGTAACAACCTCACGAGTTTATCGCTCAGTATCGTAAATAATGGACCCTGCCGCCTCCTTTAAGCAAGAAAAAGCTGTGGTTTGGACCTGAAAACATCTAGTTTTTCCTCGATCATCTCATGGTGTGGCCGCTATCTAGCGGAATTTGCAGACATCTAGTCAACGGTTATTATTGCAACTATGATTTATGCTCACAATGAAAGAGTGGCGACAATTTTTCTCATGAAAGTAGTCCGGAGATAATAACAAACTGGCACCATTGCTCAATATACCTGTTTCTTTTGTGCGCGCAGAAATTTCTATGCCATTTCTGTTTGATTTATTGAAATCCTATCCCTAAGGAAAATCTTAGGAACCCTTTATAATTGAAATCATATATATCATTTTTGTTTTACATTAAAAATACTCCACTTAGGAGAGTTGGAAACCAAATGTAATGTAGCGGGTTGGAAATTTGTTTTTTAGAAAAATCCAAAAACAGGTCAATTAATATTTTTAGCAATCGAAATTTTCGGCATAAAATTTTTGTGAACGAACCCTCAGAAAGAGGTCTATTCACATACAACTTTTTTTTTCAAATAAGAAGGCCCTGCTTGTTCACCTTGTTGGAAAGCCTATGAAGAAAGAAAAACTCTCGTGTACTTTTTTTTAACATTTTTTAATATATGCATCAACATTTTTTCGGCATAAAACTTTTGTGAAGGGACCTCAGAAAGAGGTCTATTCGAATAGAACTTTTTTTTCAAATGAGAAGACCTTGCTTGTGGCACCTTGTTGGAAAGCTTATCAAAAAAGAAAAACGCTCGTTTATTTTTTTTTGATACTTGTTATTCCATGTCTCAAAAATTCTCAAAAAATGACTTTAAATGGAACTGGGTTGGAAATTTGTTTTTCCTTTGAAAAGAAAAGTTGTATGTAAATAGACCCCTTTCTGGGGGTAGATTCACAAAAAATTTAAGTCGAAAATTTTTGTTCCTAAAAATATTAGTTAACGGGTTTTTGAATTTTTTTAAAAACAAATATCTAATGTTAAAAAAAAGTACACGAGGATTTTTTTTTTGCCATAAGCTTTCCAACAAGGTGCCACAAGCGGGGTCTTCTCATTTGAAAAAAAAGTTGTACGTGAATAGCCCTCTTTCTGAGGGTCCATTCACAAAAACTTTTTGCCGAAAATTTTAACTGCTAAAAATCTTAGTTGACGTGTTTTTGGATTTTTTTTACAAACAATTTTTTAATCCGCTACGGCCAATATTCCATTTAAAGAGTTCACCCTGTATACAGGGTGTTTCAGGAAGAAATGTACATAGTGAAATCGTAAGTAGTATGGACTAAGGCCTTTTCATATTTATAGTTAGAAATATTAACTCCATATTTAACAGATAGTAAAAAGGACGCGTTGAATTGATTCTACTTTTTATAAAGTACCATTTATTAGCGTTTTTTATGCAGTCTTAAAAAGTTCAAAATGTAAGTTACAGGGTGTTGAATTTAAGAAAATGAAAAAACATAAAAAAAAAACAAGTCCGGATCTGATTTTTCAATTTTTTTTATAGTGCTAAAATGGCATTTGACATCTTTATTTTTGTGTCAAATTTCATCAAAATCGGTTCCGTAGTTTTTTTTTGTAGGTAACTTTTAAATTTTTCGAGATTTTGATAAATCACCCTGCATATCCGTTAAAAATGGAGTTATAATTTTTCTAACTATAAATATGAAAAAAGGCCTTGGTCCATACTACTTACGATTTCACTATGTACATTTCTTCCTGAAACACCCTGTATACTGTTTTTTGAAAACCTAAAAATAACGCGTTAAAGAGCAAAAATACTAAAAATTCGAAAAAAAATCTTATACTTAATCTAAAAAACTGATAATGAAATTTATATCAAATTTTACATATCCTAAAAATGTTTAATTCACAGTAAAAGGTATCGATTATTCTAAAAACCTAAATAAAAACAAGATATATATATTTTTTTGAAAAACCACGCAAATGGTCTGTGGGGGATACCAGAAGCCTCCGCTGTGCAAAATTTTGTGAATTTATGATGTGCGGTTTATCTCTTTAAGTTAACGAACTGTTTTTAGGATTCAAATTCACTTTAAAGTGAATTTTTGCTTAAATATTTTCTTAAAATGGACAGACACAGCAATTGTATTAATATTTTCTTTTAGTAATTTTTACTATAATATAAAATAGTTTATATTTAATATTATCCAGAAAAATGTACCTAAATTTTAACTTAAAAAATCGCAACACGATGTGTGCTTTTAAGCAGTCAAACATTTATGGAAAATTGAAGTGCCTAACCAAATTCACTTAAAATTTCACTGAAGTTTTTTTTAAGAGGAGTTAACGCATTTTAATAGGGCTTTAACTGTGTAGGTCTTACCGATGTACTAAGGCGAAAAACAAAACTGACCCACTTGGATTTAGAGAGAAACAACTATAATGATCCAGTTGGTGATGTCTTTTATAGCACTACCAATTCTCCATTAAAAAATGCTCAAATTTTAAGGCACTCAAAGAATATTAAGATAGAAAATAGGCTTGAAGATATGACAAACCAAAAGACAAATCAAGATTTTGATTTAGTAAGAAATAAGAGCATTAACAAGTTAAATAATTTGAAACACTCAAACAAAAATATTGGAGATACCAATAATAAGAGCACTTACGATGAATATAAGAAATTAAAAGAAAATCAGCAACCGAAAGAAGAATCAAAGACTAATGAAAGAAGTAGAAGAAAACGACATCGAAATAAAAGAAGAAGAAAAAGAAACAGGTTAGTCAATAAAATAAAGTCTAATTTCGACTTTTGTTGCTTAAGATGGAAATTATGAATCAATATTTTTACAATATAGTTATAGAATAAAAAATCCTTAAAGATTCTTAAGAATTTTTAATTAATAAAGAGTCCTGTACGATTTTATAAGAATTTTTATATGAACCGTATTTTTCATAATTATGTTACTGTTTTATAAACAAAAAATTGTAACATAATAATAATATAATGTTTTATGTATTATTTTCTGTAGATCAGACCCACTAGAAATCAATTTAAGACTTCCAGAACCGACCCCAGTTCATGAATTTGAGCCCAATTTCGATCTAAAAAGAAAAGATACAGAAAAAGTACGTCCATTGCGAAGGGTAACTAGAGCCGCTACTGCCAGAAAAGAGAGGGTTTGGGATTACGGAGTCATTCCTTATGAAATAGGTAAGTTAAATTTCAAGCATGAAAAAATACATAATAAAATATAACAAGTTTACATAAAATTTATGTTTTTTTTTTAAATTATTGTACCTTATTTCAATTGGGAAATTGCTAAGTGAGAAAAAGTCTTTGCACAAAAAAATGGCATATGAAGTTTAACCTTATGAAAACATTAGTTCATATACCGGGTGTTTCACAGGTGTGGGTCATCCATTTTTGGATTTCATTCTGCATCCAACGGAACCCCATTTGTCAAATTTTGACAACCGAAAAATTAAATTTTATTTTTTTCAATCTAGGAAGCCGTGATGGGCCAAAAATTAATATTATGATCTCAGTTAACGCTTAATTTAATCCTGTTTTGAAACAAATACCCATTTTTTTTATAATAGCATAATATATTACACTATTATTAAAAAAGTTAGGGTAATAAAGAATAATTTTAGTAAAATATAGGAAATTAAAAAAATATTTAGCTGTTTATAAATTAAATTATGTGTTTTGTGTTTTACTCGTAGGCTTGTTAACAGCCTATTTTTATTCTCATATTTCAAAACGGGAATAAAATAATAATTTATTTAAAAGCGGCCAAAATTTGACATGTGCGGTACCGTTCGACGCAGAACGTTTCCAGAAGTCCAAAAATTAAAAAATATACAGGGTGTCTTATTAAAAAAATCAAAAGTTGAGGCCGTTTCCGGTGAAACCGGAAGTCACCAGAGGTCAGGTGCTTTCAGAAAATGTCAAATATATTATACCTCAAGTTTCGTTCATCATATCATGAAAAATGCAATAAATCAAAAAAGTGAGTCACCTCCGTGAAACACCTGGTATATTAATCTGTTGCGCTGTTATAATTTTGCAAAAATGACATTTTACGTAAATCTTCGGTCAAATAACACTTTAAAAACCTAAATTACTTTTTTAGATGGAAACTTTAGCGGTCTTCACAAAGCCCTTTTTAAGCAAGCCATGCGGCACTGGGAAAACTTTACTTGTGTCAAGTTTGTGGAGAGAAACAGAGACGAGCATCAGAATTACATCATTTTTACCGAGAGACCTTGTGGGTAAGATAACAGAGTTTTTGGTGCCAGATCTGTATCCGGTAATATTAACATAATTCGCAACTTATCGCTGCCAAGATAGCCGATACATTACCGATCAGTGGTATAGATTATATACAGGGTTGGCCATTTAAAAGGGTTCACCTGGATTTTTTCAAAAACTGTCCAGAATTGGAGAAAATTCTCAAACTCATCAATTTTGTTTGTAAAGTGGACACTTTTGACTATCTTGAAATTTTTAGAGCGGGCATCCTCTTTGAGGGGTAAACTTTACCCATATATTTTGAATAGGGAAAGTGGGTCGAGTGATACCTTGTTTTGAAGGTCTCCTGAATGTCTTGATAATCGTATAAAACTTTCGAAAATCTATTGGTTAGTTTTTAAGATATTCACTTTCACAGTTGCATGAGAAATCACGGGACACGTCGACTTTGATTTTGTTAATAGTACATTTTATCATTGCAGTTTTTCTTCTAGGATACAGGTAAAATTTACCTGTAAAATTTGAGCTTAATTTGAAAGTAAATATCTCAAAAACGAATAGATAGATTTTCGAAATTTTTACACGACTATGAAGACATTCAGAAGATCTTCAAAACAAGGTATCACTCGACCCACTTTCCCTATTTAAAATATAGGGGTTACGTTTACCCTTTAAAGGGGATGCCCGCTATAAAAGTTTTAAGAAAAGTCTCCCTCTTACAAACAAAATCGATGTGTTTCAGGATTTTCTGCAATTCTTTACAGTTTTTGAAAAAATCCAGGCAAACCCTTTTAAATGGCCAACCCTGTAAATATATATTAAAGTTTGGCGTCCTCCTCCCCATACAATAAATAGATACACAAAAACGGTAAAACAAATATTTAAAAATCCAAAAATACTAACGCTAAAACTGAACTTTTCTTCCTCTTTGTCCTGCCGTTTAAATTGTGTTCCTTCATAACGTCTTGGACGAGGCCCCTTTCCAGACAATTCTGTAGGATTTAAATCGGCAAAATATTTTAATCTCAAGTCTGCAGCTGCTTTCTGGAGATATTGTCCTGTACTTTCCAATACAGTCAAGTGAAGTTTGGTGGCCACTGAAATTTATATCTTTTTCTGCATTTAATTGGTATTTTCTACTACTTTTAACGTAGTGAACATTGAGCCCATTTAAAACATAGAGAAATATAAAAATCTATTTTTTAATATGTGTCAAAAAGGCTACTTATTAGACTTCAGTCAGAGAGCCAAAATAATCGGGCACGCTGTTCAAAATTTCAAACCTCCAGTTAAACTGCCTAATGAATTTATCCAGAGCTTAGACTTGAACTTTTTAAGCCTATGTTCAGGTTCAAAGTTACTGGAACAATGATTTTTTTTAACTTTTCTCCGTCGTTTCTGTAATAGTTATTTACCTAAAATGTGCGTAAAGTGATACTTTACCACACGCGACGGCCGTCGACCGAACGAAGAGAAGCAAATTCGGTCAAGTCGACAAGGCGATAAAGACACTTTACGCATTTGTTAGGTACAAGATTTTACCTATAAGCCTTTAAAATTCCCAAAAAAAATTTAAATATCTATTTTTTAATTTTCTGAAATGAACGTAGTCACTTTGCCGCACAGTGTGCTGTAAAGTCCCATAACGTTAACTTTACTGCACAGTATGCGGTAAAGTACAATTTTCCACATCCAAAAGAGTATTGTAAAGTGAACTTTACTACACGTGAGCGGGTAATAGTTATTTACCCAACAATATTTTACCTATAAGCCTTAAAAATTCCCCAAACAAGGAATATAAATATCACTTTACCGCACATTGTGCTGTAAAGTGTCATAACGTCAACTTTACCGCACAGTATGCGGCAAAGTACAACCTTCCACATCCAAAAGAGTTTTGTAAAGTGCACTTTACCGCACGCGAGTAGGTAAAATTATTAACGCAGAGCGATTCTATGAGAAACGAGTCGGATGCGCGAGGCGTCACCAATTTAAAAAGCAAAATTTTAAAAATAATAAGGCAAAAAACTCTAAAACTATGCTCAAATTCAAAGTTACTGTAATACTGAAAAAAAATCTTTTGGCTTTTCTCCGTCGTTTGTTTAGGAAAAGTATTACTGCGGAGTGCTTCTAGGAGAAGTGAGTCTGAGGCGCGAGGCATCACCAATATTTTTAAAAAGATTAAGGCAAAATACTATAAAACTATGTTCAAAGTTACTGGAATACTGAAAAAAATATCACTTTTCTCCGTCGTTTTTTTAAAAAAGTATTAACGCAGAGCGCTTCTATAAGAAGTGAGCCCGAGGCGCGAGGCATCACTTGAGGCAGCACCAATATTAGGGAGTTTTTGAAAAGTAAATTTTTAAAAAGATTAAGGCAAAAAAACTCTAAAACTATGCTCAGTCGACTATTATTTTTCCCGTTAAAATGTCAAAATCATCGGACTAGTTGTTCGAAACTTCAAATCTCCAGTTAAACTGCCTAATTAATTTATCCAGTGTTGAGACTTGAACTTTGCCTATGTATAGGTTCAAAGTTACTGGAACAATAAAACATTTTTTGTTTTACTTTTCTCCGTCGTTTTTTGGAAAAGGGCGTCACCAATATTAGGGAGTTTTTGAAATGCAAAGTTTTAGAAACAATAAGGCAAAACACTCTAAAACTATGCTCAGGTTCAAAGTTACTGGAATAGTAAAAAAAAATATCACTTTTGAGGCATCAAGATTAAGGCAAAAAACTCTAAAACTATGCTGAGTCGACTGTATTATTGTTCCCGTAAAAAAGCCAAAATCATCAGACATGCTGTTCAAAACTTCAAACTTCCAGTTAAACTGCCTAATTAATTTATCCAGTGCTTAGATTTAAACTTTGCCTATGTTCTGGTTCAAAGTTACAGCAAAAATGAATATTTTTTTTTAAACTTTTCTCCGTCGTTTTTTGGAAAAATATTAACGCGGAGTGCTTCTATGAGAAGCAAGTCTGAGGTGCGAAGCATCACCGATATATATACTTGAGAGTTTTTGGGAAGCAAATTTTTCAAAGCACCCAGGGCGGTTTCTCAATAGCGAGTTAAATTGAGCAACCTTGTAAAAATCAATAAAATGCGGGTTAAAGTTAACTCAAGGGTAACCGTGGCTTCAAGGCGAGGATAAGTTACCTTACTCCAGGGTTAACCTAAAAAAATATTGGCCTTAAACCGCAAAAAACTTGGTGGTAACCAAACCAGGCCTAAAAACTCTAATAGCGTATTCTATTGAGACTTTCAGTGCAGCACTCGGATATTTCTGTCCTTTGCGGTTTTAGGTAAAAACAAGAGATAGAGATATCTCAGTGTTGCATTAACTGTCTCAAAAAAATACGCTATAAAGTATAAACGCGGAGCGGTTCTGTGAGAAGCGAGTCTGAAGCGCGAGGCGTCACCAATATTAGGGAGTTTTTGAAAAGCAAATTTTTAAAAACATTAAGGCAAAATCTCTAAAACCATGCTCGAGTTCAAAGTTACTGGAATACTAAAAATAGTAGTTTTCACAACTAGTGGCTAAAATAGTGCTTTTTTACAAGCGTTGGTTTAAATAACGAGCAATGCGAGGTATTTAAAAACGCGCGTAAAAAAGCACAGTTTAGCTGCTAGTTGTGAACACTATTTTTTTTAATACCTTTATCAGAAAATCCAAGAAAAAACAGGAAAATACTTTTAAAAATCTTGAATGAAGAGCACTTCTCGCAACACACCATCTTTACATTATAAATCAAGGCGGCTGGTAAATGAAATTAACAATGGTTTCCATAGCGATGTGCCTTTTTACTCGGTGACTTTCATTGCTGCGCCATTTTAATCTTTGACAGTTTAATATTTTGACGATGTTTTTAAGTGTAAACTGGCGGAAATTACTTAAGTTCTAGGCAAGAATAATTATATTTATTCAATATTACTATTTTCCGCTATTTCTCCTTAATTTTGGATAAAAAATGGACCGAAATTGTTTTTTGCATCCGTGATCAAAAAAAAGTTTTTTTCCATCGGTAACCAAAAAAGTCGTGCTTTAGTTATCTGCAGAGAGTTACTAAAATCACGTTTTGGATGAAGGTATAAAAAAATATTTTTGGCTTTTCTCCGTCGGTTTTTTGTAAAAGTTTTAACGCGTAACGCTTCTATGAGAAGCGAGTTAGCCATGCGAGACGTCATCAGTATTAGAGAGTTTTTAAAAAGTAAATGTTTAAAAAAAACATTAAGAATTTTTTTAAAAGCATATTTTGAAAAACTACCCCCGCCGAAACTTAAAATGACAGTTTTCATCTCTTATTTCCATTAAGTTGCTCCTTGCTGATGAGCACCATGTATCTATGATTTACCTTTACCTTTTTGAGAAAATGCTCGTTGAGCCTTATTGATCAAGGAGTTTTTGGACAGCATATTTTTGAATTTTGTTGTCTTCGACAGGCGTCCCCTGTCGATGGTCGATGCCGCCCGAGGCAGATGCCTCTCTCGCCCCCCCCCCTTCTAGATATGTCGTTGTAACGATACGGATACGGGTGAAGACTTGAGGTTTACGTTAACTTATCGTCGCAGTAAAAGACTCATACCATTTCAGAAAACAAAAAAAAGAAGGGCAGAAAGCGGTATTTGTTTGAATACACAAACCTAGGAACTAAGGTCGCACTTTTAATCCCGAGGAGAAAAGTTTGTACTACAATTCGCTGAGGGATTAAAAAGAACGTTAGTCCCGTGGTTTATATACTATTTTATGCACTTTAGGACTTGAAAAACTAAAATTAAAATAATCATGAAAATAATAAAAGACATTACTCTAGTACTTGTAGCGGTACTCTAGTTTTAACATGTCGACTGATGTGCGTTTGAGACAAAATGCCAGTAACACCGTAACAAACTAAGTTGTCAAAAACATCCATTCTTTCGTTTTTTATCGATTCTTCAGTCGAAAAAATCGAATTCAGTTTGAGGCTTTAGACCAGCTCCTGCCACAAAAATCTTGGGAAATATATATAAAGCATTTTTTAGATCTTGTCTTAAATTTGAAAAAAATATTTACTTTGATACTTTTAATTCCCCAGAGATTAAATTTACTTTTAATCCTTGAAGGATTGGTGTCTTGAATGGGGGATTAAAAGTACCCTTTTATTCTTTAAAGTGCATAAAAGAATTTATAACACCAGGGGTAACGTTTTGTAAATATAGTACCGTTGGTAACCGTTACCTTAGGTTTATAATGTATTAATAACAAAAAATAATTACAGATGTTGCTCATTTGTTGGAAAACGTGGAAACGGTGGCCAAGCAATCAGTATTGGGAAAAACTGTGACAAATTTGGCATAGTCGTCCACGAATTGGGACACGTGGTTGGATTTTGGCACGAACATACTAGGCCGGACAGAGACAAGCACGTGAATATTATAAGGGAGAATATTATGAGTGGTAAGTTTTTAGGTACCTAGTTCATACTTTAGCTTTTTTCTGTATGTCACAATAATTTGTACATCATATTATGTTTCACGAAGCTCGGGAGGGGCCACAAATATATATATATATATATATATATTTTAGTTAGTATAATTTCGACTTGTCAACTTGCAATTAGTTTAATTCAGACTTGGTATTTTGGAGTTATACTTATTTCTACTTGGCAACTCATCCGACTTGTGATATATAACTCAGTTGGCATTGACAAAACTCCCCTAACTCTGAGGCTAATAATAAAAAGGGTTATCGCACAGCACTTATGACAGGCAAAAAACTAGTCATTCCGGTTTTAGCAAAAACACGCAAAAAAACGAAAATGCTTTATTTTGACTAAATAAACAACGGAGTAACGTCCTAGTAACTTTTGGTTCGGTTCAAACAAGTGTGTGGCTAATAAAAAAAAGCAGGCAAATATAAATGAATTATTTAACTTTACTTTTTCTATTAACAAAAATTTAAAAAAACAAAATTTTAATATATTACAAAAAATCATGTTAAAATATACCATTTACTGATTGAGGAAAAGACACATAAAAACAAATTTCAAGTCGATTCGATTGATGTGACTACGTTCTTTTAGGCTAATAACTGTCAACTGCATAAGGCCATTTTTGTGAAATTTCTCTCTGTCTCTTTTTATTTTGACTTCCGTGGTTCCGACTTGTGAATATAAAATAATACTAACTCCGCTCCGACTTATGTCACCTCAGAATTAAGTATGTGCTAATTGCAACTTTCCAACTTGGAAAAAATTGTTTACTACTTTAACTACTAATACTTACTAATTTTATTATTTTTGTTGCTTGGTCTTCCCAGAGCTTACATTTAGTGTATGAGTAAAATAGTACAATCATTTATTATGTAATTTAAGGTCAAGAGTACAACTTTAACAAATTAAATGAAGAAGAAGTAAATTCCCTAGGACTTACGTATGACTACGATAGTATAATGCATTACGCCAGAAATACGTTTTCCAAGGTAGGCTGTAATAACTAAAGAAGATTTTAATATATTGGTTACGTTTCTAGAACAATTTTTCGTTTTCCTCACGCTAAAAGAGAATTACACGAGTAGACTTAGATGTAAAACTATAAAACAAAACAAATATTCATTTATTATAACCAAATGATTTAAACTTTATGAAAACATTTATTGGAACAATAATTCATGCTTAAGTGAGTATTTTATTGTAGGGTACCTATTTGGACACAATTCAACCAGTCGACATGGCAGGAAAAAAAAGACCTGAAATTGGCCAGAGGATAAGATTGAGTGAGGGAGACATTGCTCAAACTAATTTGTTGTATAAATGCCCAAGTAAGTAGGTCAGTTCTAATATTAACGCTAAAATATTCAGGGTTGAGTACTTCCCGCATAGGTTCTTGTCAAAGCTGGTGTTTTTCTCGTTTAAACTGAGAGAGAAAAAAAGCTGTCATTTATGATATTTGTCTAGGTTTTTACAAGTTCGTTTCACATACCATATAAAAAAAAATTTAAAACCTTATAAAATCTCGTAAAACTTTTCTAAGAGATTTACCCTGTTTTTTTGGCAGGGTCAATTATTCTTCTTTAAGTGCCATGATCTCTTCGAACATGTCCACCATGTTATGAAGTGTCGTCGAATGTATAACTTTTCGTTTTGGACTCAATCAAAAGCCTTCTCATAATCCATAAAACAGGCATATAGTGAAACCGTCACATCCTTAGACCGTTGAACTAAGACTTAAATACGTCTCTGTGTCGCCCAAAATGCGAGTTATATGTTTAATTAGAGGCTGGGCTATTTAGTTTCAAGTGTCCTATTGTTACAAGTTATTTATTTATTTAGTTACTACTCTATTTAGGCTGACCAGATTTTTTTTTCTCAAAAGAGTATAATCTAGAAAAATATGGGTTAAAAAAAGACTAACTTTTAGCTATTAATATATTTTTTTAAGTAAGCGAACATAACAAAATAGCTGCACCTTTATTTTTTATTGATATGTCTCGGTTACATATCGTGCAAATGCTTTAAAATCATCGTGGCATTTTGAATTTTTTATAAAAATATAAAAGGTTGAAATTAACTCTGTGTTTGCGACTTCCATTGTCTATATTTTATTTATCCACGACGTTTCGATCAGTACAATCTCTGATCGTCTTCAGGTGCAAACTACAATCTATTTCATATACTATGAGACATCACTCAACCGTGAAGTTTAAGAAGTTGTCTGCGCCCAAGGAGGGACTTCCAATAATAAAAATTTCAACACTTGGTTTACTGAAAATTCGGTGCTGTTTTGACCATGCATGTTCGGCGATTCCTAATTTGGTTGTTTCACCTCTTTGGGTGTTCGCCTGATGTTCCTTAAGCCTAAAAGATAGGGGGATTTGTTTTACCTATGTATGATTCACCACACTCACAAGGAACTTGGTAAATGCATTCATTATTTTGGTTGTTTTCCGGTTTTTTTTTTACTAAGAAGGCTTCGAATTGTATTATAAGATTTAAAAGCTGTTTTTATATTAAAGTTGTTCTCTACTCTTCGAATTTTCCCTGATACTCCTTTAATGTATGTAATTGTGAGGAATGCAATTGTCTGGTTTTGGTCTTGTAATCTCCGTCCTGTTTGCCAAAATTTATAAATAGTATTTGTTAAAGTTATTTCGATTGCCAAGTCTTAAGAATTATTAGTTTATTTATTACAAGACAATTGGTTAAGAATTAGAGTAACATTATTTTATGGATTAGCTTTAGAAACATGTATGTTACAAGCTTTTATTTAACTTGCAATGTATGTAATAACGAACTATGTTTGTTCGGGTGGAATCTTGCAACTTAATGTTGACCAACTTCCCGACATTTGCGGTGACAACACAAGAATATAGTGTGATGAAATTGACAGCTACCCCTAACTCGAAGAGGGTGGAGGGGGGTATAGTTGAAGTACGTCCGATTTCGTTGAAGTTTGGTGTGTTGGGGCACTTGGCGAATTTCTATTCAGATTTTGAAAATTCAATATGGCGGATTCAACTAACTTATACACATCCGATTGCCTTCAAATTTGGAATGCATTTAATGTTCCAGTGACAATATAATATGTCATTATTAGGGACCCCTCCCCCCTACGAGGGGAGTAGAGGGGGGAAAATACCTAAGTTAGACCGATTTCAACCAAAATTGGTATACGGGGGCTATTGGGGATAAGGAATACGAATTTTTGCTCAGATTTTGAAAATTCAATATGGCGGATTCAAGATGGACGATTTTCGGTCATGTTTTACTAAGCAATTTTAGCTGACTTATCGAAATCCGATGGTGTTCAAATTTGGTATACGTTTATAGTTCAGGTACCCACCTCCCTCTAACGAGGAAAGTGGAGGGGGAAAAAGATTTAGTTTGTTCGATTTCAATCAAAATTGGAATACAGGGGCTTTTAAGGAGGGGGATTATGAATTTTTAATCAGATGTAAAAATTTCAATGTGGTGGATTCAAAATGGTTAATTTAGGGTACAAATCTAAAAATTAAAAAAACAAATTTTTATTAAAAAAAACTTTTAAAGAACAAGCTTTTATTAAATGCACTCAAAAGTAGAAAATAATTTTTTATCTTTCTTATACTATAATAGAAGAGATGGGCGCAAACTAAAAATTTTAACTTTACGGTGACAAAGAGAGAACTACATAAAAAGAACTGAATTCTTCTTCTATTCGAATGATAAATGATAATGCTTTCATCTAAAGATGCTGAGAACGGGTGAGATTGCCGTGCTTGCCAAGCCTTTGAAAATGTCCTTAGGTTATAGAGTAATACAACTGTTTCTTAGGTCAATCATCGATGTGACCGATATACGATACCTAAAGTTAAAAGTTTTAATTTGCGCACATCGCTTTTATTATGGTTTAAGAAAGATAAAAAATATTTTCTACTTTTGAGTGCATTTAATAAAAGCTTGTTTATTTAAAGTTTTTTTAATAAATTTTTTTTGCATATGGCTGATTAGGCGGTATAATTACTACACTTTATTGAATGCTTTTCAGCAGTGTAATTTCAGCCAGTCAGTTATGATTTTACCGCTGCGATAAGAGTCAACAACCAGCATATTCAACGAATCTTGATTTTTATGAGCTTTAGGACCTTTGTTTATACTATCTTGGTTTTTATGAGCTTTAAGACCTCTGTGTATACTTCGTCTTGCCCTATCGCTTTTCGTTTCTTAGGTATTGTGTGCTGTACTCAAAAAAATACTGTATTATTGTATCATATTATTGTATGTTTTTTTGCTGTACCCACTTTATCTGGGGTTGTATCAATTGAGGTACTGAGCGGGCCCATTTTTACTGCGACTTTTGTTTTTCTTGGTTCACCCTTACCCTGAATTCAGCAATAGGAAACACAATTAAGTGTCTACCATTTTAAAACATTTATGAAATCATAGGGTAGAGGGGGCGGGCGATTCCCGCATTTATTATTACTTTGTGTAGGTAGAACTTTAAAGAAATTTGTATTTTTTAGAATGCGGTAGAACCTTTCAGTTAAACTCAGCTACTTTTTTTCCACCAATGTATACCAGCGGTGACAAGATACCTGAAGAGGGCGTTAGGTGCGAATGGAGAATAACTGCCACACATGGTGAAAAAATCGTACTCAATATCAGTGGGCTGGACATTGCCAAGTCGCCAGAATGCAAAGAAGATTATATTGAAGTAAATAGTTTGTTACTAATTATTTAAAATTATCCGGTGTAAAGAGGGTCAGGGTATATAAAACAACTAAATTTGTTTGCAGTTCTAATAAGTACTGGTGTCCGATAAAAATCAAATTGTTAAAATATATTTGATGAAATGGTTCTCGAGATAGGACCCTCCAAATTTTGAACAAGTATTTTTTTCAATACCTGGCGTGATTGGTAAAAATTGCCAAAAATTGGAGAGGTATGATCTTTTAGAATCTTATTTCTGCCAAAATCTATGTAGTTTGGTAAACTAGTACCTACAGATAAAGAAATTGTTCTTTAAAAAAAACCTTCCCAAGCAGCATTTTTCTGAATACCCACTTTTGGTTTACCTAAAGTGATATTGCATTAAGTTAATATTTTGTCGGATTTCTATGTATGACGTTCGTTGGACGCGGGCTGCGTCGGCTGCATCCATAATTTGGTATTTATAAATTATTGGAATGACTGACGTAATGGCAACGTTCGGAGAAACATACCATCAATGTGGTAAATAAAACTTATCTAAAACTTCACGTTCGGTTCGCCGCACCTACTGACGTTGTATGTTGTTAACAGTATAGTCCAATTTTTACTTAGGAAGCCAGCTTTTGGTATATATGCCCTTTTTTGTGTTTTACGAGTCATACGTTAAAATGCCTTCACCTATTTAATTTAATGATTGGCTGATTATATGTAGGAGCTATATTTTAATAAAGCTTTTAATTTTTTAGAGGAAAATGAATTAAGGCAAAACTTAATTAGTTTTTATAAATTTACTGCTTTGGTTAATTTTTCGAAGTTTTTTTTATAGTATACTTATTAAACAAATTGGTTATTATTTAGTATAAAATAGGTCCTTTCCCTGCCAAAAAAACCACTTCAAAACTCTTAAAAACTGATCACGTCTTGATGAGATTTTAAGAGATTTTATTGGTTTGAAAACTGACAAATTTTTATGATGTTTTATGAGAATCATTTTCAAATAATTTCTGACTATTGAAATGAAAACTCACAAGATTTCAAAAGATCCTAAAGACAACAAAATTTCATGTTTAGATGTTTTACAAGCTGCAAGATTTCATTATGTTACACGAGACACATGAGATTTCCTGAGGTTTAGCAAGCAAGATTTTTATGAGATTTTAAAAGATTTCACAAGTCTAAAAAAAGGGACTTTTTAAAAGATTTTACAAGATTTCATCAGAAATAGGGTAAAGGGTTGTGAAGATTTGACAAGATTATATAAGTATTAAAGTGTAGAGAATAGTACAAGATTTCATGAGCAGATTTGACTAGTTTTAAGAGAATTGACAAGTTATAAAAGAAGGAATAGAAAGAGACAATTTTACCAAAATATTAAAAAATATAATTTTATTTTATCTTTTAAAAAAAAATCTGTATGAAATAAAAACTGTTCGACTTATTTTGTCCAATATATTTATTGATTTGGTCCACGATTTGGCCCAAAAAGTGTCAACTGTTTACTCCATAAGGTTCTCCAACTTTTCTATATATTAAACAATGATGCTGCTGCTTCACAGGTTTATCAATCAATTTTAATATGGATTCGTTTAAAATCTGAAAATTGGTGAATGTGAATGTTGTTTCTCTTAAAATCTGCTAAAAACATGTGACTTTTTCCATGTAAACTTGTGACATCTTATGGATGCTGGGTCTTTTCAAAACTGCTCAAAACTACTGAGAACATAGGCAATAAAATCTTATTAACTTTATTTTATATTTCCATTAAAATCTGTTCAAAACTGCTGAAAACATTTAAACATGTCAAAACCAAAGAAATCTTATCAACTTGTTTTTCTTAAAATCTGCTTAAAATTGCTAAAAACATGTGAGGGTGGGTCTCTTAAAAACTGCTGAAAACATGTAAAATTGTCAAAATTATTGAAATCTTATCAACTTGTTTTTCTTGAAATCTTCTCAAAACTGCTAAAAACCTGTTGATTTTCCCATGTAATCTTGTGAAATCTGATGGAGGGTGGGTCTTTTAAAAACTGCTGAAAACATGTGTATTCTCATAAAATCTTGTGAAATCTTATTAACTTTGATTTAAATTTTTGTTAAAATCTGACCAAAACTTAACAAAACCAGTGAAAGCAGAGCCTTTAAAATACTGTTGAAATCTGATCAACTCTTATGATAAATTCTTTTAAAAACTTTTCAAAGCTCCTAATAAAAACGGATGACAGTGCTCATGCAAAACTCATGATGTTTGATGAGTTTTGCAAATAAGTCGTTTTGGACTAAAATTCTTTTTTTGGATAGCTTAAATTTATTTTGTGGTGCAATTAGTAAATTTTCATTTTTTGCAAACATATATTAATTTTTTTAGTGCGTTGTTGCTCACACTTTATCAACTAATCTTCATTTACAGTTTTTAGATGTAGAAATATAAATATTATTATAAGTACTTTAAAACCTTGTTTAAAACAATAAAACTGAACACCATAATTGGTTTATGTCTTTCTACTTCTGGTAAAAACTTCTTCCAAAATAATTTTTCCTACGACCACACACGAAAGTAACAAAATATGCACTTTACACGCCTCAGAAAGTTTTATATTTCACACGCATATCAATTTTATTTTCATCTCTAGAAACGAAAATGTTTTCTACTATAGTGACGAAAATGAATGACAGCAAACCATCCAAACAATGTAGGTATCTAGTAGGCTATGATTTGTAGAAGCGTCGGAAATAGACCGAAACCATTTTTGTCCCTAGAGAAGAAAATACTTTCTTCTCTTGAGATGAAGTGGTCGTAAGAAAAATAGCGTACACAACTCGATAGAAAGTAACTTTCTTTCACTCGCGTGTTGTTTCACTCGGCTAGCGCCTCGTTCACAACATTCACGCTCGTGTGAAATATGTGAATTTCTTCTCTCGTTATGTAATATACTATACCTGTCTTACACGTTCATTTTTCTTTCTTTAAATTAAATTAATTTTAGGTCTCACTACTCGACGTAGATTAAAGTTGCATTAGGTCAGGTGAATTCGGCTGCGGACGTCGGAACAATCCTAATTTTTATTCCCCACTTAGGTGCAAAATTCAGTTAGCACGAGTTCGGGATAACGTTGCATTCCAACGTCGCGTCGGGTTGTCTAGTGCAACTTAATGTTACGTCAGCATGACTTCCAAAAGCTACTTGGGTTTAAAAACCGCGCAGATTTTCAAACTGTTTTAAATAAATTTTACTAATTATTGGGTCCTCAGTAAAAAAATCCCAGAAAAGTGACTTTTGTTGACAACCTCCAATAACCAAATGATAATTTTTTGGGGATAATTGTACTGTCAACCTAGTATACAATAGGTTTAATTTCGTTACAAAAAGGTTGACAACAATTTTACGCGAGCCACAATGGCTCTCCAGAATATTGTCACTTGAAACAAAACCATCAAAATCTGATGCTTCACCTCCTCGTAATCAACAAAAAAGCCGGACATACGTAAAAAATATATAACTACTTTTTTTTAGATAAGGGATGGCTACTGGCACAAATCGACCGTTTTGGGCTTGTTCTGTGGCACTGGACAATTCCATCACATTTTATCCACCGGAAGTCGGATGCTGGTCACGTACGTCGCCAAAAATCCCATAGGACACCGAGGATTTACTGCGAGTTATGAAGGTAAAGTTTCACACAGATTCGATTACCATAAGAGACAATGCGAAAAATCGTAAGTTTCGAAAACTTTCAAAATTTAAATTTAGAACCAATTTATCTGAAATTCAACTTTTTTGGAAGAAGAAAGGTTTATTCGCCCGCTAAAATAAAAAACGGGTGCGCTATTTTTGGAGCCGTAATTTTCGCGACGGACACTAGGGAGCCGGTCGTTTTGGCGCCAACCGTTTGGACACCACAAAAAAAAATTTAGAAACCGACCAATCCAACGGTACCACACCATTTATTTTATTAAACCTTTTGACAGCAGGGCGTCATAAATTACTTAGGTTTATTATTACCCACTAAGCACGGTCTGTTACATTACATGTTTTGAATGTTAAGAAAATGTAAAATTGGTGTAACTTTGAATAAATTAAGAAAAATGTTTCAAAAAATTAAAATGTAAGTTCAAAATTAACATTCTATGTGAAAGTATCGCTGATACACGAAAGAAGCAATAATTTTACGTTAATATTTAATCTTGGATTTAACAAGAAATGTAAACGATAAGGTAACTGAAAAATAACATTATTTAAAGTTTAATAAATGTCACTGTCGAAACAAATTTGCTTCCTTACAGTTACATGATATTACATAATATTGCAAGTTTATTAAATGTCAAATTTAAAACAAAGTTGGTTCTTTATTGTGACATGACAAAATACAATACCGTAAGTTAATAAAAATCAAAGTTGAAACAAGTTTAGTCTAATGATCACATAAAAATGTCAACTTTAAAACAATTACTTGGTTGCTTATTAGAAAATGACTAAATATAATTGTAAGTTTTATGTAAAAATTCCAAAATTAATGAAACTTTTAACTCAAATATGGCGAAAATTTTTGAAGTAAGGAATGATATCACAAAGTTTACTGTTTTTATGAAAATCCTGCGATTTTTTTGATAAATTCCCACAAAAGGGAAAATATACCTATAAGTATAAATTTATATGTATTCGCAGTAATTAACAGTTTGAGGAAATTATTATATCTTTTCAGTTTTTTTTTAATTTCGAGAAATTATGATACAATTAATTGTGATTCAATATTAATATATAATTTTTTTTATTGAAACTGAAACCTTTTATTTGTATTTTATTAATTAAAAACAATTAATTAAATTAATATTATAAAAACCAACTCCTTATTTTCTGTAAAAATCGTAACTAATGACATCACTTCATAAATATACCGTGAATTGGTGACAGTTCCCAACAAAACCGAAATGGTCTAGTGATCTAAGGCGCTGAAACCTTCGTCTATCACCTTTGGATTAAGAATTCGGATCCCGTCGGCTCACATTTTTTTATTTTTTTATTTTTTTTTAATTTGTTTAAGATGTAACCGCGAAGATCAAATATTTTAAAGCACAAAAATATAGTTTTCATTTTGTTTGAACCAATATTTAACAAGTTAGAGGTAAATTTAAAAAAAAAAATAATTTTACCTAGCCATGTAACATTAAATGTTACATGCAAGTCACATACTTGTTAAAAAAATCGCATGTAACACTGCTACGTAAATGTTTAGCAGAATTGATGTACTGGCAACGTAATATCGTCGTTAAGTTTACAAGTTGCGTTACAGAACAGGTTACAAAAATACATTGAGGTAATGTAAATGTAAAAGGTTTTTGCTTAGTTGGTATACTAGATATTTTACAGTGATTTCAACAATCGAGTAAAAAATAGGTCAATAAACTCCAGTTTGACAAATAAATTTTACTTTAAATTATCTATAGAACAGCAATTTACACCAAAAAGTAAATTTCAGTAATAACAAAGATGTGGGCTAAATTCCCCGGGGATTATATCAACATGTGGTTCTCACCATTAATAATTCCTTAAAAATCGAGCCCGGATCATGTCTATTAGTTTTTTGCTATCTCCCCTAAAAATACCTGAAACCCCACAATCTACTCGAATCAAAGTAATCCTCAACTAAATGTTATTTTGCAAAACTAAATAATGGAGATCAGCTTATCTCTATAATGTCGGTTCTGTTTATATCACTGTTACCCCTGTTACCATCACAATTACAATACTCTCCAGGAATAGGAAGGAGTCAGAATCAGGTTTAATTGATTTTAATCGCTCCTCCAAGAAATAGAGGAAGCCGGGGCTGAAAGTTTCGGTGGTAAGTTGTACAGAAACTTACATTAAGTTTTTTTGATAGGTTTCAATTGTTTTTTTTTTTATAAAATATTTACATTGTTTAAATATTTTTCGTAACAACCGACCCAGAATGTGAGAAGAACAACATGCCTCAACATCAGAAAAATCAGCCTCATGGTAGGGCAACATGTTCCGTTATGAACTATGAATTCTGGTCACTGATACAATAGATAAAAATATGGCTCTAAATGACGTCAGTCATGAGAGCCGGTTTCTCGATAGCGGGTTACCAGTGAGTTAAAGTAACTTGGGTTATAAATCTTAGTTTTTGCTTTCAAACCAATATTTTTTTGGATTAACCCTAAGTTAAGATAGCTTAACTTTGCCTTAAACTTTACAACGTAAAAAATCTATCATTTGCCACATTTTAAAAAACTTTACAAAAACCTTATTAGCAATACAACAACAGTAAATTAATATGTCTTTGCCAAAACATCTAATTTTATTTTTCTACATTAACACCTATAAATACCAAGTTTTCTCTTCTGTATATATATATAATATGTTTGTTATTATTTTCTTTTTTAATAATAATTTAGTCATATATAGCTTAGTAGTAATTGAGTTATAAAAGAAAACTTATTTTTTTTCTCTGGCTTAAGATGAAAACCGGGGTTTCTGCTTAGAAATTATGGGTATACTTATTTACTTTTGGTTGTAATTATTTATTTAAAAAATCGTTATTCTAAATATTTTTAAAAGATTATGTTGCTCGAGTTTTTGCTAACTCTGTTTTGAGACAGCGGCCGTCAGTCGCGAGTCGGTAAACGCAGCGATGCCATCAATTGGTTAATTGGTGGAGTTATTATAGTTGAATTGCTGTGAGCTCAATGGTGCGTTGCTATTACACTGTAATATAATTATTATTCCACTCATGTGTTGAAAGTCCCATAAGTTATTTTGGAAAATTACAGCGAAAATTTCCCTCATATAAAACTGTCCACAAGAGGTGTGGAATTATCGCTGACTTAATAAATGATAATTCCCCAGTAGGTGATAATTCCCCAGTAGCTGATGATTCCACAGCTCTGAATCGAACAATAAATAGTCTAATTTCTATATTCTTGAAATTTTCCACCGAATACCATTCGTGCTTTGAGAATTAATTGTGAAAAAACGTGTTTTATGAAAACTGCCCGAGTTTATT
Organism: Oxystoma pomonae; assembly: GCA_963921995.1. NCBI lineage: Eukaryota > Metazoa > Arthropoda > Insecta > Coleoptera > Brentidae > Oxystoma > Oxystoma pomonae. Next base: position 96,559,668 of record OY998165.1, read on the forward strand.
TTTTCCGTTGTGTCAAAGCAGTTTTTTAATTAACTTCCAGTAACAAAAATGACACTGACTATTTCTCTCATAAAATAAAGATGAATTACAACGACTTGTAAACTGTCGCTTTATTTTCTTCCGATTTTTTTGTTAGTTTTCTAATTTCTACTATTAAATAAAACATATTTTCAAGAAACAATTTTTCAAAACTCTAGAAACTTGATGTAAGACAAAAAGTTGTTTAATCTCTTTTCTGGAAATAGTCTGTAGACAATTCCGCCTGCCTGAGCAAATTTTGAAAATTTTTACCTCATCACGAAATTGACAACAATTTTCTGTGCACTCGTGATATTACCTGATTATTTTTTTATAGGTTAGGATACTAATTTTTTCTACTAGCGTGCGGAAAATTAACTTTTCCGCACTGTTTTGTGTGCGGAAAATTCACTTTTCCACACTGTTTTGCGTGCGGAAAATCCTATTAATTTTATGGTACTTTTCCGCACTCAACCAAAAATTTGTGTTAGGTAAACATTTTAGTCACGATAAATAAAGGTAAACATTTTCAAAATTCCTTTTATTGAGTTAATTTAATACTTAAGTCAAGCGAGTAGAAAAAATATTGTACCTAACTCGCGCGTAAAGTGACTTTTCCGCACTTAATTGCTGCAATCGTGTGCGGAAAAGTGGCACTTTCCGTACTAGGTAAATTACTTGTGTTAGTCAAAGTAGGTGCTTTATTTTTACAAAAACTAAATTGGTGTTGGCAACCGATTTTTATTTGAATGGTTTGTGTCAACATTCTCAAAGTTTCTGATTAAATTCGTATCCTTTTTCAGCTTTTACAAAGGAAGAAACCAATGAAATGTTATTAAAACTAAACCGGTTAAAAAATGTATTATTCACTATGTCTTTTTGTGTTTTTGTGCTTCAAAATTAACCAACTAATTTTTTAGTCATGAATCGTCAGAGGTTATCTCTGAAAAAACTCTGGAAAGCCAAGAAGGTTGCGATACATTGGCAACACCAATTAGAATCGTGTTTGGAGTTTAACTTGACGTTGACGTTACGTATCAAAAGTTTTGTTTACTTTTTTTTGAAAGGTAGACCTCTGGACCCTAATTCTTGAGCAGGGAACGACATAGATTTGTGTCGAATGATCCCACATCGAACTCAGTTCGTATTCTTGAGCGGTGACCGCTTATTCCATTCTATTAAAAATTGGGTGTTCACGCTCCCCGACTCCAAAGCCAGGGATCGGTCCCATTTTTCTGACAAGCATGCGCATAAAATGTATATTTTTCAATCTAAAATTTCGAAGGGGTTTCAAGGAAAAGCACCTTTTTTCGAGGGATGGGATCACTCCCCGGGATTGATCCCTTCTCTTGAGGGATCGTTCCTTCTCTTTAGATTCAAGAGTTAGGCCCCTGGAGTCACTCTTTGAACCTCTGACGTTCCAATTTGTGATGTCACAGCTTTTGAGTTTTTTATATAGGGTCTAAAGATTTGGCCTATTTAAATAAAAAATACAAAAAATATACGGATTGAAGCTGAATATAAACCAGCTACCATATAGTTTTATAAAAAGCAAAAAAAAATACATATTAGGTATTTTGCATAAACCCTAATAGTTCGTTTTCGTTTTATTAGAGGCATTAAGCTAATTTATAACACGCTGCCTACTTACCCCTGCACGTACTAACCTAGGTATCCCTACCTGGCGATAAAACTGCAACTTTATTCTGAGCTGATGTCAACTGACGTATTGAAACGTGCTACCTAACGCTATTTTAAGGCGGATTTACGTTTGCCAAGCAAGCAATTAAGCAAGCATGAAATTGATGATGTCCTATATATATGCCTATACCTTTGTCTTTTACTCTTTTATGAGTCTTATTGTCTCTTTCTGGCGTCAAAGCTTAGCGGTTCTTCACATGCGCGGCCATCGTCATCGGTTAACCAACCAAAATCCAGAAAGACAGCTGTGCAGTTGTCTCAATTTTTCTATTTGTTTACGTTTTTAGAAAATCAGTCTTTTTCTATTTTTAAATAAATAAATATATGAAAAAAAATAATTTTTAGCTATTTTCACTTTTTTTCCTTCAAATTTTAAGAAAAAATAGCTACCAACCTGTGGAAATTCACTTTTGTTGTTTGGCGGCATCCACAAACACATCACGTCTTTTTATTCGGCGACATCTTAAGCTCCAAGATATAAACAGTTTTTATTATAACTCCAAAAAACTTTCGCGTAACCAAAGATTAAAAATATCACAATAAAAAAATTTGCATAAACGAAAACGCGGAAAACGACTATGTGATCAAAACAAATCAACAAAAATGGCGTCTCGACCGAAGAGCGAAGACGAAGTTCGCAAAACCGGCCGCCTCGTAAAATTTTCGCACATGTACATAGGCGCGGAGCAAAGACGGCTCCATGGCCTGCTAGATTTTAGATCTTGCTTACAAGTTTGACATTGTCCATGGGGAATTGCACTTCTGCTTGATATATGACATTTGCAAGCGTAAACGCTTGTGTGTATTCCCATATGATGAACTTTTCCGAATTGGTTGCTTGCTTACAGTGAAAATCCGCCTTTAGTACACGGTAAATTAACCAATAAAATTGCCACGTATATGGATGCGTATCTATAGGGATTACTACGCCAAAGTGTTAGGAAAATTAGGTTTATTTTCATGTTATTACAAGCTTTTATTTAACTTGCAATGTATCTATGTAAATATGTTTGTTCGGGTGGAATCTTGCAACTTGTCGATATCCGATCGGCTAAGAATATAGTGTAATGAAATTGACAGCTCCCTCCTACTCGAAGGAGGTGGAGGGGGTTACAGTTGAAGTACGCCCGATTTCGTTGAAATTTGATGTGTTGGCGCACTTGGGGATAGAGATCAGATTTTGAAAATTCGATATGGCGGATTCAAGATGGACGATTTTTGGTCATCTTTTGCTAACCAATTTTAACTAACTTATACACATCCGATTGCCTTCAAATTTGGCATGCATTTATAGTTCCAGTGAAAATAAAATAATATGTCATTATTAGGCACCCCTCCTCCCTACGAAGGGAGTGGAGGGTGGAAAACACACACAAAAGTTTGTCCGATTTCAACCAAAATTAGTATACGGGGGCTTTTGGGGATAAGGAATACGAATTTTGGGCCAGATTTTAAAAATTCAATGTGGCGAATTAAAGAAGGACGATTTTCGGTCATGTTTTGCTAACCAATTTTGATGGACTTATATTCATCCGATTGTGTTCAAATTTGGTATGCGTTTATAATTCCGGTGAAAATATAATAATATGGTATTCTCAGGTACCCACCTACCTCTTACGACCCAAGTAGCACAGGATGTCTTCAGGACGTCCGATTTAGGTTCGAATGTCCTGGGTTCGAAGCGGACGTCTTATGGATGTCCAATTAGGACCAGTTGAGGATTAAAAGAAATTATCAAAAAATAATTTCTAAAGACGTCCTTAACCTCTTTAGGAATTATTTTTTGGTAATCATGCACTATGAATTGCGAAAAAAACGTTTTTTTTCATTTCATTTAAATATCATTATAACATTTTTTTTCATTTGTGCTAAGTAGGGAGCTGGTTTTAATATTTTGTATGATTTGAATTTTGGAAAGTTCACTTTACGAATATGTTTGTAAATATAATGTAAGTTTATGGGTTAAGGAATCTTATTAATGAAACGTCCTTTTTTTGAAATGCCAACGGTTCGCAAAATTTATTTGCTTCTTCAGGGCTATTCAAGATGGCTGTTCCATATGTCGATTGTATTACCAATAGACAACATCCTTCGTCCAAGTATCGTACAATTTTGATTAAAACTTTTAAAAAGACGTAAACAAACACATTAAAATATTACTACTAAGTATATAAATAATGCCTTTTTACCGAAGGATGACGTCTATTCGTAATAGAATCGACATATGGAACGGCCGTCTTGAATAGCCCTGAAGAAGCAAATAAATTTTGCGAAACGTTGGCATTTCAAAAAAAGGACGTTTCATTAAGAAGATTCCTCAACCCATAAACCTACACCTTCAAAAAAAAAAATTCAATGTGACGGATTCAAAATAGACAATTAAAGGTACAAATCTAAAAATTGAGGGTGTGTGTTTAAATTTGGTATGCGTTTATAGTTCCGTCGACAATACAATAATATGGTATTAATAGGTACACACTTCCCTATAACGAGGGAAGTGGAGGGGGAAAAAGATTTAGGTTGTTCGATTTAAATCAAAATTGGTATACAGGGATTTTTTGAGAAGGTGATATGAATTTTTGATCAGATTTGAAAATTTCAATATGGCGGATTTAAAATGGACGATTTAGAGACAAAAGTAGAAAATAATTTTTTATCTTTCTTATATCATAATAAAAGCGATGGGCGCAAATGAAACATTTTAACTTTACGGTGACAAAGAGAGAACTACAAAAGAAGAACTAAATTCTTCTTCTATTCGATTGCCGTGCTTGCCAAGCCTTTGAAAATGTCCTTAGGTTATAGGGTAATACAACTGTTTCTTAGGTGAATCGTCGATGTGATATCGCTTTTATTCTGGCATAAGAAAGATAAAAAATTATTTTCTACTTTAGAATGCATTTAATAAAAGCTTGATCTTTAAAAGTTTTTTTTTAATAAAAATTTATTTTAATACCAAGAACCTCATACGTATTGGAAACTAAAACCTTTTTTCAAGTAGACACCGTTCTATTTTAGTCACGTCTGTTGTTCGGTCATTTTCTAAAATTCCCAAGAGATACAGACCATTCGCAAGAAATTCATTCGTAAATGTTTTTATCTCCAAGCGTTTTGTGAATGATCCAGTTTCCGACTGTGTGCAGACCAAAAAGGAGTATAGCCCACATATATACATTCGTTTCCTTTTCTTGGCGTTATTCTCAATTTTTGCTTTAAATTCTACAAGCACTGATTGAAAAGATTTAAAGATTGGTACTTTTAAAATAAATATTGAGTCAAAATTGACATTTTTTGATGTGTGTCCTATTTTGAGAATTTTTGTAGTTTTGCCTAATTTAATAAAAAAATGTACCCCTCCTCTCAGTACTTTGATTTGTCAAATAAATACAAGAATGAATAGTACAACACGCTTTAAAAACGACTCTATTAAGTTTTTATTACGCCGCCGGTTACATAACCAATAGAATCTCAGCAAAGAATCAGCAAAAAGTAACCCTATATAGTTTTTTTGTCTATTTATTCTGATTTTTTTTTTAGTTTTTAAGGAAAAATTTTGTTTCTAATAATATTTCAAATATCATTTTTTAAAGGGAGAATTAAAATCTGTTGTATTTGAAAATACAGGGTTCCCAAACAAATCCTTTGTATAAGACACAAAAGAACGGAAAAATTACATGTAGTAATTAAGTCCATTCGAAGTGATTGTTTTTTAATGTTTTCCCATTTTAAAACGTTTCGGCCTGGAATAATAAATTGTTAATTTTAATAACAAACTGATGAACCTTAAAAAAATGACTTTTTTGGCTAGTCGTTTTGTAACCATGGGCCATACGCTACAGCGCAGCACGCAGACTGAGAAAAATGCATATCCGCAACGTAAAGCGTGGTTACACGAACTCTATCGTTTAAGGATTATTTACTGCAATGGAACGATTATAATTGGTAAAAACCGCGGTTTTCCCTCTAGTTGACAAATTTGACACCTAGGTGTGACGTCATATGCTCCCACTCCACAAGAATTATAACCGAACAAACTGATCGCGAAAACGAATTGGTAAATTAAATGTTGGGTTATGTAGGTTTTTGTTTTCTGTTGTTTAGTTTTTAATTCATTTTTGCGTTCTCATTAAAATGGAGCCCGTTTTCATCAGTTTTCTCACAGAATATGTCAATTTTCAAAAAACAGACTGATCTGATGTGCATGCAGCGTCCTCAGTTAGAATATCTCTTGCGTTAAACAAGTCCCCCGCTGTTCATAAATCAGCCTTACGAAAATTGCCCACACTTTTTTTAAATCTTCAACTTACCGTTATTTAATGCAGCAGCCGTGTTGAGGTCATCTAACTCCACTAAATTTTCCACTCCTTCCTTATTAAAAACTACCCGTATTTCTCAATTTTTTATTTTTTTTTGCAAAAAAAACAAACAACATAACACTAAAAATTATAACCGGAACATTGACACGGTGGGAACAGCTCCTGAAGATGCCGAGCACTCGAATCGGCGAAACGTCGAGAAGACAAACTTTTATAGAACGACGACGGTCCACCAGTCCGAAAGACAACATGCTTTAACAGAAAAGAAGTTGGGCCACCAGGTCTTTATAGTTTTCTGCTGTTGGATTTCCCAAAAAATTTTAGCGTCACTAATTCTATAGGGAACTTTTCTTTTAAATAATAGTGAAGGGACATGTGTAAGTCCGTGGGATTTTGAATGAAGGAGTTTTGTGACTATGTGGGAATGATAGCTCTTTAGTCACATAATCAAGTGTTACCGGGTGTTTTGTTTGCATCGGTGTAGAAAGCCAAAAATCATAAAAAATACAACTTTTGCAACCGGGGCATGATTATACTCGACTCCATATAACCCGACGACGATGATTCCAAAAAATTTACTTTCAAGATCATCCGAGCTTAACTGAACTTGAAAATCGTAAAACACTATTTTTGACATTTTCTCAGTAAAATTAACATATTGCAAAAATAACATACTAAAGGGCCGCTATTCATCATATATTAAAGGGAAGATGACCAAATTTGGTAAGAAAGATAAGATGGTCAAGTCCAACAATATTGTTAAAAAAATTTGGTTCAGCTATGACGCGTTTCAATATGGCGGCTAATATATGAAAATGGCGACCTATAACCATATTTTATTTTATCCAATTTCGTAAAAAAGCAAAAAGGACAAGGTGGCCATCAATTCTTGTTGAGTTATCGCCGCTTACTATGAAAAAAAAGTTTAGTGGATGCATGTCCTTGATTTACCTTGAAAATACCATGTACAAGTGAAAAACCAGCTTTTTGTTGTAACTTTTCCAATTTGCCTCTACGCAAAAGCTAAGTGCCGGAAATGAAATTAACATCATAGCCATAACTAAAAACTTCAGTTTGAATCTCTTTACCATTTTTTTTTGATCTGGCGTCCAAGATGTTTAGAAACTTTCTACACGGACGCGAACAAAACACCCGGTGGCACATAGATAAGTGACGAAAAAGCTGTAAACTCATCCTTTAATTTTATTATGAATGTTAATAAACAAGTATAGTCATGCCCTACTAGCATAATTAGAATTTTTTATACTTTTTTGACCGCCATTTGGAAAATAGCATCTAAAACAGCTTGTCCAGTATATGGTAATGTATATTTAACTTCTACTAAATCTCTTAAAGGTAATTTAAATGACTTTGTTGGCTATATAAGTGAATGGAATATAAAATTCACAGTTCCGAAACTTAATAAAAACGATATAAAGGTCATTTTTACTGGACCTTGGACGTCAGATCAAAAAAAAAAAAAAATATAGGGAGGTTTCAATTGCTGTGTTTAGTTATAGCTAAGATGTTAATTTCAACTCCAGCACTTAAAGTTTTTGCGTAGTGGTTAATTGTAAAAAACACTACAAAAACCTGTTTTTTTACTTGAACATGGTATTTTTAAGGTAAATCAAGGTCACACATTAACTAAACTTTTTTTTCATAGTAAGCGAAGATAAGTCAACAATAATTGATGGCCAACTGGTCATTTTTGTTTTTTTACGAAACTGGATAAAATAAAATGTAGTTGTAGGTCGCTATTTTGATATATCAGCCGCCATATTGAAACGCGTCATAGCTGAACCAAATTTTTTGAACACTGTTACTGGATTCGACCTTCTTATCTTTCCTACCAAATTTGGTCCTCTTCGCTTTAATAGTTGATTAATAGCGCCCTTTAGTATATTCATTTTGCAATATGTTAATTTTACTGGGGTATTTTTCAAGGTCATAAAGCTTTAAACTGCATCAAACTCGAAGGATTGAATTTTGCATATATGCCTAATAGTTCGCGGTACATTTGAAGTTAGTGTGACAAAACGTCGAAAATGGCAAAAATCTTGTTTTTAGCGATTTTAAAAGTCATTTAAGGTCGGATAACCTTGATTGATTTTTAGCCGCCATTTTGAAAGATGATGTCTTATGAACCTCTTCTACACGGATGCAAACAAAACACCCGGCAACACTTGATTGTGTAAATAAAGAGCTATCAACCTCACAGAGTCGCAAAACTCCTTCATTCAAAATCCCACGGGATAGCAATTATCGACAGATGACCCCACACTATAACTAAAAGCATGACCTTCTTTGTCTATGGCCTTCACAAAATTTTTCATAAGTTCTAATTTTATATTATTATATTATAGTATAATATTTTATGGGGAACTAATGGAGCGCTGGTTTTTTTTCTTTTTATAGTAACCAATGTTTGTGTAAGTGGATTTTTCTAAGAGTCATATTCCCTCTTCTGACAGCCGTATTCGTTGGACCTTGGGCACAAACTGGGACGTAAATTGAGAAATTGCGAGTATGGTATAGATGCACATTGAATTGAAAAATATGAAATGGGTCGGCAAAATTTATTACCTAGATTTCTTGGATTATCCAGACGTAGGCTGTTTTGGAAAAAGGCAATAATTTAGGGTTTGGGCTTTGAAGCAGTTTTGTAATCAATAACATTAAAACCAAATTAAATCCTCATTGTCTAAATTGTTTTTGTTAATTTTTTTTAAATTCTTTGTTCACCCCCATAAAAGTTGTTTAAAATAAATGTACAGGGTGTAAAGATATAATAGTCGTAAACGTAAATATCAACAAAAAGTATTCCACCTTTAATATGTTTTTTTTTTCAAATCTTACAAATTATTAATTATTTAAAAATAGTAGTAGAAAATTTGTTTTAGCGCCTCGTCTGGTTGTAAAAGTTTATTAAAAGTTCTTTTCGGTATCGATAATCGGATCGGAAATAAAGATTTCCTTTGAAAAGTAATGCATAAATTTAGAGTATATGGTCCACTTTTATTATAAAAAAAGTACGACACCCATCACACAATTTTCAACGCTCTTTTTAATTTGTAAAAACTCTTTTTTTATTAATTTTTTTTTGCCAAATACTCAAAAAAACACTTCTTTTCAGCATTTGTTTGTACACTTGTAGGGCACACTTCCTTTTTTTTGATGAAAAATACCGGTTACATAGTGCTTAAACTGTTTTTAATTTGTAAAACCTTTTTTGTTTTGAAAAATACTCAAAAAACCGAGCAAAAAACACTTCTTCTAGGCCGCGTTGGTGAAATCTGTTGCGAGCTTTATCGTACACTAATAGCATGTCAACGTATTCCTGATTGGAGAACATTTTTAATTCAGTTTTATTTCGCACCAAACTGCAAAAAAAGTCGCAAAAATAATGGCGTCAGGTAGACCCGTGCAACTGACAACCTTCACAACGAACAGCGGAAGATTCACTATGCACTGTGCTGTAGAGAGGAGAGAGGGTCGGAGGTCAGAGATTCACGTATGCAGCAAATTGCGTTGTTGCCAAGTCTTTTTTAAATCTTTAATTTAAAGGAAATATTTTTTTATTATTTTTTTTTGAATTTAGATGATTTAGACGAAATATTTATTTTTATTTATTTGGAAATACCCCTATTGTAAAATGGTTAAAGTTAGACAAGAATATTTCTAAAATTCTGGTAGATATAAGCACCTAGACAAAATCTGTTGATTTTGCCTCATAAGTCATATGAATTTTTTGACTTGTTTTGACCCCCCCCCTTTTCATTAGGTAAAAGGATGACTATGGTATTCTTTACACCCTGTATAATATATGCAAGGTGACCAATCATACCGGATTGGCCGAGACGGGTTCCAGTTTTTGGAACATTATTCTGGTAAAATTAAGCGTTCCGGATTGTACCGAATTTATTGGTTTCATCCCGATTTGTACCGAATCGGCGTTTTGTCCTCGGCCACAGGCGTTCACAGAAAGGGGCCACTTTTTTGCAGCTAACCCAACCCAACCGCTATATAAAGTCGTTGATGATATAGTTTTAAGCAATTTCGGTCAAAACGTAATATGGCATTTATAGTATAATTTTCTCGAAAATTATCGTCTGCTGCGCATTTATAACCTGATTTTGGCAACCAATCCCGAATTGAGACTAGGCCATACCCCCACCAAAAAGTGGAAGCAATCAATGTTTTAAAGAACATCTAAAGCGACTCAAAATTCCTTGTTTAGTATAGTTTTATCAAAATTTTCGGCTACGGCGCATTTGAGATACAATTTTGTCAATGAATTTAGAATTGACAGTAGACTGCTTCTGCCACATAGTTGCTTTTTTTCATTAAAGAAACCTTGTAATATGTGAGTTTTTCTCGAAAATCACTCCGCTCCTAAATTTAACATTTAATAAGCTTATCAATAAATAATAATAAGCGTTACTTATGGCTATTCATAAGGTTCCTAAAATCTAAATGCATGTAATGGGTAACTAAGAGTTAGTTAATACTTTTGACAAAATTTGTAGTCCTCATACTGTTATCAGACTCCTTTTTTGACAATTACATTGGGAGTTCCATTTTGTCTCTGTTTTTAAATTTCAAGTCACTATATTGAAATGAAACGGTTTGCAAATAGACTTTTTGTCATTCTGTAATACCTATTATTAGAAAATTATAAAGTACTAGCTTATTACCCACAGCTTTGTTTCCGGTGTTTCCGAAATTTGAGTCAAAACTTTTTTTCTGTGAACCCCCCCAAAAAAATTTGTTTTTAGGTTCCAGACTAATTTTTTAGTTTAATGTCCCACAACCCATATTTTGAAGGATAAAAATATTTATTACTTATTCATCCTCTCTAACTAACTAACGAACTTTTAAGAAAGGTCCTAATTGTGAGTTATTTATATCTCCTTCAAAACAGGATCCCCCCTATTACTCAACCCTCGGTCGAAACTTAAACAAATGTTGAAAATCGTGTTTGCTTATTTAGTAGTAGAGTCAATGTACCAATTTTTAGACCTCTACTGCTTTTCGTTTTTACGATACAGTATTTTTGCCCTCATTTTTAAAAATTCTTTCTTGTGAGCGCCTATATTACAAACCCAAACTACCCCCCAATTTTCACGTTTGTAGGTTTACTCTTTTAAGATGTGGGTGGGTAGTTGTTCGTTTACGACACGACGGTTTTTTTATATAAATAAAGATTTCTCATATATAATAAGTTTTTAGTTAAAAAAAAGTAAGTTGGTATGTTCATGGTCGTGGACACAAAATCCCGCATTTCCCTCCAGTGTATACCTAAAGATGACTATTAAACAACTACTCCTCTTTCTATTGCCTCGATAGATAGGTGGTTTTCACAAATGCGAAAAGGGGGCTATTGATAGAGACAATGACAACAAAAAAACTATTGAGACACCATGTATATAAGTATGCATTTTTTATGGTTAAAGTAATTTTGCATTAAGCAATGCTTTTAATTACAGGAATATTCCATGGATATAAGTGTCGAAAAATCCACAATTATAAATGGGTTTTATAACAAATTATTGCGACTGTACAGGGTGTGCTACTATTGTTTCTAGGAGAGATAGCCAAAATCTGATATACATGTTCGGGGCTCGATTTTACAGACAAATTCAATTTTGAAAACCGCATCTTAATATCTCAAGCCGTCTGTGAGCTACAGTGTGTTTTTGAAAAATTTGTATTTTCAAAAAGTTGACATAACTTTTTTGTGGGTCAAAATAGGATGTTGGTGCAAAAAGCTTTTTTCATAGGTTTTTATTCTAGACTTTACCTGTCAAAACAGACTTTTTGTAACTCCTTCAGTTTTTGAGTAATGACCAAAAGTTTGATTTTTTTAATGGGTCACCCTATATATATTTCACGGCTTTAATTTGTCTATTAAATTTCCTTTACAACGATGTACCCCTCGTCGAAATTGGTAAAGTAGTTCGGTAGATATTAAAGATTTTAATATTATCGCAAAGTAGGCTATGATTAATTCGATACGTATCTTTTATGCTGCTTGACTGTGGAAGAAAGAAAATTCCAAATTCTAATTAATCTAAGAACAATTAAATACATATTTAAAATAATTCTCAAAATGGCTCCCATTTTGTTGAAGGCATACAGGAGTGATCTGTCTAAAAGCTGTAAGAAGGGCTTCTTCTAATTCTTCCCTGGTATTCTGTCTATTTCTGATAAAGTTCTGGAACACTAAATCCTTGATTTTTCCCCACAGAAAAAAATCGCAAGGAGTCAAATCTGGGTGGCCTTTATTCCCAATCCATTTGTCTCCAAAAGTTTCATTAGGCAAGTCACTAACGCATTGTGGGGTGGTGCGCCGCCGTGCTGCTGAAAATAGCTGGCAGTTCATTCATAAATGGAACTAAATATTCTTCTAAAATCTGGCGATAGCGTTCGGCATTTAAATTACCGTCAAAAATATAGGGCCCGATAAAACGGCCTCTATAAATTCCAACCTAAACTTTGAATGAAAGTCTTCCCTGGCGCCCTTGCTCCACTGTCAAATGTTGATTTTATTGATGACAATAATATCTTGTGAAAATCCCATCACTTGATATTGTTGACTCATCAGTCCAAATTATTTTTCTTGCAAAATTTGGATCTTCTCCACATTTATTTACGTACCAGCGGCAAAACATTCTTGGTGCAAAATTTTGTTGCCTAAGATGATGCACTTGGCGTGGTCTATAAGGTCTATATTTATACTTTTTTAAAATTCTTCTTGCACTAGTGCGTGGAATACCTGTTAGAGGTGTAGAGGTATCAGCGTTCATGTGAATTTCTCCCAAAACAGTTAATTCCTCCAGTTCTTTATCCCTGGTTAAAGATTGGTAGATCTTTGGTCTTGATTTCTTGAAAGCTTCATGTTGCAGCAGATTTTGCTTGAGTCTCTTATAGATTTGAATAGATGGCTGTGTTCTTTCGGGATACCGCTCCAATCGACGATTTTCCAAATTTTCAATATAGCATATCATATTTTTCATTATTTTCAAAATTGTTTGGCATTTTGACGCATATAGGATTGCAGTAACAATTACTCTCGAATTAATCATAGCCTACTTTGCGGTAATATTAAAATCTTAAATATCTACTGAACTACCTTATCAATTGCGACGAGGGGCACATCGTTGTAAAGGAAATTGTGACCCATTAAAAAAATCAAACTTTCTGTGATTACTCAAAAACTGAATGAGTTACAAAAAGCTGTTTCGACAGGTAAACTCTAGACTAAAAACCTATGAAAAAAGCTTTTTGCACCGACATCCTATTTTGACAAACAAAAAAGTTATGTCAACTTTTTGAAAATGCGAATTTTGCAATAACACACTGTAGCTCACAGACGGCTTGAGATATTAAGATGCGGTTTTCAAAATTAAATTTGTCTGTAAAATCGAGCCCTGAACATGTATACCAGATTTTGGCTATCTCTCCTAGAAACAATAGTAGCCATGGAGGCCCATCGAATTTGGCCCACCCTGTACATCTTTAGTAAACATTGATCCAATAAAGTGTAAAATATAAAATGCTTCAGTAGATTTTGAAGTTTAGCTTTTGAGGTCACAAGAAAATAATTGCGAAAGCTAGTGAAGATGCAGAGTTTGATTTCATTGCAGACTTTTAGAAGAAACAATGGTTTCTAACGATAGTAGATTTTTTAGAAGGAGGTAACGTTAATGGATACTAGATGGCGAATAAAATAAACATTTTTCTACACGGAAGAATAGCTTCTCGTAAATGCATGGGAGCAACAGCTGATCAAAGTGACAGTTTTTCGTTTATCTACAGGGACCAAAATCGTTGTGTTTTGTTACAATTGGTTTTGGAATTGTAAAAAGGAAATGTGCAAAATTTGGATCTAATAAAATTTCAGATGCAATTGTTTAAAAAATATAAACATTTTCCTCCGCTTATAACGTCCGTGAAAATTATGTAGTATGTATGCGATTCGCATGGCAGAACAGGCTTCTTCTGTCATATTCCAAGTAACATTTTTGGTCAGAACTCGGGTATTATATCCCTAGCATATGATGGGATTATTTTCTTACATAAATTATATAAGAACTAGATTACGTAAAAAGTCCCACTATTCTAAGTAATCTTGTAAAGAATAATTTGACAATAAAATATTTAAATTGTTTTTAAAGGAACTTTTTCACATTCATTTATTGATTCAACTTAATAGTGCCAAAATCCACCTATCAACCACATTGTTTTGATAAATTTCAATATTTTTTCTTTAAAAAACACATGCGCACTTAAATACGTATATTTTGGGCACCCAAACATTTTAAAACAATTTTACACACTTGTTAACAGTGATAAATTAAAAGGACATATTGATTCAATATGCTTTTTCTTATGATTTTGAATTTACAAAATTATTGAAAATCGATATAATAAAAATTTATGACAGATCTTTGACTTGACAAGAAGGATTTAACATATTTCTTAGAGTAAACTAGATCATGCAAAATTTAGGTCAAAAATAGGTAGTTTGTGACTACCGCGGATATTCACAAAGTACCTAATTAGGGTTCCTAAGCAAATCCTTAGGGGGCCAAGCAGCCGTGTATAAGACGCAGACAAACGGAAAAGCACATTAGGCAGAAAAGGATGGGCATGGGGCGATGTTGTCACTACATCTTACACGTAGTAAATCCATTCCAGGTTGTTGTTTTCTAATGTTTTCCATTTTCATACCTTTAGGACTGGAATAAAAATTGTTTTTGCTCGACTTTAATACCAAACTGATGAAAGATATCGTAAAAAAAATATTTTTCGGCTTTTCATTTTGTAACCATTGTCCTTACGCACTGTTTACAGGCTGGGGACTGAGATACATGCAAATGCCTAACCTAAAGCGTTCATACACGGCCGGAGAAATCGACTGAGATATTTCCGTAGAAACTTTATCAAGCAAATAGGACGGGTTGACGCCTTCGAACGTCCAACCCGGGTTTTGCACTTTGATTCGAAATCAAAAAGGAGGAACAGTCAGATGTGGGGCCGTGCACAAATTACGTAACGGTGATTTTACCAATTTTTGACCCCCTCCCTATGTAAGGTTTTGTAACGGTTTGGCACGCCACTCCCCTAATATTACGTAACTATTTCAAGACCACTACCCCCCCCAAAAAAAAAACTTTTCACTTATTTTCATTCCAAATTTTCTTAGTTTCACACAAATGCAAACGCTGTCGAAAACACCCCTCCCCCCGTAAAGTTTTGTAACCCCCCTCCCGCCTATGACCATTACGTAATTTGTGCACCGCCCCTGTAGTCCCAGTGGAGGAGGGCGAGAAAATTGATATTTTTTTCTTAAAAATTATACTCTTTAGACTTATTTCTTTGCGTTCCCGAAATTACGTAATTTTTGAAAAAAAATTTTAAGCGGCGTGCTTTGTTTTTCTAACATTTTTGCGTTCGACTAACTTAATTGAAAAATTTTTTCATGCGGCGCCCTTTCCACTCGAAACCAAGATCCCCCGTTTTAGGAAAACTGATCCCGTCTCTGTTTCTAAATTTTTTCGAATAAAAGTAGAGTATGACCATGGGGCAAATAATTTTTTTCTACGGTATGACGAAAACTTCGAGAAAGTTGACGAAAAAAAAATAAAAAAAGTGGCAGAGCTCAAGTTTTTCGTAAAAAAACGTTTTTTGTAAAGAAACAGAGCAAAATAAATCTTTTCACCGCCTTTTGGGTGTTACAAATATTGGCAGCCCCTTATTTTTCGCTTTTACCCTCCCGCTAGTTTTGAAGAATTGGTTCGCTACATGTTTCGAGATCATGTCGCAAAATATCAAATGTAGTGTAGGGCCAGCTTTATTTAAAATCAATAATATCGCAAGCAAAAAGCTCTGCAAGAAAAACAGCGCAGTTTATTGATTTCTTTGACTGCTAGTGCTAGCTGCATGGTTTGGCCGTTTCCGGATAGATGTCACTTGTAGAACAGAATGGAAAGAAATTTAATTAAAAGCGAAGATATTTCTTTCTAATGTTAACAACCTCACGAGTTTATCGCTCAGTATCGTAAATAATGGACCCTGCCGCCTCCTTTAAGCAAGAAAAAGCTGTGGTTTGGACCTGAAAACATCTAATTTTTAATTAGATGAGATGGTGTGGCCGCCATCTAGCGGAATTTGCAGACATCTTGTCAACGGTTATTATTGCAACTATGATTTATGCTCACAATGAAAGAGTGGCGACAATTTTTTCTCATGAAAGCAGTCCGGAGATAATAACAAACTGGCACCATTGCTCAATATACCTGTTTCTTTTGTGCGCGCAGAACTTTCTATGCCATCTCTGTTTGATTTATTGAAATTCTATCCCTAAGGAAAATCTTAGGAACCCTGTAAATGGAAACTCCTTGATAAATTTTATAAATTAAATAAATTTTATTATGACGAATTGATGGCAAAAAAGTACCATAAGAATACATACGTGCGAGTAGGAGCAAACACGTGTTTCACCCTTGTTAGGGATAAGTTTTTATAGACGTATAATACGAACGATCAAATCAACAAGTCATGGATAAATGCTCCGCAAAACATTAGATAACAGAATGAGGAATAAGTTCCCAATGTTCATGGTGGAGTTAAATATAAATAAAAAAGAGATTTTTACCAATAGAAAAATATTGGGTTTTTGGCCTTCTCCACTAGTTCTACCACTGACTGGTTTCAGACACAGTCCATCCACTAGTCGGGCATTTTTTATGACGAAGACTAGAAAAAAACACGTGTTTGCGTCTAGTCTCCAAGTCGCACCCGGTATATTTTGTAAGGTTCGTTTTTTTTGCTATGGATTCGTCATAGTAAAAAGCCCGACTGGTGGATGAACTGTGTCTGAAACCAGTTAGTGGTAGAACTAGTGCAGGAGGTCAAAAATCCAATAGTTTTCTGTTGGTAAAACTCTCTTTTTTATTTTTATATACAAATTTTGTTGCCAAATTAGCGATTATTTGACCTATTTTTTATTTATGACGGATTCCAAGAGTAACACCTTACCTAATTAAGTTAGAATTCCTTTAGTACTTACATTACTTGAAACTAAAATTCTGCTTGGGATTTCCTTCTCAATATTCTTTTTTTAAGTTAAATACTTCGTATTCCCTGGACTTTTCTTAGTTTAACACAATAATGGTAACTTTTATCATTTACTTTTTCAGCTGTCTGTGGAGGCGACTTTTCCATAGAATCCGAAGGTCATCTAGAGTCACCCAATTACCCTGAGGAGTACCAACCGAACAAAGAATGCATCTGGCGAATAACTGTTCCAGACAATTTTCAGGTGGCGCTCAGGTTTCAGTCTTTTGATATAGAAAATCACGACAATTGTGTGTACGATTATGTCGAGATTCGGAATGGAATTTCTAAGGAGTCTCCTATAATTAAAGGTAAGGGTGAATTCTAACAGCACTGAACGTAACTTAACTTAATTTAACCTAAGAGTTGCTTTAACGAGATTTAATGATTTCGTTTACACAGGTGTAACCTAACTTGAAGGTGAAGCTCAATTTTTAGCCATCCATACATATTATGGAGGCTTTTGAGATAAGAGTAAAAAGAAAGACCTAAATACAAAACTTTGTCATGGTGTCTGTCTGCCTGTCTGTTTGTCTGGAGGTAACACGATTACTCAAAAACCGCTTAACCGATTTTTATTAAATTTGGCGCCAAAATTATTTGTCACCAAACGCAGAGCTGATTAGTTTTTGATGTGGGTGGGGCGTTGGCAAGAGCGTAGGAGAGGGGATTAAACTTTTAAAAAATTTGTAACTCACGAACCGTAGCAGCCAGCGACACGCGGTAATTGCCGAGGGGTTATCCACCCTCTCAAAATATGTACAGCTACTGTTAAAATTATAGGGATTTTTTGTTAATATTTCTACATACTGCCGGTACTACCAAGTACTGCAGTAGTGCGAGTGCTGCCAAATACTGACAGTACTGACAAAAATGTGTACACCCACTACTGCCAAGGTGGAGAATCCACAGATAATTGTTTTTTCAACCAAAAAAAAATAAAAAAAGTTTTTTGAAAAAAAATAATTGAATTGATTTTTTTTTATTTATGAGATTTATCGATGGCTATACGTGCCTGCTGGCGCCATTTTTTTTTTTTTTGAAAGATAATTTACTAAGTTAGGTTGAATTAAGTTAAGTTAAAATAAATTAGGTCAAGTGCTGTTAGAATTCTTGCATGCAGAACGACTAAAAAAAAACCTAGTGTCAATTTACCAAAATCAACTTTTTTAATATTAGGAAAATTTTGGAACGCTTAAAATTTTGACAACTTTGACAGCTGCTGTGGTAGTGTTTACCAACCACTACCACTACCACTCATCGATTTTACCAGAGTTTTTGAAACATTAAAAACTGTCACTATTATTTTTAAAATTAATTGCGCCAAAATTCTCTAAAATTAACCTGAAAAATAACCACAACCACAATGAAATGGATTTGTAGCTTACGGTAGTGGTAGTGGTTAATTACCACAACGAAATGACGTTTAGCTATTGCGCAGACGCAGTAATTACCACAACCACTACGAAGTGTCAAATAAGCGTTCCGAAATATCCCTATTTATTATACAACCTTTAATGTAGACTGAAAATACACCTATATTGCTAATACAATTATTATCTAATATTTTAAGGGTATTTATTAAGTGCTCATGATAATCGCGGCAACACTAGAAGAGGTTCGCAACGGTCTGGAGGAGCATGTTTACATATGCTCACAGTTGGTCTAGAGAGGCGTTTTAAGAAAAAAAATATATAATCGTTAAAACATAGATTTTTATTTTTGCCGTAAAAGTAAAATCCCTTATGTAGCCCTTTTCTGGGGGGCTATTTTTGGAAAATATTCTAAAAACCATCTTTTGACTTCATATTTGAATTCTCGCTGAAATTCTCTTTCCAGTGGTACCCCATATCATAAAGTTTGCTTTACTAATTTTCGAGATATTGGCTTTCAAAATGTTAAAAATTCAATTTTCAAAGGCCCATATCTTAGAAACTAAACAAAATATCTCTATTGTGTTTGTTATCGATTTTGAGGGTTTTATAAGAGCAAATAAAAATGACAATAGTTTGACGTTTGCACATTTTGACGATATTATTCCAAAAATATGAAGTAGAAGGTCAGATTGTCAAACTGTTGTCATTTTTAATTTCCTCGTAAAAAACCCTTAAAATCAATAATAAACACAATAGAGATATTTTGTTTAGTTTCTAAAATATCAGCCTTTGAAAATTGAATTTTTGACATTTTGAAAGCCAATATCTCGAAAATTAGTAAAGTACACCTTATGATATGGGGTACCATTGGAAAGAGAATTTCAGCGAGAATTCAAATATGAAGTCAAATTAGGGGGTTGCTATTTAAGGTTCCCAAAAATAGCCCCCCAGAAAAGGGCTGCATAGGGAATTTTACTTTTTACGGTAAATAGTAGTTGGCGCTGGGTCAAAAACAAAAGTGTATGTTTTAAAGATTATATATTTTTTTTTCTCAAAACCCCTCCCTAGACCAACTGTGGCTCCGACAGTCAAGCGACCCTAAAGGCACTTAGTGCGCCAAAAATTCCCAATACTCTGGTGGAAGGGTGCGTCGAAGCACTGGAAGCCTTGATCAAGACAAAAGAGTTACAGTGATGTGGGTACCGGGACACACGGGAGAAAATGGACGACCTTTTTCAACTCGCTCGGATCGGGGCCAGCACTCAATACGTGGTATAACAAGGACACAGTTGCAAAGTCGACTCATTAAATGAGCTAACAATGCACTGGCAAACTCCTGGGAAAACGAAAGAGGATGCAGACAGTCCAAAGAATTCATCGACGGATCGGGCGCGGACAGACTCAAATGGCTCCTGGGAAGGACACGAAAAGATATTGGACTACTGACAGAAATACTGACTGGCCACAACGGACTCTATCTGCCAGGACTGTGGGAGGGCGGAGGAGACATCTCGGCACCTCATTGCGGAGTGCGATGCATACCTAAGGATGAGGCATCAGGTACTCGGACAACCGAACCTAAATGCAGAGAGGACCTACGAGCTCTCAAGTGGGCCAAAGTACTGGACTTCATGAAGAGAACAGGAAGGCCCGGAGAGCCCACTACCGTACAAGCGGTACAGGTGGTGGATTAGGGGGCTGGCCTGGGATAAGGTAAAAAGGACCGATTGAGCCTACTTGCCAGGTCTTGGGCCGCCCCCTATTTACTACTACTACTAATTTAACCTAAGAGTTGCTTTAGGTTAGGTCACAAGTCGCTTCCCTTAAATAAAAGAAAAAACCTCGAAACACGTTCTGTGTATCAGTGTAAATGATTTGCAAAAGCCCTGGGATACTGGCAAATATTCTGGGTCCTATCAAAAGAGCGGATTTACAGTATGTCTTGTTAAAACCAGGAATAAAGGGGAATAAAAAAGATCTGCATGGATATTTGGTTACCGTCCAATTTAATCCAATTAAGAAGGACTAAACTATGAATTTCTTTTAGTTCATTGTGGCCACAAGGTACCAGGTGACGTGATCTCAACCTCTAACAAAATGCTGGTAAAATTCGTTTCAGACGGATCGGTTCAAAAAGGAGGTTAGTTTCTTTAGAGTTTTTTTTTTAAATTTATAAATAATCTTGTTTTTTTATTTGGTGGATTTTTTACATCAGCGATTGGTTTTTTTCTAAGAAATGATCTAGCAATTTTGATATGTATAAGAATTCAAAAATATATAGGGCGGCCCCAAAAAACCGAACTTTTTTGACTGTCGATTTTTTGAAAAGACTTTGAATTTAAAAATTTGATGCCACAATTGACATTTTATAAAAATAGGTATTTTTGGCTCTCCATACAAATTTTTATGTGCGTCACTGGTAAATAACTTAATTTTTGTGTGTGTGGGGCTCTGTCGTTCCCGAGTGTGTATGTATTGCTTGTTCAAATTGGGTAAGATATAAGAAAGGTATGAAATGTTCAAATTCGTGCGTGTGGTCAACCAAATTTAATCAAGCCAAAATAGAAACATTTTTGCTTGGCTATGCTTTCGGATGAATTTGTCCGATTTTATTAATGCTGCCCATTTTAAAACGTCATGGTTTTAAAATTTTGTAGTTTTAAATGAATATTGACATTTTCGAAATACTGAAGATTATGTTTGGCTGAATTTAGTTCACCAAACGCACTCATCAAAACGATTACATCTGTACATACTGGAAAGATAAAGCTTTACACGCAAAAGTTAAGTTTCTCACCAGTAGCGCACATAAAAAATTTCAAGGGGGAGGGGTCAAAAATCCCCACTTTTTTTAAATGTCTATAATCTTGGACTTTCATAAATTGTTAATTTTGGAATCAAGTTTTTAAACTTTGAAGTCTTGGCTCTTCAAGGTTAAACGTTTTAAAACCGGACAAACATTTTTTAAGCAATGGGCAATCAAAAAAGCCCCGTTTTTTTCTGGGCCACCCTACAATTTTTTGTTTTAATTGCATCTTACTTTTTTTTAAAGGCTTTTCTGCAAGTATTATGAAAGAATATGACGAATGTTCTAAAGTCAACCATGGATGTGCCCAACAGTGTATAAACACTTTGGGAAGCTACAACTGTGCTTGCAGATTGGGATACGAGTTACATTCTGATGGAAAAAACTGTGAAGGTAAGAGGGTACCTGCGGGATTTGATTTTATTAAAGGATTGGTCATCGGTCGTCAAAAGTTTGCAAAAACAAGCTTTATGAAGGTTTTCAAATTTTAAAACATGTATGCAATCTTTTGCAAATTTATTTATTTGGCATTGAAGAAAACTAAAATTTCTGATTAACAAAACAAAATTACATTACTTCCCTTTTAGCGAGGGAAGTAAAAATTGATAACACTTGAATGATATTTACCATAAACAAAACAAGAAAAACTGGATGATATATACAAGTTATACAAGCTAACTTCCAAGCCGATTCTTAGGACTTCGGATAGTTTCTATAAAAGTGCAGGTCGGCACCGGACGTTACAGTTTGATCAAATCTCCGGAAACTTTTTGGCTTCTGCTTTTGAATCATATGGTTTGCTCCACAGACAGATTTTTCACTTTAAATGACTACATATTCTCGTAAACTCACGTTCTTGCCTTTTTCACTTTGCACATCTGTGGCTTACTGTGCAAACCTTGAACGATGCGTCTGGAAACTGATCAACATTTTTAAAAATCCCAAAATACATCGATTTCGTTTGCAAAAAAGTAGTTTGCCCCTCCCTCTAGAGGTGAGCTTCAAATTCAAATAAGGAAAGTGAGTCAAGTGATGCCTAACTTGTTTGAAATTTTTTTCAAATTTTTTGCAATCGTGTAAAAATTTTAAAAATCTGGAAAGTAGTTTTGATTTCAGTTACATTTACAACCCTAATAGCACAAAAATATTCCCCGAACATTCGCTGAATATTCAGCTAGGATACTAACCAGGATATTCTGAGAATGTCTTTTAAATGTGCTATTTATGTGCTAAGTCAACTTCGGGAGACATTTTCTGTTTATTCTGGGAATATCCTGTGAGTGTGCCAGGACATTCAGACATTCACAGCACATCGAGAGATTATTGTGTATCATAGAAGAATAAATAATGCAATGATCAAAAATGTACTAGTGACAAAGACGACGTGTCCATAATTTTTCAAAAACATAATAATTTATTAAAAAACAATTTTTTTTTATTGGTCGATTTGAAAGTATGTATACCAAAAACTAATCGCTAGATTTTTAAAATCACAACATGTTTATAAAAGCATTTAAAAGGTCTTTAAAATAAGGGGTTATTTGATTAAATTCCCTATTTAAATTTTAGTGGTGATGCTCACCTCTTGAAGAAGGAGCAAACTACAAAAAATCACAGGACGTTCTATCATTTTTTCAAAATTAAATCGGACTAATAGTTCTAAAAAAATTCTAAATTAGTCCGGAGAATTTAAAATGAACAAAACATCATCTAACATCACCTCTTATCCATTTTAGATGCATGTGGAGGCGTCTACAACGCAAGTAATGGCACAATAACCTCTCCGTCATTTCCTGATCTTTATCCATTCAACAAAAATTGCGTATGGGAAATTATAGCGCAGCCTCAGTACAGGATCACCCTGAATTTTACACATTTTGATCTTGAGGGGTAAGTTTCTTTCTTAACCTTAAATGTTTTTGTCAAAGTAAAAATGAACTTAAGGTCCTAGTTACAATCTGGGGAATTGGTTTTAGCAACACTGTACGGGAAATCATGTCGACCTGATTTTTTCTCAAAATTTTACATCATTGAATTTGTTTTCCATGGCAATGCGGAGACTTTATTTATGTTTATCTAAAGAGGGACACCAGAGATTTTTTTGCACCGAATCAAAAATGTGGGGTTAAGTTACTTATTTTGACTTTTTGCGCCGCAAAAAACCAAGTAAAATACTAAAATAAAATAAACCAATTATTGCAGAATTACCTGCTAAAAAAACGTTACCCAACTACGTATTAAAGTAACTGGGTGTAATGTTTAAGGTTGCATTTACAGGTGCATTTATAATTGAATTGGAAACACTCCCGCTAGCTGATACCGACAACAGATCTAAAACTCGTCTACTGGCGCTAGACGAAATAATCGTATTCTATTTTAAACAGGAGCGTCAACGACTAGCAAGAGTCTTTCCAACCTCTAAATGGAGCTTTACTGACCTGTTTTGTTAGTACTCAAGTATCCGTGTGTTTTTGAAACCGAGGTTCTAAAATCTATCCTTTGCACTCCCAAGATTTCACTAGTACACTTGCACATAACTATGCCGCAATAATTTAAATTTAAAAAAAATGGTTGAATCAAAATAAAAACAAAATTATGTGGGGTTATGGGCGCCGAATGTTTCTATGCGAATTCCTAGTAATCCCAGCGAGCCAGTAAAGTTCTCTTGGTTCTTTGATAGACTCCGGGTAATGCTCGCGCAGTGTTAGGCCTTTTTCGGCGGGCGACCGCATACGCGGAGTGGTTTCATATTTGTTTTGGAACAATGTTTTTGAAAACACATTTTTGAAAGATAAACATAACCTCGAATGGTTTTCTGTCAGAAAACGTAAAAATACTCTTCTGTCTCACTGCGGCCCGAGGCTATCTCTAAATTACGTAACGCTCGAGGGGCAGAGGGGGAAGATTGAACAACTTAGTGAGCCGAGTTTCTTTATTGTTACGAAATTTCTAAAGGTGGAATCTAAGGCAACGTTAACGTTATAGAGAGGAGGTAAAAAGTCCTGTTTTTGGACATTATTTAAAGACAACCCTTTGGCACTCGCAATCTTCTGCGTCCAATAGTACTTTTGTTTTGCTGCTTTCCATGTTATATATATCCATGTTTTATTGGACATTTCTTTTTGTCGAAATCCAATTTTTTTTTACAATGAAAAAAAATTCACAGGACACCACAAGCTTCGAAGACAGAAACAAAAATTAATGGCGCCTGTAAAACAAACGCAACTATCAAATCGCGGCCTCTTAAATTCATTGTTTTTTTATGGTTTTTTCCATTGTCAATCATCATTTTTTGCTTGTGTTGGCCAAAAACGCAAACTAAAAGGACTTTTATGAGTTAAATAAATAAGAAGCGCGGTTGTTTTTGTATAGTATATAAACTTTGTCACTACTGCGCACGTCTTTTGCTTTCAAATATAAATAAAATACATATTTTTTTAAGTTAAACAACTTTACTAAAAAATTGCACTAAGAAGTAAAAAATACTTGGGCACATCTCTATTTACTACACAGTCTAAATTTAATAATAGCGATCGCACATTATACAGGGTTCCTAAGCAAATCCTTAGGGGGCCAAGCAGCCGTGTATGAGAGGCAGACAAACGGAAAAGCACATTAGGCAGAAAAGGATGGGCATGGGGCGATGTTGTCACTACATCTTACACGTAGTAAATCCATTCCAGGTTGTTGTTTTCTAATGTTTTCCATTTTCATACGTTTAGGACTGGAATAAAAATTGATTTGCTAGACTTTAATACCAAACTGATGAAATATATCGTAAAAAAAAATATTTTTCGGCTTTTCATTTTGTAACCATTGTCCTTACGCACTGTTTACAGGCTGGGGACTGAGATACATACAAATGCCTAACCTAAAGCGTTCATACACGTCCGGAGAAATCGACTGAGATATTTCCGTAGAAACTTTATCAAGCAAATATGACGGGTTGACGCCTTCGAACGTCCAACCCGGGTTTTGTACTTTGATTCGAAATCAAAAAGGAGGAACAGTCAGATGTGGGGCCGTGCACAAATTACGTAACGGTGATATTACCAATTTTTGACCCCCTCCCTATGTAATGTTTTGTAACGGTTTGGCACGCCACTCCCCTAATATTACGTAACGATTTCAAGACCACTACCCCCCCCCCAAAAAAAAAACTTTTCACTTATTTTCATTCCAAATTTTCTTAGTTTCACACAAATGCAAACGCTATCGTAGGTAACGTTTGTAACCCCCTCCCCACTATGACCATTACGTAATTTGTGCACGGCCCCTGTAGTCACAGTGGAGGAGGGCGAGAAAATTGATATTTTTTTCTTAAAAATTATCCTCCTTGGACCTATTTCTTTGCGTTCCCGAAATTACGTAATTTTTGAAAAAAAATTGTAAGCGGCGCCATTTTTATTTCGTGCTTTGTTTTTCTAACATTTTTGCGTTCGGCTAATTTAATTGAAAAATTTTTGCCTGCGGCGCCCTTTATCTTCTCACTCGAAACCAAGATTCTCCGTTTTAGGAAAACTGATCCCGTCTGTGTTTCTAAATTTTTTCGAATAAAAGTAGAGTATGACCATGGGGGAAATAATTTTTTTCTACGGTATGACGAAAATTTCGAGAAAGTTGAAGAAAAAAATAAAAAAAGTGGCAGAGCTCAAGTTTTTCGTAAAAAAAAACGTTTTTTGTAAAGAAACAGAGCAAAATAAATCTTTTCACGCCTTTTTGGGTGTTACAAATATTGGCAGCCCCTTATTTTTCGCTTTTACCCTCCCGCTAGTTTTGAAGAATTGGTTCGCTACATGTTTCGAGATCATGTCATAAAACACCTCGAAAATATCAGCTTTATTTAAAATCAATAATATCGCAAGCAAAAACCTCTGCAGGAAAAACAGCACCGTTTATTGATTACTTTGGCTGCTGGTGCTAGCTGCATGGTTTGGCCGTTTCCGGATAGATGTCACTAGTAGAACAGAATGGAAAGAAATTTAATTAAAAGCGAAGATATTTCTTTCTAATGTTAACAGCCTCACGAGTTTATCGCTCAGTATCGTAAATAATGGACCCTGCCGCCTCCTTTAAGCAAGAAAAAGCTGTGGTTTGGACCTAAAAACATCTAAATTTATCTAATGGTGTGGCCGCCATCTAGCGGAATTTGCAGACATCTTGTCAACGGTTATTATTGCAACTATGATTTATGCTCACAATGAAAGAATGGCGACAATTTTTTCTCATGAAAGCAGTCCGGAGATAATAACAAACTGGCACCATTGCTCAATATACCTGTTTCTTTTGTGCGCGCAGAACTTTCTATGCCATTTCTGTTTGATTTATTGAAATCCTATCCCTAAGGAAAATCTTAGGAACCTTGTATATTTATAAGTTCGATATAAAATCGTGACGCAATTATTACAGATACTCATCAAATAGAGATGTCTACACGCCAGGATTTAATATCGATAATCTTAATAGTAGTTTGAACAACTAGTGCCTAAAATAGTGCTTTCTTTTACAGGCGTTGGTTTAAATAACGAGCGCAGCGAGGTAATTAAAAACGCGAGTAAAAAAAGCACAGTTTAGGCGCGAGTTGTTAACACTATGTTTTTTAATATCTTTATCAAAAAATCAAAGAAAAACAGGAAAATACTTTTTTTTCATTAAAAACATGATTTTAGTAACTGTCTGCAGATAACTAAAGCATGGCTTTTTTGGTTACCGATGCAAAAGAGCTTTTTTTTTATCACGGGTGCAAAAAAAGATTTCTGTCCGTTTTTTACCCAAAATGAAACAGAAATAGCGTTATATAGAAATATTAAAAAAATCTAATTAATCTTACGTAAAAATTAAGACATTTCCGCCAGTTTTCACCAAGTATTTACGAAAAAATCATTTAACAACATCGTCAAAATATCAAGCTGTCAAAGATTAAAATGGCGCAACAATGAACGTCACCGCCTTGCCACCTTGATTTATAATGTAAAGATGGTGTGTTACGAAAAGTGATCTTCGTTTGAGATTTTTAAAAGTATTTTCCTGTTTTTCTTGGATTTTTGAATAAAGGTATTAAAAAAAATAGTGTTAACAACTCGCGGCTAAACTTTGCTTTTATTTACTCGCGTTTTAAAATACCTCGCTGTAAAAACTACTATTAAACATCTCGAACGAAGAGCACTTCTCGCAACAGTCCATCTTTTCACTATAATATATATACTATATATAAGGCGGCTGGTAAATGAAATAACAATGGTTTCTATAGCGATGTGCTTTTTTACTTGTAACTTTCATTTTTGCGACATTTTAATCTTTGACATCTTGATATTTTGACGATGTTTTTAATTTTTTTTTTATACCTTCATCAAAAACATGGTTTTAGTAACTGTCCGCAGATAACTAAAGCATGACTTTTTTGGTTACCGATGCAAAATTATTTTTTTTTGATCACGGGTGCAAAAAAAGGTTTCTGTCCGTTTTTTAACCCAAAATTAAAGAGAAATAGCGGAATATAGTAATATTGAAAAAATCTAAATATTCTTGCCTAAAAATGACGTAATTTCCTACAGTTTTAACCAAGTATTTACGAAAAAATCATTTAAAGACATCGTTAAAATGTACGTAATGTACGTCACTTAGTAAAAAGGCACATCGCTATGGAAACGATTGTTATTTTATTTACCAGCCGCCTTGATTTATAGTGTAAAGATGGTGTGTTGAGGGAAGTGCTCTTCGTTCGAGATTTTTAAAAGTATCTTCCTGTTTTTCTTGAATTGTTTAAAAAAGGTATTAAAAAAATAGTGCAACAACTCGCGGCTAAACTGTGCTTTTTTTTACTCGCGTTTTTAAATACCTCGCTGCGATTGTTATTTAAACCAACGCTTGTAAAAAAAGCACTATTTTTAGCCACTAGTTGTTAAAACTACTATTTCGTAAATACTTGGTTAAAACTGGCGGAAATGACTTAATTTTTAGGCAAGAATAATTAGATTTTTTCACTATTACTATATTGTGCTATTTCTCTTTCATTTTGGGTAAAAAACGGACAGAAATCTTTTTTTGCACCCGTAAACAAAAATAGTAGTTTTAACAAGAAGTGGCTAAAATAGTGCTTTTTTTACAAGCGTTGGTTTAAATAACGAGCGCAGCGAGGTATTTATAAATAAATAAATAAATAAATAATGTATTTATTTGCAACAGAAGTAATTAATTGTACAATAAAACAAATAATAATAATAATAATAATAAAAATTAAGTTGCAAAAAGGAGCCGAAAACAATTAAAATTGATCTCAGTTCGGTCCCCTAAAACTAACTAAATTACAATACAAAAAATAAAAAAAAAATAAAAAAAAGAAATATATATATAGCAAAATACGAACTACTAATAAACCAATAAAAACTCAGTCTAATATTTCAAGTATAAGTAAAAGGAACCTTAGATATCATTAGGTTATAGTGGACTAGATAAGATAGAATAACATAAAACATAAAAAGTCTAATACGAAGCTTAAAACGTCAAAGACATGTAAAATATAAATAAAACTCAAAGCGAGTCGGTAATAATTAATAATAAATCTAAAGATCAAAGTAAAATTTAACAGACACCCGACAGGAAAAACATTCGAACGATCTATTGCGTGGAAAAAGTTACTAGATTATTGGGAATCAAAAAGATAAGTTTTAATCGCTTTTTTAAATGGTAAAAATTTAAGGAATTTAAATTTTCTCGGAATGCTATTATAAATTTTGCAAACAAAATAAGAGAAAGATCTTTCAAAGAAGGCAGTACGATGAGAAACGCGAGTAAAAAAAACACAGTTAAGCCGCGAGTTGTTAACACTATTTTTTTTAATACCTTTATCAAAAAATCCCAGAAAAATAGGAAAATACTTTTAAAAATCTCGAACGAAGAGCACTTCTCGCAATACACCATCTTTATACTATAAATCAAGGCGGCTGGTAAATGAAATAACAATTCGGTTTCCATAGCGATGTGCCTTTTTACTCGGTGACGTCCATTCCTGCGAAATTTTAATCTTTGACAATTTGAAATTTTGAAGATTTTTTTAAATGATTTTTTCGTAATTACTTGGTGAAAACCGGCGGAAATGACTTAATTTTTAGGCAGGAATAATTAGATTTTTTCAATATAACTATATTTCGCTATTTCTCTTTAATTTTGGATAAAAAACGGACAGAAATCTTTTTTTGCACCCGTGATCAAAAAAAAAGTTTTTTTGCATCGGTAACCAAAAAAGCCATTTTTAGTTATCTGCAGACAGTTACTAAAATCATGTTTTTGATGAAATACTTGGTGAAATCTGGCGGAAATGACTTAATTTTTAGGCAAGAATAATTAGATTTTTTCACTTTTACTCTATTTCGCTATTTCTCTTTCATTTTTGGCAAAAAACGGACAGAAATCTTTTTTTGCACCCGTAAACAAAAATAGTAGTTTTAACAACTAGTGGCTAAAATAGTCCTTTGTTTACAAGCGTTGGTTTAAATAACGAGTGCAGCGAGCTATTTGTAAACGCGAGTAAAAAAAGCACAGTTTAGCCGCGAGTTGTTAACACTATTTTTTTAAAATACCTTTATCAAAAAATCCAAGAAAAACCGGAAAATACTTTTAAAAATCTCGAACGAAGAGCACTTCTCGCAACACACCATCTTTACACTATAAATTGAGGCGGCTGGTAAATGAAATAACAATGCGGTTTCCATAGCGATGTGCCTTTTTACTCGGTGACGTTCAATCCTGCGAAATTTTATTCTTTGACAGTTTGAAATTTTGAAGATTTTTTTTAAATGATTTTTTCATAATTACTTGGTTAAAACCGGCGGACATGGCTTAATTTTTAGGCAGGAATAATTAGATTTTATCAATATAACTATATTTCGCTATTTCTCTTTAATTCTGGATAAAAAACGGACAGAAATCTTTTTTTCCACCCGTGATAAAAAAAAAAAGTTTTTTTTGCGTCGGTAACCAAAAAAGCCATTTTTAGTTATCTAAAGACAGTTACTAAAATCATGTTTTTGATGAAATACTTGGTGAAATCTGGCGGAAATGACTTAATTTTTAGGCAAGAATAATTATATTTTTTCACTGTTTTTCTATTTCGCTATTTCTCTTTCATTTTGGGTAAAAAACGAACAGAAATCTTTTTTTCATCCGTAAACAAAAATAGTAGTTTTAACAACTAGTGACTAAAATAGTGTTTTTTTTAGAAGCGTTGGTTTAAATAACGAGTGCAGCGAGGTATTTATAAACGCGAGTAAAAAAAAGCACAGTTTAGCCGCGAGTTGTTAACACTATTTTTTTAAATACCTTTATCAAAAAATCCAAGAAAAACCGGAAAATACTTTTAAAAATCTCGAACGAAGAGCACTTCTCGCAACACACCATCTTTATACTATAAATCAAGGCGGCTGGTAAATGAAATAACAATGCGGTTTCGTTCATTCCTGCGAAATTTTAATCTTTGACAGTTTGAAATTTTGAAGATTTTTTTAAATGATTTTTTCGTAATGACTTGGTTAAAACCGGCGGACATGGCTTAATTTTTAGGCAGGAATAATTAGATTTTTTCAATATAACTATATTTCGCTATTTCTCTTTAATTCTGGATAAAAAGCGGACAGAAATCTTTTTTTCCACCCGTGATCAAAAAAAAAGTTTTTTGTATCGGTAACCAAAAAAGGCGTGCTTTAGTTATCTGCAGACAGTTGCTAAAATCATGTTTTTGATGAAGGTATAAAAAATATATTTAAAGTTAAAGTCTTTTGCATATTTTCTAACTGTACTTCACGTTGCTGAGATGTCATTTGACATCGGTTTTCACGACTTTTCATTGTTATTCCCACGAGTAGCGGACAAATATTCGGTCATCCCTTCCAGAGGTCCGTTTATAAAGGAAAGGCTCTTATACAACGGGGTGTGCCTGCGTCCCGAGGGTATGACAAGGGCTTAGATAAGGGGGACAAGGGGGTAATCTCCCCCCCCAAACCGGTGTCCGTATCCGTTACTCTCCCGATGTTTGCTGGGTAGCTTTCGCGCATTATGTTTTCCCCTCTTTGTAGCTGACCCAAGCCACATTTTTTTTAAATAATTTACAAAAAAAAACACGAAAATATTTAAATTTTGCACATTAAGTTTGATTGTTAGAATTTTAGTTTACATCCGGTTTCGGAGCAAATTTTTCCTGCGGCGCTACAACACATTGTGTGATTGATTAAGTAAACAAATACATCCATACATCAGAATATAATGTTTATATATATACAAGGACATTATTGGTGGCCCATTTGGGGGCCCTCACTGGAGATCCAGGGCTTACCAACATTTTTTTCATGAGGATGTAGCACTTGTGGCACCTTTTTGGAAAGCTTGTTAAAAAAGAAATTCGATTAAATAAATTTTTTTGAAAGCTATATTTTGTCAATTGTTTTGGATCCAAAATAAACTACATATTTCTTTATTTACTAACTGGAATAAAGAAACTAACACACCAGGATATTATGGGCGCCCCATTTGGGGGCGCAGCTTAATTAATTTTTTTTTAATTTACTAGATATTAGATCAAAGGGAAATAGATTCAAAGCACACCTCGATTTTCTTTTTCAGTCACCCGTCCTTAACGAAAAAAAAATAGGTTTTTTCAAAAATTTTGACACATGGGTTGACCGATGTCAAAAAATGTATTTAATCGAATTTATTTTTTAACAAGATTTCCAAAAAGGTGCCATAAGTGGCACCTCCTCATGAAAAAAATGTTGGTAGGCCCTGGGCCTTCAGTGACGGGCCCCAAATGAGCCGCCAATAATGTCCTTGTGTGGTATTTTAGTAAATAGAGAGTTATGTAGCTTATTTTTAAGTTAAAACAATTGACAAAAAAATCAGTTTTTTTAAAACATTTTTGACACATTGGTTGACAGATGTCAAAAAAACAAGCATTCCAAAAGGTGCCACAAGTGGTACCTTCTAATTGAAAAAAAAATAGTTGGCAGGCCCTGGGCCTCCTGTTGGGGGGCCACAAATTTTGATTTTATGATAGGCGGAAAGCTGCTAGAAGCACCGTTCCATTTAAAGAATCCACCCTGTATATATGAAACTATGGAGCACTAAATTAGCTCTAATTATGTAGGTATCTTTTTTTTCTGAATTCTCTTATTTAGGCTGTAATCTGTTAGAAGCCAACAGCGCATGCGATAACTTTTAAAAAACGCAAGCTATACATTTTTTTTTGCGGAAGCAAAAATTAGCACTAAATTAGCTCTAATTAGTTATATAGATTCTAATAAAAAAATCGCAAGTTGCGCTGCTAGCTTCTTGTACATGTAATTTTTGTTATAAGGCACGCTCTGTCACTTCGTATCCTTATCTTTATCGAGTCAACCTATCGAGCAGGTGTACTTTGAAACTAATGGCGATTCCCTTATCGTACCTACCGAGGTTTTCGTTTATTTAATCAGCTGGAGCTGTCACGCATTCGCCATGATTTTAAAAGTGCACCTGCTTGATTGGTCGACTCGATAGAGATAAGGATACGATTACTGATAAAACTAAAAATTAACTTTAAATGTCTATAACAAGAAAGACAGTGACAAAACGTGGGTTATAACAGGTATTACGACTATTGCAATGACTATTTCAATTATGAACGATACTTTACTGAGCAAGATATTTTTATTATTATAGAAATAACAACGCTCAACAACAGCAATGCGAGTACGACCGCGTCGATGTGTTCAGTAAATTAAAAGAAGGGCGTTACAAGAAACACGGGTCCTATTGCGGTTCCAAAGCACCCGCTTTAATAACCTCAGAGGGCAATATTATGAGGATTAATTTTTATTCCGACACTAGCGTGCAAAAAACTGGATTTGCTGCCATATTCTTCACAGGTACGTATTACTTATAATTTAATTTAAAAATTATCTTGCCTTTTACCATTCTTTTGCAACTTGAAATTTTCTGAATTTTGGAAAAATGGCCCGTCAGATCCGCCTGTACACTCTTCGACCCCGCACCTTTGTCAGCCATAACTAGATCGAGGGAACAGTTAGATACTCGTGAACAGAGGGGTGCAGAAGGTATTTTTTGATAAGCTCCACTCTCTCAGACAGATGAGATTACAGAAGGATAGTGATAGTTATGGTATATCGCAAAAATTAAGCTTTTTATTTTAGATATGGATGAATGCGCTACAAACCACGGCAATTGTCAACACGATTGCGTAAACACACTCGGATCTTACATATGTACCTGCCACAATGGATACACTTTAATGGAGAATGGGCGGGATTGCAAAGAAGGAGGTTGCAAGTATGAAATTTCTACTTCCTATGGAAGTATCGGAAGCCCCAATTATCCGGATTATTACCCAGCTAGAAAGGTACCACTGAAATGCAATGATATAGTGTGTTACTTCTCCAATTTTTTTAGTCTAAAATTTGATTTGGTTGCTACGGTACATGGTCAACTTATTTAAGCTACTAAAATTAATTGCGTTTGGACCTCCCATATTTTTTTAAAGAAAAAATGTCCAAAATCTAGATCTGCAGTCGGATTTATAAAGCAAAACCATTCACAATAACTGATACATTTAAAGTTGACGCTTTTACAAAGTTTTTTTCTTAACCAAGTAAATTAATACACTTTTTAAGTTGAGTAAAACACATGAAAGTTAACGTAGAATGTTACTTTTTTTAGTATGTGCTACTATGTTCTAGAAAAATATAGACTTCCGTTCGAACATCGGATTTATAACGTCGGTACCGACACGACGTTAACTTTTTTAAGATTTTTAACGCGTTTTAAGGCTTTAACACACAAAATTGGATAACGTATAGCCATTAGAGTAAAGGTTTATTTTTCTTTTAACCAATGGTGTAGCATTGAATTTGAGTCAATCAGCGATCGATTTAAATTTATATTTCTATGATTTAAATAAACCAGGACATGTTCAGAGCCGCGTTCGAGCTTAGATGCAACTAGACTAGAAATTTTGATAAAAAAGCTTTAGTGACTTGTGATGTAAAACAAAGCAAATGATTGGCACGACATTGCGAGTGTAACGTTATTACGTATGGAGAAATCGGGTAAAGGACCTTTAACTTTTAACAACGGTCTGCCATTAGCTACACATAGCGAACAAAATATTTAAAAACCTTTTAGCCTTGCCTAGTTTGCGCATTTATATATTTATAGAGGGTGTATACTATACCATAGTCATCATTTTAACTGATGAAAGGGGGGGTTCAAAACAAGTCTGACTTTAAACTTGAAAAATTTAGGTGCTTATATCTACCAGATTTTATAAATATTCATGTTTAACTTTAACCATTTTACAATAGGGCCATTTGCAAATAAACAAAAATAAATATTTCCTCTAAATCCTCTAAATTTAAAAAAATTAATAAAAAATAATAATGATTTCTTTTGAGTTAAAGATTTAAAAACCACTTGGCAACAACGCAATTCGCTGCATACGTGACTCTCTGACCTCCGAACCTCTCTTCTCTCTACAGCATACTGCATAGCGAGTCTACCTGAGGCCATTATTTTCAAGAGTTTTTGCAGTTTGGTGTGAAATTAAACTAAATTAAAAATGTTCTCCAATTAGGAATATGCTGACATGGGCTTAGTATACGGTGAAGCTTGCAGAAACTCAAATCTTGCTGTTCAAATGTATCGTAACGTATTTCCCCAGCGGCTTAAAATAAGTGTTTGTGCTCGGTTTTTCTTAGTGTTTTTCAAAATAAAAAAAGAGTTTTTACAAATTACAAACAGTTTAAAAACTAAGTGACAGGTGTGTTTTTAATTTAAAAAAAAGAGTGTGCCCTACAAGTGTACAAATAAATTCTTAAAAGAAGTGTTTTTTTAGTGCAATAACCCACATAGCAATTTGTCATCCTTAGCACGTACATAGAATATCCTCAAGAAGAAATAGGATATGCTAAGGATGTTCTTTAATTTAATTTTAATTAATTTAACATTGGAACATCTTTAGCATGTGCTAATCACATGGTTCTTAGGATGTGCTAATAGATATTCTTATCAGATGATTGCCATGTGCTTAGCACATATAGCAACGAGTCATCCTTAACACCGTTAACTCCTAAAATATGGCTTTAAATAAAATAAAAAATAGATTTTTGAGCTCCAAAAACCATGTCCTATCACATTACACCCAAAGAAAAAAAAAAAAAAATAATAAAAAAAAGTGCGACGCGCCGACGGGGTTCGAACACACAACCTACAGGTTGAGACACCAAAGCTATATCCACTCGACTTAATCAGAGAATTTTCGCGTTGAGTGGAAGTAGACACTACACTTGGGATTGTTTTCTGAGTGCAATGAATCGCATTCTTTTGATGTCCTTTTGCAGTACCAGAATAGCATGTGCGCTAAAAGGACCAAATAATAATGTTTCAATAAGTGAAGTATACTTTGTATATGATAAAGATGTTCTAATAGTAACCATCTTTAGCATATGCCAAAAAAATATTTAGAAGCTCATTCTTTTGGTGTTCTTTTATGGTACCAGAATAGCATGGGCGCTAAACTGACCAAACAATGTTTTAAAATTGATATATTCTTTGCATGTGTTAAAGATGTACTCAAAAGGACCTGCTCAAATGGTACATTCATAGCATTTGCTATGGATATCCTTAATAGCATATACTTAAATATATGTACCAAGCATATGCTAAAGATGTACTCAAAAGGAGGTTAATGCATATGCTATGCATATAAATGTTCTTTCATTGCTATGTGGGAATAAGAAAAGAGTTTTTACAAATTAAAAAGAGCTTTGAAAATTGTATGACAGGGTGTCGTACTTTTTTTTACAATAAAATGAATCATGGAAAGCTAAAAAGACTTTTAAATAAACTTTTACAACCAGACGAGGTGCTAAAACCAATTTTCGATAAATACACATTTATGGTTTTGGTTTTTACTATTTTTAAATAATTAATAATTTGTAGAATGCGAAAAAAAACATCTTAAACGTGATATGTTACTATTTACGCTGCAGCCTACCGCGCCGCGTCACTCTATCATGAGATCTTCTTTAATTTTCTTGCACCTAAATTCGCATTATTGCCAAACTGTGTTTAACTCGTATATCTCCGAAACCACTAAGTTTTGACGCCCATATTAAATGAACTTTTTTGCTTGTTTTGGCCCCCCTATCACCCATTTAAATAATGACTATCATATCGTTTACACCCTGTATATTTCGTAGTGCCTGCTATAAGTTAAATCTAAATTACTATAAAACTAAAATTAAGACCCTTGTATTATTTCGAGCTAATTAAGTTAAATTAGCTAAATTAAAGCGACTAATTTAGAAGTGGCCCCGTTTTTCCCCTGAGGATAATTCCGTCTTAAGGAAAATGACTATTTTTGGTTTCGACTAAGATAAAATAGTCTTAGAGATAAACCAACTAAGTTTAAAGTTTGTATTTTCGAAAATATAACGATTTGATAAATTTTCTCTCTTCTTATCTTTGCCTACTCAACGTTTAAAATTTGAATTTCAAATTTATATCAGATATTTCAGGTAAATTTTTACAAAAACATTGTCAAGTTGTCTTTGTATTTGGGGTAAATTTGATCCCTGGAATATAAATAAGAAATATCGAGTCGTGTCACATATTGATTTTGATTTCGTCATTTCCAACGTTGCTTCGAACACATATAATTCACCAAACCAGAAATTTCTCAAACCGTTTTTAATTCATTTTCATTGAATATATAAGAACGATTCATTCTAAAAACTGCAATTCTTTAAACCATTTTTTTTATCCGAACCTTAATTGTTCAAACCTATTCAGTATCGTATTCCATGGTTTATTAAACTATTTTTTATCAAACCTATACAGAATCAAATCTGGAATTTGTCATGTTAAATTAATTGCGCCATCGCCAATAATACAAACCTTCTCGTAATTAATAAAAATTTCGTTTGACAAACACAGGCAACCGTTTTACAAATTCCGGGTATGATTTTGCATAGATTTAATAAAAAATAGTTTGATGAACAACGGTTCGATCATGGATTTGAACAATTAAGGTTGTTTGGAGCATTGATCTTGTTGTTGTTCACCTTTCGTTGAGTTGAGGTGTTTTGTTTGTAATAAATCAGTTTATTTCATTTTAGAACTGTGTCTGGCACTTTACAACCACTCCGGGCCACAGAATAAGAATATCTTTCCAGTTTTTTGACCTGGAACCTCACCAAGAGTGTTCTTACGATCACATTCACTTTTACGACGGTTCTTCGCCTGAAGCGCCCACTTTTGGTAGATTTTGCGGATCGAAAATGCCACATATGATTGTGGCTTCTAGCAATCAGCTTTATATGACATTCAGGTAGGTATATTTGGATTAGTGTCAAAACGCAATAATCGAAAAAATTCAGAATTTTTAACCCCCCTTTCTGTATTGTAATGCCTCTGTAAGTAAATCTCGGACCTGCCTTTAATAATACGTAACACCAGCTAAGACCCTCCTACCCTTTTAGTTAAATATATGAAGTTAGAAAAAACACGACTGTTTATTTTATAGTGAAATTTAAGAGTTAAATTGTCGCTAGTGGTTTGGGCTTTATATATAGGGTGGACCACAAAATTTAATTTAAGTAAGACATTGGACAAAATTAAAATTAGTATTTCCAAATCGCCTAATTAAATCGGATAAGAAATAAAAAAGTGATGGATATTTAGATTCTTAGTATTTTTCTTAATTAAATAATTAGGTCAAAAGATATAGCAAATGGAAAATTTTTTATTGCTCAACTGATTTAATTAAATGATACTTCAATATACACAGAAACAATGAGCGTTTGTAGTGAAAGCTTTAGTTTTTGTCAGTGTCGCACATACATTTTTTTCAGGGGGGGGGGGTGAAAATTACACATTTTCTAAAACTGTCCGCCATCTTGAATTTTTTGAAAGTTGTAAATTTTTAACCGAATCGAAAAACTCTCACGTTTTATCTTTTCAAAAAGCCAATATATTTCAAAATCGAGTAATCATGTCAAAAGTTATAGCCAATCCAAAAAGTGCTGAATTTTGTGGCCCACCCTATATATAACGCAACAAACTCGCCCCCAGGGGGGGGGGCGCAAGCAATAAAACTTATGTAGGCCGGCTCAAGCGACTACGAACATTGTTTTTGGGGGTTTGGTTAGATTGCATGGTATGTTGGTTAGAGGTGACCTAACCGTCCCCACTAAGCAAACAGTTTTGACTTACATATGTTAGTAGTTGCTTGAGCCGTTGGTGGTGACTGAAAGATACTACCTGATACAACTAATTTATTTTGCCAAAGTTATTTGTTATAAAAATCCAATTAACATTTCAACATTATTATCGTATTAAAAAAACTTTTAGTTATTATAATAAAATTAAGTTTTCTTTTTTACTTTGCGAACCTATCTAATATAGATTCTAAATCCAAGTTCATTGAACGATGTTATATACAAAAGCGTCAAGCCATTAAGTCTCTCTTCGCCTACCGTGGACCGAAGATAAGTTTTAAAGTGGAGAAACTTCATTCGGCGGTAGCAACCTGAACAGGAAGAGAAGAACCAATTTTTAATGCGTTATAGATATTGGGGTAATCATGTTTACTTAAACTGCGCCAAATGTTTCTATAATTTTTGCTATCATATCTGATATTTTTTCTGCGTCGCATCTTTGAAGGGTCGTTGGAATGCATAAATTTAATAGAGATATCTTGGATCGCCCCCTGTATGCAATTCAAATATGACATTTGGCACACATTTGCATGAAGACTGCAAATTACGATATTTAGGTGATTTGTGTGTCGACTTTGCTGCTGAAAAAATATTGTGAACCCGATTAAGTTACCTAATGTAATTTTTTTAGGCAAGAGGAATACTATAATCTTAAAACGTATTTTCTTACGAACTCCTTTAAGTTACACAAGCCAAACCTATTTTTCTTACCTAAATAATTGAAAATATAATATTAAGGATTTTTGATTTAAGAATTGG
The DNA here is from genome assembly GCA_963921995.1 of Oxystoma pomonae. Classification (NCBI taxonomy): domain Eukaryota; kingdom Metazoa; phylum Arthropoda; class Insecta; order Coleoptera; family Brentidae; genus Oxystoma; species Oxystoma pomonae. The sequence goes on from OY998165.1 coordinate 96,599,029, forward strand.
TCCTGGTTCTGGTTGACATTATTTTGCCATAAATTTTGACAGCGGTTCTAAAATAATGACGTCATTTAAAATATTATGAAGATATCTTTGATTTTACTCAAAAAAAAGATTATCTATACTTTTTCAAAATTTTAGGGGTTATGTTTACAACCAAAGGGCCGAACCAACCTCTCAGGCTGGTTCTAAAATTTCATAACCGGGTTGCAATCGTGACGTCATTGTTTTAAAACGAAAGGACCGGTTGCGGTTCTGGTTCAACCAGAACCAGGACCAATTGTAAAACGAAAATCCTTATTATGGCTCAAAGAAACCTTCAAATTGTCAAAATGGCTTAAAACAGATATTCGAAAATTTGCAAAAATGCCTTATTTTTTACTGTCGCCTGTATAAAAACTGTCGGCATCCGCCAAAAATAACAATAGACTTGCATACAGCTAATGTTCTGTTTTTAGCAATTTTAGCCACTTTTTTTTCATCTGTTCTAGAGTCACCCGTATTTTCTTAATTGAAATTAGATTAAATAACAGTGGCTATTTTTCTCACTTTGATGGCGGATATCTCAGAAACTGGTCATAAAAACGAAATAAAATTTACCCATTTTCTTAACTAGCACTAGTTACACAACATATTTAAAATAAGTTGAAATCTACCGAAATATGTTTTATAGGAGTGTAATTTTTTTAAAACTTGTATAGTGTTCAAGGCCCCCCCCCCCCCACTGGATCCGCTACTGCTCTCCACCCCTGCCCAAAGCATGACGTGATTTATAAACGGACTTTAAACGGATTTTACTTTAAAAAGATAATGAGGAGGGAAAAATTCTAGCAAAAAATAAACGGATATTTTTTAAAAAATTGTAGACGTTTTGACTTCCACAATTAGTTACTGGAAATTGGGAGAAAATAGGTTTTTGTGCAAAATTATCTGCTATAGAAGAAACGTTTCTTTTCATTGGTCCGAGGAAGATATATCACACAAAAAATATTAAACTTTTCCTACATTACACGTCTGTTTAGTTTACAAGGTGCAAAAAATATTTTTTTAATTTTGACGTAGAGCACTGTGTTACTGTCTCACGTTCGACATCCATGTCAAAAGATTTTTAAAACGGTACTATACAATGGGGTTTTATATTTTACAGCTTTATATGTATTTCCCGGTAAACACAGAAGGTTGGAAAATATTCGGCGTTAGGTCGGAATCGCCAGTAAAACGTGGGCCGATGTTGGACCAACTAACGACTTCCATAATCGATAATTCGCCGTGTACGTCGGTAAATTGCAAATAAGCTGTGTCGGGTGTACCCTCTGAGGCAGGACTAATACCGATGATTCACCGCAAACGCGCCGCGCGCGCAATGCATGCAGCTATATATAAAATAAAATACCTGAGTAACATTTCTCTCACTCTATGCAATGCAAAATACCTACTTATATGGGTGGAATTTTCTATTAGGTATGTGTATAGCTCAAGCGAGTTTACGGTGTACTATTATTGGTGATAGATAATCATAGATCATTACCCAGCAGACACAGAAGGTCGGTAAATTTTCAGACCGACGACGGCAATGACGGCGTTAGATCGGCATCGGCTAAATGTAAGCTGATGTTGGACCAACTACCGACTTCCACCACCAGTAATTCGTCATGCCTATGAAAAATAATTCGTCGGTCGGTAAATTTCAAATAAACTATGTCGAGCCTACTATCTCAGAAAGGACTAATACCAACGATTCACCGCGAACGCGCTAAGCACTCTATAGTAAACAAACCGTATATCAAATAAAATAAAAGATTTTAACCAAAATTGGTATACGGGAGCTTTCGGGGATAAGGAATACGAATTTCTGATCAGATTTTGAAAATTCAATATGGCGGACTCGAGATGGACACTTTTCGGTCATGTTTTGCTAACCAATTTTAACTGACTTATCCACATCCGATTGTGTTCAAATTTGGTATCCGTTTATAGTTCCGGTGAAAATTTAATAATATGGTATTCTCAGGTACCCACCTCCCTCTAACGAGGGGAGTGGAGGGGAAAAAAGATTTAGTTTCTTCGATTTCAATCAAAATTGGCATACAGGGGTTTTTAGGAAGGGCAATTATTAATTTTTGATCAGATTTGAAAATTTCGATATGGCGGATTCAAAATGGACGATTTAGGGTACAAATCTAATAATTAAAAAATTATTTTTTATTAAAAAAAACCTTTAAATCAACCTTTTATTAAATGCACTTAGAAGTAGAAAATAATTTTTTATCTTTCTTATGCCATAATATCAATATGGCGAATTCAAAATGGACGATTAAGGTTAAGGGTGTGTGTTCAAATTTGGTATGCGTTTATAGTTCCGGCGACAATACAATAATATGGTATTATTAGGTACAGACTTCTCTCTGACGAGGGAAGTGGAGGGGGAAAAGATTTACTTTATTCGATTTAAATAAAAATTGGCACACGGGTTTTTCGGGAAGGGGAAATGAATTGAAAATTTCGATATGGCGGATTCAAAATGGACGATTTAGGGTACAAATCTAAAAATTAAAAAATTCATTTTTATTAAAAAAAACCTTTTAAACAACAAGTTTTTATTATGCACTTAAAAGTAGAACATAATTTTTTATCTTTCTTATACCATAATAAAAGCGATGGGCGCAAATTAAAAATTTTAACTTTACGGTGACAGAACTAAATTCTTCTTCTAAATGATAAACATAATGCTTTCATCTAAAGAAGCTGAGAAAGGTTGAGATTGCCGTACTTGCCAAGCATTTGAAAATGTTCTTAGGTTATCAAGTAATACAACTGTTTCTTAGGTGAAATTTGCGCCCATCGCTTTTATTATGGTTTAAGAAAGATAAAAAAAATATTTTCTACTTTTAAGTGCATTTAATAAAAGCTTATTTTTTAAAAGTTTTTTTTTAATAAAAATTTATTTATTTTTAATACTTCTCGGATGCTGACCGTCCGATGCCGGTTACTGACATCGTGATGATATCGAGGGTTGCAGCAACTGACGTACATCCGACATCGGCCCGCGTCCGCTGTGTTTGCTGTAAATATTTGAATGTTCCTAATAAAATATATTTTACGAACTTAAACATCCTTTTTAGTTTTAGATACATATGTTGAGTATTTATTTTTGGTATCTTTAATCCATTTTATATCTCAGTCTATCACATAGAAAATAATAATGAAAATGGATGAGCTAAACTAAGCCAGGTTTTCTACGGTAATTGAGGGTAAGAGAAAGCTTTACTCGAATTAATAAACTCGACGGTACTAATGAAGGACGTATTACACAGGGTGTTCGTTTTAAAACTTCCCACCCCAGATTCACGTATGTAGCTCTAGTCTGGTTTTAGAAAAATCCTCGGACGCATCGATTTTTTATTCAAAGAGTGTATATTTTGTCTATCCCAAAATTTTTGTTTCCTTCGAGGGGTAAACTTTACCTCTATATTTTGAATAGGGAAAGTGGGTCGAGTAATACCTTGTTTTAAAGATCTTTCGAATGTGTCTAAGATCGCATAAAAATTCCGAAAATCCATCGATTCGTTTATGAGATAATCAGCATTCAGACCAATGCAAAAATAGTTTTTTTTTTACAAAACAATTTTTTTGATTTTTGAGAAATCCCGGGACACGTCGACTTTGTTTTTGTTTTGTTTTTAAACACAAATTGTAATTCACAGCCACCTAAGTGAAAATACTTTAATCTTTGAAGATCTTTATGACGCAAATAACGTTTCTCGTTAAAACTTTTTTTATACCTTCATCAAAAACATGATTTTAGTAACTGTCTGCAGATAACTAAAGCATGACTTTTTTGGTTACCGATGCAAAAAAAAAACTTTTTTTTTGATCACGGGTGCAAAAAAAGATTTTGGTCCGTTTTTTACCCAAAATTAAAGAGAAATAGTGGAAAATAGTAATATTGAAAAAAATCAAATTATTCTTGCCTAAAAATTCAGCCATTTCTGCCAGTTTTCACCGAGTATTTACGAAAAAATCAATTAAAAACATCGTCAAAATATCAAACTGTCAACGATTAAAATGTCGCAACAATGAACGTCACCGAATAAAAAGGCACATCGCCATGGAAACCACCATTGTTATGTCATTTACCAGCCGCCTTGATTTATAGTGTAGAAATGGTGTGTTGCGAGAAGTGCTCTTCGATCGAGATTTTTAAAAGTATTTTCCTGTTTTTCTTGGATTTTTGATAAAGGTATAAAAAAAATAGTGTTAACAACTCGCGGCTAAACTGTGCTTTTTTTTACTCGCGTTTTTAAATACCTCGCTGCGCTCGTTATTTAAACCAACGTTTGTAACAAAGCACTATTTTAGCCACTAGTTGTTAAAACTACTATTCTAGCTCGCATATTAAAGGATATAATAAATATAAAATTTACCTGCAGATGCAATTTGAGTTTATTTTGAAAATGAATGTTTTAAAAACGAATCGGTAGATTTTAAAAATATTTACACGGTTGTAAAGACATTTAAGAGACCTTCAAAACAAGGTATCACTCGATCGACTTTCCCTATTCAAAATTTAGGGGTAAGGTTTACCGCTCGAAGTGGGTGCGTGCTAGAAAAATTTTAAGATAAGCAAAATGGATAACAAAAAATCGACGTGTCCACGGATTTCTTCAAAATCAGACCCTAAATACCTAAATCTTGGGTGGGAAGTTTTCAAATTAACACTCTGTATGGACTGTATGTACACGTTGAATAGTAGTATGGCTAAAAAAGCCTTTTGAAAAAGATGTAAAAAATTATATAATATACAGGGTGCTCTATTAAAAAAAATTGGTTTTTGTTGAAACTTCCTGGGACCAATAAGTATCAAAAATTTCTTTATAGGTATATAATGAATAACTTGCAGAATGGTTTAACGATCCAATTTTTAAATTTACTGAAGGTATAGGTTCATGGATGGAAGGATCTTGTTAATGAAACGTTCTTTTTTTGACAACGTTTCGCAAAATTTATTTGCTTCTTCAAGGCTATTCAAGACGGCCGTTCCATATGTCAATTATATTTCCAGAAGACGTCATCGTATGGTAAAAAGGCATTAGTTTTACACAGCAAAGTAACGTAATTTTGATTAAATTTTTAAAAAGACGTAAAGACGACTTATTAAAATATTATTAATAATAAATTATTAATAATATTTTAATGTGTTTGTTTACCCCTTTTTAAAAGTTTTAATGCCTTTTTACCATACGATTACGTCTTTTGGTAATAGAATTGACATATGAACCGGCCGTCTTGAATAGCCCTGAAGAAGCAAATAAATTTTGCAAAACGATGGCATTTCAAAAAAAGAACGTTTCATTACACTTTTAAGATAGTGGATAACCTTGTACAATCCATCAAAAAGGAAAAAAAGAGGGAAGGTGCAACGGTAGTCCTTGTCAGCGCTTTCTGTTTTTTTTTAAATATCCAAAACAACGCTAAAGAAAAAACTCAGATGTCACAAAAAAATTATTTCTAGATAAGATGTTGAACTTTTGTATAGATCTTTCATAATTGTTTTAGATCTGATGGTAGTGTACAAAGAAACGGTTTCTGGGCTACTCACTCCACGGTTTGCGGAGGAATGCTAGAAGCTACCCTTGAAAAGAAACACATTTATTCTCATTCAAAGTATGGATCTGCTCCATATGACAGCAGGTAAGTAAATCATAAAGCAGGACTTATAGGCGCCGCCGCGTCCTGTTTGGGTACGTTTGGAAGCTTCATTTTACAGGCAAGCTCTAGACCGCTATTCTCGTCATTTTGAAGTCGCTAAGCGAAACGAATAGCGAGCAGCTCGCTCAGTTGCACGCTGACCGACGACATTTCGTATTCGTTTTTTGAACGTGCTGCCCTGCGAGCCGACAGAATCAAATTCGCTTAGCACAACTTAGCATCATCGCATTTTTTATTTCTTCTTAGCCTTGTTGTTCCTTTTCTTCTTCCATCTGTAAGAAAGAGGCTCCTACGTGATCGATTTCGATCCGCAGTTCAAAGGTCCCAGCAAACCAGGAGGTGACGGTAAACAGTCGGGCGCTAAGAGATACCTGCGGATTGGGGTCCCATAAAATAAAGAAGAGTAAAATGCAGGAATCGTTATAGAAATAAACTTTGGCAAAATCGTATTTTGTAAAAATCGAACTTTGGAATAATATACATCAAAGAAACCGTAAAACAAAGAAACCGTAAAACGTAGAAATTGGTAGGGCGAAAAATCTGTTCTCTGCCTGACAGGTGTTTTTATGCGAGCTTAGAATAAGAAAAGGCGTAGAAAAGACATTTTTATTTTAATTTTTGTATGTTAAATTTAAAGGAGTGGTGGGTTGGTTTGGGTTGGTTTCTTAAGTGTTTTGGATTTATCTAGGTTGGTTTAATTTTAGTTGGGACAAGTCGGGTTGGTTTAGAAAAAAAAATTACGTGATCCACGCCCCTTCTAATTTTAAGGGCACATACAAACAGCTGTCAGGCAGAAAACAGATTTTCGCCTTACCAATTTCTACGTTTTACGATTTCTCTGCTTTATGATTCCTTCGAGTTTGATGTCTATTCTCTAATGTATTTTTTCTAAAATATTTCTATGGCTCGCAACGGTTGAAGTTAAAAGACAGATTTGATATAGAAGGCTCGTGTCGTAGTGGTAGAGTATCAGCCTCTCACCCGGGACGCGCAGGTTCGGATCCCGGTTGCGTCGAACACTTTTTTTTTAATTACTAGGTAAAATACTCGCGTCCAGCACCCGCTTGTCGGCCGACACGTGCCCAAGCGGTCATGGGCGGTATACATGCCGCGGCGCCCCAAGTTGTCGAGCCGCCAGTTGGCTTCCGAAAAATTGTAAGAGATGCGCTAGCGTCCAGACCACGTTGTGTTTGTTGGGGTGGTTGCAGTTTTGCTGGATTGTTTGCTTTAGCCCAGTTAAACCCGTCCTTTACCCCGTAGACTTAACTTAACTAGACTTAAACGCACACTTAAAAAAATCCCGCACTCAGTGCGGGAAAGTCTCGGGTTTAATTTATTCCGGCACTCAGTCAGTGAAGGTAGTGTTTTCCGCACGGTTGTAAAAAAACTACGATTTTTTAAAAACATATTTATGCTAATAAGAAATCTTTATTTCTTTTTATTGTTGACAAGAATGCATTGAGTACTTACAAAGTATTGTAGGATAGGAAAATTGTACGCGCGAAGGGCAAAACAGCTACCAAATGGTAGGTGTTTCTCAAACAGTCGCTGTGCGCATTTGGTCTAGGCTTTGCGTTTGGTCACGTGTTATATGAATATTATGTCATCAAACGGTCAGTTACGAGAATAGCGGTCTGATCTATTGATATATTTTAAACTTCCTCGTTAGTTGGCCCAATTTTTTAAAATATTACATTGATGTGCTTGGAAAGAACGTGGTTTTGTATCCGATGTTTAAAATTTAATTTTTTGGCTTTCTAAAAAGTTCAATTATATTAAAATCGGACAGTTTTTCGCCATAATCGTTTAGAAAGTGTAGTTTTTTCTACATTTGAAAAATTAATTAAACTCTACTTCACCATCGGTGATTTATTTTTAAAGCATAAAAAATCCTATTGACGAAATATTGTATCCGTTTCTATAATGCTCCAGAATTTATATTCTTTGTAATTTATCTATAGACTGTGGTCTTTTCACTTTCTTTTAATATAAGAACATTTTGCAAAGTGGGTCAAATATAAAGGTGTATTGTTATATTATGAGTACATGTTCCTCGGCATAAAATAAACTGCATTTTACACTTGAGAAAGCAAATTTGTAATTTTATTATGGTCCCTGGATAAAAGCTACCATTAAAGTTGGAAAAGGCTGTTATTATGTGCATTTTTGGCACGTTTTTCGATTCGTTTTTATGTTTATTATCAAAGTGGTAAAAAAACAGTCATGGTCAATTTTAAGGGAGGTATACCAAGTTGCCTTTAAATAATTTTATATAAAAAAGCTTTTTAAATACAAGCTTTTATAAAATATAAAGTACACTAAAAAGTAGGAAATAATTTTTAGCATTCTGATATCATAATAATAAAAAGCGATGAGCGCAAATTAAAACTAAAAATGTCCATCTATATATCGGAGAAAGGTTACGGTAGATTGGGTCGGGTTGGGTTGGGTTTACTTACTCTTGCATTTATCAGCTTTATAGGGAATTAAGATTCTTGCGAACAATTATAGTATAATCAATAACATAAATTTATCGAGTCAACATGGCCAAACTTCCTAAAATGCGCCCATCACTTTTATTATTATGATATTAGAATGCTAAAAATGATTTCCTACTTTTTAGTGCACTTTATATTTTATAGGGGCTGGTATTTGAAAAGCTCTTTTTTTATATAAAATTATTTTTAAATTATTAGATTTGTCTAAGTCTATGCATTTCAGCCAGTGCATCACTATTGCCGGGTGTTTTTTCTGTTAATTTTTTTTTACACCCTAATGCCACTCAGTCCTCAGCATGGCCTCACCTTGACTTGGGTATATGCCGCTTATTTCAGTTTGTACTATACTTTCGCATAACAGTGGTTCATTCGGGCTCAATTTTGAAGTTTTCCTGTGCAGAAGTTAGTAAAACAAATTGATACTCAAAACCTGATCCTAAATCCTTCAATTTGAATCCAGCATATTGAAATTTTCAAATCTGATAAAAAATTCGTAATCCCCTTTCCTAAAAGCCCCTGTATGCCAATTTTGATTGAAATCGAATAAACTAGATCTTTTTCCCCTTTCACTTCCCTTATTAGGAAGAGGTGGGTATATTATTGTATTCTCACCGGAACTATAAATGCATATCAAATTTGAAGACAATCGGATGTGTTTAAGTCAGTTAAAATTGCGAAGCAAAATATTACCAAAAAGCGTGAATCCGCCATAATAAATTTTCAAAATCTGATCAAAAATTCGTATTCCTTATCCCCAAAAACCCCTCATATAATTTTGGTTACCTTGTAATACAAATGGTTCAATTAAAAGCATGGCTGCCTAAAATATTATTAATTGACAATATTCTGGGCGGACATTTTGGTTAGCCGTAAAGTGTTGTCAATCTTGTCTATTTTAATAACCTTTAATAACAAAATGGCGATTTCTTGGGATTTTTTGTACTGCCAACCTAGCAAACAGTAACTAAAATTTGGTTAGAAAAGATTGACAGCACTTTTACGCCAATCAACATGGCCGCCCAGAATATTGACAATAATGGATTGCACCATTTTTTAGAGCCGATTGCGATTGGACAATAGAAGCACCGGTTGGTTACAATGTGCACCTGTCATTCCTGTCATTTGACTTGGAGGAAGAAAAAGACTGCGGTTACGACTACGTGGAGATATTTAGCGGATTAGATTCCAGTGGACCTTCGTATGGCAAATTCTGTGGCACCAAGGTTCGTCAAGTTGAATTAAGTTGGTTTTTGGTCAGAATATGTCTAACATAGCATAGGGCTCTTTTCCTATACAAATTAAATAGGGACTAAATTACGTAAAAAATCCCACTATTCTACCTAAGTGTGAACAAAACTGACGTAAATTTTTTCTCCAATATAGGTCATAGCACGGTCATAGCAGTAATTTGTCCAGATAGGTCAATAGACAACAAAATAAAATAGGACAATGCTGTTTTAATAAAGTAATCTGGTAAAGAATAATGGTTATCTAACGCAATTTGACAACGTATAATATGTAAATAATTTCAAACGGAACTTATTCATAAAATTTAGCCGAAATTCACCTGCCAAACGAATTTTTTCCGACAAACTTCAATATTTTGTCTCTTACACGGACGCGTTTAAAACACGTAGTCGACTATTTTTGAAAAAAAAATAAATATCTATGTTTGACCTGACAAGACGGATTTGACATAATTCTTACATCAAAAGCTAACTAACCCGATCATCAAAACGTTAGGTCAAAAATAGGTAATTTGTAACTACCGCGGATTACAAAAATGTCTAACTATAATAGCAAATTACGTGGTATAAAAAGGATACATTAAACCTTTAAATTCGTCCCTGAATCTAAGTGAAAAACGGTACAAATTTTGTTGACAAATTAGCCAATATTTGACCTATTTTCTGTCCAGCATAGTAGTAGTAGTAAGGCCCAATCGATCCTTTCTTACCTTACGCCAGCCCAGTCCCCTAATCCACCACCTGTACCGCTTGTACGGTAGTGGGCTCTCCGGGCCTTCCTGTTCTCTTCAGGAAGTCCAGTACTTTGGCCCACTTGAGAGCTCGTAGGTCCTCTGCGTCCAGGTTCGGTTGTCCGAGTACCTGATGCCTCATCCTTAGGTATGCATCGCACTCCGCAATGAGGTGTCGGGATGTCTCCTCCGCTCTCCTGCAGTCAGTAGTTTAATATGTTTTCATGTCCTTCCCAGAAGCTATTTGAGTTTGGCCGCGTCCAGTCTGTCGATGAATTCTTTGGACTGTCTGCATCCTTTTTCGTTTTCCCAGGCGTCCACCAGTACATCGTTAGCCCATTTAATGAGTCGACTTTGCATCTGTCTCCTTGTTACACCTAAGTGTGGTTCCGCCCCGTATTGAGTGCTGATCCCGATCCGAGGAAGTTCATCCGTCTTTTCGTTGCACGACACTCCCGTGTTTCCCGGTACCCACATCACTCTCTTGTCTTGACTCAAGGCTTTCAGTGCTTCGACGCGCTCTTCCACCAGAGTATTGGTAATTTTTGGCGCACTAAGTGCCTTTAGGGCCGCTTGGCGGTCGGAGCATATGTACACATGCTCCTCTAGACCATTGCGAACCTCTTCCAGTGTTGCCGCCATTATAATGGCGTAAACCTCGGCTTGGAAAACCGTAGCTTGCTCTCCGAGCGGGTAGGTAACTTCCCGGTCTTACACGTAGACCCTCGCCCCTGCTGTCTGCCTCTTCGATAGCTTGGAGCAATCGGTGTAGCATATCACAGCGTTCCTTTCGAACTGTTGGTGGAGGTTCTCACTCTGCCAGAATTCCCTATCAGGATTTACGACTTTGTAAGGATTCTTAAAAGGTAAAAAAGGACCTTACCTAATTAGGTTAGAATTCCTTTGGGTGCTGCTTGAGTAATTAGGTCGGAAAAAAGGTGGATGTGGTATATGAAAAATCCTTTGCAATTTTTACCAAATTGAGTACGTAGTTTGACTCTGGAGTAGTATTAGGAAGAGAATTTGCCTGAGAAGTGAGAAGAGTATATCTTAAAAAATTTAATTATCGTGCAATTAAAACGAAATAAGAACGCCAATAAGTCAAATCTCTATAAATGGAGCTATAGCTCTAACTTATGGCGACCTACAAAAAATTTCGAGCTATGGAGAGTTCGACTTAATGATCCACATAAAAATGTTTGAAAAGTGCAAAAATAAATTCCTAAAAAATTTGAATTAAACAGTGGTTCGAGTTGATAATGATTAATTGTAGTAATAATTTCTCGCTGGTGTATAATAATAATAATAGTAATAATAATAATAATAATAATAATAATAATAATAATAATAATAATAATAATAATAATAATAATAATAATAATAATATAATATTTATTCAAAAAAGTACAATATTAATAAAAATAAAAACAAATGCAATGCCTAATTCTAATAAATAAATATTAGAAAATTCAAGTTAAGCTTAAAACTTGTGTGGGTGGATTAAATTGATTTTAAATCACACAATCACAGCAACTACGTGATATGTGCTCTAGTAAAATATAAATAAAATAAAATAATAGAAGAACCAAAACAAAATAATAGAATATGTCCATTCTTATCTATAGCGCTGTGAAGAGTCATATTTCAACCATCAGGCTATTAAGATGCAATCATCCACTAATCTGATAAGGGTTGAGTGCTTGCCCATCTAATTATGCCCTAACAACAATTATCTTGTCTGTTAAAAATTTAATGTCTTTGCCAAGAGAAATTATTTTTAATCACTATGCAGGTAAGTAGGTTATACCAACGAAACCGAGGCACTTTGATTATTTGAAGCATAATTTTAAAAAGATATCATGTTGTTATTCAGGAGGGACACTTTTTGCCTATATTTGGATTTTCGTAGAACCCCTCGAAATGGTTGTCGTTTTACAACCAAAATTTAAACTGGGAAAGTAGCTCACCTTATTTTGAAGATCTTTTAATTACCTTTACAAAAATTTCAAAAACTAGCAATAGGTCAAAATATTCACTTTCGAACTTGTACGACCAATGTAAAAATCGCTTCTTAAAAATTTTATCATTTAATTTTTTCTTCTGGGATACACTTCTACGAACGAAGAATTAATCTAAATAATTTTAAAATTATAACACTTTGGTCAAGCCATTTATTATTTTAACCAGTTTCTCTATTTAAATTCGAGAGGTCGCTCCTACGAAAATTTAAATATGGACAAAAAGTGTACTCGAAAAAGTATCTCCTTCGTTTTCGTTGGTACACCGTATACGTGGCACAATATATTGAAAATCACGGCTCTGAGCACATTGCAGTGACACATTTTTTACGTACATACGCTTGTGCCTTGGACCATAATCTAGTCCTAGATTATATGCTCGAAGCTTGTACACTTCTATCCACATAAAACTGGTACAGTAAAAGGTAGCTGCAAATACGATTTTTTATATTTTTCTATGTGCAACACTGTACCTTCCTAAATTATGGTAGGGTTTAGCTTCGTTTCGGGTGATTTCAGTAATCCATAGTACGACTTATCTTATTTCAGTGGTCAATCCTAAAAATACCGGTATTCGAGATTTTTTGGATTAATCAAGGTATAGTCTTCTGCTTGTTCGTCTATTTACTTTTTTAACTTGTTTGTATTTTATTTCAGAAGCCCTTCGACGTAATCTCAACCCACGAAGCACTGTTGGTCAGGTTTAGGTCAGACGATACCTTGACAGGCAAGGGCTTTAGTTTGGTCTACGATGCTGTGGAAACTGGATTTGATGAAGATGACGAAGAGTAGGAAACATTTTCTAAACCAAATAAAAAATGGTTATTTTAAAGTATGTTTTATGTTATGTTACGAAAAAGTAGTTCCATGAAGGATGAACCGTCCATGAAATATTTTTACTCTAAGAAGTCAACTTTTAATTTGGATTTCATCTTACTTACTCTTGTAAAGAAGTGCATTTAATTTTTGAGATTTAGTTATAGGATCTCCTAACTAAAAGCTGACAAAAATTGGCTCTCGGAGAAAAGATTAATAAAAACATAACTGTGGGTTTGTAAAATTCTGATTTTTTTAATCGCCAATAAATTTATTTATTTGATTTTCATCCAGAAGTTAGGCGGTGCCAGATGAGGTTTTCTAATGCGTTTTTTACTATACTCTCTCTGGGACTGCAAATAAAACATAAAAATCGTGTAAATGATGCGTGCCCAAGAACGAAAAATCTATGAGCAAAGATGACATATTCCTGTACAAATTGTTTTGCACACGGCATGTGCAAAGAGTGACTTTTAAAGCGTATTTTCCGCGAGCAAAACCTGATTTTCTGACGCAGTCGAACAAGTATCGGTCATACTCGTCCTATGGTCCCTATTTTTGTTCTAATTTTAGTATTAGTCCCTATACTAAGAAAGTTAAAACCATTGTTCCTTATGGGAGTGTTCATACAGTGGTTTTGCTTTGTCTTTGTATTAGTACTAGTCTTTGAATTTAACTCTGTGTTTCGGACTTCCATTGTCTATATTTTATTTATACAGTGTCTAAATAAAATATAGACAATGGAAGTCCCAAACACAGAGTTAATTTCAAATACATCATTCGATACTTACGGTGGTATTTACTAAAAGGGTTTAGTCTATTTTAGAACGATCCTAAGTTTAAGTGAAATTTTTGGTTTTAAGCATTTTAAACCAACCCTCCTTGAGTTTTGGACACAGTTTGAATTATCAGAAGAATTTTAATACATTTGTTTATTGAATAATCATCTTAACACAATCTTTTGTTGGAATTAGGAAGAAAGTTTCAATTTAGAAGAAATGAAAATTTAAAAATTGAAACCCACGCGGGGTTTAAATAGTAAGCACTCTGTAGAACAAATTAAAATTACTTACTCTAATGAAAACTTACCATTGATAATTGATTTTTCCAATTCACTTCATGTCACACAACGATTTAGATGGGTGATAAGAAAATAAGGACTAGATTAATTTTGTATTTATTTAAAAGGTGTTTTTATTTATGAACTGTATTAAAAAACTTACATGCAAGTTTTTTTTACATTTCTGTCACTGTCGAAATGTCACTTTAAAAATATTAGCGCTGTGTTCAATCACAAACAGCGAGTTGGGATCTTTTACCTCTGCTTGCACCTCTGCTTGCACCAACCTCTACTGATGAAAGCTACAGCTTTAAAATGAGTGAGCTTTGAGTAAGAAATTTATTTTGACTGAGCTTTTAGATAATGTTTTACTTTCAGTTTGTAAATAAATTAATATAGTTGTTTTGGATTTTTTTCTTTAGTATATTTTTCGTGCATAATCAGTGACCTTCACTTATGTTTGTTTTGCCTCGTAGTGCCCTCATAATTATATTTTTTGTGCTGAAAACGAGTTGAAAATATGACGTTTTTATGGACAAAATTGGAGGTGTTTTATTGATTAATAAGCAACTTGGGATATTAAAATTAAATTACTTCTTGTAAAAACGGTTACTTAGGGAAATTTTAAACGAACTTATTACCAATTGCCACAAAACAATGCTTTCTGGGGGCTATAAATTTAAACCACCCCTCAGAGGTGGTCTAAAAAATCACTAACTTTATAACCTCAAACACAGATGATGAAGCTATTAGTTTTAGGACATTTTCTCCTAAAATATTGTATACTTTTAGAAAAAAAGCAGTTTTTCAATGTTATTTTGCAATAATAATACAAAATAATCAATAACCTTGTGTCTTTTCTGTATGGGTAAGTGTTTTTTGAAAATTGGTTTTAAAATTTAGTACTCCCCACAGGTGTAAATATTTAGACCTGGGGGGGGGTACTATTTTAGATCTTAGTAAATCCCACTGTTAAAGTTAATTTTCGGTTTTATCAGCATTCTTATCCTTATCTCTATGGAGTCGACCTATCGAGCAGGTGTACTTTTAAACTAATGGCGAATGCGCGACGGCTCCAACTGATCAAATGTGTGAAAATATCGTTTCGTACCTAACGATGTTTTCGTGCGTTTGATCAGCTGGAGCTGTGACGCATTCGCCATGATTTTAAAAGTGCACCTGCTTGATTGGTCGACTCGATAGGGATGAGGATACGACTGCTGATAAAACTGAAAATTAACATTAAGTGTCTATTGTCTCTAACTTTCAAACAGAAGTACTAGTCTTTGTTTTAAGAAAAACTATAAATTTCGCAGGAAGGTTGCGATTCTTCAGAAACAACGGAAATTCTCAGCGTCACAATCCGATTTTTACTTATTGTCTCATTCAAAAAAATTATTTATCCTAACGTTGTAAGAGATACTGCGTCACTTTTTTAATAACATTTTTTAAATTTAACATTTTAAAGATATTCTGCAGAACTAGTTTTACGGCGAAGCTAAATTGCTACTACGCGTACCAATAAACGTCAAACGAATTGAAAATTCTCACCAAGTAAAAGGAAAGGCCTTTCTGAACAAATGGCTATCTATGGTTTGGTATGTTAAAAGTTTTAAAGATTTGTTTAAACACAAAAATAAGCTTTTTCACAAAAACTGCCTACAAACATTAAAATTGACACTTTTTAGTTAGTGGAAAAGTATTAAGAAACCAAATTTTAAGGACTATATTACATAACTTGAGTTTAAAAATCGCTAGATTTTTTGTAAGGGCGAGATTTTCTGACGGTTTTTTAAAAAATCGCGACTTTCGAAGTGTCAGAAATTAAGAACTTCAAGTTTAATGTTTGTTTATTTTTAAGAAGATGAAGCTAAAAATCAAAAGGATTTTTTTTAAAGTGATAGTTAAAACAAGTACTAAGACTAAGAATTGTTGCTTTTTCTTATATAGGACTCCAAAACATAGACTAATTAAGGGACTAATACTGAGACAGTAAAAACAATACCTAAGGGCACCGATCTGTCATATTGTCCTGCAAATTAAAAAAAAAACTTTAGTTTAGAGATATTTAAAATTTTTGGAAAAGCAACCCTCGCCCAACTACAGGTGTGCACCGAAACGAACAGATTTTTTTTAAATTTTAATGTGATATAGAATATTGTAGCTTCCACCGTTTAGACACAAAAGCGCATCAATATAACTGAATGTTTGCCCAGAAATCGAAGAAAATATTTTGTTTTAAAGGCTTGCTTCTTATCCAACAGAATATTAAGCCAGCTGATGTGACATTTTCGTTCACTGGCGTAACAATTTTTTTTATTTTTAAAAGCAAAAAATTAAAAGAAAAGCTGTTTTACTAGCAACTATCTCTGATAACTTGTTTTTTTTAGCAGTCCTTTTATTGGTTTTATAACTGAGAAGATTATGAATTGACATTTTCACATGGCGTACCCATTTTTAGAATTTATGCTAAATTTAATTTAATAACAAAGAAATGTGGTATGCCACTGAATAAAATGTAAAAGCACTGATTTACTTACCATAATTTAATTATTTCTAAATATGTGTGTATCTAACACAGCTTTTTATTTCAAAACTTATGGTTTCGACGCACACCTAAAGTTGAGTTCTTTGACTTGTCAAAAAATATATTTAGTTATGTTTTTTGCTGCAATTTTTTTAAAAGCTTCTACACGTAAACACGTGGCTAAAAGACAAAAGAAAACACGAAGCAGAAATTAATTTTCACACGCATATTTAGATACCCTAACAAATGATCTCTTGTGTGAAAAAAATCAAACTTAATAATAATATAATTTGACATTGGAGAACAAAACACTTTTCAAAAAGCCCAGGAATAATATGGCTAAAATCATTGTTTAAGCACTGAATAGAAACTTAAAGTGTCTCAACGCAACCGCATCGCTATACCTAACACGTTCAAAACAAAGATAAAAGACACTACATTTTTCACTTGTTTACGGCATGTTTCGAACGATGCCTGCTTTTATGGTGGATGGAATGAGAGTATGTACAGCTCATTCCACTCGTTGCGTACGAAGAAACTGTACATAACGTTACGTACCTACCAAGGTACGCAACGATTGCAATCAGGTGTTCAGATCTCGCATCCACCATAAAAGCGGGTCTCGTTCAAAATATAACAGACAAGTGAAAAAAGTAGAGTCTTTTGACTTGGGTTTGAACGCGTTAAGTATCCCAACTAGCAATTTTTAGTTGTGCAAGTTGTAAAAATTAGAATTGCACTAATTTTAAACGTTGTTTTACGGATAAAGAATAGTTATCATGGCGACCGTCGACAACTTCGACTATTATACGACGCCTAAACGTTTATCACAACTTCAGTCGCCATCACAACTATTTATGACCGTCTATTTTACTAACAGTAATTCCTTAGTTGTGAAGGCGCCGACTACAAATCGGTGTGTGCTAAACCATCAATTTGCCCCACGTTTTCTGGCCAGTTTTTTGGAGACGCGGGCGCGCCTGTTTTCATCTAACCAAGTTTTCTGTTACGTTTGCAACAAACCAATTTTGGAGCACTGCTGTCTGTCACACAAACGTCAAAAGTGTTTTGTAAAGTTTGTATTAGTTTTGTTTCAACATTTTGCGATATGAAAAGGAACAAATTGTATAAATATTCTTCGATATTTTTTCTGATCAAAATGTGTCATCTTCAGTTTATTTATCATTTTACGTAATGAACAATATTTTGAACAAATAATTGTACTCCAAAACCCATTGAACTATTATTTCAACTGTAGTCGCGATCGGAACGTTGACTCTACCAAAAAATCATCCACCAAATTGATGCAAAAGTGGGTGGTGTTTGAGTAAAAGTAAACGTTGGGACGTAACGTTGGCACGCGGTGCACAACGTTGAGTCGTCGACAAATTGCTAGTTGGGATAGCGATACCGTTGCGTTGAAATATTTACTTTAGGTGTTTAATAACGTACCATACGGTCGGTTATTTAGTGGTTTAGGTTTCTAACTTCACTGAATAACGCCGGTATGCTGAATAACTTACGTGGTTCAAGGGAAGGTGAAACAATCGTTTAGAATGGTTCTTTTACAATTAAACGTAATAATAGATTTTGTTATAATAACAAGGCTGAAAAACAATAGATTCTCCAGAAATTAACAAGCTGGGATTTAAGTGTAGAACTTGCAGAAAATGCAGGTTCTATTGCACCAGGTCGGCCTACACGAAAGTATTTTACTCTACGGTTAGAATTTGTAAATGTGTTCTATTGTACTTGTGTTAATACGTTACATAAATTTAAAAAAGTTAATAAAATAAAGATATCAGTAAATGTTATTAATATTTACTTATTATTATTAATTTAGAACCTTAAAATATCGGGTTAGGAAAACTCAATTGCAGAAGACAAAGAAGGGCTTTACTGCGATTAGTAAGACCCTTTTATATTGTTTTTTTTTTTTATAAACCTCATATATACTGCCGTTTTCTTACCAGTTTTTATAAATTTTTCGATACTTTTTTATAAAGTTAACTTTACGTAGTACTGTTTCTCTTTTTAGATTGTTAGAAAATAGTCATATATTTAAATTAAGATTTCTTCGCAAGAAAACTTCTTATAGTTAATGATTCCAATTGCGAGTTTTCCAACTAGTTATGTATAGTTATGTTTAAATTGGCGGTATAATAAATTATAAAATGTATACGAAATAGACAACGTTGTTTGTTAATCTAAACGTAAATTTGGTATGAATAAATACATATCTCTTGACGTATAATTTCATAAAACTTCTAAAAGCAATTTCAATATTGTATAGTTATCTAAAAAGCGAGCTGCAAGGAGATTAAGTACGTGCAAACTTTGGACGATCTTAAAAGCAAGCAAATTTGCAGATATTTTAGTTGGACTATAATAATTATTATTACACTGCCCAACATAATAAATGTTGCAATTTTTTTTTTGTAAATTCATACTCTTCAATGTGCTCTGATATTATAACTAGCGTTGGTTTTCCCAAGTTTTCCAAGGCTCGGTTTTGCAGAAATTAAAAAAAAAAAACGATTTTTTGTAAATTTTCATTAAAAAAAAAATATATTTTTTGAAACTCTTTTGGGTACACAGCTTAAATTTGGGACATTAATAGAGGATTAATAGCTGCATGTTTAAGTAAAATATAAAAATATTACGCAGCAGTTTTATGGAGATACAGGTAAATAAAAGTAAAAAGCAGACATATTTTAAAAAATCACCCCTAACTAAATAAGGGCTAAAATAAAAAAAAGGTTTGACCCTTGTATTGCGTTATAAATTTACTAAAAAAAATGCTCTAGACACTGTCTTGAAAAGCTAACACTATTGGAGACAATTTACTTTAAAGTACAAAGAAAACAATTATGATTTACCCTGAATTAAATGAAAAACTGTGTTTTCTTGAAAGAAGACATACTTTTTTTTTTTAGGAATTAAGTACCTACTAACCTATACTAGAAGCTAACTACAAAAACTTTTTTTAACCGATTGTCTTTGGTGTTCTGTGTTGGAACAGTCCCGTTGCAACCCCCAGCAGTAATCTCTCTCCTAGCATCACCAAGATTATCTGGAAATCTGTCTGAAAATCTGCATTTTTTTTTCTTAAAAATTTCAATATTAAAACCAATTTTAAATCTTTTTAACTGACAAAGCTATTAACATTTTTACCTACAAGACTTTTTTTGCATGATATTTTTTAATGATAATTCTATAAAAAAATATTTTGTATTATATATAAATTTAGAAATAAACCTGTATACAGAGGGTTTTTTGTTGGTTTAAAAGCCTATACATACATTTATATGCTAATATTTTCTTTTATAAGAATACCCCTATGCCTTCTTTACAAAGTTATAGAATTTTGCTAATTTGGTACTAAGCGTTTCAAAGTTACACCAAAGTTTCTTCAGAAAAACATGGTTAAAATTCAAAAAAGTTTTTTATTTTTTTTTTAGTTAAAACTGAGCGAACTTAAATACATGAAAGTTAGTTAAAGAATCAGTGGTTCATAGCCAACAAAAATCCGTTTTGTGTTTTTTGCAACATAACTTTTTTATTATTTTGTAGAGCTGTGTTATTATTCCAAAAAATCAATCAGGTAGGTATATTTTATTTGTCTTGTCTCCTTTGTTGAGGCTTTGTTGAGGCTGGGGCACCATAAGTTAAGAACAGAATAGGTATGTATAAAATTATGTATACATTTTTTAACGCGAATTTATTAAATTCTGGTTGTTTTTTAATGTTTTTTTAACTAATTCAGAAATAATACCGCTAATTTGAATCAATTTTAAAGTAAAATAAATGAAGGGATTTTTTTTCTCTCTTACAAATAGACTTAGGTACTTATATGTCAACTTCTTTAAAATAACATTTTGTAAGCTTTATATGCTATACTCAAGTAAAAGCTACTTATTATGTACAGGGTGTCCAAAAATTCGATGATTTTGGGGGGTTTTGGGTACTTCTAGAAGAGATAGAGAAAATTCGATCTATCTTTGCGAGGCTGAAATTTCAAGGCAAGATTTTTGGTAAAAATCGCATTTCAATATGTCACCCCATCTTCGTGCTACGGGGGCTTTTTGAAAAGTCTGCACCAAATCAGATTTCATGACACACTTTTAGTTTTTGAGATATAAAACAAAGTTGGTATTTTTCTTGTGGAACACTAATTTTTATTTAATTTTTTGAATGCTTTTTTAATTTCCTTTAAAACGGATAAATAGTTGTCGAGTTAATAAATATTTTCCGTAAATCATATAGTAAGCGTGGTAAAGGTGGCACCACATTATTAAAAAAATCGTCGCCTTACAGGCCGATCAACTCCTACCGATTTAGTGTCCTTTAATCCACCTTCGCCGCCATTTTCACTCAAAAGTGACAGAAAATCCATTAGTTTTTTGTCAATATGGCGGCGAAGGTCGAGAAAAGGACACTAAAACGGTAAGAGTTGATTGGCCTATGTGGAGAAGGTATTGGTATAATAATATATCTAGGTCTTATTCTATTTAAAATTTTAAGTAGTTAATATGTCAAAAAGTTGCAAAAGTGTTATCATTAAACATGAGTTATATTTGAAGTCAATACCTTAATCCGCTTAAGATTAAACAAGGGGGAGGGGAGTGTTTACGTCCGTACTGTATATTTGTGTATATATGAGCTTGACAAATATGAAATTGTATCTGCCTTCTATGCTTATACAGGAGGTCCAAAAAGTAACGAAAGGCAGAAAAGTAAATTTTCACATACTGATATGATTTACAAAAAAATATCGGATGCTGGTCGTGGCACCGCCCAAGTAACATTTTTCCGACTACGACCATATTTCGATCGAAATTTACGGTTTGTTTGGTTTAAGTTCGGTTTTTTTAAACCGTTTTCTCGGTAACGCCTTTTCAACTTTTTCAAAAAGGTGTACCGAAGGTGAGTAAATATAAAAAAATTGAAGGGATGATACAAGTAAAACAGATACGATATCGCGCAGGAGTAGGCGTGGCTAACTGACATCACCTGGTGAGAGACTGTGTACACGGATGTGGTGTCGCCAATCAGACAAAAGGTTTTTCGCGTAACATTAAGTTTTTCAGAAATGAAAGGTATATGGAAGCAATTTTGTGGACGCCGGCTAGGGCCAATATTTCATTTGAAGTCTTACACAATAATTTTTTGGGGATTTTTGACACATGGATTAACAAATGTAAAAAAAATTACATTATCGGTTTTCCTTTTCGATAAGCTTTCCAACAAAATACCACAAACGGGCCTTCTAATTTGAAAAAAAAGTTGTGAGTAGACCGAGAATGGACTCCTTTCTGAGGATCCGTGTCGAAAATTTTAGCTGCTAAAAATTTTTGGAATTTTATAAAAAACAAATTTTTAACCCGCTAGGGCCAATATTCCATTTAAAGTCCCCACCCTGTAATTTATTTCCCTTGTGTCTTACGTCGCCATACCGCTTACCTACCTTATGGATCTCTGAATGTGTGGTTTTACTCCCTCACAATCTTCCACCACTTCGTTGTTTTCCAGACTGCATTTCGTTTAATTTAAAATCTTGTAGTACTTTTTTAACGTAAAACAATTCCTACCTGTAACTCCCTCCCCCACCCTAAATTGTTACTTAAAAAAAAAATTGTTTTAGATTCCTGACTTTGTTTCCTTTAGTTTGATACCCCACAACCCATACTTTGACAGATTAAAATATTTATCGGATACAGGGCCGTTCAAATTTCCCAAAAATTCAAAAACACATATTCGTTAACTTTTCAAGAAGATCTTCTTTCAGTCTCTTTTACGTGGAGCATTGTATAAAGATAGGAGGCACTTTTAAGTCCTAGCTCCACAGGTGATGGGAATTTTGGAAAATAGGCTAAGGAAGAGGAAAAACAAAGTTATGATTGTTTTCCACAAACCGAAACTACACTTTTTTGCACTCGACGCGCGTTTCGCTAACAACGTTAGCATCATCAGGAGAGGATAAACAATGAACTAAATTAATCTACGCTCTATCTTATATACAATCCTTTAGTGGGCGGAGATAAGACTAATAATTTGTGATTGATCACGATTTTTAATCCTATCTCCCCTCAACCAAAGAATAAAGTGTACTAAACGGGATGGGTCCTCTATCTTTATTTAAACTATTTCTGGATTTAATGATTTCCATACTTTCATTAATTAAATCCAGAAATAGTTTAAATAAAGATAGAGGACCCATCTCGTTTAGTACACTTTATTCTTTGGTTGAGGGGAGATAGGATTAAAAATCGTGATCAATTCCTAGAGGCAGATATTTAACCACTTTAAAGCTTGCTACGTGTTGACTTTACTTCATTTCTTAAAAACGGTATTTTCAGGAGTAAATTGACTTGGAATGTTTACAGAAGTTAGAAAATAGTTTAAAATAAAGGCGAAAAGTAAGATATTTATAATTATAGCTTAAAGTAAGTACGTTTTAGAATTTTCCCAAGTTGCGGGTCGTGGTATTAGTACGAATAAAATTTTGAATTTGTCGCTTTTTTTGTATATTTTTTTAATGAAATTTTGGTATTAATTTAAATGGATTAACGTTTTTTCTATCTATAATAAGACTCTGCTGATTTTAGTAATCGTCAGCTTAATTTCCATGGTTCTTTTTAATTGTAATAGTTAATTACCAAAAAAGAAATATAAATATCTGTATTTTAATTTTCTGAAATAAACGTAGTCACTTTACCACACGGTGTGCGGTAAAGTGCCATAACGTTAACTTTACCGTAGCGGGTAAAGTACTACTTTCCGCACGCAAATGGGTGCGGTAAAGGGCACTTGTGAAGCTCGCTAACTTAAAAATCGGCTACTGGCGCTAGACGAAATAATCGTATTCTATTTTAAACAGGAGCGTCAACGACTAGCAGAGTCCTTCCAACTACGTACTCAAATATCCGTGTGTTTTTGAAACTGAGGTTCTAAAATCTATCCTTTGCACTCCAAGATTTCACTAGTACAATTGCACATAACTATGCCGCAATAATTTAAATTTAAAAAAAAATGGTCTCACTGCGGCCCGATTTAAAGTTTGTTGATAAAACACCTGCAGTTACCATGGAATCGTATAAATTTTGCGGTCTATCGGCCAACACTTGAACTGTGGGTATCTCCTAAATTGATGAAGTGTGATTGATTGATCGGTTTTCTTTTCCGGAGTGCACAGGCTTGTAGAAAAAAGGAAATTTAGTTTTTATTTTCGCTAGAGCAAGGAAATATAAAAAGGAAAAATGTAATCCAAAGGAAATTGTGAGTATTTCTATATTTTTTTTATAAATCGGGTTTGTTCTAAACCGAAATTATTTCGAGGCTTTTGGGATAGATGACAGCACCAGAGCTTTTTTTTATTTTTTTAAGCATTTAGAAATGATCAACACTGCAAAATTTCAGCTAATTCTGATGTTTAGTTTTCCCTTTGCACTCTGGCAAAATACTAATACATTAAAGAACAAGGCGTTGCTAGTTGTATTTATTTTTACTTAAAATCTGGGAAGAAACTATAGCCTTAAAAGAAGTGTTTTTTTTTTTATGATGAAATGAAATGAAAATTATGTAACAGGTGTCCTACTTTTTTTTAAAATAAAAGTAGAGCATACTATAAAACTTTGCATTGCTTTTCAAAGGAAAACTTTATTTCGATACTAAAAAGGATAAACTTTTACAACCAGACGAGGCGCTAAAACCAATTTTCGGTAAGTATACATTTATTTTTTTGCTTTTTACTATTTTAAAATATGTAATCATTTGTAACATGTGAAAAAAAACTATATTTCCATAGATGATATAAAGTGTATCGTCACTGGTTACTAAATCGTAACCATTGGTATCGTCATGCTATGTTGATATTTACGCTGCAGCCGCGCCACTCTATCATGAGATATCCTTTAATTTTCTCGCACCTTAAAGCGCATTGTTGCCAAACTGTGTTTAACTTAAAAGTCGAAAATCTCCGAAACCACTAAGTTTTGACGCCCATATTATATAAACTCTTTTGCTTGTTCCTCCCCCCCTATCACCTATTTAAATAATTTTACACCCTGTATACTAGCTGAAGACCCTGCTGCTTCACCTGCGGTTTTAATAGTTTTTTCTTGTTTTTATTGCTTTAAATGGTCATAACTTTTGTTCCCGTCAACCGATTTTAATAAAATAAAGTCTATGTACTCCCGAGGAGAGCAAGGAATGCAGAAGAAAGATACAAATTGGCCCAGTAGTTTTTGCGTGATTCTAGAAAAAACAGACAGACAATAATTCTAAAAATTGGGTTTTTGTTATCAATATCGTTTGTAGAAACCAAAACCAAGAATTTCTAAAAAATATTGTAAAGCGTTTATTATCTGTAGCTGCTTATATACACTCCTTTTTCATCAGTAAGCCTACCTGCCGACTGTAGTTCCAACGTTATTACAACCCAAACATGTATTTCCTAAATTAGTTTTTTTTTACAACGCCCACATCGATTTTTTATAATACGTTACAACACGTTAAAATGCAGCTTATAAGCAAGCATTAAGGAAGCGGAGATGGACATTCTTTTAATGGAACACTATATATATTTTGGCAAATTTCAATAGGGTTATTCTTTCTGATCCCAAAAATACCTAATATGTGATATTTGGCAAAATCATCTTCATAAGACTAATGAGTTAGAAAAGGAAAATCCAAGTGTGAAATATAAACTGAGTTTCGATCTTACCCTTGAGATGCTAACTTAGTTAGGGAAACAATACAAAGCTTTCGGTGAAGTTATGAAACGTTTTGCAATTAATCTCTGATGAGTAAGAAATCAAGTTATTTTTGGTTTTAAAAAATTTCATAGTTTCATTTTTATTGACATACTTTATATTTACAGTCTTTAGCAACTTTTATGAGAAGATATTGCCCCGGAAGCCGAGAAAAAATAAATGTTTTGTAATCGCTTTTATTTCAGTTAAACTGTTAACAATTTAGTTTTGGCAAAAAACTAATGGCCAAACTTTTTGCATCCGCACGTGAAAGCAGTAAGACGAACCACGGCTTTGAGTACGTGTTAGGAACAATATTTTTTATCGACTGCAAAAACTAAATTTTTTAAAAAAATGTGCCGAAAAGTTTCGGGATGCGGGAAAGTTGTGTGTAATTTCATTCCCGCACTCAGTTCGAGAAAGTAACACTTTTCGAACTATAATTCGTGTAAGTTTTCACAACTAGTGGCTAAAATAGTGCTTTTTTTTACAAGCGGTGGTTTAAATAACCAGCGCAGTGAGGTATTTCAAAATGCGAGCAAAAAGAAGCACAGCTTAGCCGCGAGTTGTTTACACTATTTTTTTAAATACCTTTATCAAAAAATCCAAGAACAACAAGAAAATACTTTTAAAAATCTCGAACAAAGAGTACTTCTCGCAACACACCATATTTACACTATAAATCAAGGCGGCTGGTAGATGAAATAACAATGTGCGATGTGCCTTTCTACTCGGTGACGTTCAATGTTGTGACATTTTAATCTTTGACAGTTTGATATTTTGACGATGTTTTTAAATTATTTTTTCATTAAATACTTGGTGAAAAGTGTAATTTTTAGGCAAGAATAGTTAGATTTTTTCAATATTACTATTTTCCGCTATTTCTCTTTAATTTTGGGTAAAAAATGGACAGAAATTTTTTTTTGTACCCGTGATTTAAAAAAATTTCTTGCATCGGAAACCAAAAAAGCCATGCCTTAGTTATCTGCACACAGTTCCTAAAATCATGTTTTTAATGAAGGTATAAAAAAAAGTTTTTTGCATCGGTAATCAAAAGAGCTATTGTTAGGTTATTTGCGGAGAGTTGCTAAATCGTGTTTTTGATGAAGGTTTAAAAAAATATTGATCGATATTTTGTATCAAAAAATATATTACCTATTTATTAAAAAACAACATCAAAAAAGAGTTTCCGTGCGCAAAGTTGAACTTTGCGTGAAGTGACATATTTTACACGAGTGTGCAAAAAAATCACACGGACGGGTGTAAGAATGTCACTGTCTATGAGTTATGTACACTATTTTTCCCCCAAACACAAGATATTAACCTGAATTTCTCTATTTTTTTGTTAAAAATCAACATTTTTTTATTTTTGTGCCCTGAGAAGAAACTATTTTTCTCTTAAGATAAATAGTACATTATAAACTTAGGGACTAAAGTGTTACTTTTAATCCTGAGGCAAAAGGTTTGTAGTCCGACCGTAGGGATTAAAAGACGCTTTATTCCCGAGGTTTATATACGATATATTTCATCGACTACAAGAAAGAGTGCTAAGAATGAAATCTTGGCCAAAAGCAAGTGTTGTTTGGCTTGACTTGCGATAAATTTAATTATAGTTCTCCAGGGATTAATTTTAATTCTTAAGGAATTAAATTACTTGTAATCTCTAGGCTGAGATTACTTTTAATCCCTTGGGAATAATTTTTTAAAATCTCTTTAGTCTCTAAAAAGAGGGATTAAAGTATCTATTTAATCCCAAAAGTGCATATAAGGTATTTTCTTCTCTAAAAAGAAGAATATATTCGTCAAAATATTGAACTCTAGACTTCCTCTATGATTATTCATAAGTTACACAAAATTAAGAGAAGAAAATATTTTCGTCTCTTAACGAAAATAAAAATCACTAATCGTGTGAAATATGCTCCTTTCCTTTTCGTATGTCATAAGAAAACGTTTTTGTACGATTCATCAATTAGTTATCCAAGAAAGTCGAAGTAGGTACCGATAGAAGCAAATACGTATTTGGTTGCTTTATTTTGCATTTGTGAAAAAAGGAATTAAGTATTTGCATGGACATATGGATCTCGCATAAAAAAGTAGTTTTCAAAACTTCTCGTTTAAAAAACAATTCAAGAAAACAAAAATTATTAGTTTACACGGCTGAAGCCAGCAAAAAAGTTGCGATGATTACGCTAAAATTTTAATATTTTGGCCCAACATTTTCAGATAATTTGCTGAGATAACTACCAAAATTTTCCTCATATAATTTTTATGTTAATATCACGCCTAAAAAAGCACGGTTACATAAAATTTCTAAGCAATATCTTAAACAGTATTATTTTTATTAAAATAAATTAGTGCCAAAAGTTAATTTTTCCCGCACGCGACAGCCTCCTTGCCCGAACGACGCGTAGCGGAGTTCGAGTAAGCGGGCAAGGACAGGGAAGATACTTTACGCGTGAATTAGGATCAATATTTTTTCTATGACCATCAGGTTTGAATTTAAACAGACGTAAAGAAAAGAAAGCTGAGAACAAAAAATCTGAATGCGGAAAAGTCTCAAGGAAAATATATTTCCGCTCTTAGTGCGGCAAAAGGGACATTTTACGACCTAAAATACGTGACGGGAAAGACGCTTTACACATAAGTAATAATTAATACTTTTTCTACGATTACCTAAAAACAAGGCGATGAGAAAATGGGTGTGGGAAAGTGGTATTTCCCGCACGGTCATAGAAGAAATGTTTTATTCGTAGATAGGTCATTCCGGGAAAAAATTTAGTTTTTCTCAAAAATTTACGTTGCAATTTGTTTAAGTTTTATGTTTTTTAAACAATCAATGACTAACCCACGGAAAACTTAAAAAACAAAATTATGATTGTTTTCCACAAACCAAAACTACACTTTTTTTGCACTCGACGCGCGTTTCGCTAACAACGTTAGCATCATCAGGAGACGATAAAATAAATTTAAAAAAAATAAATAAAAAAATTGTTTATCGTCTCCTGATGATGCTAACGTTGTTAGCGAAACGCGCGTCTTGTGCAAAAAAAGTGTAGTTTTGGTGTGTGAAAAAAAATCATAATTTTGTTTTAGTGCAACCAAAGGTTCCAAATTCCAAACATACACTGAAAACTTATTAAAATGCATTAAAAAATGACTTGTTTTAGCATGGGCTCACCTAGAGAGGGGCCCGGGGGGGCCGCTCCCCCCCCCCCGAGATTTTTTTTAAATGTACTTATATTTTAATGTACTTTTACTAATATGTCCAGAAATAAAAAAGCATGGTCTGAAGAAATTATGTAATACAAGATGGGTAGTATTTTACTCTCTGAGAAGTTGTATAAAGCATCGGTGGCATCTTTGGAGGCAATAGAATCGAGAATAGAACAATTTTTCAAAAAAGTTGTACGCGTATACGCTGCCGTTAAGCAAGATTCTACAAACAATCGACTTAAATCTGATGGCTGATGATGTGGCTGATCAAGTTAAAAAATAATAGAAAAGGCAGATAATATTTTCCGAAATGTTTTTGAAGCAGCTAAAGGCGTTTTATCGGAATAAACCTAACGACTGGACTGGTTATTAGAGACGTTTTTAGATGGTTTGATATTTAATCGAATTTTACGGCAAAAGAAAACAATCAAAATTTTGAATGCCTTTTTCGGGATCACACGCAAAATTTTGACAGTCACTATTAATGTTTTTCAGTTTTTATAATAATCACGACTTCCTTGAAAAATGTTAAAACAAATGCCTGTTGAAAGCAGAACTTGAGCTCTGGAATAAAAAAGGCGGTAAAAATAAGAAGCAAAAGGAAGATCTAGATAAATTATATTCCGAATGTGATTCTAACATTTTTCTCTACATAAAAAGGTTATTCAAAATATTTTTGACTTTGCCAATTACGACTGCCACATCTGAGCCTTCATTTTTTTTTTTAAATATTTAAAATCATAGTTGCGAAACACAACGGAGAAGACGGATTAAATGGATTTTCTTTTTTTTTCAAGGGTAACAAGGGGAAATCTTGCAGAAGACGCCCGAACTACTTTCCTGCCAGGAGAGCCCGGGTAGTGTCGGATTCCTACCGCCTAAAACCCCCCGATTGTGGCTCCGACCAGCCTGATGGCTGGCCAGAGTCACTGCACTGCAACCATTACTGGCTTATTGTGCACCCTTTGATCCTAGTTTAACCACTCCACTCCACTGTACGAGTTTGTACAGGTCCTTAATGGAGCAGTTCCTAGTGTTGATTCTAGTTTAACCACACCATTAAATTTTCCCCTGTACGAGTTTGTACAGGTCCTTAATGGAGCAGTTCTAGTGTTGATTCTAGTTTAACCACACCATTAAATTTTCCCCTGTACGAGTTTGTACAGGTTCTTAATGGAGCAGTTCCTAGTGTTGATTCTAGTTTAACCACACCATTAAATTTTCCCCTGTACGAGTTTGTACAGGTCCTTAATGGAGCAGTTCTAGTGTTGATTCTAGTTTAACCACACCATTAAATTTTCCCCTGTACGAGTTTGTACAGGTCCTCAATGGAGCAGTTCCTAGTGTTGATTCTAGTTTAACCACACCATTAAATTATCCCCTGTACGAGTTTGTACAGGTCCTTAATGGAGCAGTTCCTAGTGTTGATTCTAGTTTAACCACACCATTAAATTTTCCCCTGTACGAGTTTGTACAGGTCCTTAATGGAGCAGTTCTAGTGTTGATTCTAGTTTAACCACACCATTAAATTTTCCCCTGTACGAGTTTGTACAGGTTCTTAATGGAGCAGTTCCTAGTGTTGATTCTAGTTTAACCACTTCATTAAATTTTCCCCTGTACGAGTTTGTACAGGTCCTTAATGGAGCAGTTCCTAGTGTTGATTCTAGTTTAACCACACCATTAAATTTTCCCCTGTACGAGTTTGTACAGGTTCTTAATGGAGCAGTTCCTAGTGTTGATTCTAGTTTAACCACACCATTAAATTTTCCCCTGTACGAGTTTGTACAGGTTCTTAATGGAGCAGTTCCTAGTGTTGATTCTAGTTTAACCACACCATTAAATTTTCCCCTGTACGAGTTTGTACAGGTCCTTAATGGAGCAGTTCCTAGTCGTTACTGGGTCTAGTTTAACTTCCCCATAAGGCTATATCGGCCATATTCTGTCGCCAGAGCCTCGTCTGTTTTAGACAGGGAGCATCACGAGAAGGTGAGGTTGGCATTTGGATATGAGAGGCTAGATGCATTCGCATCATACCGATCGAAAACCTCTGGTCCCATGTCCAATGCGGTAAGCATGGTCTCTAACTGTTCCGAGCAAATATGAAGGTTACATTATATTCGCATCACTATCCCTTACTCCCCGATTAAATGGATTAGCAGTTCTGTATGTAAACCAGGTTATTGCTGTAAATGTAGAAGAAGTTCTGTTTTTAAAAATGTCAAAAAAACGGAGAGTTTTAAGTACTTTGATTTTTTTGTACTATTAACTTTTTATGAAGTTTGTATTATATAGTAAAAAGAGAGTAAAACTTTTTTTTTGAGAAACAATTGGGTTCTGCCCTCCCCCCCGAGAAAAATTTCTGGGTGCGCCACTGGTTTTAGTGATATTCATACGGCAACCCATGGCTGGCAAAATATCACTAATTTGTTGTAGCCAAAATGAATGTTTAACGACGCTTCTGACATTTCATAAGGTTTACAATTAGTTTAGATTTGTCGTTTATATTGATATCAAATGATATCGCCCTTTTTAAATGGAAATTTGTATTCGTTAGAATTGCCTGATTTTTTTATATGTTGAATTACTCGTCCTAAGAATATTTTTGTTTTATTGTGCCAACTTTCTACCCCTCCCAGAAGTACCCGAAAAGTGACGTCAAAGATGTCGATTTCGCACTTTTTAGCAATTTTTAAATTATTGTACTGACCTTTTTTGCAAGGCGAGCAAAATATAATTTTCGTTTTTGAATTTGCCATAATTCCCTTTTTAAAAATAAATTGAGTACTGGTTTACTCTAAAACTTCCCTCGCTTAGAAGAATATATATAACTAACCATTAGTCGATCAGATTTTTCCGGGGTATATCCAGAATTTTCTGTTCAGGGGTGTATTCGGAGTTTTCCATGGTGCACTCGGACATTTTCCAGAGTGTATCCAGACTTTTTCAGGATCTTTCTAGACTTTTCCAGGTTCTTTCCAAACTTTTCCAGAGTGCATCCAGACTTTTCCAGGATCTTTTTAGACTTTTACAGAGTGTATCCAGCCTTTTCCAGGGTCTTTTCAGACTTTTCCAGAGTATATTCAGACTTTTTCAGGGTCTTTCCAGACTTTTCCAGGGTCTTTCCAGACTTTTCCAGGGCCATTCCAAACTTTTCCAGGGGCTTTCTAGACTTTTCCAGGGGCTTTCTAAACTTTCCCAGGATCTTTCCAGACTTTTTCAGAGTCTTTCCAGACTTTTCCAGGGTCTTTCCAGACTTTTTTGGGGTCTTTCCAGACTTTTCCAGAGTGCATTCAGAATTTTCCAGGGTCTTTCCAGACTTTTCCAGGGTGTATTCAGACTTTTCCAGTGTCTTCCCAGACTTTTCCAGAGTGTATTTAGACTTTTCCAGGGTCTTTCCAGATTTTTCCAGAGTGTATCCTGACTTTTGCTGGGTATTTCCAGACTTTTCCAGGGCGTATCCGCACTTTTCCTGGGTGTATCCAGACCTTTACGGGGTTTATCCATAGTTTTCCAGTAGAAGGGTTTTTCCAATACATTTTATATATTCCATATATATATATATATATATATATATAGATTCAGACTTTATTGTTTTTAAAAATATTACGTTTTACAGATGCTATATATTCGTATATATATGTTATCCAAAATTTTAGTGTAAGTAAGATTTTTGTCCCGCAAAAACGGCTAAACCGATTTGTATGAAATTTGATAAGATAATAGGGTGTTATCTGGATCTTAACTTAAGCTACTTTTTATGTAACATTTCGTTCCATAACTCGAGGTAGGTATGGTATGGTATTTTTGCATTTTTTATGTGATAAATATAAAATATCTAAAAAAAAAAACATTTTTTATAAGCTTTCCAAAGAGGTATCACACTGTAAGAAAAAAAAATATTTTTTTTATGGATGAAGTTTTTTGGGGGTAGCTCTGGGTGTAATAGCGAAACACAAGTAATCACTGTGTAAAATTTTGTTATGATTGGTGCAGGGGTTTTCGGGTTAGAGTGGCTACAAACTAGGCGACAGACAGACCGACCGACAGATCGACAGATAGAGAGACGGCGCCTGGATTCGTGCTTATCACTATTCGGAACCTCAAAATTCGTGGAGGAGCATGAAAAAAAAAAAGCTCGAAGTGCGATTTTAACCGTCAAAATTACACTGCCATGTTGGATCCGATATAATAAACTTTTTTATTTCTTATCTGATTTAAACGAAACTTTCTCTAAATTATAAAACGTATTCAAGACACCTAACTGTGTCAGAAAACTGACAGATGTCAGTCTCTATCTTGAGTCGGCCATAATTCATTATTTTTTGTCCGATTTAAACAAAATTTTGGTTACACATAAAGCGTTATCAACAATTTCCAATTTTGATACAAAATTTACATATGTCAGTAGCCATCTTACAAGGGCCGCACATATTGAACTTTGGTATATTTTGCCCGATTCAAACATAACTTTTTATACATTTTAAGGTTTTTTAATATTACTTAAATAGGACGCAAAATTGTCATATAACGCTTTATCTACAACAAAAGTTTTGTTTAAATCGGACAAAAAATAACGAAGTTCAATACGGCCGACATCTGTCAATTTTCTGTCACAGTTAGGTATCTTGGAAACGTTTCATAATCTGAAGAAAGTTTCGTTTAAATCAGATAGAAATAAAAAACTTCAATATGGCGGATCCAAGACGGCAGTACCCGTTTGACATTTAAAATGTTATTTTTAAAAAGACAGTCCTGGCAAAGTCAAAAAAGAAAATGAGATTCTGGTCGGTTTGCAGATAAGGTAATTACAATAATTCCAAAATTGCTCAAAGGTGCTATTTTGACAACTTTGATGTTACTTTTCCGTTACTTCTACATACAAAAAAATCAGGCAATTCTACCGAATACAAATTTACATTTAAAAAGGGCGATATCCGTAAGTTGTAACATAGTTATGAGTTGTTTATGGGTAACAAATAATATGTATTAATCTTAGTAGAAGGTACAAGTTGCTAAAATATCCCAAAGTTAAAAAATTCCCTTGACTTCTTGTATTTTATTTATTTTATTTTTACTTTGTTCACTCAACTCGGTATTGGTATACAGAAAAAGATAATTTTATTTACATTTATACCAACACTTTAGAGACTTTTTCTGGTTTATAAGCGAGATGCAGAAAGAAAGCGAGAAGACCAAAAAAAAAAAAAAGAAAAAATGGAATAAAAAGCTGCTCTAAAGGTATTAAGCTTTACGAACTGATAATATAGCTTAGAGTATTTTAGTAACAACTATTTGTCTTAAAGCTTACGGCTTAAGTCCCCCCCCCTTCCCCAAAAATAATTCCATATTAATTCAACCAGACTTTGATTTTATTTTCGTCGGTCGACGAGGAAAACATTTCAAATGTAAATATCTCAAAAATTAATCAATACATTTAAAAAATTTTAACACTTTTGTGAAGGCATTTAAAAAACCTTACCACTTAACCTACTATATTTCCTATTTAAATTCTGGTAGTGAAACTTTGTTTGTAACTTCCAACCCCATCTTGAATAACAAATTGATCTGTTTGAGTTTTTTTTCCGTACTTCAAATACTCGAAAACATTGCTCTCTATATATACATATATGGATTTACCTCCGGTACACTATGTTTAGTTAATTGCTATTGTGTATATGGCAATATTTATCAACTGGTAGGATTTTAATTTTCTACGTCTTTATATTTCGTAGAAAATTAGAACTTAAATTGTCTAATAAAATTAACTGGTTTTTGGTGTTCCGTCGGCGACCCCAAAACTTCTTTTGCCGTTGGCATGGTAGTGCATAATAAAAAAATAGCGCCAGCAGGCACGTATAGCCATCCATAAAATCCTTTAAAAAAAATTTCAATATTTTTTGGGTTGAAAATGCAATTATCTGTCTTAATGTGAGTTACAATTTTTAAAAAAGTTTATTCCCCCCCCTACCCTCTTACCAACCTCCCACCACCATCAAGAACTAATCAGATCTACGCCTGGTGACAAAGTATTTTTGTGCCAAATGTGATAAGAATAGGTTTAGCGGTTTTTTAGTTATTGTGTTGCAGACAGACAGATAGGATAGGTCTTTTTTGACCCAAATAACTCATTTTTAGTGAAAATAAAAAAACTTTTTTTGCCGATACCAATAGCCTCCGCTATTTTGGGCAACTAAAGAATATTTTATTAACTGTAACCTAAACTAAACTAACCAGTAAGAAGAAAAGAAAAATGTTTTTTACGCTAACCCCTACGAAATGTTCCGTGGTGGTTAGCCCGCTTAAAAGTGATAAACCATGCACTAAGTACATTTAAGCCCATTGTGCCCAAGAATCTGCTAATAATTTAAACGTAGTAATTGAAGTAAGAATAAGACCCCGGAAAATAGCCATTCTGCAAATTACAAAACTTAATTGATTTTAAAAACAGGAGTTTTTTGTACTACAGAAGGTGGAACCTAGGATGACGCCGTTTCGTCCTTATTAGCGACTCATCAGCTAGGTGTATCACAACGACAGACAATCTTTCTCGCGCTTATGTGGCGAAAAATAGCAAAGCGGAGAGAATTCCTGTCGTTAACCTCTGTGTTAACTTCCGACAATTTAGACTTAAGACTTCTTCGCGACCGGTAATTTCGAAAGCACATTTTGAAAACATACGTCACCGTTTAGAACCATCGCCACTGATCGCCAAAATGACAGTTTTTTTTTTGATTTTTCGAAATGGATGTCCTAGATCCATAAGTGAGCCTTTTTTTTGTCGCCGCCAGATAACCTTGGCCTCCTATTTTCATTATTGCTAAAAATTGACAAGTACCGCCATATTGAACCGTGTTCGAAACGGCGGCCAAGGCGCTTTCGAAATTCTTTGAAATATTTTAAACCGTGACGTCACCGTTTCGATATTTACTTATGTAGGTTTGTTTGTCGGTGTCTAGAACTAGAATGATCAAAATAAATAGGCACTGGATAATTTTGATGATGGCACTTTAATGGCAAAAGATTGAACTCACCTTCGCTTTACTTTACTGCATCTACATACGTCTTACAAATTCTTCTTCATAAAGAATGCCACACGGATAACATGGGTTTATGGCCTACCGTGAAAGTTAGGTGAAACAAATGAAATTCCCTTCCCACCTGCCGAACAGGATGGAAATCTTTGGTTAAAAATTAAGTGATATATTTTAAAATATTAAAGTGCCTAAATTGGATCTTTCATCCCCTCACCATCCCTTAAGGAAACTTTAAAATTAATGAAGGTGGTTATTTTCGGTTTGGTCATCCTCGAAAACCTGTAAATCAATACCCATGTCGATAATATCTAGCAAACAATTTTTTTTAAATATGTACTCCTTTAATTTTTACCCCCTCCCTTTCCACCTACCCAACAGGACTAAGGTTTTTGATCAAAAATTAAGTGATATAAGTTAAAATATTAAAATTATTAACAATTCTACGCAAGTTTTAATTTTTTTTTAATCCTATACTTTTATTATAAAAATGCCCAAATAGGAGCTTAAACACCCCCTTAACCCCTTAGGGGCACCTTAAAACGAATGGAGGTGGTAATTTTCGGTTTGGCCATCATCAAAAGCCTATAAATTTATATCAATGATGATTATATACAACAAATTAAAATTTAAGAAAATATAAACCCCTCCAGTTTTTACCCCCTCTCCCCACCGCGACTGCTCAGGTTTTGGGAGAAGTGCTGCGGTTCAAATTGACTGTTTTGGCCTAAAGAACAACTGTGCCAAGTTTGTTGCTTTTATCACAAAACGCCGCTTTTTCCCACGTAGCCCATAGAGTCCGGTTAAGAAGTAAATGGGCCAGCTAAGGAATGTGCGTATAAACCCATTTTCATCTGAAGCCCGCCCACCTAGCTCGCGATTGGTTTGCCGTATGGAGTCATAGGCGTAGACGCTCTAATAATCTGTTTATTGCACTTTGTGTTTTGTTGTCTCCGTGTTTTTCCAGTTATTTTTTTATTTTAATTATCATCGGCGGTTATAAAGTGTTCAATATTTTTTAGTTCGGTAGTAAATATTTGTTTGAGTGGTTTAGTGCTTAAAAGGTAACTGTATTAAAATTATCGTACAGTAAAATCAATATGCACTAATTGGTACATTACACAAGTGTTACACTACAACATTACTGTAATAATTTTCCAAGCATTTTATTGATTTTGCTATTTTATAAATAAATATCTCTTTTGCATAAAGACCCCTTAACAATTTATTATTATTTTTAACAATAACATTGCGCATAAATAATGCGCATGCGCATATAGTTAGTCTAACATCCATTCAAAAAAAAGTAAATTTAAATATTAATACATGAAGGGTACAAGGAAAAAGGGGAAATGTCCATTTTCTACTTATTTGAGAAAAGGCGTTTTTTAACTTTTAATCTATTGCTACTCAAAAAATACTTATATTACAGCTTAGGTAACAGTTGTTTATATCTGTTGATCATGCTGTAATCTGATTTTAGTTATGTTTCCATTGTTTCCAATATTTTGTTTAGATGAAGTCGTAGTCAACAAGTGGCGAACGGAAAATGCTTGGAAAGGATAGGCAGAAGGCTGAAAACAAGGAACAATTTCTTCTCAAAATTGTTCCTACAATAAATGTTAAGTAATTTTCTACAAAGTTTATTTCAAGCATTTTTTGATTAAGTTGATAGGAACGGCTCAGTTTTGTTTCGCGTTTTACACCTGTACGGTATCCTCTTAAATAAGTACAACATTTTATTTGAGAACTCTATAAAACATAAACTAACCCAATTCAAGATAGCGGCTTGCAAATAATATTTTTTTAACATTTTATAATTCTTTAACTTATTCATTTATTTTAAATGACAGTGACGATACGTACGCCCCTGTCACAGTGTTCGGCCCTGCCTCAAACAGAGACATATAGTCCGTGCTTCTCGTGACCCATTTACTTAATAATCGGAAGAATCAAAAGTTTTTAAGAATTTCTTTTCGTCAAATTTTTCGCCTGCGGGGCTATACCAATAGTAAATATTGTTACAATTTTGTTTAATCTTAAGCAATTTTTTTGTCAACAACATCTGAAACGTGTAAAAAATAGCATTTTAGTGTAATAAAAAAAAATCTGCAAATGAGACTAGATATATGAGACTTGATTTTAAAAATAAGTATTTTTGTTTCGTATACACTAACTCAACACCTATTAAATCCTACCTAATTTTTAAAAATTTGCCGTGGGTAGGTAGTTGATTTTTATTAAATAATGAACCCCCCCCCCTGAATCGATTTCTGGCTACGCGACTAGTTCAACAACTTTAACTTTCGGAGTTTTTTTAATTATATTCAATCAATATAAAAAATTGAGTTTTAATTCACATACTTACCGGTTATTATCTTTAGAACATGCAAACATAGATTTTCGTTCTTTTTTCGTTGTTGAACAACCACGGTATGCACAAACATAAGCCATTATATATCAAAATAAAAAAAAAATTACGAAGCGCTTTAAATAAAACCAGAGATAAACTCACTGCTAAAGTCATGAAAGGGAAACACTTACCTTATATATTTACCTTACACCTCCAATAAAACTACTGGTATTTAACTGGAAGGTGAATTTGCGGATAATTAATCCCGACCCATAAAATTTAACTAATTTTCTGTCCTTTCAAATAAAAAAAAGTACTTATAATAATCGTATAAAAACCGTTACACAAGAAACTCCCTCTGCCTGTATACTTTTACTCATAGTTAAACATACTGAGAAGAAATATGCTTTCACCAAGAGGATTTGATTTGAATTGGATTTAAAATGCCAGTTAGTTACAGTGACAGATGTGCCAAACAAGTATTACATCAACGTTTCCGGAGAAAAGGTGTTGTCTTGTATTTTTTTTTGTATTTTTTGAATTGGCGATTTACGCAAAAATATGGGGAGATTTTTGAAGATCCATTTTACGCTTTCAATTACTAGGTTGTCAGTACTGCAACTGCTAAAAAAATCTTTTAACGAAGCACTTTCCAGAAAGCGATTTTGTTTTAAACCATGTAAAAATAAAACCGATTTATTAAGGCACGTGTAATCGTAGTATGACAATTAGATTCGTTCAATTTGATGAGTGCAAAATCTAATATAAAATATCGATTTTTCGTTGCGATTGGACATGGAGGTAGAGTTTAAAAGTCGCGTGGGAAGTTAAATAATGCAATATGCACTTAACCTCCGACTAAAAAGCGTTCGTAACGCAGAAAAAGTCTTTTTCCTTTTAATTTCGTAATATTTTTACGACGCAGGATGAAGAGGGAATTGTGCCCTTAACATTCCCCGAGACGCTCCATATTTTTCGTTTTTCGCCTTAGAGGAAATTTGAATGCTGAAAACGGATAAATAAACACATCAAGAATAGCGAAGGCATTTTTACATCCTCTAGACACTATTCGCATAGTTTCACAAAACTTTCATGTTTTATGTTTTTGTTTAGTGTCTCTTAAAAAGCTTCCATTATTTTTGAACGTCGACAAGGCGTTTTTAAAATAATTGTAAACATGTAAAGAAATTAAAATAAAGCAAAAAAAAGTCAGTTCCAAACAGGGGTCTCATTTCACATTTCTCGTGCCTAAGTTTAAAAAACAAAAATGAATTAAAAAAAAAACACTTTATTGATGTCAAAATAACTCAAATGAACATAAAAAGTTAAACAAGGTTTTTGGTAAAACATACGTTAAAACAAAAGAAAAAAGCTTAGACCTATTGACTAAGTTAATGGCTTATTACAGCAAATTTCAGTTTGTCCAGGTCAAACTCACTAACCATTTTTGATTAATTTTTGTGTGAGAATATTCAATTGACGCCTTTAGTTCCAAACTCGGTACCAAACTTGTGACTTTAAAATTTAGTTTAGGCCCATCGCTTTTATTATAGTATACGATAGCTAAAAAAAATTTTTTAGTGCCTTTAAGAAAACAATATTTACTTCTTACATTTAGTTTAAAATTTTTAGTAACCCATGCATTGTGGATAATGTATCGTTGCTTGGGTACCAAATTTGAATTGGATTATTTAGTATTTGAAACAAAATCGAACCATATTTAGAGTTAGATGGTACTCCCCTTTACTCCTGCAAAAAGAGGGGTCTGGCAACTTTATAATTTTAAAAATCCAAATGGAAATCAAAAAAACCAATTTTGGATCGGATTTGTTTAGGTACCCCCCTTCCCGAAGAGAACCGAGCTGTCAATATCATAACTTAAAATCTATTAAAAATTCACATTCCTCGACCCCAGAACGAAATAATTAGATAGTACGACCCCTTTCACCCCTCCCAATCAAATATCACTTCCTTAACCTCCTCCCCCAGTGATATCCCGGATAAAAATTAATTAATTATATTTTTGAAATTTAAACATAAAATAAAAAAAATAATATATAATAAAATACAACTTACAGGAATAATATACACTGCTATTTTATTTGAAGTTGACCTTAACAAATTTAGACTAAAACTAAAAGTAAAAATGTAAAACCTCGTCCCAAAAAAAGTCTAACTTGCTACCTTTGACCTAATTTAGTCTGTCAGCCAATAAAATTCTTCTTCAACTAAACTAATCAGTTTCACTAAAATTCTCAAATATCAGTCAATATCACACCCTGCCTTATTCATTGCTAAAAAATAAAAAAGGATACAGAATCACTCCCAATTTAGAAGTTCCTTTAGATTATATCCGTTTTGCACTCGTTTATTTTAAGACTGTTCAAGCCAAGTCATACAATAATCCAAATAGCATCTAAACTTGCTACTGACTTAGGACAGAGAGAAACAAAGATTATTATTTAAAAAAAAGTAAAAAATACAGAATTTTAAAATTAGCACACGACACTACAACAATTCGCGGTCGTAGGCCTACTAGAACTGGAAAAATTTAATTCGATTCTTGAAAAGTTCTGTAAAGGTCATCTAAAAGTTATAAAACAGTAATAAATCCTATTCAAAAAGTAAAAGTAGAAATTCAGAAATCCCAAAAGTTCCAAAATTATTAGGTTAAAATGCTGAAGAGTTAGTTTGTGATAAAAATTGGTGGTGACGTTATTTTCTTGGAAGGATTTTGAAGGAAGGTACATTTTTATTATTGACCATTTTTTTGAATTATAATAATATGTCTTATGGTCGGGCAGCAAAGCACAATTTTTGGTGATTTTGATAAAACTTGGTACATTCATAGATCAACCCAAGAAAAGTAAGAAAAAAAATATTTTGGTCGGTACTCCACTCTAAGCTGCATTTTAAAGCCCTTAACTTTGACGTTTGCACCATCCCACTTTTTTTTGAATATACCAAGACCAAAAAACGTCAAAATGTTTTTTATTTCGGTTTCAATTAATTAATAATTTAATTAATTCAAAGAGGGGAAGCCGCGGGGCATCTTAAGATTGCTCAAATCGACGAGAGAGAAATCCCTATGTCAGCGATTAAAACACAAAGACCAAAAAACCCCTGGAGATTCAACAAGAGGTACAAAGTAGTCATCCCAGACAGGGAACTAGAACAAACCAGAGGATCGGGGGTTTATGTGGAAGACCAGGAGGTCCGAAAGAGCTACCCGCTCGGAGAGCAAGCCACGGTCTTTCAGGCAGAGGTGTATGCCATAATAATGGCTGCAACCATGGAAGAAATAAAGAACGGTAGGGAGGAGTATGTTTATATATGCTCCGACAGCCAATCAGCCCTAAAGGCACTAAGGGCGCCCAAGATCAACAACATCCTGGTGGAGGAATGTGAGGATGCACTATAATCCTTGGGAGAGGGCAAACAAGTGACATTTCTGTGGGTACCGGGACATATGGGGGTGCCGGGTAACGAGAAGTCCGACTAGCTCGCCAGGATCGGGGCAAGCACCCAGTATGTAGGGCCGGAACCACTCCTAGCAACAACCAAGAGGTAATTGCAAAGTCGACTCAATAAAGGACCAAAGACTTCGTGAAGGGCCCGGATATAGCCAGACAAAAATGGCTTCCGGGGAGATTGCGAAGGGAAGCTGGTCTGCTGACAGGTATCATAGCAAATCACAACCGACTAAGGAAGTACATGACCGGGATCGCGGTGAAGAATGACTCGACCTGCCGGACCTGCCGGACCTTCGGGAGGGCAGAAGAGACATCTCGACACGTTATAGCGAACTGCGAGGCATACCAGAGGATGAGATACCAGACCCTGGATGAGGAGGACCTGCACACGCTCAAATGGGACAAAATACTGGACTTCGAAACCAGATGAGCAGACTGCCAGACCAGTGGTGCAGGCGGTGGATTAGGGGCAGGCTCGGGGTAGGGCAGAAAGGGCCCAGGGAGGCCTTCTTGCCAATCTTCGCGCCGCCCCTTCTCTACTACTACTACTACTACTACTACTACTACTACTACTACTACTACTACTACTACTACTACTACTACTACTACTACTACTACTACTACTACTACTACTACTACTACTAATTAATTCAAAAGATCTATCTTAATCGCCCCATGTAACAGAACTTTTAGATATATTTCTCTATTTTAGGAAAAATAATGTCAAAGTAGAAACTTTCACAACTTTACCAAAGTAGTAATTTTTTTTAATTTTAATTTTTGGTTACTGTCAAGAAATTTCTGATGCGGATTTCATCTGTACTACTTTGCTTTCTTCCTTCTGAGTCTGGCTATACCTCACTTATTAAAATATAAAAAAATATATATAATATAATATAATATAATACCAGGCTGTCGCGTTTTTCGCAAAATTCCAAGATTTTAGATTGCTTATAAAAAACAATTTTTTAAAACTTTATTTAACCAAAATTTAAAAATGTATTTACCGTTTCTGAAGGAGAACGAAATATTTTATTTACATTTTAAAAAAAGTTTGTAGAAATATAATTTAAAATGTTCAAAAATTTACCGTAAATATGGAAAATTCGATGGTTAAAAATATCGGTTTTTTAACAAAAAATGACCACTTTGGAGACAAATGGCTGAGGATTTATCAGTTTGCGGTTAATTTTGTGTTCCCCAAAATAGTTTTTTCTACTATAGACAGATTTTCAAACGGTATGAACATTTTTTCAAAATATACTTGGTAACTGGTAGTAAGGGAGCGTTTAAAGTTGCGTATTTTTCACTTTTCACGTAAATATATTAAAGTTATATACTATAATGAACTGTGCTATATTGTCAGGTCTATTTCTTTAATTTGACAAACATAGACATAGTGTAACATTTTAGTGAAATCTACAAGCAATTTGACACCTTAGTAGGGGTCCTAAACCCATTATTTTAACCACAATGCAACTCAGAAAAAATTATAATAAACACAAAGACAACAGATAATAGTTTTAAACTACACATACTATATCTATACATATATACTATATATATCAGCAACTTCCTTAATAGAACTTGAAAATCTAATAAGTCAAGTAGTGTCTGGTTTTTCAGATTGGTGTTTCAAAAACAAGTTTATTTTAAATGCAAGTAAAATAGAAATTGTTTATTTTTCAAAAAGGCGAGCAAGACCAGAATTTGATTTAGCAACAAATATTAAATTTACAAAGTCTGTTAAATTCTTGGGTACATATACCGATGAGAATCTATGCTGGGATCTTCAGATTGATTATATTTGTAAAAAACTTGTAGGTACATGCTATGCCATACGCCAACTTAAAAACTTTGTTACAACCAAAGACCTACTCACTGTTTATTACACATTAGGCTACTCATATTTAAGTTATAACATACTTGCATGGGGATATTCCTCAACTGTAAGTAGGGTCTTCATTCTACAAAAGAGATTAGTGAGAACTATATTTATATAAATCCTAGGGAATCCTGCAAAAACTATTTTATTA
Source organism: Oxystoma pomonae (assembly GCA_963921995.1). Classification (NCBI taxonomy): domain Eukaryota; kingdom Metazoa; phylum Arthropoda; class Insecta; order Coleoptera; family Brentidae; genus Oxystoma; species Oxystoma pomonae. The sequence goes on from OY998165.1 coordinate 96,642,488, forward strand.
AAAATAATATCTTAACAGTCTACGGTATATATATATATATAAAGCAATAAAATATGCTAGGTCAAAAATAAACAACTCTCCATCTCAGTTTACAAAAGTCTCTGATATCCACGAGCACAATACTCGAAATGGTCAACTTTTGCGCTTGCCAAAACATCAAAATTCGTTTTTTAAGAAGTCTCCATACTACATAGCCATTAAATATTACAATACCTTACCAAATGATTTAAAATCTATAGTTAAGGATAGTATGTTTTATAGAGAAATTAAGAAATATTTTGTGGCGAAAGCTTTTTATTCATATAATGAATACTTAAAACAATAGCGCTTTTTTTCCCTAATATTTTCGTTCTTCGTCACTTCTGCTTCTCTTGTATTTTTTTTAATAATTACTGTGTTAGTGTATATGTAACTAAAAAAAACTCTTGTTATGTGTATTTAATTGTACGAAAAAATAATTATGTTTCTTAAGCATGTAACTGTTAGTGCTGACTTTAAAAGTGTATTAGTCTATTTATTCATTTACAATTATGACACGGGCACCCTGTGCTTAAAATTTAAAATATAAGTTTAATATGTATATTCTATAACATTTATAGGCCAAAGTACAGAATAAATTGAATTGAATTGAATTACTAAGAGCTAGGCTCCAGTATCTCATATGGACTAATTCACATAAGCCTAAAGTTGGCTATTCTATTGAAGGAAATGGTTGGAAACTAGATCAAGATTGTTTGGTTTGTGTTCATATAGATCCGAAATAAAATCTGCCCAAAAATATAAGGTCATTAATAGATGTGTTTTGTTTTGACAAAAATTGCCTTAGTTCTTCATGTAAATGTAATCTACATAATCTACCATGTACTAATATTTGTACTTGTAAGGGCGACTGTTCAAACAAAAACAATAAATATAATGCTTTGTAAAGAAATATTTTATTATTTAAAAAAATATATATATATATTTATCTCATTACATTACATTACACAAAACACATCTATTAACGACTTTATATGTTTTGGAAGATATAAATAAATTAAATAAGTAGATTTGTTTGTTCATACTACTAAAATACGAATTTTTAACAAGGTCCCGTCAACTCCAAAAGTTCGGACACTTCTACGATCGTTATTTCTGTATTTAAAAAGTGGCATTCGCATCCGTGAAAAATAAAACTAGACTTCTTTTTCGTGGCAACATGAAAATAATTTAACAACTTACACAGGTCCCCTAGCAATGCAGGGACCTTTGGAGTTGACGAAACTTGAGTTTTTCATACTCGGTGTAATATTATTTCCTTAAATAAAGTAAGTAATGACAAGACTTCTTGTTTGTTAAGTAGATACATTTTTACTTATGATATTATCTTTCAATTTTTCAAAGCTACCTGCAATTTGTTAAAAAATTTCTTTTAAATTTCATCTAAATCGACAGCAATTTGTTAAAAATATTTAGTGCTCTCCTTGGCTTTAGAATATGACCATGCACAATCTTATGTTTTTTATATGGGTGTAGGTTCTCTAATGGCTCGACTGAATTTATAGGCCTATTACTGTATTTGTATGTAATGTAATGTAAAATTAACAAATAATTTTTTTTTAATGGCTCGCTTGTATTTATGAGGCATTATTTCAATTTCATACCTGCAGTGGCGTAAAAAAAGTGAAAATCGGGTTAGCACTCATACTAGCTAACATTCTGTTTTTTTACCTCTTGAATTTATTAAGTGTTAAAAATATAAAATGGTTTTAGCACCCTTACTAATATACCAAATTGCATTTATTTTAAACTTTCAAATTTTTTCAAAAAGTTATACTATGTCTAGATTTGTCAAATTAAAGAAATAGACCCGAAAATATAGCACAGCTCATTATAGTATATAATTTTGATATTTTTGTATAAAAACTAAAAAATACACAACTTTAAACGCTCTCTTACTATAGTGGAACAAGCGTTTTCGGGGGACCTCCAAAGGTGTCATTTTCGATTAAAAAAACCAACCAGCGAATTTTATATGTTTGCGGTAAATTTTGAATTATATTTCCACAAACTTTTTTTAAATTGTAAATTAAGTATTTAGTTCTCTTTCAGAAACGGGAAAAACGTTTTTAAATTTTGGTCAGATAAAGTTTGAAAAAATTGTTTTGTATAACCAGTCTAAAATCTTTGAATTTTGCGAAAAACGCGACAGATTAGTATTTCTGATTCTACTACACATTTTTCCTGCAATATTTTTTCATATTTTAAAAAGGGAGGTATAGCCAGACTCAAAAGGAAGAAGAAAGGTAGTGCAGATAAAATCCGCATCAGAAATTTTTTGACAGGGTCCAAAAATTGAAAATTTAAAAAATCACTTTTTTGGTAAATTTGTCAAAGTTTTGACTTTAACATTGTTTTTCTTAAAATGAAGAAATATATCTTAAAGTTGTGTTACATGGGCCGATTGAGATAGGTGTAAGCTAACTAAAACCGAAATAAAAAATATTTTAACTTTTTTTGCTTTTTAGATATATTGAAAAAAGTGGGAAGATGCAAACCGTAAAGTTAAGGGCACTGAAATGGAGTTTAGAGTGTAGTACCAACAATTTTTTTTTGTTTTTTTGGATTGATCTACATGTGTGCTAATTTTTATAAAAATCCCCCAAAAATTGACGAAAATGGCGTTTTGCTGCCCGACCATTATTAAAATAAAAACGTGAAACATATTTAAGGATTAAACGACTTACCTATAAGGAACTTCAATCCAAATTATACGAGATTGGCCACATCCTATTAGATACACGAGGTAGTGATAGTTCGTAGCACGTCGTACGCAAGTTTTAGAGATAAGAAACCATACCGCCTTGGCAGCCTGCCTGATCTCTGGTAGGTATTTCAGTATACTTCTAAAGCTTTCCTGAAATACTAAGATCGCCAATGGCGGGTTGACTAGTACTTACGTAAATTGCATGAAAAATACATGAATATATAAATGGGAGGGCGTCTAATAGGATGTGACTAATCTCGTATAATTTGGATTGAACTTCCTTACATGTAAGTCGTTTAATCCTTAATTATACTTCGATTGGACACATTCTATTAGATACACCAGGTACTTGTTTAGAGAATATGGCGATATTAGTTAAAAGGTTAAATAATAATAAGGAAACCACAAGGTTTAAAATTTAAATGTGTTTAAATATATTTCTTAATATATTTAGCTAAGAAATCTTTTGAAATTAAAGGTTTGTTATAAAATCGATTGAACGTTTTTTTTCCGAACATCTCGCAGCTTTTCTAATACTTTTGATTGATGCACCAACCCTTAATGCTGCGGAAGACACCCCATGTTCTGTGCAATGTTTTTTAAAATTTGATTCTATTTTTGCGTTTTTTAGACCTTTTTAAATCCACCTGCTAATGTTTTGGGATGTAGCGGGCTTATGAGGCTTTTTAATTGTTAAAATAAGTGTATCCTCTGTTCCTCGAAATAGTTTTCATTTCTGTATGCAATATATAATGGAAAAACACAAATAGAACTGTAAATTTTCTTTGAAAAAGGGGACCTAAGCCAAGGCTGAATTCTTCTGGGTCCAGATATTTTTAAAATATCTTTAAAAATTATATCTATGCCCTTTCCGTTAGCCTTGATGTTACTTAACTTATAGAAAATGTCTGAACTCTTTGAGCAGAACAAAGAGTCAAAAGAAGTACCATTTTTATAGTTAATAACCCGAATGTTAAATTTACCAAAGGGTACAATTTACCTATAAAAGGTAACACTGGTTCCGGATACCAAGTTTATAAAAAGGGAACTGAGGGCGCAGCTTAAAAATGCGTCTCATAAACCTATCTACCGTTTCTGATTTTTCTGCTCGCAAATTAAATTTAAGGCAGACCTATGTGTGTTAAGAGTTCAATATTTCCCAGTATTTTGAGATTGTGTTTCTAAAACGGATACAACTTGATTTACATTAGGCTGCAAGAATGTCTCAATATTATTGTCGCAAAACTTCCATCATTTGGAAAAAATAAATTGCATCCTCCCAAACGCCTCTTTTACTATAGGCCAACTTGATAAGATTGCTACCCCCAGGGCAAAATTCTTTCATAGTGGGTGGGGTTCCCTAAACGAGGATAAGAGTAAATCACCTTTCGGATATAAACCGATAACTTTTAAGCGAATCATGGATTGTAATTTTGGATACCATGCTTGAGTTTTCCAGATATAATAAACCACCAGACATATCGCATTATCGTTTTCAATTTTTTCTTTTTTTTTTACATTTTTGGAAACAGTGAGGAAGGAGGAAATATATAAGAATTAGGGTTTTTCAAATTCATTATGAATGCATCCACTCGAAGCCACGACACAAACCGATGGCATTTTTTGTTCAGATAGCTTGCAAATAAATATACAATATTTATACCAGATTTCTTGTCCGCTATATGATTATGCAACTTATTTATGTACGTGGCAAATACAAAAAATTTACCTAAGCTCACTGCCACATCATTCTCCCAATAGAAATCAAGTCTTAGTAAAATATGACAATTTTTTAAAATTTTTTACAAAGCTTGTTAAGCCATAAAAAGCTGCCTTCATTTCAAGAATGTTTATGTGTTTCTCCTTTTCACCTTGTTGCCAAAAAATCCCCTTTTACTTTGCTTGCTTTCCATTGCAACACGCCCCCATCCCGATTTGTATGCATCGGAGAAAATTTTGATGTTATAATTAGGCTGTAAAATAGTATGTGCTTTAACCACCATTCAAGTTCATTTTTAACTAAGAGTCTAACAAGCATCTTTTTGCTTTAGTTGTTCCTGTTAGCATTTAAGGCACGATATTTTTCTCGCTCAAGGGTTTTTACGTACAACAAGCCGTACTCTGTACAAACCGAGGCTAGCCTTCCTATAATTTGCGAAACCTCTTTAATTGTATTTTATTTTTTCCTTTGAATAATCTGAATGGCTGTTTTTATTTTTGTTATTCTTTTTTGTGCGATATATATCCACATCTTTTTTGCATTAAGGATAAATGCTAAAAATTGTATTTCTTGAGTCAGTTACGTCTCTGAAGAAGCTGACTAGTCTAAAGATACAGTTTTCCTCGAACAACACCAGCTGCATTTTAGATAAGAAGAAGCGTACATTTTCATTATTCTATTTGTTCTTAAATTCATTCTGAGCTTTGGTTTCACGCTGTAAACTGCTTTCGAAAAATAAAGATTTTTTAACTGGCGCAGTCGGTAGGATTGTTGCCAATTCGCGATCGGTATCAGTTTACCGAAAACCAATATCCATGTGGTGTTGACCGTCGTGAATTGTGGTTATTAACCCTTAAGTGACAATCGAACAAAAAGACAGTGATCAGTGAAGTGGTCAGTGCACAGAGGTTATAGGGCGATTGAATTCGACAAAAACCATCAAGCACTGAAGTACCAACCACTAGATTCAAAGTCCAGGATCAACCCGATAGAAAGAGAAAACTTACGACCAAAACGGTGAGTATCCAATCTTTCCTATTATCCATTTCTCCTCTCCGATTGAGCGGTAGAAAGTAATTTTAAGGTAAATTTAAGAAACCAAAACAGCAAAGAAAATTTTGAAAAATTTTTGAAAATTAGAATTTAAAAAATTATTATAGGAAATTAATTTTAATTTTGGAGAGAACAATAGACTGACTGAATGTTCAGTTCTTGTTCTTACCACGGATGAGCACATCTAGTCAAAATAATAGTTTATAAGCTGAATGAGTAAAACGGATAAAGAAATACCATCCACTTCAAGTGAAGATTCAATTAAAATCAAAAATGGCAAATACCAATCAAAATGCTAATACACAGCAGTTGCAACAGCAACAGCAACAACTGCAGGTACCGCAACCTGCTCAGCAACCAAATTATACTTTACTAAAAATGTTTACCGATAAAATCAATAAATATAACGGTGATCCAAATACCCTAAATTGCTTTTTATCTGCTGGTGATTTCTTATTTTCGACATATTGTCAAAATGCTGATCCAATTTTGTATCAATATTTAATTAGCACCATTCGAATGAAACTTAATGATAGAGCGCAAATTTTAGTAGGTAGTAGAATGGAACTAGTAAGTTGGGACGATATTAAAAATGCTTTATATACTTGCTTTGGCGATAAAAGAAACTTAGAGTGTTTAGAACAGGATTTGTTTATGGCAACCCCTAATAAAAACGAACATCCCTTACATTTTGCAAAAAGATTACAGGTTTTACGTAGCCACCTTGCTCAAAAAATAACATCAATTCCTTTCACAAATATGGACGCGAATACAAAAGTTATTCACTTAAGACAATTCGAGCAAATTTGTTTAAGAACATTTATAAGAGGGTTACCAAATCGCTTGCAAAGTATAATTAGGCTTAAAAATTCGGATAGCATAGAAACCGCAATGACGTACGTAAATGAATAAGACAATTTTCAATACTCATAAAACGCGTTAAAAACACAACAACCGCGTTCAAGTTATGATATCCCAAATAAAAATCAAAATTTTAGGCCTATGCAAAGATCAAACTTCCCACCAACTAATTTTCAAAATTTCTACAGCCAAAATTTACAAAATTTTCAAAATCCACAAAATTATCAAAACCCACAAAATTATCAAAATCCCCAAAATAATTTCAGACCTCAAAATTATACCAATTTTCAAAATACCCAAAATCAACAAAACTTTAGACCGATGCATAACCCATTTGCATCCAATCAATTCCCAATAAATCAAAATCCATCATTTCCAAGAGCCCCAATCAATATTCAGCCAAGACAATTACTACCGCAAAGATACTTTAGTAACCGGCAAGTTTTTGGGCCACCAAGAGACGTTTTTCGACCCCCCAACCCCCAACGGATAAAACAGTACCTATGTCAGTATGCACGAAAAATACGACTCAAATGAGACCAAATCAATCGAACCTGTTTCAAATCGATCAAGGTGAACAAATAACACCGATTCCCACCTTAAATCAAAATGTTGAGAATATTCAGAATATCTCTAATTTTGACCAATTTCCAACAAATCAATACGATGATTATTTTTCATAGAAAATTCAAACTCAAGATCAAAATTTTGACGAATAGTATAAGCAGAACTTAATAAATTACGACAGCCAAGACTATATTGATGTTTTGCGTACAACCACTGATTATGATTATAACTTTGATAACAACTTAACCGACTCAAATGAGGAACAAAATTTTCAAACACCTGGCATTAAGAACACGAATCCCTAACTATAGAAATGAAGACAGAAACCACAAACAGTTTGCCTTACATTAAAATTCAATATCCGCCTTTAAAATTACTAATCGATACGGGATGCGGTCATTCATTGATCAAACCGTCTGTAGTAGAAAAATATTATCCAGAAAAAATTTATAATTCACCAACCACCATAAAAACCGGAACTGACGAAACGGAAGTGTTATACAAAGCTAATTTACCAGGTTTTTCGGAATTTAACTTAAATACAGCAATTTCATTCATACTTTTTGACTTTTACAAGTTTTATGACAGGATTATAGGCCTCAACGATTTAAAAAGATTCAATATATTAATTGATTTACCAAATAAACAATTAATCAGTTATCAAAATCGTATTCCCATATATTACCGAGAACCGCAAACCGAAATGTATAACATTACAGTACATGCATATCAGGTGTCAAACGTAAAGATTCCAGTTTCCGCGAATAATGTTGATATAATGATACCAGAGTGTAATATCAAAAACCTCTACTTTGCGGAGACCTTGACACATGCAACACGTGGATTCGCACAAACAGAAGTTTTTAACTATACAGATCAGGACATAATGGGGCATTTTCAAGAACCAATGCAAGTCCAAATTTTTCCCGATTTTCACAAAGAAAATTTTGACTTTTTACATATGGAAAAGATAAATTAAAGAGGAACTCAGAAAAAGGCAAATTAAATTCGAACGCCGACGCATTATCAAGATTAGAAGTCAATATGATGCAGAATCAATCAACTGCAGGTAATCCAGGGGAAATAAATCAAGAAATAGAGGAATACATAGCGCAAATAAATCAAAACTTAAGTGAAGAAGAGAGAAAACAAGTAAGTGCGTTAATAAATTCGGAAACCAATATTCACGATAGTCGACCAATAATTCACTCTAATATCTAAATAAAACCATCAGCTATTCCTCCAGACATACCGCCAGAAGAGAATCCTACTTCTGAGGTCCCAGATTCCGATGATAACGAGACGGTACACACATCCGCCGGAGACCCAATTTTAAATGTACCAATAACTGAAAATTGCGCAAATACTTACGCACATCAGATTATCTTTTACCAGAGAGACCGAGGTAATTATCATGTGACTAGGGATATTCCTTTTGCCACCAAAGAACGACTAATAGTACATCTTACAGCAAACTTTGAGCAGGAAATAATAAAATTTTTCAAAGAATACGTTAACCCATCGAATTCGAGTTTTTGACATAAAGGCAATAATATTGCCTTTATGTCAAAAACTCGAATATTAACCTTAACCAAAGATTAAGTGTTATTTTGCCGCAAACTTTTAGGAATCACACCTATAAATTATTACTATCTAATATATATTTAATGGATGTGTCCGAAGAACAAAAACAAACAGAATTGATTGATTGATTGAATGAAACCCTATTAACACTGAAAAAATTATATTATTGGCCAAACATGAAAACTGACCTAACACAATATATAAACAACTGCGATATCTGTCAGAAAGTAAAGTACGACCGACATCCACCTCAGATTAAATTCGCTTTAACACCTACACCCACGCAACCTTTCGAGTACATTCATCTAGACACGTTCCAGATTCCAAACTCAATGTATATGACAGCCATTGATGTCTTCTCGAGATACGGTCAAGCGTACCCGATAGACGCGTGTACGAGCGTACACATATTTGACAGCTTGCCAAACTTTGTTAGTCACCATGGCCTACCTCAATACATCACAGCAGATAGCGGAACAGAATTTAAAAACCAAGTTGTTTTAGATTTTTGTAAGTTACACAAAATAGGCATTCATTATACGACACCGGCAAATTCAAACAGTAATAGTCCAGTCGAACGATTACATTCCACTCTTATCGAACATTTCAGGACCTTAAAATTAAAAGAACCAAATTCTTCAAATAATAAATTGATGCAATAAGCGATTATTGGTTATAATTCATCAGTACATAGCGTGACAAAACAGAGACCATTTGACATCATAAATGCACGATTAGATTTCTTAGACCCCTTTGATTTGACGGACGAAATTATTGTCAGTAAATACGTGAATGACAGACGCGAGCGGAAACAAAATCAAAAACAAAACGAAAAACGAGAAAATCCTCAAGAAATGCCGCCTGATACAAAAATCTATGTAACAGACAACCAGGCAAAATGACAGAAAAACAAACCTCGCAAATTAAAAGCTATGGTAGCACAAGATATTGGAACCAAAGTAATTACAAAGGACAAGAAATTTATTCACAAATCGCAAATGCAAAAGCCTAAACGATTTTCTTCTTCGCAGGAAATCGCACCTAATGATTACACCCCTTCAACTAGCAACCCTGTTCATGGTCGTGTCAGCGGTGACGACTCTAACTAAAGAAGACATAAACGTCATCTTCATTAATACTCCCTTACTCCCTTTCCGATTAGTTAACGCAAGAGTAATTGAGGGAAAACATATATTTTTACACTATATAGAATTAGCCCCGCTTTATAATCAATTGAAAACAATTGAACGCTTTTATAGTATAATCGAAAAATCGCTTAATTTTACACCGGCTTTTAATTCGCAAGCTTACGCTTATTATTTTAGTTCTAAGAATTTATTTAACCACGCTAAGTTTCTTATCTCACAAACAAGGATCAAATTAAATAACCTAAAACCGCATAAAACGATGCGTAGATCAAAACGAGGATTAGTAAATATAGTTGGAAAAGCATCAAAATGGGTTTTTGGTACTTTAGACTCCGAAGATGGTCAAAAATACGATGAAGCTATCAATAAGTTATTGACAAATCAAAATTCAGTCAGCACAGAGATAAAAATGCAAATATCTTTGACAAAACAGTTAATTAATAATTATAATAGCACAATATCCTTATTGTCAAAAAATCAGGAACTTCTCAAAGAACATATAAATATTATTGAAAGCAATCTGAATGAATCAATAAATGATATCATCAATTTTCTAAAAGCACAAAATACAATCTTTAAAATTATTTTGAACTGTCAAAGTTTTATAACGTTTTTGGATACCTTAGAGGACGCTATTATGTTTGCGCAACTAAATACGTTGCACAGCTCTATAATTTCAGCTTATCAACTTGAATAAATAATTTTTAGTTTAACCACACTTTATGGTGAAGACAAAATTCTAATGTTTAAAGATTTGATTTATTACTATCAATTGGCAAGCTTACAAGTTAGCTTTTCAAACGATAAAATTATTTTCGCCGTTCATTTTCCAATATTCCAAAAACAAAACTTTGAATTATATCACCTTTTTCCTATCCCGATCAATAAATCAATAATTATTCCCAAATCATCCCACCTATTGATTGGCACTGAAGAATCGCAATACGAAGAAGACGCCTCTCCAAAACTAGAGAACATCTACATCTGCCAAAATCGCCTTATGCCTCACATCCGAGATTGTGCAATTGACCTCATCTCACGAGCCGAAACAACTAATTTTCAACCCACACGCGTCGAAATATTAAAACCGATCATCTACCAGATAACTGATCAATACATATTATCGATACCGATCGAAGATGAACTTAAACTTCAGAAATTCTGCCAAAATAAAGAATTTGTCCTCATGAAGCAGCCAAGCTTAATTCAAAAATTCCTTACAACTGTGGAATTAAGATAGAAGAGACAAAATTTTGGAATAAAGAAGAACTTATTAGAGGCAGCCCGTTCATTTTACCTCCTATAAGAATCAATAATTACAGTTACCAATTAGACACTGAGCCAATTCAATTAAAAACTATTGATTTACAAGAAATCAAAGATCTTCAAGAAAAAGCCAAATCTATGAGGATCCCCGAAATTTTACAAATCCATCCAGCTACATAGAGCGTCTTAACGACCCTTACAATCCTGCTTATGGTTATGGGACTTCTATACGTCACACTGTACGTTTATAGAAAACGACGCCTAGCCATGAAGAAGGAAGAAGATGTCCAAAAAATGAGCACCCTCGAAAACAACCCTTCATCCCTGTTGTTTTCGATCTAATGGGGAAGGAGTTACGTCCCTGAAGAAGCTGACTAGTCTAAAGATACAGTTTTCCTCGAACAACACCAGCTGCATTTTAGATAAGAAGAAGCGTACATTTTCATTATTCTATTTGTTCTTAAATTCATTCTGAGCTTTGGCTTCACGCTGTAAACTGCTTTCGAAAAATAAAGATTTTTTAACTGGCGCAGTCGGTAGGATTGTTGCCAATTCGCGATCGGTATCAGTTTATCGAAAACCAATATCCGTGTGGTTTTGACCGTCGTGAATTGTGGGTATTAACCCTTAAGTGACAATCGAACAGAAAGACAGTGGTCAATGAAGTGGTCAGTGCACAGAGGTCATAGGGCGATCGAATTCGACAAAAACCATCAAGCACTGAGGTACCAACCACTAGATTCAAAGTCCAGGATCAACCCGATAGAAAGAGAAGACTTACGACCAAAACGGTGAGTGTCCAATCTTTCCTATTACCCATTTCTCCTCTCCGATTGAGCGGTAGAAAGTAATTTTAAGGTAAATTTAAGAAACCAAAACAGCAAAGAAAATTTTGAAAAATTTTTCAAAATTAGAATTTAAAAAATTATTATAGGAAATTAATTTTAATTTTGGAGAGAACAATAGACTGACTAAATGTTCAGTTCTTTTTCTTACCACGGAAGAGCACATCTAGTCAAAATAATAGTTTATAAGCTGAATGAGTAAAACGGATAAAGAAATACCATCCACTTCAAGTGAAGATTCAATTAAAATCGAAAAAGAACAAACAAAATCGAAAATCCTTTTGAACCATATCCAAAAATGGCAAATACCAATCAAAATGCTAATACACAGCAGTTGCAACAGCAACAGCAACAACTGCAGGTACCGCAACCTGCTCAGCAACCAAATTATACTTTACTAAAAATGTTTACCGATAAAATCAATAAATATAACGGTGATCCAAATACCCTAAATTGCTTTTTATCTGCTGGTGATTTCTTATTTTCGACATATTGTCAAAATGCTGATCCAATTTTGTATCAATATTTAATTAGCACCATTCGAATGAAACTTAATGATAGAGCGCAAATTTTAGTAGGTAGTAGAATGGAACTAGTAAGTTGGGACGATATTAAAAATGCTTTATATACTTGCTTTGGCGATAAAAGAAACTTAGAGTGTTTAGAACAGGATTTGTTTATGGCAACCCCTAATAAAAACGAACATCCCTTACATTTTGCAAAAAGATTACAGGTTTTACGTAGCCACCTTGCTCAAAAAATAACATCAATTCCTTTCACAAATATGGACGCGAATACAAAAGTTATTCACTTAAGACAATTCGAGCAAATTTGTTTAAGAACATTTATAAGAGGGTTACCAAATCGCTTGCAAAGTATAATTAGGCTTAAAAATTCGGATAGCATAGAAACCGCAATGACGTACGTAAATGAATAAGACAATTTTCAATACTCACAAAACGCGTTAAAAACACAACAACCGCGTTCAAGTTATGATATCCCAAATAAAAATCAAAATTTTAGGCCTATGCAAAGATCAAACTTCCCGCCAACTAATTTTCAAAATTTCTACAGCCAAAATTTACAAAATTTTCAAAATCCACAAAATTATCAAAACCCACAAAATTATCAAAATCCCCAAAATAATTTCAGACCTCAAAATTATACCAATTTTCAAAATACCCAAAATCAACAAAACTTTAGACCGATGCATAAGCCATTTGCATCCAATCAATTCCCAATAAATCAAAATCCATCATTTCCAAGAGCCCCAATCAATATTCAGCCAAGACAATTACTACCGCAAAGATACTTTAGTAACCGGCAAGTTTTTGGGCCACCCAGAGACGTTTTTCGACCCCCCAACCCCCAACGGATAAAACAGTACCTATGTCAGTATGCACGAAAAATACGACTCAAATGAGACCAAATCAATCGAACCTGTTTCAAATCGATCAAGGTGAACAAATAACACCGATTCCCACCTTAAATCAAAATGTTGAGAATATTCAGAATATCTCTAATTTTGACCAATTTCCAACAAATCAATACGATGATTATTTTTCATATAAAATTCAAACTCAAGATCAAAATTTTGACGAATAGTATAACCAGAACTTAATAAATTACGACAGCCAAGACTATATTGATGTTTTGCGTACAACCACTGATTATGATTATAACTTTGATAACAACTTAACCGACTCAAATGAGGAACAAAATTTTCAAACACCTGGCATTAAGAACACGAATCCCTAACTATAGAAATGAAGACAGAAACCACAAACAGTTTGCCTTACATTAAAATTCAAAATCCGCCTTTAGAATTACTAATCGATACGGGATGCGGTCATTCATTGATCAAACGGTCTGTAGTAGAAAAATATTATCCAGAAAAAATTTATAATTCACCAACCACCATAAAAACCGGAACTGGCGAAACGGAAGTGTTATACAAAGCTAATTTACCAGGTTTTTCGGAATTTAACTTAAATACAGCAATTTCATTCATACTTTTTGACTTTTACAAGTTTTATGACAGGATTATAGGCCTTAACGATTTAAAAAGATTCAATATATTAATTGATTTACCAAATAAACAATTAATCAGTTATCAAAATCGTATTCCCATATATTACCGAGAACAGCAAACCGAAATGTACAACATTACAGTACATGCATATCAGGTGTCAAACGTAAAGATTCCAGTTTCCGCGAATAATGTTGATATAATGATACCAGAGTGTAATATCAAAAACCTCTACTTTGCGGAGACCTTGACACATGCAACACGTGGATTCGCACAAACAGAAGTTTTTAACTATACAGATCAGGACATAACGGTGCATTTTCAAGAACCAATGCAAGTCCAAATTTTTCCCGATTTTCACAAAGAAAATTTTGACTTTTTACATATGGAAAAGACAAATTAAAGAGGAACTCAGAAAAAGGCAAATTAAATTCGAACGCCGACGCATTATCAAGATTAGAAGTCAATATGATGCAGAATCAATCAACTGCAGGTAATCCAGGGGAAATAAATCAAGAAATAGAGGAATACATAGCGCAAATAAATCAAAACTTAAGTGAAGAAGAGAGAAAACAAGTAAGTGCGTTAATAAATTCGGAAACCAATATTCACGATAGTCGACCAATAATTCACTCTAATATCTAAATAAAACCACCAGCTATTCCTCCAGACATACCGCCAGAAGAGAATCCTACTCCTGAGGTCCCAGATTCCGATGATAACGAGACGGTACACACATCCGCCGAAGACCCAATTTTAAATGTACCAATAACTGAAAATTGCGCAAATACTTACGCACATCAGATTATCTTTTACCAGAGAGACCGAGGTAATTATCATGTGACTAGGGATATTCCTTTTGCCACCAAAAAACGACTAATAGTACATCTTACAGCAAACTTTGAGCAGGAAATAATAAAATTTTTCAAAGAATACGTTAACCCATCGAATTCGAGTTTTTGACATAAAGGCAATACTATTGCAATAGTATTGCCTTTATGTCAAAAACTCGAATCGAATATTAACCTTAACCAAAGATTAAGTGTTATTTTGCCGCAAACTTTTAGGAACCACACCTATAAATTAGTACTATCTATTATATATTTAATGGATGTGTCCGAAGAACAAAAACAAAAAGAATTGATTACCTGTCATCATAATAAAAATGAAAACCTATTAACACTGAAAAAATTATATTATTGGCCAAACTGACCTAACACAATATATAAACAACTGCGATATCTGTCAGAAAGCAAAGTACGACCGACATCCACCTCAGATTAAATTCGCTTTAACACCTACACCCACGCAACCTTTCGATTACATTCATCTAGACACGTTCCAGATTTCAAACTCAATGTATATGACAGCCATTGATGTCTTCTCGAGATACGGTCAAGCGTACCCGATAGACGCGTGTACGAGCGTACACATATTTGACAGCTTGCCAAACTTTGTTAGTCACCATGGCCTACCTCAATACATCACAGCAGATAGCGGAACAGAATTTAAAAACCAAGTTGTTTTAGATTTTTGTAAGTTACACAAAATAGGCATTCATTATACGACACCGGGAAATTCAGTAATAGTCCAGTCGAACGATTACATTCCACTCATTATCGAACATTTCAGGACCTTAAAATTAAAAGAACCAAATTCTTCAAATAATAAATTGATGCAATACGCGATTATTGGTTATAATTCATCAGTACATAGCGTGACAAAACAGAGACCATTTGACATCATAAATGCACGATTAGATTTCTTAGACCCCTTTGATTTGACGGACGAAATTATTGTCAGTAAATACGTGAATGACAGACGCGAGCGGAAACAAAATTAAAAACAAAACGAAAAACGAGAAAATCCTCAAGAAATGCCGCCTGATACAAAAATCTATGTAACAGACAAACAGGCAAAATGACAGAAAAACAAACCTCGCAAATTAAAAGCTATGGTAGCACAAGATATTGGAACCAAAGTAATTACAAAGGACAAGAAAGTTATTCACAAATCGCAAATCCAAAAGCCTAAACGATTTTCTTCTTCGCAGGAAATCGCACCTAATGATGACACCCCTTCAACTAGCAACCCTGTTCATGGTCGTGTCAGCAGTGACGACTCTAACTAAAGAAGACATAAACGTCATCTTCATTAATACTCCCTTACTCCCTTTCCGATTAGGTAACGCAAGAGTAATTGAGGGAAAACATATATTTTTACACTATATAGAATTAGCCCCGCTTTATAATCAATTGAAAACAATTGAACGCTTTTATAGTATAATCGAAAAATCGCTTAATTTTACACCCGCTTTTAATTCGCAAGCTTACGCTTATTATTTTAGTTCTAAGAATTTATTTAACCACGCTAAGTTTCTTATCTCACAAACAAGGATCGAATTAAATAACCTAAAACCGCATAAAACGATGCGTAGATCAAAACGAGGATTAGTAAATATAGGATTAGTAAATATATGGAAAAGCATCAAAATGGGTTTTTGGTACTTTAGACTCCGAAGATGGTCAAAAATACGATGAAGCTATCAATAAGTTATTGACAAATCAAAATTCATTCAGCACAGAGATAAAAATGCAAATATCTTTGACAAAACAGTTAATTAATAATTATAATAGCACAATATCCTTATTGTCAAAAAATCAGGAACTTCTCAAACAACATATAAATATTATTGAAAGCAATCTGACTAAATCAATAAATGATATCATCAATTTTCTAAAAGCACAAAATACAATCTTTAAAATTATTTTGAACTGTCAAAGTTTTATAACGTTTTTGGATACCTTAGAGGACGCTATTATGTTTGCGCAACTAAATACGTTGCACAGATCTATAACTTCAGCTTATCAACTTGAACAAATCATTTTTAGTTTAACCACACAAAGATTTGATTTATTACTATCAATTGGCAAGCTTACAAGTTAGCTTTTTAAACGATAAAATTATTTTCGCCGTTCATTTTCCAATATTCCAAAAACAAAACTTTGAATTATATCCCTTTTTCCTATCCCGATCAATAAATCAATAATTATTCCAAAATCATCCCACCTATTGATTGGCACTGAAGAATCGCAATACGAAGAAGAAGACGCCTCTCCAAAACTAGAGAACATCTACATCTGCCAAAATCGCCTTATGCCTCACATCCAAGATTGTGCAATTGACCTCATCTCACGAGCCGAAACAACTAATTGTCAACCCACACGCGTCGAAATATTAAAACCGATCATCTACCAGATAACTGATCAATACATATTATCGATACCGATCGAAGATGAACTTAAACTTCAGAAATTCTGCCAAAATAAAGAATTTGTCTTCATCAAGCAGCCAAGCTTAATTCAAATTCCTTACAACTGTGGCATTAAGATAGAAGAGACAAAATTTTGGAATAAAGAAGAACTTATTAGAGGCAGCCCGTTCATTTTACCTCCTATAAGAATCAATAATTACAGTTACCAATTAGACACTGAGCCAATCCAATTAAAAACTATTGATTTACAAGAAATCAAAGATCTTCAAGAAAAAGCCAAATCTATAAGGATCCCCGAAATTTTACAAATCCATCCAGCTACATGGAGCGTCTTAACGACCCTTACAATCCTGCTTATGATTATGGGACTTCTATACGACACACTGTACGTTTATAGAAAACGACGCCTAGCCATGAAGAAAGAAGAAGATGTCCAAAAAATGAGCACCCTCGAAAACAATCCTTCATCCCTGTTGTTTTCGATCTAATAGGGGAGGAGTTACGTCCCTGAAGAAGCTGACTAGTCTAAAGATACAGTTTTCTTCGAACAACACCAGCTGCATTTTAGATAAGAAGAAGCGTACATTTTTATTATTTTATTTGTTCTTAAATTCATTCTGAGCTTTGGCTTCACGCTGTAAACTGCTTTCGAAAAATAAAGATTTTTTAAAAACAAAAATCGTTCAACAAAAATCTTAACTAGTCGGTTGTGTATGGTTTTTTAATTGTTAATAAAAAACCTAATCTTTCAGATAAGAGAAATAGGCCTGAAAGGATGGAACAAAAAAGTGCAGTGGCTAGACCGAATGGTAAACATTGGAATTCGACTTTTGTTTTGAAAAGAAAATCTCCAATATTTTTGGAAGCAGTTTTTAGTAATGAAGTTTTCTAATATCTTCCAGTTGAAAATTAGGTGGGCGAAAGAAATGTATGTAGGTTCCTAGGATTAAAGATAAACTTAAAATCTCCTGTTATCGTTCTGTCTTAAAAAATAGCTTAACTTAGTTATTAAAAGTTTTAACTGCTCCAACTTATAAATGTTGTATGCTTTTCGAATAAATTTTGAACTCATTTTTGGTAAATTTTGATGTTTTGGGGAAAAAAACTTGAAAAGTTTTGTCCACAAAGGGAATTTTGTAACCTTTTGTCCAACTCAAAGCTAATTCATTTTGAGTTATTTGATTCCACTCTTCTGAAAAAAAAATATTCCACAGGAATACGTTCTTTCACTGTTTAGCTGTAATATTTTCGGCAAAACGTTCGCAAAAAAAAGAAAACATCTGGATTTTGCGCAGTAGCAGTTTTTTATATTTTTGCATGAAACAATATTGTGGACAATGCAAAACAACTGCGCCGATTCGGCAAGACCCAAAAGATCTTCATCAAGTGCTTCGTCTCTCCCTTTTTTGTTTAGGCCAAATTAGAGAAAACCCGCTCTAAGGCTGTCAAACCTTTTCCCAAAATGGTTTAAAATTTCAAGAATTACGTATCTCTTTTTTGCTCTGTGGATACTAGCATTCTGGATTTAATTTGGGTCCTTGAAGAATTTTGCAATTTTTCCGGGAATTTTGTATTTTTCGAAGATATTATTTTTAGTTTCCTTATCTATATGTTCCCATAGAAAAAGGCTTCTTCCATCTGCAAGCTAGCTCTGCTGATAAATCTGGACTCAATGTACTATCATCTGTCCCCCCTAATATACTTTCTAAGGGGTGCCTCTCTATGCTAGAGTTCGAGGAACTAATAGTGTCTGACGAGTTGACGAACTGTCAGATTCGTCGTCACATATAATAATATGAAAGACGATGTGCTAATAATACTGTTCTAAGTAAACATATAATAATCTACTTATAAAGTTCGACACCCGGTAGAGTAAACCATGCATCGGGAGTATGCCATATAGCATGCGGATATAGCGCGCTAGGCAAAAAAATTGTGAGTCATGCTCCGGCTACATGAAAAATTCGGTTAAGAATATTTGTTAAATTACGACGGGTGAAGGGTTTTTGTTATAATAATTATTCTGGAAATTAAAATGTGATATTTTGGAAAGGGATTTTATTAACATTATGGAGTTTTTTATTGAGACTAATATGGCGCGCATAAGTCAAAAACTATGCGGGGTTTAAGTTTTTATGGTTCGTAAAAAGAAATGTGTGTTTAAAGAATAAACAAACCCATGCCAAAAAATATTAGCCAATAGCCTAATATTTGTCTCACTCCACTGTTTAAAACTGAAATGCGCCTTACTTACTTGAATCAGGACGCTTCTTTTTCCTTTCCTTTCCCAGTTTCCTCATGTTCTTCTTTAGGTAATCCATTTTCTTTTGTTAGATTTTTTCGACATTTTTCGTTCTGTCAGATTCGTCGTCACATATAATATATGAAAAACGACGTGCTAAGTAAACATATGGAATTTTTTATTGAGACTAATTTAGCGGGCATAAGTCAGAAACTATGCAGGGTTTAAGTTTTTATGCGTAATAAAAACAAATGTGTGTTTACAGAATAAACAAACCCATGCCAAAAAATATTACCCAAAAGTATAATATTTGTCTCACTGTTGTTTAAAAACTAACAGTTTGCCTATATCTTGAACACTCCCTCTTCATTTCCCTTTTCAGGTTCCTTATTTTCTTCTTTAAGTAATCCATTTACTTTTCACGTTTTCTTTTTGTTAGATTTTTTTCTTTAAAAGCGTATTTTCACAATTCGCGCGTGCGATTCCGTCTTTACTAACTACCTAGCAGGGATCAGGCAGACTGCCATGGCGGTATGGTTTTCTTATCTCTAAAACTTGCGTATGACGTGTTACGAAGTATCACTGCCTGGTGTATCTAATAGGATGTGTCTAATCGAAGTATAATTGTAACTTATATCCAGTGCCGTTATTCATCTATGGTCTTCTCAAAGAAGGAAATTTTAGTCATAAAAATTCCAGGCAAAGTCGCTAAGAAAGATGTTTATATTTACGCTCAACTACTCAATATGCCTTTCAAATTTTGATTCTTTTGAAGACTATAGTGCACAACTAAAACTCCGAGCTCCTAAGTAAAAGAAAGGATAAATTAGAGATTATTGTTGCACCTCTCAATAAGGCCAATCTAAAAAGATAATAGAAAATTACTTAAAGAAAAAAGAGGGTGCATCATACCCTACCAGATCCTAAAAACGCATATTTATAGCAGCTTTGGGTAAAAATGTATGAATTTTTAAATATATTAACCCTCTCTAATCCCCTTAACCACCCCACACCAACGTGAGTTTTACCTCCAAGGTTATAAGATATTTAGGGAAACGTAAAACTGGAAACTGCATATTCGTAGCAGCTTTTGTTCAAAAGTTATGAATTAACGACCCCCCACCAATGTATTTTTTATCAGAATATGCTATTGTTACCGGAACTATAAACCAAAGAACCACGCACCATTTAAATTAAAACGGGATCTCAGTGGGATTTGAACGCCCTTTAAGTATGATATTGGGATGGTCCCAATAATATCTGTAAAAGGTTGGCATGAGCCTATGATATAATCACCGATTTGAACAAAACAAGCAATAATTCCTCGAATAATTCTTAGTAAAATTATCACGTTGAATCTAGAAATGACATTTGTTTTGACGTCTGTCAAAATCTGTCAAAATGGTAATTGATGAATTTTCAGTTTTTAGAAATATGGGGTTTAACAGGTGCCAAAATAAATAACATTTTTGAATTCAACGACCTCGACTTAGTATAGTTCAATTTCCTACTCGTAAATATATGTCATATCAACTGTCACTTTTTTTACGGTTTTCAATTCGATAAACTTAACAAACTAAACAACAGTATTGGCGTTTAAAAAAGTCAAAACTCACAAATTATTTATTCGCTGTTTGGACATAAATTGACATATATAAAAACAAATGTCGTTTTTAAATTCAGCGTAATTATTTTAGTAAGAATTATTTTTTTTTGTTTATATCGGTCATCATAAGCATGAAATGTTGTAAAATCTGGTGAAAACGTCCCTTCTTTTAGACTTGTAAAATCTAGTAAAATCTCATAGAAACCTTGCTAAACCTCATGAAATCTGTGTCTGATATAAACTTATGAAATCTCGAAAAATCTCTTGCTATAGTAAAATTTTGTTAATTATAAATATATATTGTTTTTAATCTATGTTTATAGGTATTCATAAAATCTTTTAAATTCTCATCTTGCTTGTGAAATCTGATTGTGCTTGCATGTCTATATTCTACATTTACTACTTATATAATCTTCTCAAATCTCCACAACCCTTTGCCCTATTTCTCATGAAATCTAGTAAAATCATTAAAAACGTCCCTTCTTTTTGACTTCTCAAATCCTGTAAAATCTCATAAAAATCTTGCTTGCTAAAACTCATGAAAATGAAATCTCATGTATATGGTGTAACCTAATGAAATCTTGTAAAACATCTAAACATGAAATTTTATTGTGTTTAGGATCTTTTGAAATCTTGTGAGTTTTCCAGAGTAAGATATTATTTGAAAATGATTCTCATGAAACATCATAAGAATTTGTCAGTTTTCATGTGCCATACATTTTTGCCAGGTCAAGTCTCTACAAACCAATAAAATTTCATGAAATCTCATCAAGACTTGGTCAGTTTTTAAGAGTTTTGAAGTGGTTTTTTTTTTGGGAGGGCTGAGGTTATGAGTCAATATGAACGACGTCTAAATCCCAGTTTCCATCTAAATTCTTTGAAATTGACGTGCAAGATTTGTGTCAAACATAGTAACTAAAAAACAAATGTGAAGTTAAACAAAAGCTTCTAATTAACAAAAAAATCAAAAGACCTGGAGTGGAAATAACGAAAATTCCAAATTGAATGTGAATCCTACACGGAACACTCAAAGGCCAAAAGCGAAACGAGAAACAATAAAATGATGTTTCGCCTGGGCAACCATGTGTGGTTTCACTGTTTACCGTCCCAATCAAAATTTAAAACTTTCATGTTCTGCATTTCATACCAAAACTTAAATTTTTTATTTTGTTGTTATGTCGAAAGATAAATTGATTTTTCAACGCACAGCTGGAACAATATGCGATGTAATTAAGGCATAAAGTTACGCAACATAGCAAAGCTGTAATGTAGAAACCAAAATAAATTTTTCTGACCTTGGCATTGGTTAAGAAGCCTTTAGAAACTTGGAAACGTTTAATTAAAGCAAACCAATGTCATAAATGCACTTATACTTATAAGGCACGGTATAAATACAATTAGTACAGACGGGTCACGACGAAAATCACTTAAACAAGCACTTTTGTTAGCGGTCTGACAATCCGAACGTAGTTTCTAGCGACCGTAAGAAAATTTTTTGTCCGAAATTATTGATTTTTCTTTCGACAAAAGTTGACTTTTTTTTTCAAAATGACGGCTAAATATCGAAAAATTGAAGTCGAGCGGTATGTTTTTCGCATATTTAGGGCCCGCCGAGTGGAACTAGACTGCCCTTATCCGAAAGACCCATTTAAAAAAAATGGTGCCAAATTAAAAAAAAAATAAATATGGTCAGTACAGCAAACAGTGATCCACATTATGAAAAATAGGAGTTGACCTCTTTTGATCATGGCAAGTCGAATAAAATCAGCCCACTTTCCTTCTTCCCAAATGTTGGCTAGAAGCCCCATGTTATGCAAAACACTGTCCCACATTTCGAAAATGAGAATTTGACCGTCATCAAGCAGGATATCGATTCTGCATATTTCGTTAATGGCGAGTCGATATTTTGGCCTAAAAGCTGAAATATGCGTAAAATATATTTCGTTTGGCTGTTTTCCAGTTTTCAAAGTGCCATTGGAGCAAAATATGGTTGTATACAATACCATAGTCATCCTTTTAACTAATGAAAGGGGGGGGGGGGGTCAAAAAAAGTAAAAAAGTTCAAAACTCAATAGATTTTTGTCTAAATGACTTTGAAGTTAAAAAATTCATGTCTAACTTTAACTATTTTCCAATAGGGCCATTTCAAAATAAATAAAAATAAATCTTTTCTGTAAATTCTCTAAATTTAAAAAAATAAATAAAGAAAATAATAATTATTTCCTTTGAGTTAAAGATTTAAAAAACACTTGGCAACAACGCAATTCGCTGCATATGTGAGTCTTTGATCTCCGACCCTCTCTCTTCTCTACAGCAAAGTGCATAGTGCATCTTCCGTTGTTCGTTGCGAAGTTTGTCAGTCGCGCGAGTCTACCTGACGACATTATTTTCGCGGGTTTTTTGGTGTAAAACTAAACCGAATTAAAAATGTTCTCCAATCAGGAATACGCTGACATGCTATTATTATACGGTGAAGCTCGCAGAAACCCAAATCTAGCAGCTCAAATGTATCGCGATAGATTTTTCCAGCAGGTTAAAAGAAGTGTTTTTTGCTCGGTTTTTTGAGTGTTTTTCAAAATAAACAAAGAGTTTTTACAAATTAAAAATAGTTTAGACACTGTTTGACAGGCATTTTTAATTAAAAACAAGCAAATGTTTAAAATAAGTGATTTTTTGATTGTTTGCCAAAAAAAATTAATAAAAATAGTAGTTTTCATAACTAGTGGCTAAAATAATGATTTTTTTACAAGCATTGGTTTAAATAACGAGCGCAGCGGGGTATTTGAAAACACGAGTAAAAAAAGCACAGTTTAGCTACGAGTTGTTAACACTATTGTTTTTTATACCTTTATCAAAAACTCTTACAAAAACAGGAAACTACTTTTAAAAATCTCGAACGTAGAACACTTCTCGCAACACACCATCTTTACACTATAAACCAAGGCGGCTGGTAAATGAAATAACAATGATTTCCATAGCGATCTACCTTTTTACTTAGCGACGTTCATTATTGCGACATTTTAATCTTTGAGAGTTTGATATTTTTACGATGTTTTTAAATGATTTTTTCGTAAACACACATTAGAATTTTGGGTAAAAATGAAAAATGATCAAAAAAAAAGTTTTCTTGCATAGGTAACCAAAAAATCCATGCTTTAGGTGTTTGCAGACAGTTACTAAAATCATGTTTTTGATGAAGGTATAAAAAAAGAGATTTTACAAATTAAAAAGAGCTTTGAAAATTGTGTGACAGGTGTCGTACTTTTTTTACAATAAAAGTGGAGCATACTATAGCATTGCTTTTCAAAGGAAAACTTTATTTCGATACCGAAAAGGACTTTTAAACAAACTTTTACAACTAGACGAGTCGCCAAAACCAATTTTCGGTAAGTACACAGTACATGTGAAAAAAAATATAAGTGTATCCTGGTGATATGTTGATATTTACGCTGCAGCGCATTGTTGCCAAACTGTGTTTAACTTATAAGTCATATATCTCCGAAACCACTAAGTTTTGACGACCATATTATATGAACTTTTTGTTTATTTGGCCCCCCCTATCACCCATTTAAATAAAGACTATGAAATTGTTTACACGTAATATGGGTCGCATGGACGTACTCTAATGCAGAATTGATTAATTCCTAACGCACTGGCGCACCGAGAGGGGGGACTTTGGGGTTAACCCCCCCCCCCGAGAAGCCTGGTTATGGTCACATTTTTAATTCAAATTAAGTTTTTTTTATTATTTATCCCTAACCCCCCTCCTCCCGAAGTCAATTCCTGGGTGCGCTACTGCCTAACGGTCAACAGTGTGCCACTGATTTGCAAAAATGAGTTTACTCTGTCTAATGCATTTAGAAAAGGAAAAGGTCAATACAAAAATAAAGATATTCCTAAAATTTAAACCAACCCCGAGAACTTATTTAAACTAAGTACACTGGGGAACAGCAAAAATATTTCCCAGACCAAAATAACAATATCTTACTTATTTTATTATAAAGTAAGTAAATAAAAGTAATTATACAGGATAGAGTGGTGTGGTCAGGACAAAACAACCCGCTGCCACAGAAAGGACTGATCTGGTACCCAGACGGATCAAAAACTGACGAAGGCAGTGGGACAGGAATATTCGGGGAAGGACCTAGGAGAGACCTGTATTCCTCACTGGGATCGTACCCGACAGTATTCCAAACAGAAATCTTTGCCATCCTAGAATGTGCAAGAGAGAATAATAGGATGGGTTACTGCGGTCAGACCATATCTATATACTCGGATAGCCAGATATAATAAAATAATTTTAGTATGGGTGCCGGGACGTAGAGGTATTCAAGGCAATGAAAAAGCTGACGAACTTGCAAGACAAGGATCGCCAAAAAAATACATCGGACCAGAGCAGCCCTGGGGGTACCAAAATGTACAATAAGATCCCAGGTCTGGATAAGGGAAAAACATGAAATCCACTTGCTAGGAAGACAGGGGCTAAGACACAGCAGAGCCTTTATCAAAGGCCTAAATGCTAAGCTCACCAAAGACCTGCTAAAGTATAGTAGGATGCAAGTTAGAACTATAATAGAAATTATGACCGGCCATATGGCGGTTAAAGTTCACCTAAACGACATGGGCCTGTATCATGGAGACTATGCCATCAGGAACCAGAAACAGTAGAACATGTAATATGCCAATGCATGGCACTGGATCGCAAAAGGCATCTAATATTTGGGGTAGTTAAACTAGACCCCATATTGACTGGGGACTACTCCATTAAGGACCTGTACAAGCTTGCGCAGGGGATAAAACTAATGGAGTGGTTAGCCTAGGGACTAAGAGGGTGCACAATAAGCCAGTAATGGCTGCAGTGCAGTGACTGTGGCTTGCCACCTGGCAGGTTGGAGTCACAATCGAGGGGTTTTAGTCGGTAGGAATCCGATACTACCCGGGCTCTCCTGGTAGAGGAGAAATGACTTTGGGAGGAAAGTAGTTCGGGCGTCTTATGCAAGATTTCCCCTTGATACTCTTGAAAAAAAAAAGTAAATAAAGTTACTTCCTTTATGCTTCATTAGAGTAGAAAACTATAAAGACCTGGTTATGTTACCAAAACCTAGGATGTAACATGCAGTTAAAAATTCTTTTTTTGGATTCTCATCTGGATTACTTTTCGAAAATTGTGGTGCTGTAAGGGACGAGCATTGCATCAAGATATTTTAAACATGGAAGAAGGTATCAAGGAAAATGAAACTGTGAAATTTTAGCCGACTTCTCCTGGACTGTTACAAGGGATGCTCCAGAGCCTACTTTCAAAAGGCAGGCCACCCTGCTTTTAAATGCAGAGTCACGTGATGCCATGCGTGGGCACGAAAGAACACATGTTGGTGTGCATCGGGTATAAAAAGCGCAGTTTGAGCAGAGATCTCTTATCCAACGAGATGCGACAGTCGGCGTCGTTAGCTTTGATGTTCGGGGTCTCGTTTTTCGTTTTCGTATTCATCGCTGTAAATGAGTGTTAAGGCGCGTATTCACTTGACCAAGAATGCGAATGAGGCAAATCGAGACCGAACGCATGCCTTAAATCAACAAGTGCAGTCCACTTACGAACAGATTTTTCTTTGAAGTACCGACTCCGGTCGGATGGCTTGCGAATGCCTCGGTGCGCGCGTCGAACAAACGAATTCTGTTTGGCGCGCCTCGTGTGCACGTACACATATGTATGCTCGGCTTGCCTCGTTTGCGTTCGTGTTCAAATGAATACGCGCCTTTAGACCCGCTCCGACTGGCTCGTCAGATTTAGTCCATGAGCCGGAGCCGAAAAACCGGTTTAATTTTTTTATGCATTAATAATTAATTAGCTATACGTAGATAAAAAAGCAAACGGATTTCTTGGAGAAGGGGAACAGAAAGATATGTCAAAAAAATTTCAAGTAATTTAATTTGGTATATTATTATCATTTAAAAAAAATAATAAATTATCAATAATTAAGTATTTTTAAATATTAATTAAAAATAATTTGTGATATAAAATAATTTAAATAAATTGTGCAGATACCAAACATACATTTTTTACAAGTGAGATAAAATTCTGATTTTTCTATTTTTGTTATCTGTGTGTTTTTCCTTAATGTAGCAGAAAAATATAACTTAGAAATACAAAAACAATCAAGGCTGAATTATTTTACGTTTAACTAAGTCAAAAATTTCGACTGATTACCAAAATATTTACGGATTTATATTTTTAGGGGTACAGCAAAGTAATGGCGTCTCGACAGCTATGGGATTTAATGTGGCACAAAAATATAATTTGAAAACACAAAAGTAATCAGGGCTGACATTATTTACATTTAATAAAGTCAAAAATTTCAACTGATTACCAAAATATTGATGGATTTGAATTTTTGTTAGTATAGTATAATGGCGTCTTGAGAGCTATAGGTATTTAATGTGATATCGAGATATAACTTGAAAACAAAAAATAAGTATAATTATGTCTGAATTAATTTGCATTTAGTAAAGTCGAAACCTAAAACTGCTTACTTTAATGTACTCATTAGGTTGCCTAAAACTTATTTTTTATGTATTTTGTTTTTAGTTATTTAAACCATCAGAGCAATAAAAAAAATTTCTCGTTCCTGTAAAATTAATACAAATGCACATAGCAGGTTTTAGAGTGTCAACGACGATATATTATTATAAGTAAGTAGGCATTTAAATATGTAAAAGATCTTAAAAAAATATGTGTATCTATATCTACCGTTTTGTATCTCTAGGAAAAGAGAAAAAAACTGATGCCCATACCAGTTTTTGACACACAGCCGCGATAAGCACACCAAGTGCCCGGCATTATTCAAAATACTGATAAATAAATCAAAACCAAAATGTGGCAAGAACGATGTAAAAAATAGAAAAACTCTAACGAATAAACGCACACCAACAAAATGCGAAAATCTCTCGGCCTACTCGGACCAATAAATCAACGAGCGGGTCAGGAGGTTTTGAAGCTTAGACCCGCAGTCCCGATCACGCGCATAAAAAAACGGCTTGCTGACTGTCGCATCTCGTTGGGTAAGCGATCTCTGAAATGAGTGTCCAAACTCTAGATTCAATAATAAAATTGTGTTATTTAATTGCCAAATTAAATCTTTAATCGGCGTTTTTTCGTTAGTTGGGTGTAGAAACAAAAGAAAGTTAAAATTTGTTCTCTAGTGAATTATTAATACAAGAGGCAGAAGAGGCAAAAAGGGACGAATTTAGGTAAATGTGAAACAAGGTTATAAGATAAAGAAATAACTAAACAATTTGGTTTCGTGAACAATTACGGGTTTCTTATAAAAGCCCAAAGTTTCATGGAAGAGGCTATACTGATAAACATCTCTTTTCTTGACTATGAGCTTATTGGAGCGTTTAGAAATTTATTAATGAGCCTTTTTTGCCCGTCTGTCCCGAATAAACTAAAGAGCACAATCGCACTTCCATATATCGATTACAAATTTTTACAAATTAATAACCAAATGTAAGGAACTTGCAGAGAACCAGTTATGGCAACATTGTGGAGTCGCGTTCTGATTGATCTGAAGAAATAATTAAAATGTGGCGGTTTAATACAGATCTGTTGTTTGTATCGGTAAAAAGATAGTTCCGGCGACTTTTAAGCACTTTTTTCACCTAACACACACTTCTTATGCATCTTTATAAGTCTTAAAGACACAAAAGGCGAACAAAAACCTATCGGGTAGGTAGGATCTAAGCGAAATGTGCCACGACAAATCAATAACTTGTTAGCCGTGGTTGTCAAATTGTGGGTAGAAAATGTCAGTTTCAACAGTTTTTTCTAGAAGGTAAAACAAAATAAAACATTACATTAAATAAACCTCCTCATAAATTTTAAACTGAACTTTGACGGCACTATATCTACTTCATTAGAATAATGTGTTGTATTTATGCTACCTATTGCAATATTACGTAATTATAGAAAAGAAAAAAAGGGATAATTATGGAAACTCGGCAAGTGCGGTCTAAATTTCCAGAACTTGAGCCTAGATGTGTGATTTGTCTAAAGATTTTTATGCGGTTTCTTTTTTATTTCATTTTATTTGACGTACAAGGTAGGCTAAATTCGCTGGGATTTGGGAGTTTTCTTTCTAGGCAAGACAGCCAAAAAATTATTATAGAAATATTGATTTCATGTAAATAGCTTTTTTGAAGACATTTTAACAAAGAACTTAACCTGCTAACTGCATTTTTCTTAACACATTTAGTTCTTGAGATATAACCCAAAGTTGGTATTTTTCTTATAGAATGACCCTTTATTTATTTGATTTTTAAAATCGGCATAAAATTTTCTTTAAAATGATGTATCACACTTTGCGTTTTATTTTCTGCATTTTTTATCTTTATTTATTTTGTTTATGTTATTTTTATCTTTTTAATTTTACTTTGTAGTAAAAATAACGTTAAAAAATTTTAAAAAATAATAAATAAAAAAATAAATAAAAATCGAAAAAATAAAAATATAAAAAAATACAAAAAATAAACCATGATAGTAGTATGATACATCATTTTAAAGGGAATTTTATGGTGATTTAAAAAATCAAAGAAAAAAAAAGGTCATTCTATAAGAAAAATACCAACTTTAGGATATATCTCAGAAACTAGATGCGTTAGAGAAATTTCAGTTTGACAGTTGAGTTCTTTGTCAAAATGTCTAAAAAAAGTTTTTTACATGAAAACAATATTCCCATAAATAACAAAGTTATAGACCTCATCCCAAAATGCAGACTTTTCAAAAAGTCCCCGTATGTCAAAAACCGCTTAATCTCTCTTATCGAGATGCAGTTTTCGTATTTAAGCTTGTCTCGAAAATCGAACCCAGGACATGCATATTTTTTGGCTATCTTGCCTAGAAGTACCCAAAACCAAAAGTGATTCTAGTATCTTATAAAGTCGTAAAAAAAAACGAAACCAAAGACGAGGTGAAACAATAAAAAAATTCCACTTTAAAAATAAGGCACCTAAGAAAGTTTGTTATAATACGTGGAAAACGTCTATAATATATTTTTTTTTTGTGTCAGTCAAGTTTTTGCAAAGTTAAAGAAAAACTAGCCGGGTGCGGTAAGCCGATACGCTACCCAGTGCGCTACGGAGGCGGCTTATATCTTATTAGGGAGTAAAAGCCAAACCACCGCGTACACGTAACAGACAGAAGTTGTCAATTGCACGTCGAGCGCTTTTCATGAGATACGAGCGCTAGCGCTCGCTAGAGGTCCTGTATACGATTTTTGACAGTTATAGGAAATATTTGAAATTGTGTGTTGGCAATGATAGTTGGTAACCCCTGACAATAAATAACTTTGTCACTGTCAGATTTTTGATTAAGAAACGTCAGGTTTAAAAACGGAATTTTGTTGTATCATGGTCAAAATATTTTAGCATAATTTAAGGGGTAACGTTTTTGATTAAGCAATTTTTACTATGTTTTTCCCATTTTTATGCCATGATTTTGCTCACATTTTAAAGCTTTCTTTCCAAGCTTTCGATTTCTAGAATAAAACATGCACATTTTTCAAGTTTTCACTGTTTTTGTTAACGTTCAAAGAAAGTACTGCCAAAAAAAATTTTTTCTCTGTTAAAATGAAAAATATTTAGAGAGAGAGGGCAGAATTTTAGAGGTAGATGGAGAGATATTTTAGTGAGGTGTAAAAATATTTAAGGTTGTTGAAGAGAGACAGCAGGCTATAAAAAAGGCAATTATTTACTAAAAATTTCTGTTATGTCATCTGTCTGTCATCTTGAGTGGTGTCGTACATATGATTTTTATTTTGCCATTTTTATCCAAAAAACAGCAAAAATTGTAATTTTTGGAAGTGTAAAGTGTGTAAAATATAAGTTGTTATTAATATATTTCAATCAAAGTTCTTGACAGTGTTTAAATTTACCAGAAAACGAGTAAAGTGTATTTTCGCACCTCTAAAAATAATTTAACAGGTATTTAAGAATAGTAGTTTTAACAACTAGTGGCTAAAATAGTGCTTTTTTTTACAAGCGTTGGTTTAAATAACGAGCGCAGCGAGGTATTTAAAAACGCGAGTAAAAAAAAGCACAGTTTAGCCGGGAATTGTTAATACTTTTTTCTAATATCTTTATCATATAATCCAAGAAAAACAGGAAATTATTTTTAAAAATCTCGAACGAAGAGAACTTCTCGCAACACACCATCTTTACATTATAAATCAAGGCGGCTGGTAAATGAAATAACAATCATTTCCATAGCGATGTGTCTTTTTACTCGGTGACGTTCATTGTTGCGACATTTTTACATTTGACAATTTGATATTTTGACGATATTTTTAAATGATTTTTTTGTAAATACTGGCGGAAATGGTTTTTTAATATTACCATTTTCCACTATTTCTCTTTAACTTTTGGTAAAAAACGGACGGAAATCTTTTTTTGCACCCGTGATCAAAAAAAAAATTTTTTGCATCGGTAACCAAAAAAGCCATGCTTTAGTTATCTGCAGACAGTTACTAAAATCATGTTTTTGATGAAGTTATAAAAACAAATTATTTTAAGGTTCATCATGAATTGACCATCAAAAACTGTAAAAATACGTGGCTCGATTTTGTATTGTTCCGTTGTCCAACGGAGAAAGAAACTCAGGAAAAGTGAAAAGAAAACATTCGTTTACCAAGCTGGAAAATTAATAAATAAAAATAGCCGAATTTGCGAGGTAAGTGAGCTACAAGCAGTAGTTAAAAACCTACAAATTTAGCATGTACTTCGTTCATAGCCTCTCATATCCAAATGCCAACCTCACCTTCTCGTGGTGATCCCTGTCTAAAACAGACGAGACTCTGGCGACCGAATATGGCCGATATAGCCCTATGGGGAAGTTGAACTAGACCCAATAACGACTAGGAACTGCTCCATTATTAAGGACCTGTACAAACTCGTACAGGGGAAAATTTAATGGTGTTGTTAAAGTAGAATCAACACTAGGGACTGCTCCATTAAGTACCTGTACAAACTCGTACAGGGGAGTGGAGTGGTTAAACTAGCATCAAAGGGTGCACAATAAGCCAGTAATGGCTGCAGTGCAGTGACTCTGGCCAACCATTAGGCTGGTCGGAGCCACAATCGAGGGGTTTTAGTCGATAGGAATCCGACACTACCCGGGCTCTTCTGGTAGAGGAGAAATGACTCTGGCAGGAAAGTAGTTCGGGCGACTTATGCAAGATTTCCCCTTGATACCCCTAAAAAGAAAATGTACTTCGTTAATAAATAATACATGATGTTTCCACGTTTCATTGTAAGAAAAAGAGTAACAAAAATTTAGATCAGATAAGTCTTTATATTTTACCTATTATTTACATTTTTAATGTCTACCGTGTGTATTCACTGTTTGTTTTTGTTTTTTTTTTGTCAAAGCTTGACATATTTTACTAACTAAAAAAATCAATCTTTCAAGAACTGTCTGGGAAAATTATAAAAAGAGACAATAAAACATCAGTTCATTTGATAAAATCCGTTTTATGTGCAAATATAAAAAAAAACTAGAAAGAGAGGGTAATATGAGTGTCGTTTGACCCAGCACCTGAAATCGCGTTGGTCGAGGTGGAAACCCACCTCTGCCTGTCTACACCAATGAGAGCGCTGGATTTCAGAGCTACGATACGTTTACGCGGTGGTTTGGCTTTTACTCTCTATTAATTTAATAACGTAAAACATTTCCCGATTTAAGATTGAGTTATGGCAAATATTTTAATTTTCCCAGTTTTTTTGCGATTTATGATGAAATTGAAGAACCGTGAAATACTTGTCAAGAGAATAGTTTTTCTTTTTCCAGAACGAGACAAAAACAGGAATTTCAATTTCGATGCTGGTTAAATGAAACGGAAGAAAAGACGCCCGGCTTTGTAATTAAACGTATAGAAATAGAATGGTCGACTGTTAGTGCAAGTACAATGCAACACAATGATACTCATTTCTTTGCCACGTTAGATCCGACAATTGAATGTTTGAATCTTCTCAGATTTGATCTGATTTTTTTTTAAACTACGCGCCGTTTAAAGATTGTAAATGTATCGCTAAGATGTTTATTTGAAATAAAAATATTATTTTCCTCAAAAACGGTAATGGTAACCGTAAACCCAGATTTCGTACTTGTGGCTCTAAACAGTACGTTTAGGCGATGAAATGATGATGGTTGTGTTTTACATGAATCCAGTTTTAGATATTTTTATCATCTCATCATCGTTTCATCCTTAGATTAAAAAGAGACAAGATACTTGACACTTACGGAGACTTTTATATTATTATATGGAACAATGTTTACCTTTCTGTTGTTTACAGTAAACACACCAGCGGCGTACCTACCTACTTAAATATAAATTTAAACGTGAATTATATTATTAAAATTTTAATCTAATATGAAATCTGCAAAATAATTTAAATAATATGCAAAACATAATTCTGCAAATTTGAGCTTTGGAAGCTCCCTAATAATAAATGTTTGTAGTGGTTTTATAAAAAATAAATTTATTACCATATTTGCATATGATTTATTGCAATTTCAATTTTCAACACAATAAAATTATGCCAAAAATTAAAACAAACACAGTTCACATCACCTGGAACATCAAGAAAAAAAATAATATAATACCTAAGAATTATGTTATTGTGTTTGTGAAATATTCCTCATTCAAGCAAATGTCATTTTAAAATCTCCTGTATAGGACAGAGGACCTAGGTAATCTGTGGTTATGGGACTTTTTTTACATGGGAAACATATAGGTAAAACTATAAGATTTTATGTTTATTTAATTCCACAAAAGCAATATTTTATTTGAAATAGAAAATTTAAGTAGGTACTTATAAATAAGATATAACATTTTTGCTCTGGTGATACATAAGTAATACATAAAACACCTTGTTCTAAAGAGGCAAGTTTTAACTAAAGTTTACTGCTATTGAGAAAACAAACCCAACACATATCAAGAGGGCGTAAAACCTACATCTTATGCTAATGTGCAAGTTTAAGAATTATATTAAGGTATATAATGTAGGTATGTATTCTACTGTCTCGAGACAAAAAAATTGTAACCTGAGCAAAGCGAGGAACCAACTGTTATTTTAATTCAAAATTTTTACCATCAATAAAATTATTTCAAAAAGTCTTGGAATTACTGAAAATAAAGAAAAATTTTAAAAAATATGCAAAGCATTTTTGTTTAATAGTACCTTACAATAATATACTATATTACAACGGCTATAAAAAGTGTGCTAAATTTCAGTCGAATCGGAATCTTATTATACCAGACATAGTGCAATTTCCCCAAAAATTTCATACTAAAAGTTAAAATATTAACAAAATAAAGAACACCTTAACCTAAATACATGTACTTATTATCTCGTTTAATATGATTTAATATACATTGAGCAATATAACAGAGGCAAAAATACCATTCGTCACACTCATCTGTGTATCACAAAGACTTATGCTGTTGCCGTCTAAGTTCGCTGTTGGAGATGACTTAAATTTAGTTGTTAGCAGAAACTGACTTCTTCAGTACACAATAAAGTCAATAATGCTTACAGTATATGGATACATCTAGGACAGACAAAAATATTAAAATATTAATTCGAAGGACGAGCGCAGATGGCAACGGCGGCAGTATAAATCAACCTTAATATATAAAGATGCACCAGCAGTTTCTTTATTTAATACATAGAGGCATTGTATGTGCATTTTTCGCAACCAGGAAATCATGAAAAACTTAAAAAGGTTGCAGATACCTTGGATATTACATTTTTGAAAGTATCTAACCTTTCTACTACTCGCTGAGCATGTCGATTTGAAAATTGTAAGTAACTGATAACTAGGATAGACATGCCCTTGAAGCTGTTGGACTATTAGCATGTATTCAAAAAGCCGAGTTTCGCATTTGCCTGCACATTCTATACACTGGTTTATTACGTATCAATGTTTTGAGTCAATAATTTCGGGGTATAGATGCTACTCTCGGCAATGTAAATTTAATAATAGATGGCAGGCTACATTCTATAGAAGAAACTAGAAACAGCTCTGAAAATATTTTTTCTGAAATACAAGACTTCACCGATAAAGTTGATATTTCTTTAGAACCCATCAAAGTATCAAAACGGAAACAGCAAATTGCTGCACAAACTAAGGATTATATAATGGAAAGCACCCTTGGACATGACAGCGCGATAGAATTTCCAGCAGATGTAAGTTGCTTAGAACACTGGAAAATAAACATTCACTACCTAATAATGGATAAATTAGCATCTAATTTTAGGGAGAGGTTTTCAAACTTGCTATTGGCCAAATCGGTAGATACTTTATTTAAGTTAAATATCAAAGAAATTGAAGATTTTATTGAAAATTACTTTGCTGGTCAAAAATATGATTACTTGTAAAAATGTAGAAATAAATTTAAAATCTAACAAAGAGTATATTAGACAATACTTTTGTCCGAACCTTTACAAATTAAAACAAAATTATGATTGTTTTCCACAAACCAAAACTACACTTTTTTGCAGTGCTATTTTCTTTTCTATTAGTTCTGCTAGTTGTGAACGAAGCTTTTCTGAAATGCGTGGAATAAAAAAGTGGGCCTGAACTACAAAGAAGAGATTACAGCAGAACACGTTTTGGAAATATTTTCACAAAACACAAGAAAGTTGCAGATAATTTAATTTATATTAAACTGCTGAGTTGAGTTATATAGAGTTACGGTTCAAAGTTGTTCACACAACGAGTTAAGGTAATAATGAATAATATTAAACAACCTGAACACATGTGAATTAACTTTTATTGTTGTTTGCTTTTATTTTATAGTCTTTATAAAAAATCCTTCGAAAATATCTCATTTGCGCATTAACTTACTTCATCAAATTTATGCTTTATTTTATCATCTTTATAAAAAAAACCTCGAAAAAAAACTGACAAAATCCTTCGGATATATCTCATTTGATACCTTGAAATTAAAAAAAAACGTGTTGGTTGATATTTTAATCTAAGGATTTACTAATTTAAGTGTATTTCATAAACCTTTCTCCGCCCACAAGTCAATAACGACCTAAAGTGGTTGATACAGAATTCTCTGTCCCTATCGTTCTAATGTCGTTTAAAAGTATAGAAAAATATTTGCTATTTCTCACCTTTGTTTTGTTTTGATTTTATTTGTTAACAAATTATTTGCCAAGGAGTTTTCGTTGAACCAGATATCTTGTCTCTTTTTAATCTAAGATTTCATCTCCTAAACTCTAGCACCGCAATGATAGGCACCACAAGAGCGAGATCTGGGTCTACGGTTATCATTACCTTTTTTTGAGAGAAAGCTCACTTATTCATTGTTGTTGTTATTAATTGAGCCTCGCTAAATACTTTTAAAAAATATTATAATTTATCATTTCTACTGTTGTCAAAAATTCTTTATAATTTTTGTTCTTCTAATCTATTTTTTTTTTAAATTTATGAGTTGTTAAAATTAAAAAATCGGTAATGTGGGTAAACCTCAAGACAAATAGTTGCATCCAATTGATTTAATGTTAAAGACTTTTTCAATAGATATATAAATGCCATTTTTAATACACAGTTGTCTTTTCATCGATTTTCAACAAAAAAATGATATTCTCATGTTACGCGTTTTTGTGTTTGTGGCATCTCTGACTTGATTTTTAAAAATCGATGAAAAGTGAACTATGATCTGATGCTTTTTGTAGCGCCATTGCTAATTCGATTCGAAAGCCAGTATCGTACCCAGAAACTAACTCGGGGAGGGGAGATTTGAGAAATGAGATGAATATTTTTAGGAGACTTTTTTGAAGAGGGGTTTTATTTTAGCTTGCTGCACAGAAGGGGGCGTTCCGACGCAGTACGTAAAGCAACAAACCAACGTAACGGACCCAGAAACTGACTAGGCGGTGGAAGGAGGGGTGATATTTGTCTGTTGCAAGGCAAAGTCAGTATCGTGCCCAGAAAGTAACTCTGGACGGGGGGAGGGGAAATTTCAGAAATGAAATGAATATTTGTGGGCACTGTTTTGAAGAGTGGTTATTTTTTTTAGGGCGCTGCGCAAAGCAACAAACGAACGTAACGTACTCAGAAACTGACTTGGCGGTGAGAAGGGGGTATTTGAGCAGTGGGACCAGATATTTGTTGGGGATTGTTCTGGAGAAGATGGTGAAATTTTTGAGCTTCTGGAAAAAGAAAATTTTGTAGACTTGTACATTATAATAAGGGTAAAAAATGCTGTCAAATTTTTAAGAAAAATATTAGTTCTTTACTACTTTTAAAAATGCTTAAAGTAAAAGGGCCTCCTTAAAATGTTTTTCTATTCTTAAATAAAACCCCATGAGACTCTTTTGGACCATAATAAATTAAAAAGGCATCAAGCACTATCAGTTT
The DNA here is from genome assembly GCA_963921995.1 of Oxystoma pomonae. Classification (NCBI taxonomy): domain Eukaryota; kingdom Metazoa; phylum Arthropoda; class Insecta; order Coleoptera; family Brentidae; genus Oxystoma; species Oxystoma pomonae. The sequence goes on from OY998165.1 coordinate 96,679,852, forward strand.
TTGGAATGTTTTTAAAAACCAAAAATATTGGAAACAAAAAGCTTTAAACAACTATATTAGACGAACTTATTTTTTAATTTTCTATTAAGTAGGTACCCATTAAAATATTTGCACACTGTATGAAAGGGATATAGATATATCGTATCAATCTTCTATAATAGGAACTCGGATAATGTCCAATAAATTCCAAGGAAATACAATATGTCCAGTATATCCTATTAGATAGGTTTTCTTGATTGCATTCGGATTTTAAAATGATGTTGTTACTTAAAACTTTGATTAAATCCTTAGGATCTTAAACAGTCGTTTATAAGAGAATGACATAGGGCGAGGTTGTTCTATGTTATTGTCTTCCAATGTTTTCCATTTTCATACGTTTAGGAATAAAATAAAATTGTTTTTGCTGGACTTTAATAACAAACTGATCAAGGCTATCGTAAAAAAATTGGTGCTAGAAATCACGGATAGTCCATCACACAATCAATTATTTTATATTGAGAGGAAATGAAAATATCTCGAAAACTGTAGCTTTGAAAAATTTGAACCTTATAACAAAATTTTTAGATAATATTTACGAAAACCAAAATCTGAAAACGGCATATCAATAGCTGCTTTACTTCTAAAGTTATGATTTTTTTTTTATATTTTACCGTTTTTTCAAATAATTGGGAAACTAAAGCTCCGACGAATTTAAACTTTACAACAAAATTTGTAGTACATATTTATGGAAACTTTAATCTGACAACCGAATATCGCTACTTGGTTTTGTTCCAAAATTACAATTTCTTTAAATATTTTATTCTTTTTTTCCCCCCTTCAACCCCCTACCACCCTATCCAAAAGTTTATCAGTTTGTGGTCAGCCGAGGATTTTTGTACCAAATTTCGTTAAAATTAATTAAGGCGTTCTTGAATTATCGTGCATACAGACAGACAACTGACAACAGACCGACAGACCGACAGACAACTTTTTTTTTGTCGATTAAGGTGTTTTGGAACCTTAGTAACTTATTTTTGATAAAATTAAGAAAAGTCAAAATTTCACGATTTTAATAGTGCCTCATACCATATTGTGTATGGTGGACTAAAAATTACTTTTTTGGCTACTTATTTTGTAACCATTGGCGGACTGAGAAAAATGTATATCCGCAACCTAAAGCGTATTTACAGACAGGTCCCACGGGAAAATCGACTGTAAGTACATTTGCGTATAAACTCTATGGAGGAAATAGGACGAAGTGACGCCTTAATGAACGTCCGCCCCTGGTTTCGCACTTTGATTCGAAAGCAAAAAGGAGATTACAGTCACTGGTTGGGGCGGGGGCGGGGACGGGGAGGGCGACGAAAATTGATATTTTTTCTTAAAAAATCATAAGCTGCAGAGGTATTTTTTTGCTTTTTTTTATAAAATATTTCACTCACGGCGCAGGCTTCTCCGGTAACACTACATTTTTTTTTTAATTTCACCTCATCTTTATCTCTTGTTTAATTTTTCTAAAATTTTTGACTGCACCTTAATTTCGTTGCAACATTTTCGTCTGTGGTGCCCCTTATCTTCATACTAATACCTATACTGAAACACCCTCCCCCCATTTAGAAAAACTTATCCCGTGTCCGTCCAATATTATATTAATATTGAAGGCCTCTTGAAGTTAGAATAAATGAGCATAAGGGGTACTTCAGAAGGGGAGACTGGGAGAGGTCTAAAATTTGCCTACATTCTTTTGAGAATGATCATAGAGTAATATGGAGAGAAACCAGTATATTACAAAAAGAACCAAAGCCAAACATAAACGTAAAGAAATTTACGATAAACAGGCAAGGGAATTAATTTTAAATCCTGGTGATTTGCTCACCAATAACAAATGAAAACAGGTCAAAATTTGAGTCATGGTACACGGGCCCATTTTCTGTTATTTCATGTGATGTTGTAAATTGTCAACAATAAACTTACAACAGTACTTAAAAATAGGCTACACAGTTTTCAACAAAACATAAACGTAACAAAATATAATACTTATCTGTTTGTTTACAAAACTTTTAAATTATATAGTCATTCTGCTTATTCATCATATTCTTTAATTTTGTATGTGTATTTTATTAGTAATAATAACGATATTCTCTTAACTTAAAATAAGTAATCTAATAATTTAAAACAGCAATATTAATTATTAAAATATCATTGCTAATAATTTTAACATTTTATCTAGGACTTTAGCATGGTTAAGCACATTTTTCCTATTTATATTATATACCTATAAAATTCTACTTTAATTTCGTAATATTGTCATCAAAATAGTTTATAGTTTATTTAAATATATTACAGATAGTTTTCGTTGTAATTAAGACCAAAAATAATGTTCTACATTTTACATTAAATAAAATAAATTCCATTCTTCCAGAGGGAAAGATGTAGTGTAATAAAATTAAACATCCATAACATCAAACAAACTCATTTAGGTCACCCTCATTTTATGGTCTTATAAACTATTATGTCTGTGTAAACTTATTCTATATGCAATATATCAATTCATTTTATTCAACCTACCAAAGCGTATGTTTCGCTACTATAACCTTTTGCGCTTACCGTAGTATTACCAGGGCCGTATTTAAGGGGGAGGGTTTAGGGGGCTCAAACCCATTCCCATGGATTACAAAGCCAAAAGGCACAAAATACCTACTTATTTTTTCCATCGCTTAAGCAGAACAGAAAAAAATTACAGAGCAGAAATTGAGACGTCGCGTCGTTTAAAATCATGGAGGCATGTTGTTTTTATAATTTGGACTTTTTAATTTTTTTTGGCAAATTTTTCTCTCAATTCGCTAAAATAGGTATTGAATTAATTTGAGATGTCGTTTTGTTTAGTTAAAATTATGGCTACATATTTTATTGACTTCAGATTGTTTTTTAATTAAGAGTCTTAGTTTATTCTTGCAACTAATATAACTTTGTTTTATGTCGTTATCATTTGGTTGATTAAGGAGATACGCATATAACTTAAATCCATTCTTTTCGAAAATTATTTCATGTTTCTTTTAATTTCATTTCTTTTGTGTGCTTCTCAAAGAAGAACTGTTGTTTGTTTATAAATATTGCCATGCTCTCATTAACGTCATCTGAGTTAGCAATTTGTTCCCACGTTTCTACTCTTAGATCATCTTTTAGTATTTTGTAGTTTGTAAATCGTTTAGCTTGAGATTTTTGCAGGTTTGCATTGTTTTAATTTTGGGAAAAAATGCAAATAAAGCTACTGGGTAATGGTCTGTTATGAGCGTTTAGAATATAAATGATTTTGAATTATTTGTGCCATCATTTGGCTCTTTCAAAAAAATATGGCTTGTAAGGCTTAAATTCATATTGAGCCAAGATATTTTTATAGTTTTCGAGGCAATCTTAAGTAGTGTTTATTAAATTAATGTTAATATCTCTTCAAGATATTCCAGCAAGTTGTCGCTAGGTTGCAATGTATCGAACATGTTGATTTAATACTGCAGTCAATCCAGTCATCTAGAGACACGTGCGATCAATCTTTTAAAAATATTTATAATGAAGCAGAAAGGCTTGTCTTAGGTATGGTGGCGAGATTAAAAAACCCAGAACTGTAAGTCGCGAAATCTCTGCATTCTGTTTATTAATCATATTATAGTTTAGTTAAAAGATCGTTTTTCTGAGCATCACAAATCTATTTCATACTTACTTATAACTTTGAATTATTTAAACCTATTTGCGAATTATATGACAAAATTTTGCTTTATTTTCTGAATTAAATATGCGGCAAAAGAAATGGATTAATAGATACTTAAAATAAATATTTCAACGCATCCGTATCGGTATATCTAACGCATTTTAAACAAAGCTAAAATTAAGGATTAAACGACTCACCTGTAAGGAAGTTCAGTCCAAATTATACGAGATTGGTCACATCCTATTAGATACACCAGTTAGTGATACTTCGTAGCACGTCATACGCAAGTTTTAGAGATAAGAAAAACATACCGCCATGGCAGCCTGCCTGATCTCTGATAGGTACTTCAGTATACTTCTAAAGCTTTCCTGAAATACTAAGATCGCCAAGGGCGGGTTGACTAGTACTTAAGTAAATTGCATGAAAAATACATGAATATATAAATGGGAGGGCGTCTAATAGGATGTGACCAATCTCGTATAATTTGGATTGAACTTCCTTACAGGTAAGTCGTTTAATCCTTAATTATACTTCGATTGGGCACATCCTATTTGATACACTTGGTAGTTGTTTAGAGAATATGGCGATATTAGTTAAAAAGTTAAATAATAATAAGGAAACCACAAGGTTTAAAGTTTAAATGTTTTTAAAATATATTTCTTAATGTAATTAGCTAAGAAATATTTTGAAATTAAAGGTTTATTATAAAATCGATTGAATTTTTTCCTTTTTTCGGAACATTCCGCAGCCTTTCTAATACTTTTGATTCATAAACCAACCCTTAATGTTGCAGAAGACACCCCAGGTCCTGTGCTATGTCCTTTAAAATTTGATTCTATTTCTGCGTTTTTTAGGCCTTTTTAAATTCATCTGCTAATGTTTTGGGATGTAGCGGCGTATGAGGCTTTTTAATTGTTAAAATAAGTGTATCCTCTGTTCATCGAAATAGTTTTGTTTTCTGTATGCAATATATAATGGTAAAACACAAATAGAACTGTAAATTTTCTTTGAAACAAGGTACTTAAGCCAAGGCTGAATTCTTCTGGGTCCAGATATTTTAAAAAATTTTTTAAGAATTATTTTTATGCCTTCTTCGTTAGCCTTGATGTTACTTAACTTATACGAAATGTTTGAACTCTTTGAGCAGAATAAGGAGTTAAAAAAAGTACCATTTTATAGTTAATAACCCGAATGTTAAATTTACCAAAGGGTACAAGTTATATTTCGGAAACTGAGGGCGCAGCTTAAAAATGCGTCTCGTAAACCTATCTACCATTTCTGATTCAAGAGTTCAATATTTCCCAGTATTTTGAGATTCTGTTTCTAAAACGGATACAACTTGATTTACATTAGGCTGCAAGATGGTCTCAATATTATTGTCGCAAAACTTCCATCATTTGGAAAAAAATAAATTGCATCATTCCAAATGTTACTTTTACTATAGGCCACCTTGATAAGATTGCTACCCCCGGGGAAAGATTCTTTCAATTCTTTCATAGTGGTGGGGTTACCTAAATGAGGATAAGAGTAAATAACCTTTCAGATTTAAAACGATTACATTTAAGCGAATCACGGATTCTAATTTTGGATATCATGCTTGAGTTCTTCAGATAGAATAAACCACCAGACATATCGCATTATCGTTTTCAATTTTTTCTTTTTTTTTTTACATTTTTGGAAACAGTGAGGAAGGATGAAATATATAAGAATTAAGGTTTTTCTAATTCATTGTAAATGCATCCACTGGAAGCCACGACACAAACCGGTCGCATTTTTTGTTCAGGTAGCTTGCAAATAAATATACAATTTTTATACCAGATTTCTTGTCCGCTATATGATTATCCAACGTATTTATCTACGTGGCAAATACAAAAAAATATACCTAAGCTCACTGCCACATCATTCTCCCAATAGCAATCAATTCTTAGTAAAATATGACAATTTTTAAAGTCTTTTAAAAAGCTTGTTAAGCCATAAAAAGCTGCCTTCATTTCAAAAATGTTTATGTGTCTCTCCTGTTATCCTTGTTGCCAAAAAACCCCCTTTTGCTTCCTTTCCTTTGCAACACGCCCCCATCCCGATTTGTATTTTTCTCGCTCAAGGGTTTTTACGTACAACAAGCCGTACTCTGTACAAATCGAGGCTAGCCTTCCTATAATTTGCGAAACCTCTTTAATTGTTATTTTATTTTTTTCCCCGGTAGAGTAAACCATGCATCGGGAGCATGGGTGAGATATTATAGTATTTGTTTTTACGTGCAGCATATAGGATATAGCGTGCTAGGCAAAAAAATTCTGAGTCATGCTCCGTCTACAAGGAAAATTCGGTTGAGAATTTTTGTTAAATTACGACGAGTGAAGGGTTTTTGTTAGAATAATTATTCTGGAAATTAAAATGTGATATTTTGGAAACGAATTTTATTAACATTATGGAGTTTTTATTGAGACTAATATAGCGCGCATAGGTCAAAAACTATGTAGGGTTTAAGTTTCTATAAGTCATAAAAACAAATGTGTGTTTACAGAATAAACAAACCCATGCCAAAAAATATTAGCCAATAGCCTATTATTTGTCTCAATCCATTGTTTAAAACTGACAATGCGCCTTACTTACTTGAATCATGACGCTTCCCTTTCCCTTCCTTTTCCAGTTTCCTCATTTTCTTCTTTAGGTAATCCATTGGCTTTTCACGTTTTCTTTTGTTAAATTTTTTCGGAATTTTATTCGTTCTGTAAACGACGTGCTAGTAAGTAAACATTTGGAGTTTTTTATTGAGACTAATTTAGAGGGCATAAGTCAGAAACTATGCAGGGTTTAAGTTTTTATGCGTAATAAAAACAAATGTGCGTTTACAGAATAAACAAACCCATGCCAAAAAATATTAGCCAAAAGCATAATATTTGTCTCACTCCATTGTTTAAAAACTGACAGTTTGCTGCCCTTTTCATTTCCTTTTCCAGGTACTTCCTTTTCTTCTTTAGGTAATCCATTTGCTTTTCATGTTTTCTTTTGTTAGATTATTTCTTTAAAAGCGTATTTTTACAATTCGCGCGCGTGATACCGTAACTAGTGGCATGACAGCGCAAGAAGTATACTGAAGTACCTAGCAGAGATCAGGCAGGCTGCCATGGCGGTATGTTTTTCTTATCTCTAAAACTTGCGTATGACGTGCTACGAAGTATCACTACCTGGCGTATCTAATAGGATGTGCCCAATCGAAGTATAATACAATACATTTTTGACGAACGATGCCTGCTTATTTGACGGGTGCGATGACAGAACAGCTGATTCCACTGGTGGCGTACGGAGCGATGTACGTAACTTTACGGACCCACGAACCCTTTAAAAAAGTGGTGATCGTTTGCAACATCGCATAAACAAGTCAAAAATGTAATGTATATTTCAAACGCATTAGGTATACCGATGCGTTGAAATATTTACTTTAACGGTGGGATTTACTAAAAGGGTTTAGTCTATTTTAGAACGGTCCCAAGTTTAAGCGAAATTTTTGGTTTTAAGCATTTTAAACCAAACCTCCTTAAGTTTTGGACATAGTTTGATTTATAAGAAGAATTTTAATAAATTTGTTTATTTTATAATCATCTTAGCACAATCTTTTGTTGGATTTAAGAAGAAAGTTTCAATTTAGAAAAAAAGAAAATTAAAAGATTTAAACCCACGCGAGGTTTAAATAGTAAACTCTCTGTAGAACAAATTACATTTGTGGTTATGTGTCACTCTAATTAAAACTTACCCTTGTTAATTCATTTTTCCAATTAGTACTTGATGTCACAAGTATACTAGATTTAGATGGGTAATAATAAAATAAGGAGTAGATTAATTTTGTATTTATTGAAAAGGTGTTTTTATTTATGAAATGTATTAAAAAACTTAAATGCAAGCACTGTCGAAATGGCAGTTTCAAAATATTAGCTCTTACCTATGCTTGTACCTTGGGTTGCACCAACCACTACTGATGAAAGCTACAGCTTTGAAATGAGTGGGCTTTAAGTAAGGAAAGTTTTCTTGACCAAGCTTTTATATTACCTCAATGTTTAAATTTCAGTTTGTAAATAAATTCATATAGTTGTTTTGGGTTTTTTCTTTGATATATTTTTCGTGCGTAATCACTTATACTCTCATAAATATATCTTTTGTTCTGAAAACGGGTTCAAAATATGGCGATATTAAATAAGGTAAATTAATTCTTGTAGAAACGGTTAATTAGGAAAATTATAAAAGAACTTATTACTAATCGCCACAAAACAATCCTTTGCAGAGGTGGTCTAAAAAATCATCAACTTTATAACCTCAAACACAGATAATGAAGCTATTATATACCAAATGTTTTCATATTCACCATTTGCCATTAAAATATGCTATACTATGAGAATAAAAGGAGTTTTTCAGTGGTATTTTGCAATAACAATACAAAGTAATCAATAACTTTGTGTCTTTTCTGTATGAGTAAGTGTTTTTTGAAAATTGGTTTGGAAATTTAGTACCCCCAACAGTTGTAAATATTTGGACCTCTAGGGGGTACTATTTTAGATCTTAGTAAATTCCACTGTAAATGTTTAAGTACATTGTTGTTTTGAAATATTCCTATTTTTTTTGCCCAAGCCCCTCATGACCAAATTCTAGCCACGACCCTGAGTATTACTAAATATATAGGTAAAATAAATTTCACCTAAAAGATACATACTGAAAGCATTTCCCATATACAGATTTTCCTTAGGGATAGGATTTCAATAAATCAAACAGAAATGGCACAGAAAGTTCTGCGCGCACAAAAGAAACAGGTATATTGAGCAATGGTGCCAGTTTGTTATTATCAACGGACTGCTTTCATGAGAAAAAATTGTCGCCACTCTTTCATTGTGACCATAAATCATAGTTGCAATAATAACCGTTGACAAGATGTCCGCAAATTTCGCTAGATGGCGGCCACACCATGAGATGATCGAGGAAAAACTGGGATTCACAGGCATTGCATTTTTATTTCCTTTCGAGTCGCTTCAGTTTCGTAAATTTTGTGTTTTTAAAATGCCGTATACTCGAGAAGAAAAGATTTTTATTATTAAAAACTACATAAAAAGTGACAGTGAGGACGAGGTCATTGGGCTTTTTTTTGCGTTTCCAGATCGACCGGTTCCTGTGGCTCAAACTGTCTACAACATTTATCATCGTTTTGAAAGGTACGGGTGCATAAATGGTTGTAGAAAGTGTTACCACGACGGCGAAATACCAGAGCATCCCGTTCTTCCACATGCGGTGAAACGAGACGAAATGGTATGCGCTTACGTTGAGGCACATGAACCATGTTCGACGAAACCGATTATGGAGGCACTGGATATTCCCAACAGTACTTGCCAATGGATCCTAAAAAATATGGCAACAAGTCGTTTAAGATCGGGAAGTCGCAGGAATTGCAACCAGGTGATTATTTTCGCCGGTTAGAATATTGTGAGGTTATGAGGGATAAATGTGACAGGAACGAAAATTTCCTATCAAAAGTTTTGTTTATTGACGAGGAGACATTTGAACTTCATAGCTCTCACAATCCACAAAATAGCCGCTATTAGTCCCGCGTAAATAAACATCTGCACGCAAGTGTTAGAACGCAAAAATATGTTGATCTTCTCCAACACCAGGTTTTACTACGATTGAGGGAACTCAACATAAATTTGGACGAATTGTGGTTTCAGCAAGATGTCTGTTCATTCTACAATTCACGCCAGGCTACAAATTACCTTCGTCAGGTATTTGGTGATTGAATTATTTCCACGTATGGAAATATCCGATGGCCTCCTCGATCACCAGATCTTGCGCCAAATGACTTTTTCCTATGGGGTTGTTGGCACGACAAAATTTTCCAATACCCTCACTTACGGCCTACGACTATACAGGAGTTGAGGGCGAAAATTTTGGAGGCGGGCAACTCTATCACCCCTGAAATGTTGGCTGCTACGCGCCAAGAGTTTTACAATAGATTGGGATATTGTGAGTCTCAAGAAGAGGACAGATTTGAACATCTAATCTAATTAAAAATTATATGTTTTCAGGTCCAAACCACAGCTTTTTCTTGATTAAAGGAGGCGGCAGGGTCCATTATTTACGATACTGAGCGATAAACTCGTGAGGTTGTTAACATTAGAAAGAAATATAGCACTAGCAGCCAAAGAAATCAATAAACGGCGCTGTTTTTTCCTGCAGAGCTTTTTGCTTGCGATATTATTTATTTTAAATAAAGCTGGCCCTACACTACATTTGATATTTTCGATGTGTTTTATGACATGATCTCGAAACATGTAGCGAACCAATTCTTCAAAACTAGCGGGAGGTTAATTTAATTTAATTTAATAATTTTTTATAATTAATAATTTGTAACACCCAAAAAGGGGTGAAAAGATTTATTTTGCTCGGTTTCTTTACAAAAAACTTTTTTTTTACGAAAAACTTGAGCTCTGCCACTTTTTTTATTTTATTTCCTGAACTTTCTCGAAATTTTCGTCATACCGTAGAAAAAAATTATTTCCCCCATGGTCATATTCTACTTTTATTCGAAAAAATTTAGAAACAGAGACAAGATCAGTTTTCCTAAAACGGGGGATCTTGGTTTCGAGTGAGAAGATAAAGGGCGCCGCAGGCAAAAATTTTTCAATGAAATTAGCCGAACTCAAAAATGTAAGAAAAACAAAGCACGAAATAAAAATGGCGCCGCTTAAAATTTTGTTCAGAACGCAAAGATATAGGTCTAAAGAGTATAATTAAAAAAAAAATATATCAATTTTCTCGCCCTCCTCCACTGGGACTACAGGGGCCGTGCACAAATTACGTAATGGTCATAGGGGGGAGGGGGTTACAAAACGTTACGTAGGGGGGAGGGTGGTTTTCGACAGCGTTTGCATTTGTGTAAAACCAAGAAAATTTGGAATGAAAATAAGTGAAAAGTTTTTTTTTTTTGGGGGGGGGGGGTAGTGGTCTTGAAATCATTTCGTAATATTAGGGGAGTGGCGTGCCAAACCGTTACAAAACATTACATAGGGAGGGGGTCAAAAATTGGTAAAATCACCGTTACGTAATTTGTGCACGGCCCCACATCTGACTGTTCCTCCTTTTTGATTTCGAATCAAAGTGCAAACCCGGGTTGGACGGTTGGTCCTATTTTCTTGATAAAGTTTCTACGGAAATATCTCAGTCGATTTCTCCGGCCGTGTATGAACGCTTTAGGTTAGGCATTTGCATGTATCTCAGTCCCCAGCCTGTAAACAGTGCGTAAGGACAATGGTTACAAAATAAAAAGCCGAAAAATATTTTTTATTACGATATCTTTCATCAGTTTGGTATTAAAGTCGAGCAAAAACAATTTTTATTCCAGTCCTAAAGGTATGAAAATGGAAAACATTAGAAAACAACAACCTGGAATGGATTTACTACGTGTAAGATGTAGTGACAACATCGCCGCATGCCCATCCTTTTCTGTCTAATGTGCTTTTCTTTTGTCTGCGTCTTATACACGGCTGCTTCGACCCCTAAAGATTTGCTTAGGAACCCTGTATAGTTTTACTGAACACTTCATAATTTTCTAGTTTCTTGATTTTTTTTTGTGTATCGTAAATGATACACTCGCTAAACTGTAATCATTTTAGAGCTCCACACCGAGTGTATCATTTGTGATACACTTGTACAATATTTTCTTTTTCTTTCTTTCAGATGGAAAAGCTATGAGAAAAAGATGTAAATCAAAATGATATTTTTAGAATAGCTGTTTACAAGGGCTTGTGCTGAATAAATAATAAAAGTGACTATAAAGACTAAAAAAAACAAAATGAGAAAAAGATTCTATACAGTCAGTGAAATTGAAAAATGGCATGATACAGGGCAATATCCTGACACGGACATGAGTGACGAAGATTTGGATGATTCAGATGCTGATTCTAATTATGAGGAAGAGTCGGATAGGGATGGCAATGATTCAATGCAGTCAGATGAGGCTTCAGCTTCAAAACCCCCACCAGATAGAAATCGTAATGAGAGACGAAATAGTAACAGTAATGACAGTAATGAATCAATGCAGTCAGTTGGGGCTTCGACCTCGAGAGCATCTCCATTGGCTCAACCAAATACAGACCGACCTCCATCACCCCAGTCAGAAAATAATATGTTTGAAAATATTTTATGGACCGATCCCATAGGAAACCAAAAGATATTTCAGTCTACTGGATCAAGTGAAATGGATCCAACAGTTAGTTTCGACTACTTCAATCTTTTAAAAGCACTATTTGAGCCACTAGTCGTGAAAACTACTATCTTTATATCTATACATTATGCTCCTTAAAACTTTTCTAGGCCAAAACTTTAAAATGTTCCTTACAGAACCACACCGCCGAAACCACAGGCTAATGTATTTCTTATGGGAGATGTATTTAAAGCAATACACCGGTGTGTAGACGCAAAAATATTCGGTGTATCATTTAGAATACACGCGGCCTATCGTGACCACCTCTCGGTGTATCCTAAATGATGCACATGGCAGCAAACGTGTTAAAATAAAAAAAAGAACAGTCTTGATACTATTTAGAACATTAACCAAAAATGACGGCTACATTTAAATTTGAGTGCAAAGTTATACAACATTATAAAGTTAAATCACGCATACCCGAGCGCGGGCCTATTTTCGTAAAATTTAGCAACAATTATGCGTCCTTTTGCATTAAAAGGCCACAGAAATTCGTTAACCCATCCATGGCAAAGTTAGAAATCAATTGTAGTTTTGGCTGATAGTGCACGCGATTTCATTATAATCAACTGCTTTAACAGCAACAAATCACTGTTTAAAAGTTCACAAGTTAAATTTACGTAATAAAGTTATACCTTGGCATCTTGCGGGTTCCCTTAAGATGGACTCTAAGATGAAACTGGGTCAAATTATTTAAATGGTGTTAACTACTTAGAGTACACACTGTCTAAAAAATCTGCAGTAGTATTGGCCAGATTGCATAATCCATGTGCTGGCTCAGTCTTGCCGTGCCCTGGAGCCGGTCCTGTAGGTGGTGGTAGACTTTTAGCTAAGACTGTATTCTGTCTAAATCTAAGGAGTAAATGGATTTTGATGGATGCTTTTCCATGTAGCAAATTTTGGTTGTGCAAATTGTTAAAATTAAAATTGCATCACCTTTGAACGTTGTTTTATAGGTAAATAGTAGTTGTCTTAAAAACTGTAGTCGACTTCGACAATTTTACAATGACTAAACCACTCTTTATGACCGTCTATATACAGGGTGGATTCTTTAAACGGAACGGTGCTTCTAGCGGGTTAGAATTTGGTTTTATAGCTACTGACATTTTTTTTTTTTTTTAAATCGGGCTATCTTGGATTTTTTTTGTCGTTTTGTTTACGAGGTATGGCAAAAAAATATTTCTTTTTTAATTAAGACACCCTCTATAGTTTGACATTTTTGAATTAAAAAAAAAATATCTTTTTGACAATACCACACACTAATACTCTATCTCTTACGGTTTCCAAGATAGAGGCATTTAAACTTGCATGGAATTGTTCTCTATGCCCTGTTGTTTGATTATCGTAAAAGATAGATCCTACTGTGTGGTATCGCTGAAGAAAGAATTGTTTGCAGATTTCAAAAATTGTAAAATATACAGTATGTCCTATTTTTAAAAAAATAAAAAAGTGCCATACCTCGCAAACTAAATGACATAATAAAGGAAATTTAAAATCTCAGTTGACCTATTTTTGGATTTTTTTATTTAACCAAATTCTAACCCGCTAGAAGCACCGTTCCGTTTAAAGGATCCACCCTGTATATATTTTTTTCTTAATAATGGGGCTTTCCATTTAGTACAGGATCAATGCCCAGTGTTAGCGAAGTTTTTGCAAAGTTAAAGACAAACACAAAATATCCATGCATCTAGCCGGGATTCGAACCCGGGACCTTCCGTGCGGCAGGCAGATACGTTGCCCACTACGCTACGTCGGCCCGCCTATATTACTAACTATTTTTGAGCGGTTTTTTAGTTCTGGCCGGGTTGTTGTAGACGTGGGTGCAACTACTTTTATTTTACTAATTTTTATTTTATGTTTGCTAATCATTAATTTCGGAGCACTGTCCTGTATCAATTTCCATTGGATAAAATTGAGGCGCGTTGGCTTCTGTTAGCCGATATTTGCGTTTACACAAAACTCCTGAAGTTTTGATATGCAAAAGCTGGTATTTTGTCTCTGAGAAGCTTTAAAACCACATCTCTAGAGCTTCTATGAAGCAATTTATAATTCAGTGTATTTTTCTCTATTTCATAAAATCATCTTAAATTGAACTAATGGGACAAAAACTGTCGTCATAATGAATCTGCAGTTATGTAAAACGACGTGCTATTACAGCTAAATTAAAAATTATGGAAATTCGGTATAAAATTTTTACGGAAGTTGATGTCAAGCGTTTTTAAGCGCTCATTCAAATTTCATGACGCAATTAGATTTTACTGGTTAAAACGGCAAAAAAAAGAAGAAAGAATAATAGTGAATAAAGTAAAGACGGTATGTAAATATATTTAAATCAATTTTCCTCTTCTGTCTTCTCGCGAAACGATAAATTACTTCCTCCACTTTCATAGGAACGTTTTTATAAACATGGGAAAGTGCTAATCCCGTTAGTACCTCTGAAGATAACCGCTCTTGAAAGTCGTTTATTATGGAGTCTAGAAGAAGGATGCTCCTGCGAAGTAGTTATTTACCTAACAAGTGCGGAAAGTTATACTTCTCCGCACGCAACGGTGTTTGCATGAACGACGCGCCATGCTTTCCGCATGCGTTAGATACAAAAATTTTCCTACGAGCGTGCGGAATATCAAAATATTTTGTCATTATTTCGGTTAAACCTAGCAGACTAAAAATGAAAAAATAGTGAAAACTATGAATTTTATGTTTTATTCACAACTAAACTTTAACAAACTTAAAAAATTAATTTTTATGGTAATTATTGAAATTCCAAGTCTTACTGATTCATCACTGAGCAACAGCGTGCTCAACAACAAGCGTACTCAACAGCGTGCGTGAAAAATTTTTTTTGCTCAACAGCGTGCGTGAAAATTTTTTACGCACGGTTGCGGAAAAGTGGCACGTTCTGCACGGAAATGAGTGCGAGAAAAGCGTTTTTCTGCTCGCTCGTAGGAAAATAATATTACCGACAGCGTTCGTTTCGGTTTTGCACGATGCGACGCCATCTTTTCATCTTGTAGAAAAAATGTGCACTGTATAGGTTATGAATGTTACGCCACTTTTTTTGACTCCATAATAGTTCTTACGTATGTTGTAAGAATTTTACGTACAATTTCGGGAAGTGACTAGATATGATGTCCAAGTTAAATAGG
This sequence comes from Oxystoma pomonae, assembly GCA_963921995.1. Taxonomy (NCBI): domain Eukaryota; kingdom Metazoa; phylum Arthropoda; class Insecta; order Coleoptera; family Brentidae; genus Oxystoma; species Oxystoma pomonae. Next base: position 96,694,925 of record OY998165.1, read on the forward strand.
TTATTAGCTAGTTTAATAAGTCATAGGTTTTAGAATATTACTATAATTATATTTTATATTTAATAAATGCATATTTTAATCGATTTTTTTTAAATATTGATAATTGCTTATATGTAAAATAAAACTATATCAATTCTAGACTAAAACTTGACAAGATAAGCTAGAGTTTTGACTTCCATTGTTTTTATTTTTTACTTTTTCCCAACGTTTCGAATGCTTATGTATCTGCAAACATTATCAGGTGAATACTAAAAAAGACTAAGACTACCTAATCTTATATACTAGCATGTTTTTAGCTTGGGCGGATCCAGCTTTTTAGGAAATCTTCATTTTTAGTTTTTATTTTTCTACGCCCTTATTCTTAAAGCTGTCAAAAAACGCTTAAAACTTTCTACAGGTACTTTTTTCAGATCTGCCTAGTGAGAGGTCCGTTTTTGAGAGTTGACATTTCACTGTGACAGGAGCGCTGTCAAGTTCATTGTTTCTTATGGACACATCCTTTTTTTTCTCCTTCCGTTTGATTCATAAAGGATGACAGATAACATTTTTCAATCTTATTTTGACAAGTCACCTGACGTTTTGGATTTATTGATCATCTTCAGCCCAAATTTAAACTCTGGTTTTAACTTACTCAAGATATTTTGGAAACCAGATTGAAGTATTTTTTTTAACATGTAAAATATTTTATTTATTTATTTATTTATTTGAATTTATTTGAATATGTATCAACAGCTTTTAGGCCAATTACAGATACAAACTTAATCCTACCATGTAAAAAGAAAAAAATACATAAATAATTTTTGGCAAAACCTTAAAAGATTTGTAATAATAAAATTATGTAAAATATGCTAAGCACAAACAAACACATCATTGTCTTAAACTTTCAAACAACCACTAAGCACAATTAAGGTAGTACATAAATTAAAAAGTTTAACTGTCACAGCCGTCAATAATATGTTAAAATAACAAATTAAAATATAATAGTAAAAATATAAAATGTTAGTAGGAGATAAGCTCCAAACATACATACTACAAAAATAGGAAAAATATAACATAGACAACAAAATATTTCCAATGATGTATACTTAATGTTCTACAAGAAAGAAGGATGATCAATAATTATAGTTTTTTGAATGCCAAGTGCTTATAATTATAAGTGGAAAGTATACCTTAAAGTCACTTAACAGGCAGTTTATTTATTTATTTATTTATTCAAAGTATCAAGAGCCAATTGGCCAATTACAGATACCTACCACCCAAATTATAACATAATAAGAATAATGATTTGTACAACATACTTAATTCTACCACCCTATATATATAGTTAATACTGTCTACTATGTATTCGTAATATATTATTTTTCCCACAATTTATCATTTACAATTTTCTTAAATTGTTTTATATTGATACTATCAATATCAATATCTGAGGCATATTTATTGAACATGCTGCATAAATGATACAACGGGGAACTTTTATATAAGTTTGTTCTTGGAAAGGCTAAATAGAAAACATTAGTACTCCTTGAGTTAACCCGATTCACAGCAAATGGAAGTTGATTTAAAATGTCAATACAGTCAGTTTCTCCTTTTACTATTTTAAACATAATACATAGGAAGATTTTTGTCCTTCTTTTGTGTAGAGGTAATCGATTAAAGAGACCTAACAAATAATTATTATCACAGCCTCTTTGAGGATAATGACCAAATTTTCGAAAGTACATACACTTCAGAAATTTTCTTTGGACACCCTCAATGATATTTATCCAAATATTGTACTGTGGTGACCAAATGACGCTACCATACTCCAAAATAGGTATGACCAACGTATCAAATAAGTGCAAGCTGATATCTGTACTAAAATCTTTGGTATTTCTTATTATAAACTTTGCAACCTTTTGAGCGCTTTCAATTTTTGAAATAATGTGACCAGAAAAAGATATAGTTGAATCGAGTGTGACTCCTAGATCTTTTTGACTACTAACACGTTCAAGTGTGTCACCATTGGCAATATAATTATAAATTATATTATTATAATTCCGTGAAAAAGTTATACAAGAACACTTTTTTATATTTAATTTAAAACTATTATTATAACACCAACAAGCAACATTTTGAAGATCTTTTTGAAGTCTTTCACAGTCATCAATTGATAAAATTTCCAAAAATAATTTAAAGTCATCAGCAAAGGCAGCTGCTACAGAAAAACCAACTTTCGAAAATATATTATTTATTGCTGCTAAAAAAAGTAATGGACCTAAATTTGACCCTTGCGGAACGCCTGATGTGCTTTTATAAATTACCGATTTATATCCTTTTAGTTCAATATATTGATATCTTTTATTAGGTATGAATTTATGAGTTTAATCAGAAAAGGCGGCACATCCATATCTACCAACGCTTTTAAAATCACAGGGTGGCTGACTCTATCAAAAGCCTTTTCCATATCTGTAAATATTACATCTACCTGATTTTTTCTGTTTAATGCTTCATGAATGTATTGTGAAAATATTGCTAGATTAGTGAATGTGGATCTTTTTGGTAAGAAACCATGTTGAAAAGATGATAGTTTACCAGATATTTCACTAAAAATCATGTTATATAGTACCACTTCAAATATTTTAGATACCGCGCACACAATTGTGATGGGTCTATAATTTTTTATTTGTTGTCTAGATCCACTTTTATATGTGGGAATTACTTTACTTAATTTCCACTTTTTAGGATAAACAGAGGTTTTTATTATTAAATTAAACAATTTTTGAAGCGGGTAAATAAAGAAATCACCACAACCCTTAAAAATATATGCAGGAATGCCATCAGGGCCAATTGCTTTATTTGGTTTAAGTTTTTGTATAGCTTTTTTTACATCTATTTCCTGTATGATTGCATCACAAAAACAAGATCTTAATGTCATTGATGGATTAAAAAACCTATCGTCGCTTACACTATCATCATCATCAATAAATACAGATTTGAAGTAATCAGCAAAACCATTAGCAATATCCTGTGTGCCCTTAAGACATTGTTCATCCAAGGTCATTTCTTCCAATACATCGGGACTATCTTTCAGGCCTTTTAAAAATGACCAAAAGAATTTAGAGTTACTTTTTAGACTCCTTTCAACATCAACTAGATATTTTTTGTGTGCTGCTTTTATTTTGTTTTTGAGTAAGCTTCTTAAGTTGTAGTACTTTGTTTTCCAGAAAAAGGATTTATACTTTTTTATTTTATAACAAACTAACTTTACCTAATATTAAAATGCGTTTTTTTCGCTGTTTCTTAATCTTTGAATTTGAGCTGATGATGGTCACTAAACTCAAAAAGTCAGGTACTTTTCAAAATTAGATTGTAAAATATCTGTAATCCTTTATGAAGCAAACGGCAGGAGAAAAAAAGTATGTGTTCATAACAAAAAATTAACTTGACAGTGCTCCGTCACACTGAAATGTCAAATTTAGAAAGCGAATCTCTCATATGGGCGCAGAAAAATAAAAACTAAAGATAAAGATTTCGGTTTTTTCGCCTATCTCCGGAACGACCCGGAATTTTTAAATTTGTTTTTTTGGTTTTGAGCAAAGCGTCAAATTGGGCAACTTTGCCCTAATTTAAACCTTTTCGTATCTCCTACCATTTAGGAGATCCCCATGGTGAGCATCGAATTGAGAACACCCTGTATATAAATACTTACTCCTTCTCACGACGAGAGAAAAAAGACGCAAAAAAGCCAAAAATTTTACTTAAAAAATCGAATCAAATTACAAAATCAATTTTCCTCTTCTTCTCGTGAAACGAATAATTATTTCCTTCACTTCCATAGGAAAGTTTTTATGAACATGGAGAATATTAGTACCTATTATAGAGTCAAGGAGAGGTATGTAGACGCTCCTGCGAAAATAATATTACCAACAGCGTTCGTTTTGGTTTTGCACGACACCGTAAAATAACAGTGTTTTCAATTTGCAGAAAAAATGTTTTTAGGCATGTAGTAAGAATTTAACATAAAATTTCGGGAAGTGATTAGAGAGTCCAATGTAGAGTATTTTTGTTATTTACATATTAAAAAAAAGATGTGAACCGCTTAGGGAGAGGTCATGACCCCCATGAAACCCCCCCCCCCCCATGGATCCGCCCTTGATGTTCAGTGAAACATAAAACTAACTTGTGTTCAGTGAACCATGAAGCTTGCACCTGGTTGGTTCTGCTGTTTCGCAATTGAAATCTGTTACCTTCGAAAAGTATGGGTTTCCAAATATCCTTGATAGTGACGCTTCCCAATAAACATTTGTACGTGACAGCGACGTCGCCTCAGGCGACCCGACGTCGACTGTCGACGTCATATGTCGTACCTGACGACCCAAATTTCTACCTAAATGGAGCATACGAATTTGGGTCGTAACGACGTTGGCTGCAACCCAACCCAATCCAACCATAAAGCAAGAGAGTTTATTAAAACTGATGTTAAAATTTTTTAACTAGAAATGTAGTAGAGAAAAATTGGACAAGTTGACAAAGTAACATTGATAATAATTGACTTTTAAGGAATGTTCCACATCGAAATTTCCATGCGACGGGTATTTTACTAATAAATATAGTAAAGTTAGGTGGAAAAAATGCGTGGGCTTCAAAAATAAGGCAAATTTGATGTTTTTTGTATTTTTTTCCAAAAAAAAAAGTTTTAAAACTAGGTTTTTCAAGTCATATTTTAATACATATCATAAAAACTAGCATTAAAATTACAAAAATATGTTATTTGATCATAAATATCCGCTAAAATCTAAAAAAAGCGCAACTTTTTTTAATGGCGGCCAGCGCCACATTCTCCGTTTGGCAAGAAAATGACGTAGTTACTTAATGCACCTAATTTGCCCGCGTCGGTTAACCGGAACCCCACATCTTTAAAATAAGTAAATCAAGACTGAGCAAATACCTCTTTGGCTTTACTTATCACTGTGTTTTTTATATCCATAAGTAGTTTGTTCCTTTTTCTATAAAATGTGTTAGTAAAAACAATTATTGCCCCTCTCTAGGTGGGGGCTTTTTCTACAGGGAGGCCTTAAAGCTTGCAAAAAATAATTGCTATATGAACTTATTTCATCTCTTTTTTCATTAGTGCTATTTTATTAAGGGCCATACCAAGATAAAAAAAAAATTATTACACACCTCTGGGTGTGGGCTTTTTTCACAGAGGCATTTTTTACAGGGAGGCCCCAAAACTTGCAAAAAATAATTGCTATATGAAGCGTTTTCGTGACAGTTCAATCTCTGTGCACCCTTACACCTACTGTGAAGCAAATCCAAAAAATATTTACGACGATTTAAGAATCTTTTCTTTCTTTGTTTTCCAGTTTACCGACTAGTTTCGATCTTGTTGGATCTCATCAGGACAATGGAGTTATCTGAAAAATTTCCGATTTCTTGTTTTGATTAGAAACACAATCCAGATTCCCTTCAAAGTATAGGTCGAAAAAACCCGGCCTTGGGTATAAAGCCAAACAAGTAGATTCATGAAGGTTGAATTTTAACAAATACAAATTGGAGGAGTAATTGTTTTGCACACAGTGGTCCGTCACCCAGAGGTGTGTAATATTATTTTTTGATATCTTGCTGTGGCCCTTAACATAATAGCACAAATCAGAAAAGGGATAAAATGACTTCATATATAGCTATTATTTTTTGCAAGTTTTGGTGCCTCTCTGTAAAAAACGCCCACACCTACAGGTGTGCAATATTTTTTTTGTTATATTAGTGAGGCCTTTAACACAATAGTACTAATCAGAAAAGAGATGAAATTACTCCATAGAGCTATTATTTTTTGTAAGTATTTGGAAAAATATTAACGCCCCGCCATAGGCGGGTACCGTTTGATTTTTTTGAAGTCCTGAGGTAAGTAGATTGTTTTAATATAAATTGCAGATGGGATGAAATGAGTTCATGTACCTATTATTTTTTGGGTGTTACGGGTTTCGAGGCCTCCCTGTAGAAAAAGCGCCCACATAGATGTCTGCCGATATTTTTTTTGTTATCTTTGGCGTGTCTTTATCAAAACTATATAAACCTTAAATGGGATGAAATGATTAATTTTTTAATGCCGTCACTTCTCTATCTATTTTATTTCACTTATCTTTCATCCTATGTCAACAAAGTGCACCACTAGGAGCGCAGTGGACCATTTCTTAATTTGGAATACTCTCAACTTTGTCCCAGCCCCTTAGTAGCTCTAAGGGCGCGGGATCTGATTTTCATCATTTTCCTATTCTAGAAAACACTCCATTGTTTTGACTCGAACTTGTAATTTCCAAAAAATTTTGCACTTTTTGAAGTTGGTATAGTAAATTTTGAACAAGTAGTTCAAGATGGTCGCCCCTGGGGTTTGAGATTTTATATATTTCATAATATTTGTTACACCAAATTTATGACTTTTAAATATGCATATGGAGTGTTTTCTGGAATAAAAAAGTTAGATCTCGCCCCCTTCCAGCCCCTAGGGGCTGAGGCAAAGTTGGGGGTATTTAAAATTCAGAAATGGTACACTGCGTCCCTGGTGGTGCATTTTTGTTGTCAATGACTTAAAGATAAGTGAAATATAATTTTTTAATTGAAATCGACAAAATTTTTAGCCCCTAGCCTAGGAGCCTTGTTAACAGTGTTTCGATATAATAGATTTGTAGGTAATGGTATGATCTACCAACTGACTGAGATTCAGATGTGCAGATACATTAGTATGGAAGGTATAAGGAATAGTTTAAAAACACATTTTGGCTCCTGTTGCCCCCTAGGGGCCACATATGTAGTTTTTTGTGACACAGTTGGATACGTTGCCGGACAGCCAAAAAATGTGCCAAATTTCATTGCTCCAGTTTAAACCGTAAGAAAAAAAATTGACACCATAACCCTACTTTTTGACTGTAGCATTTTTGGGGCTGTTAATAGGTTAGATAGGGTCGGTGGGTCCATTAGTAATCGAGTAAAACAGGTTTCGTAAAATCTTCATCAAAAGTTTCACGGAATACGCTATGCCCCCTATACTCCAATAGAATAGTCAGAAAATCGCGATTTATCTACAAAACTGACTTGACAGCCAAATTTTTTATAGCACGTAGAAGGTCATATGAGACTCTTAAAACCACATTTTTCAGAACAAAATTTCTTTTTAGGTTCGCCGCCATCTTGAATTTATGCATAATTAGGGTTAACTCGGTTTTATTCCGATATCTCATTGACCATTGGTCCAATTTCAAAACAAATTGTTTTGTTTTATAAAAATGTATTTTTTCTAATATTTTTGATCTAATATTTTATATTATTTATGTTTTGAATAAAAAGTTAATTCACATCTACCGCCGAAAATAATGATTAGTCAAGATAGCATTGACATACAATTGGTTACCATTAAACTTTTTTAAAAAAATGTTCCTATAAAAAATTTAGTGGGTTAAATTTTCTTTAAATTTTGGTAATGAAAAATAACAGTTATGTTAAAAATAACGGAGATAGAGGGCTCCGCAAATGTGTACATTTTTTTAGAAAAAGAAAGACATGTTACCACAGGCAAAAATTTTTAAAATACTCTTTCAATTTATAGGCACTAAAGCTCTCACAAAAGCCTTCACAATCCCTGTTTAAATACGTTCCAATTAAAACCCCAGATGTCATATTCTGGATTAAACTGGGTTTTTTAATAAGTCCCTTCCATTATCTCCGCCCCTGGGGGGCAATTTTAATGTTCTTGGAATGGGACCATCTGGATCACAAACCAAGTCTACGTACCTACTAAATTTCATCAAAATCGGACAAGTGGTTCTTGCATTGGGCGCGTTGGTGACAGACAGACAGACAGACATTAAGACAAAAAATGTTTTAAAACATTTAAAAAAAATGCCGGTTATTTAATAGTAGTCTTATTCATATATGAGTAGCACTGGGTAACCACAACCTCCCCTCTCCCCTTGGGTACGTAGCGTTCAATGTTCAATAGTTTGTTTATAGATGTCACTTGCATTCCAGTTAAGAACAAATTTCTGATAAACAACGGGTCTAAAGCCCTGTTCTCACTATATGCAACTTTTCCATGCATCAAATTTTCTGATAAGGATAAAAGAAGACACAATCTGCTTGTGTCTTCTTTTAACCTTTTATTCAAAAATTTGAAGCATGAAAAAGTTGCATAGTGAGAACAGGGCATTACGAATTCCGGTTTTGAAAAATAATGGTATGATATTGAATGAGTTTGACGAAATATGTTTCGACTAAAAACGGGTCTTACAAATTTCGATTTTGTTATTGAGTGGGTTTGAAGAAATCAGGTTCGTATAAAAAATTGGTTTAACAAATTTCAGTTTTTATGGTAAATTTTTGTTACGATGAAAATTTGTATTAAATACGGTCTGATAAATTCCTGGTTTGATAGACCATAGGCGTTCGTCATGGCCAACTTCACACAATAATGGAGTTAAATCTTACCTCAAGAATTTGTAGTATCAACTTTGCAGCACTCTATCTCAGCTATTTTTTACTATACAGAAAAAGTGTTTTAAAAATATTATGATGATATATGATGTCTACAATTTATATTTGAACCCTTTTCTTCTCAAGTCTACACAAAGAGAAATATTGGCTAGTAAGTAAGTAATCTTTTACACATACAAAAAAAAAATTCGAATAAAAGTTTTCAAAAATAATTTTGTTTAGCCAACAAAAAAGCCGTTCTAAAATCGGAAAAATATTAACCGAAATATTAAGTCCAACACAATGATGCCATGATCCCCTATTAGTCCTGAAAAGTGTGGTTGTGTACTCAGTTTTGTCATTTTAAAGTACTATTCTATTGGGCTACTAAGTATCTTGAAAAAATGCTAATTCGGCGATCATGCTCTAAAGTTAGGACGGCGATGACTTTATTAGGGAATTATTGAAACGCAGTTAGGGCCCGGCACTAATAAGGCCAGGCACTATTTCGACGCTGTTGACAGATACGCATGCGCAAGAACGACCATATTTAGTACCGACACTAATAAGATTAGGACCTGCCCTTATTTGTGAAGGAATTATACTGGGCCGTATCTTGGCTGTGTCTAGCCGTATTTGACGTTTTTGACAACTATTCGCCATTTTTTTTACCTTAACCCTACTTTCGGGAATTTTTTGTGTTGTGACAGCAAAAAAAGCAAAAATTGGGACAAAATAGTTATATGTTTATGAAATCGGATGACATAGCACAAGAAAATTAAAAAAAACAAGGCTCAAATATTTCGTTTTACCGATGAAGACAATATTTGTTTGCTACGAGAAGTAGTTCAACAAAATACCTTCAGAACTCTAAATGGTCCTTCTCTCCACCCTCCACAAAGACCTCTGCTTCCAACACATCACCCATGCTTTTGATAACTCAAAATATAAAAAAAACAACACAGAATTTCGAAAACAGGCAGCATTATTTGTAGTTTAGAAATAAAGTCGTATCGTTCCCGTTTTGCTAGAAGCGCGTCAGTAATTCTATAATTTGCACCTTTTAGAGCCAGGCACAGCCTGTGTTAAGGTCGGCGCTAAGTAGGCACTATCCAGTGCGGCCGTATTTCAATAATTCCCTATTTACTTACGCTTAGCCGATAAATCATTTTTGATTTTTTCCACTTTGACGTTCGCGCCGTATTGTTTTGATTGATTGCAAAATTGTTTAAATTTTTGTGATTACTTACCTTTTCGATACCTATTGAAAAGTTGGATGAGTATCAGGTGTAAAAGGTAACTGCTGAATCAACTGTTAAAATAGGTGAATAAAGAGATTCCGTTTTTTACAGCGTGTTTAAAATCTCAAAAAATTATTAATTAATTATTTGCATGTAATTGGAAAGACGGGTATATTAATTTAATTCTCAAGGTTAAAATCAACTGGTCCCAATACAAAATAGGTGTTTGTAGAAGTGCTTCGGAATGGTAAAAATTACTTTTTCCGGACGCGTCTCAGAGTTATTGGAACATCCAGGAGCCATATATGTATGAGCTTAAATATACGCCCTTGGAATGCTCTGCAGTGTTAATAAAGAAGCGGGAATGTTACAAATTTGCGATTTTCACTTTTTTGCATTTTCATAATCCAAATCATCATAGCTTTATTTTAAACCACTTTTTAAATATTTTTTCAATTTTAAATATTGAAAAAAAATAATTAAATTCGGCGAATGTGCCATGAAATCCAATTTCAGGTCGTATTGTTGGGCAATAAGAGCGAATGCAACAGTCTGCAGGTTTGGTCAAAATATTAAGTAAGAAGAGCGAATGATACACGTTTTCTGCACATTCGCTGTTTTTCCTTAATATTTTGCCTTATTTTCTAACACAATCGCTTGGAGACGCACCGGCCCTTACACATTCGCTGTTCTTTCTTAACAACTTATTTTTCGCGCCTGTTTTTAAGTGCGGAAGCGAATGTAATGTAATTCCCTTTGCAGTTTTAATTCGTTCTTCAAAGGATAAGCATTGCTTTTTGTGAAAAGTGCCAAATAATGGGAGAAAAGGTAAGTACATTTTATGTGATAAATAAGATTAAAGTAGTGTCTTTATACTGGTATAAAAATTGTGTTTTAGAGTTAGGTGTTAACAATTTGAAGTATTTACGGAAAGCCGTTAAGTGCTAGTTTTAACCTAAAAATATAAAAATGAAAAAAAAACAGAATATGCAGGTAATGTTTTATTTTGTTGGTAGAAGAAGGGATTAAGCAAAAATTCGTTCATTATTTATAGCCCAATATATGATCTTAATATTAACTTAATAAAAAACAGTGGCGTACGAAAATATTCTTTAAAAAAAAAGTTAGCGCTTGTACAATTTACTTAGAAATAGTGAAATTGAAAGAAAGTACAATAATTAAAAAAAATACGGAAAATTCGGTACAAGGAGGGGGTGACGAGCCCATGTTCGCGTCTCCTAAAACTGTGGTAAGAAGTAAAAAATTACCACAGACGTATAAAGACACGTTATTAATGATTTAATACAATTGTTTTTAGTGCGTAAGTTTGGTAATTACATCCGACTGCTCTGACAAAATCATTAAACATTTGCTAAAACTAATGCCAGAACATGAAAGGCAATTTTGGCTCGATTTAAAGGTAAATGACGAAAAAAAATATTTTATAGACAGTGACGAAGATTAGCTTTTTAGACTGCAAGTAATTACCTGTTTAAGTATGAATCAGTATAAAATAAAGGTACGTTTAATTCTTTAACCTTCAATCATGTTGTATAAATATTTTTTGGGTTGTTGTTTGTGCTATAAATATTTTTGGGTTTTTGATTGCATACAATTTTTAATTTGTTCTTGTTAATTTATAGTTTAAAAAATACATTTAATATTTTTAATACTATTAATAAAAAAAATATTAACTTACAAAAATATTTTGTTTATATTTTTTTAATATGATTTCATTAGCATTAACAGGGTATTACTTAAGTTAAATAAGTTTTAAAAATGCTTTTGTTATATCTTCTATTGCTGTTTTGTATAATAATGTTTATTAGATAAAACAAATAAGTAGATACTTATTATCATAATTTTTAGTTTGACTTGTACTTTTATTGTTCCATTCATTTTATGTCTCTAGTTTTACATTATAATAAAATATTATTTTTGGAACCAAATTTAATTGATTATTATGTTCCCACCTTTAAAACTAGGAAATTTTATTATCATTTTATTTATTTTTACCTTTGCACAATTTTCGTAGAAAGATTTTTTCTTTTCCTCCAAGTTTTTACCTACTTATCTATTTTTACGAGTTTATAAAATTTTTGGTTTGCGCGCTGCGGTACAAATTCATTTTTATGTGAACACTGCTTTAAAACCTACTTCATGTTTTTATTACATAATCATACTAGTCAATAGTAATACTGGTCTAACCTTATTTAACCAGGATATCAAAATCTCCCAAAACTAGTGTCTGGCTGTCTAATTCCTTATTGTTCCTGAGATATAAGATTAAAACTTGTTGATTTTGACAAAATGTTGCTTAAATTCTGTATATAGTAATGTTAATAAAGAACGTCGAAAGTGTCACAGGTGTAACATTCGCTCTTCTTCCTTAACAAGTTGCTTTAAATATAAAAATCAGGGAACATTCGTTTTGATTTTATATTCATTTCTAATAGAAAAAGTTAACCAAAATGAATAATTTTTACAAGATACTAAGATTTTTTTACGAGAAAACTAAACAAAAAAAAATGAAAAAAAATATGAATTTTTAAAGAAGTTAGAACTAGTTTTATGAAGTCAAAAACTTCAAATGCGTTTCTCTCAAAACTAGAAATTTGCACATTTGCTCTTCTTTATTAACATGGCAGTTCTTTCGGCGTGCACAACTTTGCAAGCAGGACGTCCTATATATATGCCTATACCTTTCTCTTTTACTCTTTTATGACTCTTTTTGTCTCTTTCTGGCATCAAAGCTTAGCGGTTCTGCACATGCGCGGCCATCGTCATCGGTTAACCAACCAAAATCCAGAAAGACAGCTGTGCATTTGTCAAAATTTTTGTATTTGTTTACGTTTTTAGAAAATCAGTATTTTCCATTTTTAAATAAATAAATATATGAATAGAAATAATTTTTAGGAATTTTCACTTTTTCTCCTTCAAATTTTAAGAAGAAATAGCTACCAACCTGTGGAACTTCACTTTTGTTGTTTGGCGGCATCTACAAACACAGCACGTCTTTTTATGCGGCGATATCTTAAGCTCCAAGATATAAACAGTTTCTTTATAACTCCTAAAAACTTTCGCGTAACCAAAGATTAAAAATATCACAAGAAAAAGATTTGTCTAAACAAAAACGCGAAAAACGACTATGTGTGACCAAAAGAAATCAACCAAAATGGCGTCTTGACCGAAGTGCGAAGACGAAGGTCGCGAAACTGGCCGCCTCGTAAAATTTTCGCGCATGTGCATAGGCGCGGAGCTAAGACGGCTCTATGGCCTGCTATATTTTAGATCTTACTTACAAGTTTGGCCTGGGAAAGGCCTATATTTAACCTCATACATATATGAGCACAACATTACTATGCATTTTAAATCCACAGATTGTATTATTTAAATGGGTGTACCAGGGTAAGTGCCCTATTAGTATATTTTGGAAATTATGCAGTAGAAACTTTTTAAACTTTTTATTCTAACATAAGTTCATGTAAAGTATATTTATAAAATAAAACTTTCGTATTTGCACTGTTGCCATTTAGAGAAAATCTTAACAACAACTTTGTTATTTTAAACGAAACACCCTGTATATAATTGCATTTTTGGATTCTACAAAATATTTCAGGAACATTTTATGTATAATGTCCTATACCTTCTCTTCACCTGTTTTTAAAATATTGACAGCTGAAAATTAACATTTGATAAATTTGACAGCCCGTAACATCATAACGGTTAAGGATAGAACAAAACGGTTTTCACATTCACATCTTGGTTTTTCACAAGCTATCGTTTTATACTATTTTTAGATTTAGCTCAGGGTTAAAATATTCCAAGGTTAAAAACTTTTCGGTAATGTAAGAGTCCCAAAAACATAATAAAAAGTTTTTTAACGCACGAACCTCATTCCACGGTATCAATTTTGGAGTTTTTGCTACAACAGAAACAAAGTTTACACCATATGAGCAGTGGCAGCTCGTGACCTATGAAGAGGAGGTTCACAAATTTAAAAAATTGACAGTGAATTTTTTTTGTAGGTTCCACGACTAAAAGTCATGTTCATTTTAAATTTTCTGTATAAGTCCCTAGATTTGCCCTTAGTGGTTTGCGCCAAGTCAATTTTGGGAAAAGCTAAAATTATTTTTCAAGAACTCTACCGTGAAAATAATATAAATAAAAGCCCGTTTAAAATCGATAAATGGCAATGACAAGGCAAGCGGGCTGGAGCACACGAATGTGTGCGCCAGTGCTTGGTATGCGCCTTTCTCCATTGAAATTCGCGATATCCCCCGGTACTCGCCGACTGAAAAATACAAATATTCTGCTAGGCTCCACCTACTTCATCGCATGTGCGACTGTTCCGCGTCATCATGCAGAGGTTCCCTTCATGCGGCGCGGCGGCGAGATGGAGCAGCTGGTAACAGGAACTGCCTTGAAAACACGGACGATGGACGCGGCAATGAGAGCGCGTAAGACGGAAAGAGACCAGGCTGTGTTAAATTTTAAATACTCATCTAATTTTGACGCGGTACGATAATAATCAGCGCTGATAATAATAGTAAATTTCGGAAACATTATGATTAAGCCATGAGGACCGTTAAAATAATTTTCTTAAATACCTGTTAAATTATTTTTAGATGTGCTAAAATACACTTTAGTAGGACACGTTTTTTGGTAAATTTAAATACTGTAAAGAACTTTGATTGAAAGAAATTAATACCACCTTATGTTTTACACACTTTTAAAAATTACAATGTTTGATGTTTTTTGGATAAAAATTGCAAAATAAAATTCATATGCACGACACTATTCAAGATGACAGACAGATGCCTTAAATTATTTTCATCTTTCTCTAAAATACTTTTTTATAGCCTGCTGTCTCTCTTCAACAACCCTAAAAATTTTTGCACGTCACTAAAATATCTCTTCATATACCTCTAAAATTCTGCCCTCTCTCTCTAAATATTTTGCATTTTAACAGAGAAAAAATGTTTTTTTTCAGTACTTTTTTGAACGCCTAAAAAATAGTCAAAACTTGAAAAATTTGAATGTTTTATTCTAGAAATCGAAAGTTTGGAAAGAAAGCTTTAAAATTTGAGCAATATCATGGCATACAGATGCAAACATAGTGAAAAATTGCTTCATCAAAAACGTTACTCCTTAAATTATGTTAAAATATTTTAAGCCTTAAATTACCATCATGGCTTGACCATTACAAAGAATAATATAAATCAGAAATTTTATTATTACTTCCTTATTCTGTGTAGGAGGTGCACGTGCTCATGTGCTCCTATGGAGGGACCGCCACGGCATATCAGTTAGTTTTTGGAAAAACTTATAAGTTGCCATCGAATATTTTAAATAAAATTGATATACAATTTTGAAGATTAGCCTTCTGAGCTAAAATACCTCTTGCAGCATACTTGCACCGATGGAAAAATTTGCTTTTCTCTAAAAAGAAAAGAAAGATAATTTTAGTAGTTGAGGATAGGTCACCTAATGTTTTAATAATGGTACGAAACAAAATTGTAGGACAAAATTATATAGGGTGGGCCACAAAATTCCGCACTTTTTGGATTGGCTATAACTTTTGACTTGATTACTCGATTTTGAAATATGTTGGCTTTTTGGAAAGATGAAACGTGAGAGTTTTTCGACTCGGTTAAAAATTCAACACTTCTAAAAAATTCAAGATAGCGGACAGTTTTAAACCCTCTAAAAAAAATTTATGTGCGACACTGAGCAAACTCTAAAGCTTTCACTACAAACGCTCACTTTTTCTTTTTATGTTGAAGTATCATTTAATTAAATCAGTTGGGAAATAAAAAAGTTATAAAGATTTTTGACTATGAGTGTTTTGGCTGCGCCTTGAAAAACAATCACAAAATTACATATATTTTCTATTTGCTATTTCTTTTAACCTAATTATTTTATTAAAAAAAACACTAACAGTGGGATTTACTAAGATCTAAAATAGTACCCCCTACAGGTCTAAATATTTACACCTGTGGGGGGCTCTAAATTTTAAAACCAATTTTCAAAAAACACTTACCCATACAGAAAAGAAACACAGTTACTAATTATTTTGTATTTTTATTGCTAAATACCACTGAGAAACTGCTTTTTTGTCAAAATAAATACCAAATTTTAGAAGAAAAGGCCCTAAAACTAATTTTTTTTGACAGGTTTCAAAATGGAAAATGGCGAATACGTCAAAATTTTGGCACATAATAGCTTCATAATCTGTGTTTGAGGTTATAAAATTGATGATTTTTTAGACCACCTCTGGGGGGTGGTTTAAATTTATAACCCCCAGAAAGAATTGTTTTGTGGCAATTGTTAATATGTTCGTTCATAATTTCCCTAAGTAACCGTTCTTACAAGGATTAATTTACCTTATTTAATATCCCAAGTTGTTCATTAATCAATAAAACAGGGCACGAAAAATATACCAAACAAAAAAACCCAAAACAACTATATTAATTTATTTACAAACTGAAATTAAAACATTGAGGTTATCTAAAAGCTCAGTCAAGAAAACATTCCTTTTCCTTTTAAAGCTTTAGCTTTCATCAGTAGAGGTTGGTGCAAGCCAAGATGCAAGCAGAGGTAAAAGATCCAAACTCGCTGTTTGTGATTGAACGCAGCGCTAATATTTTTAAACTGACATTTCGACAGTGACAGAAATGTGAACAAAATTTGCATTTAAATTTTTTAATACATTTCATAAATGAAAGCAACTTTTAAATAAATACAAAATTAATCTACTCCTTATTTTATTGTTACCCGTCTAAATCTTTGTGTGACATCAGGTATTAATTGGAAAAATTAATTAACAAGGGTAAGTTTTAATTAATATATAATCCCAATTTTAATTTGTTCTACAGAGTGTTTACTATTTAAACCCCGCGTGGGTTTAAATTTTTTAATTTTCTTTTTTTCTAAATTGAAACGTTTTTCTTAAATCCAACAAAAGATTGTGTTAAGATGATTATTCAATAAACAAATTTATTAAAATTCTTTTTATAAATCAAATTATGTGCAAAACTGAAAGATGGTTGATTTAAAGTGCTTAAAACCAGAAATTTCACTTAAACTTAGTACCGTTCTAAAATAGACTAAACCCTTTTAGTAAATCCCACCGTAAGAATCTAAATACCCATTGCCATTTTATTTCTTATCCGATTTAGTTAGGTGATACCTCGATATATATTTTGTTCAGTGTCTTACTGAAAAAAAAATAAGGCGTGTGAAACCTAACGCTTTTTAAAACTATCCGCCGTCCTGATTTTTTTTTAATGTTGCAAATTTGGAACAAATGGACGCAACTATCATATTTTGTCTCTTTACAACAATATTTTTTTAAATTAAGTAATCAGGCCAAAATTTATAACTTTTTAATTTCTCAACCGATTTAATTAAATGATACGTGAATATACACATAAACAATGAGCATTTGTAGTGAAAGCTTTAAAGTCTGTTTATTGTTGCACATAATTTTTTTTCAGGTGGGGTGAAAATTACACATTTTTTAAAACTGTCCGCCATCTTGGATTTTTGAGAAATTTTAAATTTTCAACTGAGTCTAAAAAGTATCACGTTTTATCTTTCTAAAAAACCAATAGCTTTAAAAATTGAGCACTTATGTCAAGAGCTATAGCCAATCCAAAAAGTGCGGAATTTTGTGGCCCACCCTATATATTGTTCAATAGGAATAGGTTTAACATGTTTATCTTTTTTTGTTTATGAAGAAGATGTGGTAAAGCATGCATAAAATTTAGTTGGTATTACAAAAAAAACACATCAACATCTGATGCTTGAGGGTTAAAATTGTCAGCTTAAGAGAATCGATTGACAAAAATTACCCAGTTTGTTGGCCAGGGTTGCACTAATTTAGCGATTTTTGAACTACAGCTAAAAGCAATTAAATTAAAATAGTTAATTAGCCAGTTATTATTTATGTTAAATTTAATTATAATTAACTTTCGATTTTATCATTGCATTATTTGATTTTGGCAAAATGTGATTAAATTGAAGTCACATATTTAATTTGTTTTAATTGCAATTTAACAGGGCTTTAATATTTGATTTATTAGTTCATCATTAGGTTATGAAAAAAATTGTAGCGGCAAGCCAAATAATTTAGGGGTTGAAATTCCCTTTAAAAAATATACAGATGAAATATTAACGCAATCAAAATTTTACGCAAAACCAATAAGGTTGCTTTAAAACTTTACCATGAGATTTACTAAGATTTCATATAGTAGTCCCTAGTATTGGTACATAGCCTGACTTTAATAAAGTCGGTTCAAGTTAACATAATTAAACTTAATGCTATTCCTGTAATAAAGGTCCGCACAAACATTGTAAAAGTCGACATTATTTTGATAGCACCGCGCAGAAGAAAGTTCTGTACGAATGTAGGTTTCGGATAGCCTCGGCAACCACGAAGAGCGTTGTTTCATAATAGATGGCTAAAGTGCCCAAAATATGAAGTAGCCGTGCGGAACTGTCAAAAATATTGCCGACTGTATTAAAGCCAACCTATAATGTACCGATAAGCCCCTAGTACTACACTACCTGTGGGGGGATGAGTAATAAATTTTAAAATCAATTTTCAGAAAACAATTACCCATATAGAAAAGACAAAAAGTTATTAACTATTTTGAATTGTTATTGCAAAATCACCATTGTTATGGAGGACTTTAACGCCAAACTGAGAAACACTCCAAAAGAAGACATTGTTGGAAGATACAGTCTTGGTACATCAAATGAACGTGAAGAATGCCTTTTTCAGTTCTGTCAGGAAAGGGATTTTGTTCTGTCAAATACTTTCCTTAAATTTCCAGCTAGACGCCTTTATACTTGGACTTCTAAATCCGATAATCTTGAGAGTATCGTTGGAAACCAAATAGACTACATATTAATTAATAAACGATTTAGAAACTGTACTAAATTTGCAAAAACTTAAACTGGCGCAGACAAATAACAAACCCAAACCCAGGTTGCACGAACTTCAAGATAACATGGTAGCAACTAAACTTAAAATCAAACTTAATAAAAAGCTTAAAGATATTAATAAGTCTACCGAGCAAGATGCAGAAATGGTTTGGACAAAGGTTAAAAGTGCCATAGTCAAAAGCACAACTTTTCTGTTTTTAGGAAAGGATGAAACAAGAAATAGAAGGAAAGTTTGGATGACGATGAAATCCTTGAGTTGATGGATAAAAGACGCAGTAAAAAAAGCAGCGATCACTACCATGAAATCAATAGAAAAATAAAAAACAAGATAAGGTCAGAAAAACTATACTGGATAACACAGCAATGTCAAGAAATTTTCAATTTACACAAAGGCATAAAGGAAGCAGCTGGATTATATAATAAAAGACAAGCTGGAATCCTTGTGGACAATCAGGGCAAAATCATACCGGATACCAAAGAAAAACTTAAATAACGGTGTAGCTGCATAGAACATCTCTTTACCGATAACCTATCCGAATAGCCAGAAGAATTCTCAAACGAAAAAGATATAACACCAGAGGAAGTACAATATGCAAGATCTTCAGCTAAAAACAGAAAAGTGGTAGAGCAAGACGAAGTATACACTAAGGTTTTAAATCTAATAAAAAACGAAGATTCGGTAAATATGCTGGTCCAAGTTTTTAACTGGATTTATCACAGCGGTAAAATCCCTAATGACTGGCTAAAATCACCTTTGTTACACTGCCTAAAAAACATTCAGCAAAGAAGTGTAGTGATTACCGTCTAATCCGCCTAATGAGCCATATGTTAAAAATATTTCTAAAGACTATTCATAAAAGAATTTATGGAAAATGCGAATCATTTATGGACGACACGCAGTTTGGATTTAGTGGTGGGTTCGCCATAAGGGAGGCACTGTTTGGCATTCAAGTCTTAGTTCAGTGGTCTAGGGATGTGTCGGTGCCAGTATATGCCTGTTTCATGGAATATGTGAAAGCGTTTGATCGAGTCCAACACGAAAAGCTCATAAAATTGCTAAAAGAAGTTGATTTAGATGACCGAGATCTAAAGATAATCGCTAATGTATACTGGAATCAGACTGCTCAAATAAAGGTTGATGACCAACTGTCCGAAGGGGTCCAAACAAGAAGAGGTGGGCGCCAATGTTATATATTGTCTTCGCTGTTGTTTAATATTTATAGTAACAAAATAATAGAGAACGCACTACATAACTGCGAAAAGGATCTGACCATAAACGGCATAAAAATCAACAATCTACGATATGTCGACGACACTGTCATAATACCAGACACGCTGGAAGGCCTGCAAGAGTTGTTGAATCAAATTGCTGGGACAACACACAAGAAGTTCGTGCAAGAATTGAACAGTCCAAATCATCTTTTATCAAAATAAAATGAGTTGTTGTGTAGTCGCGATCTTAATACCACTCTCCGAATTCGAGTGCTTCGGTGTTATGTTTTTAGCTTCTTATATTATGGCTTGGAAGCATGGACACTGACTGAGTCCATGTGCAAAAAGTTAGAGGCATTCAAGATGTGGTGTTATCGTAGAATACTAAGGATATCTTGGATGGACGGAAAAACTAATGTGAATGTTTTTCTTTTTTTTTACTATCAAAATCAAAACAAAAACTTAAATATTTTGGCCATATTTTGAGAAATGCCAAATATAAACTTTTAAAATTGAAAATAGAAGGTAAAATTGAAGGCAGAAGAGGTCCGGGTCATAGACGGATATTATGGCTTAAAAATCTTAGACAATGGGATGGTGTAGTACTCCGACACTTTTCCGAAAAGCATTGGACAGGGTACAGATCGCGCTGATGTTAGCCAACGTTCAAGAGAGCATGGCACTTAAAGAAGAAAAATATTGCAAAATGCCACTACTGAAAAACAACTTTTTTACTCAAAATATCATATTTTCCTAGAAAATTTCTAAAACTAATATTTTTTGATAGGTTTTAAAATGGAAACATGGTAAATTGAAATTTGGTATAGAATAGCTTCATTACCTGTATTTGAGGTTATAAAGTTGTTGATCCACCTCTTAATCAATGTATTTTAATTGACTTATTTTAGTCCAAATTAACCAAATAGCATTTTTCCGTCTTCCGACTAGTTTTGTACGGCATCTAGGCTGGAATTTATAGTCGATACTTAAGGCCTCCTTAAGGCTGAGTTGTCTTTGAGGATCCTTTAAGGTCGGAAATGCATTTTATAGTGGCTGAAGGAAGCCTTAAGTTTGGGTGAAGGTCAAGGTAGCTCGGGAGCTACCTTAAGGAGGCCTTGGGTCGTGTTTTTCAGATTAGGTTCAGGTTTTATGTGTTGTTGTTGGTGTGATGTTTGAAGAGTATTTTTTTTTTTGATAGAAGTAGAAGAACCCCTCTCACCATATCAGCGAGTTAAAAAAATATACCTCAGAGATTTTGACAACCCTTTTGAGAGGTTTTCTGAAAAGACGGTCGAAAAACAATATTGGTTTAATAAAAATATATTTCAAGATTATATATATGTTATATGCTTAAAATATAGCAATTGCGTAGTTTGTATGAGTCATGGTATTATTGAAATATTATACTTTTGTCACCTATTTTATGATTGTAACTTGATACTTTTGTTTGAAAGTTTGAGAAAATGATGTGTTTGAAATTAACTCTGTGTTTCGGACTTCCATTGTCTATATTTTATTTATACACGACGTTTCGATCAGTACAATCTCTGATCGTCTTCAGGTGCAAACTACAATCAATTCAATTGTGAGAAATCACTCAATCTTGAAGTTTAAGAAGTTGGCTCCACCCAAGGAAGGGCTTCCAAATATTTGGGATTTCAACACTTGGTTTACTGAAAATACCCTGATTCTGCCCAATAAAGGCAGCTTCAAGGAATTTTCGTTTCTTCCAGTGTGGCTCCTTGTGCAAAACCTTTATTTCTGCCCACTTCATTCGGTGTTGTTTTGACCATGCATGTTCGGCGATTCCTGATTTCGTTGTTTCACCTTTTTGAGTATTCGTCTGATGTTCGTTAAGCCTAACAGATAGTGGTCTTTTAGTTTCGCCTATGTATAATTCACCACACTCACAAGGAACTTGGTAAATGCATTCCTTATTTTGTTTGTTCTCTGGTTTTGTTTTACTAAGAAGGCTTCGAATTGTATTACTAGATTTAAAAGTTGTTTTAATATTAAAGTTTTTCGCTACTCTTCGAATTTTCTCTGATACTCCTTTAACGTATGGAATTGTAAGGAATGCATTTGCCTGGTTTTGGTCTTGTAATCTCTGTCCTGTTTGTTGAAATTTAGAAATAGTATCTGTTATAAGTTTAAGGCTGTAACCATTCTGCTGCAGATCCTTCTTAATGTTTCTTATTTCGATTTCCAAGTCATGAGAATTGTTACAAATTTGAACGGCTCTGTTATACAAAGTTTTGACTATGCCTCGTTTGGTTGTAGCAGAATGATTTGAACCTTGATTTAAATATTGTCCTGTGTGAGTGGGTTTACGATAGACTGTTGTTCTGATGTCGTTTTCTACTCGTGTGACAAGTACATCAAGAAAAGGAATTTGACAAATCAACATATCTCAGCCAGAGCTTATGTTTATATGTTGCGGTATCAACCGCGTGTGATTCGAACCACTCCATGTAAATATTGGCCACCACTGGCGAAAGCGATGAACCCATTGGAAGACCGTACTCCTGAGCATAAAACCTATTTTTCACTTGAAAATAAGAGTTATGTAGGCAGCACTCCAACAACTCCATCACTCCCTCTAGCGGTAGGCTGGTACGTTCATAAGTTCAACCAGTCTCTTTCTAATAATATCTAGCGATTCCTTCCTCCGAACAAACAAAATAAGGAATGCATTTACCAAGTTCCTTGTGAGTGTGGTGAATCATACATAGGCGAAAAAACTTTTTGGTCATAGGTTTCCGTGTCCAAAATCACTGTTGCATTGCCCTTCTCTGCCGGTAAGATTTTAACTGATTTGTCCTTTTGCAGATTCTTCAACGCGATTTCCTCTGTCTTGCTTATATTAGAGGTATGCTTAATAGGTTTGTCAATATGCTTTGCACAAGGAGTCACACTGGAAGAAACGAAAATTCCTTGAAGCTGCCTTTATTGGGCAGAATCAGGGTATTTTCAGTAAACCAAGTGTTGAAATCCCAAATATTTGGAAGCCCCTCCTTGGGCGGAGCCAACTTTTTAAACTTGAAGGTTGAGTGATTTCTCACAGTATATAAGTACGTAGCCTTAGGAATTGATTGTAGTTTGCACCTGAAGACGATCAGAGATTGTACTGATCGAAACGTCGTGTATAAATAAAATATAGACAATGGAAGTCCAAAACACAGAGTTAATTTCAAACACATCATTGTCTCAAACTTTCAAACAAACGTTGGAATCCGGGTACGGACCCGGTATCAGCGACCTTTTTCGAGACTACGAGAAAACTTTAATTAAGCATACCAGAGAAGACACGCACATCGAATTCCTATGCCAAGCCAGAGACAGCAACATTATTCCGGTTGCGTTTCGTCTTAAGGCATCATTTCCAGGATAAAGAGTTCAACGGATTCTAGATGACGCCAGTAAAGCGCTTATACGGTCCCAAATCAGCTTTCATCGCTGGAACAAGTCACTACTGACAGAAGAACTGGGACAACGATTTCAGGAGATTCGAGAAAATACTATGGAGAAAGATTATCAACCGATTCTGGACAAAATCACACGAACCTGCGACCATCTGCGACAGACTTGGCAAGCGAAGCGCCAAAGGAAATTCGCCCATCAACAGCCACAAAGTCAATCGACCACCGACGCTGTAAGAAACATCGTTAATGGGTCAAAGAAGACATTGACACCCATAGAAGAGACCTTACTTGCCAAAGGACTTAACTTTGCCATCGCTCCTAAGAAGATACCCAGCATCGATATCATTAACGCCATAGAATGTCATCCTCTTCCACGACAAGACGCCGACGAGTTCAGACATCAGGTAAGGACCATTATTGACAAACCTATTAAGCATACCTCTAATATAAAGGACAAATCAGTTAAAATCTTACCGGCAGACAAGAGCAATGCAACAGTGATTTTGGACACGGAAACCTATGACCAAAAAGTTGATGAGGTACTTGCTAAAGGAAACTATAAACTTCTCCCAAAAGATCCGACGCAATCAATCGAAAGTAAGGTTTATAGAATTCTGAAAAAGTATTCCAGATATATTCCGGACAATACAAGGTCTCAACTTACACTACATCATAGCAAGCCTCCTCATCTATAAGGACTTTCCAAAATTCACAAAGATGCAATGCCCTTACGCCCAATTACAAGTTCCAGAAATTCCCCAACAAGCAACCTGTCTAAATTCCTTTTGAAAATTATTCAACCTCTTGCAGGCAAGACGCCTTCATTTGTAGAAAATTCCAACCATTTTGTTAATATTCTAAAATCTTTTGTTTTAGGACCCGAGGATAGACTTGTCAGTTTTGATGTCGAAAGTCTATACACCAATGTCCCGATAAAGGAATCGCTAGATATTATTCGAAAGAGACTGGTTGATGACGAATCTCTTTATGAACGTACCAGCCTACCGCTGGAGGGAGTGATGGAGTTGTTGGAGTGTTGCCTTCATACCTCTTATTTTCAAGTGAAAGATAGGTTTTATGCTCAGGATGACGGTCTGCCAATGGGTTCATCGCTTTCGCCAGTGGTGTCCAATATTTACATGGAGTGGTTCGAATCACACATGGTTGATAGCGCAACATATAAACCTAAGCTCTGGCTGAGATATGTTGATGATACTTTTATTGTCTGGACCGGGAATGACCAACAACTTTCAGAATTTCTTCACCACCTAAATAACATAAGACCCACCATTAAATTCACAATGGAGTTGGAACAAAATTGTCAAATTCCTTTTCTTGATGTACTTGTCACACGAGTAGAAAACGACATCAGAACAACAGTATATCGTAAACCCACTCACACAGGACAATATTTAAATCAAGATTCAAATCATTCTGCTACAACCAAACGAGGCATAATCAAAACAGAGCCGTTCAAATTTGTAACAATTCTCATGACTTGGAAACCGAAATAAGAAACATTAAAAAGGATCTGCAGCAGAATGGTTACAGCCTTAAACTTATAACAGATACTATTTCTAAATTTCAACAAAGAGGACAGAGATTACAAGACCAAAACCAGACAAATGCATTCCGTACAATTCCATACGTTAAAGGAGTATCAGAGAAAATTCGAAGAGTAGCGAAAAACTTTAAAATTAAAACAGCTTTTAAATCTAGTAATACAATTCGAAGCCTTCTTAGTAAAACAAAACCGGAGAACAAACAAAATAAGGAATGCATTTACCAAGTTCCTTGTGAGTGTGGTGAATCATACATAGGCGAAACTAAAAGACCACTATCTGTTAGGCTTAAGGAACATCAGACGAATACTCAAAAAGGTGAAACAACGAAATTAGGAATCGCCGAACATGCATGGTCAAAACAACACCGAATGAAGTGGGCAGAAGTAAAAGTTTTGCACAAGGAGTCACACTGGAAGAAACGAAAATTCCTTGGAGCTGCCTTTATTGGGCAGAATCAGGGTATTTTCAGTAAACCAAGTGTTGAAATCCCAAATATTTGGAAGCCCCTCCTTGGGCGGAGCCAACTTCTTAAACTTCAAGGTTGAGTGATTTCTCACAGTATATAAGTACGTAGCCTTAGGAATTGATTGTAGTTTGCACCTGAAGACGATCAGAGATTGTACTGATCGAAACGTCGTGTATAAATAAAATATAGACAATGTAAGTCTGAAACACAGTGTTAATTGATACTTTTGTTTTTGACTTATTATTATTGTAACATGATCTGTTTGTATAAGACGCATTAAGTTTAGTTTGTTCTAGAAGCTGACCTAGGCATTCAGTTTAGTATATAAATCATTGATAGCAGAAGCAGGCAGCTCACTTAAGATCTGACCGTTAAGTCGTAACAAGCTTACTAAAAATTGTATAATAGCATTTTGTGTGTTTAAAAAGTTTTTTTAAAACAAAGTAGTGATCATTCCAGATCTAACATATATACACCCAATTGTATATGATGCATTAAAAACAGATAATAGAAGAGGGCTGTCGATAAAACCGATGATTCAATTCCATCATGCAGAGAAATTGCTGTTGTAATATTTCGTTATTTCTTCCCATGCCCTTTGATGTTGCATGCATCTGTTTTTTTTTTATTCCAATATGGAAAATTTTGCTACCAGTGAGTAATCCCTTTCCTCATTGGAAAAAGGAGTTCTGTTCTCCTTTCGCTTTTCCTTGACTTATATAGCTTTAAAACAAAATCAGTAAAGTCACAGAAAAAATAACCTAACATTCTTGACAACCACCACAGTTCACCACACAAAATCCTGTTTTGGCTCAAACCTGACATCGGCAAACAAAAAAAAAACAGCAAAAATGCAACGTTGCCACATATTGCGCGACCTCAGAGTGGCCTTTAGCAAGCCTTTCTCGAGAAAGACTTTATAAAACGGACTCAATGAAGAGCCCTCAAGGAATCCTCACCGAAAGAAGGCCTTAAGGATCGACTATAAATTCCAGCCCTAATGTCAGAGGAACTATAAAATATAGACAGTTGACGACTTTAGTGGTTGAAGTCAAGGATTGTACTTAGCTTGTATACATGGACGTAAGTTGTCGAGATAACGTTTGGAGCCGTTGTGTGTAGTCTAGTGCATATTCCCGAAAACGCTTCAACGTCGTTAAGGAAAACGTTGGCATGTAGTACAGAGTAGGACGTTAGCCCAACATCTGAACTTGTAGTACTTGTGTTTTTTGACGACGGTCCAACGTCTGTGCTGCCAACGTTACAATCAGTAAAAACTACGATGTCCGTCCCACGTTCGGGATGGGCCAAATGTACCCAATGTATGTGGTGATGATATTTGACCTACACCTGACGGTTTTTCAATGTTAGGGTTTGGAATCCAATCCAAAGTAATGAAAATTAGACTTCCTTTTTGTATTTTTGTGTGTGCGGTACATTAACTAATAAGTTCAAAAAAAAACAATTCAAATATTCTACTTACTTACCTTAACTAGGCCTTAGAGTAGTTTAACCACAAACAGTTGTGTGTTGTGTATCACTTATGTTGATCACTTAGCGTCTTATATAAAACGTGGTTGTAAAACATAAAACGGAAGAAAAATATAAATGCAGTTGGAAAAGGCCCAAAAATTGTCACAAAATTTTACAGGTTAGAATTTCCGGCATTCTGCTAAAACTTACTGCTGCCATTTCTGGGTCTTGTTCCGATGTCGGACAGATGTAGT
Source organism: Oxystoma pomonae (assembly GCA_963921995.1). Lineage (NCBI taxonomy): Eukaryota > Metazoa > Arthropoda > Insecta > Coleoptera > Brentidae > Oxystoma > Oxystoma pomonae. The sequence continues at coordinate 96,721,958 of OY998165.1, forward strand.
GGATACATCTTTTTTGGAAGAAGAGTTTCCTAAACAGATTAAGTTAACCAAACACCACTAGAGGTCAGACCCACCAGATCGAGTCAAACTTACACGGCTGGAGACCTCTAGGATCTTGCAGTGGAGTCACTGTAGATGATATCAACATTTCGCCAGAACGAGCGACCAATTAGCTAAACAAAAAATTCACTATGGGTCAGGACCAGTCAGGTAAAACTTGAGTTTCAGTAGAAATCGGGCAATTTTACTGGAATTCTCTGATGTAGCCATCTTTTCCTTGCGGTGGTTTTGGATAAATAATAAAGCCGATCGGAAATTTTGTATTTTTTGTAAAATATCAATTGCAATAAAATATTATTGAAATATCTAAATATATCGTTTAAGCATATTTTAAAAGGAATAGTCAAGTTTTTTTTCAATAAGATCTTATTTTTTATTGACAAACTGAGAACATTCGTGGCGATCGTGTATTTTCGGCCCTGCATCGGTCATGTGTGTCAGTAAAGTAAGGTGCGTTGGTAATTTTTGGTATTCAGCCTGGATTTCAATCTCGCACAAGTTACAAGTCTCAATATTCTCATGGGGTATATAATAATTTTGACATGAAACATGACGGCATCTTATTTATGTCTGCCAACGTTGTAAATCTAGAAATCTAGGAATATTTTTCTGAGCTTTAGTTGTTATTCCGAATCCAAGCGTGGGGGTTTAGTAAAGTTGGACAAAAATCTTAACTAAGTTTGTTGTCCAGGCGTTGAGCTATTTGTACTAAGCACCACTTAGTTTGTAGTCCAAGTTTCTGTATTCCCTTTATGCAATCCACGTATGGCCACGTCGGTACAACCCGGATTTGTATTCCCCATTTTGGTATAAATTTGAGTCGGTGCGTGGTCGATCTGACGTAGCTTCCTGACGACAGGTTGTCTACGCCAACGTCGAAACGACGTCCAAATTCTAATTGGGTAATTATAATAAGATTATTTTATAAATCATTGATTTAAAAAAAATCAAGAATTAACATCGTACCTATAGTAGTATTGCAACCAAATATGCAATCACACAGTCACTCTGTCGAAACCTCCTTATCCTAAAAAAATAGGTAAAAAAAATAAATACTTTATTTTATTTTCTATGCTCTAAATCGGACCGATTCGTAAGAACCGATAGTTGTACATTATATTACGACTAGCATTTCACCCGCTGCGTTGCTAGTGGCGCAATTAATAAAAAAATTGAAACGATCTATGTTTTAGCCGGTCAATGTTTTTATCACATATAGGTTTGGGGGAGGGCTCAAAAAAAAACTGCATGAATTATTGAAAAAAATATATATTTTTTATTTTTATGGAATATCATGACCCTTAATATTATTTTTATTTTGTTTTTACTTTCTACAACTACTTTTTGAGGATATTATTGTATCTGTAATCTAATGTTTATAATTTGGTCTTATTTTTACATGTTCCCATATCTATTTAAACTATTTTTGAAGCTATTTTATTATAATACGCCTTTTTTGTAAGTAGCTCCTTATTCATTTTTATTATTTATTTTTCAAATCTTATATTTTATACTTACTTTCCTTTCCGTTATTTTACACACTTTTGTTTAGTATTTACTACAGCTAAAGGAATCAAACTTTGATCAGCGCAAACTGTTTTTGATTCCCTTTGCAACCATTAACTAACTATACGCTATTATCAATTAACATATTTAATGTTTGTACGTTGCAATAAACGGATATTTATTTATTATTTATTTATTTGATACCCCATATTTTAACAGATCAAAATTTTTATTGAATATGGGGGAAAATCCCCCCTATTAATAGGGGGTTGGTAGAAAAACGCTGAAACACGTGTCCATCTATTTTATTAGTAGAGTCTATAATACCAATTTTTAAACCTCTGTCATTTTTTTCTTCTGAGATACAGAAGATCCCTTTACCCACATAACAATTAAACAGTCCTGTAATGTAATAGTCATATACCATTGGGAATATTACTAACACATTCCGGCAATAAGTTACGTTCTAGCTCATACATGTGATACAAATGTGATAGAAACGTGACGTGAAACATGACTATAATACGACCACTGACTATAATATCCCTATTAAATATTGCATGGATATGATTTTGTGATTCAAGACATGTCCAGATGGCCACGAGGTGGATATGCAGTGGATATGTGTCCACATGAATATCCGCAAAATATGAATTAGTTTTCCACTAAAGTGCAATTACGGAGCAGCCTAAGGATATAGGTATATTAATGTATCACCATTATGTTGATGTATACTACTTGAGATTAGTTATCAAAAGATTACCTAAATAACTTTTTGCTGTATTATATTTACAATAATATTACCTCCCTACATGGAGAACATATTGATTCCAGTGCCATCTACCTACAATAGATGACATTAAACTAAATTTATAAATCGCGTTCTTTTCACAAGATAGTAATATTTTCAGCAAACATGCCAAAATCCTGGCAAAAATATTCTTTTTGTGAATATACATAGAAATAACTTGATTATTACGTTATCATGGGAATATTATTATCTTATTACCAAAGAAATATAACTATCACAAACTCTCAAAGAATATTTAACATGAAATAGGCCTGGAACATTCCTGTCATATTCGCAATAGAATATTCCAAAAATCACTTTGAGGGAATATTCCTATAACTTGAATATTCCTTCAATGTTATGTGGGTAACCCCTTCGAAATCGAATTACCCCTATTTCTCCACCGCTAGTTGAAATTTCGAAAAACGCCAAGACACGTATTTACTTATTTTATTAGTAGAAACTTCACACCAATTTTAAGACCTCTGAGGCTTTCCTCGTAAAAATTTTAACCCCTATTTTTACCCTCTCTAAAGAAAATATGTTCAAGAATCCTTTCTTAGCGCCTACGTAACAAACCCAATGTCTCCTTAAATTTTCATAACTGTAGGTCAAGTGGTTGGAACTGTGCGTCTATAGTTAACGATGTTGATTATGTTGACTACCGTTCTTTTATCAGTATAGATAATCTTTAGTTTTTATTTTAATAATATTTGATGCAATTTTTTTTTATATTTTATGCAAATTAAAAACAGAAACCGTCAAAACAAAAATAAAATATCCGGGAAACTGCGAGCCAGGACACTGAGAAATTCATCTTAAATTTAAAATATATTTTTAGTATTATTTCATTTTCAAAAATTAAAAGCTGTAGGACAAAGCTTTCAGTAACGTATCTTTTCATATTTTAAAGAAAATCATTTACAGGACTGAGAGATTGTTTAACCCAGCAATGTTTTTTAATTAATTGAGTTTAAAAGCACAGAGTTTCTGAAACCGACATTAAAAAATATATATTTATTTGTTCTATACTAACTAACATACGATATTGATAAATTAACTTTGTTTGTTTGCTATGTTTTATTGCAGTTTTGTCACATACAGGATGCACAGGAGAATGATAACTAGACAATTGTTTTGTGTTGTTTTATATCATAAATTATAATAAATAAATAAAAAATTATAATAATAACTTTTAAAGAACAAGCTTTTATTAAATGCAGTAAAAAGTAGAAAATAATTTTGTATCTCTCTTATACCATAATAAAAGCGATGGGCGCAAATTAAAAATTTTTACTTTAGGTATCGTATATCGGTCACATCGACGATTCACCTACTTTATAACCTAAGGACATTTTTAAAGGCTTGGCAAGCACTCTTTGTCACCGCAAGTTAAAATTTTTAATTTGCGCTTATCGCTTTTATTATGGCATAAGAAAGATAACAAATTATTTTTGACTTTTGAGTGCATTTAATAAAAGCTTGTTCTTTAAAAGTTTTTTTAAATAAAAATTTAGTTTTTCATTTGTAGATTGTACCTTAAATCGTCCATTTTGAATCCGCCGTATTGAAATTTTCAAATCTGAACAAAAATTCATATCCGCTTCCTTAAAAACCCTTGTATGCTAATTTTAATTGAAATCAAACAAACTAAATCTTTTCCCTCTCCACTTCCCTCGCTAGAGGGAGGTGGGTACCTGAGAATACCATATTATTGTATTTTAACCGGAACTATAAACGCATACCAAATTTGTAAACAATCGGGTGTGGATCAGTCAGTTAAAATTGGTTAGCAAAACATGACCGAAAATCGTCCATCTTCAATCCGCCATCAAAGACAAACTTAGGGGGTTTCCCCCCTCCACTCCCATCGTAGGGAGGAAGGGTGCCTAATAATGACATATTATTGTATTTTCACCGGAACTATAAATGCATGCCAAATTTGAAGGCAATCGGATGTGTACAAGTTAGTTAAAATTGGTTTGGAAAAGATTAACAAAAATCGTCCATCTTGAATCCGCCATATTGAATTTTCAAAATCTGATGAAAAATTCGTTATTTCCATCCCCAACTGCCCCAACACATCAAATTTTAACGAAATCGGGCGTACTTCAATTGTACCCCTCTCCACCCCCTTCGAGTAGTGTTCGAGTGTTACCGCAACTATATAAGCACAGAGTAGGTGAACCGTGATGCATGCCAAACTTGAAGCCGATCGGATGTCGGGAAGTTGGTCAAAATTAAGTTGCAAGATTCCACTCGAACAAACATATCTAGTTAGTTGCAAGTTAAATAAAAGCTTGTAAAAAGGAGACTTTATGAAGTTGTATTGCTTCCTTCAAAATGCAAACTGGAACTTTTTAAATAGTATAGAGGATGTAAATACCTTAGTAGAAAAGTTTTATAGTACATTTTATTTAATTTAAACCAATGTGTCTCAAAAAGTTAGTCATTTAAACAAAATATCCCATTTGGTTTACAAAAGAAATAATAAACAATATTAAAATAAAGGCAAATCTTCGTAAACAACTTAAAAAATCTTATGATATGGATTAAGAAAAAAAACTACATTAAAATAGCTTGACAAAATTGTGTAACGCACTCTGAAAATAGTATACATTTAAATCCTGAAAATTTTTGGTCTTTTATTAAGTAAAATAAAAAACAGTCTGAAACACAAAGTTTTAAAATTGATAAAAAATCCGTAAGAGACGGGCAAAAAATTGTTCATTCTTTTGCAAGCTACTTTGGTTTGGGCTATACCCATCGATGTACTAACACGTCGATGGCTATACTACATTCAACGACAGACTAAACACCACTTTTGACAGTAATCCGCTTATTGATTGCTTATATATATACATAAAATATAGAACAATGATATATTGACTGCTATGAAACAAATGAAACCAAAAAAAAAAAAACTTTGGAATAGATACCAGCTTATATTATAAAGAGTTGCCAAGAATTTTTAATCTGTTTTCATTATTTTTAACAAAATAATTATAACAAAGCAATATCCTGATATGTGGAAAACAGCAAAAGTGGTACCGCGATTTAAAGATGGATCAATGTCAGACATTCATTATAAAGCTAGGGACTAAATTGCTACTTTTAATCCCGCGACGAAAGGTTTGTACAATTCGCTAAGGGATTAAAATACGCTTTAGTCCCGAGGTTTATATAATATTTTATGCACTTTAGTAAAAAATTATTGGTAAAATCACGTTATTTCTACGCCAAATGATTCGTCGACTGCAAGAAAGGGTGCTAAGAATGAAATCTTGGCCAAGAGCAAGGACTGTTTGGCTTGACTTGCGACTAATTTAAGTATAGTTTTCCAGGGATACATTTTTTTTTAGTCCCTGAGGGATTAAATTTACTTCCAATCTCTAGGCTGATGGATTAAATTTACTTTTGATCCCTTGGGGAATATTTTTTTCAATCCAGTGGGAATTAAAAGTGCCTTTTTTGTCTCTAAAAAGAGGGATTAAACATACCTATTTAATAATCCCCAAAGTGCATAGTTCTGTACAGAAAAATGTTATCGCATATAAAAAGTAGAATAAGTTGCCAATTTACACACAAGAACTTACGAATGCTTTGGATCAAAACGTGCAGCTTGATTTTGTATACACCTACTTTGACAAAGCCATTGACAAGGTTCCTCATTTTAACTTTGATGATGACCTTATTAGTACTTTGGGATGTTTTACGCACTTTAGGGATTAAATAGGTATGTTTAATTTTAATTTGAAATTTGATACAAACCTTTCGTCGCGGGATTAAAATTAGCACTTTAATCCCTAGACTTATAATGCATACTATTCTTACTGAAAGAAAACAATGCGATATAATTAGTTTTTAACAATTATGAATCTTCAAAGTTTGATGTTTTGTCAGGAGTTTCGCAGGGTGCGAATTTAAGTTCTTTACTGTTTCTTCTTTTTATAAATGATCTCCACGATGTTATAACTCAGAATAAATATGTTTCTTTTGTAGATGGTCATAAATTTGTCAAATCACTATTGTCGTATTTTTAAATAAAAAAAATCCAATTCTATATCCATATAAAATGAATGGAAGTATATCAGAAAGAAGGAAATTAGTGAGGTACCTGGGGTTGCACCTTGACTCAAATTTTACAAACAATAAGCAGAGCTTTTCAAATATAAGGTTTTTTTAAAAAAAACTCTAATGAGTTAAGAAACCCTAAAGTAATAAAAATAATATACTATTCTTACGTTAGACCTAATTTAGAATATTATAGTGCAATATGGGTCAAAAACTATGAGTATTTTCAAATAATTCAAAATAAATTTGTAAGACTTCTTTAGTTTGAGATGAGCGGAGTATATCCAACTTTTGCGTACGATGCCACTATTTTTTGGAACGATAAAGACCCGATCATCTAGTTGTTGTAGCTTGTTGTTTATTTTCAGAAAAACCCAGGTGCTTGGATTGCGGTGCAATATCAATGACATTAACTGTGCTGATTTTTCTGTCCGCACTTCTAATCACATATTTTAGCTCTAAACAAAAAACTAGCATCAGGTTGCTATTGCGTTAGAGCATTTGCATCTAACCTAGGTATCTCTATTGCTAAAACAGCTTACTATGCAGTCATTCAGTCACACCTCTCATATGACATACCATTTTGGGGATGCTGCAGTCAATATATGTTGCGTGCAATTAGATTCATGACAGGATTCTCGTCAAGATCACATTCCGAAACTATTTTTATTACCCATAAACTTCTAAGTCTACCCTGTCTTTTTATCCTTGAATCTACTAGCTTGATTCATAAAAATCTTGCACTTTTTCAAACGCGTCAGACTAATCGTAATACGCGACAGGCTCAAAACATTCCTGTTCCAATTCCTCACACTACACTAGTTCAAAAATCAATAATTTATAACAGTGGACAAATTTATAACCACCTACCCCTTGCTATCAAAGAAACTACGGATTTATCCAGGTTTCGATCAGCATTGAAAAATGTACTTCTTACACATGCTTTCTATTCCATCTATCCATGCTATTGAATTATTCTAGCTCTCTTTTCCTCTGCTGACGAATCCCTGCTAATCTTTCCATTTCAATCAGTTTTGAACCAATATACTGTGATAACTTAAATATGTTCCTCTCCCTTGCACAGTTCCTCCGTTTAGCTTAGTTTTTGGTTTATTTTTTTATATATACATTTAGCTGATGATATTTTTGTCTATGTTAAACCCTAGGTATATCATACATTTGAATATGTTCTTATGACTGTCGTTTAGTTTAATTTTTATATTGTGATATAGATGACGATTTTTTAAACACTTTTATTTGACAGACATTTATTTGTTTTTCACCCTTAAACTAGTGTAGTGAACAGTTTGTTTGTTTCTTTTTTATTTTATATGCTTGTCCGACGTTTTTTCTCTGTGTTGACTAATTAATTTAGGCTTTTGCAATTTTGCAATAAATGAAATTTAAAAAGAATGCATTAAATGAATCTAAAAAAATAATAATGATAATAACAACAACAATGCATGTCTAATCTAAGCGATCAGAAATCAGTCAGGCAGAAGTTTGTTTTTTTTAAATAATCAATAGTTAATTAAGTTTAGATTGAAGTATTAGCTTTGTCAGTAAGAGTTAACTTTTCTTGGAAAATAAAGCGTGTTTACTACTTACTACTACTACTACTACTACTACTACTACTACTACTACTATTGGTGTAATTTTGTTTATAGATACTATTTGTAAACTTTAGTTGTAGTTATTTAACTTTAGGAATGCATTTTTGATCGATAATTGGTACTTGTACTGTTAATCAATAAACGAATAATATAAACATTATTATCGGTATGGAAAGTGCAGGGCCGTTATATTATCTCATAGTTATATGGTCTAGATCTATGATTAATTTACATATAACTAAGTATCAGCGGGAATCATTTTCCGTTCCTTTGTTGCAAGTTATTTTATTTCCTTTATCTTTTGAATAAAACATCAGGCAACAAAATCAGTTAAGAGATAAAAAGTTATTAGACTTTAAATAAATGAATGTTCCTATTTTTCGATACCTCGATCCTCTGTACCTTGTGTTAGACATTCTCCTGTTTGTTAGAAAGCAACAAACTTTTTGCTTTGAGTTTATTTAAAAATGCAAAGGTAACAAATATTTTACCTACTCGCGTGAGTGAAAGTGTACTTTACAAACTTATTTTTGGTGTGGAAAGTTGTACTTTACCGATTAATGTGTGGTAAAGTTACTTTACGTGCGGTAAAATTACTATGCAAAAACTGATTTAATTTTTTTTTAAGTGCTGTAGCAGATTGGTCCTCTAGTGAGATGGTAGTTACTTTAGTAGATAATTGTCAAATTTTGAGAGTTGGTGGGTTGGTGACCTGCTTTTTATTGTCAGTGGATTCGTTTGATTGTTTCCTTGGGAACATTGTAAATAACGCTACCGCGGTATGACACTTTTTCACAGTTTGAAACATTTTCACGCCAAGATGGATTTATCATTATCAGACGAGGAAATTCTACAAGAGATTCTCGATGCAGCCAACGATGCAAGTGACCAAATCAAAATCGCGGTATGAAAAGGAAATTCTGTATTTGAAGAATGGTGTAAAACCAAAAAGGTTTCCAGTTTTAAGGAAGAGGTATTTATGGCGTACTTTAACCAATTGTCCAAGAGATTTTTACCATCCTCTCTTTGGTCTAAATATTCGATGATAAAGGCAATTTTCAAAATTCGAAAGAACATCGATTTGGCAAAATTTTATAAACTAACTTCTTATTTAAAAAGAATAAACGACAGCTACAAACCAAAAAAATTCAAAACCTTAGAAAAACCTGACATTGACAAATTTATTTTGGAAGCGCCAGACAATATTTATTTAATGACGAAAGTAGTCACGGTATTTCGCATTGCGGGTGCTTGCCGACGGGAACTTACAAATCTTCTTCTCGAAGACATTGAAGAAAAGGATGATGTACTTATAATAACGATTCCTGATACAAAGACGAAAGTTTCCAGGAAATTTGTTGTTGTAGATGCTAATAAAGAAACCAGATACATTAATCTCTACAGAAAATATAAGAGACGCCCAGCAAATATCCCTCATCGCCGTTTTTTTTTGTGCTTTACAAGAATGGAAAGTGCACGAAGCAATGTGTGGGTATCAGCACCATTGGAAAGATGCCCGCGAATATTGCGGCTTATCTAAGACTTCCAAATCCTGAGCTGCTTACAGGGCATTGCTTTAGGAGGTTTTCAGGAATTTTGTTGGCTAACTCCGGCGGCAACATTACCAATATTAAACGGCACGGTGGGTGGAAATCCTCTACAGTGGCTGAATCCAACATAGAGGATTCCCTCGAAAACAAAAGAAAGATAGCCAATAATATCTTTCAAAATTCTTCAACGGCCACCAATGTACCATCAACTGCGCAAAAATTGGAGAATTTTGCTTCCTTCGAACCATTTACTGTTCCTCATGTTGGTATTAGTGGTATCAGTATGCAAATGAAGTCGAGGACAGAAACAGATGTAATATCTAAAACTACTACTGTGGCCATTACAACTGCCTGTTCCAAGAGAGCTGATCCAGGTCAATCTACCGTTGCTACGACTTCAAACAAAATATTGACTGAGTCGGACAGCGTAGAAGATAAAGTCCAAAAGCTACCTCTGCGATGAATTTTCAAAGCGCTTCGAACTGTACCTACTAATTATTAAGTAGTTTTTAGATAGATCGCACACTGTGCGATAAAGTAAAATTCACATTTTGTCCCTACCCAGCACCCCATTTTACTCCATATATCCCGTAGAAAATTCAGGAAAATTATTCATTAAAACACAAACAATAAGTATCAATAAAAAAACAACCTTAAATGTCTGCAAAGATAACGCTTATCATTATTTCAATGCTGTCTTATTAGGTTTCTCATGATTTCACTTTACTGTACACTATGCGGTAAAGTAAAATTATACAAAATTGCTAGGCTATAATTTATCAATATTTCAAATTGGTCTTATTAGGTTTCACATGATTTCACTTTACCGTACGCTATTCGGTAAAGTATAATTATACAAAATTGCTATAATTTATCAATATTTCAATGCCGTCTTATTAGGCACACTATGCGGTAAAGTAAAATTATACACAATGACTAAATTTTATCACTATTTTAAACCCATAAAAAAAGTCATGTGATATATGATATTTTTTTATGTAGGAAAATCGGTGCACGTTAGAACGAAATAGGTGAAAATTTTTAAAAAACATTTCCGTTTACATCGAAAATTTGTATGATTTTACTTTAACGCACACTATGCGGTAAAGTAAAATTATGCAAAATTTGCTATAGTTTGGGTTTTAAAAATTTACGATGATTGTTTTGAAAACTTTGGTGCTCATAGGTAAAATTATGTACATAACTCTTGCGTAAAGTGACTTTACCGCCCTTGACAGCTTGCCCGTACTCCGCTCCGCGACGTTCGGTCAACTGCCGTCGCAAAATTTTAGCGCCCTAATAAATTTACAGAAAAGATTTGTGGCGTAAAGGGCAAAGGGTGAGCGAATAAAAAAAAAGCTTCTCCTCGACCAGGATTTGAATCCGGGACCTCTAGAATACCATTCTAATGCTCTACCAACTGAGCTATCGAGGACATGGGGTTTTGAATGGCTATATTCGGAAATCCTTTCGTCCGATTCATTTCTTAGTAGTGGGAAGTCAAGGAGGTACACATTCCCGATTATTAGTTGTACGAAATTTCTATTTATCTATCAACCAACGATACACGACATATAGCGTTTTCTTGGAGGTGTCAGATGGCGAATTTCCAACTATTAATTTCAGCCAAACATATTTAAAAAATTAAGGGAAAATTTTAGTGCCTAATAAATTTACAGAAAAGATTTGTGCCGTAGAGGGCAAAGGGTGAGGAAATAAATCGAAAAAAAGTTTATCTTTTGAATCCGAGACCTCTAGAATACTAATTCTCCCACCCTTTGCCCTCTAAGCCACAAGCCACAAATTTTCTGTATTTTTAACTTTGAAATATCCGTATCCAGAAACTAGAGTCAGGAAAAGTCTAGAATGTTAACATTCGTTTGCGCAACGTTCGCTATAATTTTATATAAAAATGCAAACATTACAAATAATTTTCAACTTTCTTTAAATACCTGCTAGGTTAATTACCCTTTTGAAAGACTTGCGTGCAGGAGTTTTAACGAATATTTGCGAAATACGTATCCAGAAAACAGAGTCAGGAAAGGTCGCTTATGTTAACAGTCGTTTGCGCAACGGTTCGCCGTGAACATCAGGATCGCGGCAGGACTGTGACGCTCTATTCTCGTGAAATTTACGTATCGCGCGCTCTTTTACGGAAAAAGTCATAAAAGTTTACAAAGTTTCAGACCTGGTGCATTTTTTGGACTTTGAGTGACCCCCTCTGGTTTTCCAAAGTGCCTGTTTTGCAGGTAGGTAAGTAACCAATCATTTTTAAGTTTTTCGCACCCGTGCTTTTGTCTGGAAAAATATTTGGTTATTGCAGTGCATACAAAAAAGTATTCATTAATTTGACACAAAAGACTATTGGACTAGGTTTGCTTAGTTACATACTAAAAGCAGAACTGTGTCTTTTCTGATGCATTTGCAAAGTTTTTAGGGCTTTTTTATAAAAAGTATACTCTCCAGGCTCTACCGAGCTCTTAGCACCATTAGAAAAGCGGGCCCCTCCCCTACTTCCGAACATAGATAGAAATAATGTCAGGAATCAAAAATCATACTAACATCAATTCAAACAAAAATAAACAGAAAGTATAACTTTGCACGTTAATAAGCTTTATATCGGGTGTCCCAAGGTGAGTAACCTACTAGAATATTTTGAAAACTATACAGTGGAAATTTTTCTATTCTAACATAAGTCCATGTAAACTATCTCTATGAAATAATCTCATATTTACAGTGTTGCCATTTGTAGGAAAACTTGGCAACAACTTTCTTATTTTAAATTCTATATTTTTGCATTTATGGATTCTACAAAATATTTTAGGTACATTTTATGTATAATGTCCTATACTTATGTTCAACGGTTTTTAAAATATCGACAGGTGAAAATTGACATTTTTTTACTTTGACAGCCCGTAACATCGAAACGGTTAAGGATGGAGCAAAACGGTTTTCACATTCCGATCTTGGTTTTTCACAAGCTATCGTTTTATACTATTTTTAACCCAGGGTTAAATTAACCTCTTGGGATATTTTAATCCTGGGTTTAGATATAAAACGATAGTTTGTGAAAAACCAAGATGGGACGGTAAAAACCGTTTTGCTCTATCCTTAACCGTTTCGATGTTACGGGCTGTCAAATTTAAAAAATGTCAATTTTCACCTGTCAGTATTTTAAAAACAGTTGAACATAGGTATAGGACATTATACATAAAATGTACCTAAAATATTTTGTAGAATGCAAAAATGAAAAATATACAGGGTGATCAATTTAAAATAAGAAAGTTGTTGCCAAGTCTTCCTGCACATGGCAATACTGCAAATAAGTTTCCAGTGTATAGTTTCTAAAACATTTTTTCTATGCCGATGTTTCGATCCCTTGTGTTTCCTTCGTGTTTTGTTTAAATAGGTTCTTACACGTTTTCTCTTTTCAAAGAAACGTTTTTTAAACATGCCTTTTTTTATAATAATGTTAAACAAAAATTAATCTGAACTTTGGAATCCTGGTCTGCTCTTAAGAAAACAAAAGTTATACACGTGTAACGTTAAACATTATGTTTTCTTTTTAATTATTTTATGTCAGGATCGTAATAGTCTTTATGATATTTTATAGTATTAACTTTATGTACGTTTTTATTTATTTATATATTTTAAAACATGAAGGAAAAAAAGTTAATTAGAATTTAATTTGAAACATATGAGTATTTTCAACAAATTATACATTACTTAATTGTATTTTAGTACCCTGAGGATGACCCAATAAAGGGCCGAAACGCCGGCATAGAAAAAATTTAGATATCTGTGTTTTATTGACCCCTCTCCAACGAACCAGCACCAGTAAATTGTGTTGAAAAACGTCACATTAAAACTTTATATGTCAAGTTTTACATAAAAAAAAACATATTCTTACACTTTTATATTCACCCCTATATACAACGAGGTCTACTTATAAAAATTGTTTTCGATCTTTCTCGTTGGCAACCTCAATTATTTGTTCATAATCCACTTTCATTATAGAGGTGCATCCAACTTTTCTTATTAAAGGTAACCACTGGCGCTAATTAGCGCCGAATAGCGGCTACCATTACCGTTAAAAAGCCAACCAACCAAACTTGGTATGATTCTGTGGTGGAAGAGTTTTAGATTAAAAACTTTGTTTTGTTTGACAAAAATTTGTTGATTTTTGATTTGTTTTTTATTTTTGTGTGATTAGTAGTGGTGCGGAGTTCATATGTTTACATACAAACGCGAATATTTTATAATAGAGAAAAAAAAACAACGAAAATTTAAGGCTATATTTACCGCCAAACCTTATTTTTATGAGATAATATAACGGCCCTCCCCTTGCTTTTCCCGAGAAAAATGCGTACCGATAATAACTCTTCCAATCAAGTTGGCCTGGAAAAAACCAATAGACGAGGAGTGTAATAGACATGCGCGTCGATTGCGTCAGTAGTGAAAGAAACTGACAACCATCTGACAGCAAAAATGTACGTTTATGTTTAATATTTTTGTTTACTTTTGGAAATCTATTAAAATAGTGGACACTACCGTAAAAAAAATTGTTGCCTTGTGTTTCCCGTAATAATAACGCACGCAATTACAGAAAATACCGCCACAAAATTTTAAAACACAAAAACTCCACAATAACAAACAAAATGGCAAAACCATACCTCGTCAAAAATGTAAACTTTTCGACAATGCCCAGTTTTCTCAGGAAGTGTGTTCGGCACTTGGGGCCATGTCCTCGTCTAACGGGTTTACCTTATGGATTGAAACCCTCGAGTAACGTTAAACTTGCGGTTGGAGATGTTTTATCCATAATATAATAAATAAATTCAATTAAATAAAATCAAAGTTTTCGGATAGATGACGTCGTTGTCACTGTCACTCAAATTAATACCTTGTCATTAAATTATCGTAACATCACTACGACACCAGGCATGTTAGTGCATGCGCAGTAGAATTTTGGTTTATGGCCTGGTGGCCCAAACAGTTTCAAAGCCAACCGCGATTTTGAATTTTCTTCTTTGTTTTTCAAAGTTATTTTCGTTACACATTTTGCGGCACTTGGGCCGTTATAGTATCTTATAGTTATATGGTTCAAAGGCACTATTTTTTAACGTTTTGAAGTAACCTTTATTTACGGTAAAGGTAACCATAAGAGTAACGAAATTTGCCGTTAAACCACTGAACAATCCTGTTCACTGGTTAAACTGTCTGAGCAAAATCTCCCTATTGTCAGTGGACAGGCAAAATGGCAAGTGCTATTGTTATGCTTATTTTTATTTTTAATAGGGAGATTACTCTTATGGTTACCGTTACCGTAAATAGAGGTAACTTCATGAGGTTAAAAATAGAGCTTCTGAACGTACTCAATCGTTTGGCGGTAAACATAACCTTACTTTTTTATTGACTTTTGTTGTTTTTTTCTTAAGTCTTTTTTTATTTGCTTTTTTAACTATATCATGGAGGAAAGTATTAATTTAGTGATAGGACTCGGAGACGGACATCCCAACATAAATTTAGCCAGGCAAATGATTTGGCAAGATATCTTTGGTGAAGTAATAGAAGAAATCGAGCCTTTGCAAACTTACTTGTACTTACTCACCTGTTTACCAAAAAAAAAACGGTAAAAAAGGCACCCCACTACTATTATAAACACGATTACCAAAAAATAATATCCAAATACACAAAATTTTTGTAAAACAAAACAAACTTTTATAACCTACAAATCTTTAACCACAGAACATCAAGTTTGGTTGGTTGTCTTTTTAACGGTAAAGGTAGTCGCTATTCGACGCTAATTAGCGCCAGTAGTTACCTTTAATAAAGGTAACAGCCTAACAGAGCGCTACTGCGCCTGACAAAAAACCTGACCAAAATCTCCCTAATAACAATAACGGAATGTTCGCAGAAAAGTTTTTGGTCAGATCCAATTTTGTACTTGACGATAAATGTAACTTAACTCTTTTTGTTAAATGTAACGCTTCCTTTTTACCGATTTTCTTCGAATTAAAGAAGATGAACGCGATGATAAGAACCTTTTCAGTATATTTAGCAATTTTCTAAATAGGTTTTCCAAAATATTGCGAAAACAAGTAAATAAAAATAACGATAACTATAAAGTTAATCTTCCGTAAATACCGTACTCCGTTATGGTTAATAACCACTGCGCAGTTGCAGAAATAACAGTGGCGTAGCCAGAAATCGACTCTGGGGGGGGGGTTCATAATTTAATAAAAATCAACTACCTACCTATGGCAAATTTTTAAATATTATGTAGGTGCCCACGGTTGGTTTAGAGAGGGGTTTTAAGAAAAAAATACATAATCTTTAAAACATAGATTTTTGTTTTCGATACATCGCCAACTGCCATTTACCGTAAAAAGTAAAATCTCCGATGTAGTCCTTTTCCGGGGGGCTATTTTTGGAAAATATTCTGAGAACCTTAAATAGCAACCCCCTATTTTGACTTCATATTTGAATTTTCGCTAAAATTCTCTTTCCAACGGTACCCCATATCATAAGATTTACTTTACTAATTTTCGAGATATTGGCTTTCAAAATGTCAAAAATTCAATTTTTGAATGACCATGTCTTAGAAACTAAAAAAGATATCTCTGTTGTGTTTGTTATCGATTTTGAGGATATTTTAAGAGCAAATAAAAAACGATGACAGTTTGGCGTTTGCACATTCTTATTTACAGTTTATTAATTTTCAGTGATTTTGACGATATTATTCCAAAAATATGAAGTAGAAGGTCAAATTGTCAAACTGTTGTCCTTTTTTATTTCATCGTAAAAACCCCAAAATCAGTATTGAACACAATAGAGGTATTTTCTTTAGTTTCTAAAATATGGCCCTTTAAAAATTTAATTTTCGACATTTTAAAAGCCAATATCTCGAAACCTAGTAAAGTGACCTTATGATATGGGGTACCATTGGAAAGAGAATTTCAGCGAGAATTCAAATATGAAGTCAAAATAGAAAGTTGCTTTTTAAGATTTTCAGTATATTTTCCAAAAATAGCCCCCCAGAAAAGGGCTACATAGGGGATTTTACTTTTTACGTTAAATGGTAGTTGGCAATGTATCGAAAACGAAAATCTATGATTTAAAGATTGTATATTTTTTTTCTTAAAACCCCTCTTTAGACCAACTGTGTGCCTATTGCTTGAGCTCTTGAACTGAAGGGAGGGGAGAGGGGTGGTTTAATAGGTGTTGAGTTAGCGCATACGAAACAAAAATACTTATTTTTAAATGCAAATGCATTTGTAGACCTTTTTTAAAATTATCCCTTAAATCTCACTAAAATGCTATTTTTTACATGTTTCAAATGTTGTTAACAAAAAAATTGCTTAAAATTAAGAAAATTGTCACAATATTTAAAAAATCTTTAAAAATTTTGAGGTTTTTTTAAAAATATTTTTGAATAATTAGATTGGGTTAGACGCCAAGAAGTGGTGGGTTGATTTGGAAATCAATAAACGTATTTACTTTAAATTTGGCACACATAAAGAGCCCCAAAAGCTACTTCTACCAATTTATAAAAATACTAAAATTCCACGTCCGGACTAAAAAAATTTAGTATTATATTTTTTGTTAAAAACCACACTCTGTGTACTGCAAATTTTGGTATTAACACATAAAAGCTAAAGAATAGTGCTATCCTACGTTAAGTCTCAGTTTTTTATAAAAAAAAATAAAACCATCCAAATTCCAATCCTGAGATATTAAGGGTTTAAAAAAATATCATGTTTTAAATTACTAAAAACGTATTTTTAGGTTAAAACCTATTTAGGCATAAATAAATCAATATCCACTCTACCCAAGCAAAAAAACAGGCTGGTACAGGACTGGATTAATATGTTTTAATTTATTTTAAAAAAATATACAAACACATACTTTTAATTTATTAATAAACTCTATTTTAGTTTGAAATCCGTTTTCGGAATTGATTTGAAGTCGTAGTCAAATCATTAGAGTTTCAGGCCCGGACTAATATTTATTTGATTTTATTTGTCCTTATTGGAAAACAACATTTCTTTATACTTCATTTGGAGATGTAAGTATTTTTTTTTAAATTGATCATCATCTACAAAACCGTCCAAAGATTACAACCACGAGATAATGTACAGGGTGATCTAACATAAATGGTACCGCCACTTTTCTTGGCTATTAGGCATGCTTTAAAAAGTGTTTGGTACAAAAGCTGTACAACGTTTTCCATCCTTTTAGAATATGAATGCCAAATTTGACAAGTATCATTGCAAATGTCAAATTTTGACATAAGGTTTCTTATTTTAAACAAAATATCCTATATTATATCGAATTTTTAAATTCCTCCTTTTCTTCTGATTTCAAAAACTTTTTTTATAGCATGAATGCATAATAAGGGAAAAAAATGGCGGTGGCATTTATGGTAGATCACCCTGTACATTATCCCCTGGTTGTTATATTGGGACGGTTTTGTAGATGATAGTCAATTTAAAAAAAATTCATAACAACATCCTTTGCGTTGTATGTTATGATACCAAAATCTCCAAATGAATTTAAAAAAAATATTGTTTTCCAATAAGGACAAACAAAACCAAATAAATATTAGTACGGGTCGGAAATTTTAATGATTTGACTACGACTTCAAATCAAAACCGAAAACGGATTTCATATTAAAATAGAGTTTATTAATACATTAAAAGTATGTGTTTGTATATTTTATAAAAATAAATTAAAAAATATTTATTAATATTTGCTTGGGTAGGGTGGGTGTTGATCAAGGTGTTGATTTATTTATGCCTAAATTAATTTTAACCTAAAAATATGTTTTTTATAATTTAAAACCAGATATTGTTTGTAACCCTAATATCTCAACATTGGCATTTGGATTGTTTTATTTTTTTTATAAAAAATTGAGACTTAACGCGCTGAATACAATTTAATGGTATTATAGCACTGTCCTTTAACTTTTATGTGGTAATACCAAAATTTGCAAATTGCAGTACACAGGGTGTTGTTTTTAAGAAAAATATATAATACTAAATTTTTTTAGTCCAGACCTGGATTTTTTTTTTTATACATTGGTAGAAGTGGCTTTTGGGGTTGCTTATGTGTGCCAAATTTAAAGTAAATACGACTATTGACTTCCGAGATATGGCCGTTTTTATTTTTGTATTTTTTTCATAAATTACACTGTATATTTGACAAAAAGACTCAAAAAAAAATTAGCTTTGGATATAAGTTGCCCCATTAAATATTTGCATTTCGTCGTGAATCACCCTGTATATACAGTTGTTGCGTGTTGCCAAATCATAAAGGCGCCACAGATGAAAATCTTAAGAAAAAATTTACTAAGAATGCCATTTATTACGTTTTGAATGCTGGTGATGAAAATTCCTTAGAATTAAACTAAAATTGTAACAAGACCGGAAAATTGATCTTTACAGGTCGACGCAGGAAATTTACAGGGCGAACCGCAGGCGAGTCCTGTAAACCTGCGGAGACTTGTAAAGACACTTTCCGGTCGTCTATCGTACGTACTTTTGTTTCAAACGATCAGAAAAAACATTTTAGTATCTATCACTTTCGTCGACGCCTAGTCGTGTTGCGTAATTTATGAACAGTCCCCTGATATTTTCTGCTTCTTGATGATTAGATAGCCATTGCCGCTAAAGCTGGTAGTTTTTAAGATGAAAACTAAGAAAAACAAGTAAAGTTTTGCGGTCAGAAATGATTTTTGTATTTTTAACTTGTGCAAAATTCTATAAAATATTAGAAAAATTATAATGTAGTGCCTATTAGCTTCACACAGCTAAATCAGTGATGACTGACGATCAGTTATGGCCAACTATGGCCAACTTATCAAGCAAAATAATGATAAAAGAGCTCATAAAAGGCAGATTTCTAGGTTTTTTCTTTATTTAACTATATTTATAGTATACTCTTACTTTGAGAATTAAAAATGTGTGGTTGATTTTTCGGTGTATGTGACTCTTGAAGCAGCTTTTATTATTTCCTCCGGATTCCACTCATTTTCTAGATCTGAGTCCATTTTTGTAAACAAAACTCTTGAAACAAATTTAAAACAGCTTTTTTAGAAGTGTCAAAATTCCCAAAAAACAAGCTAAAAGCTGTCAACAAGAACTCATAGCCACCTTGGCCAAAAATGGGACCGGAAAAGGATCAAGGGACCGGAAAATTGAACAAAAAGGTCCTTTCTGGAGAGTGGAAATATTTCGAAAGAACATGCCTTAAAATGTAGAATTTTCCGTATAAAAAATCGTACGGAAAGTGGCTATTTTCGGGTCGTTTGAAAAAAAAATTTAAGAGAGCACACCAGAAACACGTTACAAACCGGAGTAAAGAGTCAAAAAAGTGAAGGAGCTTTGCTCTCCCTGGGGCTCCTGATTATGATTAATTTATTATAGATTGGGTCGGACCTCCTGGGGGGGGGTGGTTTAAAACCCAAAAGCCCCCCTGGCTACGCCACTGGAAATAACGATAACTATAACGAAGAGTCAAAAACACTGACCAAAAAATACCCTATTGTCTTTTCAGAAAAATGCTCATGATTAAAAAAACATATATTTTAGCATTTTTGAAGTCAATTAACTTTTGGAACCGGGCCATCCAGGCCTCTTGATGGGCCGGGCCCTTAGTGAGTGCTTAGCGTGCCTAATGGAAGAAGCTGCGCTGTAAACGGGTTGATTTTTAAAGTGCTGTGTTTTCGAGTAAGGTAATGATTTAAAACTTGTTTTTTAGTTTTATGGTGAAACCATCTGTTTTTTTTTTCAAAATATTTAGAATAGGTATTGTTAAAACCACATCAACAAAAATAAATATTAGTTAAACTGAACATATACAGGGTGTTTCACAACTTATGTACAAAAATGAAAGACGTGATTCCTAATACTGACCGGTGTGCCGATGTGCTAAAACATTTTTTTCGCGCTCAACTGTACATTGAAATTTATCAGCCAGGTGCAAAAAAAAAACAATAAAAAAGGAGCATCAAGCAAGCAAGTGTGTTGCACAGAAAGTAAACAAATTATGCAATATTAGCTGATTCAATTTTGAATGTCATGTCGCGTCGCGTTTTCATGCGAAGTATTAGTTTTTTTATTGATTTTGTTTTGTGTTTTTTTTTGTAAAAAATGACATACAACTATTCATTAGTTCGGAAATTAAACAGCGAATTAGTGGACATTGTTTTAATTTATAACAAAGCACAGCAACCCGCCGCAGAATCTTACCGAATTTAACAGAGGTATGTCATTATTTGATCTTTTGATTTAGTTATGAAGATTTACAGCGATTAGGTGTTTTTGTCACTTTATAAGTATCATACTTCAACGAATCATTTACATACTTTTAGTTAATGCAGTGCATACAAAATAGTAACGTTATTTGACGACTAGTGGCTAAAATACTGCTTTCTTTACAAGCGTTGGTTTAAATAATGAGCGCAGCGAGGTATTTTAAAACGCGAGTAAAAAAAGCACAGTTTAGCCGCGAGTTGTTAACGCTATTTTTATTAATACGTTTACTAAAAAATCCAAGAAAAACAGGAAAATACTTGTAAAAATCTCGAACAAAGAGCACTTCCTGCAACACACCATCCTTACACTATAAATCAAGGCGGTTGGTAAATGAAATAATAACGGTTTCCATAGCGATGTGCCTTTTTACTCGGTGACGTTCATTGTTGCGACATTTTAATCTTTGACAGTTTGATATTTTGACGATGTTTTTAAATGATTTTTTTGTAAATACTTGGTGAAAACTGGCAGAAATGGCTTAATTTTTAGGCAAGAATAATTAGATTTTTCAATATTACTATATTCCCCTGTTTCTCTTTAATTTTGGGTAAAAACGGCAAGAAATCTTTTTTAGCACCCGTGATAAAAAAAAGGTTTTTAGCATCGGTAGCCAAAAAAGCCATGCTTTAGTTATCTGCCGAGAGTTACTAAAATCATGTTTTTGATAAAGGTATAAAAAAAACTATTTTAATTTGACTAGGTTTGGTTAGTTTCATACTAAAAGCACAGTCTACACTGTGCTAAAAGCAGAACTGTGGCTTTATTTCTAATGCATTTGAAAAGTTTTGAGAGCTTTTCTATAAAAACTATCCGAGTTTATGAACCAGAACGGGTTGATTTTTAACGTACTGTGTTTTTGAGGAAGGTAATTAATTAAAACTTGTTTTTTAGTTTTATGCTTAAATCACCTGTTTTTAAAAAAATATTTAGAATAGGTATCGTTAGAACTACATCACTAAAAACAAATATTAGTTAAACCCAACCTATACAGGGTGTTTCACAACTTATGTATAAAAGTAAAAGACGTGATTCCTAATGCTGGTCGGTGTTTATAATGACGATTCATTTCGCTTAAATTTATTCAAAAGTGATTCCAAAAAAGTAATCAAAAATGTGCTAAAAAATTTTCTTCGCCTTCGACAGTGCATTGAAGTTTATCAACCAGGTATAAAAAAAATTCACAAAAAAGGAGCATTAAGCCAACAAGTGCGTTGCAACAAAAATAAACAAACTACGCTTTGTGGTGCGGAGTATTAGTTTGTTTAGTGATTTTTTTTTGTGTTTTGTTGTAAAAAATGACATACACCTATTCATTTGTTGGGAAATTAAACAACAAACAATTAGCGAATTAGTAGATATTGTTGTAATTGATAACGAAGCACAACAACTCGCCGCAGTTGTGACATTAGAAGTATATAAATATTATATAAACAATATGACTTTAATTTTACATAAATGTTACATTCCAATGCGTAATATTTATACAACATTTATTTTTAAATTTATAAAGTAGTAACATAAAGAGTACGTTATTTACCTGACGTCAAGTTTACGTTGATGTTACTTGTAAGAGATATAAATATTATGTAAAAAAATTTACCCCAATTTTACCTCTCGATTTACTTTCTAGTTACTAGATAATCGATATCTGCCGTTTCCCAATTTTTTGTTGCCATGTAATATTTATCCTATGGTCTCAGTCAACATAGTTACGTAATTATTACGTAAAACTTACAACACATGATTACTTTGTTACATAAATTCTAGGTAAATTGGAAGTCACAACAAAATAAAAAGTAACTTCCATGTTCTGCATGATGCCATGCAGAACGTAAGTAATATGTAATTAGAATGACGTAAACAATTCATGGAAACAAAAAATTGGGAAACGGCAGATATCGATTAACTAGTAACTAGAAAGTAAGTCGAGAGGTAAAATTGAGGTAAATTTTTTTACATAATATTTATATCTCTTACAAGTAACATCAAGGTAAACTTGACGTCACGGAAATAACGTACTCTTTATGTTATGTAACTGCTATATAAATTTAATAATAAATGTTATATAAATATTACGTATTAGAATGTAAAATTAAAGTCATATTGTGTATATAATATATCGAAAAATCAAGAAAGTTTTAAAAAGAATAATTTTTTTGAAAACGGCAGTTGAATTTCTGCCGAAACCATAAAACTAAATAAGTAATTAATAAATTAGTTTTAAAAATATTAAAACTCGAGTAAAAAGTACATCACTCCATAAGAAAAATAACAACTTAGTGTTTTGTTTGAAAGTTTTGAACTTCAATTGTCAATCTTTGATGGTCCTCAGGTGTAAACTACACTATTCTATTACTTCACTCAACCGGGAAGTCTAACAAGTTGGCTCCGCCCAAGGAGGGGCTTCCAAATATTTGGAATTTCAACACTTGGTTTACCGAAAATACCCTTATTCTGCCCAATAAAGGCAGCCTCAAGGAATTTTCGTTTCTTCCAGTATGACTCTTTGTGCAAAATTTATTCTTGTATCCACTTCATTCGGTGTGGTTTCGTTGTTTCACCTCTTTGGGTATTCGTCTGATCTTCCTTAAGCCTAACAGATAGTGGTCGTTTTGTTTCGCCTATTTATGATTCACTACACTCACAAGAAACTTGGTAAATACATTCCTTATTTTGGTAGTTCTCCGGTTTTGTTTTACTAAGAAGGCTTCAAATTTTATTATCAGATTTAAAAGCTGTTAATAAAGTTGTTCTACTCTTCGAATTTTCTATGAAACTCCTTTAATATAAGAAATTGTAAGGAATGCATTTGCCTGGTTTTGGTCTTGTTATCTCTGTCCTGTTTGTTGGAATTTAGAAATAAGTTGTAAGTTTAAGGCTGGAACCACTCTGCTGTAGATCCTTATTAATGTTTCGTATTTCGATTTCCAAGGCATGAGAATTGTTACAAATTTGAACGACTCTGTAATACAACGTTCTTATTATGCCTCGTTTGGTTGTAGTAGAAGGATTTGAACCTTGATTTAAATATTGTCCTGTGTGAGTGAGTTTACGATAGACTGTTGTTCTGATGTCGCTTTCTACTCGTTTGATATCTCGTCGTACATCAAGGAACTCAAGGAATTTTGCTCAGCTCCATTGTGAATTTAATGGTGGGTTTTATATTATTTAGGTGGTGAAGAAATTCTGAAAGTTGTTGGTCATTCCCGATCCAGACAATAAAAGTATCATCAACATATTTCAGCCAGAGCTTAGGTTTATATGCTGCGGTATCCACCGCGTGTTCGAACCACTCCATGTAAATATTGGCACCACCGGCGAAAGCGATGAACCCATTGGCATTCTGAGCATAAAACCTATCTTTCACCTGAAAATAAGAATTATGTAGACAGCACTCCAACAACTCCATCACTCCCTCCAGTGGCAGGCTGGTACGTTCATAAAGGGATTCGTCATTAACCAGTCTCTGTCTAATAATCTCTAGCAAATCCTTTTCGGGACATAGGTGTATAGACTTTCGACATCAAAACTGACAAATCTATCCTCGGATTCTAAAACCAAAGATTTAAGAATATTTACAAAATGGTTGGATTTTTTTACAAATGAAGCGGTTTGCAGGCAATATTTAAATCAAGGTTCAAATTATTCTGCTATAATCAAAAAAGGCATAATAAGAATGTTCTATAACAGTCGTTCAAATTTGTAACAATTCTCATGACTTGGAAATCAAAATAAGAAACATTAAGAATGATCTGCAGCAGAAAAGCAGCGTTAAACTTATAACAGATACTTTTTATAAATTTCAGCAGACAGTGCAGATATTACAGAACCAAAACCAGGCAAATGCATTCCTTACAATTCCATACAGTAAAGTAGCATCAGAGAAAATTCGTGTAGCAAACAACTTTAATAACAGCTTTTAAATCTAACAGTACAATTCGAAGCCTTCTTAGTAAAACAAAACCGGAGAACAAACAAAATAAGGAATGCATTTACCAAGTTCCTTGTGAGAGTAGTGAATCATACATAGGCGAAACAAAAAGACCGCTGTCTAAAAACAACACCGAATGAAGTGGACAGAAGCAAAGGTTTTGTACAAGGAGTCACATTGAAAGAAACGAAAATTCCTTAAAGCTGCCTTTATTCGACAGAATCAGGATATTTTCAGCAAACCAAGTGTTGAAATTCCAAATATTTGGAAGCCCCTCCTTGGGCGGAGCCAACATCTCAAACTTCACGGTTCAGTAGTTGTTTGCACCTGAAGAAGATTAGAGATTATACTGATCGAAACGTCGTGTATAAATAAAATATAGACAAAACTAAACATCACAGATAAAATCCAGTTTGAAAAATAAATTTTGTTTTAGATTATATATAAAAAGGCAATTTACATAAAAATAAATTTTAAATAAATAATAAAAATTCCAAACGCATATTTTTTAAAAAGTCTCCGAAGCTCAAAAATTTCTCATACTGTGCTATCTTCATACCCAAAATCCCCTCGAATTTGGACCACCCTGTGCACGGAATTTTACAATATTTATTCAATTTTCACTGCGGTGTGCAGCAACACAAAAAAGCATAAATTTTGCATTAAGTACTTTAATTATAGTAGCAATAACTTCCGAACGAACTATGTCCGTTTTTCCTCCGCCATAATCTTTAAATGGGTAAGTAGTATGTAATCATGAAAAACAAAATATTCCATTTTGCTTTTTCTTTTACTATCTAATACAAAACTAAATACCTAATAGACAAAACCCTAAATTCACTTTTTGTTTCTGAACTCCCCTAGGTTTTTGGACCTAGCGTCCGCGTCCTTTGGGAAATTAATGTCGAAAAGTTTAAAGTTTGTGGCAATAAAGTCGGATGAGAAATGGTTTTAAAGGAGATTAGTCTGGACTGTCTGAATAGGTTTTAAATAGGAAATTAAAGTTGCGTTTTTTTGCTTCTCTTGTTGCGCCCTCGAAACCGCAAAAAGCGGTTAGGTCGTACGGATCTAAAAGGTTTAAGCGTTCAAATGCAAACGTAGTTGTAATCGAGAAACGTGTAGTGCTTGTTTGTGTACTGTAGGTTTCATAAATAAAAATATGGTTATCCTTGTTTGGCTAGTTGTTTATTATGTATAGCTGTATTTGTCATATGGAATTAGTTAAAACTAGAGGCACTCCATATATTTGACAGTTGTTGTTTTAGCAGAGGTGGTACACTTATATTGCCCTCCTTTTCTAGTTTTTTTCATATTTGCACCTAAAACCGATTTTATGAAATGGCCTGATGTAGCCGGCCGCCGTAGCGTAGTAAGCAGCGTATCTGCCTGCCTTTTATAATTTTCCCAGGCAGTTTTTGGATGAATATTACTTTTTTGGTTTGTATAATATGTCAAACTTTCACTAAAAAAACGTAAGGTAGATACATAGATATTAAAAATGAAGAATCCACGGGAGAAAGGCGAAATGTCACATTTTTTTTTCAGTTTTGAGTTAAACACGGCAATAAGTCTGCTATATATTAGTAGTGGATTTATATACCGAATTGAAAAAGAGAAGAAATGCGAATCGCAAAAAGTGGAATTTTCTCAAAACAATATCAGCAAGCAGGACAGAGCTTACAAGACCAAAACCAAGTAAATGCATTTCTTACAATTCTATACAATTAAAGGAGTCTCAGAGAAAATTAGAAGAATAACAAGCAACTTTAATATTAAAACAGCTCTTAAATCTTTCGAAGCCTTCTTAGTAAAACAAAACCGGAGATCAAACAAAATAAGGAATGCATTTACCAAGTTCCTCGTGAGTGTGCTGAATCATACATAGGCGAAAAAAAAAGACCACTATTTGTTAGGCCTAAGGAACATCAGACGAATACCTAAAGAGGTGAAATAACGAAATCAGGAATCGCCGAACATGATTGGTCAAAAAAAAACCAAATGGAGTGGACACAAGCAAAGGTTTTGGATAAAGAGTCACACTGGAAGAAACGAAGATTCCTTGAAGATGCCTTTATTGGACAGAATCAGGGTATTTTTAGTAAACCAAGTATGGAAATTCCAAATATCTGAAAGTCCCTCCTTGGGCGGAGCCAACTTTTTAAACTTCACGGTGGAGTGATTTCGTCGAGTATATACGTCGCCTTAGAAATAGATTGTAGTTTGCAGATGAAGACGATCAGAGATTGTACTGATCGAAAAGTCGTGTATAAATAAAATATACACAATGGAAGTTCGATCCAAAGATTTAATATCGAGTAGTACTTAGTTAAAATTAAGGTCTTATATGGAATAAAACATCAACTTACTAACTATAGCCTCGGCAATCCATTCATAAATAACTATTTGTTTTGACTCCAACAGCCTCCACATAGCCAGACAAAGAAAGAGAGAATGCTTCAACTTGAAAAACTCAAAGTCATAAAGTCTCAAAATACAACATTTGGTAGGTGAGACGTGTTTCGCCTACATAGGCATCTTCAGACCTGGTATATAAAACGTCACGGTAGAGATTAACTTTTAAAGAACATTACAAAGATTTAAAAAATAAAAAACATATAAACAAACGAGACTCGTTCTACATTTTACAAAGAAAAACATTTTACAAACAAAAACAATAATTTTATTTTGTTTGTAAAATGTAGAACGAGTCTCGTTTGTTTAAATTTGTTTTATTTTTTAAACTTTTGTAATGTTCTTTAAATGTTAATCTCTACCGTGGCATTTTATATACCAGGTCTGAAGATGCTTATGTAGGCGAAACACGTGTACCCTACCAAATTTTGAATAAATTTTGTATTTTGAGACTTTGAGTTTCCCAAGTTGAAGCATTTGAAATTCAAGTCTCTTTGAGAAAATGGACGAACCTTTTCAATTTTAAAAAGAAAGAGAGAGTTTCAGAGCGTCTGTGGCAATACTGAAAAATACCTCTGGCGCGCTCGAAAACCTTGGTGTAGCACAAAGCAGTGACTTTAAATCTTAAAAAAAATTAATACAAAATCTGTATCCATAATATTTATTTCCATAGTTTACAATGTTGTTCTTTTAAAAATTATTATTTTAACATTGCACTGGGTAAAGAGCATTATTTTTATAACAAAATCAATGAATAGCGAGCTTTCCCTCAAAAAGGTAATGGTAACCGTAGATCCGGATTTCGCACTTGTGGTGCTCATCAGTACGTCACTAGGAATTAGGAGATGAAATGATGAAATGTTGATGGAAAAACATGACACAGGATTCATGTAAAAGACAACCATCTGTCAAGTTGCAGAATCGGCAGATTTACCTTCATAACAAAATCAATGAATAGCGAGCTTTCCTGTGTCATATTTTTCCATCATCATTTCATCATTTCATCTCCTAATTCGTAGCACCGTACTGATGAGCACCACAAGTGCGAAATCCGGATCTACGGTTACCATTACCTTTTTGAGGGAAAGCTCGCTATTCATTGATTTTGTTATTTATTCACCCTCACTAAATCCCTTTTTAAAATTATTTTTATTACTTGTTTTACAATGTTACGACAAAAGTACCCCATGTTTCTTGGGAAGAAGAACTAGGTTTTGGCTTTTGTAACCATTTGGCGTTGAAATAACTTAATTTTAACAAAGATCTTTTCCTAAAGTGCAAAAAATAGTATAAAACCCTCGGGATTAAAGTGTCGTTTAATCCCTTAGCGAATTGTAGCCCTCCCTACGGCCGGGCTACAAACCTTTCGCCACGGGATTAAATTTGGCACTTTAATCCCTAGGTTTACAATGTACTATTAGTTCTTGAGGAAAAATCATTTCCGTACTTAAAAATTTATTTTCCATGGACTCCTTAATTCTTCTTTTTTGGTAAAAACGTACTAAACATTTTTTCGATCGTAACCAGAAATATTACTTGAAAGTATTTATATGAAAAAATTTTATTAAAATTAAGATGTGCAAAAAACAAACATAGTATTAATCCAGAAAAAATATTCAAAAAATGTACATTATTTCAATATTGCCTCATATATTATTTGGCTGTCCTATTTCTTCCCCCTTTAATAGTGGAACGGTAAGTTTGATTGATTACCCCATTTTATTTAAATTTTTGAGGATCAGGTGAAAGAACTGCAAATTGGTTTTTATCAAAATGTAGGGAGACTCGAGAGGAGGCCCAAAAAAAATCGGGACTAACTGTCCATCGCTTTCAAAATTATTGTTCGGTTTCAAAATTTTAACCAATTTGAAAAATGACGAATTTGATGCCAAAAATGGAAACCTATTAAAAATTCAAGATGGCGGACATTTTTTTGTGCGCCATTGGTAAAACTTAACTTCCGCGTGAAGGGATTTATTTTTCCCGAGTGTACTGATTCATCGCTCGTTAACATCGGGTAAGAAGTAAGAAAGTTATGAATTGTTCAAATAAGCACGTTTGGTAAACCAAATTCACTCAGCCCAAAAAAAGCATTTGCTTGGCAATGCTTTCGGATGTAGTTGTCCGATTTGAATAATGCTGATCATTTTAATAAGTCAAGGTTTAATTTTTTTTTTGTCTGATTGAATTTAGTTTATCAAACGCACTTATTTGAGCCATTCATAACATTCCTATTTCTGATACGATGTTAACTAGTGACACATTAGTACACACGAGAAAGATAAAGCATTACACGCAAAGGTTAAGGTTTTTACCAGTGGTGCGCATAAAAAAATTGCAGGTCATAAATGCCTTTTTTTAAAAATTTCCGCTATCTTGGATTTTCATAAATTGTCAATTATAACAACAAATTCTTAAATTTTGAAGTCTTGCCTTTTTAAAATAATTAAAATTGGAATAGACCTTTTTAATTTATGGACATCCAAAAAATACCCGCTTTTTTTTTGCTAACCTATATATAAACTTAGTAACTTAGTAACAAACCATTTAATTTAAAGTAGGTAGGTAGTTATTAGGTTATATTATTTCGAGAATCCGACTTTCCTACAATTAAGTTGAGTTTTGTCTACGTTGACGTTAGATAACGCGAATTTTTTTCGGGTGAAATGAAGATTAAAACACGTATTTTCAAACAGTTTTCAAGTTAAAATGTCCGTTTCTTGTTATGCTATTGGTAAAACAAAAAGCGTTTCCCGACAAAAATTTTAAATTTGCTGTTTCCATTTCTATCAGCTTACAAAGCCACCGACTTTGTAAGCGTTGTGGTGCCTAGTAAATTTTTTGGATAGAATTTTTTGTTTTTAATTTTACGTTGGCCAAAACGGTTTAAAACTTGTCGTGGTCTTGCTGAAGATTTTTATTCTGATGGGACATTGAATTTTTATTAAAGGAGCCGTATTGATAGTCCTTCCATCAAGGAACAAGGCTACTTTAAGATCTCCTTGGGCCAAAGCGGTATTTCTATATAGTTGCGCAAGGTTGCTTTGAGGTGGCCTTAAGGCCTTCTTTCGCCAATGTAGGAAAAAGGCTACCTGGGATCGACCTTGGCGTGCATTTTTTTAGTTTATAAGGTAAAAATCAATATTGAGAAAACTTTTTTGATTTCCAAATGAATAAAATGAAGCAAAGGACATTGAAGAAAAACATAAATAACCTTTTTTTGTATCTCTTTTTATTTAATTTTATCAGTTTCAAAATTAACAAAAAAAAGTATTTTTTATGCAGCGATAAGAAAACTCTGCTCAATGAAATCCAGTTTTTGCTTATGTTGACGCTATCTCACGAAACATATGTCTTGGGAGGACAATCAGTCCTTGTCAAGTATTGGGTTTAATTTGAAATTTTTCACGTTTTGTTAAAATCTTTTTTATTTTTTTTTTTAAATTTAATATTATTAAGATTTAAGATTCAAGATTCAAGATTCTTTATTGGTGCTAATTATGCTTGCGCACTTACACACGTCTAAAAAAAATACAAATGTCAAATAAAAAAACAAACATTACTTACATAATTACAAAAAGTATTAGAAAGTAAATAAATAAATTTAATACAGACACACAGACAAATGACTGACTTACATTAATTTACTAACGAATATAAAATGGATACAGTTCCTACAATGAGAATTCAAATCAAATGTAGTAAAACAAACGACTTTAAAATAAAACTACTAACACACATTTAAAGTGAAACATGCTAAAAAAAAATAATAGAACGAAAAATAAATTCCCAATAGTTTTCTGTTGGTAAAACTCTCTTTTTTTATTTTATTTAAAAATAATAATCGAGTCAGGGGCAAACAATTTTTTTTTGAATTGTGTTAGTTAAAAGAAAACAAAAATTTTATTCATTTCCGACTACAGGGAAAAATAAGCAGCACTTTATAAGTTGCTTTCATTAGTGGAAAAAATAGATATTTCTGAAAAATCTGCATTAAGAAACTGTTCCAATGTATAAAAAGCATGTTTAAGTAAGAAAATCTTCATAGATTTTTTAAAACTTTTGTGATCCAAAACTCTAACTCTTTCAGGTAGTGCATTATAAAATGTTATGCTGTAAAAGTTTGTTCCATTTCTGGTTTTTGTCAAGCGCTGATGAGGGCAAACTACATTGTTTTTGCCTTTCGTGCCAATGTTGTGAATGGCACTGTGTGTCAAAAAATGTGAAATATTTTCTTTAATGTACAGTAAACAAAGAAAGATATACTGACATGCTAGTGTAAGAATGTTCAAAGACTTAAAGGCCTCTACACAATCATCCCTGTATTTAAGGCCTGCAATCACTCTAACAGCTCGTCTCTGGAGCCTATTAACCTAATTAACAGATAGTGCAATTTATTAAAAAAAAACTCCTTCTACTTATATGTATTTAATCTATAGAAAATATATAAAAGGTACACTGTATTTTAAATATTACGAAAGTCAAAACCTAGTTCTTCTTCCCAAGAAAAATGGGGTACATTTTTCGCAGTACACTCACTTTTGTCGTGACATTGTAAAACAAGTAATAAAAATAATGCTCTTTACCCAGTGCAATGTTAAAATAATGATTTTTAAAAGACCAACATTGTAAACTACGGATATAAATATTACGGAAATATTTTATATTAATTTTTTTTAGATTGCAAGTCACTGTTTTGCGCTACACCAAGGTTTTTAAGCGCACCAGGGGTATTTTTCAGTATTGCCACAGACGCTCTGAAACTCTCTCTTTCTTTTTAAAATTGAAAAGGGTTGTTCATTTTCTCAAAGAGACTTGAATTTCAAATGCTTCAACTTGGGAAACTCAAAGTCTCAAAATACAAAATTTATTCAAAATTCGGTAGGTTACACGTGTTTCGCCTACATAGGCATCTTCAGACCTGGTATACAAAACGTCTCCGTCTGGTTGCAAGAGGCTCTTCTTTAAACCTGTAGCAGGTGCTCCGTCTGGTTACAGGTCTTTTACTCAAACTCGTACGTGGTTACGAGCCTTCTTTCCGATTTACAGCAAGTGCACTAGTCTGGTTGTAAATCACTTTAACTTTCTTTCTACCTTATACAAGTGCTGTGACATCTTATAGTCCAGTCTGGTAATAAGGCCCCTTCTTCCTCTACTCTAACAGTCAAGAGTCTCAAGTATATATAGAGCCTAGAGCAAGTAAATCCAGGCGCTATACATGGCATTATAGCGTCTGGATTCATTTGCTCTAAGCTCTATATATACTTGAGACTCTTGACTGTTAGAGTAGAGGAAGAAGGGGCCTTATTACCATAATAAGTCACGGCACTTGTGTAACTTGTATAATCTGAAGTCTTTGGAGAAAAAACGAGAAATTGCAGAATGTTCCTTTAAAGGTATTCTAGAAGCCCTCCACAGTATTTTGGGACAGTTTGAAACAGGCGAAAACCACGGTATTAGAAAAACACAACAGTATTATAGAATTTCAATTTTTCGGATATAATTATCAGGGTTCAATAACGATACTGAAGTATTTTTGATCTGAACATATTCATATTAAGTTTTATACAACGTGAAGGCAAAATCAGGGCAAAATTGACTAATATCGTTTTCAAATACTATAAACTGTTTGAGTAATACAAAACACAAATTCTGAAACTTTTATTGGGAGTCAGTATTTGGAAATAATATTGGTCAGAAGTAGGCAAAAGCTTAAATCAAAACATATATGATAAGGTTTTCGAGGCAATGAACAAGTGTGGCGATATTTTTCCGTTGATAAGAACATTCTTGGATGTTTGTCAGTAAGTAATGCTTCGATAGAAAGAAACTTCTCCTGCCTCAGAAGATTGAGAACATAAGTACTTAAAAACACTATGACCAAAATTCTTCTGACGGGCTTAGCGTTGCTGCATACCAACAGACCAACAGATATTGAAATTGACATTGAGCGAATCATTGACCGGTTTGCCCAAAAAAAAAACGGAAACGAATTTTTTTTTTCAGATGGGCATGTAATGTTTGAGACATGCAATATAAAAGGTAATGTTTTAACTTAAAAATCTTTTTAGACCTAAAAAAAAGTATTTAGCTATTAGGTTTTGTTTGTGGTTTGTTTGTTATCTATGTTTTTATAACTGAAAAAATTATACTCAAGCGCGGATTTCAGGGGGATAGGGGGGGGGGGGTAGTTAACCTCCCTACCTTGGTTTTAAATTTTTTATGAAAACATTTAGAAAATCAAAAGTAGGGTAACGGTAGGGCATAAATTGCGGCGCTATAACACGTTTGATATTTAGGGTATTAGTTTAATTTTGTGATAAAAATGGCATTTGTAGTGTCATTTTCTTAAAAATTTTCGTCTGCTGCGCTTTGAGAACATTGATAAATTTACAATTTTAGTTTAATTCTAAATCTAAAATGCATTTTTAGTGCATTTTTTTTTAATTTTCGCCTGCGGCGCCATGATACCGTTGATATTTTAGTTTAATTCGACTCAAAAATTGCATTTTTAATGTGAGTTTCTCAAAAATTTTCGGCGCATTTTAACATTTTTTAAAATAAAAATATGTATGAAATAAACGACTTAAAATCTGAGGGTCATTATGCAGTATAGGGTTATCTACCATTTTTGATTTTTTATGAAAAATTCTTTGTGGGGGCACCTACTACGGTCTCTAGGACCCCAAATCCGCCTGCTCCGGTTGTTTTTTTTTAAATTTGTTATGTTTTTTTTTAATTTTTTTTTCAGTAAAACAACCCAATCCAACACAGTCCAACCCAACCTAGTCCAACCTAATCCAACATAACCCAAAACAATAAAAAAAAACACATTACAACCCCCCTGAGCACCCTTTTTTCTCTAAAAAAAAATAAAAAAAATCGGGCGCAGGCGGATTTGGGGTCCTAGGGACCCTAGTAGGTGCCCCCATAAAGAATTTTTCATAAAAAATCAAAAATGGCCGAAAACCATATATTGCATAATTACCAATCTGAATACCCCCCCCCCCCTAGATTTGACACCAAATCCGCGCTTGTATTTACTAAGTTTTGTTTGCATATATTGATATGTTCTTCATAAAAGCTATGCATTAGTTCTATTTTTTTCCGTATCGAAACCGCCCCCCCCCCTTTTCAAATGTCTGGGACCGCAACTGTTTACATTTTCAACGACGCATATAGGTTTTTTAATTGCTAACGTTATTTTTAAGCATAACATAAAAATTTCGTTTACCTATCGTAAAATTTAAAATTATTTAAAAAAAACATTAATTTGTTTACAATTGTATTAAGAACCTACTAATTTATTACATCATTTCATTAAAATTTTTTAACGGGAGTAATTTGTCTTTATCTTAATTTGTATTTCTCTTTCGCATATAAGTAGGGACGTAAAATCTTTCCAAAAGCTCACGCTGAATATCTACAAGAAATAACTCCTAGTACAACACAAAAAAATGCCAAAACAATAAAGAATTTTGTATAGCGTGTTAATTTTTATTTTAATAAAAACGTACGCCACAATTACTTTTTATTATTCTTTTGAAAAACATTTTTGTGGGGTTTAATCAACAACTTTAATCAAAACTTTATTTGCTAATTTTGCTCTGATTTCACAACCCGCTGTTCTTTTTATAATAAAACAACAAAACGGGTATTTTAAGGCCTGTTTTATGCCAAAGGTGGAGTTTTAAACCAGGGAAAATAACTCTGTAAAAAGTGAAGCCTAACGGAACGTCGCGTCGTCCTGGAGATTTTAAATTATGTACGTCGCGCGTCGTTTCCAAGTTTCAAACTAATTA
The DNA here is from genome assembly GCA_963921995.1 of Oxystoma pomonae. NCBI lineage: Eukaryota > Metazoa > Arthropoda > Insecta > Coleoptera > Brentidae > Oxystoma > Oxystoma pomonae. Next base: position 96,757,014 of record OY998165.1, read on the forward strand.
ATTTTACATATTTTTGCTCATTTTAGCTCTAAACCATATTATCACGCAAAAATAAGGTCAAAATTTGAATTCAGCGTACCTCAATTACTATTTAATAGTTATTTATGGTATAAATTCTCAAGTGACTTAGGAAACAAAACACACGAGTGGCATACAATGTTTTATCCAACAAGTGGAAGAAATCGTTTTTTATGAGAAAATAATTAATAAGCTTTGTGATCAAATCAAAGCTACTTGCGTCTCAGTACCCTATAAATTTCAGAATGACTTGACAGTGACTTTTTTATATTTTGAGGTAGGTTGTTTGTTTGGTTGCCACGGGCATGATATATTGTTAGAAAATGTTTAAATAAATTTTTAACTTCAGTTTTACCTGCAGAAAATGGAAGTTTTTTTGAAAAAAAAAACGTATAGAAAATGGCGGAAACCGATGAAAATTACGTTCCTGAGGATATCCTGACGGAAGCGGAAGAAGCAGCGATGCAGATTTTTCCAGAAAAGTCTCGAGATGCTTACGACAGGAGTTCAAAATGTTTGAGTCTTGGATGAATTTACGGAAGATAAAAGGTATCGATAAAAATGTTCTATTGGCTTATTATTTACATTTGCAAAAAAATAGCCCTATCGTCGCTATGGTTTAAATACTCGATGCTTCGCTCGACTATTCACCTGTACAAAAAAATCGACGTTTCACAATATGGCAAACTATCGAGCTTTTTGAAAAGCAAATCACAGGGACACAAACCAAAGAAGTCCAAGACATTAGAACGATCTGAAATAGAGAAGTTTTTTTTGAAGGAAGCTTCCGACGACGAGTACCTGTTGATGAATTAAACCAGACGAATCTTACAATCACTTCAAATTCGAATAAATCGTTAGCGTTTTCCTTTAATTTCGATATCAATTTGAGTTCTGCTTGTAATAGTAATAAATAAGTAAAATACTACTTTAAAGATGAATGCGAGTTATGATCCATAACTCACTAGTGAGTTATGGCTTATAACACACGAGTGTGTTATTTAATGTTTACTTGATTTATTACATTTTACATACATTATACATATATATATAATTTATATCTTTCGCACCTACCTCTCCAACCCAAACCCTTCATTGACACTGCTAGGGTAGTGAGTTATTGGAGAGGATGGTGGAACTTTACTCCCAGGAGAGTGTCGTGGTGATGGTAGGGTGAGTCTAGAAACTAATGGATGTTTCCTTAAAAGCACAGAAAACGCGAAGAAAATACGGTTAATAAAATCAGTAAAAATTTTAGGGCATTTTTATTAAAATAACCCTCCTACTCATATGGTTGAGCTTCATTCTTGAATTTATTTGCATTACTTTAAAATTAAAACCGAAAAAAATAGATAGTTTTTGGTCGGACCAAAAACATTCAACGAAAAACTCTATTTAACACTGTTGACATTTGAACCTCATAAATGGTTAAGAGCTGCGGTGAAACGCCACAAACATACGGACGGTTACCATAAGAATTCTGACGTTCCGCGCCCATTTCCGACAGGGTGACGTTGCGCTCAGTATACCCAAGACACAACCAAGCATGTTTTTGTGTTTGAGCGTTTTTTTATGAATAATAGCTATTTGCTTTCACAATAAATTTGGATACTTTTTATTTTCTAATATCTTAAAAACAACAACTAATAAAAGCGGACCGCCAACGTAAAACCTGTACCAAAAAGGCTATTTTTGAATCGTCTAATAGTGTTAAAGTTATCGTTGTCGGCGAAGTTATCGGACTGTAAATTGACCTGACCAAAAACTATCTAATATACCGCTTTTCAGAATGTTTTTTAAATTGTGTAGCTATTTAAAATAACGTGTTAACTTTGGTATGTTATCTGAATTTCGTATCCCTCAACCATATTTTGAAGTTTTTTTCAGGTGGGTTATGGGATTAAGGCAAAATACTTACTTTTTTCTTTCCGGACGTTTCGTCCTTTAATTATTACTCTTTCAAGCCTGTGAGAGAACATATAATTTATATTTTTGGTTGACTAATTGTCGAAAACAGATTTATGCATGGAAAACAATATTAGAAACTTACTTTAAGAATGTTTTAGTCATGCATCCTATTTCTGGTGATTTGTGCGGGCTTACTTTCATCATTAGGTCGTCAATGTTAATAAAATATTCCTTTTGTATTTCTAAGTAAAACGAAAGTTAATTTTAGTTTGTTATTTTAGTTCATATGCTCTTATTTTGTTTTTTTAGCTTTATAATTGTCTAAAATATTACAATATAATGCACTGACAGTAGAAGCAGGTTGTATGACTTAAACATTTTTAATGTAAGTTTCTAACTTTGTTTTTCATTTACAATTTGTCAACTAAAAGTATTAATTAGTTATGTGTTCTCTCACATGGTTGAAAAAGATTAAAGGGCAAAACGTCCTGAAAGAAAAAAAACGTTTAGCCATCCATAAAATCTTTTAAAAAAATTGTTTTCAAAACATTTTTTCATTTGTTTTTTGGTGTCGTGTTCCTGCTACGGTTCGTAAGTTACAATTTTTTTAAAAGTTTATTATTCCGTCCTACCCTTTTGCCAACTTGCCACCCCCATCAAAAACTAATCAGCTCCGCGTCGAGTGACAAATAATTTTTGTGCCAAATTTGATAAGACCTGGTTTAGCAGTTTTTGAGAAATCGTGTTATTGACAGACAGACAGACAGACACCATGACAAAATTGCGTATTAGGTCTTTTTTGACGCAAATAACTTATTTCTAGTGGAAATAAAAAAAACTTTTTTTTTTCGACGATCCCAATAGTCTACATACTTTTGCGTTAATCATATAACCCAGGTTAAAAAAACTTCAAATTTATTTTATTTATTTTTACATACTAACATAAAAATTGCTTTTTTTTATTTAAATATATCAAGAAATATTAAAAGACTAAGATACTTAGTCATAGTTCTTCTCTGGCTATTCCGCGTAAACATACCTATCCCCAATTTAAATTTACAAAGGGTATAAAATAAACTTTTGCATGTTTTCTTAAGCGTAAAAACTTTGCTACATGTGGGCGTATTTTAAATATAGTTTCTGTGCATGAAAGCTCCATCTAAACCGGCTATAATATAGAACAAACCTTCAATAAGAAAACAAAACCTCAGACCACCACGCATTCGTGTAATAAAAAGGGCAACAAAAAAGAAGTCTGGCAATTTTTGCTGTTTTTAAATAGAATTTGAGAACGAAGGTTAGCCAGAACAAATAAACGGACAATTCCATGACGAAGCGGAAATTTTCTTTAAAAATAGTAAGTACATTATATACCTAGGGACTAAATTATGTTGGGAATTTGGAACCTTTGGTTGTACTATAACAAAGTTATGATTGTTTTCCACAAACCAAAACTACACTTTTTTGCACTCGACGCGCATTTCACTAACAACGTTAGCATTATCAGGAGACGATAAACAATAAACTAAATTAACCTACACTCTATCTTATATACTATCTTTTAGTGGGCGGAGATAAGACTATTAATTGGTGATTGGTCACGCTTTATAATCCTATCTCGCCTCAACTAAAGAATAAAGTGTACGAAACGGAATGGGGCCTCTATTTTTATTTAAAATATTTCTTTTGTTTGGTACACTTTTTAGAAGTTTTAGGTTATCTAATGTGAATCTATGATTGTTTTCAAAAGTATGCTCGGCCATACTTGACTTTTCCGTTCTTCCGTATTTTAAGTGTGCTAAGTGTTCTTTGAATCCTATTTAAACAGAGCGTCTCGTTTGGCCAACATATTTTTTGTCACAATCCATGGAACTAATTTCGTAAATTCCACTTTTTTCTAGAACTGTAGTTTTATCCTTGGGATTTCCTAGTAAACTTCTTATTGTGTTTCCGGATTGATATACTAATTTAAGACCGGTATTATTAAATACTTTTTGTAATCCTTTCGTATAATTAGGATCATAAGGAAATGATACAAATTTAGAGGTACCTTTCTGTCTGAAAAAAGTAAAATTTCGAAAGGTCTTTTGAAAAGAATGTCTATTTATCAGCTTATTTATTAAGCATTCGTCGTAACCGTTTTCGCCAGCTATATTCCTAATCCTATTCTTTCCTGCTTCAAATATTTCTTTGTTTAAGGGGAAATTTACTAATCTATGTGTTAAAAAGTGCAAACTTGCAAGCTTATATTGTAAGCAATGAAAAGAGTCATATGGAATATACCTGTTGGTGGCAGTTTGTTTTCTGTATAGGTAAAATTCTAATTTATTTTTATTTCTTATAACTAAAGTGTCTAGAAATGTCAGTGTACCGTTGTTCTCCGTTTCATAAGTAAGTTTAATTGTGGGAAATTTGTTATTTATTTTTCCCGTAAAATTTTCAACACTAGTTACTTTAGTGTTGAATACTGCAAACACATCGTCCACATACCTGAACCATACTCTGGGGAAATAGTCAAATTCTTTACTTATATCTGATTCAAATTTGCTCATAAAGAGGTTTGCAATAAAAGATTTCAGATTTCTCAAAACATCATTCAGAACAACAAAAATAGTACACTAAATCACAATAAAACAATTAAAAGTTTAAGAGAGAAAGATGTTTTCTATCTAAAGGCTGACAAGGGTAATAAAGTTGTTATATTAGACAAAATAGATTATTTCGAAAGGGTACATAAGCTACTAAAAAATGGACATTACAAACAAGTCCCAAAGAACCCCTTACCAAAAATGATTAACGAAGTAAAAAACACAACAAGAAAATGTAACAATATTATTACTGACAATATTAAATACAAGCTACAAGTAAGCAATTCTACTATGCCAAAACTGGGTAGATAACCTACTAAAAAATGGCACTACAAACAAGTCCCAAAGAACCCCTTACCAAAAATGATTAACGAAGTAAAAAACACAATAAAATATGTAACAATATTATTACTGACAATATTAAATATAAGCTACAAGTAAGCAATCCTACTATGCCGAAAACACCTGAAAAATCGGTTAGACCCATGGTTTCTGCTGTAGGCTCACTTACTTACAATATTTCGAAATGGCTAGCAAACGAGTTTGAAAATTTACCTATAAAAGAAAAAGGCTTTTCTGTTTTAATTAAATTTTAATCTCGTTTGATGTTAGTTTGTTTTTCCCTAGTTTGCCGATCGCCAATACCTTACAATACCTGGAGGAACTACTTAGAAAAAACAATCTAGAAGACAAACAGACTTTAGAATACCTATCTTTAACAACTTTTTGCATGAATCAAAATTACTTTCAATATAAAAATAACTACTACCAACAATTAGAAGGAACCACAAAGGGTAATATTTTATCACCTTTTATTGCAAACGTCTTTATGAGCAAATTTGAATCAGATATAAGTAAAGAATTTGAGTATTTCCCCAAAGTATAGTTCAGGTATGTAGACGATGTGTTTGCAGTATTCAACACTAAAGTAACTAGTGTTGAAAATTTTATGGAAAAAATAAATAATAAATTTCCCACAATTAAATTTACTTACGTAACAGAGGACAACGGTATACTGCCATTTCTAGACACTTTAGTTATAAGAAATAAAAATAAATTAGAATTTGACCTATACAGAAAAGGTATATTCCAAATGACTCTTTTCATTGCTCACAACATAAGTTTGCAAATTTCCCTTAAACTAAGAAAGATTTGAAGCAAAAAAGAATAGGATTAGGAATATAGCTGGCGAAAACGGTTACGACGAAGGCTTAATAAATAAGCTGATAAATAGACATTCTTTTCAAAAGACCTTGCGGAATTCCACTTTTTTCATACAAAAAGATACCTCCGACTCCAAATTTGTATCAATTCCTTATAATTCTAATCACACGAAAGAATTACAAAAAGTATTTAATAACACCGGTCTTAAATTAGTATATCAATCCGGAAACACAATAAGAAGTTTACTAAGAAATCCCGAGGATAAAACTACAGTTCTAGAAAAAAATGGAATTTACTAAATGAGACGCTTTGATCAAACGCGATTCAAAGAACACTTAGCACATTTAAAATACGGAAGAACAGAAAAGTTAAGTGTGGCCGAGCATGCTTTTGAAAACAGTCATAGATTCACATTAGAAAACCTAAAACTTCTAAAAAGTATACCAAACAAAAGACTTTTGAATGCATATGAAAGTATGGAAATCACTAAATCCAGAAATAGTTTAAATAAAGATAGATGCCCCATTCCGTTTAATAAACTTTATTCTTTAGTTGAGGGGAGAGAGGATTATAAAGCGTGACCAATCACAAATTATTAGTCTTATCTCCGCCCACTAAAAGATAGTATATAAGATATAGTGTAGGTTAATTTAGTTTACGTCTCCTGATGATACTAAAGTTGTTAGCGAAACGCGCATCGAGTGCAACAAAGTGTAGTTTTTGGTTTGTGGAAAACAATCATAATTGTGTTATAGGGACTAAAGTGAAACTTTTTATCTCGAGGTGAAAAGTTTGTTCCCCGACCAGAGACGGATAAAAAGACACTTTATTCTCGTGGAATATATGGGGACTTCTTCAATAATTTTAACTTTAGGCAAGTAAAATTTTCAAAAATGAATATACACGATTTATATAATAATCAGATTTTAAACGGGCGAGCTAAGTTCTCGATGGCTTTTGAAATAATTGAGGAAAAACATTTAATTGTCCAAAGCCGTCCTACTAGCTTCATTACAAAATAAAAAATTAAGCAGTTCCACAAGGTAATTCTTTTTAGTACAAAACTATTCAAAAGAACTATTTTTTTTTACTTAAAAAAAAAATTCAGTTTAATATCTATGGAACTGCGATGAAAACAGAAACTAAAAACACCCTTCAACTTCAGTATTACTCAATAATAATGCTTACCAGGCTTTTTACCTGCCTCTACATCCAAAAAGGATGACGTATATCAGACTTTAAATACAATTTTCTCAAGAGATCAATCCCGGGGAATGATTTCAACACCCGAAAAAAATATGCATTTTCTTGGAACTTCTTAATAAATTTTAGATTGAAAAAGATACAATTTACGTGCATGCATGTCTGACAAATTGGGACCGACCCACACAGGACACAAGAACATTATTGGCGGCCTATTTTGGGGCCCTCGCTGAAGGCCCGGGGCCTACCAACGTTTTTTTCATGAGCAGTTAATATTTTTGGCGTCTTTTTGGAAAGCTTGTTAAAAGAGAAATTCGATTAAATACATTTTTTTGACATTTGTCAACCCACGTGTTAAAAATTTTACGCCAATAATATTTTGTGGTAGTTTTTTTTAATCAACTTAAATATATATATAGTTTATCTTGAATTTTGTATTTAATCGAATTTCTTTTTAACAAGCTTTCCAAAAAGGTGCCACAATTGGTACCTCCTCACGAAAAAAAATGTTGGTAGGTCCTGGGCCTTCAGTGAGGGCCCCCAAATAGGCCGCCAATGATCCTTGTGTGGTATTTTCTTTATTCCGCTTAGTAAATAGAGAAATATGCAGTTTTTTTTTGAAGCAACAATTGACAACAATTGACAAAAAAAACTAGTGCCTTAAATTTCTCTTTTAACAAGCTTTCCAAAAAGGTGTACCTTCTAATTGAAAAAAAAATAGTTGGTAAGCCCTGGGCCTCCAGTCGGGGCCCCAAAATTTTTTTTTATCCCAGGCGGAAAGTCCGTAAAAATTATTATAGATTCGCTTTTAGCTTTTTTTTAAAACCTCTTCCCTAACGCCGCTAAAAGTACCGTTTCATTTAAAAAATTCACTCTGTATACAGGGTGTTTCAAAATGGATGCTTACCGTGAGGATCTCCTAAACGGTAGGAGATACAAAAAGGTTTAAACTAGCGCAAAGTTGCGCAATTTGATACTTTCCTCAAAACTAAAGAAATAGTTTACAAATTTCCGATGGTTCCGGAGATAGGCGGAAAAAACCGAAATCTTCATTTTTAGTTTTTATTTTACTGCGCCCTTATTCTTAAAGCTATCAAAAAGCGCTTAAAACTTTCTACAGGCACTTTTTTAGGATCTACCTAGTGAGAGGTCCAGTTGTGACACTTGACATTTCAGTGTGACAGGAGCACTGTCAAGTTCATTTTTTCTTTTTTCCTACTGCCATTTCGTTCATAAAGGATGACAGATAACATTTTGTAAGCATATTTTGACAAGTCCCAAATTTAATTTTTGCTTTTAACTTACTCAAGATATTTTGGAAACTCGATTGCAGTACTTTTTTTAACATTTTAAAAATGACAGTTTTTATGACATTTTGTTATAACAAAACAACTTTACCTAATATTTTAAAAATACGTTTTTTTCTTTGTTTTTTAATATTTGAATTTCGGTTGATGATGGTCAATTAACTCAAAACATCAGCTACTTGCCAAAATGAGGTTGTAAAATATCTGTCATCCTTTATGAACCAAACGGAATGAGAAAAAATGCATGTGTCCATAAGAAAAAATGAACTTGACAGTGCTCCGGTCACACTGAAATGTCAAATCTCGAAAACGGACCTCTCATTAGGTAGATCTTAGAAAAGTGCCTGTAGAAAGCTTTAAGCGTTTTCTGATAACTGTAAGAACAAGGGCGCAGAAACATAAAAACTAAAAATAAAGATTTCGGGTTTTTTCGCCTGTCTCCGGAACTACCCGGAATTTGTTAACTTTTTTTTTGGTTTTGAGCAAAGCGTCAAATTGCGCAACTTTCCCCAGGAGATCCCCATGGTGAGCATCGAATTTGGAACACCCTGTATATATATATATCGAACAAGAAACTTATTATAGGTATTTAAGTTACTAGACCGGAAAAGGGAACTTTTCAGCTCGACACAGAAAGTTTACAGGGCAGGTAGGCGAGACCTGTAAATCTGTGGAGGCCTGTAAAGGGAGTTTCCGGTCATGTATCGTACTTTTTTCTCAACCAACTAATATTTGCCCACTTTTACAACTAGAGTCATTAATTAACTTTTTAGTTTCATAATAAAAAAAATAATATATTTTTTTTAATTAACAAAAAAGAAGTGAAAATGTATTTTTTTAAAATAAGTAAAAAAATAGAAAAAATATTAAAATTAAAAAAATAATAAACAAAAATAACAAAAAATTAAACTTTGACGAGGTCAAAACGTATTTAGATCAAGTTAAATCAAGAAATTGTAATTCACATTACAAGGTCGGGAAATGGTCTATTAAAGTACAAGACGACAAAGGAGCCGAGTCCGGAATTTCTAGACGAGTACTTGATTGACATTTCAGAGCCGGGGATCGTACAACTTTTTATTTCGTACTGTTTTATATTTTATTTAATAACAAAAATAGTTTTCGTTTTGATAAGACCGCGACAATAAATGTACCAAAATGTACCCAAAATAATTGTTTCAATTATTAGATTCAAGCAAGAAAGTCATTCTTGAAAAAATTATCTGTTAGATGTGACACACTTCAATTTATTAACAAATTGCGATAAAATTTTCATGGTTTTATTGCAGTCCATTTTTATTTATGCCAAACCTAACCTCAATGACCCACTGAACAAAACCAGGTTTGAAAGTTGACAGATGTCCAAACGCCCTAGATTGTTCTTGCTGTCAAATTTGAAGTTTTGAGATTAAATTTTTTCTGACAGAAATTTTTGGGGAAAGGGTTTTTACATTTTTGTCATGTAAGGCTCGCGTCAATAATAGTACATTATACTCCTAGGGACTAAAGTGGTATTTTAAATCCCGAGACAAAAAGTTTGTCGAGGGATTTAAAAACACTTTAGTCCTGAGGTGTCTATACTATTTTATGCACTTTAGGATAGGCAAAACAACGAAGAAAAAATGAAATGCCACTTGGTAGGTACCCTATTTCTAAAATGTCATCGAAGGGGCTGATTGTTATCATATCAACGACCTTATTATTGTAATATGATGATCTAGATCATGATTGCCAACTGAAAATGTTGGTGTGTTATGACAAGTAACTAAGTAGAACAAAAGCCACTCGATAAATATTAGTCAAACATGCCACATCGACTAAAAGATGTTGATCGCGATGGAACAAATCGAAAAGGCAGCTCAAGAGGCTGTAGGCCAATTATTAACAAGAAAATCTGGAGGAAAAAATCTGAGTTTATCAAATGGTGCAAAGAACGGAACGTAGAAGAATTTACAGAAGAAAAGGTACTGCTAGCATATTTTTTGGAAAAGTCAAAAAAGTTTAAAGCATCGTCACTTACTACGTTTGTGCGCACCTAAAAGCACTTTTATATAAGGACGGTTTTAAATAAAATCGCTTTCTCTCAGGGTTTGACGCCCCTCATTAAATGTCATTGAATATGTCAGTTTAAATAAAAAACAAATAAGACAACTATAGTCCGGTCACCGTATTTCTCGCCGTCGCTGACAGTTTGTGACATTCCAAATGTCAAAACCTAGAACCTTTTATTTGTTTACTAAACGTTGTTGGCAATTAAAAAATCAGAGCCCAAATCTTAAAATTTTTTGATTTTTTTTCTATTTAGGATGTCATGTATGACAAAAAGTTTGAAGAGTACAAAAAACCTTATGAGGATATGAAAGTTGGTAGGTAGTTAAGGATACGTATGAATGCAAATTTTTTTGATGATGTCTGTGTCTCCCAAAGAAATTGAAGTGTTAAATAAAATGGGGTTAAGCCTGCGGAACAACGTACTTAACTAAAAAGCCTGTTAACTCCTACCGCTTCAATGCCCTTTAGCCTATTGTGGCTGCCATTTTTATAACCAAATTAACCAAAATTGACAAGTAAAACATGGATTTTCTGTCAATTTGGTGTCAATATGGCGCCGATCATAGGCCAAAGGATACTAAAACGAAAATGATTTAATTGGCTTTTTAGTTGAGAACGGTGTTGGCCTGCGCAACAAGATCAACAACAAGCTATTTGCAACTACACCGAAAAAAAATAGTTGGTTGGCTTATTTCCGAATTACACTGTTTACATTGGAACGTAAAATTAAGAATAATTTAAAAGTTGAATTCTATTCGAACTTCGTTTGCATGTGACCAAGGGTCTGTCTGCTTATTCACTTACTTGATTTAAACATAAACGGTGTTTTTTACTGGTACAATAGCATATTATATATCTATTTTCTTTTCCAAACCAAAAAGTGTGTTATTTTTGAATCTTGTTAAAAGGAACAAGCTTGTGAAGGCTTAAAAAACTGAATAAAACAATATTTCTCTAAAAATATACTTTATAAGTTGAAAATAATTAGTCTTTAAAAGCCATTCCTTTTTATTATATTTTATTTGTTAGTTACGAAGAGCGTGTTGTTCACTGTGTACTTCTTTTCCATATATCATGGTGAATGCGCTGGTAAAAATATCTTTCTTTTATTTAGGTTGAACTATAATAAAATTATCATTATTTTAAATGGATGCATTTTATTCTGGTGGTTTTTTAAATAAACTTAAATAATTCAAGTAAAACCACATTGAAACCCCTCTTGTAAACAACTAGATTTAATTACTATATTAAACCAAATGTTTTTATTACAAATATAATGATAAAAAGTCAAACTTTTTCTTATATTTATTAACGAATTATATCTTGTCTAAGTCATGTGAAAATTTATCCAATTGTAAACTTGTTCCCAGAGTCTCGAAAAAGATTGCTCTGGCCTTTGTAGTAACCTGAAACAAAATAAAATCAACTTAACCAAGACCCAATCGGTCATCCTAGCACAAATTTCAAATCTGCAACATTAATCAAAATATTAAAGTCTTTTTTATTTAGACTTATTCCTGTCAGCTACTTAAAACAAAAAAATAAAGTAGACTATTTCCCTTAGAAAATATCTCTGAAAATGTTGACCAATAAAATCGATGGGGGCTTGCAGATTTGGACCAATAGCAAACGAATTACAGCGATAATTTGCACTAAACAGCCCATTTTAACAAATATTTTGTCTATTACTATCAGGTAGAGTATTGTTTATGAGGACTGAACAAAACAGCTCAGTGAAACGCAAGTTGTAAAGATTAGGAATTTCAGGAAATAGTCCGCAGAATATGCCTCGTGCAGCAAATTATCATAATTTTTACCTCAGCACTCGAGCACATTCGCGTTTATCGTCAATTTACTATGACTCGGAATATTATCTATGATAATATTAATATAACATAGTGACTTATGTTAAAAAAGGACTAAGGAGACTTTCTTGTCTACTTATAAGAAACTAGTTGTAAGTTGTTGAAGTTTTTAAGTTCCTGTCACCGTTAATCCTTGAAGTTGTATGGCCTCTATGAATGATTGGTCTTAAATCTACTTATGTAGGGCTTGAGGACTCCTCATATTTCCTAAAAATAACAAAAGCAAGTTTATCACAAACCAAATAATATTGATTGCACTACCTTTGTCGTCAGTTGACAAATACAAGCGCGGGTTGCGAAGGGGGGGTAATTCCCCCCCCCTGGACTTACATTTTTCACAAAAACATTTAAAAAATCAAGAATTCTCTGCCAAAATTGAAAAAAATTTTCGACTGTGGCGCTATAACACCATGATTTTTTACGACTTTGTGTCAAAAATGCCATTCTTAGTGCAATATTCTCAAAAATTTTTGCCTTACCAAAAATCTGATTACCCTCCTAAATTTGGGGCCAGGTCCGCACCTGTTAGTTTAGTTTGAAGATCAACTGTCCTTAACTTCCTTAAGGAGCCTTGTCCATTTAGAGCTGGGCCACATCAAGCTTGGAGCATCTCGCCTGCCTTTGTGTGCTTATTTTTGACTTAAGTTTGATATTTCCGGCGATTTATACAGGGGTTGTGCCCACGTCATCGGAATACATTTTGAATGTTCCTAAAAGTAAAAGTACAAGAAATATTAAATAAAGGAGATTTATATTCGTGTTAAAGAAGTAAACAAACATCAATCTTAAGAGAGATATTTTTCAAGGATCCACACGTTAGTTGCACGGGAGTAATCTGTACCTTATATATATATATACCTGTCATTATTCTTGAAGGCATTTGGACCAGAAATTGATTTTTGTTGGTGAAAACTAGGGTTCTTTTTTGGGATTTGATTGTTTTTAAAAATAATATAACAACAATATTTCATGTAGAAAGTTGCCAGTTCATGAAAATGCTTTCCAAAAAAAAAGTGAAATTAAAGTCTAGCCAACTCCTACAGCATGTATTTTAAAAACAATTTGTTCTTTTTTTAGTTTGAAAAATTGCTGAGTTGATTTTGAATTTTACTGTCACTATTATCGTCTTTCGTTATACGTGCAACGCGTTTTCAGATAAAATAAAATAAAAGCATAAAAGTTTGTCATTTTTTTGTTATGTTATGTTATCCTATCTTATTTTTCTATCTGTATTAATGTCATCAAGCAGTCCCATCCGATGAACTCTTATTTTTTATTTTCTATTCTCTTATGTTATCTTATCTTATTTTTATTTCTGTATTAACCCAGGTTTAGTTAACAACAGATTTTTCAGAAAACTAGGGTATTTCTTTAGGTTAGAAGAAGTGTCTTTATATAAGTGCTTTAAAAGGTCCGTATAAACAAAGTAACTGTGGAGCATATATTCGATGATAAAAGCCACAATTGCCACCACATGGGCGTCGACATTAGCAAATTCAATAAACTAACAGCTTCTTTTACAAGCTTTTATTTAACTTGCAATGTATGTATGTATATGGGCTATTCTCAAAATAACGTGCAAAATGGTGTCTCAGTTGCTAATCAAGCTCTGTTTTTGAAGAAAACATATTTTTTAAAAATGATGTTGTAAAGTACACACTTTCCACTTATTTTTTATTTTTTTATTTTTATATTTTCATATTTTAATTTTGTTAACAACACCTGAGATCTCAGGCTTTGTTAATGTCTTCACTCATAAGTTGTTTTGTTTATGGCATATTTTTCGTTGTTGAAACATCCAGAAAATACTTTAATATATTTTTTCTTTAAAGAAAAACTCAACATTTCATTTACAAGCAAAGAAGTTATTATATTTTAATATGGATCCTTAAAAAAAAATAAGTATCGGTGTCTTCAATTCATACTCTCAGTTTTGTTAACAGTTTATTAGGCTATTATTAATGAGTTGCCGGTAATTCTTGACATATTATTGTCAGTAGGTGGCTTTCATTTTGGTCTGTTATTCTTGTGTAGCCAGAAAAGGAAGGTGTTTGTGCAGATTTCTTCGAATTTTTGTTCAATTTTATGTTAGAAAAAGGCAAGTGTCATGACTATATTCTCAGTTTTGTTGCTTGATTATTATGAACAATAATTAGCAGTTAAATAAAGTAGTATTGTGGAGTTAAAGCCTTAAGAGTAAATAAACAATGCAGGATAAAAAATACATCATTGATTTTGTGGATAAAAAAGAAGCGGAATATCTAAACGTTTTCCTCAGTTTTGTTAACATTGGTATTAACAAAACTGAGGTTGTGCTAACAATTTATTTTTAAAAACTGCATTTTGCAAAATCCACACATTCACCAAAGATGTGCAACTTGTCTTCTTTCTGTCTCTTCAGTTTAATCTCCAAAAAACAAAAAAAAACTGAACTACAGAGACATTTACTTCATCTAAGTAATTAACCTTATGCAAGGCAATAATATGTGTTTAAACATTATGTCTCTAGAAATGTTTTTTATTTGTATTACTTCGTTTACTCCTTAGATTGTGTTATTATCTTAAACTCTCATTCTTGTTAACAGCTGCTGGTTGTTAATGACAGATAATTATTTTTACAATTTTCTGAAAAAATAAAAAACATAAGGCTTGACCATTATTTTTATGTTAGACTGTAAAATAAACTTAAAAAATCTATATTTAAAAAATATTTTGTGTTTTTAAGAACCTTGTTTTGCACATTAATTTGAGAATAGCCCATATATAACTATGTAACTAGATATGAGGTCAGTCAAGCCACACCACCCCCCGAAAAATATTCGAGTTTTTATATGCTTGTAATTTTGAACTAATTTCAAACTAATTTTGAACCTCTTTTAAAAATTTTGAACCACACTCCCTCCTGGTTTTTTTAAATATTCAAAATGGGAGGTGCAGCCGAACGTCAAGCTAAAAAAAACCAGGAAACCAAAATTTTTAAAAGTGGTTCAAATTAGTTAGTTTCGGGAGGGCGGGGGGTGTGTGGCTTGATTGACCTTAGATATGTTTGTTCGGGTGGAATATTGCAACTTAATTTTGACCAACTTCCCCACATGCGATCGGCTTCAAATTTGGCATGCTTATATAGTTGCGGTGACAATACAAGAATATAGTGTGATAAAATTGACAGCTCCCTCTTACTCGTAAGGGTTGGAGGGGGGTACAGTTAAAGCACGCTCGATTTCGTTGAAATTTGGTGTGTTGGGGCACTTTTGGTCATCTTTTGCTAACCAATTTTAACTAACTTATACACATCCGATTACCGATGCACGCATTTTTAGTTTTAGTGTCAATAGAATAATATGTTTATGTAAGTTTATCCGATTTCAAGCAAAATTGGTATACGGGGGCTTTTGGGGATAAGGAATACAAATTTTTAATCAGATTTTGAAAATTCAATATGACGGATGGAGATGAGATGGACGATTTTTGGTCATGTTTTGCTAACCAATTTTAACTGACATATCCATATTCGATTGTGTTCAAATTTAATATGCCTTTACAGTTCCGGTGAAACTACAATCATATGGTATTCTCAGGTACCCACCTCCCTCTAATGAGGGAAGTGGAGGGGAAAAAGATTTAATTTTTTCGATTTTAATCAAAATTGGTATACAGGGGTTTTTAAGGAGGGGGATTGTGAATTTTTAATCAGATTTGAAAATTTCAATATGGCGGATTCAAAATGGACGACTAAGGGTACGAATCTAAAAATTAAGGTTGTGTGTTCAAATTTGGTATGCATTTATAGTTCCGGCGACAATACAATAATATGGTATTATCAGGTGCACACTTCACTCTAGCGAGGGAAATGGAGGGGGGAAAATATTTAGTTTGTTCGATTTAAATAAAAATTGACACACAGGGGTTTTTCGGGAAGGGGATATGAGTTTTTGATCAGATTTGAAACACACAACAAAATTTTTTTTTTTTTAATGAGAAAAAAGGGTGGTAATTATGCAGTATACGGTTTTCTGCCATTTTTGATTTTTTTTGAAAAATTCTTTATGGGGGCACCTTCTAGGGTCCCTAGCACCCCAAATCCGTCTGCGCCGGTTGGTTTTTTTTTGAATTTTTTTGGTTTTTTTTGTTTTTTTTTATAAAAAAATCTTTTAAATAACAAGCTTTTATTAAATGCACTTAAAAGTAGAAAATAATTTATTATTTCTCTTATACCATAATAAAACGCGATGGGCGCAAATTAAAAATTTTAAGTTTACGGTGACAAAGAGAAAACTACAAAAAAGAACTAAATTCTTCTTCTTTTCGAATAATAAACATAATGCTTTCATGTAAAAAAGCTGAGAACGGTTGAGATTGCGGTACTTTCCAAGCCTTTGAAAATGTCCTTAGCTTATAGAGTAATACAACTGTTCCCAGCCACTGACCTGATACCTAAAGTTAAAATTTTTAATTTGCGCCCATCGCTTTTATTATGGTATAAGAAAGATAAAAAGTTATTTTCCACTTTTGAGTGCATTTAGTAAAAGCTTTAAAAGTTTTTTCTAATAAAAATTTATTTTACTTGGTTAATTGCACTGTAACACATAACACATCACTGTTAATATTAATAGAAACTAAGTTGTTTTTTATAGTTTAATATTGTTTTAAACACGTTATACTCTTGTTACATTTTTAATATGTTATATTTCTAATAAAATTATTTAACATAAATTTCTAAATTTAGCTGTAATTACAAAGAAATTAACTTTATGCACCTTAGGGATTAAATAGGTACGTTTAATCAATATTTTTAGAAACTAAATTGGTACATTTAAGTTATAAGGGATTTAAAAAAATAATCCGTAAGGGATTAAAAGTAAATTTAGTCCTTCAGCCTAGGGATTAGAAGTAAATTTAATCCCTCAGGAATAAAAAAAATGATCCCTGGCAAATATAATTAAATTTATCGCAAGTCAAGCCAAACAGCACTTGCTCTTGGCCAAGATTTCATTCTTAGCACCCTTTCTTGTAGTGGACGAACCATTTGGCGTAGAAATAACGTGATTTTAACAATAATCTTTTCCTAAAGTGCATAAAATAGCATGTAAACCTCGGGACTAAATCGTCTTTTAATCCCTTAGCGAATTGTAGCCCTCTACGGTCGGGCTACCAACCTTTCTCCGCGAGATTAAAAGTAGCATTTTAGTCCCTAGTTAAGTACCCTTTAAATCCCGAACCTTTTCTTCAATCCATTCAATAACAAGGAAAGGAAAATGGTCACACAAATATCCTGTACGTGAGGGTGGAATGGCCAAAAATCTAATCAAGGTTCTTTTTTTGTTTTCCCTACGTTACTTGAGTGCGTGACGGATCTGTGAGTCTGCTGTAAAGCTATTGCAAACTTTAGCTATTATCATTCAGTTTATACAAACGCGCTCCAGATTTAAAAACATCCAAACTTAATCTTTAAACTTTACATAGAGATTGTTTCCAATTTTCATTTATTTTGTACAAAGTTTGATCTAAATAGAAACTTTTTGATATGGAACCGTATTAAAAACATGCCAGGCTCTGGTGGATACGGATAACAATAAGGAGATATTAGAGCGAAAATGTTTAAAGTTTTATGTTCTATTTATTTTAAAAAATACAAAAAATCGCCTGTCAGGAAAATGAAAAAAAATATTATTAATATAATTAAAAAAAAGGCACCAGAAGGCACGTATAGCCATCCATAAAAAAAATAAAAAAGCTTTTTTTTATTTTTTTTTAGTTTTTTAAATTTTCTTGTTGTTACAGTGAGTTACATATTTTAATAAAGTTTAATCCCTCTCCTACCCTCTTGCCAACCCCTCACCCCCACCAAAAACTAATCAGCTCACCGCCTGGTGCCAGAGAATTAAATAATAAAAATCGACAGAAAGACAGACGGACACCTAGACAGCCAGACAGACATGACAAAATTTTGTATTTAGGTATTCAATACTATGTATGAATGGCTAAAAAGGGGTCATGCATTGCAAAAGGAAGGGGCAATCGCCGGATTTTAGAACTTTTATTATGCTTATATATTAAACCAAATTAATCCATTACGTCAGTAAAACTTATGGCACCGAAACATCCAGTTGCCGAACTGTCCTAGACTCTAAAGATTATTTTTCATCTTAAAGATATAGCATAGTCCTGTCATCCAATTATGAATTAATGTTATATCTGTTTAAAAATGGCATGTGTTTATTTTACATAGGTGAGATATTAACATAATTTTCACAAAAGATTTAAGGGGAATAAAACAAAAAAAATCAGCTGAGTGAAAGCCCAATAAATATCTTTCCAAAATTTATGATTTTATTATAAATATTTTGAAAGATTAAACAGATAATCATGATCTAGTTAAAAATATTAGCTCACCAAAATGTATATTAACATGTTTTTATGATGTTTTTATTAAAAGCGGGATTATTAAAATAGTTTATGTTTACTAATTTAGCAGTTTGATTTTTGAAGAATCTACTTTAAAGTTTTGTTTGTAATTTAATAACGGTATCTGTACTATTAAAAAAAAACATTTTTTTTAATACTTTTTGTTGTTTTAATAAATTTTATCGCATATAAGGCACTCAGTACCTGTGTTTGTCGGTGGTTTATAACAAAAATGGATCCAAAGACAAAAAGGATAGGTACTACAAACTATTGTCTATTGTAACACTTGTCTTCTAACGGGGCAAACAGCAAATGGGCAAAAACATGAGTACCTATACTTATTTATTGGCTTTATATTAAAACAAAGTTTTTAGGGCAGTTAGCAAATAATTGGGGTCGAAGCAGGCTGCAGTGTTATCGTTTTGAAATTTATTTTGTTTGCATTATTTTGTTTTATTTTTTGCCTTGCTCGAGATACAGATTAGTAAGTTCTTAAGTGAAATAATATATATTTAGAACTGAAAATGGATGTCTACGAAGTTGCCGAAAAAGTGCAGATGGTCAAATGTTACTATGAAGGCAGACCATTGAGACTTATTCGAGAACTTTTTTTTGAGAATTTTGTAAATCGCCCAAAACCTAATTTATCAACGTTTCATAGGTTTGTGCAGAATTTTGAAAAGTTTGGTTGTGCAGCGTCAAGAAACCATAAAAAAAACCACTGTTTTGAATGAAGCGCAGGAAGTACGAGATGTGATGATTTGCGCTGCAGTGGAGGAAAATCGAAAGTTAACTAGCCACCAAATTGCCGAAGCAGTTGATACGTCTTCAGCCACTATCTTACGTGTTCTCAAAAAGAATGGTTATCATTCTTATAAAGCGTCAGAAACGCATTAAATTTTTCCGAAGGGCAACTATCGTAGTATGGAATTTTGCGAAACAATGATGGAAAAGGGCTAATCGTGATGAAAACTTTCTGAGATCTATTCTTTTCATAATCCAACACACGTTCGATATTGGTCGAGGGAAAATGTGCATTTGTATTTTGAAGTAAGAACGCAGTATCCCCAAAAACTAAATGTTTGGGGGGATATTGTAGGGGAACGCGTAATTGGGTCATTTTTTATTGACTGCAATTTGCATGGTCCTAGATACTTCGATCTACTGCAGCAGAAACGTGGTTTCAACAAGATGGTTGTCCCACTCACAATGTTGGCCTTGTTAGGGAATATCTTGATAATGTATTTCCTAATCGGGTTATAAGTACACGGGGAACTATTTTATGGCCAGCTCGATCACCCGATGTGGCTTCTAATGACTTCTATCTATGGTGTTATATCATAAATAAAGTTTACGGGCATAAATGGGCTAATAATTTGGAAGAACTTCGGATTAAAATTGAAGAAGCTTTTCAAACTATCACCCCTAACATGCTTGGAAACGTTAGAAAGGGTTTATAATAGGTTCGGATATTCTCTAGCCGAGCAAGGAGGAATTTTCGAACATTTGCTCTAATTTTTTTTTTGACTGGGAGAATCTTTTTGGTTTTTAGAATGTATTATTTTATTTTGGGAACTTGCTTTTATTTTGTTTTTCCTTATTATTTTCATTGTAACAAGTTGTTAGTGATAAATCTGAGCAGTTGAAAATAAGAGGCTCTAATTTATTAGTAACAAAAACAAGAAAATTACGTTATAAAAATTTGCGTATTCCGGTTTCATTCATTATCCACATAACACCCACCGTACACCAAAAAGTAGTAAGGCCACGGCAGTGTTGGAGAAAAATTACAATTTTTTTGAGGTGATGCGCGTAGGACCTCCACTACTTTAAAAAGTATTTTTCTTTGAACTTTTAGTGCAAAAGTGGACCGTAGTAACGTAGGTAATTTTACCTACGTGATCATAGTCGAAAAAATGTTTATTTGAGAATTAAGTGCACAACAAACAATGTTATTCTGCAATATTAATTCAATTTTTCTAGCTTGTGTTACACTTTTGCACCACTTTGCACTTTGCACACACAAAAAATATTTTATAGTAATATATATATATATATACACTGACAATAAATAAAACATACTTCTTAACTTAATATTAAGCTGTACAAAAAGCTGTGCCCTATCTAAAAATTTTGTATTTAAAAAAGTAAACTACAATAATTATTACAATTTTTAAAATATAATAGAGAAAGACACATTTTGGTTATATCTTGAAATTTTAGTATTATGCACCCCCTTCGAGGGGTAAACTTTACCTCCAAATTTTGAATAGGGAAAGTGGGTCGGGTGATACCTTGTTTTTAAAGTCTCTTAAATCTCTCTACAACAGTGTAAATATTTTGAAAATCTATCGATTCATTTTGATCAATACTTAAGGAGCCCCAATTTTTTGGATTTGTAGCCTTTACCTAAGACACTAAGACACAAACAGTTCTCTATTGTTCTTAAGAAAGCGATGCCGTTTGCTATCATAGTCTTGACATCCAAGAACACAACAAAATCTTTGTTTATATCGATTTTGAGGAATATTCGCCATCAGTAAATGTTAAACCGTTAATTAATTTTTATAAAATAAAATAAAGTTACAAAAACCGACAACACTAGAAAAAACTTTACGTAAAGCAAAGAACTCTAGAAAAGTCAATTATGGGGGAATACCACAAAATTACAGAAATGACGTACAAATAACAGGACAGTTGCACAGTACACCAAATGGTCTACTGCAGTAGTTGATATTTGACATGACATGATTATAGATATCTGTAGTATGGTCCGCCATCTTTCCAGTGTGAAATAAACCAACTATATTTGGCGCGAAAAAAGTATTTGTCCCTACTACCTTTGGTTGGTGTACTGTTTTTACACCGTGGTTAGAGGCGTACTAAACGCAAGTCGCGAAACGGTGATCGCAAGCCTGAGTGTTGGTTGTTCCACTGATATGTGTGCGGAGTCCCTGCGTGTACGTAGACTGGCAAATTGGACTTATTCCTGCCTATGTTCGCAGTAGCCTGAAGCGCTCTGTATACCACCAAAACATTTGGCAATTTTTTTTTAATTAGTAAGTCCCCTCCATATACTGGCCCTGCCTATGCTTTTTCCCCATTTCAAAAATCTAACGGCCACCTCGCGAAAAATCAATTTGACCTGGCTGGAGTGAAACCGATATTTTTTGGTGCGCGTGATTTTTTTTTTGTTTTTTTAATATTTCTCTAAATAACCGAGATTTTAATTAAAAAAAAAACAAAAACACAAGCAAACTTTTACTTTATTTACCAAACAACCAAACGTTGCAAATATGGTAAAAAGGTTTAAAAATACGTTTATATATGCAGTTTCAGTGGAAAATAAATTTGAAT
Source organism: Oxystoma pomonae (assembly GCA_963921995.1). NCBI lineage: Eukaryota > Metazoa > Arthropoda > Insecta > Coleoptera > Brentidae > Oxystoma > Oxystoma pomonae. The sequence continues at coordinate 96,778,881 of OY998165.1, forward strand.
TTTTTACCTAAAACACAAAGATAGATGTACTTTTTTTGTAACTATGGTTTTATGCTTTTGTTGTTGTGCCCTTGAAACCTCAAAAGGCGGTTAGGTCGTGACAGTACTTGGGCAATCGAACGTATTTCAAAGATTAATTCGTTTAAATGTAAACGTAGTTGTGATCGAGACGAGTGGATATGTAACTTGTAGTGCTTGTTTGTGTATTGTATGTTTTAGAAATAGAGATATGGCTATCTTTGTTTGTTTGACTTTTTCATATCTACCTTTGTCATATGGAATTAGTTAGGACGAGTTGTTACTTTGTTAGGATTAAAGTTAAATATTAAGAAAATATGAATAAAAGGTGATTTTTTGTAGATATAATACAAAAAAAATAAGGCGATTTATTTTATTTGGTTATCTAATATTAAAAATGGTAATTTGATAATTATGTAGAGTTTTTTAAACAATTTTTCTATTTTATGTTTTTTAACACATTTACAGTAGGATTTACTAAGATCTAAAATAGTACCCCCTCCACAGGTCTTAACACCTGTGGGGATTAATAAATTTTAAAACCAATTTTCAAAAAACACTTATCCACACAGAAAAGACAAAAATTTATTCATTACTTTGTATTGTTATTGCAAAATACCTCTGAAAAACTGCTTTTTTTTCTCTCAAAATATACCATATTTTAGGAGAAAATGCCCTAAAATTAATATTTTTTGATAGGTTTTAAAAATGGCAAATGGTAAATACGCCAAAAATTTGGCACATAATAGACACTTAAAGTAAATATTTCAACGCATCGGTATCGGTATACGTATCGCGTTCGAAATAAAGCCAAAATACGCTACATTTTGGACTTGCTCATGCCATGTTTCGAAGGATGCCCGCTTTTTTGACGGGTGCGATGACACAAATGCTGAAAGCAATCGATGCGTATGGAGTGATGAACGTATCGTTACGTCCATCCCAACGCACGCAAAAAAGCGGGTATCGTTCGAAACATCGCATAAACAAGTCCAAGTAATACCGATACCGATGCGTTGAAATATTTACTTTAAGTGTCTATTAGCTTCATTATCTGTTAGAGCAAGAGTTGAAGGTATAAATTATGATGGATAGATAACCCTCGCCATTTTTTGATAAGATGTGCATTTTCTCGCCCTGAATACGAAATGGACAATCCTGTACCTCAAAATTGTGGGCAATTTTAGAGGGGGTAGGGTAACCCCCATCATTTTCACATATATGATGTAGTTGTACCCCAGACCAAAAATCATCTGGTGTGCCGGACGTTATTCATGGATAAGGGTTCGGCACACCACTCTAAAGATGCCCACTTTTAGAGTGGTGTGCCGAACCCTTAGTGTTGTATTGTGTTCCTGGACAAAATTGGAGGTGTTTTATTGGTGATTTTTGGTCTGGTGGTACTACTACATCATATATGTGAAAATGGTGGGCGTTACCCTACCCCTCTACAGGATTGTCCATTTCGTATTCAGGACGAGAAAATGCACATCTTATCAAAAAATGGCGAGGGTTACCTATCCATCATAATTTTTACTACGAACGCTTGTACTATGTGTTTAAGGTTCTAAAGTTGGTGATTTTTTAGATCACCTCTGGGGGGTGTTTTAAATTTGTAGCCCCCAGAAAGGATTGTTTTTGGGCAATTGGTAATAACGGATTACAAGGATTAATTTACTTTATTTAATATCCCAAGTTGTTTATTAATCAATAAAACACCTCCAATTTTGTCCAGAAAAACGCCAAATTTTGAACCTGTTTTCAGCACAAAAAATATATTTATGAGGGCACTACGAGGCAAAACAAGCATAAGTGAAGGTCACTGATTATGCACGAAAGATATACCAAACAAAAAAACCCAAAACAACTATATTAATTTATTTATCTGAAAGCTTAGTCCAGAAAACTTTCCTTACTCAAAGCCCAGTCAGTTCAAAGTAGCTTTCATCAGTAGTGGTTGGTACAAGCCAAGGTATAAGCAGAGGTAAGAGATCCGAACTCGCTGTTTCTGATTTGAAGGCAGCTAATATTTTGAAACTGAAATTTCAAAAGTGACAGAAATGTCAACAGAACATGCATTTAAGTTTTTTAATACATTTCATAAATAAAAACAGCTTATTTTATTATTACCCATCCCATAATGACATATAGAAGTATAAAGAAAAATCTAACCTACGGAGTGTTTACTATTTAAACTCCGCGTGGGTTTAAATTTTTTAATTTCCTTTGCTTCTAAATTGAAACTTTCTTCTTAAATCCAACGAAAGATTGTGTTTAGTTGATTATTCAATAAACAAATTTACTAAAATTCTTTTTATAAATCAAACTATGTTTAAAACTCAAGGAGAGTTGGTGTAAAATGCTTAAATTTAGGACTGTTAGACTATTAGTTAATCCCACTGTTAGTGTTTATTACTGTTTTTATTAAACTCAAAATATTAAGAAGAAAGGATAATATGGGCATATGTATGCTATGGTCGGCAGGGGTGTCTTATTATTGAAATAATAGTGGTTGAATGGTTCTCGCCTACAATTGGATTTATATATTTTTTGTTCTGGTTGTTCTTACTTGTGTTTTTAAAAAAAATTACACTTTATATTTTTGAAAAGTAAAACGTGTTTGTTTTTTTTTCTTGAATTGTAACTATTTTTTTGTATCCAGTTTGTAGTGCCATAATGATGACTCTATAAAAAGTCGAATGAAAACAAAAAATTTCTGGGTTTTTTTTTTACCCCATCCAACCTATCCCTTTAAATATTTGTAGTAGTGCGATATAATAAACAAGGTGTGACGGATTTCTGATTGTTCTTCATTGGTTGTATCACTGAATGACTTTGAGTGACTGTGACGGGACTTAGTGGACACCTGACTAACATCAGATAATTTTCGAAGAAAGTTCTTTCGCCAACACTAATTCGATGTTGAATCGACAAAGCAGAATCTTCGTCTCAAATACAACGGACTTTGTTGTTGACCCATTGAAGAAAAAACTACGTTTCCTCGTTACTGGACTATACATTTTAGGCTCACAAATGATCTCAGTAAAAAGTTGATATACCGAAAAAATGGAATCTTTCTTATTACCGCAATGGTCCGCCCAAACAGCAATTTAACGGTGTAGTGACGTTGTTACATGCGACCCGACGTTATGATGCGACGTCGCCAACTTGCCCACCCGGATTTACACCAAAATGGTGGATGATTTTTGAGTCCTTACGTCGTTGTGCATTGACTGCATGACTACACTAGCGCCCTCTTTGTTATTGATTTTTTGTGGTGTTTCACTACCCAAAATGTTGCCCATTTCAAACTTTGGGATTTTCGGTTAATAAAATTAACTTATTTTTATACACTTTAGAAAATGACAAACAAAAAATTATAATTTGATAATTACCGTTTATTAAATAGTATTTATATGGCCTCTATGGGAGCAAAATTTAAAAACGGAATTCGGTTTACTGACAAATATGCTTAAAAACGGATGAAAAAACACGCGCGCCCTTGATTTGTTTGCGTTTAAACGAAAAATATTGCTTTTTTTAATTTTTAATGTAAAAAAATGGATGCTACTAAAGCCCTCTTTTTAGGATTCCATCCAAATACCTATCTCGACCGGAACATAAAACGTGTCCTAAATGCCATTCAATGGTGTTTGTAGAATTTTTTGCCGTGTTTATAAATACAAACAATGGCGGCCACTTCGAACATAAACGACGGCACCAAAAATGGCAAATATTATGAGAATCCCAAAAAACACGCGTTAATGGACTACAGTCGTCAAACATTCCCACTTGCCACGACCCTTGGTGCGACTGGAAAACGCTCCAACAATTCCGCCGATGACAGTTGACCATAACCTTACTTTTTATTCGCTTTTTCTTTTTGGTCGGTGAACTGTGAAATAAAATTTAGTTTCTTCAAATATGGCAGGACACATCAAAGTTAGTGAGCGGCAAGAAGTGAAGCTGTGGATCGGACATTACTGTTTAAAGAGCACCAGTCTTTCTCTTTCGCCCATATACTTGTAAGATAATGTCATCTCTCTTTCGACCAGTTGAGCCAGTTATTTAAAATCTAGAGAGAGATAGGGCGATCTGCCGTACAGAAGTGCGGCAGAGAAGGAGAATATAATGCCATTAGTTCCTTTGGAAACTTTTCTTCTTCACAAGAAAAGAGCACTTAAGTTCATCAAAACTCCGGCCGGAAAACGTCGCAAGACCGGCCAAAAACTTCGCAAGTTCACGTAATGTGAAAGTTGTTTAGACGTTGATACGTCGGCAGAACGTAACTAGAGTCTCATAAAAACGTCCACATGACGTCACTTCTTTACTAGAAAATGCACCAACGCATGACAAGTCGGCTAAACGTTGGGTAGATGGTAACAATGTTACTGCAGTATTATCTAACGTTAAAGCAACGGAATTTTGTCGTAATATGTAAGACCGTCTGAAGATCATTAATTTATACACCCAAATTAACGTCCACTTAGGTGAAGTATGCGGTCATTGTTCAGAAAATTGTTGCTTGGGCAGTGTTCAAATCCCGTCATCGTCTCCAACTCTTAGGTTGTATTGATATGTCATGGTTTTTGGAGCCTAAAAATATATTTTTTATTTTATATAAAGCCATATTTTAGGTTTTAAGTATTATACCAATATGTTTTTGTTACCGATCCACCAACCGTTTACCATTGGACCAATGATGTGCTGTACCAGTAAAGTGACTGACGATGGAACGAATAACTGAAAATTTACATTGGACCATGATACACCTAACACGGTGTGCTGATTTCTTGTCACAGAGTCGACACGCGCCGCGCATGACGTCACGCTAGAATCAGAATTGTTTGTTTACCACTGAGAGCTGGAAGTATTTTGTGATTTCACTGATTTTTCGGTCATATTTTTGTAATTATCATTGTTCAGGACTTTCATAGAGTTTAACTAAATATTCTAGTTTTTGTGTATAACTGTGAAATATCAATTAAAAGACCAAAATGTCGGGTTATGCCGTGGCTACGTTCAAAAATATGAATCGGTATACTAAAGATACAGGGATCAAATATTAATAATATTAATTAAAGTAACAGTCGTGGCATATTGGACAAAGCGTTTTTGTTTCTCACTTCATTACGACCAGGCCTCCAATGTCTAATGGAGAATCCAGGCACCTACAGACCTGTTTTATCCTTAGGAATCATCAGAGAGTCATAGGATTGTACCTGGCAGTTGAAGCTACACAGGCACCATGCACACCTCTCGAATTTAAAACAAAAAGTTTGTAATCCGCTGTTTGGTTTTTTTTTTAATATCTTGGCTTTTTAGTTCTGTTCAACAAGCCTCCTCCGGAGCGATTGCTTGCTGATGCCTGCTGCAAACGTTACCTCTTTTTAAGAGTCATGTTACAGTGACCTTATACTTTTACAGGTTATTTATTTATAACCTGCTGAATGGAGGATTCTGTATTTACGGGCTTCTGCACTTTTCAGTTTTGGTGTTTTTGTTTCTCGGTTTATTCGACAGTTGGCGCACACAGGTACTACGTCTCCGAGGATTACAAACTTTTTGTTTTAAATTCGAGATGTGTGCATGGTGTCTGTGTAGCTTCAACTGCCAGGTACAATCCTATGTACTATCTGTAGGTATCTGGATTCTCCATTAGACATTGGAGGCCTGGTCGTAATGAAGTGAGAAACAAAAAACGCTTTGTCCGATATGCCAAGAGTTTTACTTTAATTTTTATTTGCGGACAGGAGATTCACTTTGTTTATTAATAATATTATTCCTATATTTTTCTATACTTACTTACAGTTTAATATACGTAATAACTAATTCCTGAATAAAGTTTGATATTATTTTTAACGTTTTTCATTTCTCTCCAACTCCATGCATCTAGTAGAAATTATCTATATTTTGGATTCTTATAACAAGGTAATAGAATTAGAGCATTTTTATTTACCTAGATAGTGCCTTTATCTATTCTAAAAAAGTAAATACAGGTTGACTTTTAAGTTGAGGCATTTTTTTCAATAGCATCTAGAAATCGAATTGAGAGAAAATTTAATTTGAAGTAAAAATGTAACAATAAACAGGAGGGGGTTAACCCCAACCGTCCCCTCGGTACGCCACTGATTCACACTAGTCTTCCTGTTAGTTTTTTTTGTTTATTGATAAACCTGGAAATATTAGGTTGGTTTAATTGATTTCTACACGCTGTGCTGTTGAATAAAGTGTCTCAACTCGAAATTCACCCTGTATACATGTGATAGATTCTTTGATCTTTCAAATACTATTGTTAAATCCAATCATTCTAATTATACTTAAAAGATCTGATTTTACTCAACAGAGTAAGCATTATTTTCCTTGTAAACTACCTGCCTTACGAGAGATTTTAACTGATAAACTCAATAAAAATATGTGTATTAGTGTATTAAAAGATGTAATTTCATCACATATTACATTTGCAAAATCCAGTTGGTTACAAAATATTCTATATTTCCAAATAAAAGGTCATATAAAGCATACACTTGATATTGAAAATTTCAAATTATGATTCCAACGTGACGTCACATTGTGCGAGAGGGATAGCAAGACCCTGCGCACTGGCATATCGTGTTAGGTGTATCGTACATTGGACCAATATTTATCCGTCATAAACTGTTTAAGAGAGATTAATAAATATTCACATAGATCTTACATATGCTGATAAAAAAAATTAGTTTGAAAATAATTAGTTCATTAATTTTAAAGTTATACCAATAATTGGTAGACAAGTTTTATTATTAAATAATGACGGAAACGTAAAAAAGTACTGTAATTTAAAATGTAAATCCATTTTCTTTAATTAAAATTTAAAAATTGTTCTTCACATATTTCCAATCTTTAGGCGGCTTAAGAGCTCCTCATTTGCCAAACGATTTTGTATAAAAAACTTTTTCAAATGCTTAAGCTCCTTGAGTTTTTCAACCATAATTGGAAAATGCTTCAGACGATCTATTTAGATGTGCAGTATTCACAAAATTTACGCTAAATTGAAAAGAACCGTGTTTTTAACTCGGGAAAAAGAAACATAAAATAATGCTGAAACACAACTTGTTTTGAATTAGATGGGTCAAGTTTACTCCTCCCAGACAGCTTTTGTAAAAAATTGAATTGCCAAAATTTTGGGCATAATTTGCAGAATTTTGAATTATCACAATAAAAAACAAGTAAAAAAAGTGTCGACCTTTTCAAACCTTTAATTATTTTTAGAAGGAACAAAGAACATTTGTATTTTAAAAAGTTTATGAGTTTAAAAACAAAGTCAATCTTTCGTAAATCTTATAAAGACTATAAAAAAAAATCTTAAAAAGTCTACAAGAAATCAGGAGGCAAAGGAAGTCTTACTAATTAGCGAAAGATAAATGTAAAATAATATTTAATACAAATTTCTTGTATTCTACAAAGTCGCATTCTTTCTGCAACTTTATAGGAAAATTTTTAAAGAATTTAAAATATGTCTATGTTTTTGAAAAGAAATACAAGACACTCATGGACATCTGGGGCTGTCTCTCTGTCTGTGATTTGCTATGGTCCTGCGCAACTATGACGACCCACCAGTAATACTTTTTTCCATGTCAGACCGATCTAATAAGCAATCCCTAGGAAAGCAGTTTTCTTTTCCTAGAGGGATTTAGACCTAAACCCCTTTGTCGGGGCTAGGGATCTTTAACGTGCTCCACTATCAATATATGGTTCACACGTTACCGTCCTCTTAACGTCCTCTACGAGGGACGGTAGGTAGTCCATACTATTACCTACAAGTTTGCTATAGCGAAAAAATTTTCGTAGGTCCCAGGTTAGGGGCCAAAAATTTTGTCGATTTTAATTAAAAAATTATATTTGACTTATCTTTGACTCTATGTTAACAAAAATATACCACTAAGGGCGCAGAAGACCATTTCTGAATTTTGAATATCCTCAACTTTGTCCCAGCCCTTAGGAGCTATAAGGGGGTGGGATCTAATTTTCACCATTTTCATATTCCAGAAAACACTTCATATGCACATTTAAAACTAATGAATTTGGTATTACAAATATTATTATAATTATTATAATATTAAATCTCCATCGACAGGGGCGACCCCTAAATAGAGGCTAAAAATTTTAAATCTCGAACAATTTTTTCAAGATTTATTAAGTATAACAAATTCAAAAAGTGCAGGGACAGGAGCACGGTTGACGGTATTTAAAATTGAGAAATGGTCCACTGTAGGTAATAGTATGAACTACTAACTGATTCAGATGTGCAGGTGTATTAGTAAGGTATGAGGGCTGGTTTAAAAACACAATTTGGTTCGTCTTAGGGGCCACATATGTAATTTTTTTATGGAACACGAGGGTACGTTACCGGAAGGCCAACACATGTATCAAATTTTATTTCTCTAGCTTAAACCATCTAAATTTAAGAAAAAAATGGACACCCTAACCCTACTTTTTGACTGCAGCATTTTTGGGGCTGTTAACCGGTTAGACAGTGAAATTAACTCTATTTTTCGGACTTCCATTGTCTATATTTTCTTTATACACGACGTTTCGATCAGTATAATCTCTGATCGTTTTCAGGTGCAAACTACAATCTATTCGTAAGGCTACGTACTTATATACTACGGGAAATCACTCAACCTTGAACTTTAAGAAGTTGGCTCAGCCCAAGGAGGGGATTCCAATTATTTGGAATTTCAACTCTTGGTTTACTGAAAATACCATGATTCTGCCCAATAAAGGCAGCTTCAAATAATTTTCGTTTCTTCCAGTGTGACTCCTTGTGCAATACCTTCGCTTCTGTCCACTCCATTCGGTGTTATTTTGACCATGCGTATTCGGCGATTCCTGATTTCGTCGTTTCACCTCTTTGGGCCTAACAAATAGTGGTCTTTTGTTTCACCTATGTATGATTCACCACACTCACAAGGAACTTGGTAAATGCATTCCTTATTATGTTTGTTCTCTAGTTTTGTTTTACTAAGAAGGCTTCGAATTGTATTATTAGATTTAATAGCTGTTTTAATATTAAAGTTGTTCGCCACTCATCGAATTTTCTCTGATATTCCTTTAATGTATAGAATTGCAAGGAATGCATTTGCCTGGTTTTGGTCTTGTAATCTCTGTCCTTTTTGCTGAAATTTAAAAATAGTATCTGTTATAAGTTTAAGGCTGTAACCATTCTGCTGCAGATTATGTTTTTTATTTCGATTTCCAAGTCATGAGAATTGTTACAAATTTGAACGGCTCTATTATACAAAGTTCTTATTATGGCTCGTTTGGTTGTAGCAGAATAATTTGAACCTTGGTTTTTATGTTGTCCTGTGTGAGTGGGTTTACGATAGACTGTTGTTCTGATGTCTCTTTCTACTCGTTTGACAAGTACATCAAGAAAAGGAATTTACAATTTTGCTCCAACTTCATTGTGAATTTAATGGTGGGTCTTATATTATTTAGGTGGTGAAGAAATTCTGAAAGTTGTTGGTTATTCTCGGTCTAGAAAATAAAAGTATATATTGGCCGCCACTGGCGAAAGCGATGAACCCATTGGCAGACCGTCATTCTGAGCATAAAACCTATCTTTCACCTGAAAATAAGAGTTATGTAGACAGCACTCCAACAACTCCATCACTCCCTCCAGCGGCAGACTTGTACGTTCATGAAGGGATTCGTCATCAACCAGTCTCTGTCTAATAATATCTAGCAATTCCTTTATCGGGACATTGGTGTAGATTATCAACCGATTCTGGATAAAATCACACGAACCTGCAACCATCTTGACTTGGCAAGAAGTACTGATCGAAACGTCGTGTAGAAATAAAATATAGACAATGGAAGTCCGAAACACAGAGTTAATTTCAAATACATCATTGTTTCAAACTTTCAAACAAAGGTTAGACAGTTACTTAGTTTATACGGGCCCGCTAAACCGTTTAAATTTCAAACCGTTTTCCTAAAACGCATGTATAAAACTACCTAAACCATTTTAAGAGATCCGATGCGCTTTAGCTAAAATCGTTTTAAAAATGCGGATTAGCGTTTGTAAAACCGTTTAAAAGTGCGTAACCCTCAAACCGTTTTTGAAACCAGTGCTGCCAACCGAAAAGTTCAAAATGAGTTCAAGTTCTCTATACCAACCAGTCGGCTTTTGGTAGCGTCAAGGTTGGCAGCGTTGGAGCATCTGATCCGAAAGCGTTTTTAATTTCAACGTATAAACAGTAGGCGAAATGCGCATTGGCGGTAAACCGTATTAAAATAAAAACGGTTTACAGGCCGTATGAACTAAGTAAGTGGGCCCACTAGTAATCGATTAAAACAGGTTTCGTAAAATCTTCATCAAAATTCTCACGTAATACGCTATACCCCCTAAGTAAGGCGTTTTCCTTAATCTCACACAATTATGTAATTTTGCCAGAAAAAGTCCAAGTAGACCGGGGACTGTCAGTACTTGGAGCTCCTTAAATTTACTTCGAAAAAAGTTTGTAAAGGCTATCCATGTTCATAATTGTTAAAATGGCTCGTTTTTGTGCTAAAGATTTTGAAATTGGAATTACCTGTTTGAGATTTCGTTTTCAATCCTCTAACCCATCAACTTATCAACCGCTAATGGGGCCGGTAAACGAACCTGAGCCTTATATATCTCTATTTATAGCTATTTTTCTTTTTTATTAAAGCTAATGCAGCTCAGAGAGCATATAGATACGTATATGCTATTTCTTTACAACCTAAGCTTTGTAGTAACGTGCAAACTAGGTGAAAAATAGTATTAGCTTTTTTAACGCTAAAACACACTACCTACTTGTAATTATTTTTTCTCACGGGATTAAAACCTACAGCGAGAAGCCGACGAGTGTGATGTAGTTTTACACTTTAAACAAAAAGTTAATTACATTAGGGACTTATTGGACGTTACTCTATAAGGTTTTACCATAATAAGGGAAAAACCGTATTTGATTTAGGTTGAACCTTAACCATACTTTAAAAAAAAGGTTTATTGGAAGTCGCATTACTTTTCCTTATTCCTAAATTAAAATTTTTAACCTTGTAGGGATTTTCCCTGAAAAATTCTCGCAAAAGAATTATTTCGTCAGTGTAGCTGAACCTCAACCTTGTAGGATTCTCCAATTTATTAATTTTTTTAAATATATTTTAAAAGTCCATGAACAAAAAACTAAAAATGTAAAGAATAATAAAAAGTCTTGTCGAAAAACAATTATCCGTGCTAACTGAGGTTATGTTTAAAGATAAGGGACGTACGGTAACTATACCGAATTAAGGGAACACCGCATTTTATTACGGTTCCTTTAATAAAAACGCAGGTCACGCGCATGCTCAGATGTTGAATGTCAATTTTCTTTAATAAGTTGACCACGCTCTTCTGGTTACCTCGACTATTCAAAATCTACGTTTGGGGAAACGCCTACTTGAAACTGTTGACATTTGAACGTCATATATGGTTAAGCAGTAGCGTAGCCAGAAATCGACTCTTCCTACCTCTTCCTTGGGCTCTTGAACTGAAGAAAGGGGAGAGGGGTGGTTTAATAGATGTTGAGTTAGTGTATAGGAAACAAAAATAATCGGAAAAAAAAGTTTTTCCTCGACCAGGATTTGAACCCGGGACCTCTAGAATACCAGTCTAATGCTTTATCAACTGAGCTACCGAAGAATCCTGGTCGAGGAAAAACTTTTTTTCGATTTATTCCTCCACCCTTTGCCCTTTACATTTTTAAAAATACTTATTTTAAAAATTAACCCTTAAATGCTATTTTTTACGCGTTTCAAATGTTGTTGACAAAAAATTGCGTAGAACTAAATAACATTGTAACAATATTTAATATTGGTCTAGCGCCGCATGTGAAAATTTTGACAAAAAAAACTCTTTAAAAATTTTGTAAAATATTTTTGAAAAAGCAGATTGGGTTAGATGCAAAGAAGGGGTGGGTTAGTTAGGTTTCTTATAAGTGGTGCAATGCTGCATTCTCCACTGCGACCTAGAAGGTCTATCGGGGCTCATACCTGTTTTACAAGTCACTCATCCCAACTTCCCTGATAAAGGAGAGACTTCAACCCAGGGTCAAATATTTTCGCTTTTGTTTTCATTAGTCCTACGCAGTGGGATAGGATATGTACCGGCGTTTTCCCCTCTCCTCCACAGAATCTATAAATCGGTGTATTGCTCACTCCAATTATATTCATGTTTTGGTTGATCTAGTCGGCACTGGCCTGTATACAGACCTGTGTTATTCTCAGACTCTTCCTTGATAGTTGATAGTTGCAGGAGCTGCTTTGCTACGTTTGTCTGGCTTATTCAGAAAGGCTTTGGAGTGCTGTTGTTCCGAAGTTGAGCGCCAGTGCTGCACCCCTTTTCTTTCAACACACTCGGATAATTCACTATTGACCGTAGCTTTAGTTAGTCCAAAGCAGGGCTCTGACCATAAGAACGCAGATTTGGCTCCCGCCGTAGCAAGCAAGTCGGTTTTTTTGTTTCCTTCAATTCCTGTGTGCCCCGGGACCCACACAAGAGTGATTTTGTTGGTTCCACAGATCTTAAGCAGAGTATAAAGGCAGTTCCCAACTAAAAGTGATTGGATCTTATTTGAGCTTATTAGACATGCCTTTGTCGGCTATTTCTCTTGCACAAGGCTCTAGGACGTAATCCTCGGCCTGGAAGATGGTAGCAAGGTTACCGAGTGTAACTGAAATTGCAGCTCTTGAACCCGACCGATACACCCGCTCCCATGCTGTCCTTGGTTTATGCGCTGCAGATGAAAATTTGCCATTTGTTACACGTTTGAGTGCTGGTGATAAACATTCCTTGGAATCAAACTAAAATTGTAACAATTAATAACGCCATAACTCCGCAGGCCAATTTTCAAAATCTGAATAAAGGGTCAAAAATTTGTAGATTGAGATGGACCTCCTGGAGCGGGGGTTATCCCCAAAACCTCCCCTCGCTACGCCATTGAGTTAAGAGTTTTGACGAGCTTCTATTAAATTTTACGCCATTTCGGAATATGTGGCGCTGCGGTCCCAAGACAGATCCGATAGTGTATTTTTCTATTTATGAGTTCTTTTATGAATAATTAGATAGGTACCTGCTTTAAAACTCCACTTACTTTGCATTTTCTTTACTTAATTAAGATGGTATAAATTTTGTCTTGGAATGGAAAACCACAGTAAACCAATTTTATTAAGAATATTAAAAACAAAAGCTAATAAATTATCCTACATGTCAAATAACCGCACCGTGGACGTAAGACCTATACCAAAAAGGCTATTCTGAACTGTCAAATAGCGTTACAATTATCCTTGTCGGCGAAGCTATCGGGCTGTAAATTGGCACGACCAAAAACTATCTAATAAAGAACGGCATTAACTTTAAATATCTAAATGTCAGATATAGTATAGTCTGACCATCGATCTATGAGATTCATTATTATTCATGGCCGATAAGCATTTATTGCGACTCAGCGGGTGTTCGAATGGAAGCAGGGACGCACTTAGTATTGTAATAGATCAGTGAATTTCTACCACGGATCACTTTAAAGGTGAAGAATATAATATGTTTTATTGACGGTTCGGTCTAACAATTTTTTTTTAAATGAAAAATTTATTTTAATCTAGTAGACACATCCTACACCCACAAAATATATTTGCTCATAGAATAAAAAACACAAAGTCAAATTTACAAAATTGATTGATAACGGGATAGTAAAAAAATTAACAAATTTTAACTTAAGTCAGTTTCACTCTCACTGTCGTCATTGAAGTCTATGATAAGTTGTATCATTTGAACACGGGACACGATGCTCCTGAAGGGTCGGTAGGTTTCCCTTTAGTGGCAGAAAAAACTATTGACATATCTTGAGTAAGAACACCTTCCTTAAAATATATTAAGTAACCTTTAAATCGAATCTGGTTCTTAACACGTTTTATCTCTATTTAAACAAAAAAAGCGTTAAAAATGTATACTATTTTACAAGAATTAAGATCGGGGGGTAACAGTGATTTCCCAGATGAAGCCAGAACTTATGGCAATTTAAGAAAAAATCACGCTAAATTTGAAACAATCCTCAAGAATTATCTTAAATTCTCCAAAAACTGCTTCAGTACAATCAATAAACCTTTGTTCAATGACGAGGACGATTTAAAGAAATGTATCATTCCCGAGCTTCATCTGCTTCAAGGTTTTGTGAATCATCTATTTTGGAAAGGCCTAGTACCACTCCTTGGGCGAGAGACTGCATTAACGTGGCCAAAAAATTGAACCTTGTTTGAAAAAACTACCAGGGTGAAATTTTTGAAGGCAACGCATGCAGAACTTTGTTGAAACACGGGAATGAACTTAGATAAATAGATTTTTATTTCCATATTAATTAAATGATACAATAGTATTTTATAAATATGGTTTGTCAATATTTTAACTAAATTAAACTGTACAAAATAACAATGTGAAAATAACAATTTACAATGATTTAAATGATTTAAAAATATTTAAAAATGTCTGTAAAAAAATTCGCGTAAATATATAATATGCTCGTGTAGAAAAATCTCAGTATAAAAGAATACAAAAATAATTTTTAGAAATTTAAAATTTAAAACTCGAACAAATATGCATTAAAATATAATATTATGCTCTTGTATAGAGATCTCTCTGTATTAACACTATAAGTAGTCCTTTATTAAGAGACACTAGTGTTAATTAAAGAAATAATAAAGAAAAATACAATATAAAACACCATATAAATTTAAAATTCACAATACGTAAAATATAAAATATGAAAATTCCTAAGATTAAACGGAAAAAAAATTGCACTGGATAAAAAGCGAACACTCACACTTAGCTAAGCTTTTTTGACTAGTTATTTTGACTTAATTATATATATGCCCTAAATATTCGTCTATAGTATATGGCTTTATATCACAGATATAACTAAAACATGCTTTTTTAAAAGCTTTTATACCATTTATGCTTCTAATACTACTTGGCAATTTGTTAAAGAATTTCACAGCAGCATATTGCGGACCTTTCTCAGTTATCGCCAGCCTATGCTTTGGATAATTAAAGAAATCTATTTGAGTATTATTCCTTGTTTTATAGTGGTGAGCAGGTTTAAGTTTTTGAAATTCTTTAATGTTTAAGTACATAACACATTCAAAGATGTAGATACCCAAAACTGTCAAATACTTGTTCGATCTAAATATGTTTCTACAAGTTTGGCCAAAGCTAAGTCCGAATATGATGCGCATTACTTTTTTTTGTTGGATAAAAACGCTCTGTGCTTGACTACTACCACCCCATAATAAAATGCCAAGTGTGAATAGTATATTCCATAGTAGATAATCCTGAGTTCTAAGTACCTTTGACATAACTCCTATCGCATAGCTTGCTCTGCTTAATTTGGTACAAAGTTCTTGTATGTGTTGAGAATAGTTGAGCTTATTTTGCTAAACACCGATTCTAACAATGATATTTACGTACTACAGTATGTCGCTGCTTTTAACGCATTTAATAAAATTGTTGATAAATATTTCTCTTCTGATGTATGCTATGTAGAACTACACACAGATATAAGGCATTTAACAAACATAATGAGACAATTAGAAATTTCTCAAACGCTTAACATCCATATAATTTTAAATCATTTACATGAAACAGTTATGTTCCTAGAAAGCGGGCTAGGACTTTGGTCGGAGCAGGCGGGAGACTCACACTCACACTCAAATTTTTTAAAGGCTGTTACAGAGTATTCGTCAAATCACTGTTGAAACAAATTAGTTTTTCTCCTTATTTTTGTTACATTTCTAGAATTAATTGATTACCTACGTTGTGATAACTTTATTATTTTGATAACATAGATATTTTGTAATAGGATTACATGTTTTGGTTATTTGTAATATAGTTTTATGAAATGTTTTTTTTTATTCAATATAATATAGTTATATATTTTTCGCAATAGCATTATATTTCCTGTTAATAGTTTTACGAGGTGTTATATTCAAATATGCTATAATAATTATGTTAGTATAGTATTAGAAATTCTTATTTTTATTTTAGTCATCAGATATTTTGTTAATAATAGAGAAAAATGATGCCCTGAAGGCTTATCAATAAAATAAACCATCACAGAACTTAGTACTCTATAAAATTTTTCTAAAAGCTACAAAAATGCTTAAAAATACGTTAAGAAGCAGGTTCGAATTAAAGGTTACTTGATATATTTTAAGGAAGATGTCCTTATTCAAGATATGTCAATAGTTTTTTCTGCCACTAAAGAGAAACCTGCCAACGCTTCAGGAGCACCGTGGGAACTTTATTTAGCCTTCTACTGTGGGAGCTCGCATTATCCATCACAATTAGTCTATTTGGAGGTATATTGGGTAATAGTTTATACTTGAACCAGTCTTCAAATAATTCCGCTGTGGTATTGTGATGGTAATCAGTATGGCAATCCTTTATATTTTTGTCTGATAAGGCCAACGCATTTGGTATAAACCCATTTTTTGTTTCAGCATGAATTATTGTGATACGCTTTCCTTTATTTGATGGAGCTTCAGTTGTGCAGTGACCAGACGAATCTACCCAACCTTTATCTGGATCTTCATGGGTGTCAAACCAAGTTTCATCGAGATAAACAATATCCCTATTACTTTCTCTATACTCGTGTATGGCAATTAAATATTCCATCCTCCATTTTTTTAAACGGGCCGATTCCATAATCACTTGCCGTTTATTAATTTTTTTTTATTTTAAAACCAAAAATAAATTTTCTCAGTGTCTCACGACAACATTGTATTCCTGTATCATCTTTTTCTAATCTTTGAATTAATGTTTGTAAAGTAGGGATAATTTGTTTCCTATACATTTGATATATTTTTCTACGAATGATATCCACATCACCCATGTCCAATTTCTTAGAAGTATTAGAATCCTTCCTTTTCCTTCTCCCAACTACCGGTTTATTTACTACACGCCACACTGTTTTTACCGATCTTCGTGTTAAAGCTGCCGCTTCCTTCATTGTACTAAATTTTTATAACCTACGTTCAAGAAGGGTGGTATAAACGTCAAATATCACTTTTTTTGTATCAAGTTACAAAATATCGCGTTTACATTGTTTTTTATCACTTACTTCTCTTGTAACGCCATTATTTCCCGTATCTTCACGTGACGTACTCAGTTGTTCCTCCCACGGACGAAACATTTGTCATACAATCACAATTAACAACAAATAACTTCTTTTGTGACCAAACACCTACTGCTAACTGATTTTCAAAACTACAAATCAGCTTGGCATCTTAAACCTGTCCTAATTATTTTAAGAAAATTAATTTGTAACGTAATCAAACCCTAATTTTATAACGTTTCGTAATTAGTCATAAAGTTGAAAAATTTTAATTCGGCCAAAAACGTATACTTATTAAGAATTAATTACATATTTTTAAATCCGCACCTGTAATCCTCAGAAATGGTAAGGGAAGTAGAATTTATAATGAGTCACTTAGATCTACGGTCGTACTATAGCAAGAACAGAAAAGATTTGTGGCGTAGAGGGCAAAGGGTGAGGGAATAAATCGGAAAAAAGTTTTTCCTCGACCAGGATTTGAACCCGGGACCTCTCTACGCCACAAATCTTTTCTGTAAATTTATTAGGGCGCTAAATTTTCCCTTCATATAGCAAGAACGTTAGGTAAGCAACTTAGAGGCTATCCATAAATTAAGCAACTTAGCAAGGTGGGGGTAGAGTAGTGGTGTTAGTGATATAAAGTGTTATAGTGCTTCCAATGTCAGTTGGCACGGTCTGAACACCAAAACCTCATAAAACGTCAGCATCGTCTTTGTGACACAGAGGCGGACGCAGGCAAATAATATCGAAGAATATTTAGTTATGCCAATCACATTTCTAATAGTAATTAAAAGCAATTCACTAATTTGTAGTGTATTATTGTCCATTCGTCTTTGTGGCCCAAACCATTTCGATAGAATTAAAAATGCAATAATAAGGCGGAATTCGTAAAATGGTGTGGCCGTATTGCTCCACGAGATTATCAACGACATAGTCTTTGTCAAAATTTTGCTTTTTAATCAGCTCCAGTAGTTTCTTGAAATTTAATCACCTTTTCTTGTGTTGTTGTTTGATATTTTTGTCTTTTCGCGCGAATGGTACGAATTTTTCGGAATATTTGGTATAAGTTGTTTTTCAACCCATTTTTCAAACAAGTCTGCCGTCATGTCTTCGTGATAGTCTGCAGAAGATTGTTTAATATTTCTTACAGATATTAGCAGCGCATTTGGAACAAAAACCAATTCATTTCCAGCATGTAAAATGATTACTCGTTTTCCCCGAGAACACAGCCCACTTAACGTACACTTTTTGCTCCTCAAAAATCTGAAAGTCATCACTCCAAGGTCTCTACATCGCCATGTTTAATCGCAAAATAATTCAAGAACGCTTTTACCAAAATTTGTTTCAATTCACTAAAAACTTGTCACGGCATTGACTAAGAATATATGTACACTTCTCTCCACATAAAACTGGTACAGTTGAAGGTAGCTGCAAATACGATTTTTTATATTTTATGTGCAACACTGACTTTTTGACTTTATCATTTTAGGTTATGTTTTTGGCATATATAAACTTTTTATAAGGAGACGGATGGTTTATTTTTTACTAATTGAAAATATAAGGCCACTACAAATAAAAACACATTTCAAGAAAGCAAAAATGCTTTAACTAAACAAAAGTTACACAGTAATTGGTCTATTCGATTAGCTGATTATGAAAGAAGTCTATAATTGTAAAAGGAAAGGAAGACATCGGTTTGACCGATTGACAAAACAATTAAAAGGCCAAATCAGTCAGAAAATTCTTCTTCTTCGCCTGTAGCCGATATCCAGCACCAAACATTTACCGGAAATCTTGCCATTCGGTCTTCGTTTCCAGCAATATATCGTTCTTCGTATCGGGTTCTTGGCGGTCAATAAACTAAAGTTTGTTTTTTTATATCGCTGTTGGACTTAAAGATGTTCTCATCTGTGAAAACCAGAGAATAATTTAACGCAAAAATTAATTGAGACTGCTTCTTTTCTTCACTTAGTTAAATTTTTTTGCTGCAATGCGACACCTTAGTCTAATGTTGAAAAATTTCAATTTTTACTTCTTTCGCTTTGGCAAATGGATGATTTTCCCTAAAATTAATTGCTTCTTGGTCTTCCTCTGGGCTAGTAACTTTCGTCAAACCGGTGCCTTACTTTCGGTGGATAGTTCTCTCCTCTTGAAATCGGTTTTTTATGTTTACTATCGTAGACTTGCTTCTCCCATAATGAACAGCTACTTGCCGAATAGAGCAACCACCGTCTAGTTTTGCAAAGATTAAAAAATTAAAAAAAAACAGACGAACATTTTTAATGATTTCCAATTTTCCATGACTAGTACACGAGCTGCTAACTTTGTAATTTTGTTTAAAGTTTAATTTTACACATAAAATTTTATATCCATTCATATGCATATCTTTGAAATATTTTTAGTGAAAAAGCATAATTTTCTGCAAAATCACACATTTTCAAGTGACCAAGAGCACAAAATTTAAATTCGTGGTTGGTAACACTGCACAGGACCCTCCAGCCGCTAGTGGCATTAATAAGATATTAAGAAACCAGTTCAGTGGCTAGAGCGCTATGGGCGCCGGGGGTTACTATGCGCCGTTTTCCGAAGGGGCCCGTATCAGCCGACACCTGGATCAGCCGCGGGTATTCCACCGGTAATTAAAAAAAGTAGTGGACGCATTAAGGATTGAGGATCGAACCCGAGACTCCCGGGTGAGAGCCAAATAGACTACGACAAGACCTGCATGTCAAATGTTTCTGCTAACATTGTAATTGACCATTGTACCGGTTTTGGAGGCATATAAGCCGGTCCACTTCCGCTGGTTCTTTATTGCCCTCTTTTGGAGGCATTACCACCCGTCCACTTTAACTGGTGCCTTGTTCTCTCTTTTGGAGTCACAGCCGTCGGCCAACTAAAGCCGGTGCCTTGGCGCCATCGTATCGACCGCTTATCGCCAGCCCCTTATACGACCCGTCACTAATCCGCCAGTTTCTTGTAGTGGCCGAGTGTTTACTGCCACCCTTGTGTTTATTGGGCAAGTCGTTTTTTGTCGTGAGAAGATTTCGAAACCATTTCGAAATCATGCAAAGAATGTAATTTTGGCGTTGAACGGCTGACGTCACGGTTCAACACATTTCAAAGGATTTCAAAATCGCTCCTAAGACTCTTTTGAAAGCGCTTTTATCACGATTTTAAAATGGCGGGGAGTAGTGTCGGGTTATAAAGCACCGGCTTTTTTTTATGTTTTTTCAATAATAAATTGATGGAGTCAGATATGGTAATGTGCCAAATTCAATTGGGAGAATTCCTCTAGAGGTAGATTTGGACACGGTCAGGCAGCTTTCGTCAGATAAGTTATTTAATGGTGGGTTTATTTGTAGGAAAAAAAACCAGGTGAGGTTTTGTAAAACTGTTACTGGGAAGTGCATTTTAGCGATAGCAAGAAACGATGATGTTGAGGTTGACGGTGACGTCACATTTCGAAATCAAGAAGCGGTTTCTACGCCAAAAAACGACTATAATTGGCGCAAGCAGATAAGGTAGGTCTACAGAAATTTGTTAATTTCGTGTCCCCTTTAATATCATATTACATAACGAGTACAGAAAGTGATATATCACACGAGTGTGAGAATATGACTTTCTAACAAGTTATGTGTGCTATTTTTCCTACGACCACAATACATTAACTCGAATATCCTTGTTATTTTTATCAAAATCTGCTTTTTTTATTTTTGTTTTTAGACATGAAAATATTTTCCTCTTGAAAGAAGAAAATATGTCAAAATATTGTATTTATTTATAATTAAAGCAAATATAGAAAATAGAATATTTCCTTCTCTAGTGACGAAAATAAAAATCAATATATCTGTGAAATATGCACCTTTTTGAAACGGGAAAGAATGCAAATTTTGCTATTTTCGTATGTAGTCGTAGAAAAGTATATTTTTAACTTTAAGACATTTAATTAATTTTCTTTCTTAAAAGGGAAGACACTATTCCATTGAAAAACTATTTCGTTGTTGTTTTTTATATTTTTTTTCATATTAGGTACTTAAGTACCCTAAATATCAGTGCCCTGGCATATCTCCGCTGAAAATACCAATAGCAAAGAAAAAAAAAATATTTTTTACGCTTTATAAGAACACAAAATAAGTCTTTATTAAAAAAAAATTAAAACAATTTAGTACTTTATTTTGTTACCGGTCCCCTGTGCGTCATGTATTTGGAAAAAAGTGCAATAAAACATGGCAAACAAATAAAGTCATTATCGAACATTGGTTAGTGTACGAAAGAAATAAGTATGTATTTTAAATGTAAGTTTAAAAAACTCTGTTTTAAAAGTCAATAGAGTAAAAAGCATTGTTGTGCCGGACGATTTCTCAGTCGCCCGGAAATGTTTTTTTCTACAATATGAAAAGGTACTACACTAAAAGTTTTGTATTTTATTTTAATTTTTGGAAAACGCAATAATACTAAAAAGATAATTGAAAAATGATATTTTAATTTTGACGGTTTCTGTTTCTACTTTACATAAAATATAGCTTTCTGAGGGAGGGGCGCTTGAGTACAGGGGCGTGTCAAACGCCCCCGTCGCCCCCGCAAGGTGGGGGGGCACGGCATATTGGGGGCCTCTTATCCGCCTTGCCCCAAAAAAAGCAAAAAAAAGAATATAATATCTAAAACCAAATACGCAGACAAATTCTGAATACTAATATACAGAGGGTACATAAGACCCATTATTACTTTGTGATTTTCTTTATAATTAGTTTTATTATATATATTACAAATATTTGTAAGAATAAAATATAGGCTAAAATATCAGGGTTTCACATTAAAGATGGCCTTAGAATCAATGCATTACATACTTACTTACTTAGTTTATCGCTCACAATACTTTACAACATGTAAAACCTAACAGCATCAAATGTTTTAAATTTGAAAAGAAATATAAAGAATATCCTTAAACTAAATATTAAAATACATTGGTTATTATTATTATTAACTACTAAAGTAAATTGGAAAGTATAAAAACAATTTTCAAGGGCATAACCCGTAACTGCTTTGAATTTTTACGTTTTCACTTAATTTGAAATGTTTTGAATACTTTTAATTTGTATTGGTAAGAATCTGTATGCTGATTTTCAGAAAAATGCGGACATAACTTGAAAAATTAAAAAATTCAACATTTGTCTAAATTAGCCCTTATATGGTTGTCAAGATACTAGGCGAATAGTTGGCCAAAGAATAAACTATGCTTTTTACGAGTTTTATATTACGCATCAGTATTCAACATCAAATTTCAAATAGAAGACCCAGAGTAATACAGTATTCAACTGTTGATATCTCGAAAACAGGTGAAGATCGACATTTCAAAACACTATATACATAAAAAATATAATAGATACTGTAACACTTATATATTGTGTCAATTACTTTAAAGTAAATTTGATTGTTCTAAACTAACATTTTTAGTTGATTTAGCCAATTAATAAATATGTATCTTTTACCTTCTTAAAAATGTCTTAAAGTAAATGTGAAAATTCACACGATGATCCTGTGTATCAGCTGAAAAAGAATAAATACTTACTTATTTAAATATTGTAAACTATTTATTTTTTTATTAAAACTAAATATTTTGTACGATTAAATTACAATGTGCAAGTTTCTTTTTAATATCCGCGTTTTTACAAAAATCGACCACGGTGCGACGTCGTACTTTACGAGACGGTCAAGTTGGCCGTAGCATGCGCATTAGCGAGATCTGTCACGCGATGGTTTCATCCAATAGCGCGCTATGAAATCATACGAGTGCTGTTTTTCAGACGAGCTTTCCTACAAGTCCATACTACTGGGTCTAGTCAAGAGAACGCCTTCGCTCAAATATTTTTGTTCGAGGCAGCTTTGCGCGTGCCCATAATAGATTGGTGATTCTTCGATCGTCTCGTCACTGCTTTTAAGCGCGTTTATTGGATGACACTTGTTCCCTTCTCTCAGGCGAACGATCACTTCCTATGACTTCCAGAATCGGACCATGGTTCTTATAGTCATATCCTCAGAATGGTTATTTTGATTTATAGGGAAAACATCAGGATTATTTTTAACAAACATTACTAGGGACAAAAAATATAAAGATGGTACAGTAAGGATAGTTTTTAAAATGTGGCCTGCAGGATATTTGCGGACTTAATTCTAGCATGCATCTTAATAGTCGCTTTTGAACAATAAAAATGTTCATTGCAAAGGTGAGGAGCCCCAGAACAGAATTCGATATGATATTCTGCTTTGTATAATACAAAAATAATAAATTTTGAAGCATTCCAGGCAGTGTTGCCATGTCTATTTTTAGAATAATAGTAGATCAGAGACGAAAATAATAGTAGATTCTAGAATTTTTATAAAAAAAAATAGTAGATTACAAAAAAAAACTGTTATTAATAAAAAACTGAAAAAAAATTAATACATATTTTAATCTTTCAACTCATCCTAAACTTTATAAATTGTTTCTCGCTTTAGTTCAAAACCATAAAAAGGATAGGAGTAAGGGGATCCACGTTCTTTTTGAAACATGTCTTGCCGGTCAACAGCGGGAGCTTTTAATCCCATTAGAAATTTCCTGTGTGATGGAAAAAGGAAACAAGTGTTCTACTACTTTCTGCTAGATAATCCGTGCGCCGATCATGCATTCGCTCCAGGGGTCGTATTTTCGAAACCATAAGAAATTATTCGCATGCGACTACTTCCGTCTCTTCCTATACCGTATAGAAAAGGAGGCAAAATACATGCCGATATGCTGATTCATGGGTAGTACGTGAAAGAATAACCGGTTTTTCATGCGAAACAACACGAATGCCCTCCACTCACTCGTGCAATATTGCGCTAAACCAGTCGAATTCGAACGCAGTCCACACATACCGGCTTATCTTTCGTCTCTCATTTCACAAGGTATAGAAAGAGACTGACATAAAAATTGTTGATTATTCAGTACACGTATGCGGATATTTTCGTATGGATTCGAAAATCAGACCCCAGACCAGTTTCCGGCGATTTAGACACAGAGCTAATACTCGAAAATTACCAATTTTTGTCATTATTTGACTTTTTATCGAGCTGTTTATGGTATTTATTGCTGTGCTAGACTTTCACTCAAATAAAAGTATAATAATAGATTTTCACTTAAAATAAAAATAGTAGATCTGCTATTAAAATAGTAGACCAGGCCACACTGATTCCAGGCTAATAACGTCCCACAGTCTACGAAATAGAGCACAATTACTCGAAATTTTAGATTTTAGAAGTGTTGTATGCTGTTCCCAGCTTAATATATCATCCAATTAAAGACCTAAGAATTTGATGGAACTGGTTGTAAGGATAGTTTTTTGTTCCAGCTGGACATAAAGAGATGATGAAATATTTTTTCGTTTGCTGAAAGTTACTAGTCCGGTTTGTCTTTGTTCAAACTAAGCGAGTTATCACTACACCATTGAGATATGAGATTGGCAACCTCCGAACATCCTTTTGAGAGAGTCTCTATTGATTCACTAACTACCATTTAAGAATAGTTGTCACCGAACTGGGCAGGCATACCTTTGCAATGATGAAGAGGATTGGTGGCTTCAAGTAACAAGTTGACATGTGTGAGGAATAGGATAGGGCCTAAAATTGACCCCTGGGCAACACCATCCTTACAAATGGAGATGATTTGTTTTCGGTGGTCCATATAGGACATGTGCAGGTCAAGTGCAATCCCTCTGATGCCACACAATTCCACTAATTTAACTTGTAGTAAAAAAGAATATATCTAGGAGAAGAGGGGGCACCCTAAACAATTTTGCGGCGGGGCCTCAGAAAAATCTGACACGCTTCTGCTTGAGTACAAACCATATTACTCTTAATTTGGGGAAAATTGTGGGGGGGGGCTTAGGGGTTCATGCCACTTTGTTTGAAACACCATACAAAAAGTTTGAATAATATCGTTCGTAAAATAAGTTTTGGCATTTGGTTCAAATAATTTTTCACAGCTACCTAAAAGTACTCTCGAGAACACCGATGTTTAAATTTCGAAAGAACGAACGATCTCTTAAGAGGTGCAATCGTATTTCGGAAACCATCCCATTCGATCAGCCACCCCGTTTAACGTGTTTCGGATTTTTAAACACTACATTCCAAAAATGTAGCATTTTTACAAAAATGTATTTACAGTGTTTTGAAATAGGGCAGCCGAATAGGACCCAGACCAAACGTTCAATCTAAACTCGCCTTTCTTTAAAAATTGGTCGAATCTGATACAAAATATTTTGGTATGTGATGAATTTTTAACGATAAATAATGACTTTATGTGAAGCAAGAATACGACCGTGCAGTGAAATATGCATTTAACACTGAACTTGGCCTGAAAACTGGCTAATAAATCCCTGTTACATCGTTCGCTCTAATCCTTACAATATTTCATTGCTATATTCATTGTTGACGTTAATAATGTCACGCTATTTTGCGAAAAAAAACAGAGTATAATAATACATGACCTCACGTTAATTTTACCATTTTTCGAGCGTTTCTGTCCTTCATATCACTCTTATAAGCCTGCGTAAACATAAACCTCTCTCTCCCCCTCATAATTAAAGGATAAAGAGCGCTTCAGGCTTCTGCGAACATAGGCCGGAAGAAGTCCAATTTGCCAGTGTACGTACACGCAGGGACACTGCACACCTATCAGTGGAGTAACCAACACTCAGGCTTGGGATCACCGTTCGCGGCTTGGGTTTAGTATGCCTCTAACCACGGAGCCATGTGGAGCGTAGTCAATGAAACCGGAATTTGGTCAATAAATACGCAAATTTTTATAACGTAATTTTCTGTTCTGTTTTTTGTCACTGATAAAAGCGTTTTACTTATAACTGCTGAGATTTATCACTAACAACGTGTTACAATGAAAATGATGAAGAGAAACAAAGTAAAAGCAAGTTCTAAAAATAAAATAGTACGTTCTAAAAACTAAAAAGATTCTCCCAGTCAAAAAAAAATTAGAGCAAATGTTTGAAAAGTCTTCCTTGCTCGGTTAGACAATATCCGAGCCTATTATAAAAACCCCTTTTAACGTTTCCAACCATGTTAGGGGTGATAGTTCGAAAAGCTTCTTCATTTTTAATCTGAAGTTAAATTATTAGCTGGTCATAAAATAGTTCCCCGTGACTTATAACCCGATTAGGAACTACATTATCAAGATATTCCCTAACAAGGCCAACAATGTGAGCGGGACAACCATCTTGTTGAAACCAGGTTTCACCAAATCTCACACCTAACAACTGCCTAGCAGTTGAAATAATACGCTGCTGCAGTAGATCCAAGTATCTAGGATCATTCAAATTGCCGTCAATAAAACGTAAATAATTACGTGTTCCCCGACAATACCCCCCAAACATGTAGTTTTTGGGGATACTGTGTTCTTACGTCAAAATACAAATGCAAATTTTCCCTCGACCAATATCGAACATGTGTTGGGTTATGACGATTCAATAATGGAAAAGTGCTTTCATCTGTGAAAAGAATCGATCTCAGAAAGTTTTCATCACGATTAGCCCTTTTTAGCTTTTAGATAACCTCAATGTTTTACTTTCAGTTTGTAAATAAATTAATATAGTTTTGGGTTCCTTTGTTTGGTACATTTTTCGTGCATAATGAATGACCTTCACTTATGTTTGTTTTGCCTCGTAGTGCCCTCATAAACATATTTTTTGTGCTGAAAATGGGTTCAAAATATGGCGTTTTTCTGGACAAAATAGAAGGTGTTTTATTGGTTAATGAACAACTTGGGATATTAAATAAGTTAAATTAATACTTGAAAAAACGGTTACTTAGGGAAATTATAAACGAACTTATTACTAAATGCCACAAAATAATCGTTTCTGGGGGCTATAAATTTAAACCACTCCTCTGAGGCGGTTTAAAAAATCACCAAATTTATAACCTCAAACACAAATAATGAAGCTATTAGACACTTAAAGTTAATTTTCAGTTTTATCATCATTCGTATGGTTATCTCTATAGAGCCGACCAATCAAGCAGGTGCACTTTTATAATCATGGCGAATGCGTGACAGCTACAGCTGATTAAATGCATGAAAACCTCGTTAGGTATGATAAGGGAGTCGTAATGTTACGACCGTCCCTGCATACGAAACGATGTTTTGACGCATTTGATCAATTGGAGCTGTCACGCATTCGCCATTAGTTTAAAAGTATACCTGCTCGAGAGGTCGACTCGTTAGAGATAAGGATACGAATGCCGATAAACCCGAAAATTAACTTTAAGTGTCTATTATGTGCCAAATTTTTGGCGTATTCGCCATTTGCCATCTGTCAAAAAAATTAGTTTTAGGGCAGTGTCTTCTAAAATATGGTGTATTTTGAGAAAAAATGCTTTTTCAGTGGTATCTTGCAATAGCCATACAAAATAATCAATTTTTTCTGTATGAGTAAGTGGTTTTTGAAAATTGGTTTTAAAATTTAGTACCCTCACACCCGTGGGGGTACTATTTTAGATCTTAGTAAGTCTAATAAGTTGGTTGGTTTTCAAGTTATTTTGTAGTTTGGTAGCAACTGAAATTGATATGTTTTTCTTTCTTCTGTTCGTTTAATTTGTATTGTCTGCTGCTTTTGACGTACTTAAATACATTGAACCCAGTTAAAACAAAGATCAAAAAAATTAAGAATATACCACTTGAGCCAACACTATACTCGTTTTGGTGGTGCTCACCACCAACAATGAGTGTAGTGCTCATCGGAGGTATGCATTTGGGGTACTCTGGATCCAATAATAGGTTATTCAAACAACATATAATAGGGAAATTTTGGACCACTTAAAATAACATTGTTTCTGTTTATCGTTATTTGTGCGGCTGCCCAGTAAAGGAAAAGAAGGGAGGCTAATCAAATAACAATAACGACGGACTTTATTTACGCCCAATAGGAATAACGACTAAAAAATGGTTGATTAATTCGTATTTTTCTTTTGGTACGAACAGATATTTTTCATCATCTTCTAATTACTAATTGTTATTTAATATTTTCTGTCTATATATTTATATACTAAATAAAAAGAAAAAATCGACAAAATTCACACCACACTGACCTCACAAAAGTTAGGTTATATTTCATTTAACGAAATTTTACGTTATTTTATTTTACATTCCCAAAACTATTAAAATTGACAGTTTTTATCCTTATCGTTAATTACTATAACTACAAAAAAAGTTATTATTGTTGTTATTTTATATGGTCCAAAATGTCCCTATTAAAGTCGTAGTTACAATCTGGAGAATTGTTTCTAGCAACACTGTACGGGAAATCAATTTAACTATGTCAACCTGATTTTTTTGCAAAGTTTTACGTTCATGAATTTGTTTTACATGGCAATGCGGAGACTTTATTTATGTTTATCCACAGTGGGACACCAGAGATTTTTTAGCACCGGGTCAAAAATTTGGGGTTAGTTTACTTATTTTGACTTTTCGCGTTCTGCGCCGCTAAAAAACCAAGTAAAATACTAAAATAAAAGAAAACGATTTATTGCAGAAGTACTTGCCAAAAAAAAGCTACCCGACTACAGGTGCATTTATAATTGAATTGGAAACACTCCCGCTTACTGATACCGACAACAGGTTAACTTAAAAGCATGCAGATTTAAAAATCGGGTACTGGCGCTAGACAAAATAATCGTATTCTATTTTAAACAAGAGCGTCAACGACTAGCAAGAGTCTTTCCAACCTCTAAATAGAGCTTTACTGATCTGTTTTCTTAGTACTTAAGTATCCGTGTGTTTTTGAAACTGAGATTCTAAAATCTATCCTTCACACTCCAAGATTTCACTAGTACACTTGCATCAAAATAAAAACAAAATTATGTGGGGTTATGGGCGCCGAATGTTTCTATGCGAATTCCTAGTAATCCCAGCGAGCCAGTAAAGTTCTCTTGGTTCTTTGATAGACTCCGGGTAATGCCCGCGCAGCCTTAGACCTTTTTCGAAGGTCGACCGCACACGCGGAGTGGTTTCATATTTGTTTTAGAGCAATGTTTTTGAAAACACATTTTTTAAAGATAAACATAACCTCGAATGGTTTTCTGTCAGAAAACGTAAAAATACTCTTCTGTCCCACTGCGGCTCGATTTAAAATTTGTTGACACTGACGCTGCAGTTACCATGGAATCGTATAAATTCTGCGATCTATCGGCCAACACTTGAAATGCGTGTGTCTCCCAAATTCAATGAAGTGTGATTGATTGATCGGTTTTCTTTTCCGGACTGCACAGGCTTTTAGAAAAAAGTAAACTTACAGCCACTCGCACCGACTTTTTCTTTAATGGTCCTTTAGGCTAAAGAACCTTTAAAGTACCTTTAGCGTATTTTGTGTCTTGCACCGACTTTAATGGTCTTTTAAACGTTCTTTAAAGGAGCATTAACTAACTGGCCAAATTTGGTCAATTAACCGATCTTTAAAGCTCAGTTAGCTCTTTTGACGTTAGTTTTGCGACCCATTTTTCATGGTATAGTTTACTTTTGTTCAAAACGCAAGAAAAAAGAAAATTCATCAAAGGTTATTATGGAATATGTAAACATTATTGAAGATGAGCTGGTAGAGGATGCTCTTGAAGATGATCTTGAAATATTGGATTTTGTTAATTTTGGCTTCACTCGAAGGTGCCTCGAAGATTCAGGTTAACACACGTTGAGGATCTATTGAAATATCCAGATGTCAGGAAGGTACTTAGTCAATATTTTACACGGAGTGAGAGGGGGTTAAAAGTTGGTTCCCAAAATGTTTAGAATTGTAATTGTTTTTGTTTATATACCTATTGGATGCATATTTTTGCCCAACACTCTGATCATTTTACAGGATCAGTTATTATTTTTTATAAAATGATTTTTAGCTAATATTGATCAAAACTATAATAATCTAGTGTTTATAAACAAGCTTTTCCAACAGCTCCCTGAATGAATGAATGATATATATATCACATAAACTGTGATTGTTTTAGTTGTCAGTAAATTATAGCCCTCTCCTTACCTACTTTTTTCTTATTTTCAGGAGTGGATATGGTCTTTCAAATTACCTCCTGACACCTTTAGCAAATCCAATTATACCAGGTGAACAACTGTATAATGAAGCATTAATTCGAACAAGAACTTCAATAGAACCTACATTTGGGATCTGGAAACGTTGGTTTCCAGTTATGGCTTATGGGCTTTGCCTTATACTGGACACAGTTCTGACAATAATAGTAGCTGTTTCTGTGCTTCATAATATTGCCAAAGAAATGAACGAGTCAGAGCCCCCAATAATAAAGATATAAACAAGGAAGAATATTAAATTATCTTATGCAAACTCAACAAATTGAAATGAATGGTCAAGACCACCAACGTCATAATGTTGTGCAGAATGGAAATTATTTATTATGTGCTAAAGAAAAATAAAAAATAATTTAATTTCTTTGGCAAAATTAAAACTTACAAAAAAGCAGCTGTGCATTTTAGGGTTTTACAATTGCTCTTTTTTTTTTAAATTGTTGATTAGGATAATTTTTTTGGTGGTTTTTTAATATATATAGGTATGTCAGTAAAATAAACAACATGTTTTAAATTTTCTTTATTTTAATAAACTGTATTGTTTTTTCTGTACATAAGGCGATTTTTTTCACCTTGTACCTGTAACTAAAAAACGACAAAAAAAAAATAAGTGCCAGCCCACGCACTTCCTACTCAAAATAAACAAATTATAATACCGCTCGATTGCAAAAGTCCAAAGAGGTCTGAGACAAAATAACTTGTAACAAAATGTACATAAGTACAACTCTTAAACTTATACTACTACTAACAGTAAAACCCTGTGAAAAACAGTCAAATTTTTCTTATCTAACAAATTAACCACTTTAACAACAAATCTCCTTTAAGGCGCAAAAAAAACAATTAAGTTACCTATTTTAAAACTAATAAAACATTCAAGAGAGATTGGTTTCTCCTAAAGCTTCATATAGATGAATATATTTAATTGAATTGTTAAATGTGACCAAATCCACTCTCGCAGTTAATCGAATGTATTGCAGTGTTAAAAAAAATCAGCGAGTACTTCTATTTTTATCTCCAGGTTTTTCTTCCGGAGTTGATGCTCTTTCTCAGTATGTAATGCTTCTCTTTCCAACTTTTTTAGGGTGGTGTCAGCAATTATATTCTTTTTGTCCGCTAGGAAGTCATATTTCTCTGCTAAGGTACTTGATGCCATGATTCTAACTACGGTGGCAGATGGCCTCCTTTGATTGGTACCCTACAATAAATTAAAAACCAAACTAGGTATATTTGCCAAATAAAATAATAATAATAATAAAAGATTCTCAAATATTTTAATTGGAATGGCAAGGATTGAAGCGATTAATCGAGTGCATCAAAAATTTGTCATAGATGGATCTTTCAATATATATATATATATCTTCTGTTAAACTGGAGAGTATAATTAAGTAGGCCGAGAACTACTTTTAAAGAAAATGCTGTTTAGCATAAACGTCTTTGATTATACATAGATTGCTATATTTCGTTATCAAAATACTTACCCTTTTGACTTGCCTCTTTGTCCTGTTCCTTGACCTCTAGCTGTTTCACTGCTAGCATGTGCAGCATCCATGGATGTTTTGGAGTAATATTGAATAGATGGGCCACAGCTCCCTGGAACTAAGATTCAGCCCCCTTTTTCTCTTTTTAGCCTACATTGAAATTGAAGCACTGCACAATAGCCTATATTATGTTCATAGTCCATGTAACAACCTCGAGTAGATGAACAATTCATTATCAAAAAATATCAAATGAAAACAACAGAACCATAAAAAATAAAATAAAAAAAATATGTGAAAGTTTTAGGTTATTGAAGGCAGAGATACCAACAAAAAAACCCCAGAAATCCCTAAATTCGTGCGACGTTGCCGTACTGTGAAGAAAATAAAGAGCCTTTAGTAAAAGAGCCTGTGCAAGTCATTTAAAATTGAATGTCCTTTAAAATTTAAAGGTCCTTTTGTTAAAGAACCATTAGAAAAACGTCGGTGTAAGTGGCTGTTAGTTTTTATTTTCGCTAAAGCAAGGAAATATAAAAAGGAAAAATATAATCCAGAGGAAAGTGTGAGTAATTCTCTATTTTTTTTTTGTAAATCGGGTTTGATCTAAATCGCAATTATTTTGAGGCTTTTGGAATAGATGACAGCACCAGAGCTTTTATTTTGAAGAAAAAATAATTGAGAATTTTGAAAAATCCTTCAGATATTTTTGTTAAGCATTTAAAAATGATTGCCCCTGCAAAATTTCAGCTAATTCTGATGTTAAGTTTTGCCTGTGCACTCTGGCAAAAGATTAAAAAAATTAAAGAACAAAGCGTTGCCAGTTGTACTTTTTTTACTTAAAATCTGGGGAGAAACTATAGCCTTAAATACTTTACTAAGGTGTAAAACGCTTGGTGGAACTAATGTGTGCCATTTTAAATCGAGAAAAATTAAATTAATTATGCATTTAGTCAGAATAAGAGTTTTTTAAGTTAAGGTTACTTTATACGTACAATACTGGAGAGAATTGCCGGGACTGGCACATTCCAAAGAGTTCATTATAGAGCCCTGCATTAAGAAGGCTGGAAAACTCATTGAGCTCACCAGGCAAGAGATCCGGACAATGGTTGATCTATATACCAGACACTGCAGGCTGAAAGTACCATTACAAAAAATGGAAGTGAGGATAGCAAATGTAAGCTTTATATGGAGGAGGACGAGATGGCCAGACATGTGCTGTGTGGGTGTCGGGCCATTGCAAACCACTGAAAGATGCGAACCTCTTTAAGGTGCTGAATATTCTGTAGCAACAAACAATCGCAATGCTTTATGCCGCGGCACAGCCATACTTTATCTCTTCTTTCTTCTTTTTTCTTCTAAGTCATAGAGATTTTTTGTTAAATTTATAGCATTTACAGCCCACCTTGAAAGAAGAATTGATCAATAACATTACTTTGTTTGTTTATTTTATTTAACGAATCACTATAAACGGGAATACGTTCTATCTAGACGAAAAGCAGCTAGGCACCTACTAAAAAAGGCAGGTCCTAAAAAAACTTCAAGTTGGGACCCACTTTCTTCGCAACACAAACAAATTTTTGTAGGTTAAAAAAAATCGCACATTTTTTTTTAGGTTAGGGATAAATCCGTGCAAGAACATGCGTCCAATAACTCTATTTTCTGAAAAAATTTAAAGTCAGGCACTATGGTCGCGATTCTTCAAAAACCGTCAGAAAATCTCGCCCTTACAAAAAATTTGACGATTTTTAAACACAAGTTTACACTATTGCTTTTTTGTCAGAACTTATTTGGTATAATATTCCTTAAAATTTAGTTTCTTGATACTGTTCCAGTCAATAAAAAACATGTCAATTTTAATTTTTTTTTTGTGCAGTTTTTGTGAAAAACAACTTTTTTTTATTTAAAAATATATTTTATTAAGCCTATTTTTGTGTGTAACAAACCTTTAAAACTATTAACACACAAAATAATAGATAGCCATGAAATAAGTCGCTGTCATTGTTCAGAAAAGTCACAAAAATTCTGTCTTTCCTATCATGGTGACAATTTTCGACACTTTTTGACGTTTATTGGTGCGCGTAGTAGCAATTGAGCTCCGCCGTAAAATTACTCCTGCAGAATATTTGTAAAATATTAAATTTACAAAATGTTATTAAAAAATGATGCAGTTGTCCTTACAACGTTAGGATAAATATTAAGGAGGATTAAATGAGGCAATAAATAAAAATCGCCACTTTCCAAAATTGTCACGGGTGAGATTCTCTGTCGTTTCTGAAGAATCGCGATTAATAATGGATGGCACTATGCCAATATTTCTCTATTATCATCATCATCTTATACTTAATTCTACACAAAATTATTGAAATAAGTGCTATCTTATTTAACAAATTAGTTACCTTTATAGAAAAACCGCTTATTTTTCAATTTAAACTTTCCTTTATACCTTTTTTTGGGTGATTTCTTTATACGTTCAGATATCTGAATAGAGATTTAAACTAAATTTAAACATCACATCTATCCTAAACTATTGCCTAAATTAAACTATGATGAATTAACCACCAATATACTAACCTTGAACTCGCACGGGCACGAGCTTTACACATATCTAATACAAAATTAAACTCGTATAAGTACATATTTTGCATTGGACAAGGTGAGAGAAATGTTACTCAGGTATTTTCAACCAAACCAAGAAAAGCTCTTCTTAAAAGAAGTACAAATATTGATAACTAAGTCGAAATGCACTTGCTTTGCGTTTACTTAAATAATTCAGTGGCGGTCCCAGCCATTTGAAAAGGAAGGGGCGGTTTCGATATGAAAAACTAGGGTAGAAGCATAGCTTTTATGAGGAACATATCAATATATGCAAACAAAACTTAGTAACTACAGGCGCGGATTTGGCTCTTAAATTTAGGGGGGGGTTCCTCAGATTTTAAGTTGTTTATTAAATTAAACTAATACCGTACATAGGTATTATAATATCGCCGCACTTGTTCATTGCCTCGAAAACGTTATCAGGGATATTTTGATATAAGCTTTTGCCTACTTCTGAACAATATTGATTCCAAATACTGACTTCTCCCAACAAAAGTTCAAGTTTTGGATCAAACAGTTTATAGTATTTGGAAACTACTTTAGTTAATTTTGCCTTGATTTTGGCTTCACGTTATATAAAACTTGGGTATGAATATTTTCAGGTCAAACATACTTTTTTACGTCCGAAATGATTTTGTCTAAAGCTTGTTTATAAATAAAAACTCTATAATACTCTTCTGTATTTCCAATATCGTTGTTTTCGCGGTAAGTACTTCATGCGTTTATTTATTTTTGGTGTGACGAATTGAAGATCAAACCGTCCCAAAATACTGCGAAGGGATTCAAGAATGTCTTTAAAAGAACGTTCTGCAATTTCTAGTTTTTTCTCCAAAGACTTCAGGGTTACCAACAGTATCTTTCTTGTCTACTTTGTTCTGAAGCAAGGAGGGGGGCGATCGGCCGCCCGCCGCCCCCTGGGACCGAACCTGGACAATTGACTCATTGTTACGCATTGTTACCACATAAACTATATTTAATTATAGAATAAGTGTTTCTTGACATAAAAATTATTTATGGTTTTTTTTATAGTTTATGTTTCCTTAAATAAAATAATGTGTTATTATTATAAACTAATAAATTCAAAAATTCCTATTCTTAAAGATAGAAATAAGTAAATGTTTGTCGAAAGTATTAAATGTTATGTATAGAAGGATAATATTCTTGCATTAAGCATAATTTTTTACGTATTAGGTTATTCTGAGAAACACATTAGTGAATTAATGTCAAAAATCCGAATTAGACTTTAGTCTACTATAATAAATTTGTCATTAATGACATAAATAAAACATTAAAATATTTTTAGGAAGAAGCACGCGTTATTACGTACAGCCAAAGAAAGATATAAATGCGTACGTTTACGCGAAAAATTATATACAATTTTATGGCGATACAAAAATTTGACAATGGCCGCTATCAACTTTCATTGAATAGTGGATGATGAAATATGTCAAATAAAACGCATAGCTCATGGCTCCTTTAGATCACAACCTATCTTCTTCTTACCAAATTTCATCCAAATCTGTGCAGCCGTTTTGATTGAGGAACAAACACACACATACGCACAAACAAGCTTTCGAATTTATAATATTGGTAGGATTTTTAAATATTATTGACACTTAAAAAAATATTGATCCTTACATTTGCGCAAAGTATCTTCTCCTTCACTTAAAGCTTATCTGAATTCATTTCACGCCGTTTGTCTAAATTCTTTTGTTGCTGTTTGGAATGTAACTATTAACGCATTCATTTTCAACAATTTAGCATTTTAGCATCTACTACAAGGTTTGTCGTTTTAACATTGTAATGTTTCAGTGAAATAAAGCACGGTCGATTTTATCACTATGAGTTAACGCAAACCTTACAACCTAATATCTCAGATGACCCCATCTGTACTTACATACTGTAATACGTGGGGCTTTGTGGGTTGATGAGATCGCTGCTTTGAGTTCGTAAACTTCATTTGGACGTCTAACATTAAGGTCATTCTCAGCTAATGAAATTCTCAACGTACCTGACGCTAATAATTTTAATTAATATATATGTTACTTAAAATAAACAAAAAAATTTAAAAAAAAAAGAAATTTTTTTGAAGGTGTAGGTTTAGGGGTTAAGGGATCTTATTAATGAAACGTCCTTTTTTTGAAACGACAACGTTTAGCAAAATTTATTTGCTTCTTAAGGGCTATTCAGGACGGCCGTTCCATATGTCGATTCTATTGCCAATAGACGTCATCCTTCAGTAAAAAGGCATTATTTTTACACAAGTACCGCACGATTTTGATTAAAAGCCTTTAAAAAGACGTAAACGAACACATTAAAATATTGCTACTACGGCGAGTATTTTATAGCATTTTACATAACAAGCACGTTATGATGGTCATTAAACGCGAAGATGAAGTTTGAGACGCGAGCCTCAAACAAGTGTCTTAATTTATCTGAGCGTGTAATGACCATAACATGCGAGCTAGTATACTATACTTTACCTACGACCAATGAAAATGTCATCATAAAGATCAGAAATTATTAAAAATATCAAACGCAAACACTCTTAAGTCAACAACCTTCATAACCTGAAGTTTCAATGACGTTCTATCTAAAACGTCAAAACAAATAAGGTTATTAAGGGACTTTTCATATATTTTTTTAAAAACAAGGTTTTTTCTTAAAAAATGCAATATGTCAATTTAACGGGCCTTATTTTTGGTTAGGTACTAAAATTATATTGGATTTATTTATGTCTAATAAATATTTATTGTTATTAAAATATAAAAAAATAATTCACATTTTTGCGTCAATTAGTGCTCTTATAAAATAAAGTTTCATTGCTTGTCACGCCATCTTGTGGTTTACATCTAAGCATCATTATTATCCTAGAAGCGTAAATGGTCCATTACAGTCGTGTTGGGACACTCGTGAAATTAGTATTATGGGTTGGTCGTAAGTAAATGTGTTTGTTTACGTCTTTTTAAAAGTTTTAATCAAAATCGTACGGTACTTGTGTTTAAATAATGCCTTTATACCAAAGGATGACGTCTATTGGCAATAGAATCGACATATGGAACGGCCGTTTTGAATAGCCTTGAAGAAATTTTGCGAAACGTTGGCATTTCAAAAAAATGCCATTTCATTAATAAGATCCCTCAACCCATAAACCAACACCTTCAAAAAAATTAAAAATAGGATCGTTACACCATATTACAAAAAAAAGAATGATCGAAGAATTATTTAGTGTATGATTTTTTTATTGCAGGTTTTGCTACTCCCTTTTATTAAACTTTTTCGGCCCTTTGGCGATCATCAGTATAATGTTTTTAGTATGAAACTTCTCCCTTTATTCCATTTTGGATAGTGAAAAATATAAAAATGTATAAAAGTAAAAGAAGTTAAAAATCCTCCAAATCAGTTACATCAACCAAAAAGAATTTGAAAACAAAAGATCAAAAGATCTTGGCTGAAAATAACGAAAATTCAAACCTGAATGAGCATCCCACAAGTAACACACAAAGGACCAAAGCAAAAAGAGAATGATAAAACGATGTTGCGCCTTGGGCAACCAGCGTAGGCTGGTCAGTGGTTCCACTGGTCACCTTCCCAAAACATCATTAAACAACATCATACACTTTGATTTCCAACTTTAAATCATTCACAAATAGGCATCGTTCCGCACTGGTACTTATCCAAGTTACCTGGGGGGCAATTCCAGTGGGCTATCGTTATGAGATAACGATCGCTATCGCCATTATTTTCACTGTTACGGCAACATCGCTTATTATTAATTAAAAAGAAGGCTTAAATGGCACGCAACCAGCAATACTTTCCCAAAACAACTGTCAAATGCCGACAGTCAGTCAAGTTTGTTTAGATTTTTAGATTTTTGTTGCGGCGAAATTTCGGGAAAATAATAATTTTCATGAGCTTTTTGCACGCAATATGGACTAAAAATCTGATCACAATGTGATGGTGGTCAACCGTTATTGAATTTTGTTTGGAAAAGCCACGTTCTCTGTGAAGAAAAATCCACATGGGCCTTGTGTGGAAGTGCCTCCAGATTTTTTGTTTGGGTAAGTACTTATATTTACTTTATCTTATATTCTATTCTGTTCTTTTGGGTGCTTAAAGAACACTACTTACATAATGTAAACAAAAAGATATAGTAGGTCCGTTTTAAGTTCAGTTTATACATTTTGAAAAGACGTGAGCCAGTGGCCAGAAAACCGAAAAATAATTTTACAAAATATTCATACATTATAAGAAAAAAAAGTTGGAAATTCAAGAATGCAGGATTTGGTTGATCCAAAGTTATTACACTGACTTTTTATTTAAAAAAATCTGACATCAACTAATATCTACCTATATATCGAGAAAAAATCAAATATTATTTATTTGGACAGTTTATGTTTATATTTTTTGAGGTTATAGCCAAATTACTAAATATTATGCCTTGTATAAATAATAGTACTTACAACAGACCGCATTGAGTACCTAGTTGAAGAGAGGCGGCTGATTCTGAACTGCTATGCACGATCAAGTAAAAATTTAGCATCCCTTCTCATACTGTCCCCCCTTCTTCAATTATTTTATTTGCACAGGATAGTAGATCTTTTGAACTCCCTCCCTCTGACAGACAGATAAGAGTCATGTACCTAACTTTCATATATTCAAATTGATTTTGCTAAAACAAATTTTGATGTACATATTTTCTTTTTTTAAGGTTTTCAAAGTTTTAATGTTTTAATGTAATGTAATTTACTGTTCTTTTTTTAGGTCAACTGTTGAAAACCTCCAAGAGCAGGACCCATGCTGTAGTGCTAATAAGAGAGAAAATAAATTATGAAGTTTGGTAATAAACACTTACCGTAGCTGCTCAATGTATATTATATATATATATATATTGATAAATTATCCATAGAAATCAGTTTTGGTAAGTTTTCAATTCCAACACCTGATTTTAAATTTGTAGGTACACCTATTGTCAAGTAATGCAAACTATCCTAAGATTTTGCCCCATACAGTCAAGTATTGTCAGGTATTATCGAGTTTTCGTACACCTATTGGAGGTGTTGGCCTCTCGGTTTTAGATTCTGAGTTTTAAAAATGTTTACTTAGTCTAGTAATCTAGTAAACAAAAAAATTTGTGTAAATATAATATTTTTGTGTAAAAGTAGAGTATTGTGGTTTTTGACGAAACATCATTTTAAGTTTCGCAATTATGTCAGTAATAAATAGTAATTTTTAAATATTTAACCTTTGCGTTTCTACATAATTTTAAGACCAAGTTTCTCACTTTTGTCAAAATCAAAATGCATAAAACTTTTAACTTTTCAAACTCTCTACTGTTGATCAAATTGCTGTCTTAAAAACTCTTTTAGTTTTTATCTACTGTTTTACAAAGTTTACTAGTTCTTATCAGTAAATTATTTAACCCATCATCACACAAAATTAGTAAAGTTTAAAAAATTTAATAATAATAAATTGTAATTTTACTCAGAAATCATTTTATTGGGATAATTTCAGATAATTTCGTTTTTTTAACCGGTATCAGAGGGTTTTTACCTCGACTCCCCCTTCCTTTGGGACGCCACTGGGTAACCATATACACCTATATAACAAATCTTATGCATTTTTGTTAGATAACGTTTAAAAAATTGGATTATTTAATTGACGTTACATATTTTATGCAGATTTTATGGATGTCACTAATAAAAAGAATAAGTAAAATTGATAATACAGTACCTAAAATATGTTATAAAAATCTAAACTTTTTACATGAAAAAGTTAGCTCATTTTTTTCCTCGTATTGAAAGGTCATTCATTCATTTTGATTCAGGCCTAGATGAGAAGATTAACTTTAAATTTGGCACAAAATTGGAAAAATATTGGGAAAAAAAAACAAAAAAAAAAATAGCACATGGTATTGCTATTGTCTGAAGTATTAATTCAAGTGAACTAACTGGTTAGCTGATTAGACTATAGATTTGCATACATCACACCTATAATAAATTACTTTAAATTTAATTTCAGATCAATGATTTCTCGTAATTATTAAGATGTATGATGAATACATTTAAGCAGGCAGCACCCCACCCCACCTACGCAACTAAACATTTTAGCAGGACAAAACATATATGGTAAGCTACCTTCACATTAAAAAGAAAACATTTTAAAATCCAAAAATTCATCAGTAAAATTAAAAAAATTGGCTACTTTCGTTTCAACCACACATAAATTTCCACTTCTTTATTGCTGTAATTTAAGTTTTTGTTTTCTACTATTTTTATTAGCCACCAAAACCTAAATATTTCAAATTTCATTAGTAAAATTCAAGGAGGAATAAAGTTTTAAGGTAACTTTCTATGTCCACAGGATATTTAAAAAAAAACATTAAATAACAATTAAAGATCTTGGGGTAACTAGGGGATAAGCCACACTTATTTCGTTAATTTACAAGAAAAACTCAAGTCTTTTTCCACTTGGATCCCAACTTGTTAGATTTTCTGAACTTGTTCCCTTTG
The DNA here is from genome assembly GCA_963921995.1 of Oxystoma pomonae. Lineage (NCBI taxonomy): Eukaryota > Metazoa > Arthropoda > Insecta > Coleoptera > Brentidae > Oxystoma > Oxystoma pomonae. The sequence goes on from OY998165.1 coordinate 96,819,733, forward strand.
TTTTCCCAAAGTTTTTAATTATTATTCACTATCTTGATAGTTTTTTTGATCGACAGTTTACATTACTTTTTCTAAATAATATATACAAGGGCCAAATTCATATCGTTTTTTTTTAACAGGCAAGTTTTTTTACGACCTTAGCCAGAAAGTTGTTTTATCCTGTCCCTTAGTTTCTAAATCAAAGTGCGTTGGACCAAATTCACATAAGCATTGACCATCACTTAAGTTTCTACTTTACCTTAAATATTAAGATGTGGGGTAAACAAAAGATAGTCAATAATAAAATTTGGTCCGTACTTTTCTAAAAGAATCTACAGACAGCAATAAAACTGGTGGCCAAAAAATTGGTGAGATATATGCTATGTTTTCATGGGTATTGAGTTCGTTTTCAAAACTCATTCTATCTTTTTCTTTTATATAGCGTGTTCTTGGTCTTGATAAAGAACACGCTATATAAAAGAAAAAGATACAATGAGTTTTGAAAACGAACTCAATACCTATGAAAACATAGCAATAGTTGATGTAAGTCTAATAAGTCGGATTATACTCTTATTCAAAGGGTGAGGTGATTAAAAGTTACTATTGGTGTAATTGATTGATTTTATAAACCAAACCTGAAAGCTTTCAATCTTAAGTAGCCATTTCACTGGCTTACATTTTGAAATACATCTTATTTTTTGTTTCAGGTTATCAGTGCCCAAGCTGATGAAAGAAAAGATGCAATCCACCAATTATTGAAATATTAGAAAACAATTTGTAATTCTAAGTAACATTTAAACCAATAAGTAAAATAAATCAGTTTTTTTATCCCAAATTTTATTATTTTTTAATAGCAATGTTAAGAGTGACAAAATCAACTCAAATCAATTTTTTCTTTGTAATATAATAAATTGGTAATATTAAATTAAAAACTAGTATAAAGTATTAATCCAGCCAAAAAAACAAATTTATCTAAATGCGTTGTAAAAAACTTGCCATGTCAGTCAGTAAAACTTTAGAGTTAATTTAAAAATGCAGCATACATTTAAGGCCCTTTATTTGAAGTAGGTACTAAGTAGGTTTCTTAAATTATATTACTCAGGTATTAAAAATTAAAATAATTTGCTTAATTAGACAACTGCTATATAAATATCAAGCTATGCTATGTGTGTGTGGGAATAAATATCATTTAGGTAATTTAAAAATGGATGTAAAATAATGAAGAAATATCATTTAGGTAAATATTAAATCACATCAGTCCAATTTTTTAAAACATCTTCATCAATTCTTTTTTATAGCAATCAGAGCTTGAAATAACTTAATACTGTACTTAACTTACCCCAGCAAACCAATCTAAAGGCTCTTGAAAAAAAACTCTGCCTTATTTTAAAAAGTTTGCAATAACTTAAAATAATATATAGTGGCCCACACTTTTTCGATGACTCCCCCAAAAAATCTGCGAATTTTTTTGAAAAAGTTCTAAAATCGTAGTTACAATAGGTCCAATGTTCTATAACTATCACTTAAGTGACATTTAAATTTTTTGATTTAAACAAATGTGGCCTAACAGAATTAAATAATAAAATTTTATTTCTGTACTATATTTTACACAACTTTTTAATTCATTAAAAGTTATCTTATTATTTTTTAATGGGAGAACAAATAACATTTAGCATACATGTATATTGCATCAGTTTCTTCTGAAAGTTAGTTTCACTATGTCTATTGAACATCGAATCTTTGTCTAGTTTCATTTAGTGCCTTGGAAGGTTGGTCTGTGTCTTACTTGAATCTATCCATAGTTAATTTGTGGCCCGAGTTGTGGTCTTGTGTGGTACTATCCTACTAGAATGATTCTTACATGTAGCTCCATTCACATACCCTAGCATGTTATACCTAAAAAGAAGTATACACTTTAAGTTTTATCAAAATAGTACTTATCCAAAATCTGATCTCAGCTTTAAGTAGTTATTTTTTCTTTGGTGAACTGCAAGAATCTAAGTCAGTAGTTTTCAATCTCAATGTATCACATTCTTGCCAAGCCTGACTTTAATTTAAGTGGGTGATAAACTCAACTAGTTGGGCCATGCTTATCTATATTCTATCATAAGGGCTTGCGATTCCCTTTACAGAAGAGTATAAAATATAAACCCAGCTTAAAATAGCAGTGATGTACAAGTTTGGGATAAGTAAAACAAATATTTCCCCATAACAAAAGCGAGTTTTACTTACTGTACCGTTCTTTGTGGGCTCCAAATATGGTGTAAACTTATTTTCGTCTTCCATTCGGGTGGTTGGAGAACACAAGATCACAGAAGAAACTAGGCAGCAGGAATTATAAAAAGTATTTTGTTTCCCGATGTCTGCAACCATCGCAGAAGAAATCATGTTAATTTTTCTCAATCAAATCAAAACTTATATTTTTGTGCGAGTTTAGTTGTCAAAGTTGCATTGACACGGCCGCGGCCATTGTGAAACAACAAAACAAACCGCGGTGTTGCCGCGATAACGAATTCGCTACGTAACGATTTCGGTATGAGCCACTGGAATAGCCCCCCTGATACGGATTCGTCCTGGCGTGTTAATATTTCCAATAGGATTATTCTCCCAAGGCAATTAAAAACAAAAAAGAAGTTAAAAAACCTCTAAGTCAGTTATATCAACCGAAAAGAATCTAAAAACAAAAGATTAAAAGATCTTGGGTGGAAATAACGAAACTTCAAACGTGAATGAGCATCCCACAAGGAACACGCAAAGGACCAAAGCGAAAAGAGAACTATTAAACGATGTTTTAAGTATATGATCATTTGGTTATTCCGACCATTTTTCAACTTTCCTCTGTAGCTCAAAAACGACAAGGAACAGAATAAATCTGTTGAAACCATTTTTTAAAGCTCAAAAAAGTAAGACAGTAAGGCGAAAACCGCATGTCTCTATCGTCAATAACCACGGAGTTTCCCATTGAATCCTATCGAAAATGAAACACCCTGTACATCTAAAATACATAAAAAAAAACAAAAAATGTAACAATTAAAGGTTTTTTGATTATTTTGGTTAAAAAGTGAGGACCAGGAAGAAGTGTTTACCTTAAAAATTATAAATAATATTGTGTATACAGAACGCTTCGAGCTACTGCGAACATAGGGCGGAAGAAGTCTAATTTGCCAGTGTACGTACATGCAGAGACACCGCACGCCTATCAGTGAAGCAACCAATACTCAGGCTTGCGATCACCACTTGCATGACTTTCCTTTGGTATTTAGTACGCCTCTAACCACGGTGCTGTGTGGAGCGTAGTCAATGAAACCGGAATTTGGTCAATAAATACGCTAATTTTTATAACGTAATTTTCTTATTTTTTGTCACTGATAAATAAGAGCGTTTTATTGTCAACTGCTCAGATTTATCAGTGACAACGTGTTACAATGAAAATAATAAGGAGCAACAAAATAAAAGCAAGTTCTCAAAATAAAATAATACATTCTAAAAACCAAAAAGATTCTCCCAGTCAAAAAAAAATTAAAGCAAATGTTCGAAAAGTCCTCCTTGCTCGGCTAGACAATATCCGAGCCTACTATAAAAACCCCTTCTAACGTTTCCAAGCATGTTAGGGGTGATAATTTGAAAAGATTCTTCAAAAACAGATAGAAGTCATTAGGAGTAAGATCGGGAAATCGAGCTGGCCATAAAATAGTTCCCCGTGTACTTATAACCCGATTAGGAAATACATTATCAAGATATTCCCTAACAAGGCCAACATTGTGAGCGGAACAACCATCTTGTTGAAACCATGTTTCACCAAATCTTACACCTAACAACTGCCTAGCACTTGGAATAATGTGCTGCTGCAGTAGATCCAAGTATCTAGGACCATTTAAATTGCAATTGCCGTTAATAAAAAATGGCCCAATTACGTGTTCCCCTATAATACCCCCCCCCCCCAAACATTTAGTTTTTGGGGATACTGTATTCTTACGTCAAAATACAAATGCAAATTTTCCCTTGACCAATATCGAACGTGTGTTGGGTTATGACGATTTGACCATTTGACCATCTGCACTTTTTCGGCAACTTCGTAGACATCCATTTTTGGTTTTAAAAATGTATTATTTCAATTAAAAACTTACCCATCTGTTTCTCGAGCAAGGCAGAAATAAAACAAAATAATAAAAACAAAATGAATTTCCAAAAGATAACACTGCAGCGTGCTTCGAATCCACCTCGGTCGTACGGCACGGAGAGTAAATTGGACTTGATTCCCCCTATGTTCGCAGTAGCTTGAAGCGGTCTGTATGTACAATACAATGAAGAGATTTCGTGATTCAAAAAATGTAACTTTAATTTTTTTCATGAAAATTGTAGAAAATAACTTGTTCATTTTGTAAAATTTTAAAGAGAATATTTTAGGCTATCTTAAAAGCCAAAAAGATGCACGAGACACGCACGAACTGTTGCCAACATAAGCATTTCTAGGAAATTTGGGCAAAAACGCATGCAACTTCATGCATTTCTGGTGAGTTTCGTCGAAACGCGCCGGTGTAAACAGGAAACCGCGAGTGCCCACCCCGTTTCAAACCACCCTGCGTGGGCACGCGTTAGTGTGCATAGGGCTTAAAACACTTTTTTTTGATACCTTCATCAAAAACATGATTTTAGTAATTGTCTGCAGATAACTAAAGCATGGCTTTTTCACCGATGCAAACATTTTTTTTTGATCATGGGTGCGAAAAAAGATTTCTGTCCGTTTTTGAACCAAAATTAAAGAGAAATAGTCGAAAATAGTAATATTGAAAAAATCTAATTATTCTTGCCTAAAAATTAAGCCATTTCCGCCAGTTTTCATCAAGTATTTACGAAGAAATCATTTAAACACATTGTCAAAATCAAACTGTCAAAGATTAAAATGTCGCAACAATGAACGTCACCGAGTAAAAACGCATATCGCTATGGAAACCGCATTGTTATTTTATTTACCAGCCGCCTTGATTTATATTTTAAAGATGGTGTGTTGCGAGAAGTGCTCTTCGTTCGAGATTTTTTATAGGTGTTTACGTCACTAGACCGGAAAATTGGTCTTTACAGGAAATTTACAGGGCGAGCCGCAGGCGAGTCCTGTAAACTTGCGGGGACCTGTGAAGACACTTTCCGGTCACACACACGGTCGTGTATCGTACGTACTTTTTTTTTCACACGATCAGAAAAAACATTTTAATATCTATCACTTTCGTCGACGCCTAGCCGTGTTGCGTAATGTATGAACAGTCTAGATAGCCATTGCCGCTAAGGCCGGAAGTTTTTAAGGTGAAAACTAAGAAAAACAAGTAAAGTTTTGTAGTTTGTAGAAAAGATTTTTGTATTTTCAACTTGTGTAAAATTGTATAAAACATTAGAAAAATTATAGTGTAGTGCCTATTAGCTTCACCCAGCTAAATCAGTGATGACCGACGACCAGTTATGGCCACCCATGGCCAACTTATCAAGCAAAATAATGATAAAAGAGCTCATAAAAGGCAGATTTCTAGGTTTATCCTTTATTTACCTATATTTATAGTATACTCTTCCTTTGAGAATTAAAAATGTGTGGTCGATTTTTCGGTGTATGTGACTCTTGAAGCAGCTTTTATTATTTCCTCCGGATTCAACTCATTTTCGAGATCTGAGCCCATTTTTGTAAACAAAACTTTTGAAAAAAATTTAAAACAGCTTTTTTAGAAGTTTTAAAACTGTCCAAAAAACAAGCTAAAAGCTGTCAACAAGAAGTCATAGCCAACCTGGCCAAAAATGGGACCGGAAAAGGATCAAGGGACCGGAAAATTCAACAAAAAGGTCCTTTCTGGAGTGTGGAAATATTTCGATAGAAACTGCCTTGTAATGTAAAATTTTCTATATGAAAAATCGTACGGAAAGTGGCTATTTTCCAGTCGTTTGAAAAAAAAAGTATTTTCCTGTTTTGTGTTGGATTTTTTGATAAAGGTATTAAAAAAAATAGTGTTCACAACTCGCGGCTAAACTGTGCTTTTTTTACTCGCGTTTTTAAATACCTCGCTGCGCTGGTTATTTAAATCAACGCTTATAAAATGTAATGTAAGTTTTTAAAACTAGACAAATATAAAGTAGTTATTTTAAACCTTAAAAACTAAGTAATAGATTTAAAAAATGACAAAGAAAAGTAATTTCTGAATAAATTGGATATTTTTTTGCTATTTATTAAAAATATATCCCTTTATTTGTGATTTATATCGGTTTAATGAATAACAAAAATTGGAAATATTGTATTTATTTCAAAAAGTTGCCGGGTATAAGAAAACGATCGTTTAAAAAGCTTTTTATGAGTCCCGTAATTGAAAATGTAACGGTAAATATTAACTTGCTATTATATGATCGTGAAAACGAAAATAGAAAATGAACAAAACGCTTAATTCAAATTTTCTTATATTGTGTAATTAAAAATTGGTCACACTCTAACCTTTTGCATCAAATTTGACCTATTTTTTAACAATAATACAATTACAATTACATTTCACTGAATAGTTAATTTAATATTAGTTTTAGCAGAAAAGAATAGACAACAAAAAAATAATACAAATAAAAACGAAACCATTAATTTATTCATAGAAACGCTTAGAAATAATGTTTGTGTTATTTTGCGCATCCTGAATCTACTGTCAGTTTATGTTATGGGTCTCAAGTAATTTAATTTCCAGGATCAGATAAGGTTGGGATCTAACAAATAATTACTTTATTCATAACTCTCTTTTTTATTATTTTTTCTTTAGTTATATTACTTATTTTTTTCTATGTTATACGCTTCGTTTTATTTTTTACTTTACATTAGTAAAAATTTTTGATAAATATATTTTATTAATAAAAGGAAGCAAATAGCGGTTTTGAAAAACTTTTTCAATAAATACGTCATTGACATGACGTCGCAACTCTCTCTCGTTATTAGTGCTTAAAAACCATTTACAACTTGGAACATTCTCTATTTCTTCCCACCATTTAGTAAAATCCGCATAAAATTGAAAAGTTTTCGTTTTCTTTTATTATTTCCACCAATTTGAATGGTTTCGAAACGAGCTCTTTTTTCATTTCGAACTAGCGCATGCGTCTTTCGCCTAGACTCCAGATTGAAACTTTTTGCTGCTGCCTTCTATTGCTTCTCATTCTTTGGACTGTAAAGTAGGCATTAGTTACTTCAAATCTTGTGGCGTCTTTATTTTTGGCTACATCTTTATTTTTGATTTTCGACCTTTTCCACAAATTTTTTTTATATAAATATATTTGTGAAAGGATTTCTTCTATAGGGTTCCTAAGATTTTCCTTAGGGATAAGATTTCAATAAGTCAAACAGAAATGGCATAGAAACAGGTATATTGAGCAATGGTGCCAGTTTGTTATTATCTCCGGACTGCTTTCATGAGAAAAAATTGTCGCCACTCTATCATTGTGAGCATAAAACATACTTGCAATAATAACCGTTGACAAGATGTCTGCAAATTCTGCTAGATGGCGGCCACACCATGAGATAAATTTAGATGTTTTCAGGTCCAAACCACAGCTTTTTCTTGCTTAAAGGAGGCGGCAGGGTCCATTATTTACGATACTGAGCGGTAAACTCGTGAGGTTGTTAACATTAGAAAGAAATATCTTCGCTTTTAATTAAATTTCTTTCCATTCGGTTCTACTAGTGACATCTATCCGGAAACGGCCAAACCATGCAGCTAGCACTAGCAGCCAAAGAAATCAATAAACGGCGCTGTTTTTCCTGCAGAGCTTTTTGCTTGCGATATTATTGATTTTAAATAAAGCTGGCCCTACACTACATTTGATATTTTCGAGGTGTTTTATGACATGATCTCGAAACACGTAGCGAACCAATTCTTCAAAACTAGCGGGAAGGTAAAAGCGAAAAATAAGGGGCTGCCAATATTTGTAACACCCCAAAAAGGGGTGAAAATATTTATTTTGCTCTGTTTCCTTACAAAAAAACGTTTTTTTTACGAAAAACTTGGGCTCTGCCACTTTTTTTATTTTTTTCTTCAACTTTCTCGAAGTTTTCGTCATGTCGTAGAAAAAAATTATTTCCTCCATGGTCATACTTTTATTCGAAAAAATTTAGAAACAGAGACGGGATCACTTTTCCTAAAACGGGGGATCTTAGTTTCGAGCGAGAAGATAAAGGGCGTCGCAGGCAAAAATTTTTCAATTGAATTAGCCGAACGCAAAAATGTTAGAAAAACAAAGCACGAAATAAAAATGGCGCCGCTTACAATTTTTTTTTCAAACATTACGTAATTTCGGGAACGCAAAGAAATAGGTCTAAAGAGTATAATTTTTAAGAAAAAAATATCAATTTTCTCGCCCTCCTCCACTGGGACTACAGGGGCCGTGCACAAATTACGTAATGGTCATAGGGGGGAGGGGGGTTACAAAACGTTACGTAGGTGGGAGGGGGGTTTTCGACAGCGTTTGCATTTGTGTGAAACTAAGAAAATTTGGTATGAAAATAAGTGAAAATTTTTTTTTGGGGGGGGGGGGGGTAGTGGTCTTGAAATCGTTACGTAATATTAGGGGAGTGGCGTGCCAAACCGTTACAAAACATTACATAGGGAGGGGGTCAAAAATTGGTAAAATCACCGTTACGTAATGTGTGCACGGCCCCACATCTGACTGTTCCTCCTTCTTGATTTCGAATCAAAGTGCAAAACCCGGGTTGGACGTTCGAAGGCGTCAACCCGTCCTATTTGCTTGATAAAGTTTTTACGGAAATATCTCAGTTGATTTCTCCGGCCGTGTATGAACGCTTTAGGTTAGGCATTTGCATGTATCTTAGTCCCCAGCCTATAAACAGTGAGTAAGGACAATGGTTACAAAATGAAAAGCCGAAAAATATTTTTTTTTACGATATCTTTCATCAGTTTGGTATTAAAGTCGAGCAAAAACAATTTTTATTCCAGTCCTAAAGGTACGAAAATGGAAAACATTAGAAAACAACAACCTGAAATGGATTTACTACGTGTAAGATGTAGTGACAACATCGCCCCATGCCCATCCTTTTCTGCCTAATGTGCTTTTCCGTTTGTCTGCGTCTTATACACGGCTGCCTGGCCCCCTAAGGATTTGCTTAGGAACCCTGTAGATACTTTTGGTTTTTGGAGCTGGAGTAGGACTAGTCTTGCTTCTGCTGTAAAGTAAATAATTTACTTTATGCTTCTACCTTTTTAAAAGCCTCATCTCTAAAGCCGCTAGAAGCACCGTTTCGTTTACTTTCTTTGTATTTTATTTCTGCTGTTATTTTATTGTGCCGATTGTAACCTAACGACTTCTCGAGGTGCGTCGGTGGTTAGTAGGTGAGCGAAATAAAAAAAAACATTAAAGTAAGACTCGTGGCATATCGGACAAAGCGTTTTTGTTTCTCACTTCATTACGACTAGTCCTCCAATATCTAATGAAGAATCCAGACACCTACAGACCTGTTTCATCCTTATTAGGAATCATCAGGGAGTCATAGGATTGTGCCTGGCAGTTGAAGCTACACCGTAGAGGTGTTGAGAAAGTTACTTTACTGTAGTACTCGTTACTCGAAAAGTAACGGAGTAACGAATACCGATCCGAAAATTAAATGATTACTTTCGGTAATTTGATTACTTTGATTCCTTCGATTATTTTAGTATATTTAGTAATCGTTAATCAATAATCAATAATAATTAAAATAAAGTGATACACAGAAGAGTTCCTACGTAATTCCTACCTTTATTTTTTTTTAATTTTTGCCCACATTTTGTAAATTTCAATTAAATATTTCCATAATATCAACAATAAAAGTATACAAGTAAATGATCTTCGAATTAACGACAGTCCGAGTATTTTGCATTAATTGTATGATTGAATTGAATACTGTTACAGTAATCAGTAATCAAAGTAACGATAGTAACGAATATATTAAATGATTACTTAGTAGTCCAGTACCGATTAGTAACGAGTATTGAAAAGTAACGAAAATCAACATTTCATATTCACTTTGTTGTTTTTTTAAATATTTTGGGTTTTTAGTTCTGCGCAACAAGCCTCCTCCAGAGCGATTGCTTGCTGATGCCTTAAAATTAAGGCCACGGAGTATGAAACTCCAATTGGGGGTGGTGCTGCTGCGAACGTTACCTCTTTTTAAGAGTCATGTTACAGTGACCTTATACTTTTACCGGTTTCTTTATTATAACCTGCTGAAAGGTACAGGATTCTGTATTTTTACGGACTACACTGCACTTTTCAATTTTGATGTTTTTGTTTCTCGGTTTATTCGACAGGTGGCGCACACAGCTTCCACGTCCCCTTGGATTACAAACTTTTTGTTTTAAATTCGAGAGGTGTGCGTGGTTGCCTGTGTAGATTCAACTGCCAGGTACAATCCTATGACTCCCTGATGATTCCTAATAAGGATGAAACTGCTGTAGGTGTCTGGATTCTCCATTAGATATTGGAGGCCTGATCGTAATGAAGTGAGAAACAAAAACGCTTTGTCCGATATACCACGAATCTTACTTTAATTTTTATTCGCAGACACGAGATTCACTTTGTTGTTTTTTAAAAAAAAACATTACAGTTTTGACCGCAGTTATATTGTAAACACTGTCAAGGGCGTAGATAAGGGGAGGAGGCAAGGGGATAGTGCCCCCAAACCAGTGTCCGTACCCGTTAATCTCACACATGAAAAATATGATAACTACCTATTTCTCAACTTTTCTAAAAGTTTAAAACTATTTTCATTCTATTACAATCATGCTAATATTTTTATCCCTTTGCCTACTGACTATTCTCGAGAAATATGATGTGAAACCGCGCCACGGCGCGGCCGTAGATTCTACTTCTTTACTTTTCTTGATGTTTGCTGGGTAGCTTTCGTGCGTTCTATTTTCCCCTTTTTGTAGCTGACCCAACTCACATTATTTAAATAATTTACAAAAAAACACGAAGAAATTAAAATTTGTACCTTACCTTTTAAAAAAATATGCTTGCGGCGTTATAAAGTCGTTGATTGTTAGAATTTTAGTTTATCTTCGGTTTTACAGCAAATTTAGTATAGTAGCAAAAAATAGTATGTTTTACAAAATTTTTGCTTGCGGCGCATATGACGATTATTTTAGCAACCAACCTAGGATTAGTACCAGGTCCCAATCCAGTTTTTTTATATTTCCTAAAAAACTTAAAGAAGATCAAAACTTTTAAGGAACTTTCTTCTTAAACTGCACACTGCGGCGCTGTGACATTGTTTGCTACAATTTTAGTTTAAGTTAATAGTATAATTTTACAAAATTTTCGCCCGCGGCACATTTATGATATGATTTTAGCAACAAATCTAGAATCAAGACCAGATCCCAACGCAGAGTTAAACTTTTTTATACTGCCCCCTCCCCCAAGTAAAAATCGTATCTACGCCCTTAAACACTGCCATGTGTGCACAATTATTGCTAAAAAATATTTCGCTACGTAGTTATTATGACCTTAAAGATTTTTACAAGCTTACCTAATTATTTTTTTAAGTGGTTATAAAGTTTTGGTTTTATCCAAAATTTCTGGCAGTAAAGCCTTGGTTTGAGGGTCTAATTAATTAGTTTTAAAATAACTTAATATCAGACGGCACAGATTAAAAAATTCGGTGCTGCCGCTCAAGGTGACCATCTATAGTGGGAGCACTGCGTCAGTGGCAACAACTGATGCAAGCATTTTTAATCTTTAACTCATTATGGCGTTTTCAACTTATAGGAACTAGTTTTGCACCGGTCAGAAATAATTTGGATTTTAGTGTTCAGCATAACAGTTTTTGGAAAGTTCTTTTTGATTTTCATCAGGTTTTCTGTTCAACAACAACAAAAAGAAGTTAAAAAAACTCCGAATCAGTTACTTCAACCGAAAAGAATCTAAAAACAAAAGATCAAAAGATCTTGGCTGAAAAAAACGAAAATTCAAACTTGGATGAGTAGCCCACAAGGAACACACAAAGGACCAAAGCGAAAAGAAAATTATTAAATGATGTTTCGTTATGGGCAACCAGCGTGGGCTCATCAGTGGTTCCACTGGTCACCATCCCCAAACATCATTCAATACCATCATACACTTTGATTTCCAACCTTGAATCACTCACAAATAGGCATCGTTCCGCACTGGTACTTATCTAAGTCACCTGATACGGGTTCGTCCTGGCGTGTTAATCTTTCCAATAGAGTTGGCGCTCTTAAGGCGATTAAAACAAAAAAGAAGTTAAAAAACCTCCGAAACAGTTACTTCAACCGAAATCTAAAAACAAAAGATCAAAAGATCTTGGGTGGAAAAAACGAAAATTCAAACTTGGATGAGCATCTCACAAGGAACACACAAAGGACCAAAGCGAAAAGAAAAATGATCAAACGATGTTTCGCCCTCATCATACACTTTAATTTCCAACCTTGAATCACTCACAAATAGGCATCGTTCCGCACTGGCACTTCTGTAAGTCACCTGATACGGGTTTGTCCGGGCGCGTTAATCTCTCCAATAGGGTTACGCTCCTAAGGCGATTAAATGCTGGTTTCCATGTTAAGACATACGATATATGAAACATTGCAACACACACACAACACGATTTCTTCTTGGAAACATACGACAGAATATTTATTCATTTTCTATTCTAATCTCCTAAAATCCAAAAACCGCGCATAATTTGAAATAATCGCGGTCTTTACCGGGCGAAAAACACCGAGCATGTAAATATCGCGGCGCATTACCGTACCAATGCACAATATGACGTAACGCGCAAGATCACCAAATACGCAAATAATTTTCCGCACAAAATGTATGGTTTGCTGGGTGAGGTCATATTGCGCGGTAAAGCTTTGCACGGTTTTATCGTGCGCGGTGATTTTTAGGCGGTTAAGACCTCGATTCAAAGATAAACTATCCCCAGAAAGCAAGCAAGAATCTGACCTAATAAATAAATAAATAATTAAATAAATTCTTTATTAGCCCAAGATAATAAATCCAATTACAGAGCTAAATAAACGAAAATATGAAAAACACCTACAACTGTAGAAAAAAAAATAAAAAAAAGAGTACGAATTGAAATATAATTTAAGAGATTAAATCGATAATCATACTCTAACGTAAACTTTTTAATATATATAAATAGTTTTTTAACATAAAGTAGCTTCAATAGTAGAACACACGTTTAAGCAGTGGCGGTCCCAGGGGGGGGGGGGCGAGGAGAATGGGCGGGAAGAAGGGGCGAGGAGAAGGGGCGAGGAGAAGGGGCGGGGAGAAGGGGCGACTGCCCGCCCCTTTACTCCAGAAAAAAGTATACAACAAAGATGCTAGTGGTAACCCTGAAGTCTTTAGAGAAAAAACGAGAAATTGCAGAGCGTTCCTTTAAGAACAAAGAAACGCATGACATACATACGCGAATAAAATAAAATCAAGGTTCAATAACGAGACTCTAAGTATTTTTGACCTGAACATATTCATACCAAGTTTTATAGAACGTGAAGACAAAATCAAGGCAAAATTAACTAATGTCATTTCTAAATACTATAAACTATTTGAAAACAAATTCTTGAACTTTTATTGGGAGAAGTCAGTATTTGGAAATGGAATGGAAAACCAGAGTAAACTAATTTTATTTTGAAAATTAAAAACAGAAACTAATAAAATATCCCAATTGTCAAATAACCGGATCGTCAAACGTAGAACCTGTGCCAAAATGGCTATTTTGAAATATCAAAGAGTGTTAAAGTTATCGTTGTCGGAGAAGTTATCGGGCTGTAAATTGGCACGTTCACAAACTATCTATTGTCTCAATTACTACGTTTACATGCACCCAAAAGCGCTTTTATATAAGAACGGTTTTAAATAAAATCGCTTTCTCCGAAGGTTTGTAAGTCCTACAATAAATGTCATTAAATATGTCAGTTTAAAGAAAAAACAACTTAGTTAATAGTCCGTTTATTTTTTATTTTTAGAATTTTCAAAAAATGTGTAAGGTTATCAAAAGTCAAATAATTTCGACCTACGTCTCTTGGGGGGGCGGTAACCAAATTTTTTAATAGGGGAAAATCTAAGCATTTCTCAAGTTTTTCATGAATATCTCAAAAACTAAGGCACCCACTTTTATTTCCAGAAAGGCAAATCATTGGTTTATTTAACAAAGTATTCGTTTTTGTTTAAAAGCAAGTAGTACGAAAACAGTAGCGGCTCATTTTGAAAAAATGTAAAAATTTCATATTTTTCAACTTCTTTGCAAGTTACTTTCCTTTGCTCTCGTTTTTAGGTTTAAATTCCGAAATTATATTTATTGATTTTAAAAATTGACACATTATCTTACCTTCTTTCTGCTGCTTTTTAAAATATTTTCTGGTACATATTACGCTACCCGTGGCTTTTTTAGCACAAAGGGTACCGAAATAATTGTTTTTTTTGTTAATCTGCAGCATCAGGGTCTTTATTTTTTTTGCCTTTTCGACGAGCGATTTTGTCCATCTTATTTATTAATATTTTTAATACGCAAAAAGACTTTATAATAATGCTACAAAATAACACACAAGATAGAATGGTTATATAAATCATTTACTTAATTAGTCCTTAATATCTTTATTTTTAACAATACAAAAATCGTGGGGAAAAGTAACTTTTCCGCACGCTCAAAGAAAAACATATCTAGAAAATAGTATATACATAAGAAAATATTAAATTACATTTTTTTTTAAATGTATAAATTTAACACTTAAAACAAAAATAACAGTGCCCCCAGAGCAGTTTATATAACCCATATAATTTTGAGATGATATAACGGCCCTGCCCATGCATATCCCGAGAAAAATGCGTACCAATAATAAGCCTCCCAATCAAGTTAGCCTGGAAATAATCCAGAGATGAGGAGTCTACCGGGCAAGCGCGTCAATTGCGTCAGTAGTAAAAGTAACTCAAAAGGGTTGGCTAGTGTTTCCCGTAATTTTGTATTAATAGAAAATTAGATTCCTTTAGATTAGGAAACAAAAAGCAGGATCTTTGAGGCATAATTCAAACTTCTTTCAAAAACAGGGAACCATTGTAGAAGACCTTAAAATGACAGTATGCAATAAATAATATTTACTTTCCTACTAAAACAAGACCTGTTAGTTTGCCGTTTTTTGATGTTAAAAGTACATTTCCTAAAACTAACTTCGGGAGTAAGGGTCCTATGCAAATGGTCTTAGAATATTTGGTACTAAGGGACACAGTGATCATTTGCGCCAAATTCCATTATTCTATTGTTATGCTTGAGGTGATATTTATTGTTGCTTTTTTTTTTCAAAAGACTTCAAGAATTGGGGTTCTCTGCATAAAACTTTTTATTTTTTAATTTAAGCTAATATAGCGACAAATGCTAGTTATATCACTTTTTGGATGGCTGTTATTAATATTTTCCTATTTTTTATTTTACGTCAAAAATTGGGGTCTTAGGTAAGAGACCTCGAATAAGTAACACACGACAAAAAAAATTGAGGGTCAATGACCATTTGTGCCAAATTTCATTGCTCCACCATAATTTCTAAACCTTTAGTAATTTTTGTGTTATTTTCGGGCCCTTTCTAGAAAACTTTATCTTATCAACATTTATCAAAAGTTATCTAAGGGTCTACTTATTATGCGTGCCAAGCTTCACTGCTTAATTATTATTTTTTCTTAATTAAACTCTTTTTTCTTCCAGACTAATATGCGATTTTCGTACGATCTTTTGACTGGCATGGGTATAGAAGAGCCTCTCTAGCATAGCCCCACCCCAATTTTTTTGCATATCTAATAGCAGCCCTAAAAGGGAATGAATAGAGCTACAAAAAATATAGCCTTATCAAAATCTCGCAAAGTTTGTAGAAATTCCAGAGAGAGAGAGAGATATTGCGTTGTTATTTTTTGCGGAAAATGTTCACAATTTTGAATTAGTGGGTTTTTCAAATTTAACCCTTGCTGGGGACGTCACTAAAAAAAAGTTGAACAAACTGTGGCAAAATTAAAAAGCATATTTAAACGTTATTCGAAAAATATACATAACAACAAAAACGGCAATATATCTATAGGCAAAAAAATAAAGTCCCTCATGCTGCAGATTTAAAAAAACAAACAATTATTTTGGTACCTTTTGTGCCAAAAAGGCCGCGGGTAGCGTAATCTGCACCAGAAAACATTTTAGAAAGCAGTAAAAGACAGGTAAGATAATCAATCTCTAAAGTTAATAAATATAATTTCGGAATTCAAACCTAAAACACAGAACAAAGGAAAGTAACTTGCAAAGAAGTTGAAAAAGCTGAAAAACGAGACGGTACTGTCGTACTACTTTATTTTAAACATAAACGAATACCTTGTTAATAAATCAATGATTTGGCTTTGTGGAAATTAAAACCGTTTTTAAGTGGGTGTTTTAATTTTTGAGATATTCATGAAAAACTTGAGCAATGCTTAGATTTTCTTCTTTTCTATTTAAAATTCAGTTACCGCCCCCCAAGGGACCTAGATCGAAATTATTTGACTTTTGTCATAAAAGTTTAAACAATCTTAAAACAACAAATGATTTATCGGAAAAGCAGAATTGAGTATTTCTTTAGGTTAAAAAAATACACTAAAGCTTGTTTATAAAGACCCTAAAATGAGTTTTAAAATGATAAACCGCTTTCTTAAATCGCTTTAAAATAAAATCGATTTAGTGCTTAAACCAGTTTTAGTGGAGTTTATATTATAAATGGAGTACGCTGTAAAACTTCCAATGCTGACGATATTGTTCGAATCGCGAAAATCGACAGAATTACCTTAATGCCACTACACGTCTTATTTAACTCAAGGAATTTTTTTTATCAGTGTGACATCTCGTTTGAGTATTAATAACGCCCAAGTGTCCCGCAAATTAGTGGAATCAAACTTAACACTTGGTGAATTGGTGAATTTACGAACGCGAACGTTCCAATGGCTCTAATGGCCAAGGATTTGTACTTGACGTTGCATGCATCAAACGGAATTACCTCTATTCTGTTAACATCAATACTCAGTCCATTAAATTTCTGGACCTGACCCAGAATAAGATGGCCTGATGACACTGAGCTATTAATAGTAACTGACGTTTATTAAATATTACACATCTGTGCAACAGAAAAAAAATCCGGGAAATGTTTTTAGGGTTACAACAGATGTGATCTCTGAAACTTATTTCCTAACGCGTTTCTGAAGGTAAGCTCGTATAACCAAAACGAAGCTCATTTTTTATTTTATTAATTAATTATTAAAGGGTACTAAATTTTGCCTTCTAATAACTAAAAAAATTAAGGGCCTTTCAACAAAACAGATAAGTAACTTTTTAAATAAATTAAATTCTTCGATAAAAGAAAGGACTACACATTAAATTCGGTTAAAAAATAAAAAAAATATAGAATAATTATTATTAAAACTAGTTTTTACTCAAAATATTTGTATTTATAGTTAAATTCAGATAAGAATTAAAAAATTTATGTCCATATTTCTCTGGGATTATGGCTGATTCTCATGAGATGTCCACTTTCCAAAAAAAAAGGAAGTAAAAATAAAAGTCACATATTTTTTTGTTAATTTTGGATATTAAGGTTACATGTTTAGAAAGATAAATCTTTCCGCTATGTGGACCTGCTTTTTATTTAAAAAAACTTGACTTTTCAAAAATTTATCATTAACGGAGTTGAGAAAAGATTCACAAATAATTAAATATATTTATGAATTATAAGTTAAAACAATTAAATCTCTGGTGAAAAGGTATGGAACTTTATTGTTTTACTGACATTTCTAAATAATTCTACAAACCGTCATGGTGAGGAAAGATTCACAAAAATGATAATTGTGAAATATTCATTACACACATTTTGAAGGTAGTTATAAACAAAAGACAAAAAGGAAATTTATACAGATGCCGAGAATGTTTATTATTGTATGTAAGAAAGATAGTGTGAATGTTGAAATTCACGGAAATGAGGA
This sequence comes from Oxystoma pomonae, assembly GCA_963921995.1. NCBI lineage: Eukaryota > Metazoa > Arthropoda > Insecta > Coleoptera > Brentidae > Oxystoma > Oxystoma pomonae. The sequence continues at coordinate 96,837,706 of OY998165.1, forward strand.
TTTTTAATAATTTTCTCAAATTATAAACCCATTTTATAATTTAAGAGCATTATCTCTGCAAAAATTGGGCTATTATCGTAAGAACTATTACTACAAAAAAAAGAAACGAAAATTTGTTTAAAACTTACCTATTTTTTAACTTCACGGATATGAAAAAGTCAATTGCCCAAATCACATACATTAAGATTCGCCAAGAAAAACAGTCAACTCTCTGTACCTATATCTAAAATCATACTGACATGCTCTTCAAGTGGGAACCTAAAGTGTTTTAAGTGGGGAGAAAATTAAATTGTTCTTGACTAGCAACTATTAGAGCTTTAGCCATCTATTGTCACATTCACGCAAATGATAAACGTAAAATGGAATAGCTCTATATTTCGACAAATTAAGTAGTTTTACATATTTTTAACTATAATTTTCTTCATTTTTGGTCTAACATAATCCTTTTTCTTAATAATCTAAAAAAAGTTAAGAAATCAATTTAAATTATCCTTTTTTTAATAAAAAGTGGATTGAACTCTCACGGTCAGTCATTTTTAGGGTAGAAATGTTTAAAAAATATGGAAAATATTAAAATTTTAAATTTGTTTTCCTAGTACAATACAAACAGACTTTTTGGAAATATATTCTATAATTCTATTGAACAGTGTTTACCAAAAATACATGATTTTTAGCTAGTGAACAACGAAAGTTAACATCTCGTGAGTATCAGCGATTTATTTCTAAAAAAGCCTAAACCTCTGTCTGTCTAACACTAACTAAAGTTAAGATTTTATAAACCAAATCAAGTAGAGTGTTTAATTTAACAAAAATATATTTTGATGATTTATCAAACTTATTTCAAGTTTTTTAAGCATAGGAAAATTCAAGATAAAATTTAACGTAAAAATTTGAAAAATTTCGAGAAAATTGCAGTAAAATATTATTTTTTATGCGTTTCAAATTTTGTTGACAAAAATAGTAACAGTTAATAACATGATAGCCTCGCAAAAAACAAAACATTTTATACAAATTTTAATCTCTCACTTTTTTTTAAATATTTTTGAAAAAGTAGGTAAGGTCAGATGCTATTAAGGGAGAGTTATGAGGCTATAAATAGATTTGTTGCCAAAATCATGTCATAAACGAGCAGCAGCATATAAATCAAGTAACGACATAAAAAACATGTCATTGTCGTCGCAAACCATGCCACGGTCAGCATAAATCTCAGTGGGAATCTTGAAATGTACTTTTTCCTTTTTTTATATTGGATTTTGCTTAGTTTCTCTGAGCCACTGTTTTCACTTAAAAAAAGTCTTAAGCAAAATTTCGCCGCCAAGGGTATTTTTGGCCGTACATTTTTCTATCTGAAAAAACCGTACATTTTTTTCGGCTTTAGTTTTTTGACCGTAAATATGATTTTTATGATTTTAATTTCTACAGAAAGCTAAAGCCTCAAACTACATGTGACTTCCGTTAAAGCTGAAATTTTGTTAAAATTCAATATGGCGCATGATTTTAAGATGTTACTAGGAGCTGTTTTAACCCTCTATAAACCAAAGGTTGGCGTGTACAAAAGGTATTACTTGTAAAAATCCGAAAATAACTAACAGAGGTCTGCTCAATGAAAAGGTGCCGTTTTTAACCCTTTGTAAAACAATAGTACAAATGCATTTATCTAATTTTTATGCTAACTAAAAACTTATCCGTTTTTTGTGTCCAGTAAATCAAAATTGTAACTTAAACCTATATCCTTTCCCGACTTATTTACTTTTGTTTAACACTAATTTAAAACAGAGAAAAAATAAAAAGTTAGAGGGGGTGCAGCACCTACTTCTTTGTTTGTTAGTTCTCGTCCGATTTCTACAAGTGCTATAGCGTTTTGTACACAGCAAGGACGTAGCTTTCCGAACAATTAAAATCAATACATTGACCTACAAAAGCTTGGCAGAAGAGATGAGAAGTACTTATCTAAATTTAAAAGACGTGCGCCATTAAGAGCCTTAGTTTCCCGCAGAGCCCAAAATTACAAAAATCGGACAAAGTTTAATCCCAATTAGAACAAAAAAGAGAGGTTGTAGATTTAAATTTTACAAAGTATAAAAATATCACCTACTTTGTTCGAGTTAAGCTTTGGTAGTTCCTGTCCAATTTTAACAATTGATAACTCTCTGTACTCGCTAAAGATGTGGCTTTCTGGTATATGTTTAATGTCGATTACTGTGGTCCTAAAATTTTGGTGATGGGTGTTAAAAATAGTGAAATTTTAGATGGCCCAAAAGTCCCTAATATATTTCCCAATAAGGGAGCGATAGGACAAGAGCACCGCAGGTAAAAATTTTAGGAAAAATACGATGTTGTTTGATATTTGATGAAATTACCATTTTTCTCTCGCCATCTTCTCCCCCTACCCTCACCTTTACTAGCACCACTATTTTACGAAGAATATTTAAAAACTTTTCTATTAAATTAAATTTAATAAAAATTAAATATTATGATTTTTATCTGCATAATAAGGTCTATTTAGTTATTTTTTACGACTTTTTTATATATTTGTACAGTCATTCCTCGAAAAGTGAAACTAAATCTCGCGTCATTCGCACGTAATATATTTTTTGAGTAACGGATGCGACCCGTTGGTTGTGTAAATTTGTTTAATTTTGAGTAGGTATTGTTAGCTTATTAATATCCCAGAACGCCCCTATAAATACGCCTGAGCATCCAAAGACGTGTTAAAGACGTGCTTTTTTTATACCTTTATCAAAAACATGATTTTAGTAACTGTCTGCAAATAACTAAAGCATGGCTTTTTTGGTTACCGATGCAAAAAAACTTTTTTTTTGATCACGGGTGCAAAAAAAGATTTTTGTCCGTTTTTTACACAAAGCTTAAAGAGAAATAGTGGAAAATAGTAATATTAAAAAAATCTAATTATTCTTGCCTTAGAATTAAGCCATTTCCGCCAGTTTTCACCAAGTATTTGCGAAAAAATAATTTAAAAATATCGTCACAATAGCAAATTGTCAAAGATTAAAATGTCGCAACAATGAACGTCACCGAGTAAAAAGACACATCGCTATGGAAACGATTGTTATTTCGTTTACCAGCCGCCTTGATTTATAGTGTAAAGATGGTGTGTTGCGAGAAGTTGTCAGTTTCGAGATTTTTAAAAGTATTTTCCTGTTTTTCTTGGATTTTATGATAAATGTATTAAAAAAAAATAGTGTTAACAACTCGCGGCTAAACTGTGCTTTATTTGACTCGAATTTTTAAATACCTCGCTGCGCTCGTTATTTAAACCAACGCTTGTAAAAAAGCACTATTTTAGCCACTAGTTGTTAAAACTGTTATTTTAGGAGAGGATAAAGTTTTTTAAACTGCCGTCCTAATGAAACTAAAACTAATAAATAAGTCAGAAAATGCCAAATTAGGCTATGATGCTTAAATTTTAATTTAGTTTTTTGTAATAAAACGCAAATTAAAAGAGTGAATAAAACACCTTACAGCGTGACTTTTTGAGTAAAAGATTATTGGCAAACACCGTAGTCCAGTCATTATAGATTAAAAAAGGCCATCAGCTTGCAAAAGGTGGGGTACTAGGGATTTTGACATATGTTGTTCAAATTGAGCTCCTAAAAAAAATTGAGTTTTCGACCTTGGGAGAGGGGCGGGGGTGAGCTCATTCCGCCATCTTGGATTTAGTGTGCATAAATTTGATTTATTTATAAACTTTAGTACAAGGTCTTATTAGGAAGTTAAAGAGGATAAAATTTACTACAATTTCGATGCACAAATTTTTTTTGTAGCTGTTAGCTGTAATGAGCTACAGCTTTACAAAGCCAGATTTTTTGAAAAAAAGTTGAGGTTTTTTAAGGTTTTTCGTAAATTTTTGTTGTTTCTGACAACTGACTGACGGTGCATTACATTATATAACCAATATATATTATATTATATATAATATAAAATATTGATAATTATATATATACTATACGAGATTTACAAACTTGCGGTTTTCGAAAAAATAGAGGTTTATTTTTTTTGGTAACTTCTTTTGAGTTATATGTTATATAGGGCAGGTACCTAATATTACAGTTTTATATACCTACTTACTGACGCGATGTAATATACCAATGAAAAATATAACATAGACTTTCCGGAATATCCCTTTACCGACGTAAAAACGTAAACCAAGGAACTGCCAGCAGCCAGTAGTTGTCAAAGCCTTCCACAGTATAAGAGCGTAACCGAAGCTCATCATAACAGTGCCCAGAAAATTGGATAACAAACAAAACGCAGATTCTCTACGTGTCTTAAATAATGAACGCATCAAGTATTCATATGGTAAGTGATCTGGATATTATCTGTCTCTATTTCTCATGTTGGCCATGTAGCTTTCTCGTCGTCAACGGTCTCGTCTGGAGTATCAGGCCATCAAGCATCAAGCAGGAGTCAATCTCCTTGAATCGTTACCCTGAGGTATACACCACCTTGAATCGGTACCCTGAGGTATACACCACGCTTTACTTAAATCATGGTTCTGTGTTTATTGCTGGTGAAGATATTACTAACGGCATTGGTTCGATATTAAGACAACATCTTCCTTCTCAAGCAAGGGAAAAGAAAGATATCAGAGAAAATGTATTCACCAATTATCTTAAAGCAGGAAAATCTAGCAGAATTCATTTGCTTTTTGCACGCATTTAGCGGATGTGACACAACTTCGGCGATCTTTGATTAGAAAAAAACAAAATTTTTACCACTTGTAAAAAAATTAAGTCTCCTTGCTGATATTAAAGTTTTTAACAACCCAAATGCTAATCCTGACAAAGTTGCAAAAGCTGGCGAACGATTCCTGGTAGTATTGTATGGTGGTAATATTTCTAGAGAAAGTCCGATACCAACATTAGTTGCGAACATACCACCAAATCCAAAAATGGAGCGGTAACAAAAAAAAACAGAAGATTGGGGCTGGAAACAAAGCCTGAGTCGAGTGGTTCCAATTGAAGTGATGGACACTTTATTAAAAGTAATTTTATGAAATTGCAAAAAAGATTGCACCGGAGCTTGTGGTTGTTAAAAAGCGGGCCTCAAATGTTCCATTGTTTGTGGATTTTGTAATGGACAGGTGTGTGAAAATAGAAACCAAGATTTTTCTAAAAAAACAAAAGATCTTGGATGAAAAAAAAAACGAAACTTCAAACTTGGATGAGCATCTCACAAGGAACACACAAAGGACCAAAGCGAAAAGAAAAATGATCAAACGATGTTTCGCCCTGGGCAACCAGCGTGGGCTCATCAGTGGTTTCACTGGTCACCCTCCCCAAACATCATTAAACCCCATCATACGCTGTGATTTCCAACTTTGAATTACTCACAATAGGCATCGTTCCGCACTGGTAGGTACTTATCTAAGTCACCTGATACGGGTTCATCCTGGCGATTCCAATAGGTTTATGCTCCTAAGGCAATTAGAAAAAAAACACCCAAGATTTTGTGATATTTTGTTTCTTTTAGATTCTTTTCGGTTGAAGTAACTGATTTCGAGGTTTTTTAACTTCTTTTTTGTTCAAGATCTTTATATTGAAAGCGAAGATGACAATGAAATAAAAATTGTAGAAGATTCATATAATGAGAATCAATATTCGTTGCTTTAGCTAATGTTACAACTTACTAATAAGACTTTTTGTCCTGAACTTTGTAGTTTTCGTGTTATTTAAAAAAAACAAATTTATGCACACTAAATCCAAGATGGCGGAATGGGCTCACCCCCCCCCCCCAAGGTCAAAAACTTATTTTTTTTTTGGAGGCCCAATATAAACAACATATGTGAAAATCGTCCCCCACCTTTTGCAAGCTAAAATTCTCTAAAGACTGGACTACCGGGCTCATGAAGTTTTTCTAGGATGTATTACACCATCTTATTAGCCATCTTCAAACGTAGAATTCACAAAATAACAAAGGTAAAATTTTGATTTAAATATTAAATACCAATGTTTAAAGGAAAATTTTGGTGACATATGTATCTATTTTCCAACAAATTACGCGAATTGACATTTAACTAAAGCGCACAAAATTAATGATTGTTTGTAATTTTCGGTTGGCTGGTCACAGAATTATTATAATAAAATTGAATTTTTAACGGGTGATGTATATTTAGATTTTGTTAAACTACGGTTTACGGTTTTAGGTACGTTTTTAATTGATTTTTATGTTTTCATGTCTTTCAAGTTTTTTAGATGTAAGGGATTAAGAAAACTAGAATTTTTATAATAAATTATAATCCCAAACATGTTTTTTTTTGCTAAATAGAATACCATAGGAAACAGTAATTAAAAACCAAAAAAGGAACACTTTAAATAGGTTAAAATGAATTTCTGGGTGCATGGTTTTATATCGGGACAAAAAAATGTCTTATAACAAACTTACTAAATGTGAACACCCTAGTATACACTACAACACAGAACCTGACCTAGACGAAGGCTAAAATAAATCATTTTTATTTCACAAGATAGTACAAACAAAAAAAACACTCTATTTACATAAAAAAATAAAATTCAGAGCAAATGTCTACGCCCTCAGCAATCGACTAAAAAATCTTATTCAAACACCACCCCATCGAACCACCTTTTATGAAAGAAGTTTTAGCTATAAAATTTCTAAGCTATACAATGTCATTCCTCTAAAAGCAAAGTCTCTTAAAATTTCCCTGTTCAAGTCGTTCCTAAAAAAGAATTATTTTTAAATATAGCTCCCGTTATCATTATTTTTTTTTAAATTATATTATGTTCTCGTTTGTGTTGTCATATTGTGCCTATGTCCATTTATGATGTCCATGATATTAACTTCTTTTAAATTTTAGATTTTTGAAATTTTATGGATCTTACAAATTTTCTCATTATTTATTATATTTATTTTATTTTTACTTTCTACAACTACTTTTAAGGATATTGTTGCATCTGTGATCTAATGTTTATAATTTGTTATAATAAGTCTTGTTTATGCATGTTCTCTTATTTATTTAAACTATTTTTTTTAGCTATTTTATTATAATTTATTATCTTTATTTTATTTTTACTTTCTGCAACTACTCTTAAGGATATTGTTGTGTCTCTGATCTAATGTTTATAATTTAGTCTTGGTTATGCATGTTCTGATATTTATTTAAACTATTTTTTTTTAATCTATTTTATTATAATAGGCCTTTTTTTGTAAGTAGCTCCTTATTATTTTTTTTATTTATTTTTTAAATCTTATATTTTATACTTACTTTTCTTTTAGTTATTTTACACCCTTTTGTTAAAAATTTACTACAGCTGAAGGAATCAAACTTTGATTCCCTTTGCAACCATTGGCTGTTAGCTATTAACATATTTAATTTTTGTACGTTGCAATAAACTGATATTTATTATTTATTTATTTATTTATACAAAAATACAAGTTTTTCCAAAGTCAGGAACATCAAGTTTCTTGCCTATTTTTTAACCCAAAGTTGACCCAAAAAATTAACTACGGGGAATAAGTTGTCATTAAAATTCTAATCTACCAAATTCTAAAATGTTACGTGGGTAGATTAAATAATTCTTTTTAAATATTTTTAAATTGAAAATTCAAAATTAATCCAAGCACACGATACCCAAAATAACCCTTTAAGGCTATAGTTTCTCCCCAGATTTTAAGTAAAAAAAAGTACAACTGGCAACGCCTTGTTCTTTAATTTTTTATTTTTTTTCCAGAGTGCACACAACTCAACATCAGAATTAGCTGAAATTTTGCAGGGGTGATCATTTTTAAATGCTTAACAAAAATATCTGAAGGATTTTTCAAAATTCTCAATTATTTTTTCTTCAAAATAAAAGCTCTGGTGCTGTCATCTATTCCAAAAGCCTCAAAATAATTGCGGTTTAGAACAAACCCGATTTACATATTTTTTTTTATTTTTTTGCTTTATCGAAAATAAAAACTAAGTTTCCTTTTTTCTAAAAGCCTGTGCAAAAGAAAACCGATCAATCAATTACACTTCATTGAATTTTAGAGACACATGCAGTTCAAGTGTTGAAAAACTTATACGATTTATACGGTGTTTTGTCAACAAACTTTAAATCGGGCCGCAGTGGGACAGAATAGTATTTTTACGTTTTCTGACAGAAAACCATTCGAGGTTATGTTTATCTTTCAAAAATGTGTTTTTAAAAACATTGTTCTAAAACAAATATGAAATAGGCCTAGAGCTGCGCGGGCATTACCCCGAGTCTATCAAAGAACCAAGAGAACTTAACTTTAAAAATTTCAATTATTGCGGCATAGTTCTGTGCAAGTGTACTAGTGAAATCTTGGAGTGCAAAGGATAGATTTTAGAACCTCAGTTTCAAAAACACACGGATACTTGAGTACTAACAAAACAGGTCAGTAAAGCTCTATTTAGAGGTTGGAAAGACTCGTGCTAGTCTTTGACGCTTCTGTTTAAAATAGAATACGATTATTTCGTCTAGCACGAGTAGCCTATTTTTAAATCTGCATGCTTTTAAGTTAACCTGTTGTCGGTGTCAGCTAACGGGAGTGTTTCCAATTCAATTATAAATGCACCTGTAAATGCAACCTTAAACATTACACCCAGTTACTTTAATACGTAGTTGGGTAGCGTTTTTTTAGCAGGTAATTCTGCAATAAATAGTTTTCTTTTATTTTAGTATTTTACTTGGTTTTTTAACCCCAAATTTTTGACCCGTGGCTAAAAAATCTTTGGTGTCCCACTGTGGATAAACATAAATAAAGTCTCCGCGTTGCCATGGAAAACAAATTAAATGACATAAAATTTTACAAAAAAATCAGGTCGAAATAGTTAAATTGATTTTCCGTACAGTGTTGCTAAAAACAATTCCCCAGATTGTAACTACGACCTTAAACATTTAGCTCCTAAATTGCCAGATTAGCTACAGTTTTCTGTTTCAAAAAAAATTTGGGAAATGGCGCAATAAACTAGTGAAATTCCTCGAATTATAAAACATAATTTGTTTTAGACAATAGCGTGAATTTAAATAAGCTCTTTGTTTGTTCGAAATTTACTTATTGGCTTATAGAATGGCATTTTTAAAAAAATGACCAAAGCTGGCCACAGACTAGTAAATATGTGCGACAAACATGCTGTATATGTCATACATGGGTTACGCGTTGATGTTTGCTGGGGCGTTGCCAAAAAGTCACATACATGATTAAAAGCGATAGTCGTCCGATCAGTGCGTTATTCTTAAATTCAGAGAAAATTTGCTCCCAGGGAGTCAAATTCTCTAAATATTATGCATCTCATTGTTGCAAATCTTCGGTATAAATCGGTTTCTCTCACTTTTGCCCGATATTGATCGAAAGTAATTTTGTTGATCTTGACTAAGAGAACCACTTTCGATCAATATCAGGCAAAAGTGAGAGAAACCGATTTAAATCGAGGATTTGGACTAATGAGATGCATAGGAGTGAGAGAATTTGACTGCCTGGGAGCAAATTCTCTCTCAACTCAAGAATAGACGCACTGAAGAGTGATTTTTACCCTGCAAAAACTGACAATACTGGAAACAGCAAAAATCTTTTCTAGACCGAAATAGCAAAATTTTGTTTATACTATACTATACTGTTAGTCTCAGTTAGCTCCGGTTTTACAGATCCATGCTAATTATGATAATTAACTTAATATATGTAAAAATTCGATTACTAAAAAAAAATTATAAATAAATAAATAAATATCGTCTTTATGCACCAAGTAAAAATAAACAATACGTGTTTACAAAGAAAAAAAAAGCCTTGACGAAAGGCGAGGTATCGCTTCTAGAGCGCTTCTCAACCTAACATGCAAAATATAAATTAAGAAAATATACCCAAACATATTCTTTCTATCCTGAACACTACAATTTAAAGTAAAAAATAATAAATACCTATTTATTACCAAAAATAACAAATAATTAAAGTATGCGCTAAGAAAAATTCAGTATATAATTAAAGTCCGTGATAACGCCATAACAACATAATTTAAGCATACTCGGCAAGCTTGAGCATTTTAATCCTTTTTTTTTTAAAGTGACCAAACTGAAGTTGAAGAAACTGGTAAGCAGTTTGTTATAAACCTTTGGAGCATTAAAGGAAAACGATCGTTTAAATGTAACCGTTTTGTGTTGAAGTACAACTAGCATCCCAGTATTTCTAGTCCAGTACTAACTTTCGCCTAAAAATTTTAATTTGCTGTATAAATAACCAGGCTTTTAATCGTTTTTGTTCGCGAATTTTATATGTTATAGGTTCATATTTTCTGATACCAAACGAAAAACGAAAGCAGGTATTTTGTATTCGCTGTAGTCTATTGCAATCAATTGTAGTTAAACAAGGACCATAAATCGTATCACAATAAGATAAGCGTGACATAATTAGGGATTCACACAAATTCAACTTTAAGTTCGCGCTCATGGTTTTCCTATGGGCATACAATTGCCTAATGATATTATATGAATAATGACAGATTCTACGAGAATCTAGATTGTGATTCAAAAGACTGCCGAATTTCATTGATTCTTCAAAAGTAAATCTTATTGACAATACAACTGGGCTATTCAAGAAAAAAACCTTTTTGTAGCAATAAATGTCCAAGATATTTGGAACAATCTGGAAACAATATCCGTATCAAAGCATAAACCTCGTTTACTGGAGAAGTTTAAAGATTACATTTTTGATCGGGATCTGACAATTGCCCCAAAATTCGACATACACAACCTTTTTGTTCAATATTCCACCACCGGATTTCTCACCCTGCCAGATATCTCAATTATCACAATCTTCTTGTGTGAACAAAATAATTGCTCAGCTGAGACTATTCAACAAGTTCTTTGGCTATTTTACCCTCAAGAGGAGAGTAAAAATGATTTTCAAAACATTTTAGAAAACATTACTCCTGAGATGGACGCGATTATAAATTGATTAAAACTGCGTGCTTTTCTAAGAAACGATTAAACCTTTTATGGCTGGGTCCAAGCTCATGTATCAATTATTTACAAGCTTTTATTTAATTTGCGATGTATCTATGTATGTTTGTGCGGGTGGAATCTGGCGACTTAATTTTGACCAACTTTTCGACATGGGATCGGCTTCAAATTTGCCATGCTTATATAATTGCGGTGACAACACAAGAATATATTGTGATGAAATTGACAGCTCCCTCCTACTCGAAGGGGGTAGAGGGGGGTACAGTTGAAGTACGCCCGATTTCGTTGAAATTTGGCATGATGGGGCACTTGGGAACGAATTCCTAATCAGATTTTAAAAATTCTTTTGAACATCTTTTGCTTACCAATTTTAACTAACTTGTACACATCCTATTGCCTTCAAATTTGGCATGCATTTATAGTTCCGGTGACAATGCAATAAATATGTCATTATTAGGCACTCCCCCCCCCCCCTAAGAGGGGAGTGGATGGGGTAAAACACCTAAGTTTTTCCGATTTCAACCAAAATTTGTATACGGGGGCTTTTGGCAATAAGGAATATGAATTTGTGATCAGATTTTGAAAATTCAATATGGCGGATTCAAGATGGACGATTTTCGGTGATGTTTTGCTAACCAATTTTAACTGACTTATACATATCCGATTGTGTTCAAAGTTAGTACGCTTTTATAGTTCCGGTGAAAATACAATAATATGGTATTCTCAGGTACCCACCTTCCTCTAACGAGGGAAGTGGAGGGGGAAAAATATTTAGTTTGTTGGATTTCAATCAAAATTGGCATACAGAGGTTTTTAAGGAGGGGGATTATGAATTTTTGATTAGATTTAAAAATTTTAATACTGTGGATTCAAAATGGAAAATTAAGGGTACAAATCTAAAAATTAAGGGTGCATGTTCAACTTTGGTACGCGTTTATAGTTCCGGCGACAATACAATAATATGGTATTATTGGTGAAGGGGGAAGAGATTTAGTTTGCTCGATTTAAATTAAAATTGACATACAGGGGTTTTTCAGGAATGCATGGGATATGAATTTTTGATCAGATTTGAAAATTTCAATATGGACATTTCAAAATGGACGATTTAGGGTACAAATCTAAAAACTAAAAAATAAATTTTTAATAAAAAAATTTTTAAAGAACAAGCTTTTACTAAATGCACTCAAAAGTAGAAAATATTTTTTTATCTTTATTATACCATAATAAAGGCGATGGGCGCAAATTAAAAATTTTAACTTTACCGTGACAAAGAGAGAACTACAAAAAAAAAACTAAATTCTTCTTTTATTCGAATGATAAACATAATGCTTTCATTTAAAGAAGCTGAGAACGGGTGAAATTACCGTGCTTGCCAAGCCTTTGAAAATGTCCTTAGCTTATAGAATAATACAACTGTTTTTTAGCCATCGCTTTTATTATGGTATAAGAAAGATAAAAAATTATTTTCTACTTTTGAGTGCATTTAATGATGGCTTGTTCTTTATAACTTTTTTTTAAATAAAAATTTATTACTTGTCACTTAAAATTCAATTTTTTGTCCCTCCTTATTTCTGTTTTTTCAAAAAAGTTTTTTTATATTTTCTATTTGTTTTAGAATAAGATTAAATTTAATTGTACTTAATATAGCAACCGGCCTCTGTAGCGCAGTGGGTGGCGTATCGGCCTGCCGCACGGAATATCTCGGGTTCGAATCCTGGCTAGGTGTATGGATATTTGTATCGACATCAATTTAGTGTAGTTCGAGTCGCCACTCTTAAATATGTCTCATCGCACCAGTGGTTTTCCCCATAAAAATTAACAGAACTGTCACTTTTTTTACGGTTTCCGACTTATTGTCTTCAGAAGAGTAAAAAAAGGTATTTGCTTTTCCAAAAACTTCAAGTTCAATTATTTTTTCGCCAGTTTATTATGGTTTGACAGGTGTCAAAACTAATAAAATTTTTAAGTTCATCGACCTGAATTTAGTGTAGTTCGAGTCCCCACTCGTAAATATGTACCATCGCACCAGTTTTCCCATAAAAGTAAATTACAGTTAAGACAACTGTTATTTTTTTACGGTTTCTGATTTAATATTACATTAAAACTTCAATTTCATTAATTATTTTTCCGTAATTTCGACAGGGTTTGACAGGTGTCAAAATAAATATCATTTCTAAATTCAGCGTTGCCATTTTAGTGGAAATTAATGATTTTTTCCGATATCGATCATCATAAGCATGATAATAATAAGCTCATCACAGATTTTGGCAGCTATTATTGGCCCACCCTGTAGATATCGGCACCTGTGTCTATGAGACAAAATGCTCTCAGGGACTGTCCCAATAACATACTTAAACGGCGTTGAAATCCCACTGAGATCCAGTTTCCATTTAAATTGTGCGTGGCTCTTTGTGGGGATTTAAAAGTTGTGGTAATTTTGCGTGGAATGCAGCTAGGTTATACCAAATACTAGGGATTGTAAGCCACAGCACGTAACTTCGCGTAGCGTAAGTTTTGATCAAGTGCGCATGTGCAGTAAACTCCAAACGTACGATACGCTTTACGCGCGGTGTATCGTTAAACCGCGTATCGTACGTAAATCCGTAACCCCAGATCAAAAGAAAGTTGTTTATTATCTATGATGTCTGGTATTCCCAAGCATCTAGCGAGGCGAGGACGTAGGTGCGGTGTTTCTCATACCTAAACAGTGTCAAACACTCTGGTTCCGCCACCTCAATCAAAGTTGAACCTTCCATAACGGGCTGCTCTATTCTCAAAAGTAGCCACTTCACGGATAATTTTCTTCATCGTCGTCATCGAAAATAAAGACATTAAGAATGTCTTCCATTTTTGAAATATAAAAAAAATACAAAATACGACAATTTTTAGGTTATCTTGTAAAAAACAAAGCAAATGAGAGGGCCCCGTGCTCGACTACTTAACCAATTTACAAGATACGCAATGAGCCTTGCTTTAAGCCTTTTTTAGCTCGTCTTAACTAGGCGACTTATCTTCTGTGCGTAACGTACGTTACGTTTACGCCATGCCGTGGCTTATAACACGATCGGACCACTATAAAAAGAAAATTTGGCTACCAAGAGAGTCTTTTAAGGCAGGGAAAAAATTTAACCAGCCCGCCATTAGTTCACCCAGAAAAGATCTTACTACCGCCCTTTCATATAAAATTAGGACTTGTAAAATATTTTATAAAGGCCATAGACAAAAAAGTTTCCTAGATTCTGTGGCGCTAAAATGAAAGAGGGAATATTTATGGGTCTCCAGATTAGAAAACTGTTCGGAGATGCGGAATTCGATTCAATACTTCAAGGTAAGGAAAACGACGCTTAGAATGCGTTTCAAATGGTTGCAACAAATCTTTTAGGAACCGCTAAAGCTCAAAATTATAAAGACTTGGTTGCCCGATTTCTTTGGTGTTACCAAAACCTAAGATTTAAAATGTCATTAAAAATTGATTTCTTGGATTCTCTTTTGGATTACTTTCCGGAAAATTGTTGTGCTGTGTGTGACAAGCGTGATGACCAACTGTGAGAAGTTAGCCGATTATTACGAGAGATGCCCGCTACTTTCGAAAGGCAGGCTAAGCAGATCAAAATGAGTGTCTAAACTCTACATTCAATAATAAAAGGGTGATATTTAATTGCATTTGTTAAACTAAAAATATATGGTTTTATGTATTCTGTATATTTATTATAGGCCTACAAATTTTGTAACAAATAATATAGTTTTTTTGCGTTTTGGGTGTAGTTCAACCCAAAAAAATTACATAATATAGTTTTCGACGTCGCAAACTTGCGCAGATTCAGATCGAGCCTTTCCCTTTGTAAAAACTGTACGCATTCTGTGTACGAAATTAGATTTCAAAAGCAAACTTTTGGCAATAAAAAAAATTCTTTGTTAGTCCACATAAAGCGACCAATATCAAATTTTCTACTGTTATCCGAGATACAAAAATCTAACAAAAGTTTTAAGACCTAAAATTGGAGAAGGGTAAGAAAGTGTCAGCTTTCAAAGGAAAAGTTAAATCTATAGTTACGCAGCAATATGAAAACCTAAGTGAAGTTTAATGAAGAAAAATGGTAAAAATAGGATGTAAAATCGTTTTTAATGGGTCGCAGACACAGTACTTAGCAATTTGTCGACAAGTCAGCTTTGTGCACGCGTGCCAACGTTGCGTCACAACGTTTAGTTTTAGTTAAACATAACCCTATTTTGCACTGATTTGACCAGTGGCGTAGCCATCATCTAGCCTCGGGGCCCGGCGATGCAAGGGGGCCCACGGCCCAGTCAGTATTTCTAGTGAATAAAATTGTTTTCTTTTAGGGACTAAAGTGACACTTTTAATCCCTAAGGGATTCAAAGAAAATTTAATCCCTAACGGATTAAAAATAAATTTAATCCCTCAGCTTAGGGATTAGAAGTAAATCTAATCCCTCAGGGCTTAAAAAAAAACTAATCCCTGGAAAATTATGATTAAATTTATGGCAAGTCAAACGTAATTTTAACAAAGATCTTTTTCTAAAGTGCATAAAATAATATATGAACTTCGGGACTAAAGTGTCGTTTAATCTCTTAGCCAATTGTAAACCCTTCGCCGCGGGATCAAATGTGGCACTTTAGTTCCTAGGCTTTTAATGGACTATTATTTATTTTACTAAGCCATCTAAAACCCGACGTTAGTTTTATTAGGCCTGCGCTTTTCCCCTCTTTAACCCAACATAACAACACAATTCCCATATTCAATTTTTATGTTATTGATCAGTTTACATGTCAAATTGAGAATCGATTCAGAGGTATGATGACCGTATGCGATTATTTTGATTTTTTTGGTCCTAGCACCATTAGAAGTTCTACTGAAGAAATTCTTCTAGAAAAGTGTAATTTTTATTTATAACAAATATTCTGAAATTATAATTATATCTTTTAACACGATCTAATTAATAATAATACGACTAGCGATTTTTTTGAGCTAATTATTATTAAATAATACCATAGATTAAAGGAAAAATCCTTTACTCTAATGACAATACGGAGTTCTAGAAAGTAACTTTGTTCAAATATTAGGGATATTTTGGAACGCTTATTTGACACTTCGTAGTGGTTGTGGTAATCACTGCGTCTGCGCAATAGCCAAACATCATTCCGTTGTGATAATTAACCGCTACCACTGCCGTAAGCTACGAATCCATTTCGTTGTGGTTGTGGTTATTTTTCTGATTAATTTTAGAGAATTTTGGCACAATTAATTTTAGAAATAATAAAATATATAAAACATTTATTTTGTAAAATTAAGACAAATTTTTTATTTTTTCTCATCTCTAAATTTTTTTACAAGTGACACTTTTTGAAGTGTTCTAAAAACTCTGGTAAAATCGATGCGTGGTAGTGGTAGTGGGTGTCAAAATTCTCAGAGTGTTCCAAAATTTCTCTATAACAGTAACAGTGGCAACTCTTGAGATGATGTTTAGCAGTGTCGATTTACGACATCGGACCAGTAGTATTTTTGTGCGCTTTGCGATGTAGGCCCAATGTATGTTTGCCGACGCAGCGTTAGACTGTAGCCCGCCGTCGAACCAATGGTAAATTTTACTTTTTGCTGACATCGGCATACCGTCGCCGACGATTTAGGTCCGATATGGTTTAACCATATGGTACCGACCATCCCTTCATAACTGCTTAATTTGGTCGGTCTAACGTAGGCCAGCTGGTCTCGGCCCGACATCGGTAAACTATTCAAGTCCGACATTGGTTTCCTAAAGCGGTCCAATGTCGGCGATTTACGGAGGTCCGTCGGTGGTAGTTTAAAGCGGCTCGACATTGGCAAACTACAAAGTTTCGATAATGCGGGTGCTTAGCCAGTCAGGCTGCTTTAAGTGGCAGAAGAGGTGATTCTTGTAGAGAAGTACCACTATCTTGTCAAGTCCGCATTCTAGTTTTGAAATATCTTTGCTCATTATATATATAATATTATTTTCCACTGTACAGGGAACATAGTGACATTAGCGCCACCTCTACATACTAGGAAGAAACTATTAAGAAGTCGGTTGCCGATTCTCGACCAATCAAACGAAATTCCAATCGGACCATCGTCGGCCTTAAAGCAGATAAAGTGGTCGTCGGCATAAAGTCGACTATAGTAAATCGGGCCATCGTCAGTTGCCGATTCTCGTCCGATTAAACAAAGTTCCGATCGGACCGTCGTCGGCACTAAAGCAAATAAAGTGGGCTTCGGCATAAAGTTGACTATAGTAAATGGGGCCATCGTCAGTTATCGATTTTCTACCGATTAAACAAAGTTCCAATCGGACCATCGTCGGTCCTAAAGTGGTGTCGGCATAAAGTCGACTGTAGGTCAGATTGCGATCAACATCGGGCCGATTCAATGCCGAAGATTTGTGTTTGCTGGGTTTACTCCGGTTTGTAACGTGTGTTTCGTGTGATGTCTTAAATTATAAAAATTTTACCTGAGGTGCTTTGACGTCATTAATTGTTACACTTTTAGTTTATTTCTAAGAAATTTTTATCACCAGCAATCAAAACGTGTAATAAATGGTATTCTTGTTATAATTTTTCTTCGAATTTTCATCTGCAGAGCATTTTTTGATTTGGAAAAAAATCTCTAGATACCACCGCAACCCAGCTCTTATTGGCATCTAACCCAATCTACTTTTTAAAAAATATATTACAAAAGACCTAAAATATCAAAATTTTTAAAGAATTTTTTGGTTTTTTTTTTGTTAAAGTTTTCACTTGCGGTGTTTTACCAATATTATATATTGTTACAATTTTGTTTCATTTTAAGCAATTTGAACAGCATTTGAAATACGTAAAAAATAGCATTTCCCTGTCATTATTTCAAAATTTTTGCCTGCAGCGCATTTAAAGGTTAATTTTTAAAAAAATCTGCAAATGAGACTAGATGAGACCTGCTTTTAAAAATTAATTTCTTTGTTTTGTATATACTAACTCAACACCTATTAAACCGCCCCTCTCAAGCAATAGGCACCTACCTAATTTCTAAATTTTTAATAATTTGCTATAGGTAGGTAGTTGTTATTAAATGATGAACCCCCCCCCAGAATCGATTTCTGGCTACGCCACTGCGTTTCGTAACCTAAAACTATTTAAAGATTACTTAAGATCACAAATGGGTCAAAGTAGATTAAGCAACTTTTTAAATTAAAACGAAAGTTGCTTACGAAATGGACCCAAGAATAAATTTGAATCCTAACAACAGTTTGTTTAGTTAAACAGATAAACCACACATCAAAAATTAACAAAATTTTGCACAGCGGAGGCTTCTGGTATCCCCCATAGACCATTCGCGTGGTTTTTCAAAGATATATATATCTTGTCTTTATTTAGTTTTTTAAAATAAACGATAACTTTTACCGTGAATTAAACAGTTTTAAGATACGTAAAATTATGTAAAAAAACTTAAAATTATGCAAAATCCGTGAAATTATTCCGGGATAATGCTTTAAGCTTTCACCGTACAAAATTTGATACAAATTTGATTAACAGTTTTTTAAATTAAGTAATTGAAAGAAGCGCATTTTTTATTCAAATTCACCCTTAACGACTTTAATAAAAGAATTTGCCAATGAAAAAGCGAGGAAAAGGGACTTTTAAATTATTGCCCTCTCAAGACTTGCCACTGTTAACAACAAAAATGCGGTAAATAACATAAATATATATCTAATAGTATGAGTTACCATGGTTACCAAACTAAAATAAATATTTGTTTTTTTACAATAAAAAAATACCAGCGTTAGGTAGTATTTTATTTACTTGAATAAAACACAAGTTTGGGTAGCTAACACTACTTTCATTTTTATAAAAAAATTTAAAATTTATATTTATACATTTATTAGTGGGGGAGGGGGCATAAATTGTCCTTGCCTCCGGGCCGCAAGTCATGTTGATATGCCGCTGGATTTGGCGGATCATTTTTCGGTTTCGTGAACGATGCGATCGCGACTACAGTCAGGAATCTGCTAAAGGTAAATTTCCGAAAATTAATTAGTGAAAATTTTTGGAAATCTCCCCGGGAAATTTACAGAATTTTAATTTATGACATTTACGCTTAGATGTATAAACTTCTTTTAACTCGGGAAATTTCCAATTAAAATATTACACGGGCTCTAAATAATTCCTCATGGAAATTTTTCACAAATTTGGTGTTCAGCATTCTTCATAGCATCAAAGAAAACATCCCTTATGCTGCGGATTCCTGATTTTTTTAGATGCTTTTATTAAAAAATGGGCTCTGTACATAATTTCAAATATTCCCGGAAACATTTTATGCACTATTGGAAAATGAACCATTTCCAACACCATAGGTACCATTGTTATATTCTATGTCAAAAAACACGGAAACCAATGCCAAGTTGCAGAAAACAAAATATGAGCACTTTCAATCAAAAATGATTTTAGAAAACTCCAAAGAAGTTGTTTAAGCCTCCTGAGGACGTGTGTAACGTTAATAAATGAAATAGTTTTTCAAATTTGTTTATAAATTAACGTGTAATGGAATCTCACCTAGTAACTTGATTTTATAAAATCAATTATGGCAATAGTTGTGTTAGTTTTTGTGACTGTGTTTTCAACAAATCTCCGACTAACAGACGCGATAACGCCTCGATTTTACCCAATAGAAATGGCTGTTCGAGTCTGTGTAATGGTTGATCCACAGTTATAGTAATTGGCATTCACTTCTATTTACCTCTTTGTTCTTTAGACATTCAAGACAAACAGGGAAACAAAAGCTAAAGTCATCAGTCATAAAGTTCGGTGGCATCAGTGTTTCGAAATTGGTTAGTTTCAAACATAAGATGAAAAATTGGTTAGATGAGAATAGTCGCGCTTGCGTCTACAATAATCTGACTCGTCGACTTCAAAACTAAGAAACCTTTGAAAAAATAGACGGCCATAAATAGTTGTAGTAGTTATAGTAATAGTATAGTTGTCATTAACATCTAGGCGTCGTAAACATCTCGATGTCGCATCGACTACACAGCCATATCAGCTAAAAGTCCACCACGGGTATTATCACAAAATATGAATTACCGAAGGTATTAACCTACTCTTTATGACCACTTATATATTTTTTAATTTGCCTTAAGAGGTTAAATCTGTTTCTATTAAAAAAGTAATTTAAAATGTTTCTTTGTGTCAGAAAATGCCAAAAACATAAAATTTGGGGGTTTTTTTATATTTAAAGATCAGCTTAAACCTTTTACTCTCAAATATTTTGGCACACTTTCCATGAAATAAAAAATAAATAAAATAGGCTTTTTACGGAAACATATCAACAAAATAATATGGAAGAACCTCCCTTTGTCTTAAAAAATTGTGATATTTTGTATAACAACGGAAGCTTAAAGAAGAATGACGGATTCATTGTATACATCAAACCTGAATTAAAATATAACTATTTTACTATTACTTTAGGAGAAATTAACTTGCTTGAGATAAAAATTAACAACAAAAACACAAAAATCTGTTCAACCGCAATATACAAATCTCCAACTGTAAATGAACATGATTTTTTTCGTGAACTACATCAATACTTAAGTAAGTAAGCAAAAATAAATTGTCTTTTCACATATTAGTTGGTGACATAAATATTAATTTGTTCACAGATCCGGATTATATTGAAGACTATAAAAACATTCTTGCTTGTTCATATAGGTAATGAAATTAATGAAATTACCTATATGAACAAGGACACCAGGCCAAAATCAAAAACATATATCGATCATTTTTTTTGTTAAGTCTCCTACTAACCAGACCCATATAAATTCATTTGTTTTCAATAATAATGCAACCTCCGAGCATTATCCAACCCCTGCATTTATTCCGTGTTGCAAGACCTTACAAAAAAATAATATATAAATTATGCAAATCTAAAAAAGGATCTTAAGAAGAAAATATGTCTGGATCTTTACAGCGAAACTAACAAAAATAAATAAAAACTGACAAAAAAAATACTTTCCTACAAAAAAACCTCGCAAAAACTCAAAACTTTAAAAAAGATTGGATGACAGATGTACTCCTCAATTCCATTCAAGAAAAACACCGATTATATAATCAAGTGATCCAGGACTTAATGAACAGAAACTTAAAACAACGGTATAATAATTACAAGAATAGGTTAAGAATTTTGATAAAAACTGCTAAACGAAATCATGTAAAAAACAAATAGAAAAAAATAAAGGCTCAGACTGCTTTGGAATATGGTCAACTCAATATGTGGAAAGACAAAAGGGACAACAAATGTTGAGAAGATTAAGACCGAAAACGGACAAATTTTAACAGATAAAAAACAAATAGTAAGTGAGTTTAACAGACATTCTAGTACATTGGGCCAAAAGTATGCAGACAAAATTTCCGAATGCAATGATAAAATTGAAGAAATAGGTAGACTGGATAGTACAATGAATCTGTATTGTGTGGAGCAAAAAGAGGTTTTAAATGCCATTAAATCTTCAAAAAACGAAAAGCAAAAAGCGAAATTTGTTAAAAAAATAAAAAATGAAATAATAAAATCGTTGATTTATTTAATAAATTGTGCTTCCAGGAAGGTTGCTTTCCTGACTGCCTAAAAACAGGAAAAATAAAACCTTCATTTAAAAAATGGGCAAAAGATAATGTTATAAACTATCGTCCTGTGTCTATATTATCTGATTTTTCAAGTGTTGTATGTGTTAAAAAAATCGAATTGTTAAATTTTTTACCAAGTTTAGTGTGATTTCAAATGGTCAGTACGCCTTTAGAGGGGAAAAATCGACGCAGCATGCTATATTTAACCTAGTTTCACATATAACCGATGCTTTTGAAAATAACAAAAGAAGTCTGTGTATTTTTGTTGGTCTCTCTAAAGCCTTTGACATCGTTTCTCATAAAATTTTGATAGAGAAGTTGGAAAAGTATGGTCTGAGAAAGAACGTTTAGACCTACTAAAGAGTTATTTAGCTAACAGAACACAGTATGTGGAGATTGACGGTGTCACCAGCGATTCAGAAAAAGTTACTTTCCTCATGCGACAAGGGGCTGTTCTAGGACCCTTATTTTTTAGCGTATACATCAATGATTTACTTGAACTCAAAACAATCGGAAAAATTACAAGTTTTGCTGATGATACCGCCATTTTCTACAAATCAAATACGTGGCAGGAACTGAAGCAGATAGCAGAACAAGATTTTAAAATAATAAGTTTATGGTTTCAAATAAACAAATTAACCTTTAAATATGAAAAAACATTTTCAATTTACAGAAGCAATTTACCATCTTTTGGCACATCAAAAATAAATAAGAAAGAACAAGTACCAGAATCTTATTCTATAAAATATCTTGGGATAGTGATAGATAGCAAGATGAGGTGGGATATGCAAATAAAAAATGTAATTAACAAAATCAGAGGACTGTTACCAAAGTTCCGTTACTTAAAGGAGTTTTTGGAAAAAGAGCAACTAAAGATGATCTAACTCTCTCTTGTACAGTCCCATTTTATGTATGGGATTTTGGAGTGGGGTGGAGTGGCTGATTGCCATCTAAAGGCACTCAACAATGTCCAAAAGTTGTTTTTGAGATTGATTTATGGTAAAACGAAAACGTACCCCACAGATCTGCTTTTTCAAGAAACTAATATTCTCGATATTCCTCAGTTATATTGCTAAGATCTGATAAAAATATCTATAAGGGTAAACTCAATTAAAAGAGAAAATAGCCAGATATTCCACAAAGGTAAATAAAAATCATTTTAAGTCTACTGCTATAACCCAACGATCGGTTTACTACTTTGCTTAAAAAATCAGCTACTCTCTGGGTGAGACAAAACAGACGTCTATGTAATGATTTGGTCGCTTTAAACTACATTAGATAATAATAAATCATAAGAAAAAATATATATAATTTTATTAAAATAAAGTCTTCTGTCACAACTGTAATGCTGATATATTTATATAACTTATATGTTTATTTAGAGTATAGGCCCACAATCATCAAGTATGCTTTTAAGGCTTTTTTTTACGTTTATTCCATTTTAGATGTTTATTGTATTTATCCAATTCATGTACTGAAATAAAAGTATTATTTATTATTACCAAGATTTATTCATTTTGCGTAAACCACTTTTCTTGTAATTTAATTATTGGTTCTATTTTGAGTGGAAATAGTCTCCGTTATGCAACAGTTTTGTTAGTTAAATACTTAACTCTTTAGTTTTTTGGTAAAATAGTAACAAATAAAGATTATTTAAATGTGATTTTAATGGATATAAAAATAAATATTTCAAAAATGAATGAAGGTATGCCCCTTTTTGCTGGTCCGTTTTTAAAAATTAGGTAGGTGCGAGGGTAGGTCCCTATTGCTTGAGCTCATGAACTGACGGGAGGGGAGTGTATACGGAACAATAGTACATTATAAACCTAGAGACTAAAGTGCCTCTTTTAATCCCGCGGCGAAAGGTTTGTAGCTCGACCGTAGGGAGGGCTACAATTCGCCAAGGGAACTGTTGCTATGGCACAAAACAAATGTCAGTCAGTTGTTATTATCAAACGGCGTCACCAAACGGTGAGTCCAGAAAAATCGTAAAGCATTATTTTTGAAAACGAACATTGAAGAGGCCGCGGAACAGGCCATCGCTAGCCTTCTTCCACAAAAATCTCGCGAGGTTTACAAGAAACAGTTTCGTGATTAACGAAAATGGTGCGCTGAACAGCATGCAGAGAATTTTACGGATTAAAAGGTGCTCCTGGCATACTTCTGGCATACATCTTCTGTATGGAGCCAATATTCCATGACCAAAGCCACGATAATATCTGAAGCAAACGTCGACATCAGCAAATATAATATCTAACTCACGGCATTTCTAAAGAGACAGAATGACCGAACTAAATATAAGTAATGCATATGCTAATTATTTTTTTCGTTCATACATTTTAACAAATAAATAAAATTTCAATAAAATTATTTTTAATCCCTAAGGGATTAAAAGTGCCTTTTTATCCCTAAAATGAAGGAATAAAAGTGCACTTTTAATCCCCAAAGTACATAAAAATATTTATTTAAGTAGGACCCGTGGCTTAGCTTAGGAGAATCCAGGGTCAAGGTGGATGTGACGGGAGGCTGCTCCCAGGGTAGCTGCTTGTCTTCCCACTTGTGGTGCCTAATAATGGATGATCTACTAAATCGCCTGACGCAGGAGGGATTCGAAGCACAAGCATATCTCCCGTAAAAAGGAAAAACCTAGTAAAGTCACTTACTGGGTTTTTGCTCCGTATCATGTTTTCGTAAGATTTTAACGTCCTCTATCGATTGGTATAAAAATTGTGAAAAAATTCCAAATATTAAGAAGTTTATTGGGAATGGAAAAACCTAAAAAGTCGCCAATTTTTGTAAATTCAGTAGGAAAAACCTAGCAACCCACTATTCCGATGGAGAAACCTAGCATGTTATTCAGGCTTCAGAAGTAACTATTATTGTTTAAGTGGTAGCTAGATACTTTACTAGGTTTTTCCTCGATAAAATGTAGGAAAAAAGTATAGTACATGTTACCTTAGTAGGTTTTTTCCTATAGTAAAATATGAGAACATAATTATTAAATGACTCCACTAGGTTTTTTCGATAAATAATTGGAAGTTCTCTTTAAAAAAAACTTTTTAGTGAAACTTAAAAAAAAAACTTTTTTGAAAAGGAATCAAAAAGACAATTTTTCAAAATCAACTTTCATAAAAACGCAGCAACTTTCCTAAAAATATTTTTTAGGAAAGTTGCAATGAATTAGCAAGAGATTTCACTTATTTTGCTTCTCCTGAAAAGTAATAAAAAACCAGTCACTATGTTTTTCCTTTTTACGGGGGATATGCGGACGACGGTGTAGTGAAAGTGAATGTCCGCTTTCTAGCCACAGTCTGCGAAAGAATGCAAAGGGCGGTAAGAATCATAGAAGAATAGGTGTCGGAAGAATGGTCGTTCAGTGAATCCTGAAAAGACCGAGATGATCCTATTCACCAGAAAGAGGAAACTAGAGGGATTCAGAGCTCCCATAATGTATGGCAGACCCCTAACTTTGGTATCACAACAAGTATTTGGGGTTGACGCTGGACAAGGGACTCAAGTAGAGTAAAAATGTTGCCAGAATGACTGTTAAAGTTCAGGCAACATTGTGGCAGTTGCGCCGAGTGGTCGGGCGAATCTGGGGTATTAGCCCGAGGATCCTACACTGGATATACACGGCCATCATAAGACCAAGAATCCGATACGGATCAGTGGTCTGGTGGCCTGCTGTAGAGAAGCTGACCATATCCAAAAATCTTACGAGCCTGCAAGGGCTCTTCTGCAGAGGGATGATCGGCGCAATGAGGACGACCCCCATCCACGCTCTGGAAACAATCTTAGGTATCCCCTCGCTTCCAACTTGGATTAAGAAGGAGGCGAAGGCGACGCACCTGCGATTAAGGGACCAGGGACTATGGATGGGTGTGAAAAGACATTGGACTGCTGACAGGGATGCTGACTGGGCACAATCGGCTGAACAAACATCTGATGCAAATAAGAGTAGCAGGAGATCCCGTGTGTCCCGCTTGCGGGCTCGAAGAGCAATCGGCGCAGCACTTGATAGCACAGTGTGACGCATATGCCAGATCAAGGCAGCTGTAGTGGGGATTTCCCACGATAGAGGAAGAAGAGTTGCACTCGCTCAAATGGGCCGACATACTGAACTTCGTAAAGAAGACAGGGAGGCCCCGAGAGAGAGGTACAGCGAAAGTAGGGGCATAGGAGTAAGGAACGGGGTATGGCAGAAAGGGCCCATGAAGAGGCCTAATTGACAGGCCCACGGGCCGCCCCTATACTACTACTACTACTACTACTAGTACTACTACTACTACTACTACTACTACTACTACTACTACTACTACTAACACTCGTGGCATATCAAACAAACGGTTTTTGTTTCTCACTTCATTACGACCAGGCCTCCAATGTCTAATAGATAATCCAGACACCTACAGACCTGTTTCGTTCTTATAAGGAATCATCAAGGATTCATAAGATTGTACCTGGTAGTTAAAGCTACACAGGCAACCATGCCTGGTCGTAATGAAGTGAGAAAAAAACCTTTTGTCCGATATGCCACGAGCGTTATTTTATGTTTATTTGCGGACCCGAGATTCACTTTGTTGTTTTTTAAAAAATACTTATCTTTAAAAGAAAGTCTCATCTTGTCTCATTTTTTTTTCAAAATTAACCCTTAAATGCGCCGCAGGCAATAATTTTATAACAATTACACTAAAATTCTATTTTTTACATGTTTCAAATGTTGTTTAGAAAAAAATTGCTTAAAATTAATTAAAATTGTAACAAAAGGGAAGAAAGGAAATCACGAGCTTGTGGACTAAAATGTTTATTTTTAGTTGTTTCTAATTTTTACTGACGTTTGGGTGATTTGGTTTGTCACCTTCTTCAGAGCTAAAACGACATAAAAAAACCAATAGTATATTGATTATGCTAATAGGGCATACATACTTCTATAATAAGAAGACATAGAGAAAAAATGTAAAATTGTAAAAATCGGATCCATTAACAATTAATAAAAAGAAACTATTTTTGAAAAAAAAACAGATAGGTACAATAAAATAATTTTGGAGAAAAACTCAAGCAGTCACAAGTCAGAAATATAAACAACAAACTCACCTCAATTATTCCAACTAACAAGGGTCAATAACTCATTTTTTTAATTTAGCAAAAAACGTTAGAAAGGCACATACAAAATAATATGTACAGGGGGTACACATCACAAACTAATATTTTAAAACGGTGTTAATTTTTTTTTTTGATATTAATGTTTCAGCGCCGTGTATTCTGTTAGAGTAAAGGTGAAATTTGTCGATACGTAGCGATGTTTTGCGTCTCTTGAATTTGTTTTTTTTTGTGTTCAAAAAAAATGTATTTGTTTTTACAAGATCAATTTTAAATAGCATCGCATAGAGTAAACTAGTAACCGGACAAAATGTTTTCCGTTATAACTTTTAAACCAAACCACTGATTTTAATGCAATAAACTGTTCTTTGCAGAGAATTGAGGATGACTTTGACTAGAAATATTTTTTATTCCGCCATCTTAAAATCTAAAATGTCGGACAGAAACAAACTTTACCCTTCAGAGAGCCTCGTTTATTCTTATGTTACGGAATTTTTTTGGACTTTTTGATGAAGTTGTAAAAAAGCCTCGTTTCTGCCACGTAGAACGAGGTACGAATCATTAACATCGGTTAAGTGGTTCACGAAAAAAATTAAAACAATTTCAATCAGTGTTTTACGGATAATGCGATTGCCGTCATAAATTCTGTCTGCATACATTTTCTCATAAATTCATTATTGCTAAACCGATTTTGATGAAATAAAAAGTCAAATGTTCTGGAACTACTGCTATTAAAATTTGTCGCCATCTGGAAATCCAAGATGACAGACAAAACCAAACTTGTCCCTTTAAAGACACTCGTTTATTTATATGTTTTGTGAACTTTTAAATATTTTTTAAAATTTGTACAAAAGTTCTGCTTTCACCACGTACAGCGAGGTATAAGTTATCAAAATCGGTTTAGTGGTTCTCCAAAAATTAATTTTTGTTTCCATCACTGTTTTCTAGATTATACGATTGCCTTCTCAAATTGATACTCAACCGATTTCAATAAAATAAAAAGCATCATGGCGAAGATCAAAAACTCTTTAAAGATCACTATCGAAATTGGTCGCCATTTTGAAACCCAAGATGGCGGACACAATTAAATTTATCTCTTCAAAGAAGCTTTCTCACAATATAAAAAGAAACGATTCTTATGGAGATCTTGGATTTTAAGGAATTCTTCCTAAATTCTCTGCAAAGAACAGTTTGTTGCAATAAAATCGGTGGTATGGTTTAAATGTTATAACAGAAAACATTTGAAAAAGGAGGGATTTGGATGAGGAACATTTTTTTTTCTTTTATGAGTGAGCTATTAGGGAAAGTTGGTTAATATGTTATGATAAAATTTGCTTAAATTATCACAGTTCCTTTTTAAGTTTATAGTGTTATAGATATAGGCGGGTTCTATAAATTATGTTTTTTCTGTGATCGGCTCAGAGTCCAGTATTCTTATGGTATTAAAGTTGAAGTTGTGATTTTTTTGAAAATGATGCATGCTTAGATCAGTTTGTTTTGTCTTCTTGATTAATAATATTACAATCGTACTTGTGTTGGTAAATTCTTTTTTCTAGGTTTTGTGAAGTCTGGCAAATATATATTAATATTGGTATCGCGCCACAGGTAAAAATTTTGCCTAAATAAAAACAAAAAATTCTTTAAAAATTTTGGTTTCTTAGGTTTTTTGTAAAATATTTTTAAAAAAATAGATTGGGTTAGATTCCAAGAAAAGGTGGGTTGAGGTGGTATATAAATATAGATTAGTTGCCAAATCATAAATGCGCCAAAGATTAATATTTTAGGAAAAATTATACTAATAATGCCATTTATTACACGTTTTGAATGCTGGTGATAAAAATTCCTTAGAATTAAACTAAAATTGTAACAATTAACGACATCATAGCACGTCAAAATTTAAGACATCACACCAAACACACGTGACAAACCGGAGTAAAGGGTCCAAAAAGTGGGGGATCCCCCTGTCTACGTCACTGCTTTTTACCAGCTTACTAAAGTAGATAAAAAATAAGTTTACATTTCAATTGTGTACAATTAATGTATTTATTTTTTGGTAAGTATTTTGCAGCGCCTAATGGCAATATTTATTTTTTAATTTAAAACAAATCGTGCAAAGTTTTCCGTCCGTTATGCTGGAGTGGCTGTACAGGGTGGTCCAAATACGAGGGGTCTCTATAGGTTTGGGCTTTTGCAGGATAGTTAGGCCAAAACTAACATACATGTTACAGGCTCGATTTTCAAGAAAATTCGAAAACTAAAAACCGCATTGCGATATGTCAAAGCGTTTCTGAGCTACAGGGTGATTCTCAAAAATGCTAAAGGCCTTCTACAACTTTTTTATTTGTAAAGATAGAGATATTCATTAAAAACATTTTTTGAAGATTTTTTAAAGACAAATCTACCTGTTTCACCGATTTTCTCTTAAGGCCTTTAGTTCCCGAGATATCACACAAAGTTATATTTCTTTAAATGGGATACCCCCAATTTTTCTAAAAAATCAGTTTTCTAATAAAATTTTCTGTCGAACGATGTGCCATACACTTGTTTTTATTAAATAGTTTAAAAGATATTTGCATAATTTGATATTTACCATAGTAGGCGCTGTGCGCGTCCTAAATGTGTAAATAAAATTTCATTGTTTTTTTTTCATACAAAATCAAGTTGGCTACGATACGAGGGGACACAGCAAGCTCGAACTTTAACTTCTAGTTTACTATAATTACCAACCATAAAATAATAAACAAAAATGAAATTATTAAAAGTTTTTATTTAAAATTTTTATTAATTAAACTATGTAACACCTAAAATCTAAATCTAACAATTTTCTTTAATTCTAAAACAAATGCTCAAATTGACGGCCGTTTTCTTGTAAACATATGCTATTCTTATTCTATCTTCTCTTGACGCTATTTTCTGCATTAAGAAGTTCGAAGTGCTTCTTCCAATTCCCTTCTAGTAGTCCCCCACAAAAAGAAGTCGCAAGGGGTCAGGTCTGGAGACCTGGGGGGTCAATATATAGGACCCTGATTTCCGATCCAGTTTTCGGCAAAGACAATATTTAGCAAATTAGTAATGCCTCGTGCATTGTGAGGAGGTGCACCGTCATGTTGAAAGTATAGCTCATTATTTGCTGAAG
Organism: Oxystoma pomonae; assembly: GCA_963921995.1. Taxonomy (NCBI): domain Eukaryota; kingdom Metazoa; phylum Arthropoda; class Insecta; order Coleoptera; family Brentidae; genus Oxystoma; species Oxystoma pomonae. The sequence goes on from OY998165.1 coordinate 96,867,505, forward strand.
TGGCAAATTGTCGATAAACGGAATCACCTGCTCTTCTACAATTTGTTGGTATCTTTCGGCATTTATTTTTCCATCAAAAATATATGGCCCAATAATTTCTCCTCTGTAGATGCCTACCTATACCTTAAAATTGAATCTTCCCTGATTCGCTTGTTCCACCATAATATGGGGTTTTTGCTGTTTCCAGTAATAGCAGTTATATCTGGTGAATATTTCATCACACTAAAATCGGGGTCTTCTTGGCTTTTATTTAGGTACCACCTGCAAAATGCACATCTTGGAGCAAAACCTCGTTGCCGTAATTGGTGCACCCGTCGGGGTCGATAGGGCCTAAACTTGTGTTTTTTAAGCACCCGAACAGCATTGCTCCGTGGAATTCCAGTGTTTCTCTCCATAGCCTTCGTAGAAGTATTCAGGTTAATTTCTATTTCTCCTAGAACCGTTAGATCTTCCAACTTTCTATCTCTGGCTAGGCTTCTATACGTCCTAGGCCGCGCTTTTGTGAAGGATCCGTATTCTTGTAGATGACGTTTTAACTTCAAAAATATTTTTGAGCTAGGTTGCCTTCTTTCCGGATATCTCTGGAAATATAGATTTAACGCCGTCTGTCGATTTTCGTTACTTTCAATATAACATTTTATCATGTCGTACTTTTCAAAGTTTTCTAAAATTTTTATATCTTGACGAAGACGCCACTTTTGACACTTGGGATCGTTTATCATGGTAATTGTTTTTATTTGATCACAGCTACCGAGATAGATACCCTAAAACTGCATCTCAGGTCAGAGTTAAACACAGCCTACTATGATAATTAATAAAAATTGCAGATATCTGTTTAACTACTTAATAAAAATAGGTGTATTACACAGGAAATTTTATTACAAAACTAATTTTTTTTTAAAAATTGGGGTATTCCATTTAAAAAAATGTAACTTTGTGTTATGTCTCGTGAACTAAAGTCTTTAAGATGAAATCGGCGAAACAGGTAGATTTGTCCTTAAAGAATCTTCAAAAAATGTTTTTAATGAAAATCTCTATCTTTACAAATTAAAAAGTTTGAGAGGGTTTTTAGATACGCACAGTTTTGAGAATCCACCTGTAGCTCAGAAACGCTTTGACATATCGCAATGCGGTTTTCAGTTTTCGACTTCTCTTAAAAATCGAGCCCGTAAATGTAAATTAGTTTTGGGCTAACTATGCTGCAAAAGCCCAAAGCTATAGAGCCCCCTCGAATTTGGACCACCCTGTACAGTTATCAAGACAACTACTATTTACCTATAAAACAATGTTTGAATGTGGTGAAATTGTAATTTTGACAACTTGAGCAACTAAAAATTGACCTAGTATTCTAGAGGTCCCGGGTTCAAATCCTGGTGGAGGAAAAACTTTTTTCCGATTCATTCCCTCACTCTTTGCTCTCTATGCCACAAATCTTTTTGTAACTTTCCTTACAACACAGAACTTTTAATATTGGGAATCGAACCAGACTCATAATACAGAACAACCGTAAAAGTTATCTTTCAATGTCGTAGACAACGTGTCGAACGCGCGTGAAAATGCTGCAGAGCGAAATTACTTTCTGACTTTTAACCGGAATTCCAAAAAGGAATTTCCGACGCTTTGTGAGTCCATTTTATTTTATTTTCTTGCTTTTGGTGGACAGGATATATCATAGCCATTTTGTGTTGAATGCGCTTAACCTTTATCCGTTTTTAGAATTGGCTATTATTATTCAAAACTAATTACAAGCGCTTATTTAACCTCGTCTCTATGTATGTATGTTCAGGTCAAATCTTGCAACTCAATTTTGACTAACTTCTAGATGTTCGATTGAATTCAAATTTGGTATGCGATTATACTTCCGGGGTCAATAAAATAATATGCTATGATTAAGCAGGGAGGGGACCCCCCTACGAGGGGAGTGGAGGGGGAAAACGCCTTTCTCAGCAAACACGGGCTTTCGTCGGTTCGATGTCGATTGTCTAATGTACCGTCATCGCCACGACGTTGATTTACGACATCGGACCAGCAGTATTTTTTGTCCGCTTTGCGATGTCGGCCCAATGCATGTTTGCCGACGTAGCGTTAGACTGTAGCCCGCCGTCGGACCAATGGTAAATTTTACTTTTTGCTGACATCGGCATACCGTCGTCGTACGATTAAGGTCCGATATGGTTTAACCATATGGTACCAACCATCCGCCCATAACTGCTTAATTTGGTAAGTCTATATATATACTATTCAAGTCCGATATTGGTTTCCTAAAGCGGACCAACGTCGGCGATTGACGAAGGTCCGTCGGTGGTAGCTTAAAGCGGCCCGACAATGGCAAACTACAAAGGTCCGATAGTGGGTGGATAATAAGGCCCCACATCAGCCTCCCAAAGCGGCCCGGTCACGGTGATTGACGAAGGTCTGTCGGAGGTTGCTTGAGACGATGCGAGATTGGCAAACTACAAAGTTTCGATAATGCGGGTGCTTAACCAGAAGAAGAAGTACCACCATCTTGTTAAGTCCGCATTCTAATTTTGAAATATCTTTGCTCATTATATATATAATATTATCTTCCACTGTACAGAGAATATAGTGACATTAGCGCCATCTCTGCATACCAGGAAGAAACTATTAAGCAGTTTAAAAATTCTAAGGTGACCGAATAAACAAAGTTCCAATCGGACCATCATCGGCTCTAAAGCAGATAAGGTTTGCGTTGGAATAATGTCGACTATAGTAAATCGGGCCATCGTCAGTTACCGATTCTCGTCCGATTAAACAAAATTCCAATCGGACCGTCGTCGGCCCTAAAGCAGATAAAGTGGGCGTCGGTATAAAGTCGACTATAGTAAATCGGGCCATGGTCAGTTGCCGACTCTCGACCGATTAAAGAAAGTTCCAATCGGACCATCGTCGGCTCTAAAGCAGATAAGATTTGCGTTGGCATAATATCGATTATAGTAAATCGGACCATGGTCAGTTGCCGATTTTCGACCGATTAAACAAAGTTCCAATCGAACCATCGTCGGTCCCAAAGTGGTGTCGGCATAAAGTCGACTGTAGTAATGTGGACCTCCGTCAGTTGCCGATTATTGACCGAAAACTGAAAATCGCAATCTGTCCAACATCGGGCCAGAGTGTTGTCGCCGATGCCGACACACTGCCGACGTTGTCGACATTGGCCCGATTCAATGCCGACGATTTGTGTTTGCTGGGTTGGTATGCGTTTATAGATTTCAAACAAAATTGGTATACGGGAGTTTTGGGGACAAGGAATGCGAATATTTGATCGGATTTTGAAAATTCATTATGGTATGCGTTTATAGTTCCGGTGACAGTAGAATAATATAGTATTATCAGGTACCAACCTACCCTAACGAGGAAAGTAGAGAAAAAAAAATACTTTGATCGATTTCAATCAACACTGACATACAGGGGTTTTTAGGGAAGGGGATTAAGAATTTTTTATTAGATTTATAAATTTCTATATTGCGGATAAAAATTTACAAATAATTTTATATAAAAAAGCTTTTCAAATACAAGCTTTTATAAAATATAAAGTGCATTAAAAAGTAGAAAATAATTTTTTGCATTCTGATATCATACAGTGTGTTCCAAATTCGATGCACCATGGGGATTTCCTAAACGGTAGGAGATACGAACAGGTTTAAATTAGGACAAAGTTGCGCAATTTGACACTTTGCTCAAAACCAAAAGAAAAATTTTACAAATTCTGGGTAGTTCCGTAGTTAGGAGAAAAAAAGTCTTTATTTTTAGTTTTTATTTTTCTGCGCCCTTACTTTCTACAGAGAGGTCCATTTTCAAGATTTCACATTTCAGTTTGGCAGGAGCACTGTCAAGTTATTTTTTTCTTATAGACACATGCTTTCTTTTTACATTTTTTTACAACCTCATTTTGACAAATAACTGACGTTTTGAGTTATTTCATCATCATCAGCCCAAATTTAAAGATTGAAAAACAAAGAATAAAACGTATTTTTAAATTATTAGGTAAAGTCATTTGTTATTTCCAAAATATCTATAGTAAGTATAAAGCAAAAATTAAATTTGGGCTGATGATGGTCAATAAAACCAAAAACGTCAGGAGACTTGCCAAAATAAGCTTGCAAAATGTTATCTGTCGTCTTTTATGAACCAAACGGCAAGAAAAAATTAACTTGACAGTGCTCCTGTCACACTGAAATGTCAAGTCTCAAAAATGGACCTCTCACTAGGAAGATCCTAAAAAAGCGCCTCTAGAAAGTTTTAAGCGTTTTTTGACAGCCTTATAAATAAGGGCGCAGAAAAATAAAAACTAAAAATGAAGATTTCAGTTTTTTCCGCCTCTCCAGAACTATCCGGAATTTGTAAACTTTTTTTGTAGTTTTGAGCAAAGCATGAAATTGCGCAACTTTGCCCTAATTTAAACCTTTTCGTATCTCCTACCGTTTAGGAAATCCCCATGTTGAGCATATCAGAGAAATGTTAGGCTAGCTTGGGTCGAGTTGGGTCGAATTTACTTTTCCTTGCAGTTCTCTGCTTTATAGTGAATTCAGATTCTTGCGAAAAATCATAATGTAATCAATGATATAAATTTATCGAGTCAACATGGCCAAACTTCCTATAATGCCACCATCGATTTTATTATGATGATATCAGAATGCTAAAAATAATTTTCTACTTTTTACAGCACTTTATATTTTATAAATGCTTCTAGTTTAAAAGCTTTTTTTATATAAAATTTTTTTTATAGCAAGGCTCTCTTCGCATTTCTGAAGTGCATTTTCTAATATTTATATTAGAATGTTAATATATATATTATTATTACTTGTATCGTAATTAACTACACTAAACCCCATTTAAAATTGAGAGAAAAATAAATAAAATATTTTCAATTAATATCAAAATTGCGAATTATAAGCCTTTAGTCAAATATATTACTGGCGATGTCCTTTTCTTATTTTTTCTTGTCAACCGTCAACTATAATTTAAAAAAAAATCGGCATTAAGTGCACAGAATTTGGACTTTTAGCTTCTCAGAAAGTTTAAAATCATTAAATTTTAATAATTTTTGATAAAACTATGTGCTGATGAAAAAGTCTTTTACAACATAAGGGAGATAAAATATGGTACTTATTTTTTAATTTTAAAGAAATGTCAGATTTGACGCAGGGCGCAAGAACGTCTATTTTTCAAAAATCCTCTAAATTTCAAAAAATTAACATGGAAGTTGCAGGCCATCCAAATCCGTTTTTTTTTGAAAACTATTATATATTTTTTTAACAAATTTTTAGACAGGCACAATCAAAAAGCTGATTATGTTAAAATTGCGATTTGCTATATATATAATTACGAACTAAATGCTACCACATTAATTTTCTAATAATGTTTTTTGAGCCTACATTCTCAGAAGATTGAGAAGAGGAACATAAAACTTGCCCTGAAAATACCATCTATCTGAAATAATAAGCTACACAGAGCTCCACATAAATCTGTCAGGATGCGCTACCAAATTCCATAATTTACCACTAGCCTAGGTAAGAGACTCTGTATGTTTGACATATTTTCATAAAAGACGCAGCACAACCCCATCAATGACAAGTTTGTTAAAAATGATGAAAATGTTAAATAAAAAGTTTGAAAAGTTTCTATTGCATAGTTTCCAAAATACTCTAATAGGACACTGGCATTGGGACACCCAGTATAAGTTTCAAAACTAGAATATGTTTTAAATTGTATCGTACAGTCTAGGCGGTAACCATAAAACATATCAAAGTTATCGTTGTGGTAAAAATATACTTGGTTTTCCTACTTTTTCACCAAAATAAATACTTGTTTACATAAGTTAGATCCAAACATTTTTATTTACCAAAAAAAAACATGCAAGAAATGCATGCACTACTAGGGCAATGGCAGCGGTCGTCACGGATCACCGTCTGTTTGGTACTCTGTGACATCGTTATCACGTGACTAATTTTCATACACAGTTTACATTTATTTACACTATTTGTGCGGATTTACAATATAAAGAGTATTGCTACTTTGTAAAGTTGTTGTTTTACATAAATAGTAGCTTTAACAACTAGTGGCTAAAACAGTAATTTTTTTAAAAGACGCGAGTTGTTAACACAATTTTTTTCATACCTTTATCAAAAAATCAAAGAAAAACAGGAAAATACTTTTAAAAATCTCGAACGAAGAGCACTTCTTGCAACACACCATCTTTACACTATAAATCAAGGCGGCTGGTAAATGAAATAACAATTGTTTCCATAGCGATGTGCCTTTTTACTCGGTGACGTTCATTGTTGCGACATTTTAATCTTTGACAGTTTGATATTTTGACGATGTTTTTAAATTATTTTTTCGTAAGTACTTGGTTAAAACTGGCGGAAATGGCTTAAATTTTAGGCAAGAATAATTAGATTTTTTCAATATTACTATTTTCCGCTATTTCTCTTTAATTTTGGTTAAAAAACGGACCAAAATCTTTTTTTGCAATGATCAAAAAGTTTTTTTGCATCGGTAACCAAAAAAGCCATGCTTTATAGTTATCTGCAGACAGTTACTAAAATCATGTTTTTGATGAAGGTATAAAAAAAACATAGAGAGCAAAATTCATCACGTATTGGGAATTTTATATACCTTGTTTTGTAAAATGGCCGTAGTATTACATTTAAAAAGAAAAAACACAATACACAAATGTGCGCAAGGCGAAAGGCGAAAAATATACTGCGCATGCCTGACGCTGTCTGGTCGCACCAAGAGAAGTTTTTGTTTCTGCATTTTTTCCAGGCCAACTTGATTAGGAGATTTTTTTTCGGAAAATGCAAGCGCAGGGCCGTTCTAGTATCTCATAGTCTACACATACAGCGTTGGCCATTTAAAAGGGTTCACCTGGATTTTCTCAAAAACTGTAAAGAATTGGAGAAAATTCTGAAACACATCGATTTTGTTTGTAAGGCGCGAGTTGTTAACAATATTTTTTTTAATACCCAAAAAATCCAAGAAAAACAGGAAAATACTTCGAACGAGCGAAGAGCACTTCTCGCAACACACCACCTTTACACTATAAATCAAGGTGGCTGGTAAATGAAATAAAAATGGTTTCCATAACAATGTGCCTTTTTACTCGGTGACGTTAATTGTTGCGACATTTTATTGTTTGACACTTTGATATTTTGAAATGATTTTTTCGTAAATACTTGGTGAAAACTGACGGAAATGGCTTAATTTTTAGGCAAGAGTAATTAGAATTTTTCAATATTAGTATTTTCCGCTATTTCTCTTTTTTGGTAAAATACGGACAGAAATCTTTTTTTGTACCTGTAATCAGACATAGTAGTTTTAACAACTAGTGCCTAAAATAGTGCTTTTTTTACAATCGTTCGTTTAAATAACGAGCGCAGCGTGGTATTTAAAAACACGAGTAAAAAAAGCACAGTTTAGCCGCAAGTTGTTAACAATATTTTTTTTAATACCTGTATCAAAAAATCCTAGAAAAACAGGAAAAAACTTCGAACGAAAGAAGAGCACTTCTCGCAACACATCACCTTTACACTATAGATCAAGGCGGCTGGTAAATGAAATAACAATGGTTTTCATAGCAATGTGCCTTTTTACTCGGTGACGTTAATTGTTGCGACATTTTAATATTTGACCGTTTGATATTTTGACAATTTTTTAAAATGATTTTTTCGTAAATACTTGGTGAAGAGTAATTATATTTTTTCAATATTACTATTTTCCGCTATTTCTCTTTTTGGGTAAAATACTGACAGAAATCTTTTTTTGCACCCGTTATCAAAAATAGTAGTTTTAACAACTAGTGGCTAAAATAGTGTTTTTTTTTACAAGAGTTCGTTTAAATAACGAGCGCAGCGAGGTATTTAAAAACGGGAGTAAAAAGAAGCACAGTTTAGCCGCAAGTTGTTAATACTATTTTTTTTAATACCTTTATTAAAAAATCCAAGAAAAACTAGAAAATATTTTTAAAAATCTCAAACGAAGAGCAATGGTTTCCATAGAGATGTGCCTTTTTACTCGGTGACGTTCATTGCTGCGACATTTTAATCTTTATCAGTTTGATATTTTGACGATGTTTTTAAATGATTTTTTTTTAAATACTTGGAGAAAACTGGCGGAAATGGCTTAATTTGTAGGCAAGAATAATTACTTTTTCAATATTACCATATTCCACTATTTTTCTTTAATTATGGGTAAAAAACGGACGGAAATCCTTTTTTGTACCCGTGATAAACAATAGTAGTTTTAACAACTAGTGGCTAAAATAGTGCTTTTTTTACAAGCGTTGCTTTAAATAACGAGCGCAGCGAGGTATTTAAAAACGCGAGTAAAAAAAGCACAGTTTAGCCTCGAGTGGCTAACTCTATTTTTTTAATACTTTTATGAAGAAATCCAAGAAAAACAGAAATATACTTTTAAAAATCTCGAACGAAGAGCACTTCTCGCAACACGCCATCTTTACACTATAAATCAAGGCGGCTGGTAAATAAAATAACAATCGTTTCCATAGCGATCTGCTATTTTACTCGGCGACGTTCATTGTTACGACATTTTAATCTTTGACAGTTTCATATTTTGATGATTTTTTTAAGTGATTTTTTCCTAATTAATTGGTAAAAACTGGCGGAAATCGCTTAATTTTTAGGCAAGAAAAATTAGATTTATTCAATATTACTATTTTCCGTTATTTCTTTTTAATTTTGGGTAAAAAACGGACAGAAATCTTTTTTTGCACCCGCGATGAAAAAAAAAAGTTTTTTTGCATCGGTTACCAAAAAAGTCATGCTTTAGTTATCTGCAGACAGTTACTAAAATCATGTTTTTCATGAAGGTATAAAAAAGTTTTTTTGCATAGGTAACCAAAAAAGTCATGCTTTAGTTATCTGAAGACAGTTACTAAAATTATGTTTTTGATGAAGGTATAAAAAAAGGTTTCTCCTTTTTGTGTTTGAAAAAATCCAGATGAGCCCTTTTAAATAGCCAACGTGTTAAAAAAAATGAAGCTGATCTGTAAAAAGCTATCGTAAAATATCATCATTTTTTATCAGTATTATCGACGCATCACACGCACGTACACAAGATCCAAGAAAAAATTTATTATAATAGTAACCAACAAGAAAGAGCTTTCCAAAAACTTTTTAAGCTACTTCATCTCCCCTTTATGGGGGGGAATAATGTGGATGAGAGATTTGATTAATGAAAATTTTGACGTTAAAAGGAAAATTATGAAGAGCAAAAAGGTGATCCAGAAAATAATAAATTTTGCGTGCGTATACGTTGTATGCTCCTCAACTTTAACCCTTTAGAGCTGTCAGAAAAAGAGGAAAATATTAGAGCACATGAAATAACATTTAAAACTATTAATATTCAATTCATTCTCAAGAATGAAATGTCATCTCCATACTTTTTAGAATCGTTACATATCGCTAGTTGGTAAAATCGACAGTAATCCGTTTATCTGTTGAGTTTGATTGGAGAACGCCTATGATTTATCAAACAAGGAATTTGTTAGACCGTAGTTAATAAAAATTTTCATCGAGAGAACGATTCACAATAAAAACTGCAATTTATTAAACCAACCTTTTTTTCCGAACCTTATTTCTTCAAACCCAGTCAATAACAAATTCGAAATTTATATGGCCCGTTTTTAATCAAACCATTGCTCATCAAACTCATTCAATATCAAACTTGTAATTTATAAAACCGATGTTTAATAAAACCCGGAATTTGTCAAACCATTATTTTTCTAAACCGGAATTCGTAAAACCCTAGAAAATTTTTGCTAAATTGATGGCGCATTCGCCAATAATACATGAACGGGAGGCGTACACGCAGGTGGTGCGGCGGCGCGGCGTTTCGATGCATTTGTCGTTCTATGTGCGCACACTTGGCTAAAAGTATTCACAGGTAGTGTTCAATACTTTGTGTATAGATATCACTCTATTGTTCTTAAAACTGCGTGTACGCCTTCGCAATCAATTTAGCAAAGATTTTCTGATAAACAACGGGTTTTATGAATTCCGATTTTAAAAAATAATGTTTTGAAAAATTCCGGGGTCTATTCAAAATGAGTTTTACAAATTACGAGTTTGATGATGAACAATGGTTCGAAATTTGTTTAACGAATTGCAGTTTCTATAGTGAATGATTTTATGATAGAGTTTTCTTTTATTTAACGGGTTTGATTTTATAACAATAACAATAACAATATATGATAACATTTTTGGTCTAACAAACATAATTGCCTCTACGTTTGATTTAATTTGATTTGTCTCAACATCAAGTTTAGGTCTTGAAATTCCTGACACTGCAGATTCTTAGCTTATTTTATCTCTTGTTGTGTGCCTTCCTAATCTAAGAGGTTTGACGACCTCGCGAGGAGCAGCAGCTCCTTTATTAGGTTTCTCTGGCAGTTAGCTTCTCTGGAGGGGTCGTCCTCCAGAAGGTTTTGTATTCTGCAGAAGGTTAGTGCTGGATACTCAAACATGATGTGAGCGGCTGATTTGTTATCCTCATCACATAGTCTGCAGGTGGGTTCATCTCTATAGATTCCCATCCTATGCAGGTGTTCTCTCAGTGCGCAGTTACCGGTTAATAGCACCGTCACTTCTCTGATTTCTTTCCTATTCATTTTTAGGATTTCACAGGTGAGTGGTGTTGAAGGGGATGCCACCATTCTTTTGCTGTGGTTTTGCCCCGATATTGAATGCCAGTGGTTTTGATGTTCTTCGTGCACCCATCGCTTGATATAGCCACGTACCGAGGTTTTTGGAATTCCAAATACTGGTTCAGGTCCTATAAATGGTTTTTCTGATCCTCTTCTAGCTAGAGAATCCGCGTGTTCATTGCCTGCTACCCCTGTATGCCCCCGCACCCACGCAAGGGGTGTGTTTTGCTAGGGTTAAGAGGGTTTGAAGGCAGTTCCACACTAATTTTGAATGAATTTGTTGGCATGCCAGAGCTTTAGTAGCTGGTTGGCAGCCTGATAAGATTGTTGCCTCTGCGTTTAAAATTTCTCTATTTTATAACTCAAGTAATCATTACTGATATCAGCGAAAAGATTAATAAAGGTTTTTGATAAAATTAAGAAACTTTAATGCCTCGGTCGCAGAGAAAAACAAACACTGACTTAACATCAATAGGAGTTGTCATCCATTTTCTTAAATGATAAGTAGGATTATCTTTAAAACTTTCCGTTTAATAATAACAACGCGCGCCCATTGAATTAATAAATAGCTTTTATTAATTATTTATTCAATGGCTTATTGTGATTGATTTAAAAAGTTTGACCTTAGGACAATTCCTAATTGAGGCTATCGAAGTGTTTTTTTTTGCAGTTTATCTAAACATACGGGAACGTAATGTTTTCAAAATTACATGCCCACTTTTAAGTGCTAACTTTTGCAAGGGAAAGGTTTAAATTAAATTATTTTAGTTGAGGTTGATTACCCAAGTAATACAGTGTGCTGTAAAACAGCATGGAATGAAAATAACGTTTTTGCTGTTTTCTGGCACAACGTTTTGAAAATGTCATTAAAATGTTGGTAGAGCTATTTTTAAGCTTATTTTTTGCTTGTGGCTATGTCAACGGCAGCTAAAAATACAGCATTTTTGCGTTAGCAAAAAAATGTATTTGAAAGTAGCAATTATAACAAAATTGTCTCAAAAATAAAAACACATAAAATAAATATTAATGATGATGTTTAATTAAACTACTATTCATAAACACACATTTTGAGGACTTACCGGTGGTGGTATAATCTTTGTGCAAAAGTCTGATAAAACCTGTTATGATACTTTTACTTTTGAGGTTATATTTACTCTTTTAAAAGATTTATTTTCCAATATATTATATAAATTATATTTCGTACTGTTTCTAAATGTGTCTTGATTAAATAATTGTAATTTCGTATTCGAACATTTCTGTTCTGTTCGTATTCGAACATTCAAAATTTGTGATAAGAGTGTTTTTCGTCTTTGATCAGGTTAACCTATTTATTTTGTGAGTTGTTTCGGGTATTTCTGGTTGGCGACTAGAAACATATATTTTAACAAACCGGTATAAAAATACCAATAAACCGGAATTTTAGGGCATCCGATCCAGCCTAATCGCGACCGAAACTATAAAGGCACAGGCTTCTTGGTTGAGAGGTGTTTTGTATGTACGGTAGAGGGCGCGACATTTGCAGCTGTCGCTGTATAAGTTAAAACAAAACAAACATGCTACAATTTGTTCCTGTTTGGTCAGCTGAGATTTAGATTTTATTTTTTAACATAATTAAGCTGTAATCACACGTTTCTTTATAATATTCTATTCGTGAAAATTTGGGTGCAAAATAAGTTAGCTGGTAAATTTAAAGTGTCTAGGCGGTGTCACTTGGGCAGAGATAAATTTATCTCTTTAGTAAGATATGTGGCCTTAAAAATTCATTCAAACTTACTATATCTGGGGTAATCTTTATAAAATGGGTATTAAAATGTTACCATTTCAGCATATCGAGCAAAAAGTCATATTTTAGGCTATTTCGAACTATAAAACTACACTTTTCGTAAAGCCATATAACTTGTTATGAGATCATAAAGCTACATATTATGGATATGGAGCGCAGGGCAATTTATGATATATCAGCCACAATTACGTTATGGGGATGCATATATTATACCTATTTACACTTTCTGGAATATATAGAGACAAATTATAATGTATGATAATGTGTCTTGACATGAAGTTTGCGATACGTGTGGGTATAAGTATATAAACAACTAAGTAGCTATTTTCTGAGACTTCGTTTGCGTGTTTAAAATTGTAGACTTACCTCTTCCCCTTTCCCTCCCACTCCAACTCACACACATCCAATTTCCACTCCCCTTCTATCCCTCCTCGTCCACTTTCCCCATATCACTTCATCTCCCACATCTCAAACCCTTGCATCCACTCGAATGCTCACCCGATTTGCTTTCGGTTTTTCCCGTTTTTCTTTAAATAGTCATAACTTTTGTTTCTGTAAACCGATTTTGATGTAATAAAGCTTATGTTCTTTCCACGAATCCTCCAGAACTTCCACCAAAATCGGTTTAGTAGTTTTTTCGTGATGCTCGAGGTGATGCTGGAATAAACAAATAGACACATAAACAGTCAAACATCTAAAAATTGGATTATTGGTATCTATATCGTTTGGTGAGAAGCTGACAACAAAAATTAAAACAAACTTATTATATCTAAATACGCATTATTTTTGTAACCTATCAGCAATTTTACTGGTGCATTAGCCGTTTTTACTAGTGCATTTAATTTTGAGTTTTTAATTGGGCATTTGGAGCAAGCTTTGAATGTTTTTATCCTTATCTCAGGTCTTAGCTAAAAGCAGAACACAGAAATGTTACGTCGTTACCCTCAGGTATACAAAAGGGCATTTACACAGACAAGCTTTCCTGTGATGTTCGAAATGCCCACAAAAAACTAAAAATTACATTTTTAAGTTTTAAGACTGAAGAGTAAAGAATTAAATAAATAAATGTTATTAAAAATAATGTAGATATCTGTTTACTGCAGTCTAAAATTAACAATAGCATTTATGGCACGTGTGCTATTTATTTTTTATTTAATTTTTTTACTTTTTAGTTTTATTGTGTTGACGTTTCTTTATTCTAAATTTTCATTGTTATTCCCACGAGTAGTGGACAAATATTCCGTCATCCTTCCAGATAGAGGTCCGTGTAGAAAGGAAAGGCTCTTATACAACGTGGTGTGCCTGCGTTCCGAGGGTGTAACGCTCGCGACACTTCCCGTGGAATTTACTAAAAAGGTTTAGTCTATTTTAGAACGGTCCTAAGTTTAAGAAAAATTTTTGATTTTAAGCATTTTAAACCAACTATCCTTGAGTTTTGGACATAGTTTGGTTTATAAGAAGAAGTTTAATAAACTTGTTTATTAAATAATCATCTTAACACAATCTTTTGTTAGATTTAAGAGGAAATTTTCAATTTAGAAGAAAGGAAAATTAAAAAAATTTAAACCCACGCGGCGTTTAAATGGTAAACACTCTGTAGAATAAATTAACATTGGGGCTAACTTACCCTTGCTAATTAATTTTTCCAAATAATACTTGATGTCAACGATTTAGTTGAGTAATAATAAAATAAGGAGTAGATTAATTTTGTATTTATTTAAAAGGTGTTTTTATTTATGGAATGTATTTAAAAACTTAAATGCAAGTTTTTTCTACATTTCTGTCATCTGAAATGCCAGCGAGTTCGGATATTTTACCTCTGCTTGCTCCTTGCCTTGCACCAACCTCTACTGTTGAAAGCTGCAGCTTTGAAATAAGTGCGCTTTAAATAAGGAAAGTTTTTTTGGCTGAGCTTTTAGATAGCCTCAGTGTTTCAGTTTCAGTTTGTAAAGAAATGAATATAGTTGTTTTGGGTTTTTTTGTTTGGTATATTTTTCGTGCATAATCAGTGTCCTTCACTTACGTTTGTTTTGCCTCGTAGTGTCCTCATAAATATATTTTTTGTGCTGAACACGGGTTTAAAATATGGCGTTTTTCTCGACAAAATAGGAGGTATTTTATTGAGTAATGAACAACTTGGGATATTAAATAAATATTAATAATTAATACTTGTAAAAACGGTGACTTAGGGAAATTATAAACGAACTTATTACCAAATTCCACATAATAATCCTTTCTGGGGGCTATAAATTTAAACCACCCCCTGAGGTGGTCTAAAAATCACCAACTTTATAACCTCAAACACAAATAATAAAGCTATTATGTGCCAAATTTTGGCGTATTCAGCATTTGCCATTTTGAAACCTGTGTATTTTGAGAATAAAAGCAGTTTTTCAGTGGTATTTTGCAACAGCAATACAAAATAATTAATAACTTTGTGTCTTTTCTGTATGGGTAAGTGTTTTTTGAAAATTGGGTTTGAAGTTTAAAATTGAAAATAGTACCCCCCACAGGTCTAAATATTTACACCTTGGGGGGGGGGTATCATTTTAGATCTTAGTAAATCTCTCTTTACATACCTAAACCACCTCTAGTGGAAAGTGTGTCAAAAATGAATCGCAAGATTTGATAGACAGACAGCCAGCCTCTGTGAAGTTAACTAAAATCATTTAATAATAAGTACCTACTCTCCAGAACGGTCTTCTAAAAATATCCACCTGCATTTTAAGTTCTAATATAAATTGATATGTGTTTGTGGTTGTTCCTTAATCACGCAAAAATGACTAAACCGATTTAGATACAATTTAATAAGAAGATAGGGTATCACCTGCTGGATTGACTTATAGGTTACTTTTTATTTGACATCTCGCTTACTGGCAGCTGTCAAGTGAAATTGTTTTTGGATATTTAAATGAAACATGTATATTATGAAGGTTTCTTGACTAGATGGAAGGTAAGGGAAGGAAGGGGGGTGGGTGGAAGGGTAAAGAATGAGACTGGGAGAGGGGCGGGTGTTAGGGGTTGGACTAAGTTGGTAGGAGTAAAAAATGTAGTTAGACCATAAATTAAACAAAATTAGTTGAATGGTTGTGCACTTTTTCTAGTAATAGGGTAATACTTACTTTACACATCAATTTAGTTTACGTCAAAAGTATTTTTGAAAATCTGATGATTTTTATAGTGATATTTAATAATAATTAACTGAATTTTTATAAATCTTGCTTGCGGCAAACTTTTTTATTTTTGGGTTTAGGAAGTTGAAATAAAAAGCATTGGATATAAGAGTACTTTTTCCATGTCCCTTAACGTCCGACAAAAATGACGTGATTAGTTTATAAGGAAAGCCGATTTACATGATTTTTTAAATTGAACACCCTATATATCTCCAAATTTTTTATATTCTACAAAAATATGTTTTCAACAATATAATTTGCCATGGACAAAGTACTCTTATATAAAAAAAAATTTTATCTCAGCTTTGTAGAACCAATAAAAAAAAGTTTGCCACGGGGAAGGTTTATAAAAAGTCATACATACATAAAATTTTAAGAAGACGAAAATAGGCGATAATTTTTCCCCTTCGAACTTTGTTTTTAGTTTTTTGATAAAAGGTGAATAATAAAACTTTTATAGCCTTCAATTTATTATGAACTTATGAACACATCTTTTATAACTTAACAAACTTTAGCTAAATTTTGATAGACATTGTAAGAAAAAAACAATTTTTTTTAATTCTTAAATTTTCTACTACAATATATGATTATGTAACACGGTGCCAAAAATACTTATATAACTTTGAAAGTCGCAAATAGATGCAAACTATATTTTGGTGCATTAAAGAAGAGAATGTCGGCTTCGATTTTACAAAAAATGAAAAATATCTTTTTTTGCCTTTTTTTAAATGCCTTCTAAAGTTTGACAATAAAAAATGAGCTAATTGAAATAAATCAGTATGTTAAGATTATGTTAAATTAACCAGCAAAAAGCTCTTTATCTCCCGACCCTAACATTACAGTTAATTTTTGTTCTGGAAATAAGAAAATCTCAAACTTTATAGAATTTTACAGAAAAAAACGACTCATTGATGCAATTTAAGTTGACTTGCAAGTTTGCGCTTATTTTTCATCTGGCCATGCCCTACTATGAGAATAATAATATAATGGTTGAAAAAAAGGGACATATGTATTTTAAAAAATAATTAAAAAAAGGGTTTTTGTCCTCCCAGTTTCGTCATTTTGCCCTCTGTGCGGCGCGGCGATCCGAAGGCATTTGAATGGAGGTGGGGAGATACAGGCCAGTTTCCCAACTAATATTAAAAGTGATTCCCAAGTCACCCGAAACTTTGAGATTTTTGTTGTTGTTGTTTGAAGAAATTATAAATACAAAATGTTTTGTAAAATGTACTTAAATTTCCCAACTGCATCTTCATATTTCCCAACTGCAAGCAACTGAAAGCAACATTGAGGGGGGCAAGCTCCCCCCCCCCCGAAGGGATCGCCGGTACTTCCAAGGATATATTTTATTTTCTTTTTTAATAAAACAAAACCAAAAAAGTGATACGATAGAACATAATTTTATTATTTCCATAGTAGACTATTAATTGTTGTGACAAAAATTTAGTAGTTTAGTACCTTTGACAGCCAATAATAATGTTTCGCTTGCCGTCGGCTTTTTTTTTGACAAAAATTAAAAAAATAGTAGTTTACGTGATTGGTGTGGAAAGTGCCACTTTTCCGCACGCAATTGCAGATGGCCGAACGATTCGTTAGCGGAGTTCGGCCAGCAATTAATTAATAAATATATTTTTTTTTTATTTTCGGTTGAGTGCAGAAAAGTACCATAAAGTTAACATTTCCGCACTAGTGCGGAAAAGTGAATTTTTCGAACGATAGTAGAAAAAAGTATTTTTTGTGTTCCAATTGAGATCAAAATATTTTTTTTCATATTTAAAAATATGTTTCAAAAAAAAATTGCTAAAATTTACCCGAACATACCCAGCAAACACGGTTCCCTCAGGCCTTCGTCGGCCCGATGTCGATTTCCGACATCGGACCAGCAATATTTTTTGCGATGTAGGCCCAATGTCTGTTTTCCGACGCAGCGTTAGACTGTAGCCCGCCGTCGGACCAATGGTAAATTTTACTTTTTGCTGACATCGGCATACCGTCGCCGTACGATTAAGGTCAGATATGGTTTAACCACATGGTACCGACCATCCGCCCATAAATCTGCTTAATTTGGTCGGTCTAACGTAGGCAAGCTGGTCTCGCCCCGACATCGGTAAACTGTTCAAATCCGACATTGGTTTCCTAAAGCGGTCCAATTTCGGTGATTGACGAAGGTCCGTCGGTGGTAGCTTAAAGCGGCCCGACAATGGTAAACCACACAGGTCCGATAATGGGTGGATGATAAGTCTCGACGTCGGTGATTATCGAAGGTCCGTCGGTGGTTGCTTGATACGATCCGACATTGGCAAACTAAAAAGTTTCGATAATTCGGGTGCTTAACCAGTCGGGCTGGTCTAAGTGGCAGAAGAGTAGATTCTTGTAGAGAAGTACCACCATCTTGTCAAGTCCGCATTCTAGTTTTGAAATATCTTTGCTCATTATATATATAATATTATCTTCCACCGTACAGGGAACATAGTGACATTAGCGCCATCTCTACATACTAGGAAGAAACTATTAAGCAGCTTAAAAATTTTAAGGTGACGTAATCGGACCATCGTCAATTGCCAATTCTCGACCAATCAAACAAAGTTCCAATCGGACCATCGTCGACCCTAAAGCAGACAAAGTGGTCGTCGGCATGAAGTTGAATATCGTCAGTTGCCGATTCTCGAACGATTAACAAAGTTCCAATCCGACCATCATCGGCCCTAAAGCAGATAAGGTAAAGTAGATAGGCATAACGTCGACTATAGGAAATCGGGCCATCGTCAGTTGCCGATTCTTATCCGATTAAACAAAGTTCCAATCGGACCGTCGTCGGCCCTAAAGCAGATAAAGTGGGCATCAGTATAAAGTCGACTATAGTAAATCGGGCCATGGTCAGTTGCCGATTCTCAACCGATTAAAAAAAGTTCCAATCGGACCATCGTCAGTCCTAAAGTGGTGTCGGTATAAAGTCGACTGTAGTAATGTGAACCTCTGTCAGTTGCCGATTATTGACTGAAAACTGCAAATCGCAATCTGTCCAACATCGGGCCAGCTTGTAGTCGCCGATGCCAACACACTGCCGACGTTGTCGACATTGGTCCGATTCAATGCCGACGATTTGTGTTTGCTGGGTATGCTCGAACATTTACCGAGCAAAATGTTCAAAGAAAATCTCGCGCAAAAAATTTCATATTTTTTGCCCGAGCTTTTGTACGAGCCTGGCTGCACTGTGCGGAGTCTCCTTAAGGTTCTTTCCTTTTTCTGAATTATGGACATTGATGACTGAAACAGTCATTATTTTGTCTTGCGCACCCCAGACAAGATTGTTCTAAATCGGACTTTTAGGAAAGAGATTTAATTAAAAAAATTTAATTCAAATTGGTTAAATCCCAACCCGATATTTTTTAAAGGTTTTGAACATTAAACTTAATTTGGGGAAAATGTTATAAAATTCAAAGTAGTAGTTCAGCCATTCCTTAGTAACGGATGCGATATTTTTACAAAAAAAAAGATTTCGCGGAGATCCTCAAAGCACAAAAAGCAAACTTCCAACAAACAATTTTATTTCCATGTATTGGCTTAAAACTAATGCCGTCTGTTTATTTAAAAGACGTTTTCGATATAATTGGGAGAAATCAGGGTCATCGCTGTCGCTGTTTTAGATTAAAATTTATGTAAAACGTCTTTTTGAAAAACAAAAAATGTCAGTAGTTTTAGAGACTAATGCGTCGAATGAGCTGAATTTGAGATATGTTAGGGGTCTAACCTTCCTGATATTTTTTCCAAAAAAAAATTGGGGGTCATCGGTCTTGTTTTCGAGCAATATTTATTCGAAAGGGCGCCACTGGAATCTTGATAATAGACCTTTTTACAGTCTTTCTGTAATAACTTCGTACAAAAAAGAGAAAAAAATGCTAAAACTAAGTTTGTTTTGTAGATAAGGAACACATTTCAAGAAGGTAGTGAGAGGTTAAAAAAATATTTTGCATTACCTACCTACAGGGTAGGGTATGATATCATATAAACAAAAAAGTTGTCTCAGAACTTGCGATTTCTACAGAAAGATGAAAATCAGTATTAAAAATTAGTTCAAACATATTTACTATTAGTCCGTCTAAATATGTTATGACGACTTATGCAGATTGGGTCGCATCAAAAACTTACAGGGTGACTTAAATATTTTTCAAAATATATCAAATAAGTACCGAAATGCTTATCCTTACATACTCCGAGTATAGGAGTGCGTCACAAAAGCTGAATTTAAGATATGTTAGAGCCTTAAATTTTCTTATATATTTGAGGAAAAAAATTGGGGGGGGGGGGTGGTCATCGGTCTCGTTTTCGAGCAATATTTATTCGAACGGGCGCCACTGGACTTGATAATAGAACTTTTTACAGTTTTTCTATAATAAATTCGTACAAAAAAGAGATAGAAAGCTAAAACTAGTTTTATTTTGTAGATAATTATTAACTAACCCTAATCTACAAAATAAAAGTAGGTAGTTTCAACATTCTATTTCTATTTTACAAAAAAGGTATTGGAGAAAAACTGTAATAAGTCATATAATTACAGAGCCAATGGCGTTCCTTCAAATAAATAATGATCGAAAACGAGCCTACTTCCTCAATTTAAAAAAAATAGCAGGAAGGCCTAGATAACTCAAATTCAACTTCACTGGTTCATCTCTGTATATTAGGATATAGACTTTACCTATTTTAAAATATATTTGAGTCACCCTGTAAGTTTTTGACGTGCCCAATTCGTAGAAATTGTCATAATATATTCATTACGCGTTGTCAACTTTCATTACGCATTGTAAACTTTGTACTATATTTGCATATCATATAATTACTTTTGAGAGCACCATGTAGATAGGTAATGCCAAATATTTTATAAAAATCACACTTTCTTCTGGAAACGTGTTCATTATCTGCAAAATAAAACTAGTTTTAGCTTCCTATCTCTTTGTTGTGCGAAGTTATAATAGAAAAACCGTAAAACGTTCCATTATTAAGATTCCAGCTCTCCTTTTAATAATTATTTTTCGAAAACGAAACCTACGATATCCCTCAATTTTTTTCGTCAAATGTATAAGAAATGTTAAGGCTCTAACATATCTCAAATTCAGCTTTTGTAGGGCATCCCTATACTCGGAGTATGTAAGGATAAGCATTTCGGTACTTATTTGATATATTTTCGTCGTCATAACATATTTAGACGGACTAATAGTAAATATGTTTGAACTAATTTTTAATACGGATTTTCATTTTTCTGTAGAATAATCGCAAGTTCTGCGACAACTTTTCTGTTTATATGATATGTATTTTTGAGTTTACCCTGTAGGTAGGTAATGCAAAATATTTTTTTAAACTCTCACTACCTTCTTGAAATGTGTTCGCAAAATAAAACTAGTTTTAGCTCTTTTTTCTACGAAGTTATATAAAATATCTGTCACCCTTTATGAACCAAACGGCAGTCCATAAGAAAAAATGAACTTGACATTGCTCCTGCCACACTGAAATGTCAAATCTCGTAAACGGACCTCTCACTAGGTAGATCTTGAAAAAGTGCCTGTAGAAAGTTTTAAGCGTTTTTTGACAGCTTGAAGAATGAGGGCGCAAAAAAATAAAAAGTAAAAATGAAGATTTCGGTGTTTTTCGCCTATCTCCGGAACTACCCGGAATTTGTAAAAACTTTGACCTAATTTAAACCTTTTTGTATCTCCTACCGTTTAGGAGATCCTCATGGTGAGCATCGAATTTGGAACACACTGTATATATGCTTTAAGATGTCCTCTATCAATTACGTTTAAAAAAAAAAATATATATAAGCATGCAGGGAAAAAAATTATGCCCAACTGGATAATTATTATGAGCACTATTTTTATACAGACCGCTTCAAGCTACTGCGAACATAGGGCGAAAGAAGTCTAATTTGCCAGTGTACGTACATGCAGAGACACCGCACGCCTATCAGTGAAGCAACCAACACTCAGGCTTCCCATCGCCATTCGCTGCCATTCGCCGCCGTTCGCCTTGTATTTAGTACTCCTCTAACCACGGTGCTGTGTGCAGCGTAGTCAATGAAACCGGAATTTGGTCAATAAATACGCAAATTTTTATAACGTAATTTTCTTATTTTTTGTCACTGATGAATAAGAGCGTTTTATTGTCAACTGCTCAGATTTATCAGTGACGACGTGTTACAATGAAAATAATAAGGAGAAACAAAATAAAAGCAAAAAGATTCTCCCAGTCAAAAAAAAAAATTCAAGCAAATGTTCGAAAAGTCCTCCTTGCTCGGCTAGACAATATCTGAGCCTACTATAAAAACCCCTTCCAACGTTTCCAAGCATGTTAGGGGTGATAATTTGAAAAGCTTCTTTAAAAACAGATAGAAGTCATTAGGAGCAAGATCGGGAGATCGAGCTGGCCATAAAATAGTTCCCCGTGTACTTATAACCCGATTAGGAAATACATTATCAAGATATTCCCTAACAAGGCGAACATTGTGAGTGGAACAACCATCTTGTTGAAACCATGTTTTACCAAATCTTACACCTAACAACTGCCTAGCAGTTGGAATAATGTGCTGCTGCAGTAGATCCAAGTATCTAGGACCATTCAAATTGCAATTGCCGTTAATAAAAAATGGCCCAATTACGTGTTCCCCTACAATACCCCCCCCCAAACATTTAGTTTTTGGGGATACTGTGTTCTTACGTCAAAATACAAATGCAAATTTTCCCTCGACCAATAACGAACGTGTGTTGGGTTATGACGATTTGACCATTTGACCATCTGCACTTTTTCGGCAACTTCGTAGACATCCATTTTTAGTTTTAAAAATGTATTATTTCAATTAAGAACTTACCCATCTGTTTCTCGAGCAAGGCCGAAATAAAGCAAAATAATAAAAACAAAATGAATTTCCAAAAGATAACACTGCAGCGTGCTTCGAATCCACCTCGGTCGTACGGCACGGAGAGTAAATTGGACTTGATTCCCCCTATGTTCGCAGTAGCTTGAAGCGGTCTGTATACCGTGCTTTACACCAGGTTTAAGTATATGCTGCAAAACGCGTTCAATAGAATATATTAATGTTGAAAAAATGGGTTGCCCCCCCCCCATGATTACTGGCGTATACTATTTTTAATTACTGGGTTTAGTGAAAAATTGACACTAAATCATAATTTATGAGAAATGCCTTTTTGCTAACTCGACTAAACAACAATTGAGAAATAATTCGTTGACCTTAAGCTTTACTTTTATATTTTACGTAAGTTTCGAATATTACTGACGAACTTATTAAACTAAAAAAATAATATTCGGACCTTATGCAAAATATAAAATTAAAGCTTGTGGACACCAAATTATTTTTCATTTGTAGTTTAGTCGAGTTAGCACAAAGCAATTTGTCATAAATTATTATTTAGTGTCGATTTTTGTGTAAACCAAATAATTAAAAAATATAAACACCTGTCAGTAATCATAGCGGGGGGGAGGGCAACCCATTTTTTTGAACAATAATGTAGTCTTTTGAACGTGTTTTGCAGCATATACTTAAAGCTGGATTAAAGGACGGCATATAAAAATAGCGCTCATAATAATTATCCAGTTGTATAATAATTTTTTCCCTGCAGGTTTATGTATTATTTTTTTTTAAGACGTTACAACCACTATAAAAATTTTGTGATCGATAAAGGAAACTTTAAGTATTAAATATTAAATTAAATATTTTAAAGCGTAGGTATAGCAAAAATTTAAACAAAATATGACTTTTATTGATAGCGGATTTATTGAAAAAAGTTCATAATTAAGGTCACTAAATCATCAAATCAGATTTTTCACCAATGTTTTTTAAATAACTTCTCATTTACCAGTTTTTTTTTTAAATAATATTATTTACACGTAGGCAATTAGAGTAAAAAAATAATGGGAAAGAAGCTATATTAAAGGCTCTGGCGGCATCTATACCAAAACACACGAATTTACAGCTTGCCCATGCCATGCTCTGCCTAAACAGCTGACTGCAATAACCTTGAATGCATTTTTTAATGCAAATCAAAATTTAAACAAACATTTTAAACATGGACTAGAGGAAGACCATGGTGTACGACGCAACATGCTCAGAGACCATGGCAGCCTCCTATTTAAATATGACATCTAAAAAAGCTGGCGAAGCAGCAACATTTCCGAAAAATTAAAAATAAGAAGTGTTCTGAAATATCTTTAAATTATTTATTTACTCCTTTTTGTGTGGACACATTTGGTCCTTGGAGGAAAAAGCAAAAATGTTCGTAAAAGAACTTGGTGCTAAAATCCGCTTATCTAGCCATGAACCTAGATCGACCTATTTTTTGATGCAAAGGATTAACGCGGCTTCTGTTTTGGAAATATTACCCGAGTTACAGTCTTTGGACAGGGTGTTCTGTCTCTAGTTAAGTGCATAATTTGTCCTCTGCTTTATTTAAATTTATTAAACCATCTAAGTATTTGAAATTTGACTTTCCCTAATAGCGCAGAAATATTCCCCGAACATTCGCTGAATGTTCAGCTAGGATATTGGGAACATTCCCTAAATGTTCCCTCAAATCCTCTAAGCATACCAGAGATATTCAGGGAATTTTGTCTGTCCGCAGTTTTGATATTCCTAGAACATGCGAACATTCAAAGAATATTTTCGCAGGATTTTAATAGCACATTTATGAGCTTGAAAAAATATGTACTCTCACAAAACACTCTAAAAAATCAACCTTCTGGCATCCATATAACACTTTTCCAACGACTTAACCTTTTGCGCTACGGGGGCTATGAGAGAAATTAGAGACATAAGGCTATTTGTAACTCATCGCGGTATACGTATACGCATCTAGAGAGAACCAAGCACATTGATTGGTCAGAAACTTGTAGCACGTTCGAAAAGAGCAGATATATGCTAATTTAAGGTGTTTCTGAACGCAATAGGTGCTGAGATACGATATGTGTGCTGTAACGATACGTGATACCTAAAGCATCTTAACAACTATCGCGTTCAAGAACACCTTAGATTAGCATATATCTGCTCTTTTCGAACGTGGTACAAGTTTCTGACCAATTATTGTGCTTGGTTCTCGTTAGATGCGGATACGTATACCGCGATGAGTTACAAAATAGCTTTATGTCTCTATTATATATTAGCGGGGTATAACCTTTTGGACATTTTGTTCTGTTCTGTTAGAAGAGCACCGTGAATTGTTTTTTTTTACATAAAATCAGGATCACTGCTGAACGGCCCAACGGATTTTGATAATTCTTTTTTTATTGGATAAAAATATTAACCCTCTCCCCGAATCCTCCCAAACGGTAGTGGAAGGGGATTATGTTATTTGTTCTATGCAGAATAACTTCCGAACGGCTCAACCGATTTTCATAATTATTTTTTTATTAGAAATAAATATTAGCCTACCCCAACAAGCTTTTTGAACAAAATAAAATCGTAGATAAAAATATATTATTTTACCGCAGCTCTTAGAATAAAAAACGTTACAACATTTTTAGGACTTTGGTAGAGCATTGGTAGATTATCCTGACTAGAATATTTGCTGAATGTATTACCCAGGATATTCCCAAAATATCTTCCAAATGTGCTATCAATGTGCAAATTTACGGATATTTTTAGGACATTATTAGCACATTCATGGAATATTCTGCATAGAAGAGTCGGTAAATGTACTTTTCAGGATGTGTAAGAATGTTTTTTGAATGTGTTGTCTATATCCAAAAGGAAAGGACATTTTACGGAAATTGGCGGAACATTCACGGAATATCCTGGATAGAATATTCGCTGAATTTTCTATCCAGGATATCCAGGAAACTTATTTTCAATGTGCGGTTAATATCCATAAGGAAGGGCATTTTCCGGACTTTATGAGTACTGTTCTGTTCTGTTGTACTGTTCAGGATATACTAAGAATGTTTTTTTCAATGTGCTGTCAATGTACAAAAAAAGGACATTTTTAGGACTTTCAAAGAACATTCCTGGAATATCCTGCATAGAATGTTCGCTGAATATACTAGGTAGAATATTCTGAGAATGTCTTTTAAATGTGCTGTTCGTGTGCTAACTTGAAAATATACTGTGAATGTACCAGAACATTCAGACATTCACAGAACCATACTGGGATATCCCTGGAATATCCTGTGCTATTAGGGTTACAGCGGCTTTTGGTTTTGGAGATATGAAGGAGGCCTTAAACTTTTGGGATACGATGTATATATTATACTTATAGGATCACCGGCCTAGTTGACCCCCCCCCCCCGTGCGCATCTTAGTTGCATTAGGATAATGAAGCAATCGTCGAGTATTTTTAATTGCCGAACGTGTACCGTAGCATTATAAGTTTTTTATTTGATGAACTGAAAGCTCAAAAGGTCTGCATACAACCAACTTTTAATGAGTTTCAAGCCAGCAAAACAACTAAATCGCTTTTTAAAATGCACTAACATAATTCAAATTAAACTCGCTGTGTATTAACTTCATTCACATTATTTGCTAGAAATCAAATAACGCAGTAGAGTGCGGAATATTTTTTTAGTCCACCATACTAATATGGTATGGGGCTATATTAAAATCGTGAAATTTTGACTTTTCTTAATTTTATTAAAAATGACTTACTAAGTTTCCAAAACACCTTAATCAACGAAAAAAAAGTTGTCTGTCGGCCTGTCAGTCTGTTGGTCTGTCGATCTGTTATCTGTTGTCTGTCTGTATACACGATAACTCAAGAACGCCTTAATGGAGTTTAACCAAATTTGGTACAAAAATCCTCTATCTGCTGACCATGAACTAAATAACTTTTGGGTAGGGTGGTGGGTGGTTGAAGAGGAAAAAAGAGGGATAAAAAATTGTAACTTTGGAACAAAAGCAAGTAGCGATATACGGTTTTCAGATTTAAGTTTCCTAGTTATTTGAAAAAACGTTAAAATATATAAAAAAATCACAACTTTAGAAGTAAAGCAGCTACGGATATGCGGTTTTCAGATTTTGGTTTTCGTAAATACGAGTATTACCCAAAAATTTTGTTATAAGGTTCAAATCTTTCAAAGCTACAGTTTTCGAGATAGTTTCATTTCCTTTCAACATAAAATAATTGATTGTATGGTGGACTATCCGTGCTTTCTAGCACGAATTTTTATTCTTACGATTATAAAAATACAAATAAATAAAATTGGTAAATACAAATAAATTTCATAAAACTTTGAGAACTTGAATTTGGAAATCACGATGTTGGTCTTGATTTTAGCAATAAAATTTGAATACAATATTTATGTCAATTATAAAATGCATCCTGTGTTATTGGTTTCCTACAAACTTTAAATGCTCCAGATATCCTTATAATATATTTTTCTAATTTAAATGTAACTTACTATGTACTACTATGTACTAGAAAAACCAGCTGTGACTTCTATATGATTAAAATGGTGACTATATTTTCCAATAAATATTTTCCTTAAACCATATATTATGCAATAAAATAGTTTAAAATGATAAATTTGGGTTGGACGGGACAAGAAAAATCAAAACTTAATTTTAGTAAATTCTTACTTTTATATATTTCAATTTTTTTGAAATATGCTTTATCAAGGCTTTTCCAAACTGAAAAAAAGGCAGTGGAATTAAAGGAGAAAGCATGTTGTTAACATTTATGTTAAAAATTATTGTGAACCATGAACCAGTAAAGCTTTTGTTTTGGGTTGCACGGGACAAAAAGTACAATAATTAAAAAAATATTATTTGCTTTAGGTCCGAAACTGTTTGTATATTTCGGCTTTTTTACATACCAAGAAAAAGTGTTATAGTGGTTTTATGATTTGCAGTTATTTCATGATTTTTAACAAAAACCAGTAGATTGTTAAAGAGTTTTTCTTTTTTTTTAATAAAATTCCATTTGCTTGAAATGGCCCTTCACCACTTCAAGTATGCAAACTGACCAAAATTTTTACCTAATACTTCAATTTGAGGAAAGTTTTTTATAAGTCTGAATCTACTTTAAATGGAAAAAGGCCGCTAGCGAATAAATATAGGATAGGCAATTTAGATATAAATTTTCTTAATAGGGAAAAAATTAGATCTCAATTTTTTTTTCATTAACAAGCTTAGGAAGGTCCACCGTTTAACATAATAAAATTCCCCATTCCTACCTTTTTGAGAATTTGCATTTCTAACCTTCAAAAAACCCCAAAACAGAGTTTTTCTTGGATAACTCCTAAACGGTGACTATCAAAAGTGGCAAATGGCAAAAATGTTGCAAATTTAATTCTCTATAAAAAAGTATTGATAGTGTAGCTTAAACCACTCCTTATACCAGAAAAATTGAAAAAACCCAAGCAAAGATGATGCCAATGTGAAAAATTGCTTGCATATTCCTTTCTAGCATTTTCATCAAGATTTCTCAACGTACCAAACTTGGCAGGGTTGGTCCAAGAGGAATGACGTATATTATATTAGAAAATTAACTTTTTCCAGTGGCGTAGTCCGAATTTCTTAATTAGAAAATTTCAAAATGTACCAAAACTTTTCGATACGCCACTGTTACTGACATATACAAGAACAGGCCCGGCTTTTCACTGGATCTTATATTATATAAAATTACATTTTTAAGGACACCTTCCACTTGTATTTGCTGCTTCCAGTGATGAATGAGCCAAGTTCCCCTACTATTTCAATACCAATTATGATTTTAAAAAATTCTTACTTCATTACTGGAAGCAGCAAATACAAGCGGAAGATGTCGCTGGAAATGCAATTTTGTCTTATATAAGATCCAGTAAAAAGCGGGGCCTTTTTTTGTATATGTCAGTAACAGTAGCGTATCAAAGAGCTTTGGTACATTTTGAAATTTTCTAGTTAAGAAAATCGGACTACGCCACTGAAAAAATTTAATTTTCTGATATAATTTAGGCCATTATTCTTAAATTAAACCTGTCAAGCTTGATACTTGTAGGTAGGGAAATCTTGATGAAAATGCTAAAAAGGAATATGCAAGAAATTGTTCAAATTGGCATCTTTTTGCGTGGGTTATTTCAATTTTTCTGGTAGAAGGAGTGTTTTAAGCTACACTATCTATTATTACTTATTGATAGAGAATTAAATTTGCAACATTTTTCCTATTTGTCACTTTTGACAGTCTTTCACCGTTTAGGAGTTATCCAAGAAAAACGCTTTTTTGCAGTTTTTTGGAGGTTAGAAATGACAGTTCCCAAGGGGATAGGAGTGGGGACTTTTAGTATGTTAACCTGGACCTTCCGAAGTTTGTTAATAAAAAAAAAGTTCTAATATTTTCCTCTATATTTTCTATATAGCTTAGCCTAAAAGTTTAGTTATTTACAAAACCGTTTTACTAAGATTTTTTATCATTTTTGATCGTGCTTCCTTAAAATATGATAATATCATCAAAACAAAACGTCGAATGTATCATAAAAACTCTAAAAATAGGATCTAATATGTAAGAATAGATTTTAGTTTTAAAACGGCAGTTTATTAAAGCTTTTTACAAAATAAGTGTTATACAGGGTTCCTAAGCAAATCCTTAGGGGGCCAAGCAGCCGTGTATAAGACGCAGAAAAACGGAAAAGCACATAAGGCAGAAAAGGATGCGCATGGGGCGATGTTGTCACTACATCTTAAACGTAGTAAATCCATTCCAGGTTGTTTTTTTTTAATGTTTTCCATTTTCATACCTTTAGGACTGGAATAAAAATTGTTTTTGCTCGACTTTAATACCAAACTGATGAAAGATATCGTAATAAAAAATATTTTTCGGCTTTTCATTTTGTAACCATTGTCCTTACGCACTGTTTACAGGCTGGGGACTGAGATACATGCAAATGCCTAACCCAAAGCGTTCATACACGGCCGGAGAAATCGACTGAGATATTTCCGTAGAAACCTTATCAAGCAAATAGGACGGGTTGACGCCTTCGAACGTCCAAACCGGGTTTTGCACTTTGGTTCGAAATCAAAAAGGAGGAACAGTCAGATGTGGGGCCATGCAAAAATTACGTAACGGTGATTTGACCAATTTTTGACCCCCTCCCTATATAATGTTTTGTAACGGTTTGGCACGCCACTCCCCTAATATTACGTAACGATTTCAAGACCACTTACCCCCCCAAAAAAAAAACTTTTCACTTATTTTCATTCCAAATTTTCTTAGTTTCACACAAATGCAAACGCTGTCGAAAACCCCCCTCCCCCCTACGTAATTTGTGCACGGCCTTTGTAGTCCCAGTGGAGGAGGGCGAGAAAATTGATATTTTTTTCTTAGACCTATTTCTTTGCGTTCCCGAAATTACGTAATTTTTGAAAAAAAATTGTAAGCGGCGCCATTTTTATTTCGTGCTTTGTTTTTCTAACATTTTTACGTTCGGCTAATTTAATTGAAAAAATTTTGCCTGCGGCGCCCTTTATCTTCTCACTTGAAACCAAGATCCCCCGTTTTAGGAAAACTGATTCCGTCTCTGTTTCTAAATTTTTTCGAATAAAAGTAGAGTATGACCATGGGGGAAATAATTTTTTTCTACGCTATGACGAAAATTTCGAGAAGTTTACAGAAAAAAATAAAAAAAGTGGCAGAGCTCAAGTTTTTCGTAAAAAAAACGTTTTTTGTAAAGAAACAGAGCAAAATAAATCTTTTCACCCCTTTTTGGGTGTTACAAATATTGACAGCCCCTTATTTTTCGCTTTTACCCTCCCGCTAGTTTTGAAGAATTGGTTCGCTACATGTTTCGAGATCATGTCATAAAACACCTCGAAAATATCAAATGTAGTGCTTTATTTAAAATCAATACTATCGCAAGCAAAAAGCTCTGCCGGAAAAACAGCGCCGTTTATTGATTTCTTTGGCTGCTAGTGCTAGCTGCATGGTTTGGCCGTTTCCGGATAGATGTCACTAGTAGAACAGAATGGAAAGAAATTTAATTAAAAGCAAAGATATTTCTTTTTAATATTAACAACCCCACGAGTTTATCGCTCAGTATCGTAAATAATGGACCCTGCCGCCTCCTTTAAGCAAGAAGAAGCTGTGGTTTGGACCTGAAAACATCTAATTTTTAATTAGATTAGATGTTCAAATCTGTCCCCTTCTTGAGCCTAACAATATCCCAATCTATTGTAAAACACTTGGCGCGTAGCAGCCAACATTTCAGGGGTGATAGAGTTGCCCGCCTTCAAAATTTTCGCCTTCAACTCCTGTATAGTCGTAGGCCGTAAGTGAGGGTGTTGGAAAATTTTGTCGTGCCAACAACCCCATAGGAAAAAGTCATTTGGCGCAAGATCTGGTGATCGAGGAGGCCATCGGATATTTCCATACGTGGAAATAATTCTATCACCAAATACCTGACGAAGGTAATTTGTAGCCTGGCGTGAATTGTGGGATGAACAGCCATCTTCCTGAAACCACAATTTGTCCAAATTTATGTTGAGTTCCCTCAACCGTAGTCAAACCTGGTGTTGGAGAAGATCAACATATTTTTGGCTATTCAAATTTCCTTCAATGAAAAAGGGTCCAATAATGTGATCCCCGACAATACCGCTCCAAACATTTAATTTTTGAGGATGTTGCGTTCTAACACTTGCGTGCAGATGTTTATTTTCGCGGGACCAATAGCGGCTATTTTGTGGATTGTGAGAGCTATGAAGTTCAAATGTCTTCTCGTCACTAAACAAAACTTTTCATAGGAAAT
The DNA here is from genome assembly GCA_963921995.1 of Oxystoma pomonae. NCBI lineage: Eukaryota > Metazoa > Arthropoda > Insecta > Coleoptera > Brentidae > Oxystoma > Oxystoma pomonae. Next base: position 96,898,859 of record OY998165.1, read on the forward strand.
TTTCGTTCCTGTCACATTTATCCCTCATAACCTCACAATATTCTAACCGGCGAAAATTATCACCTGGTTGCAATTCCTGCGACTTCCCAATCTTAAACGACTTGTAGCCATATTTTTTTAGGATCCATTGGCAAGTACTGTTGGGAATATCCATTGCCTCCGCAATCGGTTTCGTCGAACATGGTTCATGTGCCTCAACGTAAGCGCATACCATTTCGTCTCATTCCACCCTGTGTGGAAGAACAGGATGCTCTGGTATTTCACCGTCGTGGTAACACTTTCTACAACCATTTATGCACCCGTACCTTTCAAAACGATGATAAATGTTGTAGACAGTTTGAGCCACAGGAACCGGTCGATCTGGAAACGCAAAAACCAAAAGCCCAATGACCTCGTCCGCACTGTCACTTTTTATGTAGTTTTCTTTTCTTCTCGAGTATACGGCATTTTAAAAACACAAAATTTAGCGACTCGAAAGGAAATAAAAATGCAATGCATGTGAATCCCAGTTTTTCCTCGATCATCTCATGGTGTGGCCGCCATCTAGCGGAATTTGCAGACATCTTGTCAACGGTTATTATTGCAACTATGATTTATGCTCACAATGAAAGAGTGGCGACAATTTTTTCTCATGAAAGCAGCCCGGAGATAATAACAAACTGGCACGCAGAACTTTCTATGCCATTTCTGTTTGATTTATTGAAATCCTATCTCTTAGGAAAATCTTAGGAACCTTGTATATGTTGGAACGTGGTAATATTTTATTATTTTTAAAATTCTCTAAAATTAACTAGAAAACTAACCACAACCACAACGAATTAGATTCGTAGCTTACGGGAGTAGTAGTGGTTAATTACCGCAACGGAATGACATTTAGCTATTGCGCAGAAGCAGTAATTACCACAACCACTACGAAGTGTCAAATAAGCGTTCTAAAATATCCCTAATAAACAATGTTAGCCGGAAATATGCAATCTACTACTACTTTTAAAGGCCCCTAAAACCGGTTTTATATAAAGACGGTTTTAAATAAACTTGCTCTCTGCCAGGGTTTATATACGTACTTCATTTATAAGTGTCAGTTTTAAAAGAAAAACAAATAAATAGCTTTAAAATAAAATAAAAATTAAAACGGTTTTGGTGGTGTTTATACGACAAAACTGTTAACCCGTCCTTACATAAAAACACTTTAATAGGCCCATATAAACAAGGTAAATGAATATACACGAAAAACAATACCTGTGTAATTTTTTTAATTGAGTTGTATAACTAAAATTTGGGTAGCCTTATTACACAATTGTGTATAATATAATATAAAAAATACAGGGTGGTCTAATACCTAGCCACCGTTTTTATCTGGGAAACGATGAACCGTACAAACATGGGCAACAATGCAACCCTATCCCTGCAATAAAACTCGTACGGTAAACTTTATTACACGGTTGTAGATAATATATTTAATTGGACACGAAAATCAAACAATCACGATGACAATGTTAAAAATGTACAAACAAAATAGTAGTTTACATAACAAGCAAGTTATGATAGTCATTAAACGCGAAGATAAAGTTTGAGTCGCGAGCCGCTGGCGATTTATCTGAGCGTGTAATGACCATAACATGCGAGTTAGTGTACTATACTTTACCTACGAACAATGAGAATGTCATCATGAATGTCAGAAATTATTAAAAATATCAAACGCGAATACTGTTAAGTCAACAACTTTCATAACCTGAAGTTTCAATGACGTTCTATCAAAAACGTCAAAACAAATAAGGTTACTAATGGACTTTTCATATATCTTTTTAAAAACAAAGTATGTTTTTCGTAAAAACGCGTAATACGTCAATTTAACGGGACTTATTTTTGGTTAGGCACTAAAATTATATTGGATTTATTTACGTTTAATAAATATTTATTGTCTTAAAAATATAGAAAAACCAATCACATTTTTGCATCAATTAGTGCTCTTATAAAATAAAGTTATATCGCTTGTCACGCTATCTTGTAGTTTACGTCTAAGCTTTATTATAATCCTAGGACCGCAAATGAGCTATTACAATCGTATTGAGATGGTTGTAAAATTAGTATTATTCGTTGGTCGTAGGTAAAATATTTTATAAGCTTTTATTTAACTTGCCATGTACCTATCTCTGTAAATATGTATGTTTAGTTGAATGGAATCTTGCAACTTAATTTTGACCAACTTCACGACATGCGATCGGTTTCAAATTTGGCATGCTTATTTAGTTGCGGTGACAACCCCCTACTCGAAGGGGATGGAGGGGGATACAGTTGAAGTACGCCCGATTTCGTTTAAATTTGGTGTGTTGGGGCACCTGGAGATGCAGATAACGAATTTTTAATCAGATTTTGAAAATTCAATATGGCGGATTCAAGATGGACGATTTTCGGTTATGTTTTGATAACCAATTTTAACTGACTTATCCACTTCCGATTTTGTTCAAATTTGGTATGCGTTTATAGTTTCGGTGAAAATACAATAATATGGTATTATTAGGTACACACTCCCCTCTAACGAAGGAAGAAGAGGGGGGGAAAGATTTAGTTTGTTCGATTTAAATCAAAGTTAGCATACAGGAGCTTTTCGGGAAGAGGATATAAATGTTTGACCAGATTTTCAAATTTCAACATGGCGGATTCAAAATGGACGATTTAAAAACAAACTTTTAAAGAACAAGCTTTTATTAAATGCACTTAAAAGTAGAAAATAATTTTTTATCTTTCTTATACAATAATGAAAGCGATGGGCGCAAACTAAAAATTTTACGGTGACAAAGAGAGAACTATATAAGAAGAACTAAATTCATCTTTATTCGAATGATAAACATAATGCTTTCATCTAAAGAAGCTGAGAACGGGTGAGATTGCCGTGCTTGCCAAGCCTTTGAAAATGGCATTAGGTTATAGAGTAATACAACTGTTTCTTAGGTGAATCGTCGATGTGACCGATATACGATACCTAAAGTTAAAATTTTTTATTTGTGCCCATCGTTTTTATTATGGTATAAGAAAGATAAAAAATTATTTTCAACTTTTCACTGCATTTAATAAAAGCGTGTTCTTTAAAAGTTTTTTTTTATAAGAATTTATTTCTCCCTAATATTGCAGAAAAGAAGTAACAACGACCCTTTCGTAAGAGTCGTTAAAAATAATCCACGTTACGCAGCACATAATTTGGTTTATTAACCATGAAAAATATCCCGCCCGTAAACATAAAAAATCTTTTTTATGAACAAAACCTTAAACATGCAAGTTGACTATTTCAAATTACTACTTCTTACTGTTTATTTAATATAAAAACCTTTTATGCAATCTTAAATTTTTTAAAAGTGTTCATTTGTTTAATTTTTTTGAGATTCTTTTATCAAATTTTTTATCTGTGGTCCTTTGTTCCTAAATTTTTTTAAACAATAAACAAATAAACTTTTTACTTATTTTTGCCTGAGGTGCTATTTTTAAGAAAAATTGTAGAACAAAATATTATTACGTCATCAATGCCCCACAAAGCCTCGTAATGCCTTTAACATTGGGCTTAATTTTACAAAATAAGTGTTTTATATGTTGCAAACTGGTAATATTTTATTATTTTTAAAATTAATTGCGCCAAAATTCTCTAAAATTAACCAGAAAAATAACCACAACCACAACGAAATGTAGTGGTAGTGGTCATAATTACCACAACGGAATGAAGTTTAGCTATTGTGCAGACGTAGTAATTACCACAACCATTACGAAGTATCAAATAAGCGTTCCACAATATCCCTAATGACTCAGAGATCAAAGAAAAGTGTAAAAGACTCAGTAAAAAATGGAAAACCATCTCACATAATTTAAAAATCGAGAGATTTTTTGCATCAGGCGGGAGGCGAGAGGAAATTCAAGAAAGCGGGAGACTCCCGCCTAAATCGGGAGGGTTGGCAACTCTACTTTCAAATGGGCAAAATTTTTTCCTATTTTTAGGTTAGTTTATGATCTTATGTCGGCTGTTTTACTTCATATTCACTTGACCTTAGAAAGACCAATCAAATGTCAGCAATGACAGAACGATTGGCGCCTTCACCATAACTTAAAATCCGCGCGGAAAATCTGCTAATGGAAGGCAAGCCTGACGCGGTACTGATGCAAAAGTCGATTCAACGGTTTCCATTACCGTATTTGAGGGAATGCTCACTTTAAAGTAACTTTTAAGCAATACTAAAAAACGCCACATCAGTTTGATAAATTTCGCCACTAAATCTAAAGAAGAAATATGCACTTGACACCCTCTTCTTATCCAATAAGGAACATCTCTGAAACGATCCTGTTTTGTCCCTTTCGATTTGGGTAACACGAGGTGATCAATTTTATTTTTCTTGTTTCATTTGACGCCCTCGCCGATGCCGTGCCGTTAGGGTCAGACGTGCGAAATCCCTTTTGACTTTTTATTTTAATGGGTTTCTGAGAACTTGGAAAATGATGCAAAGTCATGCACACGATCAAGTTTCAATTCAGAAGAACAAAAAAATAAAAAATTTAAACCTAAGAGGTTTTGCAGGTATATTGCACCAAAACTTATCCTTATTAACTGATTTTTCCGATTAATACTTTGTATCATAAAACTATTTAGATGTATGATAATAAAATCAAGATTAGATTAACTCTGTATTCATTTAAAAATTGTTTTTATTTTGTTTACGTTTCTGACCCTGTAGTCAGTTTCAAAATATTAGAGATTAGATAATCTCAATATCTTAATTCCAATTCCTAAATAAACCAATACAGTTGTTTTGGATTTTTTTTTGTTTGGTATAGTTTTCGTGCATAAACTGTTATCTTTATTCATGTTTGTTTGGACTCTTACTGCTCTTATTAATTTTATAAGAGCAACTAGTGGCTAAAATAGTGCTTTTTTTTACAAGCGTTGGTTTAAATAATGAGCGCAGCGAGGTATTTAAACACACGAGTGCAGTTTCGGTAAAATATTTATTTTATGGTAAAAATAAAAGACATAGTTAAGACACTCTGGATCACATCACGTGCTTCTTCCTCTTTTTTACTATATTATTATGGCAATTTAAGAAAATGCGTTCGGGTTCGTCCAAAAATTGTAAACTGTTAAGAACAGTCCCGTCGATTGCGCAACTATCACGCGCAGTTCTAAAACGTTCTAGGACAGTTTTAAAATTCGGAACCCGAACAAACCACCAAGCTGGGAGTTGTAGGAAAGCTCGTGTGAAAAACGTCACTCGTATTATTTCAGAGAACGCTATTGGTCGAAACCATCACGTGACCGAACTCGCGATAATGCGCATGCTACGGCAAACTTGACCGTCTTTTAGAGTAGGACTCGCACAGTGGTCGATTTTTGTAAAAACGCGCGGATATTAAAAGAAACTTCCACATTGTAATTTAATCGTACAAAATTTGATGATGATCGTGTGAAATTTCACATTTATCTTAAGATATTTTTAAGAGGTAAAAGATATATATTTATTAATTAGCTAAATTTGTGATGGTGCAGTGAGGGGGGGGGGATCTATGAAGGACATGTAGATTGAAAGACGATTGGAGCTTGAATGGGTTTTATTTAGCTAAAAATGATGGGATGTCAAATACAGTTTGAATATAGCACTGATAGTCACGTGACTATTTAAAAGTGTCCAGTCACATGATATTACATAATTAAACTAAAAATGTTAGTTTAGAACAATTAAATTTACTTTAAAGTAATTGACACAATATATAAATGTTACAGTATACTAGAATATTTTTATGTATATAGGGTATATTAAAAAGTATGCCAACCGAAACTTTCAAATGAAACATCCAGTATATTATTGCATTTTTGCATTCTGTTTTGAAATTATAAGCATTTTTATATAACGTACCCTATGTCGATCTTCAACTGTTTTCGAGATATTAACAGTTGAATACTGTCATACTCTGGGTCTTCTATTTGAAATTTGATGTTAAATACTGATACGTAATGTCAAACTCGTAAAAAGCATAGTTTATTCTTTGGCCAACTATTCGCCTAGTATCTTGACAACCATATATATAGTATCTTGACAACCATATATATAGTATCTTGACAACCATATACAGACCGCTTCAAGCTACTGCGAACATAAGGGGAATCAAGTCCAATTTACTCTCCGTGCCGTACGACCGAGGTGGATTCGAAGCACGCTGCAGTGTTATCTTTTGGAAATTCATTTTGTTTTTATTATTTTGTTTTATTTCTGCCTTGCTCGAGAAACAGATGGGTAAGTTCTTAATTGAAATAATACATTTTTAAAACCAAAAATGAATGTCTACGAAGTTGCCGAAAAAGTGCAGATGGTCAAATGGTCAAATCGTCATAACCCAACACACGTTCGATATTGGTCGAGGGGAAATTTGCATTTGTATTTTGACGTAAGAACACAGTATCCCCAAAAACTAAATGTTTGGGGGGGGTATTATAGGGGAACACGTAATTGGGCCATTTTTTATTAACGGCAATTGCAATTTGAATGGTCCTAGATACTTGGATCTACTGCAGCAGCACATTATTCCAACTGCTAGGCAGTTGTTAGGTGTAAGATTTGGTGAAACATGGTTTCAACAAGATGGTTGTTCGGCTCACAATGTTGGCCTTGTTAGGGAATATCTTGATAATGTATTTCCTAATCGGGTTATAAGTACACGGGGAACTATTTTATGGCCAGCTCGATCTCCCGATCTTGCTCCTAATGACTTCTATCTGTTTTTGAAGAAGCTTTTCAAATTATCACCCCTAACATTCATGGAAACGTTAGAAGGGGTTTTTATAGTAGGCTCTGATATTGTCTAGCCGAGCAAGGAGGACTTTTCAAATATTTGCTTTAATTTTTTTTTGACTGGGAGAATCTTTTTGGTTTTTAGAATGTATTGTTTTATTTTGAGAACTTGCTTTTATTTTATTTCTCCTTATTATTTTCATTGTAACACGTCGTCACTGATAAATTCCGGTTTCATTGACTACGCTCCATACAGCACCGTGGTTAAAGGCGAAATAAATACCAAAGGAAAGTCATCAAGTGGTGATCGCAAGCCTGAGTATTGGTTGCTTCCCTCATAGGCGTGTGGTGTCTCTGCATGTACGTACACTGGCAAATTAGACTTCTTCCGCCCTATGTTCGCAGTAGCTTGAAGCGGTCTGTATATATTTTGAATTTTTTAATTTTTCCATTTATGTCCGCGTTTTCCGGAAAATCGACCACCGTGCGTCGTTTGAATGGCTTTTATGCGATTGATCACTTCTCAGGGTATGATCGTTCTCTTACGCCCAGAATAAAGCCCCAGAGGTACTAACAGAATTGGCGCTTCTCCATGTTCATAAAAACGTTCCTATTGAAGTGAAGGAAGTAAAACGGTCCTATGGAAGTGGAGGAAGTAATTAATCGTTTCGCGAGAAGACAGAAGAGGAAAATTGATTTTGTAATTGGATTCAGTGGCGTACCGAGGAGAGAGGTTTTGGGGTTTAATCTCTCCCTCCCCCCGAGAAGCTTGGTTATATACAATTGGCACAATCAAATAACAGCAGATATAAAATATATAGGGAATAAAATTAATGAAAAAAAAAACATCTTTAAAACTATCACATGTCCATACTTATTTCCGTTTTAATAGTAAAAAATGGTTATTTATGTTTTTTTGCACTTTTCCCGTTTTATTATAGGTGGCTTAGAAAGCAAAAAGAAACAATTGCTTATGAAAGCCTATGATATGTAATACACACACAGGTAATAAACATAGTTTACTACTTACGCACGAGGTCGGCAGATTTATTTTTTTGTTATGCAAAAGCATTTCGAAATGCTGAAAGGGCGCTTCAAATGTATCAAAATTCGTACCCCGAAAGGCGCGTACCAGTTCGAAAAATTAAGTGGCACGGATCATTTGAAAATCCTTCCAAACGCGGAGCATGTATAACGGCAGAGGACGGGGAAGATGAAACAAAAATGTTTTAGTTGTGTATCATCCACTTTTAATCAGATATAAATGAGCTATAAATATTTTGGGATATGTACAGTACAAGAATATCAATAAAGGAGAGGTCTCTTTGAGAGAAATTGAAAAAGAAAGTTTAGTTATAAAATGTTTTAAAATAATAATTAATACTGTGAAAAATGTTTAATTTAATTAAATGGTAAAAAGTTTAAATATTTAAAAAGTAAATAAATAGTTTTTTTCATTAGACGCTGCATCAGTCTGTTTATGTTATTAAAACAGGCAATTGTTTTATTGGTCGTCTAAGCCACCTCTGATGTTCTATTTTTTTTAACCCAATGAAACATACATTTTAACTTTTTTATCATTAAAAGACAAACAAATATGGACACGTAATACATCGTTAAAATCAGAAAAAAAAGTTATTTAAAAAAATGAAATAAAAAATACAGGTCCATATTTAAAAAAAAGTATGTAGATGTTAGTATCTCAAAAAGTAGACATAGCAAATTTTCTGAAAAACTCCCAAATTGAAGAACGTCAAAAACGCAAAAAAAATTCCTTTACGAATTTTTTGTAAAAATTATACTTTTTGAGATATTTGATAAACGTCTTCAACAATTTTTCGAAAAACCCCCATATCTTGGGATAGAATATATTTTTTTAAAATCTGAAACCAGATTTTCAATGTACCCCAAAAACTGCACATGTTGTTTAATTTGACCAACCTTGTAGTTTTTATAGTTACCGAGATAGCAATAGTGGCCCATGGCAATTAAGACACCCTGTATAATGGGGCTTAGTACGGACGGTACGCGTTTATATGCTGCACTCTTCGTTAGGGGTCTGAAACTCCAAATGGACAGGGAATTTTTGAGAAAATCTCATCGCACTGGCCCCAGATATGGCGAGCTTAATATATTCGACAAAAGGATGCCCTCTTTGAAATTAACTTGCAGTTTGAAACAAGATGCCCTGAAAATGATAAAGCCCATTTATTAATTTTTAGATAGCCTAGCTATTATAGCTAAAATATGCGGGACACACACTTACCTTGCTCGGGACGTTACTGCTGATTTCAATTTTGGAAAATGCTTTTGAGTCAAAATATGGGTCAGGAGAGGGGAGAGCTAAAGATAGCTTCATTCGACTTATTGGCATGGCATAAATATACAGAATCGATACTCCGCTTGATCCCTATAGGTCATCTTCTATTTTTCGAAATGTAGGCCAGTGTTTTACAAAAAATTGGATTTCTGGCCAAAATTTGGGTCGAAAGGGGGTGGGTTGATTTTATTCGACTGGCTATGGCTAAAAGAGGCAGAATCAATACCTCGCTTAACACCTCACGGTCAACTTCTATTTTTCGAAATGGGCATCACTATTTTCGGTCAGAGAGGGGAGTGAGGATAGTAAGTAAGTAAGTAAGTAAATAATACCTCGCTTAAAACACACTGACCATTTAACTTTTTTTTGAAATTAGCTACCTACTATTAAGAAATAGGGCTTCCGGAGAAATAAAGGGGTCGGATTTAGATAAGGGCCAAGCCTAAATCAAGTTTTGTAGTCTGTAGGATATTTGTTTCTCTGGTCGTATGTGTTTAAATTGCGATATTTAAAATTTCAGTAGATACCTGGGCACAATAGGCCCATTTGAGGCCGCAGTGCATGGTTCAGCCTTCGCTAGAGAGCTAACCACCAGTTTTAAATACATACATATATACATAGATAAGGGCTGTTCATTTATATTTCAAAATTTACCGCCATTTTGGAAAAAGTCAAGTTTTGTCGAAAGAAAGATCGATTACTTCGGGCAAAAATTTTTTATACAGTCCGTATGGAAACTATGTGGAACTATGTTTCGAGTTCAGGCCAATCTAGGGGAGTCCAGGATCAACATAGGGGCAACGTGAGACTGCCCGCAGGGTAGCTGCTTATCCCCACACCTGTGGTGTCTGATCATGGATACTCTTTTACAACGCCTAACAGAGGAAGGATTCGACGCCTACGCATACGCCGACGACGGTGTCGTGGAGGTGGTGGGTCACCATCTAAACACCGTCTGTAACAGAATGCAAAGGGCGGTACAAATCATAGAAGACTGTTGTCAACAAAACGGTCTCTCTGTCAATCCAGGAAAAACAGAAATGATCCTGTTCATAAGAAGGAGGAAAATTCAGAGCACCCAAGATGTACGGGAGACCCCTGACTTTGGTTTCAGAACTGAAATACCTAGGGGTCATCCTAGACAAGGGGCTCATCTGGACAACACATGTTGCGAAATTGACCAATAAGGCGCAGGCAACGATGTGGCAACTGCGTCGAGTGGTTGGCCGCATTTGGATTTTGAGCCCCAGAAACCTCCATTGGATGTACACGGCAGTACTAAGACCAAGGATCCAGTACGGATCCATAGTCTGGTGGCCAGCAGTGGAGAAGATCCTACTACCCTCAAGCTTAGAAGCCTACAGGGAACCATATGCAGAGGGATAACTGCCGCCGCTTCCGATCTGGATCATAAAAGAAGCAATGGCGACCCACCTCCGGCTGAGAGATACAGGACAATGGAGAGGAAGAGGGGAATCTGCGAAGCATCTTAGGATTGCCCAAATCTCCGTCCGAAAAAGAAATTCCGATGGCAGCGATCAAAACACAAAGACCAAAAATCCCTGGAGATTCAACAAGAGGTACAAAGTAGTCATCCCAGACAGGGAACTATGGCAGAGTGAAAACCTCTGCGAACAATTCGAGGAGAACGCTGTGATTTGCTACGCCGACGGGTCCAAACTGTCGGAGAAGCAAACCACAGGATCGGGGGTTTACGTAGAAGACCAGGAAGTTCGAAAGAGCTATCCGCTCGGAGAGCAAGCCACGGTCTTTCAGGCAGAGGTATATGCCATAATAATGGCTGCAATCGGCCCTAAAGGCACCAACGGCGCCCGAAATCAACAACACTCTGGTGGAGGAATGCACGGATGCACTAGAATTCTTGGGAGAGGGCAAACAAGTGACAGTTATGTGGGTACCGGGACATATGGGGGTGCCGGGGAAGGAGAAGGCCGACGGGCTCGCCAGGATCGGGGCAAGCACCCAATATGTAGGTCCGGAACCACTCCTAGGAACAACCAAGAGGCAATTGCAAAGTCGACTCAATAAATGGGCCAACGATGCCATGGCGACCACTTGGAGAGGAGAAACAGGATGCAGACAGACCAGGGACTTCGTGAAGGGCCCGGATGTAGCCAGATAAAAATGGCTTCTGGGGAGATCACGAAGGGACTCTGGTCTGCTGACAGGAATCATAACAGGTCACAACCGACTAAGGAAGCACATGACCCGGATCGCGGTGTCAAATGACTCGACCTGCCGGGCCTGCGAGCGGACAGAAGAGATATCTCGACATGTTATGTGCGAACTGCAAGGCATACCAGAGGATGAGATATCAGGTGTTCGGTTCCCCGACCCTGGATGAGGAGGACCTGCACAAGCTCAAATGGGATAAAATACTGGACTTTGCAAAAAGAACAGTAAAACCAGAAGAGCAGACTGCGAGACCAGTGGTGCAGGCGACGGATTAGGGGCAGGCTCGGGGTAAACCAGAAAGGTCCAGGGATACCTACTTGCCAGGCTTCGCGCCGCCCCTTCTGTACTACTACGACTAAAATGTTTCGAGTTCCACACCGCTAATCAAAAGTGCAGCATTCAAGTGATTTTCGCCTGGTTCCGTCTGTAGTAATATAGATTACCAAAATCCAGTTTTCAGAATATTTGTCTATTTCTCTGTCTATCTGTCTTTGTGCTTGTCTGTCTGACTCTCTGTTCCAGCATCACGCAAAAACTACTGGACCGATTTCGATGGGACTTTGATTGCTGCATTTCTGGAAAGTACGCAGGTTTTATTTCAACAAAATCGGTTCACAGAAACAAAGGTTATGACCATATAAAGCTAAAAAATGGATAAAACCTCAGGCAAAGCGTTTATTCGAATGGATGGAAGGGTTTAAGGGACTGAAGGTTTGAAGGACATGGAAGTGGGTTAAGGTGGAGGGGGAGGGAGAATCCACAATTTTAAATATGCGAGCGACGTCGCGAGCGACCAGCTGGGTAATCAATACCATTGTGCCTTTTTTGTATGAGTAAATGTTTTTTGAAAATTGGTTTTAACATTTAGTATCCTCCATGGTACAGGACTAAATTTATTTATTATTTACGGTTAGGGTTTTGGCAATAAAAAGTTATCTTTTACGATTCTTTTCTTTGGGGTGGGTAAAACGCTTCCTCTGGTTTTATAACTTTAAATCTGTAATTTATTGGAGTTCAACTAGAGTGGCTAGAATTTTTGATTTGCAATGTGACACGTGTAAGAAGTCAGTTTTTTCCGTCAAACTAGACTAATAAATTTACCCTGTTTTGAAAAGGCGACACAACTCATTTTAAGATAAAGAAAGATTATATTCACAAAAAGCCAGGCATAATTCGATATTTATGGGTCTGTTACATAAACAAGAGCCTGTGACCCACACTTTACTAGCGTTGGGTGTTTCAGAACGTTTTAAAACTGTGGGGTGAAAAGTGTTAAGAGATAAATATTAACTGTGCTTGTGTGTGTAATTGTTTTTGGATTACATTTTCAAAAGGTGAGTTTTCTCACGGAGTATTTCGATTTTCCTTATTTTATATTTATTTTTATCTTCTTTTTGCCAATTTTACATCCTAAAGCATTTATTCACCAATATATAAAAATACAGTAATTTTCCTTCCTCTAATACCTTTTTTCCAACCTCCTAGTACTTCTAACGAAGTACTGCCCTTGACCTAGCGCGTCTTTGTACCAGTGTGCACAGTGCAAAATAGACAGTGCTAGAGTCTTTTTCACCTGAATCTATTACTGATGTGGAGTGCTTGAGCCACTAGGTAAAATATTCTTATCCTACCTGTATTGTGGAGTGCTTGAGCCACTTGCAGATGACCTTTTTCCGTACTATTGATATAGTACATAGCCTAACCTTAACCACTATCCCATTATTACTCCATATAGGAGTATTTCAGCACTAGCACAATTTTGTTACGCTTGTGGGTGACAGACACAATGCGGTTTGGTTTAATTAAATTAAATTAAATTAAATAGAAGTATCAATAATAGTCATTAATTAATTGTCTGACTTCAGTACTATTTTAGTACTTTCATTTATACAACCAGTTTATTACTGTTTAGTCTTAAAAATTGATATTAACGCTTGTTTATAAGCGTTATACTGAATAAATTCATAATAAAGGTAAATTGAATGCTCAGGTTAATATTTTAATTTCAGGTATGTCACCTCTCATGTCACGCATCACCCAGACACAACAGTAGTTTTTATAATTTTACTTATACAAATCATTTCGTAAGTACAAGTACATTATCTTGGAATTTATTTAAATTGGTCAGTCCTGATTATTTTTAATAGACGCCCTATATATAAAAATTATTGTTACCGCCATTTAATTTAATATGTCGTTCTTCAAGTTTGTAAAAAAAAATGGCTCACACACGTAAAAGACCAAGAAAGCTTTGGAGGAGAATAAAATAAAGAAATCATAAAAAGATACAAAAATTCGAATTGTTTTCGTGTTGATTTATCAAATAAAAATGATGACCTGTAAATTGTTGTGTTCGAGTTTTTTTTAGGAAACTTTTCCGTTGTTGTTTGAATTTTATGATACAGGGATAATAGTAGCATGTTATGATGATTATTACACGCGAAGATAAAGTTTGAGACGCGAGCCGAAGGCAAGTCTCTTAATTCATCTGCGCGTGTAATAACTATAAGAGGCGAGTTAGTGGACTATACTTTACCTACTAGCATTCGGTAAAGTGCAATTTACAGCACTAATTTAAGTAGGGAAAGATGTAATTTACCGCACTGAGTGCGGTAAAGTAACTTGGCCGTACTCAAAACAAAAACGAAACAAAAACAATCAAATATTTTGCTTAAAACTTTGTAATACGTGCAGTGAACGTCATAATGACAATAAAATTAATAGGTAATACTGAAAAAATAAAATGTACCAAAAACGTAGTAGGTGTCTATTTCATTTTCAAAAAATAAAGAAAAATGTCTACATTTACTTTATCGCACGCAAAAAAAAATTCGAAAGGAATAAACTCTAGGTTTCAGACTTTTACAATTTATACTCTTTTTTAAATTAATACTCTTGAAAAAAAAAGTTGTTAGAATTGTTCATATTATTTTCTTTTTTAAAGGGTGTAAGACGCTAGTAGGTAAAATTTTGTAACTAACACATGCGTAAAGTGCTTTTACCGCCCTTGACGGCTTGCCCGAACTCCGCTTCGCGTCGTACGTGCAACTGCCGTTGCGTGTGGTAAAGTATCACTTTTTACACTTGTTAGGTAAATAACTATTACCTACGTCCGATAAAAATTTCACGCGATGGCAGTTGATCGAACGAAGCGAAGCGAGTTCGGTCAAGCCGGCAAGGGCGGTAAAGGCACTTTACGCATGTGTTAGGTACACGATTTTACCTACGTCTCAAAAATTCCCCAAAAAGGAATATAAATACCTGTATTTTAATTTTCTGAAATAAAAGTAGTCACTTTGCCGCACAGAGTGAGGTAAAGCACTACTTCAGCACGCAAATGAGTGCGATAAAGTGCACTTTACCGCACGCGAGTAGGTAAATGATTAAAAATACCACATCTAAACACTTCTAAGTATATACTTTGTGTTATTTATTCCACATTACTGTTTCTAAGAGAATTAAGACAAAATTCGGACATTCAAGTTTTTGAAAATATCATAAAATTTTAAAATTTGAAAATATTTGAATTTTTTTTGGAATTTTGAAAGTTTAAATTTTTTAAAATTTATAGAGTTTTTTTTAATTTTGAGAATTTTTTAAAATTTTGGGTTTTTGTTATTTTGAAAATTTTAAAAACTTTGAAAGTTTTCGGTTTTTCAAAATTTCAAAAATGTTTGAAAACTGAAAATCACAATTTTGAAAAATTCACAAAATACAGAAAAATAATTTACATTTTTGCATCAATCATTTTTTTTTTATGAAAGAAAGTTTCATCGCTTGACGACTTACGTCTTAGCTTCATTATCATCCTAGGAGCGTAAATGGTCCATTACCGTCGTGTTAGGACGCTCGTTAAACTAGTATTATGGGTGGGTCGTAAGCAAAAGAAAGTAATAAAAGAAAGTGCGCGGCGGTTGACCTGTGCTTTTTTAACTCGCGTTTTAATCACTTTACTTTGTTCTTAACTGAAGAAAAATATTCGCATTTCTAACCTCGTTTTTGGTTGCTATGATATTCTATTAAAATAAAATTATGTCTGACTCGACTGGTCCATAAGATTAAGGCCTGTATCTGAAAATGTTCGCTAGGAGTTAATAGAGAATTCAGGGAATGTTTCAGGAATCCAAGTAAAAAGCGCCGCTTTAGTAATTTTCAAACAATGGGAGAGAACGTCGCAAAATAGCTCCCCTGGAGGCTTCAAATATTAAGCGTTTAAATTAAATTAAATACACACCTTACTTCCATCAAATTTCGCCCAAAAATATTAACTTTGGTTGCTGCCTAGTTTTTCGGACGGGACAAAAAAGTAACCCAATACTAGACAAATCGGCTGTGACTCTTTATGATTAAAATTATGACTATATATTTAATAAATAATTTCCCAAAACCATAGGTTATGCAATAAAATAGTTTAAAACAATAAGTTGTAACCAGAGCTTATATGGTGAACCTTTAAACTTGGGGTTGGACGGGACAAGAAAAACCAGAACTTAATTTTAGTAAATTCTTACTTTCATATATTTCAATTTTTTAGAAAATGCTTTATCATGGCTTTTACAAACTAAACAAATGGCATTGGAATTAAAGGAGAAAGCAAGTTGTTAACATTTATGTTAAAAATTATTGTGAACCATGTACCAGTAAAGCTTTTCTTTTGGGTTGGACGGGACAAAAAATACAATAATTGAAAAAATATTATTTGCTTTAGATCCGAAACTGTTTGTATATTTCGGCTTTTTTACATACCAAGAAAAAGTGTTATAGTGGTTTTATGATTTGCAGTTATTTCAAGATTTTTACCAAAATCCGGCAGATTATTAAAGCGTTTTTTTTTTTTAAATAAAATTACAACAAGCAAAAATAATTCGTTTCTAGTTTTTGTTATTATACCGAACAATAATATGAAAACTTGTTTTCCTTTAATTAATTTAAAAACATGTATGTATCTAAAAACAAATTAAAAATTATAGAAACAAATCTATGAACTCTGGAGCATACACCTAAATCAAAATTATTCGTTTTTATATTCCGGTAGCTTTGTAACAGGTACGTAAAAAGTGGCATACTTGCCCCAATTTAACCTATTTCGCGTCTAACTTCTCAAATCTTATAAATGTTTTAAAATTTTCTTGTAAGATGACAGACTACATCTTTCTCATAGGGCAGCGTATAATTTTTTTTTGCTTACGACCAACCCATAATACTAGTTTAACGAGCGTCCTAAAACGATTGTATGGACCATTTACGCTCCTAGGATAATAATGAAGCTTAGACGTAAATCGTGCGTGCGTAACACAATAAATATTTATTAAACGAAAATATAATCAATATTTTTTTTGAATTTTGGAAATTTTCAAACATTTTGTGATTTTTTTTTGAATTTTCAGAATTTTGAAAAATTAAAAAAAAATTAAAAATTAGAAAATTTTCAAAATAAAAAAAAAATAAAACTTTCAAAAATTATCAAAATTTAAAAAAAATCGTAAAATTTTCAAAAATTTAAACATCTTCAAAATTCTAAAAAATTTCAAAAATTTCAAAAAAAAAATGTACTTAGGAGTATTTGGATATGGTATTTTTAATCATTTTGGTGGTAGGTAAAGTATAGTACACTAACTCGCATGTTATAGTCAGTACACGCTCATATGAATTAAGACACTCGCCTTCGGCTCGCGTCTCAAACTTCATCTTCGCCCGTAATGACCATCATAGCATGCTTTTTATGTAAACTTCTATTATAGGTCAATTACTCTACAGGAAAATGGTGGTAAAAAAATAAGTAAAGTAACACTCGTGGCATATCGGACAAACCTGCTGAAAGGTACAGGATTCTGTATTTACGGTGTTCTACACTTTTCAATTTTGATGTTTTTGTTTCTCGGTTTATTCGACAGGTGGCGCACACAGTTACTTTGTTCCCATGTATTACAAACTTTTTGTTTTAAATTCGAGAGGTGTGCATGGTCACTATGTAGCTTCAACTGCCAGGTACAATCCTATGACTCCCTGATGATTCCTAATAAGGTCTGTAGGTGTCGGGATTCTCCATTAGACTTTGGAGGCCTGGTCGTAACGAAGTGACAAACAAAAACGCTTTGTCCGATATGCCACGAGCGTTACTTTAATTTTTATTTGCGGACACGAGATTCATTTTGTTGTTTTTAAAAAAAAATAACTATATCAAGCTTGAATGGTCTGACGCGTGCAAAGGCCGTTATGCTATTTGTATGCCCAGTCTTTTATTTATTAACTAATTGATTTCGCAAATTCACTTGCAGTTTTAAACGTTTTTCTTGCTTTAAATTGTCATAACTTTTGTTTCCGTGGACCGATTTTATATTCTGCCCAATAAATCCAGTAGTTTTTGCGTGATGCTGGATCAAACAAACAAACAGACAATCAAACAGACAAAAATTCTAAAAATTGGATATTAGTTGGGGGCATATTGACTTCCGTAGGCTTTTTTATGATGATTTTATGAAACCGATTTTAACCGGTTAGTAATAGGCCACTTAATATCACCCTGCCTGTGAACAGCCTGAAAAGTGCTGCAGTCAAAAAGTGAGGTTAGGGTGACAAAATATGTTTTTAAATCTTAACAGTTTGACCTATGGCAACGAAATTTGGTACCCATATTGGCCTTTTGGCCAGATTATACTGTGAAATTTAAAAAATAACATTTAGTGCATTTAGGGTCCGGTAGAGGGCTAAATGTGTTCTTAGATTTTTCCCTGTATCTCCCGAACGACTTATCCTGCACACTTGAAACTATGTGATTTTGTAGTACAACCCATTAGCAATCACCCTGATATCACAAAAAAATTTTTAGCCTGTCAGCGGAGGGCCCTGAACAGACGCCTTTTTTTGACAATTTCGAAAAAAAAAATCTATTTAGGCAAACTTAACTTAAGGGCATATAAATCGGTTACTTATAGACCACTCAATATTTCTCCACCTATGAATAGCTTCAAAAATGTTGAAATCCAGAAGTGAGGTTAGGGTGACAAAATATTTTTTAAATCTTAACGGTTTGACCTACGATGATGAAATTTGGTAATCATATTGGCCTTCGGGCGAGATTGTATTATAAAAAATAACATTTAGTGCCTCTAGGAGCCGGTATGGAGCGAAATGTGGTTTTAGATTTTTCCCTGTATCTCCCGAACAACTTATCCTGACCACTTGAAACTGTGTAGTTTTGTAGTACATACTATTACCCATCAGGTCGATATCACAAAAAAATTTTTTAGCCTGTGAGCAGACGGCCCTGAACAGACGCCTTTTTTTGACAATTTCGAAACCACATTTTGCCCCCTACCGGCTCCTAGAGGCACTAAATGTTATTTTTTTATTTTTATAATACAATCTGGCCCGAAGGCCAATATGACCAAATTTCATCATCGTAGGTCAAACGGTTAAGATCTAAAAAAATATTTTGTCACCCTAACGTCACTTTTGGACTGCAACATTTTTAAGGCTATTCATAGGTGGAGAAATATTGAGTGGTCTATAAGTAACCCATTTATATATATTTTAGATTCCCTTAACTTAAGTTTGCGTAAATAGATTTTTTTTTTCGAAATTGTCAAGAAAATGGCACCTGTTCAGGGCCCTTCGCTCACAGGAAAATTTTTTTTTGTAATATCAGGCTGATTGGTAGTAGTATGTACTACAAAACCACATAGTTTCAAGTGTGCAGGATAAGTCGTTCAGGAGATACAGGGAAAAATCTAAAAACGTAGTTTGCCCTCTACCGTTTCTTAGATGCACTAAATGTTATTTTTTAAATTATATTATTTAATCTGGTCAGAAGGCTAATATGTGTAAATTTCATCATCGTAGGTCAAACCGTTAAGATTAAAAAAAAAATTTTGTCGCCCTAACCTCACTTTTTAACTGCAGCACTTTTGAGGCTGTTCACAGGCAAGGTGATGTTAAGTGGTCTATTAGTAACCGATTAAAACAGTTTTTGTAAAATCATCATCAAAAAGCTCACGGAGGCCGAATTTCGACTCTATGCCCCTCGACTATATTCGGTATCTATATGGTTTGGTTATAAGCCAAAACAAAAAAATAAAATATTCAATGTACAGAAGTGGTCTCTAGTGTCATTCGTGGGAGAAATCAGCGACATCGACCAATAAGAACCGCGCATTTGTGGGGAATTATTTTCTTCCTCCTAATCTCAAAAATAGCTATTCGTGGTAAAATTATTATTTTAAATATATTTCATTAAATAGGTATCATAGAAGAATGCAAATCAAATTAGTAACGGTAGGCACTGTATGGACTCTTCCTCCTCCTTTACCTTAAGATCTCCCATCAATCCATCCCCTTTTATCCTTCTTTTGCCTCCTTCCCACTCACCTTTTATCTCTCAAACTCTTCCGTCCGATAGTACGCCCACTTTTTTTGCTGTTTTTCCATTTTTTTCTGTTTTCATTGCTTCAAAAAATGTTAACTTTTATTCCCGTAAACAGATTTTGCTAAAATAAAGCCTATGTCTTGTCCAGTGTGCAATAAACAAACAAATAACAGACAAACAAACTGACAAAAATTTAAAAAGTTTGAATTTTGGTATCAATATGGTTTGATGAGAAGCAGACTATGTGTATAGATTTCGTGTTCGTGTGTGTGCCTTATCATTCATACATGTCCTAGTCATCATAGTCCTTATCATTTGTCTACTGTAGTATCTGTTATAAGACAGTTAAACCAGAGATCTCTTATCCAACGAGATGCGGCAGTCGGTGTCGGCACCTTTGAAGTTGGGTGTCCCGTTTTTCGTGACCTTGATTTCGTATCCATCGCTGTAAATGACGGGACAAAAAAGTAACCCAATACTAGACAAATCGGCTGTGACTTCTTTATGATTAAAATTATGACTATATATTTAATAAATAATTTCCCAAAACCATAGGTTATGCAATAAAATAGTTTAAAACAATAAGTTGTAACCAGAGCTTATATGGTGAACCTTTAAACTTGGGGTTGGACGGGACAAGAAAAACCAGAACTTAATTTTAGTAAATTCTTGCTTTCATATATTTCAATTTTTTAGAAAATGCTTTATCATGGCTTTTACAAACTAAAGAAATGGCATTGGAATTAAAGGAGAAAGCAAGTTGTTAACATTTATGTTAAAAATTATTGTGAACCATGTACCAGTAAAGCTTTTCTTTTGGGTTGGACGGGACAAAAAATACAATAATTGAAAAAATTTTATTTGCTTTAGATCCCAAACTGTTTGTATATTTCGGCTTTTTTACATACCAAGAAAAAGTTTTATAGTGGTTTTATGATTTGCAGTTATTTCAAGATTTTTACCAAAATCCGGCAGATTATTAAAGCGTTTTTTTTTTTAATAAAATTACAACAAGCAAAAATAATTCGTTTCTAGTTTTTGTTATTATACCGACCAATAATATGAAAACTTGTTTTCCTTTAATTAATTTAAAAACATGTATGTATCTAAAAACAAATTAAAAATTATGGAAACAAATCTATGAACTCTGGAGCATACACCTAAATCAAAATTATTCGTTTTTATATTCCGGTAGCTTTGTAACAGGTACGTAAAAAGTGGCATACTTGCCCCAATTTAACCTATTTCGCGTCTAACTTCTCAAATCTTATAAATGTTTTAAAATTTTCTTGTAAGATGACAGACTACATCTTTCTCATAGGGCAGCGTATAATTTTTTTTTGCTTACGACCAACCCATAATACTAGTTTAACGAGCGTCCTAAAACGATTGTATGAACCATTTACGCTCCTAGGATAATAATGAAGCTTAGACGTAAATCGTGCGTGCGTAACACAATAAATATTTATTAAACGAAAATATAATCAATATTTTTTTTGAATTTTGGAAATTTTCAAACATTTTGTGATTTTTTTTTGAATTTTCAGAATTTTGAAAAATTAAAAAAAAATTAAAAATTAGAAAATTTTCAAAATAAAAAAAAAATAAAACTTTCAAAAATTATCAAAATTTAAAAAAAATCGTAAAATTTTCAAAAATTTAAACATCTTCAAAATTCTAAAAAATTTCAAAAATTTCAAAAAAAAAATGTACTTAGGAGTATTTGGATATGGTATTTTTAATCATTTTGGTGGTAGGTAAAGTATAGTACACTAACTCGCATGTTATAGTCAGTACACGCTCATATGAATTAAGACACTCGCCTTCGGCTCGCGTCTCAAACTTCATCTTCGCCCGTAATGACCATCATAGCATGCTTTTTATGTAAACTTCTATTATAGGTCAATTACTCTACAGGAAAATGGTGGTAAAAAAATAAGTAAAGTAACACTCGTGGCATATCGGACAAACCTGCTGAAAGGTACAGGATTCTGTATTTACGGTGTTCTACACTTTTCAATTTTGATGTTTTTGTTTCTCGGTTTATTCGACAGGTGTCGCACACAGTTACTTTGTTCCCATGGATTACAAACTTTTTGTTTTAAATTCGAGAGGTGTGCATGGTCACTATGTAGCTTCAACTGCCAGGTACAATCCTATGACTCCCTGATGATTTCTAATAAGGTCTGTAGCTGTCTGGATTCTCCATTAGACATTGGAGGCCTGGTCGTAACGAAGTGACGAACAAAAACGCTTTGTCCGATATGCCACGAGCATTACTTTAATTTTTATTTGCGGACACGAGATTCATTTTGTTGTTTTAAAAAAAAATAACTATATCAAGCTTGAATGGTCTGACGCGTGCAAAGGCCGTTATGCTATTTGTATGCCCAGTCTTTTATTTATTAACTAATTGATTTCGCAAATTCACTTGCAGTTTTAAACGTTTTTCTTGCTTTAAATTGTCATAACTTTTGTTTCCGTGGACCGATTTTATATTCTGCCCAATAAATCCAGTAGTTTTTGCGTGATGCTGGATCAAACAAACAAACAGACAATCAAACAGACAAAAATTCTAAAAATTGAATATTAGTTGGGGGCATATTGACTTCCGTAGGCTTTTTTATGATGATTTTATGAAACCGATTTTAACCGGTTAGTAATAGGCCACTTAATATCACCCTGCCTGTGAACAGCCTGAAAAGTGCTGCAGTCAAAAAGTGAGGTTAGGGTGACAAAATATGTTTTTAAATCTTAACAGTTTGACCTATGGCAACGAAATTTGGTACCCATATTGGCCTTTTGGCCAGATTATACTGTGAAATTTAAAAAATAACATTTAGTGCATTTAGGGTTCGGTAGAGGGCTAAATGTGTTTTTAGATTTTTCCCTATATTTTGTCACCCTAACCTCACTTCTGGATTGCAACATTTTTGAAGCTATTCATAAGTGGAGAAATATTGAGTGGCCTATAAGTAACCGATTTATATGCCCTTAAGTTAAGTTTGCGTAAATAGATTTTTTTTTCGAAATTGTCAAAAAAATGGCATCTGTTCAGGGCCCTCCGCTCACAGGCAAATTTTTTTTTGTGATATCAGGCTGATTGGTAGTAGTATGTACTACAAAACCACATAGTTTCAAGTGTGCAGGATAAGTCGTTCAGGAGATACAGGGCAAAATCTAAAAACGTATTTTGCCCTCTACCGTTTCTTAGATGCACTAAATGTTATTTTTTTAAATTATATCATTTAATCTGGTCAGAAGGCTAATATGTGTAAATTTCATTATCGTAGGTCAAACCGTTAAGATTAAAAAAAATAAGTGGTCTATTAGTAACCGATTAAAACAGGTTTTGTAAAATCATCATCAAAAAGCCCACGGAGGCCGAATTTCGACTCTATGCCCCTCGACTATATTCGGTATCTATATGGTTTGGTTATAAGCCAAAACAAAAAAAATAAAATATTTAATGTACAGAAGTGGTCTCTAGTGTCATTCGTGGGAGAAATCAGCGACATCGATCAATAAGAACCGCGCATTTGTGGGGAATTATTTTCTTCCTCCTAATCTCAAAAATAGCTATTCGTGGTAAAATTATTATTTTAAATATATTTCATTAAATAGGTATCATAGAAGAATGCAAATAAAATTAGTAACGGTAGGCACTGTATGGACTCCTCCTCCTCCTTTACCTTAAGCTCTCCCATCAATCCATCCCCTTTTATCCTTCTTTTGCCTCCTTCCCACTCACCTTTTACCTCTCAAACTCTTCCGTCCGATAGTACGCCCACTTTTTTTGCTGTTTTTCCATTTTTTTTTCTGTTTTCCTTGCTTCAAAAAATTCCCGTAAACAGATTTTGCTAAAATAAAGCCTATGTCCTGTCCAGTGTGCAACAAACAAACAAATAACAGACAAACAAACTGACAAAAATTTAAAAAGTTTGAATTTTGGTATCAATATGGTTTGATGAGAAGCAGACACCAAAATCTTTTAAAAAATATTCAATATCCAGAAATGGTCTATCTAGAGATATAATATGTGTATAGATTTCGTGTTCGTGTGTGTGCCTTATCATTCATACATGTCCTAGTCATCATAGTCCTTATCATTTGTCTACTGTAGTATCTGTTATAAGACAGTTAAACCAGAGATCTCTTATCCAACGAGATGCGGCAGTCGGTGTCGGCACCTTTGAAGTTGGGGGTCCCGTTTTTTGTGACCTTGATTTCGTATCCATCGCTGTAAATGAGCGTTAGACCCGCTCCGACTGGCTCGTCAGATTTAGTTCATGAGCCGGAGCTGAACATCCGGTTTAATTTTGTGATGTATTAATAATTAATTAGCTACACATACGTAGATAAAAAAGCAAACGGATTTCTTGGAGAAGGGGAACAGAAAAATATGTCAAATAAATTTCAAGTAATTTTTTTAATTCGGTATATCATTATTAAAAAGCAATAGAAAAACAATCAAGGCTGAATAATTTTACGTTTAATTAAGTCAAAAATTTCGACTGATTACCAAATTATTTACGGATTTATATTTTTAAGGGTACAGCAGAGTAATGGCGTCTCGACAGCTATGGTATTTAATGTGGCACAAAAATATAATTTGAAAACACAAAAGTAATCAGGGCGGACATTATTTACATTTAATAAAGTCAAAAATTTCAACTGACCAAAATATTGATGGATTTGAATTTTTCTTAGTATAGCATAATGGCGTCTTGAGAGCTATAGGTATTTAATGTGATAGAAAAATATAACTTGAAAACACAAAATAAGTAATCAATTCTAAATTAATTTTCATTAAGTAAAGTCAAAACCTACAACTGCTTACTCTATTGTACTCATTAGGTTGCCTAAAACTTATTTTATGTATTTGTTATTAGTTTTTCAAACCATCAGAGCAATAAAAACATTTTCTCGTTCCTGGAAAATTAATAAAAATGCACATAGCAGGTTTTAGAATGTCAACGATGATATATTATTATAAGTAAGTAGGCATTTAAATATGTAAAAGAGCTTAAAAAATATGAGTACCTGTACTTACCGTTTTCTATATCTAGGAAAAGAAAAAAAAAATCTGATGTCCATACCAGTTTTTGACACACAGCCGCGATAAGCACACCAAGTGACCGGCATGATTCAAAATACTGATAAATAAATCAAAACCAAAATGTGACAAGAACGATGTCAAAAATAGAAAAACTCTAACGAATAAGCGCACACCAACAATATGCGAAAATCTCTGGGCCTACTCGGACCAATAAGTCAACGAGCGAGTCAGGAGGTTTTGAAGCTTAGACCCGCAGTCCCGATCATGCGCATAAAAAAACGGCTTGCTGACTGTCGCATCTCGTTGGATAATATCTGGTTAAACAATGTTTTTGCTTGGTCTTTTGATTACTACTAAATAGTTTTGGTTCTCAGTTGCCCACTTTCGTATTTATATGATTAAACATAAAACGTGCAATCGAGGAAAGCGCGTGGGCTAGTTCCAAACTTAGTTAATAGTTTCAGCCCACGGTTTATTACATCTGTTGAAAATTAAACCCGCTAAATAAAAGGAAGTCATTGGTATTCATAAAACTATTCCAATAAATTCCATACAAGATTAAGCTCAGAATAAACTTGTTTTTTGAATTAAGATTTGTCTAACTTATTGTTTGTCAAAACTATTTATTATTTATACCATAAATTTTGACAAACAAGAGATTTTACAAACATTGGTTTTTAAAAAAACAACAGGTTAATAACAATTAATTTCAGTTTGATTTTGAATCGATTTGATTTACAATGGTTCTACTAAAATTAATCAGTGAATCGTTTTTACGCTGAAAATTTTCATTAAGCACTGTTTCATAAATTTCTGGTTTGGTAAACTAGGCGTCCATTTAAATACACCTTACTTACTACAAGAAATTACAGAAATTGCTGATAAAGACTTAAAACTCAATATAATATGATCCAATTTTTTGATGAGCGAACTGACGTCATTTTTTTGTATCTTTATTTCATACATTGTTTTAGATAGCGACAATAAATATGTAAAAAAAGTCATGTCGTTGATTGTTTCAACTTCAACCTGACAACAACAAATTATTTGACATGCGAACTGTTGACAACAAAGAAATATGTTTGCAGAGGCAAAATGATGTCAGTCCGTTCACAAAAAATTTGAACTATAACAGACGTCAAATGCTCCATTGTGTTCTATAATCTCATAAGGTTCATCTCCTGCGAACTGTTGACAACAAAGAAATACGTTTGCAGAGGCAAAATGATGTCAGTCCGTTCATAAAAAATTTGAACTATAACAGACGTCAAATGCTCCATTGTGTTCTATAATCTCATAAGGTTCATCTCCTTTACTACCTCTACTAGAAGCCGGTTTTACTAAAACCTTGGGCGTAGCTAAGACTAGTATACATAGGATAAAGACTTTAACTAAAACAAATTTATTAGATAACATCATCCTTTCTTTTAAAAGTTTTCTTTAAACATGGTTTATACTACTCCAGAAAGAGTCGAAATGGTATTCATTTTTTTCATATTTCAAAATAATAGTTGCGCTAGAGCAACAGCCAAAATATTCAACTAAAACTATCCAGACAGAAATATTCATCAACGTTATGTCTCAAAATTAATCAAAAAGTTTCAAGAAACTGGATCAGTTTGTAATAAGAAACATGAAAGGGAGAGAACTATAAGAACTGAAGATGTGGACGTAGCTATTCTTGCACATGTGGAATTAAATAATAATCAGAATACTCGTCAAATATCGGAGACAACTGAAATAAGTCGTACTTCGATCCGTAGAATTTTAAAAGAATATAAATAACATCCTTATAAAATAAAATTAATGCATGGGTTGAACGAGGATGATGGGGACAGAAGGCAACAATTTCGCGAAGAAATGAGTAGCATGCTACTCAATATTCCAAGTTTATTGTTCAATATTTGTTTTTCCGTTGAAAGAATTTTTCTTAAATGGTCGTATGAACAGGTACTTATAGCAGTTATAACAATCCGCATTTATTTCGAGAAACTCACATCCAGTATCCCCAGAAACTTAATTTTTGGGCAGGTATACTTGGAGATCAAATAATTGGGCGATTTTTCATCGATGGAAATTTAACTGGAGATGACGGAAGATACTTGGATCTAATCGAGAATTCAATTGAATCTGCCATCAATGATATTATTGCAAACAATGACAAATACGATGAAGAAACTCTCCATTTCCAGCAAGATGGAGCACCACCGCATTTTGCAGTTGTCGTAAGAAACTACCTCAATCAAAGATATCCTGGTCATTGGATTGGTAGAAGGGATCCAGTTGAGTGGCGTGCTAGATTGCCGGGATTGAATCCTTTAGATTACTTTTGATGGGGTTACGTAAAAGGGTTAGTTTATATAACTCAACCGGCCTCATTAGAAGAACTTCGTCAAAGAACTTTTGGTGCTTGGAATTTAACGAAATCTTCGAAATGCATTTTAGCAAAGGCTTTATTATTGTATGGAAGTGAACCCAGAAAAATTTGAACAATTAGTTTAATTTAATTGTTTTTAATTTTTGGTTTGTTTTAAATAAATAATTTTAATAAACAGTTTAGCCTAAGTTAGTTCTTTTTCATTGTGGCTATATGCCTATCTTTAATAATAAACATTTAAAAAAAAAAAATTACACCTAGCTTATTAAGTAAATTTATAAAAAGTTTCATTACTTTAAGAAATTATTAAAAGTTAATTATTAAATAATTATTTTAGAATCTAACAACCAAAATTAAAAAAAAATAGCAAAGATGGCGAGATAATAAAATTAACTATCCAACGATGTATCACATTACCTGTTTTTGCTAATTTAAGTTTAAGAGTTGAAGCTACCCTTCATTTAGAGGTTGATGGAAGTAATTGTTTTAACGCTGACGAACTACTTGTTTTAAATCCTAAAAGAAAATTTAAAGCATTTCTCATACCTTTAAGCATAAGGTTTTGCTAAAAAAATACACATTTTTATTTATCTCAAAAACTAAAACTCCAAATTAAAAAAAAAATTAAATAGTGTATAGAGAAAAAAATTACCTTCCAATGGTGTGCCACAAGGCCTATCTTCCTTATTTAAAGGGGTTAGAGCCACCACGCTTTATAGGTTGATAGGCTAGTTCTTCTGAGAGCGGCCAAAAATGCCCCCTTACAAACAAAATCGACGTGTTTCAGCGTTTTTCCAATTCCTTACAGTTTTTGAAAAAATCAGGGTGAACACTTTTAAATGGTCTTGTATAAAAGGAAAAGCCAACAAACCACTCTGTTACTTGTTCTTTTGAGTTTCTTTGTTTTTTTTTGTATACAAAAATAATATTAATAAAAGGTACGTTGTGGTGGTACCAACGAAGTTTACAAACTGAATTTTTCTTTTTGCCATCTGCTTATTTTTGTAAAGGTTGTTAAATTTTTTATATTTTATTTTCGGATGGAGATCTTTCGCCTTTATGACATCTTCTTCTCTTTGATAAACTAGAGAGTTTCAATATGAACACACTCTTGTCTACGGAAGCGTAGAAGGGCCACAAAGCAATTTTTATTTTAATTCAGACTTTGAACTCGGAATTCCGACTTACAACTCGGAATTCTGACTTTAAACTCAGAATTCCGACTTTAAGCTCAGAATTCCGACTTATAACTTGTAATTCCGACTTATAAGACAGAATTCCGACTTTAAACTCGGAATTCCGACTTTAAACTCGGAATTCCGACTTAAAACTGGGAATTCCAACTTACAACTCAGAATTCCAACTTTAAACTTGGAATTCCGACTTTAAACTCGGAATTCACTTTAAACACTGACTTTAAGCACCCCCAAAAAAATAAAAACATAAAAAAATACAATTTTTTTATAACCCAAAAATTCAGCAAAAAGTAATTACTTTTTTATATAAATTATCCTTAAAAAGCTAAACATTGCTTATATTTAACTTTTTCTTCTAACTCTTATATAGTTTCGGCTGGAAAAAATTGAGGGGGGACCCAAACAGCGTTTTTTTTATTATTAAACTGTTACACTTACAACAAAAACGATGAAAGTCTTTTCAATGGGGAAAAAATACATTTAATAGTATTTTTTTTCTCTTACTCTTTATTTCGGTTAGGAAATATAGGTTATTTCGAAAAAATGACAGGCCAGTGTTATGAAAGTTAGACTTTTAAATAATAATAATTTTTATAATATCTTCATAACCTATTCTTCTGTGTGTTTTTATATTTTTCCAGAATTCCAGTCCTCATTATATTACACATTCATTTTATAAAGTTTATAAGGGGGGAGTTTTTAAACTGGCGATCAACTGACCAATTTTTCTTGAGAAAGGTCGAAAACACCCCCAAAAAAAAGTTCGAAAATTCGATATTTTCCAAACGAGTGGCGTGGAAAGAAATGGATTAAAGTCTGTGTATTTTTGCCAACCATAGTGGGGCTAGTCATGCACCAAAAAAAAATGGGGGGGGGGATAAGCCTAATTTTTCAAATACAAACGGTTGAGATGATCGAAAGTCATAGCATACGACTGTTGCCAAAGATTTAAAAAAAATCCCGTAGGTGTCCTTGTGCCCCCCCACCTTTTTTTTAAATATTTTTGAAACCAAAACAGATCCAGATTGGAGACCCAAATTCGGGCAATTTAGGTTATTAGTCGATTAAAGAAAAAGAACCTCTCCTGACAGTTTTTCAGAGAAGGTACATAAGGGATTCAGGAACTTATTTGAAAGTCTTAGTGGTCTCCGATACTGACCAAGCGCCTATGGGTAATTTTAAATTACCAGAGATTATTTTTCCCCCAGAAAAACGAAATTTGCAGATAGCTTACGAGAAACCAAATCGAAAGTGTTATAATACTCGGATTTTTTAAAATATTTTGGCCGCCAGTTTCAAAAAAAAAAACATAAAAAAAATAAACCCCCTTTTTTAAACTTTATAAAGAAAACAATTTAATATAATGAACACTGAAATTCTCAATACGATTCGGGCAATCTACAACTATTTCTGATAATGAATATGAATTTTATTAACCCCCTTCACACTAAAAGTTTTCCGGAAAAGGTCCACAAAAGATAAAAAATTTAAAAACACCCAGAAAAATAGGTTATGAAGAGTCCGTGATATTATAAATGTTATTGTTTTTTTAAAAATCTAACTTTCGTAACACTGGCCCCCTCTGATTTTTGACATTTAGAGTACTAAAAAAATATATATTAAAAAAATAATATACTGGAAAAATGTTGGAAAAAATTATTTTTTTTATTTCTCTTATTTTTCGAAATAAGTTATATTTAACGGTTTATGACAAAAAAATTATCTCGGGTAGATAAATAGTAAAAGAAAAAAAATACTATTAAATGTGTTTTTTTTCACCATAGAAAAGACTTTCATCGTTTTTGTTGTAAGTGTACCAGTTTAAGAATAAAAAAAACGCTGTTTTGGTCGCCCTCAATTTTTTCCAGCTGAAACTATATGAAAGTTAAATATAAGCAATGTTCAGTTTCTTAAGTATAATTTAAATAAAAAAAGTAATTAATTTTTTGCTGAATTTTTGGGTTATAAAAAAATTGTATTTTTTTATTATTTTATTTTTTTGGGGTGTTTAAAGTGAAATTCCGAGTTCTAAGTCGGAATTCCGATCTTAAAGTCGGAATTCTGAGTCGTAAGTCGGAATTCCGAGTTTTAAGTCGGAATTCCGGATTATAACTCGGAATTCCGAGTTTAAAGTCGGAGTTCTAAGTCGGGATTCTGAGTTGTAAGTCGGAATTCCGAGTTATAAGTCGGAATTCCGAATTCTAAGTCGGTAACTCGGAATTCCGAGTATAAAGTCGGAATTCCGAGAGTAAAGTCGGAGTTCCGAGTTCTAAGTCGGAATTCCGAGTTATAACTCGGTTTTTCAATTTAATAATAAATTTTATCAGCAAAAAGATGGCTTCGCCATGGGTTCTTGCCTGTCGGGTTGGCTGGGAGACGCGAGGCATTAATGATAAACAAAAATTGCAGACGACTGCTCCCTCATCATCCAA
Source organism: Oxystoma pomonae (assembly GCA_963921995.1). Lineage (NCBI taxonomy): Eukaryota > Metazoa > Arthropoda > Insecta > Coleoptera > Brentidae > Oxystoma > Oxystoma pomonae. The sequence goes on from OY998165.1 coordinate 96,929,568, forward strand.
GGATACGAATCTACAGCAATTAATATTCTTAACAAAATTAGTCTAATACACAAAAACATCAAATTTACGCTCGAAAGGGAAAAATACAAAGTGTTAAAGTTTTTCGACATTACAAACAACAGATCTACTGAAAATCTTACATTAAAAATAACAGGAAGCCAATCCAAACCGTTCACACAATACCAATATTCTCACACCATCCTAACTAATATAAAATGGCCACATTTTAATCCTATGTCAACCGATTGCTAAATGTATCCTTGTCACCAGATAATTATTTATGCATAACAATTTTCAACATAGAACGACACAACGGAAACACCAGTAAAAGGAAAGAATCGTTTCAGTTTCCTTCATTAACAATATCTTAAATTATAGAATATCCACATATTTAAACTTTCTAAATTCTATGAGAAACTTACCTATGCCACGAATATTAAAAAACAAGTTCCAGCAAGAACTCTTCCTTCCGACGACATCGACACATGGAATATAAAAAAGAAATAAGAAGAACAAAAAATGCATTTGATTAACTATCCTATATTTCTATTATTTATGAAATAAAAAATGTTTAAGCCCTATGTAAAATGTGTGCTAATTGACTATATTTATAAAAAAACACATTGAATGCAAAAATAATAAATAGAGCCTGGATAAGGTACTTGGTATTTTCGTTAAAGATTTATAAGCGTACTATATAGTTACAAAAGATAAAAAATAAAAAGAAGTTAAAAAAACCTCCGAATCAGTTACTTCAACCGAAAACAACCTAAAAAGCAAAGATCAAAAGATCTTTGGTGGAAAAACGAAAAATCAAAATTTCACAAAGGACCAAAGCAAAAAGAGAAATAATTTAGCAATGTTTCGCCCAGGGCAAATAGCGTAAACTCATCAATCTTTTCATCTTTTCTTTTTGATTCTATAGCTACATTCAAATAAAAACAGATCAATACATAAGAATCCACATAAACTTTAATAATAATTATTATATTTTTCCTTCTGAATTAATTTTCCTTAACTTTTTTGTTCAGTCAGGCAGCTTTTTGTGGAAAAGGAACACTGTTATCCAATAAGTCTTGCCACTTACGATGGTTGATTATCCAGCAGTATTATTCTGATTCCAAGCATATATTTTATGTGGCGACCCCCCACCTCTAAAGACCATTTCTGACATTACTAATATATGTAAAAAGGGCCAGGCAACTTTTTTGCCATAACCGTACCCCTTGACTTAACAGTCAGCAAAATAATAAATATTTATTAAAAAAAACTTTTAAGTAACAAGCTTTTATTAAATGCACTCAAAAGTAGAAAATAATTTTTTATGTCTCTTATACTATAATAAAGGAATGGACGCAAATTAAAAATTTTAAATATGGAAACCGTATATCGCTACTTGCTACTACTATTTTTTGAAATATTTTATCCCTCTTTTCCCTCCTTCAAACCCCCACCACTCTATCCAAAAGTTAATCAGTTCATGGTCAGCCGATAGAGGATTTTCGTACCAAATTTCGTTAAAATCGATCGACAGATAACTTTTTTTTTGTCAATTAAGGTGTTTTGGAACCTTAGTAACTCATTTTTGATAAAATTAAGAAAAGTCAAAATTTCACGATTTTAATAGTCCCATAGGGACAATCTAAAAACTGTGGTTTAAATTATAAACTTGTAAAAAAACCTTATTATATGTTTGACTGCTCTTTTTATGTTGTTTTTTTTATTATTTCCTGCATCCCTTTTCTTGTTTTTCGGGTATCTAAAAAATTAATATTGCGGTAAATAAAATTAAGGTGCATCTGTAGTAATAACAGTAGGGTGATTTTTGTACCACCTTGGGACTAATGGGGTTCAGGTTCGTGTTTGCAATTTGGTTTTGCCAATCAAGATTCCGATTTTTTACTTTGACCAACCAATTTATCAGATTTTCAGAGGCGAAATCACAACTGCAAGCACAAACTTCAACTGCGTTTATAACTGAATAAGGTATGATAATCAGCTTCTAACAACTGGGGCTGATTGACTCTAGGGTTAGGGTTAAGATTCACCTGAGGATTCCCCACAAGTCATAGAGAAGGAAAATAGTTGCTTACAAAATAATTGACTTACGTTACAGTTTATTTTGAGATCTCTTGACGCCTTTCACGGAGAAAGGGCCACACAGAGGGCAAAATGACGAAACTGGGAGGAAAAAACCATAAAATGAAACTCTAAATAAAATATTTTTTTTTTAGTTATTTTTTTTTAAATATTTATTTAATTGTTGTTTAGTAGTAGGTCATGACGAGACGAAAAACAAGCGCAAAATTGCCAGTCATCTTAAATTGCATCAGTGTTTTTCTTTAAAATTGTATAAAGTCTGAGATATTCTTATGGATTTCTGATACAAAAATTGACTATAATGTTATGGCCGGGAGATATCGGGGTATGTCCTGGTTAATTTAAAATAATCCTAACATACTAATTTATTTCAATTAACTAATTTTTTGGGACTTTTAAAAAAATGCTACAAAATAAGAAGGTATTTTTTATATTGTCAAACTTTAGAAGGTATTTAACAAAAAAGGTAAAAAAAGGTATTTTTAATTTTTTGTAAAATCTTTCTGCACCAAAATATAGATTGCGGCTGTTTGCGATGCGACTTAAGGTTATATAGGTATTTTTGGGACCATGTCACATAATCATATATTGGAGATAAAATTTAAGAACTAAAAAAAAAACGTTTTTTCCTTACAAATGTCAGTTAAATTATGCTAGCTCATTAACAAAAGATTTGTTCATAATTTCATAATAAAATTTTGTACAAAGTGTCTCAACTTTCTGTGATTATTGGTTTGTAGCTTTATTATGAAACTTAAAACAAAATTCGTAGACGAAGAATAGCGCGTATTTTGACCTTTTTAAAATTTTATGTACAAGGTGACCGTTTATAAACCTTCCCTGTGAAAGTTTTTTATTATTGGTTCTAGAAAGCTGAGATAAATTGATATAAGAGTACTCTGTCCATGGCAAATGATATTGTAAAAAAAGCATATTTTTTAGAATATGAAAAATTTTGAAAATATATAGTCATGTAAGTCGGCTTTCCTTATAAACTAATCACGACATTTTTGTCAGACGTTACAACCATTCGACTAATTTTGTTTAAGTTATGGTCTAACTAGCTAAATACCCTTAATCCAACCTCTACCACCCACCCCTCTCCCATCGCGTCCTTTATCCTTTCAAAAAGTCTTGTTTTCCTTTGACTGAGATAGAGATGACGAGAAAAGAGATAAAAGACCATAAAAGATATGGGTCGATGAAAAATAATCTTGATGGTGGCGGTATCTATATTAAATAACTATACTTTTAGTTACTAGGCATAAAACTAGTGTTGATAGGTTCATGTTATTACATATCCGCATGTTTTAGCTTTTAAGGAAAACAATACTAAGTTTTTTTTTATCAGAAGAACAGTACTACAAAGCTTATAACTTCTATCTAGAGAGTTTTCTAAATTAGGTGTGTTATTTGAAAAACCAAAAATATTTCCAAATCAATTTTACAGGGCTTCGCATAGGGTATTTCTGACCGTTTCTGACGTAATATGGCTGTGAAAATGTTGAAACGCCAAAAAAAATAAAACACTTTCAGTGGGATTTACTGAGATCTATAATAGTACCCCCCACAGGGCTAAATATTTACACCTGTGGGGGGTACTAAATTTTAAAACCAATTTTCAAAAAACACTTACCCATTCAGAAACTACACGAAGTTATTGATTATTTTTTATTGTTATTGCAAAATACCACTGAAAAAGTGCTTTTTATCTCAAAATGTACTCTATCTTAAGAGAAAATGGCGTAAAACAATTTTTTTTTGACAGTTTTCAAAATGGCAAATGGTGAATACGCTAAAAATTTCGCACATAATAGCTTCATTATCTGTGTTTGAGGTTACAAAGTTGGTGATTTTTTAGACCACCTCTGGGGGGTGGTTTAAATTTATAGCCCCCAGAACGGATTGTTTTGTGGCAATTGGTAATAAGTTCGTTTAAAATTTCCCTAAGTAACCGTTTTTACAAGGATCAATTTACATTTAATATCCTAAGTTGTTCATTGACCTATAAAACACCTCCAGTTTTGTCCAGAAAAAAGCTATATTTTGAACCCGTTTTCAGCACAAAAAATATATCTATGAGGGCACTACTAGGCAACACAAACATAATAGAAGTTCACTGATTATGCACGAAAAATATACCAAACAAAAAAACCCAAAACAACTATATTAATTTATTTACAAACTGAAATTAAAACATTGAGGTTATCTAAAAGCGCACTCAAGAAAACTTTCCTTACTGAAAGCCCACCCATTTCAAAGCTGTAGAACTTTCATCAGTAGAGGTTGGTGCAAGCCAAGGTACAAGCAGAGTTGAGAAATCCGAACTCGCTGTTTGTGATTTCAACGCAGCTAATATTTAGAAACTGACATTTCGACAGTGACAGAAATGTAGACAAAACTTTTATTTAAGTTTTTTAATACATTTCATAAATAAAAACACCTCTTAAATAAATACAAAATTAATCTACTCTTTATTTTATTATTACCCATCTAAATCGTAGTGAGACATCAAGTAATAATTGGAAAAATGAATGAACAAAGGTAAGTTTTAATTAGAATGACATATAACCCATACAAGTGTTTACTATTTAAAACCCGCGTGGGTTTAAATTTTTTAATTTTCTTTTCTTCTAAAGTGAAACTTTCTTCTTAAATCCAACAAAAGATTGTGTTAAGATGATTATTCAATAAACAAATTTATTCATATTGTTCTTATAAATCAAACTATATCTAAATTTCAAGGAGAGTTGGTTTAAAATGCTTAAAACCAAAAATTTCCCTTAAACTTCGGACCGTTCTAAACTAGACTAAACTCTTTTAGTAAATACCACCGTTTATGTTTAAAATAAACAAAATTTTAGGAAAGTATTAAGATACGATGGAAGAACATAGTCCAATAAACAATTTAGGCAAACATTTCAAGTCATTTAGAGTTCCCGCTTTCGAGAAAAATGGGGAAAAATAATTTCTTAATTGCTGCTTAAACGATATAATCTAGAACTAGTAAACAGTAGGTTTTATGGTTTTATTAGGATTTTCCTATCATCTGGACTATAATAATAATTTAAAAAAAAGAAATTTGTTGTCCGTGAAAAATAAATAAAGAAAGAAAGGTTCGTGTCATATCGGACACACACTTTGCTTTTAAATACATTACGACCAGGCCTTCAAGATCTAATGGATAGTCCAGAAACCTACAGGCCTGTTTCATCCTTGTTAGGAATAAACAACCACACCCAGCGAATTTAAACAACTTTCGTCGTCAAACAACGCGGGATGTTGGATGGCTATATGCAGCGCGCCGCCTATTAGAATAAAGCGAAAAGCAAAACGTTAAAGGATGCGAATATAAATAGGAATGAAATTTGCGAGCAGGACAAAAAAAAGAAACCTGCGAAACTGTAACGGTTGCTGAAAGAAGAAATGTCCGATATGCCACGAACCTTTCTTTTTATATATAATAATAATTTCCAGTCGTTCCTCGTACCAGCAATGTTTTTGAGGGCACCCATGGTGTATATAAGGGAGAAGAAATGTTAAGCAAATTTTCACCCTTGGCATTACATCAGGTTGAAATTTTTAAAAAGGATGCGATAGGGTTAGGACTAGAAAAATATTTTTTTTTTAATTGATGGTCATTTTTTGTTGTTCCGCTTTTTCCAGAAAATATCTGGTAGGCTTAGAATTATTATTATTATATTATTTTTAATCTCATTGTAGATCTTTGCTGTCCAGTTATCAAGAGATCTTCAAGATAAACTGTCACATTCACGTGTATAGGAGAGATCTCACTAAGTTAGATAGTTCAATTTAGACAAAACTTTCTGAATATTTTTGGGAATAAGGTCCATTGATTTTATTATTACTGGAAGTATCTCTACCTTTGCCATATTCCAAACTCTTTTGATTTCCATTCTTCGCATTTATTAATTTATTATTATTAATATTATTATCAACATTACAGGTATAAAAACTAAACATTGAAAAATGGAGTTTTAAAAAACTAGGCTTTCCTTCAGAATGTACAATATATTAAATCTACCCAAACATCGCAAATAATAAATGAAAATGAATAATAAAGCCTTAAATAATATATTAAATTAACCACAATATTAAGAGTACAAGCAAAATAAATAAAAGTACTTAATTTTTCTTACCCAATAGCGAACCTACCTTTTTAAAATAATTAACGGAAACAATTTACCAAGTGTCGGTAGCACACAACAATTATTTTGTTGTTAACTCTCCCCAACAATATTCACTAAAGAAACAAATTTTACCCTATGTTTGTCAGGCCCCAGAGTATCGTTCCACCCCAGTTTCCACTAATAATTTTTAAAATAGTATTCGTTTCGTTCGCTGCGTTATATCTGTGTACCTAACTTGCATTGATCTAATAAAATTATACAAACACAAAATTTTACCACGAACTTGTTTAATTTATGTGTACTTTTATAGAAATCATTCAAAATTTGTGGGATTTTAATTTTCAATATGTTTATTTGTAAAGTCAACAAATAAATTTTGTTAAAATAATTATTGGTTAATAAACTGTTAAAAGTACCAAATAAATTTTTGGCTGATTCTAAATCAGAAGATAAACATTTTGTTAAATATAAAAACCTACCGTTGCAATCAAAGGACACATAAAACATAAAGTTGGATTTTTAAATATTTTACTAATCTAAACAATAAAAATTTTCTTCAGTTGCTTCCTGCAGTTTTGTAAAGGAAACATCATGTTTCAACATAATTAAGGATTTCACTAACGATATAAAAAATTAAGGTCAGAAATTCGGTAAATATTGGGTAGGTACCCGAAAAAATAACTACCGATGAAATTTGTCATACTTGATAGTATGTTCGGGCTGTTGGGCCGCCGTTCTGTATAAAATTCACAATGGTACCACTTGCTGACACCCTGGACATAACCAGCAGACTTTTTCCAGCGGACATTGCTCATTTATTTAAGACTTGTTTAACAACTAGATACCTATTTTACATGGAAAAATTAATTTTGGAACAATTGGAAGGAGTAGCAATGGGCAGCCCCTTAAGTCCAGCAGTTGCCAACAACAACTCGAAGAACAAGCCCTAACAATAGCACAACTAAAACTTAAATTCTAAACTAAACGAATTTTTAAAACATATCATCCCAAAAATCTCATTTTTGGACGTTCTGGTTTCACGAAAGAAGAAAAAACTGGGTCACACTTTATACAAAAAACCGACGCATACAGACCGATAGCTAAACAAAAATTCTAATCATCATCCAAGGTAAAAACAAACGGTTATTCAACAAAGCAATTCGATAAATATCTTAACACAAGTCATAAAGGAAAACAGGACAAGGAGGAAATAAGATCCAAGGCATTTTTACCCTACATTCCTGGCATAACTGAGAGAATTAGTAAAATCTTAAATAAATACAAAGTTACCACCATTTTTAAATCAACTACAAAACTAAAAAATCACTACCGATCTGCAAAACACAAAAAAGATTATCTATCCTTATCAGGAATATATAGAATACCTTAATCTTGCGGGAAGGTTTTTATGAGACAGAATAAGAGGTCTATTAACACCAGACTAAAGGAACACACTGCAGACTTAACTAGGACATAAAATGTCGGGGAAGCAAACCACAGGATCGGATGTTTACGTAGAAGACCAGGAGGTTCGAAAGAGCTACCCGCTCGGAGAGCAAGCCACGGTCTTTCAGGCAGAGGTGTATGCCATAATAATGGCTGCAACCATTGAGGAAATAAAGAACGGTACGGAGGAGCATGTTTATATATGCTCCGACAGCCAATCGGCCCTAAAGGCACTAAGGGCGCCCAAGATCAACAGCACCCTGGTGCAGAAATGTACGGATGCACTAGAATCCTTGGGAGAGGGAAATTAAGTGACACTTATGTGGGTACCGGGACATATAGGGCTGCCGGGGAACGAGAAGGCCAACGAGCTCGCCAGGATTGGGGCAAGCACTCAGTATGTAGGGCCGGAACCACTCCTAGGAACAACCAAGAGGCAATTGCAAAGTCGACTCAATAAAGGGTTAACGATGCCATGGCGACCGCTTGGAGAGGAGGAACAGGATGCAGACAGACCAGGGACTTCATGAAGGGCCCGGATGTAGCCAGACAGAAATGGCTTCTGGGGAAATCACGTAGGGAAGCTGGTCTGCTGACAGGAATCATAACAGGTCAAAACCGACTAAGGAAGCACATGACCCGGATCGCGGTGGAAAATGACTCGACCTGCTGGGCCTGCAGGCGGGCAGAAGAGACATCTCGACATGTTATAGCGAACTGTGAGGCATACCAGAGGACGAGATACCAGGTATTCGGTTCCCCGACCATGGATGAGGAGGACCTGCACACGCTCAAATGGGATAAAATACTGGACTTTGCAAAAAGAACAGTAAAACCAGATGAGCAGACTGCCAGACCAGTGGTGCAGGCGGCGGATTAGGGGCAGGTTCGGGGTAAGGCAGAAAGGCCCAGGGAGGCCTACTTACCAGGCTTCGCGCCGCCTCTTCTCTACTACCACTACTACTAACTAGGACATACAGAAAAATCAGCGGTAGCAGAATATACTCTCAACAATGAAAATCACCAAATCAAGTTTTGGGCAACTCAAGTTTTAACGCGAATAGATCTCCTGAAGATGCCGAGGCTATATGCAGCGCGCCGCCTATTAGAATAAAGCGAAGAGCAAAACGTTAAAGGATGCAAATATAAATAGGAATGAAATTTGCGAGCAGGACAAAAAAAAGAAACCTGCGAAACTGTAACGGTTGCTGAAAGAAGAAATGTCCGATATGCCACGAACCTTTCTTTTTATATATAATAATAATTTCCAGTCGTTCCTCGTACCAGCAATGTTTTTGAGGGCACCCATGGTGTATATAAGGGAGAAGAAATGTTAAGCAAATTTTCACCTTTGGCACTACATCAGGTTGAAATTTTTAAAAAGGATGCGATAGGGTTAGGACTAGAAAAATATTTTTTTTTTAATTGATGGTCATTTTTTGTTGTTCCGCTTTTTCCAGAAAATATCTGGTAGGCTTAGAATTATTATTATTTTATTATTTTTAATCTCATTGTAGATCTTTGCTGTCCAGTTATCAAGAGATCTTCAAGATAAACTGTCACATTCACGTGTATAGGAGAGATCTAACTAAGTTAGATAGTTCAATTTAGACAAAACTTTCTGAATATTTTTGGGAATAAGGTCCATTGATTTTATTATTACTGGAAGTATCTCTACCTTTGCCATATTCCAAACTCTTTTGATTTCCATTCTTCGCATTTATTAATTTATTATTATTAATATTATTATCAACATTACAGGTATAAAAACTAAACATTGAAAAATGGAGTTTTAAAAAACTAGGCTTTCCTTCAGAATGTACAATATATTAAATCTACCCAAACATCGCAAATAATAAATGAAAATGAATAATAAAGCCTTAAATAATATATTAAATTAACCACAATATTAAGAGTACAAGCAAAATAAATAAAAGTACTTAATTTTTCTTACCCAATCCATAGCCCACCTACCTTTTTAAAATAATTAACGGAAACAATTTACCAAGTGTCGGTAGCACACAACAATTATTTTGTTTTTAACTCTCCCCAACAATATTCACTAAAGAAACAAATTTTACCCTATGTTTGTCAGGCCCCAGAGTATCGTTCCACCCCAGTTTCCACTAATAATTTTTAAAATAGGATTCGTTTCGTTCGCTGCGTTATATCTGTGTACCTAACTTGCATTGATCTAATAAAATTATACAAACACAAAATTTTACCACGAACTTGTTTAATTTATGTGTACTTTTATAGAAATCATTCAAAATTTGTGGGATTTTAATTTTCAATATGTTTATTTGTAAAGTCAACAAATAAATTTTGTTAAAATAATTATTGGTTAATAAACTGTTAAAAGTACCAAATAAATTTTTGGCTGATTCTAAATCAGAAGATAAACATTTTGTTAAATATAAAAACCTACTGTTGCAATCAAAGGACACATAAAACATAAAGTTGGATTTTTAAATATTTTACTAATCTAAACAATAAAAATTTTCTTCAGTTGCTTCCTGCAGTTTTGTAAAGGAAACATCATGTTTCAACATAATTAAGGATTTCACTAACGATATAAAAAATTAAGGTCAGAAATTCGGTAAATATTGGGTAGGTACCCGAAAAAATAACTACCGATGAAATTTGTCATACTTGATAGTATGTTCGGGCTGTTGGGCCGCCGTTCAATAGCACAACTAAAACTTAAATTCTAAACTAAACGAATTTTTAAAACATATCATCCCAAAAATCTCATCTTTGGACGTTCTGGTTTCACGAAAGAAGAAAAAACTGGGTCACACTTTATACAAAAAACCGACGCATACAGACCGATAGCTAAACAAAAATTCTAATCATCATCCAAGGTAAAAACAAACGGTTATTCAACAAAGCAATTCGATAAATATCTTAACACAAGTCATAAGGGAAAACAGGACAAGGAGGAAATAAGATCCAAGGCATTTTTACCCTACATTCCTGGCATAACTGAGAGAATTAGTAAAATCTTAAATAAATACAAAGTTACCACCATTTTTAAATCAACTACAAAACTAAAAAATCACTACCGATCTGCAAAACACAAAAAAGATTATCTATCCTTATCAGGAATATATAGAATACCTTAATCTTGCGGGAAGGTTTTTATGAGACAGACTAAGAGGTCTATTAACACCAGACTAAAGGAACACACTGCAGACTTAACTAGGACATAAAATGTCGGGGAAGCAAACCACAGGATCGGATGTTTACGTAGAAGACCAGGAGGTTCGAAAGAGCTACCCGCTCGGAGAGCAAGCCACGGTCTTTCAGGCAGAGGTGTATGCCATAATAATGGCTGCAACCATTGAGGAAATAAAGAACGGTACGGAGGAGCATGTTTATATATGCTCCGACAGCCAATCGGCCCTAAAGGCACTAAGGGCGCCCAAGATCAACAGCACCCTGGTGCAGAAATGTACGGATGCACTAGAATCCTTGGGAGAGGGAAATTAAGTGACACTTATGTGGGTACCGGGACATATAGGGCTGCCGGGGAACGAGAAGGCCAACGAGCTCGCCAGGATTGGGGCAAGCACTCAGTATGTAGGGCCGGAACCACTCCTAGGAACAACCAAGAGGCAATTGCAAAGTCGACTCAATAAAGGGTTAACGATGCCATGGCGACCGCTTGGAGAGGAGGAACAGGATGCAGACAGACCAGGGACTTCATGAAGGGCCCGGATGTAGCCAGACAGAAATGGCTTCTGGGGAAATCACGTAGGGAAGCTGGTCTGCTGACAGGAATCATAACAGGTCAAAACCGACTAAGGAAGCACATGACCCGGATCGCGGTGGAAAATGACTCGACCTGCTGGGCCTGCAGGCGGGCAGAAGAGACATCTCGACATGTTATAGCGAACTGTGAGGCATACCAGAGGACGAGATACCAGGTATTCGGTTCCCCGACCATGGATGAGGAGGACCTGCACACGCTCAAATGGGATAAAATACTGGACTTTGCAAAAAGAACAGTAAAACCAGATGAGCAGACTGCCAGACCAGTGGTGCAGGCGGCGGATTAGGGGCAGGTTCGGGGTAAGGCAGAAAGGCCCAGGGAGGCCTACTTACCAGGCTTCGCGCCGCCTCTTCTCTACTACCACTACTACTAACTAGGACATACAGAAAAATCAGCGGTAGTAGTAGCGAAAAGTCGAAAAGACAAGCTTCTATACAACGACAGCTCGAAAAACAACATACTATCAGACGAAGGCCGCAAAAGCTTAAAACTTATTTAATTTGCCATACCGTACTTTGTGGTAGGATAAGTCCTTAAGGGCTATATTACCTTAGCGGTCAAAAAAATATTGTTTTTGCTATGCAAAGCATAAATGCAAGCATACGTGCAGGAACCACGCGCCGACCAATAGGAAACATCTGTAAAAAAGCAGGAAAATACGTCAGAGCGCACTTGCCGTCGGCTATCGCATGGTGACTAGCAAAATATAGATCAAAACGTGGAAACTTCTTGCTGGAACTCAGTTTTAAAAAGTAAAATTAACAAAGTAAGTTTTAATACAATATATTAATTTGTTAATAAGGTTATTTATTTAGTCTTTTCTAGTTAATTATTATCTAATGGTGTGGGATAATTAAATAATTAAAATTGTGTAACTTTGGCCCAGAATTTAGGGCAACATTGGCCCAGGCAAAAGTTATTTAATTAGTTTGTTTTGATTCAGAATAAATCACGATACAAACAAAATCGCCCTGGTTCAAGACCTTATGCCGACTAAACTCCTAAAAAGCTGAAAGAGGGTTTGGAAGAAATTACGTCTGGCAGAACGACTCAACCAGTTGCTGCAAAAAACTTTAATATCCCCAAATCTACAATTAAAAAAAATAAAAAACACCACTCAAAGCCTATTGGTTGCTCAAGCATTTTTTCAGATGCTAAAGAAGCTTTGAGCAACATTTGAAAATTATAATACCAATGGATTTTCGGATGGGAGTTAAATCGTATTTAAATTATAATGGTGTCCGCATTCCAGTATTTAAGGACCATCTACCTGGTCATGAATAGAGCAAATGGTATCTACCTCGCCATAGAAATTTATCTCTAAGAATAAGTTCGAATATTAAAAGAGTTCGAGCTTAAGTAGGAGAAAAAAAAATCAGTGATTATATCGATGACTTAAAAATCGTTGTGAAAGATATTCCGCCATTGTTATGTTTCGTTTTTTGGGGTCCTTTTTTTTTGAAGTTTGCTAATGTTTATGCTACCCTTTTTTTAAATAAAGTTTTTACCACTTTCTTCTTTGATGAATGAATTTTTTTTTTTTTTTTTAATCACAAATATCATCTAGTTTAGTACATAAATGATTTTAAACTTCAGTTTTAGTGTATCTTTAGTCCAAGCCCTAAAAAGTATGGATGGGTTAAAGTTTCCCCATTTGGAGGTAACCTTGGCCCACTTCAGAAAAAAAAAACAAAAAATGGCACACGAAAAAATTTTTTTTTTCCTTAAAATCTTTAGATATACCCTTATCGATAAACTATAAATTATCAGATACCTCGTACAATACTTACAATATTATTTAGTGTTAAATATTTCAAATAATTTTTATAAAAATGGGCCAATCCTTCCCCAAAGCACGGTACTTGATTTATGAAACATTCCAAATTATCAAATTGGAGGGATTTTTTTCTGTATTACTTTGATTTACTTAAAGATTTTTCATAAACGTACAATCTCTTATTCTACCTACCACATGATGATGAATGTTTTTTTTTTCACAAAATATTAATTTTTTTCTATATCTTTGAGATGTTGACAAATTTTGTGTAGCAATGCACAAGGGAAGGAAAAGTAAAAATCTTTGCCGAAGGTTTGTTGCTTTAAAAACTGCTCGAGTTTATTTTTGTTTTCTCGACGTTACTAGTCGGAAGAAAATTTCCCGTCCCGATAGGAATTGTAATTATTTTTGGCCATCCATACATAATACGGCGGCTATTGTTAAAATAAATTATTTGAGTCAAAAAACTCTTAAATACAGAATTTTGTCATGGTATCTCTCTGTAACACGATTAATCAAAAACCGCTTAACCGATTTTTATCAAATTTTGCACAAAAAGCTAATTGATTTTTGATGGAGATGGGGGTTGGTAAGAAGGTAGGGGAGGGATTAAACTTTTAAAAAAAATGTAACTCACAAACCGTAGCACCTAGCAGAACGCGGTTTCATATATATATTATTTTATAATGGATGAGTTAAATAATCAGCATAATTACGAAGGTTTTCTAAGAAGAAATGGATTAGACATTAAATTCATCTACTCCCGATAAAACCTCCATTTCTTTAAATGGCCTAATTTGTGTTGAAGCAAAAAAAATAACCTGCTAAGTTCATGGACATTAGAATTTTTTTAAGCTATATTTACTTCATTAACATATACACTTTGCGTTAAAGTTTACCTAATTGGAATTGATTTTTTATTTATATCAAATGTACTACACAGGCTCGTTCAAAACAAAAAAAATATATCAAATAACAAATACAAAAAACACCATTTAAAAGCTTTAATGCTGCAACACGATATTTAAATCTCGGAATCTGTTAAAACCTTTTAACCAACAGACCTAGACCCTTTTAAATCCCATGACTATTTAGCGAACACGCCAACTTTTATAATATAGAAAATTACTTTGTTGGTGTATTTTTAATGACGCTGCATAATAGTCCCTTAATTTTAATTAAAAATCCGCTTACTAAGGTTTAGAATTTATTAATTCGTTTACCGGTCCACTAAAACGCAATAATATTTAGACGCATAATAGACCTAAAACGCATCTAGTTAGGCTGCATTAAAAAAATACAAATCCATGTAACATCACGTGATGCATTCTTTTGGTCAGGGGTGTGCACCCCCAAGATTGGAACCGGGTATACCCTGGGGCAGGTGGTAAGACGGATGATTTGCGAAATTAATTAGGATTAAGATAGAGTGTGGTACTCTATATTTGAGATTTTTCGAACTAATTTCAATGGTTTGCGGACAACTGGTCGTAACTTTAAAGTCGCAAACAGTTGCTACGTCCCCACTACCATCGCAGACATTTTCGTCGCAGAGCTAAAACGTCGCAAACATTTGCGCCGCGGGTTCATTTCGCCGCAGAGGACATTGCGACGTGGCCAGTAGCGTCGCAAAACATTTCGTGGCAGATCCACATCGTCGCAAACAATTGGGTCGCGGATCCTCTTCATTGCATAGGACATGCTCACTAGAGTCGCAGGCAATTTTGTCGCAAATCCACAACGTCGCGAATACATTCCCTCGCATTGGACATTGCGACGTGCTCGTTAGCATCGTAATAAGATAAATTTTTCATGGTGTATGACACAGCGAAGCATTTTCTTATAATCCTTAAAAATACCTTCTGCTTCATTAGTTTCTTACAATTGATTTTCCGTTGTTATATTTTGAGAAAATTGTCGTTTGATTTAAGTTGTTCTTTTGTGGGACAGTGGCACTATTTAAGAATTACTTGTTTAAAAAAGGGAGAACATATAACGAAAAAACTGTATGGAAATGTGTCAAATATGGGAAAATAATACGCTATTTTGTTCTATGCGACGGAATATATTTGCGACTTTGTGGATTTGCGACGAAATTGTCTGCGACGCTAGTGTGCACGTAGTAATGTCCTATGCAACGGAGAAGATTCGCGACTCAATTGTTTGCGACGAAGTGGATCTGCGACGAAATGGTTTACGACGGTAGAGGGGACGTGGCAATGTCCTATGCGACGGGGAGGATCAGCGACCCAATTGTTTGCGACAAAGTGGATCTGCGACGAAATGGTTTGCGAGGGTAGTGGGGAAGTCGCAACTGCTTGCGTCTTTAAATTTACGACCAGTTGTCTGCAAATCAATTTCAATATGGCGGCTGACATTTAAATACTGAAACTAGATGGAAATGTCATTGTCACTGTTAAAGAATTGGTCAGATTGAATTTGTAATAAGGTACGTAAATGAAAAATGAAAATGCAAAATTATTTTGAATAAGTTTAGCATATTCGTGTATTTGGGGTTTTCAATGATATTTAGTTTTTTTCGTAGGGTTTTTAAAAAATATTTTTATGGGAAATAAAAGGTGCCGTATTTTTAAGTATATTTCCGGAAATCCATTTTAGACGAAATCTGCATGCAAATGGTGTATATACTACTGTTCACAGAAGCTGATAAAATTGGTCCAATTGAATTGGAAATAAAGTTTGTCTTAGGATCGACTAGAGGCCCTCTATACATTTGACAGTTGTTTTTTTATCAGAGCAAGTCATATTGACCTCTTTTTCTACTTTTTTCATATTTGCACGTAAAACCAAATTCATGAAATGGAGTGATAACTCAAGTTCCTCTAAAAAAAAAACTAGATTAGCTAGTAAGAGAGTGGCCGCCACTGTTTAATTTGGAAAATAAATGTTTTTATGAAAAGTAATTCACGGTAATGTTAATTCCTGTGTAGGTAATCAAAAAATAAACATAATGTACCTGATTTTTTTTATCCGAGTTATAAAAACCATATTTTTTACATATATTTGAATAATTTTTTTTTATAAAATAGGGCCAGTCCGTAAATTCATCGTAAATTTAATCTTTTCGTTTTGCTCACCGATCGCAAGTAACGTAATCATATAAAAATCGCACCTCGAGATTTTGATGAATCTCCACGAATTTGGTGGTTCCGAATCCAAATAAGTACGTTTCCAGACGCCCACTGTCTGTCGGTCTGTTCGTCGCTCGCTTTGTAGCTACTTTAACTCATAAATCCCTTTACCAATCCAATAAAAATTTTAAATAAAGATTACTGGCGTTGACGCACAGACCTCGTGATACTTCGTATAGGTGCAGTTAGACTGTGGTAGTGTAGTCGTCGTTGCATTGCAGCTGTAGTGAATTTTTTTCCATAGATAATGGAGAACAGGATATTTTACAGATAAATAGTTAACAATATTTTTTGGTACACACGTTTTAATATAATTTACCTTGTTTAATGATTTAAACAAATATTGGTGATAATAGACCCTCTTGCAAAATTTTTAACATGTTAAAATGTCCACCTTACATATTTCTTTTGTATTAACTGATGCAAGCGGAGTAATTCTAAAAGTAAGCGCTTTTTGTCACTTAGAAAAAAGGCTCTAATTTCTTCGCAATTATAATAAACCAGAATGATTAATCAGCGGATCAGATATAACTACTATAGTACCTTATTAATTTATCGCTAATACCACTGAACACACTATTGACTGTATGTATGTATGCAAATACAAAATTACCACATTTTTTTCTTCCCCAAGTTTTGTTTTGTCCATCTTTGGTACCCAATCAACCCTAATTTTAAAACTAAAGCATTTTTGAACTTATATTAATAAAAAGCGGAACTTTCTTGGTTAATACAAAAGAAATATGTAATGTGGATCTTTTAACATGTTCAAAAATTTTGCAAGAGGGTCTATTATCACCAATATTTGTTTAAAACATTAAACAAGGTAAATTATATTAAAAAGCGTGTACCAAAAAATATTGTTAACTATTTATCTGTAAAATATCCTGTTCTGCATTATGTATGGAAAAAAATTCACTACAGCTGCAATGCAACGACGACTATACTACCACAGTCTAACCGCACCTTTAGAAAGCTTATAATAGTTATTTAGTTCCCCCCGCGGTTTGTTTGATGCCTGACGTCAGGAGGCCATTAGAAAACCAAGGGGGGAAGGAAATGCACTTTACTAAAAATGAATGAATCTGATTTTATCTACTACATAAAAATACCTGCGGTAACAAATATTATGACCGATTTTTGAAATATATGTCGCGATTCTTCAGAAACGACAGAAAATCTCACCCGTCAGAATTCTGGAAAGTGGCGATTTTTACTAAAATAGCGTCCTTCATATTTATCTTAACGCTGTAAGAGAAACTGCGTAATTTTTTTAATAACATTTTCAAAATTTAATATTTTAAAGATATTCTGCGGGACTAGTTTATGGCGGAGCTGAATTGTGACTTCTTGTACCAATAAACGTCAAAAAGTGTCGAAAATTCTCACCATGTAAAAGGAAAGACAAAATTTGTGTGACTTTTCTAAACAGTGACAGCGAAATATTCCATGGCTATCTATGGTTTTGTATGTTAAAAGTTTCAAAGGTTTGTTTACACATAAAAATAAGTTTAATAACATACATTTTTAAATAAAAAACAGGGTTTCAAGAAAAACAGCCAACAAAAATTAAAACTGACATATTGTTTATTTACTAGAACAGTACTAAAAAACTAAATTTTAAAGAATATTAGCAAATAGTCCGGACAAAAAAGCATTAAGTGTAAACTTGTGTTTAAAAATTGTCAGTCAGTCAGTTGTTTTTGTAAGGGCGAGATTTTCTGACAGTTTTTGAAGAATCGCGACCATAGTGACCGATTTTTGATTTTTCATTTTGCAGTAAGGATCTATAATACGCGGCACATGAAGAAAAAGTAACGGAAACTCTCAGAGGGGGGTAAAATATGTAACTCCCGAGGGAAGTAAAGTGGGATTTTCGCCCCTCATATGGTAGTAGATTAGACTATTAGTTTAATGGAGTCAACATTTTTGACAACATACATATACCGGGTGTAACAAGGGATAGTTACGGCGACTTAGCGTGTTTATTTTTAAGAATAGAATTCTAAAAATTTGGAACTTTATAGAACTGATAAAAGCCCAAAATTGATTGATATGTCAAACTCTCACAGTTTCCATGAAAACGAGGTTAACATTTTTTTTATTATTGAAACGCTCTGTTTATGTCATTATGCCTGAAGACGTGAAGGCATTCTAAACACGTTTTTGTCATTGATATGTCATTTTGACAAGTTTAAAAAAATATTACTTTTTAGATTTTTTTGACATTTTACAGTTTTTTCTAATATTTTTCTATTGACGGCAGTGCAAAGGCCTACCAAAACCTACGTCTTTAAAGGAATATTTAAAATTAGAAATTATTAGAAATTAATAGCTAAAAGTTTCATTTGCATTTTTCTACTTCCAGACGAATGAAAACCTTTCTGGTACACTAACTTTTTCTGAAATGACATTTTGTTACACATCAGTTAGAGTTTTCCGATTTAACTTATGATAAGAATTACTTAACTAATGAAAGATAAAATATTTAAACTAATTAAAATTTTAATAAGTATATAGCACGCCACTGTCACTATGACGAATTAAAAAGTGTCTTTCTTTCTTGGTGACAATGCCGTGTTGTCTACTTATTAAAAATAAAATAAGTTTACATATTTTACCTTTTATAACTTAAGCAATTTTTATTGTGAGTTAAATTAAAAAATGTTATATAGAATAAGTAGGTATACCGATACCAAAGGGATTTCATTCGTCTTGAAGTGGAAAAATATAAATTAAACCTTTAGCTATTAATATCTCCTGTATATTTTAAAAATTCTTTTAAGTTGTAGTTATTGGTAGATGTTTTTACTGCTGTCAATCGAAACATATTGGAAAAAAACTGTAAAATAAAAGAAATATATTTTTTCCAACTTACCAAAATGACATATGGATGACACAAACGTATTTAGAATCACTTCACATCTTCAGGTATGATGACATATAGAGGGTGGTTCATTTAAAACAAAGTTAACCTCATTTTCCTAGAAACTGTAAAAGTTTGACATGTGTCAATAGGACACAGTTTTGAGTTTTTACCAATTCTGTAAAATTCCAAAATTTCAAAATTGTCTTCTTTAAAGGCGCTAAGTTGCCGTACCTATCTTTCATTACACCCGGTATAGATAATACAATTCAAGGCGTTAAACGATATGTCAAATAAAAGTAGCCAATATTTAGACTCAGATTATACCCTACCTTCTGAACAAACTTCAACCAAATCGGTTCAGCCGTTTTTGCGTGATTGATGGACAAAAATCTTAGTTTATTGGTGCTAAAATTTTTAAAAACACAAATAAAGCAGATAAAAAATGTGTCATAGAAACGTCAAGATACTCCCTAGAAAATTCTGGAT
The DNA here is from genome assembly GCA_963921995.1 of Oxystoma pomonae. NCBI lineage: Eukaryota > Metazoa > Arthropoda > Insecta > Coleoptera > Brentidae > Oxystoma > Oxystoma pomonae. The sequence goes on from OY998165.1 coordinate 96,949,324, forward strand.
ACACTCTAAAGATACACCTTGGAAAACTCTGGATATACCGTGTAAAAATTTGGTACACTCTGAAAAAGTCTGGGTTCACTCTGAAAAACCCTGGACTCACACCAGAAAAAGTTTGGATAACCCAAAAAAAGTCTGGATGCACTGTGGAAAAGTGCATACTATGTTAGAGTCTGGGCACATCCAGGAAAAGTCACGATAAGCCCAGGAAAAGTTTGGATATACTCTAAAAAAGCCTGGAGTCAGCCTGGAAAAGTCTGGATACACCCAGGAAAAGTCTGTTTTTTATGAGTGAAGGAAGTTTTATATCGGGTTTACATTTCAACTTGTTTTGACAAAAAATCGTGTTGAATTTGAGTAACATTTCACTCATTTTTTTACTGTGTACTTACTGTTCACAGAAGCTAATAAAATTGGTCTGATTGAATTGTAAATGAAGTTTGTGTCTGTCTTAGGATGGACTGGGGGACCTCTATACATTTGACAATTGTTGTTTTACCAGATGTGAGCATGTCATATTGCCCTCTGTTTCTAATTTTTTTTATATTTGCACGTAAAACCGAATATATGAAATGGAGTGACATCTCAAATTCCTCCAGAAAAACTAGATTAGTTGGTAAGAGGGAGCCGCCACTGTTTATGAAGTAACAGATAAGTAATATTTTGCCAAATAAATGTTTTTATAAAAAGTAATTTACGGTAATGTTTACTCGTATTTAATCAAAAAATAAACATAATATACATGATTTTTTAATCCGAGTTGAAAAATAAATTAGCCTGGTATATGTATTTTTATATATATTTGGAGAAAACCATGCTCATGGGTCTCCAGGTTGATGAATAGTTTGCTAACTACACCTAATAAGAGTTGTTAAATATAGAATAGTATTTAAAAAAAATAGTTAATTGCAATTTAGCATATGTCAAATTAATTTTTTTTACTGACCCCGAAATTCTGTACCTAAGCTTTGCTTGTATGGATGCCATCGAAGTTCGTCCGATGAATTTACGACCTCTATTGATCTCATCCTACTAACAAGATAACACTTATTTATTAAAATATTTCAAAGTTTTTTATGGAGCAGAAATAGAGGTTCTTATACTTCTTAAAGCCCTGCAAAAATCTAATGATCTAAATGCTTAGGCAATTAAGTAACATTGTAAAATGTGGGTTTTAATGATGAATGTAATAACTAAACATACATTTTTTTTTGATTGTCAGGTTTAAATTAAAATAATTTTTATTTTATAAAACCCAACGCTTTTGAAGTCGGGGCATGTAAGTTCCTGCAAATTAAGGGTGAATTTGTATCAAATTTTGTACGGTGAAAGTTTAAAGCATTATACCGGAACCACCAGATATACAGGGTGGATTCTATAACGGAACGGTGCTTCTAGTGGGTTAGAATTTGGTTTTACAAAAAAATCCAAAAATACGTCAACTGAGGTTTTTAATTTTCTTTAATCGTGCTATCTTGGATTTTTTTATGCCATTTTGTTTACGAGGTATGGCAAAAAAAATATATTTTTTTAAGTAGGACAGCCTGTATAGTTTGACATTTTCGAATTGTAAAAAAATTATCTTTTTGACAATACCACACACTAATACTCTATCTCTTATGGTTTCCAAGATAGAGGCATTTAAACTTGCATGGAATTGTTGTCTATGCCCTGTTTTACAGGGGATATTTGAATGAATATCGAAGTTTTCCATAGAGATTAGATTATCGTAAAAGATAGATCCTACTGTGTATTATTGCTGAAAAGAAAATTGTTTGCAGATTTCGTAAACTCGTATACAAAATGACATAAAAAAAAATCCAAGATAGCACGATTAAAGGAAATTAAAAATCTCAGTTGACGTGTTTTTGGATTTTTTTATTCAACCAAATTCTAACCCGCTAGAACCACCGTTCCGTTTAAATAATCCGCGCTGTATATATTTTTTTAAAAACCATTCTAATAGTCTGTGGGGGATACTAGAGGCCCTGTATACAATTTTTGACACATATTGTTTTACCAGAGGTAAGCAACTCGATTTTTATGTGTCTTGGCAACCACTAAAAATAAATAATTTTGTCAATGTCACATTTTGGATTAATAAACGTAGGAACACCAAATAAATTTGATTATATGCAGTGGCGGTCTCAGGGGGGGGCGGGGGGCGATCGCCCTCCCCTTTTCTCCAGAAGAAAATAGACAACAAAGATGCTGGTGGTAACCTTGAAGTCTTTGGGTTTTTTGTATAAAACCCAACCCACTGGGCATTTTTGGCTTTACAAATGGGTTTTATTGGGTTTTTTATGTTTTTCTCTTTAAATTATATACAGATTGTAGTTCTTCTTTAAAATTAGGACTTATTCTCGCGATCGTTTATCAACTATAAAATACAACATATAAATAGGTGGAATACAGAAATGGACAGTTTTTTTGTTTGTTAATAAATTAAAGCAGTTTTGGTTTAGTTTGACCAGCGCTTTTTTTTATATACTTAATATAAACAAACCTTAAGAAAATTATTGTTGGAGTTTGTGTATTTACTACCCAGCAAGTACCTGCTTACTCAGTATGATACGATAAACCATTTTTTTAAAAGGAAAATGCCTAAGAGTAGCGCTAGAAAGAGTGCTTCAGAATGGACTGAGGTTTTAGAATCCAGTAATTTGCATTGTTGCCCAGCTAGTGCAGAATTTATTGAAAGACATGGTCTTAATTGGAATAATAAAATAAGAAATTGTTTGGGATTAGAAAAAGATTTGCAACTGGTCAATGCTTATCGAATCTTACGATCAGTTTTAAACGACTCGTAATAATATACCTTTTTTTTACGTTTATTTTTTTTATTAATAATGAAAATATCTACTTTTAAAAAAGCCCTACGTATTTTTTTTTAAGTGGCTTTTACCAAAAAAAAAACCAAGTGGGCTTTTTCGGTTATCCACTGGGCAACCAACTCTAAAGATATTCTATAATTCCTCCACAGTATCACATAAAAAAAAACTGGCTTCGGTCGGGCTGGCAAGTAGTTTGTCTATGCACAGTATTTTGGGACAGTTTGACCTTCAATTCGTCACACCAAGAATAAACAAACGCACGAAGTACTTACCGCGAAAACCACGATATTGGAAATACAGAACAGTATTATAGAGTTTCTATTTAATTTATAAACAAGTTTTAGACAAAATCATTTCGGACATAAAAAATAATTTTTGACCTGAACATATTAACCCCCAAGTTTTGTACAACGTGAAGCCCAAATTAAGGCAAAATTAACTAAAGTCGTTTATAAATACGATAAACTGTTTGATTAATTGAATACACAAATTCTTGAACTTTATTGGGACAAGTCAGTATTTGGAAACAATATTGTTCAGAAGTAGGCAAAAGCTTAAATCAAAACATACCTGATAACAATTTCGAGGCAAAGAACAAGCAATATTTTTCCAAAGGAGGGCATAAGTTGTGGCGCTATAACACCTTTGATATTTACGGTATTAAAGTTTAATTTTGTGTTAAAATTGGCATTTGTAGTGTCATTTTCTTCAAAAATTTTCGCCTGCTGCTCTTTGAAACCATTGATATACTTACAATTTTAGTTTAATTTTAAATCAAAAAATGCAGTTTTAGTGCAATTTTCTTAAAAATTTTCGCCTGCGGCGCTATGATAACGTTGGTGCTCACTCGGTTTAATTTAACTCAAAAATCGCATTTTTAATGTAATTTTCTCAAAAATTTTCGGCGCATTTAAACATTTTTTAAAATAAAAAAAAAGGTCAAATCAACGCTTTTAATTACTAAGTTTAGTTTGCATATATTGATATGTTCCTCATAAAAGCTATGCTTTTATCCTAGTTTTTTTTTTCGTATCGAAACCGCCCCCCCTTTTCAAATGGCTGGGATCGCCACTGTTATATGCGGTTTAAAAATATAATATTGCGGTATAAGGAACTGTAAAAATACTCGCGAATACGACCTTGTATTGTGTCATTGTTCAATGGAAAAAAAACGCAAGAAAAATGGAAAGAGATCATGCATTTTCCAAACTGGGAAATTAATAAAAAACAGTCGAATTTGCGAAGTATGTAAAATTAGTTAAATTTAAATAGTATTATGTATTGTTAATATTTTAATAAAAAGGGAAATAAAAAGATAAATCAATAATATTTTTTCTATTTTACCTACTGTTCAAGCCATGATGAACCTTAAAATAATTTTCTTAAATACCTGTTAAATTATTTTTAGATGTGCTAAAATACACTTTATTAGGACACGTTTTTTGGTAAATTTAAAGACTGTAAAGACTTTTGATTAAAAGATTTAAATACCACCTTATATTTTACACACTTTACATTTTGAAAAATTCCAATTTTTGCTGTTTTTTTTTTATAAAAATGGCAAAATAAAAATCATATGTACGACACCACTCAAGATGACAGACAGACGACATAACAGAAATTTTTAGTAAACATTTGCCTTAAATTATGTCCATCTTTCTCTAAAATACTTTTTTCTAGCCTGCTGTCTCTCTCCAACAACCTTAAATATTTTTCATTTTAACAGAGAAAAAATGTTTTTTGGCAGTACTTTTTTTGAACGCTAAAAAAAACAGTGAAAACTTAAAAAAATTGTGTGTTTTATTCTAGAAATCAAAAGTTTGGAAAGAAAGCTTTAAAATGTAAGCAATATCATGGCATACAAATGTGAAAAACATAGTAAAAAATTGCTTCATCTAAAACGTTACCCCTTAAATTATGCTAAAATATTTTAAGCCTTAAATTACAAAAAAATTATTTTAAATCTTCCGTGAACTTCACTGTTTTTGTTTTGCCGAAGCTTGACATATTTTACTAAGCAAAAAAGTCATCATCCTTCAAAAACTGTCTGGGGAAATTATAAAAAGAGAAAACAAAACATATTCCATTTCGTAAAATCGGTTTTACATGCAAATATGAAAAAAACTAGAAAAAGAGGACAATATGAGTGCCCACCTCTGATAAAAAAAAAACTGTCAAATGTATAGGGGTCCTCTAGGGGATACCAAAAGTCTCGGCTGTGAAAAATTTTGTTATTTTTTAATTTGCGGTTTATCTGTTTAGTAGTAGTAGAGAAGGGGCGGCGCGAAGCCTGGGAAGTAGGCCTTCCTGGGCCCTTTCTGCCTTACCCCGAGCCTGCCCCTAATCCACCGCCTGCACCACTGGTTTGGCAGTCTGGTTTTACTGTTCTTTTTGCAAAGTCCAGTATTTTATCCCATTTGAGCGTGTGCAGGTCCTCCTCATCCAGGGTCGGGGAACCGAATACCTGGTATCTCGTCCTCTGGTATGCCTCGCAGTTCGCTATAACATGTCGAGATGTCTCTTCTGGCCGCCCGCAGGCCCGGCAGGTCGAGTCATTTTCCACCGCGATCCGGGTCATGTGCTTCCTTAGTCGGTTGTGACCTGTTATGATTCCTGTCAGCAGACCACCGTCCCTTCGTGATATTCCCAGAAGCCATTTTTGTCTGGCTACATCCGGGCCCTTCACGAAGTCCCTGGTCTGTCTGCATCCTGTTCCTCCTCTCCAAGCGGTCGCCATGGCATCGTTGGTCCATTTATTGAGTCGGCTTTGCAATTGCCGCTTGATTATTCTTGGGAGTGGTTCCGGCCCTACATACTGGGTGCTTGCCCCGATCCTGGCGAGCTCGTCGACCTTCTCTTTCCCCGGCACCCCCATATGTCTCGGTACCCACATAAGTGTCACTTGTTTGACCTCTCCCAAGGATTCTAGTGCATCCGCACATTCCTCCACCAGAGTGTTGTTGATCTTGGGCGCCCTTAGTGCCTTTAGGGCCGATTGTCTGTCGGAGCATGTTTAGCTGTTTAAGTAAACGAACTGTTTTAAGATTCAAATTCACTCTTAAGTTATATTTTGATTCAATTTCTTGTGGTGAAAGGCTTTTTGTATACACCTTTTATTAGGCTTATTTAACATAGCTTTTTTATATCATAGATTTGCAACTTCGACTTCCATTGACCTTTTCATATTAAGCGTATAAGTGCAAAGTTCGACGAATTGGCTTTGTTTTTTCTTTTATTTTGCTCGTAAAAGTGTTGGGAGTAGTCGGTACGTATATTATAATAAAGCGAAAGTTCCATGGAGCAACGAAATAAAAAGTAATTATGAATGTGGCAAAAAAAAACAAACTAGTCGAACTTGTAACCCCGTCTTTTTTTTTAGTCAGTTAAAAAACGATGTTTTCTTTGTATTTGAAGTCATACATAGGTCTATACAGGGTGGATTCTGTAAATGGAACGGTGCTTCTAGCGGCTTTAGGGAAGAGGTTTTAAAAAAGCTAAAAGCGAATCTATACTGATTTTTGACGGACTTTCCACCTATAATTTAAAAAAAAATTAGGGCCCCAACTCGATTCTCAGGGCCTATCAACTATTGTTTTTCAATTAAAAGGTACCACTTGTGGCACCTTTTTGGAGAGCTTGTTAAAACTGATATTTAAAGCACATTTGTCGACCAATTTATCAGAAATTTTAAAAAAGCAATTTTTTTGTAAATTGTTTTACCTTCAAAATAAACTAGATATTTTTCTATTTACTAAGCGGATCGGATCGGACTATCGGAATAAAGAAAATTTCACACAAGAGCATTATTGGCAGTTCATTTAGAAGCCTTCACTGAACGCTCAGGGCTTACCAATATTTTTTTCAGAGGTACCACTTTTGTGGGACCTTTTTGAAAAGCTTCTTAAAAAAGTAATCCGATTAAATAATTTTTTTCGACATCTGCCAACCCATGTGTTAATAATTTTAAAAAACTTACTTTTTGTCGTTAATGACTATTAACTGAAAACGAAAATCGAGGTGGGCTTTAAATCTATTTCCTTTTATCTAATATCTAGTAAATTTAGAAAAGGTAATTATGCTGCGCCCTCAAATGGGACACCAATAATATCCTTGGGTTTCTTTATTCCACTTAGTAAATAAGGAATATGTAGTTTATCTTGGAGCTAAAACAATTGATAAAAAATAGGTTTTTAAAAATTTTTAACACATGGGTTGACAGATGTCAAAAAAATGTATTTAATTAAATTTCTTTTATAACAAGTTTTTCAAAAAGGTATACAAGTGGTACATTCTTATGAAAAAAATGTTGGTAGGCCCTGGGCCTTCAGTGGGGGCCTTCAAATGGGTCGCAAATAATGTACCGCTTAGTAAATAGAGAAATATGTAGTTTTTTTTGAAGCTAAAAGAAATAAACAAAAAAATATTTTTTTTTAATTTTTGACCATTTGTTGATAGATGTCCAAAAAACCCTTGTTCAACTCACCCTACCCTGGCTTTAAATTTTTTATGAAAACATTTAAAAAATCAAAAGTGGAACATAAATTGCGGCGCTATAACACTTTTGATATTTACCGTATTAGTTTTTTAACATTTTTTAAAATAAAATATGTATGAAATAAACGACTTGAGATCTGAGTATCCCCCCTCTAGATTTGAGAACAAATCCGCGCTTGTAGTTACTAAGTTTTGTTTTCATATATTGATATGTTCCTCTAATCTGTATCGAAACGCCCCTACCCTTTTAAAATGGCCGGGACCGCCACTGCTTAGGCATTGATAATTTTTGGTACAATTGATAGGTTTCAGAAAATTTTAAATGTCTATTAAAAACCCTTCATATGATTTGTCACGTGGCCTTTATTTTATCAAAAAAATAACAAACTTATATATGTATTTTTAATCCTAAATAATAATTTTTTAAAGTAACACTCGTGGCATATCGGACAAAGAGTTTTTGTTTCTCACTTCATTACGACAAGGCCTTCAATGTCTAGTGGAGAATCTAGACATCTACAGACCTGTTTTATCGTTATTAGCAATCATTAGTGGTCATGATTGTACCTGAAAGTTTGTAATCCGCTGAGACGTGGTACCTGTGTGCACCACCTGTCGAATAAATTGAAAAACAAAAACATAAAAATTGAAAAGTGGAGAAGACCGTAAATACAGAATCCTGTACCTTTCAGCAGGTTATAGGAAGAAACCTGTAAAAGTATAAGGTCACTGTAACATGACTCTTAAAAAGAGGTAACGTTCGCAGCAGCACCACCCCCAATTGGAGCTTCATACTACGTGGCCTTAGTTTAAGACATTTGCCAAGCAATCGCTCCGAAGGAGGCTTGATACGCAGAAAAAAACGTCAAAATATTTAAAAAACAAAGTGAATCTCGTGTTCGCAAATAAAAATTAAAGTAACACTCGTGGCGTATCGGACAAAGCGTTTTTGTTCCTCACTTCTATATGCCACGAGTGGTACTTTAATTTTTGTTTGCGGACACGAGATTCACTATATTTTTTTTACAAATATTTTGGCTTTTTAGTTCTGCGCAACAAGCCTCCTCCGGAGCGATTACTTGCTGATGCCTTAAAATTAGGGCCACGTAGTATGAAGCTCCAATTGGAGGTGGTGCTGCTGCGAACGTTATCTTTTTTTAAGAGTCATGTTAGAGTGACCTTATACTTTTACAGGTTTCTAACCTGCTGAAAGGGACAGGATTCTGTATTTACGGTCTTCTGCACTTTTCAATTTTGAGGTTTTGGTTTCTCAGTTTATTCGTTAGGTGGCGCACACATGTACCATGTTTCCGCGGATTACAAATTTTTTTGTTTTAAATTCGAGAGGTGTGCATGGTTGCCTGTGTAGCTTCAACTGCCAGGTACAAATCTATGATTCCTAATAAGGATGAAACAGGTTTGTAGGTGTCTGGATTCTCCATTAGACATTGGAGGCCTGGTCGTAATGAAGTGAGAAACAAAAAAGCTTTGCCCCATATGCCACGAGTGCAGTGTTGCCAGGATGTTAAAAAAAACTTTTTGCAATCCGAAAAATTATCCAAAAACATACAGAAAATACGTATAAAAAACATTTAACTGAAAAATAACGTACCGGCCCTTAAATGAGGCTTTAATAGAGTAACTTCTAACAGATCGCCAGTCTTATTTGGTTGAACGTTCAACTTTTTCAGGTTTAAAATGCACTTCAGACACCTAACAAAAAACGCTTTCAGTACCCTATTTTCTGTGTATTATTTCACCTGAATCTTACGCATACGTACGCTTACTAGGAACTACATAAGTTTTCTCGTTTTATGGCATGCACACATTTCTTTGCAAGTTCTTCATTTTTTGGAAATATGAAAAACAGAAACTCTTGATAGATCTTGGCCCTTGTAATTATTTTGGCTATTTGTCACACAGCACGTAGTAGGCATTGCTAAAAGATACACAAACAATTTAGTTATACCTTCACAAGATTTATAAATGCTCTGTAAGTTCTGCAAAAATTGGTGGATTTTGGGACAAATTCTTAACAACCCACACTTTCTAAGATTAAGTACACTTTACTCGACAAAAAGGTTTAATAATAATACTTAGAAACAGCCAGAAACCACTTAAAATCCTGTATCATTTCCCAAAAAATAGACTATAATCCTAAAAACACTGACGATGAAAAAAACACTAACTACCGCGATTTTCGAGTCAAAAGCCTAAATTACCTGTAAATTCTCATACAACAAACATTTTCAAATCATTTGAAATATATGAATATAAAAATAATCAATAAAAACTCTGTCGAAGATGCGATTTCGCGATGTAAACAAACAGACTGAATGTCAAACAGAAACGTAAGACGGCACCATATTGTTTTTATTTCCGGGTTGATCCGACGCCTTCTATGTAGGTCGCATTGCTCCGACCAACACCTTTCTGAACTAAAAAGCCTGTTAACTCCTACCGCCTCAGCGCCCTTTAGGCTAATGTGGCTGCCATTTTTATAACCAAATTGACAAGTAAAACATGGATTTTCTGTCAGTTTGGTGTCAATATGGCACGGATCATAGGCCAAAGGATACTAAAACGAAAATGAGTTAACTGGCTTTTTAGTTGAGAACGGTGTTGCTCCGACCTTTTGCACAAGCGGCCACGTCATACGTCTTCAATCGAGGCGACGCCATTTTTGTTGTTTCCCTCATAACATTGGAGGAATATTCATGTTATAGGAATATTTCCTCAAAGTGATGTTGGAAATATTCTATTGCGAATATGACAGGAATATTCCAGGCCCATTTTTTGTTGAATATTCTTTAAGAGTTTGTGATAGTTATATTTCTTTGGTAATAAGATAATAGTAATATAATATAGATTAAGTTAAGAGATCCTGCTACTTAAAAAATACATGCTGTATTTATATACTTTCCATTTCGCAATAGTACAATTACAACTAAGTTATGGTATCTCTGGTTGGGGTAGTGTAAGGGACTGCTACGCAAAAGACCTGGAAGTTACTCAAAAATGGATACTGAAAGTCATCTTTAATAAAAAGAAAACACACTCCAGCAATTTATTATTTAAAGAAACGTCGATATTCGACATACAGCAATTACATTTTTTTAAAGTCCTAATGCTAATAAATAAACAAAAAATACACCTACAAACAGCCACACACCAACAACAATGTTTAAAACAAGGTTGTAGAGTGGTCCCTGTAAGTAAAAAAGGTATAGGCCAAAAATCAATAACATATTTGGCGCAAAATTTTTTTAACTTACTACCAAAACAACTTAAAGAAAATGTGTTAACAAAATCATTTAAGAAAAAACTAAATATGTGGGTAAAACAAGCAGATAGGATCACTGTGCGGCTATTGTATTAGTATTAACCTATTATGCCTGTTAAAATAACTGATGAATTTATTATAATTATGTGTTAAAATTTCCAGTTTAAAACCTAATCCTTACTAGTGAAAAATATTTCGGATTTTACTCATCTCAAAATTGAGAATATACTCTCCGCTAGTGACATTATTACCCAAATTCTCGTATAGTACTAACAAGCTGAACTTTTTCATGCTTCTGTCTTAATTTTTTATTAATTAGTTATTTTATTATTTTATTTATTATTTATAGAACATCAGACAACGAAAGAGGAGCGATAACATCTGAGGTATCGAGTGAGGAAAAGTCCAGAGGTTAGTAGCTCTTTTTGTTTTGGAAATCTGCAATTAAACATCAACGGGATTATGTTTCTTCCTCAGTGGAACACATTTATTTTTTTAAGAAAAAATCCGTCATCAAATAAATGACAAATTCTAAATTCTTTTTGTCAAACAAAAATGATCGACTGGCTTCCTTACTTCGAGTCTTAGTGCGGGTACACACACGCGTTTTTCTGCCGCGCGGTGCCGCAACCGCAAGTACGGTCCGTGATACTACAAAATAAATGACGCAATGCACACAGTTGAGCGGCAACCTCGCGGCAACGCGCGTTCATCTTGCGTGCATTTTTCGCCGCCACTCCGTCCGGAAACGCAGCGGCACCGCACACGCAAGTGCGGCTCTCAGTACATTGTTGGTAATAGAATCTTAACACGTATATGGATGTATCCAATAGCATATCTGTGCAAAAATTTCACGTTTTTTTGCGAACAACAACATCCATCTCTCAGAAAACACTAGCGTCATGTCGCGACAGTGTGTGTGTATCGATTTTTGCGGCAACCGCTGCGGTACCGCTGCGGCAGAAAAACGCATATGTGTACCGGCGCTTAGTTGCTGACGCTGACGCGCCGCATGTCCCTATCTAAGACAAAGGAGATAACAGAGACAGAAATGCAGATAAATAAGAGAGAAAGTAGTGGGACATCTTGCTTACAACTTCGTGCATGCTAAAAGCATTGGAAGAGCGTATATTTGAGCTAATAGATATGTGGTAAAATGCTTAAAATTATGTAGTAGTTGTTTAACCTTCGCGCGGAACTGTCAAAAATAGTGCCGTAGGTCGTAGTTACAATCCTGGAAATCAATTTAACTATGTCGACCTGATTTTTTTGCAAAATTTTACGTCATTGAATTTGTTTTCCATGGCAACACGGATACTTTATTTATGTTTAGTAGGACACCAGAGATTAGCTACGTTCGGTATATACATCCGATCAATCAGACTGCTCCAAATCGTTCAGCAATTCATAGCGGAGGTAAGGGAGGTAAATCTGGCGCGTTTGTTTAATGAATCCAGATCAATCGGAGCTAGATCGATCTGCTCCAAATTTTAGACGGATTTTCCAGATTAATATAAACTTTTAGGGTTATGTTTTTGTTTATTTTTATTTTTGTGTTTGAACTTTTTTGGATTTTAAGAAAAAGTAGTGGAAAATCAAAACCATTTAAGTAAGTTTACGTACGTAAGAAAACGCTCGCGCCATCGACAACGACTGGCGCGATTGAATCGAAAGCTGAGGGGTGATTTATAAACGAGTTGAGTTGAGTGGCATATTCTGAAATGTTCTTTAAATTGCCTCTGTCTCTTAATAGTGGGAATTTTTCTTCAGCAAAGCCAAAGAGCTTATTGCAGTCTTCTGAACAATTAACCTCATCATCATTGATATACAAACACAAAAAATAAGTCAACAGGAGGAGAATGAAAATATGTAAGTACTGTTTATCATTTTTTGGTTTCAATTTTTGTGTTGTTTTACTTTGACAGCTTTGCAGTCTAGAGTTGGTGCATCGTAATTTAATGCATAATGCCTAATGCTTTTTTTATTTCTATTTCTGTCAAATTTTTTTCAAAGAAGACAAAATGGTGCATTATCCATTAAAACTTGAGTAAATTTTTTGCTTACTTCTGTGAACTATAAACATCAACATTGATAACCCATAGTTCATTTTCCTTGCGTCTTATGGCTTACTTTTTATAGTGCAGCAACTCTAGACTTCAGCTTAACCTAAAAAGTCAGACAAGAAGAAAGTTCTAATTTTCTCTTGCTAGAATACAGTTCTTTGGGGTAAATTGTTGTTTTCCTAACACCCAACCAAACAAAGTACTATTGTTTTGTTACTATATTGTATTATTTTTTTTTACAGTTTGAAACAAAAAACTCCCCAAAAAGTCTTAAGAAAAATGATAGGCAAGGTATTCAAGGAACAACCTGCATATTGCCACCAAAGTATAGCTACACGGGACCAAAGAATAGCTTGAGAACACATCAGGATTTGTCATAAGAAAAATAATAGGCAAGGTATTGAAGGAACAACCTGCATATTGCCACCAAAGTGTAGCTACAGGGGACCAAAAAATAGCTTGAGAACAAATCAGGATTTCTATAAGTTGGTTAATTAATTGGAGGTAAATAATATATTGGTCATTACTCAAAGAGGGTCTCCAGTAAAAATACAAGTTGTGTTTATTTTGTAGTAGAAATGATCCTAAAACTAGTGGCTTAATTGATTTTTTTATATCACTTTTAATAACTGAGAACTTTAATTCTAAAAATTAAAGGTGGTCAGTATTTGGTCGTTATAACCTTAGATTATAACCGTCTGTTTATCTTTTTTAAATCTATTGTAGGCTGATTTTTGGAGGTTAAGTGCCATATAGAAATGACAATAATAACATATTGTATTTATTAACTTATGTCAGTATTGCAGCATGACATATTTTGTAAAGGCTTTTATAACTCAAAAGATTAGATTAGGCTCTTTATTTGATTGAAGTTATATTTTTACCCATAGGGTGTCGATTGTGTCAAGTACATTAAATAAATAAATATAATTAATATTAGGTTTAATTAATAAAACAGATATTACATAACTCAGTAATTTGATATTATACAATACATACACTTATTTTTTTTTGAATACAATACAACTTACAATTGAAATTGCAAAAGCTAGCCTATAACATTAAAAATCAAATTGAAAAAGATAGCCTACAGCATTAAAAAAGTTAAGTCTAAACATATCTGGACACTAGAGCTAAAGCTTAATTAAATGAAAGTTAATAAAAAAAAAACGTACCAAAGTCACACAAAGATTTCTGCTCCACAGACCTACTAACAACGTTTTCTGAAAAGATGACTATGCAGTAAACGTAAAGTTTGTATCTTTAACTATCTATACTTATTAACCTAGTAGTCAAAAAAGCGAGGGGGGGCTGGTAATGATAGAAAAAATTGTCTGACCCTCTCCTATAACATATTAAAATTTGAAAAAATTTAATGGATGCCCACGCTCCATAATAAATTGGAAGGAGTTCTTTCTAGGCCTTTTTATGTAAAATAACTTCTTGAGTCTCTATGGTTTTATCAGAATAATGTTCGTCATAACTAAGAACGATAAAAAATAAGTACCGTATTTTGTGAAACTCATTCTTTATCAAAAATGTAATTTGTAAAATCCTTTTTTTTTTGCATTGTTTCAGATATAGCTTGATCAGGATTCAGCCTGCAGTAGGGTGATGTGTTCTGAAAAACTGCAATGTACTTTTTTAGTGTGTTTGTTAAATGATATTTTTTATACACCAAATCAAAGTGCCTGTACTAATTTTAAAGAATAAAAAAAAATATATAAATTTGTGTTCCTTATTGTTGCAAATTGGACCACAGTGTTAAACCTGGTTTGACTTGTAAAAGCACTTGTGTAATACTTACTAATAAAGAAACTAAACTAAACTTTGAATTGTGGTTTAGAATGTGCTCTCATAATAAGCTAAGGTATCACATTCTAAACATCAATTAAATTTAAACTAGGTTTAATATTGCGGTGCAATATGCAACGAATCTGTGCAAAAGTGGTAAAATCTGGATGGCCAAAAGTGGTAATCTCCTGTGGCTGATGTTCGGAATGAAGGCGGCACGCCCCAGGAAGCACCATACTTCAAGTGGGTATCCGACTCGTGGTCGCCTGGAGGAAGCGCGCCGCTTCGGAGGGTACTTTCGGCCCGAATCCGTCACTTCGGAAAGCCTTCAGTTTGCCGATTTCAGCCCATGGGGATTTGGTTTATTGGTTTATCTTCAAACATTATTTGTTGTCCGTACACTACAGCACAAATAGCCTTTAAAACCATGTTATTCATGGTACCTTTGAGACTCAAAAGCCCATCAGCCGAAAAAAAAACAAAAATTTGTAAACAAAAAAAAACTTAGGTTAGAAAGTTTAAATCTGAACCCGTTCGGTAATGCGACTTGCTCGGATTAATCGACGATCAGCTGATCAAAAATCCGTCTGATCTGCGATCTATATACCAAACTTAGCTATTTTTTAGCATCGGGTCAAAAATTTGGGGATAGGTTACTTTACTTTTGACTTTTCGCGTTCTGCGCCGACAAAAAACCAAGTAACATACTAAAATAAAAGAAAACCATTTATTGTAGAATTACCTGCTAAAAAAACGCTACTCAACTATGTATTAAAGTAAGTGGGTGTAATGTTTAAGGTTGCATTTACAGGTGCATTTATAATTGAATTGGAAACACTCCCGCTAGCTGATACCGACAACAGGTTAACTTAAGCTACTGGCGCTAGATGAAATAATCGTATTCTATTTTAAACAGGAGCGTCAACGACTAGTAAGAGTCTTTCCAACCTCTAAATGGAGCTCTATTGACCTGTTTTGTTGCACTCTAAGATTTCACTAGTACACTTGCACATAACTATGATAATCTCAGCGAGCCAGTAAAGCTCTCTTGGTTCTTTGATAGATTCGGGGTAATGCCCGCGCAGCGCTAGGCCTTTTTCGGCGGACGACCGCACACGCGGAGTGGTATACTGCATAATTACCCTTTTTTTTCATATAAATTATCACCTTTCTTTTTTTTTTATTTTTTGCTTTTGATACCTTTTTGTTAGATAAAAAACTTTAAATTTTCTTTTTTAATGTAAGCTCATTAAGTAAACATTTTGCACTATTAAAAACCTTTATTACTCAAGCGGATTATGACATAGGCATTTCCGAAACACAATTAAGTAGCACAGTTTCCAGTGATAGGCTGTGTATAAATGGCTACAAGTTTATAAGGCTAGACTGGCCAGGAAAACGTGGTGGTTTGGGAGTTTATTATAAGCAACATATAAAATGTGAAGTTTTCATTTTTTAAATGACTCTGAAAAGTCTTTATCAGAGTTTTCATTTTTGAGCAAAAAGTTTGTATGTGGAGGCAACTTAAATATAGATATGCTAACACTTGATTACAAAACTAAAAAGCTAACCAACATTCTAGAAATGTTTAATCTAAATCAAATTATGAAGTCGCCAACAAGACTCACCAAAACATCATCCACCCTTATAGACCTAATTATGATTTCTAATACAGAACCGATTTACAACTTCGGAAATAAGGATGTTTTTGGTTTTTCTGACCACCAGCTAGTATATGCGAGCTTAAATTTTAAATTAAATTATCTGGCACAAACATTAAAAAACAGATGTCTAAGCAGATTAAATCCAAATCTTATTAAAGATATGTTGTTACACATCCCATTTGAAAATATTTATTTTATTGAAAATATTGACCTTAAAATAGCTTGTTTTAACAACTTATTAACGGGATTCTTTGATACCTTTTCGCCAATAAAGGAAATAAAAATTAAAAATAAACGGCCACCTGACACAGTAATAAAGATGATCTCTCTAAAAGACAAGGCATTTACAAAATTCAAAAAAACTAAGAATCAAATTCATTGGGACACGTACAAAAATTTTAAAAATCAGCTAACCAATGCTATAGCCAGAGAAAAAAAAGCTTATTAGGAACATTCCATTAACATTAATTCAAATAAAACAAAAAAAATGTGGGAAACGCTAAGAGAACTTGACGTTGGTAACAAACAAACTACAAACTTCTTGTCGGACGCTTTTAATAATCCTGACGAAATTAACCAGTTTTTTCTAGAAAAATCAAAATAATCCTAACCCAGAGCTACTCCACCTCTACTCTAACAATTTATGTTCAAACTTTAAAGAAAAATTCAATTTTTGGCATAGTGGATAAGGATCAAATCTATAAATACATGTTGAATATTAAATCGAATGACACTGGAGTAGACGAAATTAATGTCTAGATGGTACTGATCTGTTGTCCCCACATCTTGCCATTTATTACTAACATTATAAACTCTTGTATATTGAGCAATTACTTTCCTGATTGTTGGAAAATTTCAAGGGTCACGCCATTAGTTAAAAAACCAGATGCTTCCACTTATAACGATCTTAGGCTTATTTCTATTCTTTGCAGCATGTCCAAGATACTTGAGAAATCATTAACATATCAAATTAGACAGCACACTAACTATTACAATATACTTCCAGTTAGACAGTCCGGCTTTCGTCCGGGATATAGTTGTGCCACAGCCATGCTGGATCTAGTAGATTATATTTTAAAAGACATAGATAATGGACAAACAACCGTATTGCTTTTGCTGGATTATTCGAAGGCATTTGATGCCATTAGCCATGAAATATTACTCTTAATTCTGCATTTTATAGGATTTTCTGAGTTCGCAGTCAGCCTGATAGAATCGTACCTAACCCACAGAAAACAATTTGTTCAAACAGATAAAGGAAAATCCAACCTGGGTGAAGTCTGCTCCGGCGTGTCGCAGGGTTCTATTTTGGCCCCACTACTTTTTTGCATTTATACTCTTAACATAACAAATTGCTTAGTTTTCAGTAAAGGATATAATTATGCAGATGACACCCAAATAAAATGCAGCTTTAACTCTAAAAATTTAAAGTTGGCCGAAGAACAGATTAACAAAACAGAAAAACATCAGCTTTCGATTAATCCAGCATGTGTCATGGTGTTTGGAAAAAATAAAATAGATGTCGAAAACTCCCTCCAAATTCAGATATTAGATATGCCATTGCATTTCACTAGGTCCGTTAAAAATCTTGGACTCGTTTTAGATACCGATCTTAGGTTCTCTGATCATATTACCAAGTGCATAAAATCTGCTTACATGAATTTAAAAATGCTTTACCAACACCGCCACATACTAAACGAAAAACTTAAAGGACAACTTTGTGATGTTTTTGTGTTATCACATTTTACTTTCTGCGATATCGTTTATGATACATGCCTTACTCATGAAGATAAAAAAAGAATTCAAAAAGTTCAAAAAAGCTGTCTACGCCTCACTTTTGGAATTCGAAAATATAATAGAATACCTCACAAAATAAAAACTATTCAATGGCTTGACCTGTCTGCTAGAAGAAAACTGCATTCTGCATGTTTATTTCACAAAATAATTTTCAACAAAACTCCACCGTACTTAAACATAAAAATAAAACCTAGAACTGACATTTACAATCTCGGTATAAGACTTATAGGGAGACTTACTATCCCGTTTCATCGTAAAACTATTTTTCAACGCTCCTTTTCTTATAATATTTGTAAAGTCTACAATGATATTCCTAGTTTTATAAAAGAACTTAAGCCTACACAATTTAAAAAAGCCTATCGTCATTATCTTCTTAATCTTGAATAACAAGTAAAAATTAATTTATCTAAACAATAAATAAAATTATGTCGTCTCTTTAACTTCACTTATATTAATACTTTTGAACCAAATAATACTGAACCTATTAAAATCATAATTTCGTAGTTTTTTTGCAATGTAAAATTTTTTTGGATATATACCTATCTCTCAGCAGTTAAACTAATATAAATCTATCTACCCAATTTTTTTTTTATCAAGGCAAAAATTTAATATCAGTTTTAGTAAAATTAGAAAGTTATAACAATATGAAATACAAATAGATATATACTGCCTTTTTAGTCCTTCTGTGGAATTCTCTTATACAGTTTTTTATCTATTGTAATAATTGTTATGCCACAATAAAAGTTTATTTATTTAATTTTTATTTATGTAATCGGAACATCGTCGGTTGCCGATACTCGACCAATCAAACAAAGTTCCAATCGGACCATCGTCGGCCCTAAAGCAGATAAAGTGGTCGTCGGCATAACGTCGACTACAGTAAATCGGGTCATCGTCATTTGCCGATTATCGACCGATTAAAAAAAGTTCCAATCGGACCATTATCGGCTCTAAAGCAGATAAGGCTTGTGTTGGCATAACGTCGACTATAGTAAATTGGGCCATCGTCAGTTGCCGATTCTCGTCCGATTAAACAAAGTTCCAATCGGACCGTCGTCGGCCCTAAAGCAGATAAAGTTGGCGTCGGCATAAAGTCGACTATAGTAAATTGGGCCATCGTCAGTTGCCGATTCTCGATCGATTAAAGAAAGTTCCTAGCGGAACATCATCGGCCCTAACGCAGATAAGGTTTGCGTTGGCATAATGTCGACTATAGTAAATCGGGCCATCGTCAGTTGCCGATTCTCGTCTGATTAAACAAAGTTCCAATCGGACCGTCGTCGGCCCTAAAGCAAATAAAGTGGCCATCATCAGTTGCCGATTTTCGACCGATTAAACAAAGTTCCAATCGGATCATCGTCGGTCCTAAAGTGGTGTCGGCATAAAGTCGACTGTGGTAATGTGGACCTCCGTCAGTTGCCGATTATTGACAGAAAACTGAAATTCGCAATCTGACCGACATCGGGCCAGAGTATGGTGGCCGATGCCGACACACTGCCGACGTTGTCGACATTGGCCCGATTTAATTCCGACGATTTGTGTTTGCTGGGAGGCGTGGCCAGTTGTACTTTTTTTTACTTAAAAAAAGTCAGATTATACCGACTTTATGTACCACTAAGTCCCTATTAAAATACTTAAGTAACGTTTGTTTTTATCATATGTCTTGACTTTTGTCTCTTGGAAAAAAACAAACGTTTTTTTTTATAAAACAGGAACCAAAATTATTGCTGCATTTGTTAGTATACAATTTAAAAAATGCCCGTTATTCTGATAATAATTCAAATGCCTGCTCCATTTGCCAGCTTACCCTTATCTTCCAGACGCGATATTGACGAATAATAGAGTAAATTTATTTATTTATGTTTAAACGTCTGGACAACAGATTCTTTCTATATACTTTTCTTGAGAATTTTTGTCAAAACAAATGTTTTAATCACTTCATTACTTAACTAATATCAGTGGCGCATCGAGAGGGGGGTTTTGGGGTAAGACCCCCCCCGCCGCCCCGAGAAGCCTGGTTATACAGTTGGCACAATTAAATAACAGCAGAAATAAAATAGATAGCGGCGTTATAACACCTTTCATTTTTATGATTTCGCTCGTTCATGACCGCTATAAAAATGTTTGATTTTTTTATTTATCTTGAATTTGAATCACCATCAAAATGGTCCCTTGAATGTGATTTTATCAAAAAATTTTGCCTGCGATTTGTTGTCAAAAATGGCATTTTAAGTGTCATTTTCGCAAAAATTTTCGCATGCGGCGCATTTCAGCATTTTTACAAATTAATGTAAAATAAGAAGTGTAATTTTCTTAAAAAATTTTGCCAGCGGCGCATTGAATCAGGATTTTGACATCAAATTTTGGATAAATAGACAATTTTAAATTTGGTTAACAGCCCCCCCCCCCATTCTACAATTGAGCCCAGGTCCGTGCTTGTAAGCTTGTATCAATTATGGTAACATTTTTCCTTCAAATTATTTTTTTTTATTATTTATCCTTAACCCCCCCCCCAAGCCAATTTCTGGGTGCGGCACTGTAATATCAAATATAATGTTATTTGCTGATAAAATATAAGACTTACCCATGGCAGTTATGATTGCATCCTTTGATTTGTATTAAAAATTCCAACCTTTTTATGACAATAGATATTTAAAAAATATTTGCACCTTAATGCGTTTTTTATTTGTAAAGATTTAAACACCAAACATTTAAAGCCTATAAAATTTTGAGAAAACACGCCAAATTTTTAGTTACTATTATTAAGTTTCTCTCCAGTTAATGTGAATATTGGTTCGAGGGTTACGATGAAGTCAATTTTATGTGTATTTATTTGGGTTTGTTTTATGGTCGGTTACAGTAATTCCATATGTAAGAAATTTGTCTATTAAAAACAAATACACACATAGGGTCGACTAAAATCTAATAAGTTGCATTTTTAAAAAAATCGGTTTACGACTTACAGAGTTATGAGTTTTTTTTACTAAAGTTTAGGCACCTCACCTTACTTTTGATTTGTATAATAACAATTTTTCCACTTTTTGACGTATTTTTTATAAGCGTTATATCGGGGTATGTCTGTAAGATTACTAATTTAATTTAAAAAGTCGCATTTTTGACATTGATTCGAAAGTATTTTTCTTTTTTATCTTTCTTTTAAATGTGTTAAATCTAGTTAAGTACACTTCCGGCCACATAAAATGCGTACTCCGATTTTATATAGTGTATTATGGGTGTAAATCGGTTTACGACTTACAGAGTTATGAGTTTATTTTAATATAGTTTACGCACCTCACCTTACTTTTGAACGATTTGAGATATCGACTTTAAATAAAAAACATGCATAATAATAACAATTTTTCCACTTTTTGACGTATTTTTTATAAGCGTTATAATGAGATATTTCTGTAAGATTACTAATTTAATCTAATAAGTGGCATTTTTGACCTTAATGCGAAAGTATTTTTCTTATTATTATGGGCCTCGCAATTCAATCGCAAATTGACAAAAAATGTCACTGCAGGTTTTGTTGTTGTCATACGCTTATATTTAATAATGCCCCAACTAAACGAATTCGAAAAAACCCAAATTTTGGCAAAATTAGACGATGGTTTGTCGGTTCGAAGAGTAGCGGCCCATTATGAACGAAACAAGACTACAATTGTAAGAATAAGAAGAAAGTATCAAGAAAAAGGAACTGTTCGACAAAGGCAACACACTGGCTTGACCCAAGTCAGCAGGATCTGCAACGGATCGACTTTCTTGAAGACTACCCATCTGCGATGGCCCCAGAGGAAAAAATTGAGGTACATTTTTCTGGATCCATAAGAACGACGCGCTGACGGATAAGCCGTTCTAGGCTTAGATGTCGCGTTGCTGCGAAGAAAATCTTACTAAGTGTGAAAAAGAAGCAAGCCAGGTTAAATTTTGGCCTAAACTATTCGCTACAAGAAGAAGAATTTTGGTAACAGATGGTCTTCACGGATGAAAAAATCTTTCAGTCCCAAAATGACAGCAAACAAATTTTTGAACGAAGGCCAGACTTCCATAAATGTGTATAGTTGGATATCGGCGAGAGGACATGGGGCTCTTTTACGGCTGAGGTTTATGTTAATATAGTGATAAATGTTATGCTTCCAGAAGCAATCGTTCTTCATCCAGAAGATTTTGTATATCAGCAGAATAACGGTCCTATCCATACCGCAGGCATTTCTAAACAGTGGTTTCAGCAAAAGGCCATTTTGCCATGGCCGGCAAAAACTCTTGACGCGAATCCCACGGAAAATGTGTGGGACATTCTAGCAAAAAGGCTAACAAGAACGAATATTATTCCCAAAAATTCTAACCACTTAATGGAGCTCATAGTCATGGGGTACGACGAAGTCATTGTTTCAATTCCAAATGTATTTGAAAATTTAGCAGATTCCATGCTACGAAGACTGGCAAACATTATCGAGTCTCACGAGGCAATGACACGCTACTTAAGAAACGTTTTCTTGTTTTTTTTTTAAATTTAGGTAGTGTTTTTTTAATAAGTCTTTTTGATTTGAACATTTTTGGTTGTCTGCAAAGACTTAGATTAGCGATCTTGCAGAGGTGCACTGACTATGAAGTTATTGCCTTCCTTTCGCCAAACAGTCCCTTCTTGATACTTTTTTTTTGTTTGCATAATTGTGGTCTTGTTTCGTCCATAATGAGCTTTAAGAATAAGTTTTTATAATAAAATGTTGAACAATTTAAAAAAAAATGTTTTATTCATTAGTATATTAGTCTTATAGTAAAGTGTGGGCAGTCTCTTTTTTTGTGTTTTACAATGTCAAAAGATTAACCTGTAATTCGAAAACGTCAAAGTCAGTTACAATAAGCAACGCAATTAGCAAAATTTAAATTCAACAAACCTGCAGCTAACTTCTGCTGTACGCATTTCATGTGGCCGGAATTTTACGTTAAAAGTAGTACAAAATATATCTTAAACGCACAGAAGAAAGAGAGACGTAAATTTCAGTCGCTAGCAAACTACATGATAAATTAGAAAATCAACTTATTAGACTTTAGCTGACCACAGTCAAACATCTACAGTGCGGACGTCAAAAGTCCCTCCTCCTGTTAAATATTAAACGGATTGAGGTATCGACTTCAAATAAAAACCATGTTTAATGATAACACTTTTGCTACTTTCTGAAGTATTTTATATAAGCGTCATATTGACGTAGGTCTATAAGGTCACTAACTACTTTAAAATTTTAAATCGAAAGGGGGGTCAAGTGATACCTTGTTTAAAAGGCATTTTATTTCCCTATCTAACATTTTATGTTTTTTACAAATCGGTTTACGACTTACAGAGTTATGAGTTTTTTTTTACTTTAGTTTACGTATTACGTATAGTATTACTCAACAATAATAAAAACTTTAAGTTGCTAGTGACCTTATGGTCTTACCTTAAAAACTTTATTTAAACTCAACTGAATTCGTTAAAAAGTAAGAGGAGATGTGCGCAAACTATAGCTACAAATGCTCATAACTTTGTAAGTAATACACCGATCTGTAAAAAAAATAAAACTTTAAATATGGAATTAAAATACCTTTTAAACAAGGTATCACTCGACCCCCTTTCTATTTGCAATTTTAAAGTAGTTAGTCACCTTATAGTCTTAAGTCATTATGAGAATAATCCAAAATACATCAAAAAGTGGTAAAATTGTTATCATTAAGCATGTTTTCTATTGAAAGTCGATAGCTCAATTCGTATAAAAGTAAGGAGAGGTGCGTGAACTATAGTCGAAAAAACTCATAACTCTGTAAGTCGTAAACCGATTTTTAAAAAAATTAAAATTTTAAATAGGGAATTAAAATACCTTTGAAACAAGGTATCACTCGATCCGCTTTTCTATTTTAAATTTTAAAGTATTTAGTGATCTTATAGACTTGCGTCAATATGAAGCTTATAAAAAATACGTCAAAAAGTAGCATGGTTTTTATTTGAGGTCGATACCTCAATCCGTTCAAGAGTTAGCAGGGGGGAGACATTTTACGCCCGATCCGTATATATTTACTATAATCTCCAAATTTGGTTTATGCTTGCATTTGTTAACCTACTTCACTAATTCAAATTTTGCTATGGCTTAAACAAACGTCAAATGTTTAATGCAAGTGTTATCGACTGAACCCATATGTCAAGGGTGAAGTAAGCACGTTCAAAATTAAATGTAGCTGTACGTTTACTACCTTTATACACACTTACAATTTAAGCACATGTAATTAAAAGATTGAATATATGTGCTATATATATGGATAAAATGCGAGAATGAACATACAATGCAAAATTTGTAGTTTTCTCTATGTGTGAACAAAATTTATATTATGGTAAAGCCATGACGACCCTTAAAATAATTTAGTTAAATACGTTAAATTTAAACACTTTAAAGAACTTTGATTGAAAGAATTAAATACCTCCTTATATCTCACACACTTTGTGCTTTCAAAAATTACAATTTTTCTTTTTTTTTATAAAAATGGCAAAATAAAAATCATCTTATGCACGACACCAATCAAGATGACATAACAGAAATGAAATTATTTGCATCTTTCTCTAAAATACTTTTTGATAGCCTGCTGTCTCTCTTCAACAACCCTAAATATTTTTGCACTTCACTAAATCATCTCTCCATCTACCTCTAAAATTCTGCCCTCTCTCCCTAAATATTTTTTATTTTAACAGAGAAAAAATGTTTTTTGCCATTACTTTTTTTGAACGCTAAAAAATAGTAAAAACTTAAAACATGTGAACGTTTTATTTCAGAAATCGAAAGTTTGGAAAGAAAGCTTTAAAATGTGAGCAAAATCTTAGCATAAAAATGTGAAAAACATTGTAAAAATTGCTTAAGCAAAAACGTTACCCCTTAAATTATGCTAAAATATTTTAAGCCTTAAATTGCCATCATGGCTTTACCAATAATCTTCTTATTTATTCAATTAATAGTGGTTTACATAACAAGCATGTTATGATGGTCATTAAATGCGAAGATGAAGTTTGAGACGTAGGCGAGTGTCTTAATTTATCTGAGCATGTAATGACCATAACATGCGAGTTAGTGTACTATACTTCACCTACGACCAATGAAAATTTCATCATAAATATCAGAAATTATTAAAAATATCAAACGCGAACACTCGAAGTCAACAACCTTCATAACCTGAAGTTTCCATGAGGTTCTATCTAAAACGTCAAAACAAATAAGGCTACTAAGGGACTTTTCATACAGACCGCTTCAAGCTACTACGAACATAGGGGGAATCAAGTCCAATTTACTCTCCGTGCCGTACGACCGAGGTGGATTCGAAGCACGCTGCAGTGTTATCTTTTGGAAATTCATTTTGTTTTTATTATTTTGTTTTATTTCTGCCTTGCTCGAGAAACAGATGGGTAAGTTCTTAATTGAATTAATACATTTTTAAAACTAAAAATGGATGTCTACGAAGTTGCCGAAAAAGTGCAGATGGTCAAATGGTCAAATCGTCATAACCCAACACACGTTTGATATTGGTCGAGGGAAAATTTGCATTTGTATTTTGACGTAAGAACACAGCATCCCCAAAAACTAAATGTTTAAGGGGGGGGGGGGTATTGAACGGGAACACGTAATTGGGCCATTTTTTATTAACGGCAATTGCAATTTGAATGGTCCTAGATACTTGGATCTACTGCAGCAGCACATTATTCCAACTGCTAGGCAGTTGTTAGGTGTAAGATTTGGTGAAACATGGTTTCAACAAGATAGTTGTTCCGCTCACAATGTTGGCCTTGTTAGGGAATATCTTGATAATGTATTTCCTAATCGGGTTATAAGTACACGGGGAACTATTTTATGGCCAGCTCGATCTCCCGATCTTGCTCCTAATGACTTCTATCTATTTTTGAAGAAGCTTTTCAAATTATCACCCCTAACATGCTTGGAAACGTTAGAAGGGGTTTTTATAGTAGGCTCGGATATTGTCTAGCCGAGCAAGGAGGATTTTTCGAACATTTGCTTTAATTTTTTTTTGACTGGGAGAATCTTTTTGGTTTTTAGAATGTATTATTTTATTTTGAGAACTTGCTTTTATTTTGTTTCTCCTTATTATTTTCATTGTAACACGTCGTCACTGATAAATCTGAGCAGTTGACAATAAAACGCTCTTATTTATCAGTGACAAAAAATAAGAATATTACGTTATAAAAATTTGCGTATTTATTGACCAAATTCCGGTTTCATTGACTACGCTCCACACAGCACCGTGGTTAGAGGCGTACTAAATACAAGGCGAAAGGCGGCGAACGGCAGCGAATGGCGATCGGAAGCTGATAGGCGTGCGGTGTCTCTGCATGTACGTACACTGACAAATTAGACTTCTTCCGCCCTATGTTCGCAGTAGCTTGAAGCGGTCTGTATATCTTTTTTAAAACAAGGTTTTTATGTCAATTTAACAGGACTTATTTTTGGTTAGGATTTTATATGGTGTATTATGGGCCTCGCCTTTTAGGTATTTCAAATTGACAAAAAATGTCATCGTTAGGTTTTGTTGTTGTCATTCGAAAAACCCAAAATTTTGGCAAAATTAGATGGTGGTTGGTCGGTTCGAAGAGTAGGGCTACAATTGTAAGAATAAGAAGAAAGTATCAAGAAGAAGGAACTGTTCGACGAAGGCTACTGAAGAAACGTTTTCTTGCTTTTTCTAATTTACGTGGTGTTTTTTAATAATTTCATTTTGATTTTGAACATTTTTGGTTCTCTGCAAAGAATTAGATTACTCAAATTTACCGATTCTGCAGAGGTGCGCTGACTATGATTAAATTATTGCTTTCCTTTCGCCAAACAGTTCCTTCTTCTTGATACCTTTTTTCTTATTCACCATATTAATCTTTAAGAACAAGTTTTTATAATAAAAAATTTAAAAAAATTGTTTTATTCATTAGTATATATTAGAGTAAAGTGTGATCAGTCTCCTTATTTTTGTGTTTACAATGTCAAAAGATCTAACTAAGTCAGTTACAATAAGCAACGCAATTAGCAAAACTTAAATTCAACAGACCTGCAGCTAACTTCTGCTGTACGCATTTTATATAGAGTATTATGGGGCTCGCAACTCAGTAACCTTTTAGGTATTTCAACAAAAAATGTCACTGTCAGATTTTGTTTTCATACGCTTATATTTAAAAATGCTCCAACCGGAGGCATCGCCCCAACTAAACGAATTCGAAAAAGCCCAAATTTTGGCAAAATTAGACGGCTGTTGGTCGGTTCGAAGAGTAGCGGCCCATTATGGACGAAACAAGGCTACAATTGTAAAAATAAGAAGAAAGTATCAAGAAGAAGGAACTGTTCGATGAGGGCGAGGCACTGGCTTGACCCAAGACAATACGCCTCAGTGGGATCAGCAACTGATCGACTTTCTTGAAGACCACCCATTTGCGATGAACCCAGATGCGAAAATTGAGGCACATTTTCCTGGATCCACTAGAACGACGCGTAGACGCATAAGCCGTTCTAGAGATGTCGTGTTGCTGCCAAGAAAATCTTACTTAGTGAGGAAAAGGAGCAAGCCAGGTTAATTTTTGCACTAAATTACTCACTACAAGAAGAAGAATTTTGGCAACAAATGGCCTTCACGGATGAAACAATCTTTCAGTCCCACAATGACAGCAAACAAATTTTGGTATATCGCCCGCCACGAACACGTTATCTCGAAAAATATATTGCTGGGAACGAAGACCAGGCTGGAAGATTTTCCGTGAATGTGCGGTGTTGGATATCGGCGAGGGGACGTGGGGCTCTTTTTAGAATCCATGGAAGATTTACGACTGAGGTTTATGTTGATATGATGAGAAATATTATGCTTCCAGAAGTAACCATTCTTCATCCAGAAGGTTTTGTGTATCAAACAGTGGTTCCAGCAAAACAACATCGAGGTTTTACCATGGTCGGCAAAAACTTCTGACGCCAACCCCATAGAAAATGTGTGGAGCGTTATAGTAAAAAAGTTAATACGAATGAATATTGTTCCCAGAAATTCCAACCCCTTAATAGAGCTCATGGTTAGAGGGTACGACGAAGTCAGTGTTTCCAATCCAAATTTATTTCAAAATTTAGCAGATTCCATGCCACGAAGACTGGCAAACATCGAGGCTGACGGGACAACGACAAGCTACTGAAGAAACGTTTTCTTGTTTTTTTTTTAAATTAACGTAGTGTTTTAATAATTTATTTTTGATTTTGAACATTTTTGGTTGTCTGCAAGGACTTAGATTACTCAAATTTACTGATCCTGCTTAGATTACTCAAATTTACTGATCCTGCAGAGGTGCGCTGACTATGATTAAGTTATTGCTTTCCTTTCGCCAAACAGTTCCTTCTTCTTGATACTTTTTTTCTTATTCGCACAATTGTGGTCTTGTTCTGTCCATAATGAGCTTTAAGAATAATTTTTTACAATAAAATGTTGAATAATTTAAAAAAATTGTTTTATTCATTAGTATATTAGTCTTTTAGTAAAGTGTTGCAGGTCTTCTTATGTTTGTGTTTCAATGTCAAAAGATCTAACCTATAATTTGAAAACGTCAAATTCAGTTACAATAAGCAACGCAATTAGCAAAACTTAAATTCACCAGGCCTGCAGCTAACTTCTGCTGTACGCATTTTATGTGGTCGGAAGTGTACTTAAATTGTATTGGATTTATTTACGTTTAATAAATATTTATTGCCCTAAAAAATATAGAAAAATAATTCACATTTGCGCGTTAGAGCTCTTATAAAATAAAGTTTCATCGCTTGTCACGCCATCTTGTGGTTTACGTCTAAGCTTCATTATTATCCTAGGACCGTAAATGAGCCATTACAATCGTGTTGAGAGAGTCGTAAAATTAGTATTATTCGTTGGTTGTAGGTAAAGAAAATTATTATGTCTCCAAAGCCATTCTAATATAAGTCAGATTTGAATATTGAATCGCTGACATTTATTAAAAGTTACGAAATATACGATTTAATAATAGACACTTAAAGTAAATATTTCAACGCATCGGTATCGGTATACGTATCGCGTTCGAAATAAAGCCAAAATACACTACATTTTTGACTTGCTCATGCCATGTTTCGAACAATGCCCGCTTTTTTGACGGGTGCGATGACACAAAAGCGGACAGCAATCGATGCGTAAGGAGTGATGAACGTATCGTTACGTCCATCCCAACGCACGCATGGATTGCTGTTAGCAGTTCTGTCATCGCACCTTTCAAAAAAGCGGGCATCGTCCGAAACATCGCATAAACAAGTCAAAAATGTAGTTTATTTTGGCTTTCTTTTGAACGCGATACGTATACCGATACCGATGCGTTGAAATATTTACTTTAAGTGTCTACTGTATAATGAGTGAAATAAAATGAAATTAAAGAAGCTTTTCTGGTAGCCAGAAAATTAATTGAATATAACTTTTTAGAGAAGTGTTGTTCTATAAATTGGGCTCAACTTACCAAAAATGACGCATATTTTTAGAATTCGTAGTGTGCCAATAATATTGTCTAACTAGCCGGATACCCTATAATAGGGGAGTCTAACAAATATAATATGGCCCGTCCAATATGGCCAGTGTAAGGTAAACACGGCTTAATTATTTCTGAATTGTGGAAAAATAAGCATTTTGCTGAAATTTTAACAATAAACTCAAAATTCGCAATTAAACGTGGAAATGTACCCGTATCTATCTTTGTCGCACCCGTGTAATTACAGATAACGTCATCTCTCTCAAATCAGATAGCGCAACTGACTCTCTTCAAGTCGATCTCCATGGCTTGATCTTCAGGCTGATCTCTGATATAAAATAGTTACTTTGATTAATCCGCATCATTTTCCACTTTTCCAAAAATTTACAATTTCTTTTAACATTACCTTTTATGGAAAATTGCTTTGTTTACCATACACCCACCATTTTTAAAGGGCCATCACGTGATTAATGGGTGACTTTAACAATTTGTTAGACAACCTTATTCTAACTTTTAATGACTTTCTTACGAACTGTCACTTGCTATTTAACCCTGCTATTCTATTATGATCTGCGGGAGTCTTGCCTCTGGCCGTAATCACCTAAAAAATAACAAATTGAGGATCCCTACTTCTTGCTGTAGAAAGAGCAGGTGATGTCGAAGATATGGGAATTCTCCAGTAATCAAATGCTTAAAGTTTGTCTATTTAGTTTTGTTTTAAAAAGTAACTTTGATATTTGACAATAACAAAGGTTTTTAATTTTTTTATAATACGGGTAATATTTGATGTCTACTTTAGACGTAAAAGCAATAATTCTACACTAAAAATTATGAAGTCTGGTTTCCACCTTTTATGACAGGATATTTTCACAATTCTGTATTATATTAGTTTGTCGCGTACGTCATTCAATAAAACATAAAAACTACATTGTTTTTTTTTCTTCCATATGATAATTGCATACACTAATGTGCGACATATCAAAGGAAAACTTTTAACAATTTACCTAAGTAACAATGTCAATCAATGATTCAGAAGAAGAGCATAAACATTATAACCTCATTATGTATAACCCTTAACTTAAATATGTTGTAATAATCGGAATAAATTAGGGTTTAATCCGTTTAAATCAAAAATTTTTTTTTGCACTACTTACAAAAATTTTTTATCTGATTGTGTATCTTTTGGATTTTTAACAGTCTTAGGTTTATTTATTTTATTTATTTACCTAAAAAAATGTAAACTGGTGTTTTTAGCAGAGCACCTAAACAATAAACGGTATAAAAAGAAGTCCGTTATAAAACGGAACTATTTTATTTATCTAGCGAACTTTGATGAAAACTCTATAAAAACAAATTAAAAATATCTTTTCACTTCAGTTTTGCTTAACAATAATAGGCATCTTACCAGCTTGTATCCCAAAAGAAAACCTATATTAGATTTTAAATTGGTAAAAATCAGTTAAGCGGTTTTTGAGTAATCAGCACAGACAGCCAGACAAATATCATGACAAAATTTTGTATTTAGGTCTTTTCTGAACCAAATAACTTATTTTTAGTGAAAATAAAAAACTTTTCTTTTGACGATCCCAATAGCCTCCATATCATGTATGTATGGCTAAAAATTTGCAGAAAATCACACTGTATTAGTCTGGTTGCGAATCAACTATTTTCGTATCAGGTGGAAAATGAATGGTATAGGAAAATTTGTAACTGATTTTGTCAGCCAAGATGCTCGATATTAATAATCTAATTGATCCCACTGTAGCAACCTTGAACATTTAACAAAATCCAAGATTTTTACAGGAAAAACTGGAGAAAAAAAATATTTGAACGAAATAGTCGGTTTTTGGTCACCGAAATCCAAATCCGGCATTATTTTTTTCTGGGGGGTATTCAACCGAGGAAGGGGGGTTATGAAAAAAATCGGCCTACTAACATAAGATTGTGATACATCAATTCTGGGTCTCTGGGTCCTCAGAATTCAAATCTGTAGTAATGCAAAACATTTCAAATATAAATTTTAACGAAGAAGTTTGGTCTTAAGCATCTCTACCAGTTAGATTTGGAGGACTTGGTATTCGTAATGTTGAAAATTTAACTTTTTCTGCATTCTTGGGCTCAGTCAATGATACTAAATCATTAATTTCTTCAACTCTTCCAAAATACATTCTTAAAGGAAATTATTACGCCCATGAATTTGCCTTGAAAAGCTGGTTTAGTTTATGTTATTTACATTCTTTTCCGTCTCCTGGCCCCAAAACTCAAAAACAATTTGATAACTTTCTCTGTAAAAATATAATTTTAAATAAAATTCAAAATTCAGTAGATCCAAAATCAAAAGCTCGCCTTTAAGCTCTTCTAGAAAAAGAAAGCAATGCCTGGCTTAGCGCCCTTCCTTCTCCTCCACTGGGTACTTTATTGGACAATAACACCTTTCGTATTTTTGTCGCTCTTCGTTTAGGCCAACCAGTGTGTGAACAGCATGCCTGCACTTGCGGACAATTGGTTGACATTTTGGGCCATCACGGTCTGTGCTGTTCCAATAGTGCTGATAGGCTGTCTCGCCATCGATTCCTAAACGACATCTTTCATCGATCTTTGGTTGTAGCAGATACACCAAATATGTTGGAACCAACTGGTGTATGTAGGAGTGATGGAAAACGAGCAGATGGTTTAACATATTTTCCATGGAGGGAGGGAAAACAACTCGTTTGGGATGTAACCTATCGGGACACTTTGACAGATAGTTACGTATCCAGAAGGAGCGCCAAGGCAGGTGAAGCTATCTTGGTGAACAACAAAAAACAAACAACAACAAAAAAGATGCAAGTATAAAGAGTTAGTGCATAGGTTCATTTTTGTGCCCTTTACTGTGGAGACCTTGGGACCTTGGGGTGATGATGCAAAGTGCATGGTCAGTGAGATCTCTGCGAGAATAAAAAATTCTGGCAGAGAGTCACTGACCAGGAGTTTCATTGCCTAGCTGATTAGCTTGGCTATTCAGCAGAGGAATGCGGCCTCGATCCTCGAGACCCTCCCAGACCAGAATGGCTTAAAAAGGTTTTTATTTAACGAATTAGTTATTGTTATTTATTTTTTAACTTTTTAAATATACGACTTTGTTTAATTAAAGAATCTGTAGTTAAAAAAACTTGGGTGTAATTTGAAGGAGTGGGAGGTATTTATGGGGTACACAATAAAACTGTTTGTGTGGAAACTTAACAAACAAACTTTATTCAAGTTTTTTTACAGATTTCGATAGCTCTGATCAACCCCGTTATAAAACTAATTAACGACTCTTGGGCATCATCTACCATTTTGAAATATTCAAGATGACGGCCGTGAGCAACTATGAGGTTCTTGAGTCTGCTCAATCCAAAGCTGTTACTAAAAAAAATTTGAATGTAATTTGGAGAAGTGAATGGTAATTTAAGGGGTAAACACTTGAAGGTCTAGGTTTATGGGTTGAGGGATCTTGTTAATGAAACGTCCTTTTTTTGAAATGCCGACGTTTCGCAAAATTTATTTGCTTCTTCAGGGCTCTAAAATTGAATGTACAATAAAAATAGTGTGGATTTAAAAAAAATTTTGTTCAAAAAATGTTATTATACAAACAGTAAAAGTTTAAAAAGCAAAACGTTAATTATTTTATTTTTAAGTATAAGTTTGAGAAGTTATAAAATTAAATGTACAATAAAAATAGTGTGAATTTTAAAGAATTTTTGTTTAAAAAAAATGTTAATATACAACCAGCTAAAGACTAAAAAGGAAAATGTTAAAATTTTTTATTTTTTAGTATAAGTTTGAGAAGACAAAAATAAACATAACAATAACCACAATCCAATGTAAAAAATGTGAGACAAAAAGGAAAACAGACACAAAAAGTAAAAAAAAACAGACTTACATTCTAGACGGGCGTTCCATGTGTCGATTTTTTGCCAATAGATTTCATAATATTTTAAAATTGTGGATGATGCCCTAAAGTCATTAGTTTTATAAATCATTTAAGCAGAGCTTCTGAAATCTATAAAAACAAATCTTAAATAAAGTTTGTTCGTTAAATCTCCACATAAACAGTTTCGCTGTTTGCCATGTTAATAGTAAGAAACTGCATCAAATTCACTCTGGTAAAATAAGAAAGTTGTCAGCTCTCTTTCTCGATTTTCTAGTCACCAAAAATAATTCAACCATAATCACTTCCGTACATCGCAAACCAACTCATACTGGACAATGTCTTGATTTCAAATCAAACCACTCCACATCAACCAAACTGGGAATTGCAAAATCTCTCATAGATCGAGCCTCTTACATCTGCAATATAGAAGAAGCTTTAAATAAAGAAAAGTCCAAAATTCGATCCGATCTGGTTTCTCCAACTACACGATCAATAAAACTCTTCAGACCACACCAACACCAAAGCCTACAGATGTAAAGAAAGGCGAAACTTATACTTATAATTCCATATGTCAAAGGAATCTCAGAAAAGGTAAGAAGAACAGGCAACCAATACCGTCTTCGGAATGTCTTCAAAACGACCACTACAATAAGAAGTCAACTGACAAAAACTAAACCACAACGCCACGATACCAAGACAGGTACCATGCAAGTGTGGGGATATCTATATCGGAGAAACCAGCCGACCTATGAAAGTTCGAAATACCGAAACAAGGGGACAGAACTGGATCGAAAATAGCTCAAGACTCAAGACAAGAGAAATATCGTCGCCAAGGAGGAAAACCTATTCAAGCAAAAATTCAAAGAAACAGCATTCATCCTGAGATCCACAGATTTCAACTGCGAAAGGGCGGAGCCAACCAATTAGGTAATCTTAGTTTTTGTTAGTATTCACCTGATGACGATTGTAGGTACATAAGCATTCGAAACGTTGTGAAAAAGTAGAAATAAAGGCAATGGAAGTTCGAAACTCTAGTTTACCCTCATGTTAATACTCCCCCCCGCCCACTCCTCCAGATTACCCTTCAACGGATCCAAAAACCCCAGAATTGATGTATCAAATGCCTACGTTATTAGCTCGAATCTTTTCATATAATTAGCCTCCCGTCCATTGGAGTACCCCTCAGAAAAAAAATAATGCTAGATTTGGATTTCAGCGACCAAAATCCGTCACACACCTACATTTTGTTCAGATATTATTTTCTTCAGTATGGTTACTTAAAAATGACCGCCATAGTACATTTTTTTAAATGCCTATTGATCATAATATAGACCTTCTTGGCTAACAAAATCAGTAAAAAAAGTTCTTATACCATTCATTTCCATCTATTTTCTTTAGACTGTATCTAGAAGGAAACGTTTTTAAAGATTTTTAAAGTTCGTTAAATTACCCACGTTCCATTTTGTCAGGGCCGTCCCGTATATTGAAAATCAATTAAAAATAGAACAGAAATCAAGCACGTAAAAAATAACCCCATTCGACTTAACACGGATATGAACTGACGTTCTGATGTCAATTGGCTGTATTTGGAAGCAAAATTAAATTTGTGGAGCAGATTTAAGTTGTCAGACGGCTACGGACTGAAAACCTTTTTAAAAGGTTTAATTGAGCCAAATAAATATTTGTTTCCTCTGGTCCAAATAAGTATTTATTTGAATCAAATAAATATTTATTTCTGTCGAGCAACATTTATTTGACCTAAATAAGTATTTGTGTGGTTCAAATAAATATTTGTTTGTACCATGGAAAGCAAATATTTATTTGGCTCAATTAAATCTTTTTTCTGTTCATATACACAATTAAATGGTTCAGATGTAAGATAGGCGCATGTAGAAATAAATTTGTGTTTTAATATTTCTTATATCTCGTATAAACTACAGCAGTGCAAATTCGAAAAACTCTAGTGAGGACATACCGCCCCGGAAAATTTGGGTACAATTCTTTTTGGCAAAAACGACATGAAAAATCTAGTTTTTTTCGGAGACTGAGTACTATTTGACGAACAGGGTGTAAACAGTACCATAGTCATCTTTTTAATTGATGAAAGGGGAGGTCAAAACAAGCTAAAAAGTTCATATGACTTATGGGGCAAAATTCAACAGATTTTTGTCTAAATGACTTAAAAGTTAAAAAATTTAGGTGCTTTTATATACCAGAATTTTACAATAGGGCCATTTCCAAATAAATAAAAATAAATATTTTTTCTAAATCCTCTAAAGAACCCCGCACACCGGCCCATGTAACCCAGACATCGAGCGATTTTGGATTTTTTTTGATATGTTGTAGCTTTAGACAAAGGCTTTAAAAAAATGCGCCTTAAAAGTTGTTGAGGCATTTAGTTTGGCTACAGTGGCGTATCAAATGTGGGATAAAATAACATTTACAAATGATATATTGGAAAGAAAACATGCAGGTGTTTATTTATTTTTTGAAGGATAGAGTAAATGTTAATTTTTACATTTTTTCGCAATGTTTTCTGACAGTTCAGGTCATTGGCGCACCTTAAAATTATTAAAATACTGTTTATTTTTTCATTAAAAAGGCTAATTCAACGATATTAGGTTTGTATTTATTTTGTACGGTTTTATGGTTTTTTTAGAATATTTTGTAAAAAGATAAATCAGTGGGGTAACATCAAAATATTATTTACTAGTAGTTTAAACTGCCACAAAGGTTTTCAATTTAATCGGATACTGTCTTGAAGCCTTTTTATATTTGCAAGCTGTTATATGTCATAGTTGTCAATTGTGGCGTAGTGGCGTAATGTAAAATATGTTGACATTTTTATTTTGTTCTGTTTTTTTAATGAATTTGACCCAAAAAATGATATTGGCCGTTACGAAAACATTTTCTTTTATGTTATGATATTGCCTTCTTTTTCCAAACGGTTACATCCACCAACTTCTCTCCATTTATTTACCCACAGCACGCATATCTTCGCGAGTAAAGTATCTTTCCCGACCTTGATTGCTTGCCCGAACTCCGATCCGCGAATTTAGGGTCATCGGCAGTCGTTTGCGAGAAAATACAATTTTCCGCACTAGTTAGAATAATAACAATTACTTACTTTAGACAATCGTGAAACTTAGCAGCCTTAAGTTTCATAAAAAAAAATATTTATGGGTCACCCTACGCCACTGTGTTGGAATATTTATACCGAATCAAAATAGAAGATAAATAAGATTCTATTAATAGATTTAATTGATAAGTTCAGTTATCAAATAAAATAGTAAAATTATAGGTAGTATTTTAATATTTGGATGTTACACCACTCTTTACAAATTTATAAAATATACAAAAAACTATAAAATAACACAAAATACATACATAATATCGTTGGATTGGTGCTCTTAATGAAAAAATGAAAAGTATTTTAATAGTTTTACAATGCGCCACTGACCCAACCTGTACACTATCTTTCAAAAAAAGAAATAAATGCTTGCATGTTTTCTTCGGAAAATATAATTTTACAAGGACATTTTATCCCACATTTGATACGTCGCTTTAGCCAAACCAAATGTTTCAACAACTTTTAAGTCACATTTTTTTTAAGCCCTTTTCCAAGCCTACATATCAAAAAAATTCTAAAATCGCCCGATGTGTGGGCTACATGAACCGGTTCGGGGTTCTTTAAAAAAATTAATAAAAAAAATAATAATGATTTCCTTAGAGTGAGTCTCTGACCTCCGACCCTCTCTCCTGTCTACAGCACAATGCATAGTGCATCTTCCGTATCCGCTGTTCCGTTGTGAAGGTTGTCAGTCACCCGAGTCTACCTGACGCCATTACGTTCGCGAGTTTTTTGCAGTTTGGTTTGAAATTAAAGTGAATTAAAAATATTCTCCATTCAGGAATACGCTGACATGCTATTAGTATACGGTGAAGCTCGCAGAAACTGAAATCTTGCAGCGGCCTAAAAGAAGTTTTTTAGAATGTTTTTCAAAATTAGGAAAAGAGTTTTCACAAATTAAAAGCAGTTTAGAACCTGTGTGATAGGTATTTTTAATTAAAAAAAAGGGAGGATGCTTAAAATAGTAGTTTTAACAACTAGTGCCTAAAATAGTGCTTTTTTACAAGCGTTGGTTTAAATAACGAGCGCAGCGAGGTATTTAAGAACGCGAGTAAGAAAAGCACAGTGTAGCCGCCAGTTGTTGACACTATTTTTTTTAATACCTTTATTAAAAAAATCCAAGAAAAACAGGAACATACTTTTAAAAATCTCGAACGAAAAGAACTTCTCGCAACACACCATCCTTACACTATAAATCAAGGCGGCTGGTAAATGAAATAACAATCGTTTCCATAGCGATATGTCTTTTTACTCGATGATTTTGACGATATTTTAAATGATTTTTTTTATAAATACTTGGTGAAAATTGGCAGAAACGGCTTAATTCTTAGGCAAGAATAATTTTATTTTTTTCAATATCACTATTTTCCGCTATTTCTCTTTAACTTTAGGTAAAAAACGGACAGATATCTTTTTTTGCACCCGAGATCAAAAGTTTTTTTTGCATCGGTAACTAAAAAAGTCATGCTTTAGTTATCTGCAGACAGCAGACAGTTACTAAAATCATGTTTTTGATGAAGGTATTAAAAAAGTGTTTTTTTAAGTGTTTGACAAAAAAAAATAAAACAAGAGTTTTAGCAAATTAAAAAAAGCTTTGAAAATTGTGTGACAGAAGTCGTACTTGTTTTTTATAATAAAAGTGGTCTCCCTAAAGCTTTGAATTCGTTTAAAAGCTTTATTTCGAAAGCAAAAATTACGTTTAAATAAACTTTTACACCAAACGAGGCGCTAAAATCAATTTTCGGTAAGTACATAATAATATTTATTTTTTTGCTTTTTTCTTATTTAATTTTATATATAATATAATAATTAATAATTTGTAAGATGTGAAAAGAAACCATCACAAAGGTGATATGTTGATATTTACACTGCAGCCCGCGGGCCGCGCCGCGGGCTGCAGTGTAAATCACATTATGAGATCTCCTTTAACTTTCTCGCACGTAAAAGCGCATTGTTGCCAAACTGTTTTGACAAACAATTTAAATTAACTTTTTTGTTTTTTTTGTTTACACCCTGTATAATCAGCATTTTCCTCGTCGTTAATGCCATTTTAAATAAAAATTTCGTCTTTAATTTTTATTTTCTGCTGGCACAAACGATAACAACAAACTTTGCTAAACACAAAGAAAATTAAAAATTAACCTTTAAGGCCATAGTTACAATCATAACATTAACAGTGGGATTTACAAAGATCTAAAATAGTACCCCCACAGGTCTAAATATTTACACCTGTGAGCGGGTACTAAATTTTAAAACCAGTTTTCAAAAAACATTTACCCATACAGAAAAGACACAAAGTTATTCATTATTTTGTATTACTATTGCAAAATACCAATGAAAAACTGCTTTTTTTCTCAAAATATACCATATTTTAGGAGAAAATGCTCTAAAGCTAATTTTTTCTGACAGGTTTCAAAATGGAAAATGGTGAATATGCCAAAAATTTGGCATATAATTGCTTCATTATCTGTGTTTTAAGTTATAAAGTTGGTGATTTTTTAAACCACCTCTGGGGGGTGGTTTAAATTTATAGCCCCCAGAAAGGATGGTTGGCAATTGGTAATAAGTTTGTTTATAATTTTCCTAAGTAACCGTTTTTACAAGGATTAATTTACCTTATTTAATATCCCAAGTTGTTCATTAACCAAAAAACACCTCCAATTTTGTCCAGAAAAACGCCCTATTTTGAACCCGTTTTCAGCACAAAAAATATACTTTTGAGGGCACTATGAAGCAAAAAAAACATAAGTAAAGGTCACTGAGTATGAACGAAAAATATACGAAACAAAAAGACCGAAAACAAATATATTAATTTATTTACAAACTGAAAGTAAAACATTGAGGTTATCTAAAAGCTTAGTCAAACAAACTTTCCTTACTCAAAGCCCACTCATTTTAAAGCTGTAGCTTTCATGAGTAGAGGTTGATACACGCCAAGGTGCAAGCAGAGATACAAGATCCGAACTCGCTGTTTGTGATTGAACGCAACGCTAATATTTTTAAACTGACATTTCGATAGTGACAGAAATGAAAAAAGACTTGCATTTAAGTTTTTTAATACATTTGATAAATAAAAACAACTTTTAAATAAATACAAAATTAATCTACTCCTTATTTTATTATTACCCATCTAAATCGTTGTGTGGCATCAAGTATTAATTGGAAAAATTAATCATCAAGGGTAAGTTTTAATTAATGTGACATATAACCCCAATTTTAATTTGTTCTACAGAGTGTTTACTATTAAACCCCGCGTGTGTTTAAATTGTTTAATTTTCTTTTCTTCTAAATTAAAACTTTCTTCTTAAATTCAACAAAAGATTGTGTTAAGATGATTATTCAATACACAAATTTATTAAAATTCTTTTTATAAATCAAACTACGTCCAAAACTCAAGGAGGTTTGGTTTAAAATGATTAAAACCAAAAATTTCACTTAAACCTAGGAGTATTCTAAAATAGACTAAACCTTTTTAGTAAATCCCACCGTAAATTTGTTTTCCATAGCAACGCGAAGACTTTATTTATATTTATCCACAGTGGGACACCAGAGATTTTTTAGCACCGGGTCAAAAAGTTTGGGGTTAGGTTACTTGTTTTGACTTTTCGCCTTCTGCGCCGCTAACCACGTAAAATACTAAAATAAAAGAAAACCATTTATTGCAGAATTACCTGCTGAAAAGACGCTACCCAACTACGTATTCAAGCAACTGGGTGTAATGTTTAAGGTTGCATTTACAGGTGCATTTATAATTGAATTTGAAACACTCCCTCTAGCTGATATCGACAACAGGTTCACTTAAAAGCATGCAGATTTAAAAATCGGCTACTGGCGCTAGACGAAATAATCGTATTCTTTTTTAAACCGGAGTGTCAACGACTAGCAAGAGTCTTTCCAACCTCTAAATGGATCTTTACTGACCTGTTTTGTTAGTACTCAAGTATCCGTGTGTTTTTGAAACTGAGGTGCTAAGATCTGTCCTTTGAACTCCGAGATTTCACTAGTAGAATTGCACATAACTATGCTGCAATCATTTAAATAAAAAAAAAATGGTTAAATCAAAATAAAAACAAAATTATGTGGGGTTACGTGCGGTGAATGTTTCTATGCGAATTCCTAGTAATCCCAGCGAGCCAGTAAAGTTCTCTTGGTTCTTTAATATACTCGGGGTAATGCCGGAGCAGCGCTAAGCCTTTTTCGGTGGGCGACTGCACACGCGGAGTGGTTTGATATTTGTTTTAGGACAATGTTTTTGAAAACACATTTTTGAAAGGTAAACATAACCTCGAATGGTTTTCTGTCAGTAAACGGAAAAATACTCTTCTGTTCCACTGCGGCCCGATTTAAAATTTGTTGACAAAACACCTGTAGTTACCATGGAATCGTATAAATTCTGCGGTCTATCGGCCAACACTTGAACTGCGTGTGTCTCCCAAATTCAATGAAGTGTGATTGATTGATCGGTTTTATTTTCCGGAGTGCACAGGCTTTTAGAAAAAAGGAAACAGTTTTTATTTTCGTTAAAGCAAGGAAATATAAAAAGGAAAAATGTAATCCAGAGGAAATTGTGAGTATTTCTCTATTTTTTTTGTAAATCGAGTTTGTTCTAAACCGCAATTATTTTGAGGCTTTTGGGGTAGATGACAGCACTAGAGCTTTTAGTTTGAAGAAAAAATAATTGAGAAATTTGAAAAATCCTTCAGATATTTTTGTTAAGCATTTAAAAATGATCACCCTTGCAAAAATTCAGCTAATTCTGATGTTTAATTTTCCCTGTGCACTCTGGCAAAATATTAAAAAATTAAAGAACAAGGCGTTGCCGGTTGTACACTTTTTTACTTAAAATCTGGTGAGAAACTATAGCCTTAATGTAAACAAATATCCTTTTGAGCCTATTTATTCCGAATATAAACAGTTGACTGCAACCAGTTGACACATTTTCTGCAATAATGCATCGCCGGTACCCACTAAACCATTAAATTAATGAAAAAAAAAATTTATACTTTAGTGAAAAATGAAGTTTCTGAATTTTGATTGCTCACACAGAGAGTGGAACCTAGGACGACGCCGTTTCGTCCTTATCAGGGAGTCATCAACTAGGTGTACCACAATGATAGAGAATTTCGTTCGCGCTTATGAGCCAAGGATTACGGCTCAAGCGGAAGAAATTATGTCAATGGTGCCCTCTCTGTGAACAATCGAAACTAAGGGGAAATACCTACAGTAGTTAGCAGTAGCTTGCGATAGTATCGATCCTGCGAGAGACATAAATATGCCATCTGCAATTAAAATTCAGGAAGTTCATTTTGCACCGAATTACAAAACACACTTGTTTCTTCGTTAGATTTACAGTGCTACAGCCATCTTCCGTTTGTTTATTAATTTATTGTTTAGGTCTAAGCTTTTTTGGTTTTTTAATGTTTTTTTAACCAAAAAAAGTTGAGTTGTTTTTTATGTTTATTTGAGTTTTTTTGGCATCAATACAGTGTTTCTTTTTCGTACATCTTTTTTTTAAATTAGGTATGCCCCCCCCCCCCCAAAAACCAGGACCAAAATGCAGTTCATATAGTTCATATTTTTGTATTTTGTAACTTCAGCGTAATAATTATAATAAATTAAAAAATAATAACATTTTTATAAATGATAATATTGTTACTACAGGTATCAAGCACCTCCTTTATGGATGGACTTTCGAGAACCAGACAGAAGCAGATGAAATTGAGAAAAACGTTAAATGCTTTGTAATTAATTTGAGCGGTCGCCTTCACGACATTTTAGATAATATTCACAACACCAATCAGACACAACTGGACGAAATTTCATCAGAAACTGATTACGCTTTAGAAAATTTGGGCTATTACGTTAAATTACTCAAACAACGTAATACCACAGAATGTATAGCAGCAATTCCAAAGCTTAAGGCGGTCTTCGGAGAAATTCTAGGGGTAGCCAAAGAAGTACTAGCAAAAGCTGAAGCAACTGAAACTACTACAAGTGAAACTTTATTGGCCAATATTATTGAGTCGATAGGAACTATTATTAAAAAACTTATAATTCTGGTAGAGCAGTTATCCTAATAATGTTTTATTAAAGAATAATTACAATATATCGTCTTTAAATTAAAAAACAATTTTTGCATGGGATTTTGAGATAGAATTTTAGACAGTTTGATCTGTATTTTAAATTTTTTTTTAATAAAAAAATAATATTTGTATCGCGTTGACTAATGAAGTAAAAATAAATGGAAATATTTAAAAGGGTTTCACTAATAAATTTAAATTAAAATTGTAATAATTATTTACTAAAATTTTTCTGTTGATTTTTCAAAAATCCTGGTGCAGACTTTTTTGTACCAAAACAGTCATTGTGTTACAAAAATTTTCTCGAAAATTTCTTTTGAACGAGTTTTGCGTTTTGCTTAAAAAAACATCTGTTTTTTTAGGGAAGAACAAATTCATAAATGTTATCAACAGTTAGCAATAATTTGGAATATGTAAAAAATTAACTACTTTCCCTTATTTTAGATTAGCATTTATTCTCCCTTCTCAGTGCGGGGAAAATTAAGGGACTTATTTATTTGTAAATAATTATAATTTTGCTAATTTTAAAAGTAACACTGAAATGCGCCGCAGGCAAAAATTTTGACAAAATTACACTAAAATGCTATTTTTTGACAAAATAAATTGCTTAAAATTAAAGAAGATTCCAATAATATTTAATATCAGTATAGCACCGCAGACGAAAATTTTGACAAAAAAAAACAAAAAAATTCTTTAAAAATTTGGATTTTTTAGGATTTTT
The DNA here is from genome assembly GCA_963921995.1 of Oxystoma pomonae. Lineage (NCBI taxonomy): Eukaryota > Metazoa > Arthropoda > Insecta > Coleoptera > Brentidae > Oxystoma > Oxystoma pomonae. The sequence goes on from OY998165.1 coordinate 96,992,588, forward strand.
TAAAAATATTTTTGAAAAAGTAGATTGAGTTAAATGCCAAGAACGTGGGTGGCGGTGGTACATATAGATTTGTTGCCAAATCACAAATGCGCCGCAGATGAAAATGTTAAGAAAATTATACTAAGAATTACACGTTTTGAATGCTGGTAAGAAAAGTTCTTTAGAATTAAACTAAAGTTGTAACAACTAATGACTTCGTAAATGGTCAAAAAAGTGCCCTTGATCATGATTAATTTATTGTAGATTGGGTTGGACTTCCTGGGGCGGGTTTTAACCCGCAAACCTCTTCTGACTACGCTACTGGTATTTCAGTAGTATAGCTGTGGCGGTTTTAACACACTTAGCGTTAACGTTAACGTATGTCCGTCAGTCAGTCCGTCTGTATGTTCCTAAACTCTCTAATGACTGAATCTCTCTAATATCACGTGTCCTTTAGTGACGTCAGAAGTGTTTTGTGATCACGTGAGTTATGAACGCTCTACAGAGTGAGTCTGCTCGGGGTTTCTACAGGGTGCTGTAGTGTGGTTCAAAAGATGTAAAGCTGTATGAGAGACATACGTCATATGCACGCATGCATGTGTCATTATTTCATGACTGTAAAAGGGATACTATTTGAAAAATGTCGTGATGAGAGATTGCTAGCAGCCGGTATACCGAAGGTATTTTTTTCTGCCATGTGCGCATGTTTTTTATTATGGTTTCTATAAAAGGCTAATTTTGGGGCGCAAAATACCTTAGTAGTTTTCTCGAGTTCTCGAGTTCTCAGGGAGGAAGAAGCCAAAATGGCATTAAGCTGTCAAAAAAAGACCTTGGTAGTTTTTGTCGGATATCTCGAGTTATAACGATAGGTTTTCAAAAATTATTTTTTGCTAGATTTCTATGTTCCAATGCTATTTATGATTACTAAATAATATTATTTTAAAAATTTAAACTGATACAATTGGAAGCTTTTATGCACTTTTTTTAATTATTTTAACATTCCCACCCCGATTACTGTCCCACATCGAGACTGTTTACACTGTTCACCCAGGTTTAACAAAGATACTGCTTCTTAGCATTAGTACAGGATAGTTGGAGCCCATCCAAGATTTCTGAAACCTGAGATCTTCGAAAAAAAAGCAAAGACATATCAATTAATTTGGGGGATACATGATAGACCGCAGTAGGTTGTCCCCACCATATCGTAAGTGGTAGGTTGCAGTGGGTTGACCCCACCAATATGGTAAGTAGACCAAAATGTGTCCCCTACAAATTAGTTGATATCGTTGCTTTTTTCCCACAAAAATATAGGTTCGAAAAATCTGAGACGAAAACACTAGAACTTTTTTGGAAAAAATAAAATTTTAATTGTACGGCTCAGTGGCGTAGTTACGGGGTGGTTTGGGGACAACCCCTCCCCCTGAAACAATAACTTTGGAGCTGTAATATTTAGAATACTTTTACACCTACCCCCCCCCCCCGAAAATTTGTCTTACTACGCCACTGGTCAGACTAATTTTTTTGCTTAGTGCCCAACTTGCATTATTGGCTAAATTTAGAGCAAAATTTACTTATCCTGATGTAGCTTAAAACTTAGAATTTAAAATCGTTATTTTTTAATATTTTTAGATAGTAAAATTTGCGATAAAGACTGAATAAACTTTAAGCCTGACGAAACCAAATGGTGTGTAAACATTTGTCGTGCAACTTCCAAGTGTTGGGCTTGTCAAATGTTTTTGTGCTTTAAGAATGGTTGGGTGTATCAATAAAAGCACTTAATTATAAATAAAATAGACTTATAAAAAATTACACTAAAAGGTATAGAATAAAATAATAATTTTTTATATTTATTTCAAAAAGATGAGGTCTATACAGAAATTAAAATACTTTTATTCTATACTTATTAGAGGTGAAAGGTTTTCTTAGTATATAAATAAATAATATTAATTAAATAATAAATATAACTTTAACAAACTATAATTGTTTGGTTTTGTTCATATAAAAATAATATAATATAATAAAATATCATCGGTTGAGTTCTTTGAGTTTGAGTTTTTTTAATTTTGCTGTAAAAATGGTAAAGAAATTATGTTTTCCACCACTTTTGAATATGCTAAAACAAATATCTTAGAAAAGCGTCGAACCTATAACCTCGTGTTTTTTTAGTAACGTGTATAGCAAATATTTAATGCTATTTTTAATTTCGTAAAAATAATTTACAATAAATATCTAAATTTTTAACTCAAAATTCTCAAAACTATAAATTTAGTTACCTTTTTTTCATTGCGGGACATTAATTACAATTATGTAGGTAAATATTAAAAACGACACATGCATATGGCTTTAGTAATAAAATAATAATTGCTATCTATTAAAAACCTTTTTATAAAGAGTTTCTAATATTGTTTATAGCTTTTTTGTATAAAACTAATGGTGTTCTGATTGCAATTTTCCAGCAATGTGAACATAATAAATTACGAAAATTCGCTTTGTTAGTCTACATCATAATTTTGGAAAATCTCTACAAAACTAATTTTGTTATGGCACGGTTACGTTAAATATTATGATAATGGACTAGCTAATGATTAATTGACTTTAACGCCAGCCCTCTGGCGTTGGAGCCACACTAATATTTGATATTGCACAAAATTTACGCAACATTGTTTTTGAATACGTACAACTTTTAACTACTTTAATAAAACAAAACTTGTCAGGGGCGTATTACTATAGTTTGATATCAAAGCTAAACCAAGCAAAAATAATAATTGTTGCACTATAAATAACAAATCTAAATCTAGTGAATTTGATAGTGTTACAAGTTATACGTTTAATTGGATAATATGCTGTTTATTTTTAAGTGTTCTTTTGTTAGAAGTTATTTATTTATTTAGGTACGAGTTTATTTAGTGTTAAGTGGCGTATTTGTATGCCTATATATCTTTGTTGTAGTTTAAGTTATATATATATATATAGGAGCGCGAGCGGGGCGACGCCGACGCGAAGGAAGTCGCGAATTATCTAGACGCGACCATTCGGGAGTTGGCGGCACTATTTCATCGCCCTATATAAAACTGAAGACACAATTGAAAATACAAGCGACTATAGATTGGTCGAAAATATACCCATTTGTAGTGACGTCATTTTTGTTTATCTCTGTTTGGTACATTTCAAACAGCACCGACAACAAATTTTTAGAAAAAATTGTAGTCTGTTTATTGTTCGTTTTTTATAAGTAAACATCCCCTATATTTTTACCTGAAATATTCGTCACTGTCACTCAAAAACATCAGTTTGTCAGTGTGTTGTCAAATATATTTTTGAAAGCAAGCATGCCTCGAAAAAAATATAATAGGTGTAATTAGCAAACGCAGCTAATAATTTTAAATATATTAGCTTTTTTTAATTGGAAAAAGACCTAGTCCGCAACGGAACCGCCCTTCAAGTTAAGAATATAATAGAGCGAACAGCAGAAGCAACCAAATTAAGTCCCACAACAATAAGCCACTTTCAATTGACGTCACACGCAAAACAATTGAACATCGTGTCGCGTGGTACATCGAAAGTTTTTTTGGTCAACCAACCAAAAGTCTAAGCTATGGTTTGTTTTGACAACACATTTGACATCTAAAAATATTTTGACATTTTCAGGTTAGAAATTTTTGTTTATTTCTAACCTCAAAATTTTCAGATGTCAAAATGTGTTGTCATAACAAACCATAGCTTAGACTTTTGGTTGGTTGGTCGAAAAAAACTTTCGATGTACCACGTGACTGTTTCGCGTCAAGTAGGCCATGCACAGCGTCACTGAAACTGGCTAATTGCAAATATTAAGAAAAATGCGATAAAATCAGACAAAACTTACGCATCTAGTATGTCTTTAAAGCAAAACACAGCCAAAACAAAAATTACAAACTATTTACAAAGTGAAAGTCCGGAGACAATTCATTCAATGTACGCCAGAAAAGAATATGTGACGTTGGCAAGAAATCAAACAGTCGAAAATATTTAATGGACATACCAAAACAAACTTTTTAAGGAAGTACATTAAAAATAAAAATTTAGGTCAGGAGTTTTTACTGTAGTTTTCATAAACGAGACGTGGATCTTTAGCAAGAGATCAGATGGCACCAAGCACACGGATTCAAAAAAAGAACAGTAAAGGTAAAAATAATCTTATTATTATTTTAGAGTTTTTAAATACCTTCTCGAAGGCAAGTTCAACAGTTCAAAAAAAATGTAAAACAAGTTAAGGGGTTATAGCCAATCGGATGGTTTGCTAGGACTCCGACTAAGAAAGAACCATACCTTTTAAACAACTTGGTTGACCCCCCACTTTTATTTAAAAAAAATATAAAATCCAATATCAGAAAATGAAATGTCAAATTTTCCAATGTGTTTAGTGGTAGTTTATATATTTTTAAAAAATTAATTTTGTATTACAGAATATGGGTTAAATTTAAATTAAGTCAGTTATCTCCTTTTTTTTTTCAGGTCACCGATATATTGTAGTCCATGCTGGAGCAAAAGATGCCTTTATTAAAGGTCCTAATTTAACATTCAAAAGTCGGTTATTATGACAACATGAACAGAAAATAATTTGAAAATTGGTTTCAAATACAGCTTGTTCCGAATCTTCCTACAAAGTCTTAATTATCATGGACAACTCAAGCTACCATTATGGCATATATCAGAAGAGATTCCAAGAAAATCTTGGACCAAGCAGAGGCTAATTATGTGGATAAAGAAAAAGAATATTTACCTTCCAGAAAAGGCTATGAAACAAAACTAATTTTACTTTGAAATATCTTGTATAAGTATTTGACTCATTTTTTTACAATTACATTAACTTGGCAACTTTTTCGGAACTGTATTTTTTTATTTGTGTTAATTATTCATGAAGATGGTATTTTGTATTACAAAAGTGAATAAAATTTAATTTTTTTATTTTTTATATTTATACCTTTTAACGTTATATAAAGGTAGTCGCTATTCGACGCTAATAAGTCAATTTGGTTATAAAAATGGCAGCCACATTAGGCTAAAGGGCACTGAGGCGGTAGAAGTTAACAGGCTTTTTAGTTAAGAACAGTGTTGGGTGGACATACGGTTTTGGCTGCCATTATGACGTCACTACAAATGGGTATAATTTCGACCACGATACACGTAACACGGTATGCTACTATTTATTCCAAATTCCGTCGCCTTCCGCGCACTTATAAACTGACGTCAACATTTGACGTTTTACTAGCATGCTCGATTGAGAGAATGAAGTCACTGAGTTGATATATTTGTTTCATGTTTTATTTGAAACCGTAAAGAACCGAAATATTCTCCATTCGTTTGCCCTCCCATATATATATATATATATATATATATATATATATATATATATATATATATATGACTGCCTTCTACGATAACAACACATAACTTGTGCAAGTACCACTTTCTTGTTTGATGATGATTATTTATAATTATGTCAAACTGCGCTGTTTTTGGATGTAAAAATTTTTACACAATTAAAAAAAGAAAACTTTAAATACTTCAGCTTTCCAAGGGAAAATCATGTAGAAATGATATGGATAATTGCCTGCCAAATAAACGAAAAAATACAGTCAACCAATTGTAAGTTTTTATTATATATTTTAACCCCTATGTTTTAGCATAGCCCTATATTTATGGTTTATTTTAGTTCAGCCCGTTTATTTTTCTTTTAAAATCTAGTTTTGTTTTATATTATTAGGCTAAAAACGGCATATAATCAGTAATCGTAATTTTTTTCCAGATAGGATTTGTTCAGAACATTTCGAAGATAGTTGTTTCGAAATACATCTACAACAAAAACTTATGAACTACACCCCAAAGAACGCTCGTAATTTAAGGGTGGATGCAGTACCTACTTTAAATTTACCTGGAAGTTTAACATATTGTGTACGCAAGCAAAAATATGAAGAAAAATCGCCGGTGGTTGCCAAAAGAAGACGTGAATCAGAGCACAAATTAGAGGAACAAATCTTATGGTTATCGTTAATGAAAACCATTTTTTTGGTTTATTTTTACTACAATAAAATGTTTTGAGAAACCTTAGTGTTTTTATTTATTTAAATATAATCTTAATTGTCTGTTATTTTAATTGGGGTTGGGGCGAGTAAGGAGTTGAAGTTAGAAAATATCTTTTGAGATCCGAAAATAATGAAAGGAAAATTATAGAGTTTTTAAATGTTGTGAAGAAGGCACATTTTGTAAAAACTAAGACACAGCTCGGAACTCTTTCGCTAATTTTTTTTTTACTTTCTAAACTAAATGAACAAAACCTAACTTAAACGCAATCCAACCAAAAAACAATTAAACGAGCGGCGGCCCAAAATTACATTAAGGAAAATTAATACCTTTTCCTTGCACATGTGGTGGTATCGGAGTCACAAAGTGACGTCACGCCGAAATGCGCATTGTCATACCGTGTTAAGTGTATCGTGATTTCGACCATAAATACATTTATAGTATTCTCTAACCTCATTTTTCTTCGCCATTTTCGTTAATAAGGTACAAATTACAAGATACAAAATACCAACGCTTTGGTATTTTGTATCTGTCACTAGTAGCATGTATTTAGTATTTTTATCTTATCTTACAGCATTAATTTAACGGATTTGAAAGGCTGTTGCTGCTAACTAGTAGCTTGTATCTTTAATTGTGCCTTTCTCCTAAGCGGGGCTCGGTCGCGTGAACGATAAGTCTGAATTTAATTTAGTTATCGAGCAGTAAGGTTCCAACAGTAGCGCATTCAGGAATTGGCTTTGAGCCCCCCCCCTCAAAGCCAATTCTAAGGATAAATATTTCTAAGGATAAATAATAAGAAAATAAGAAAAACTTAATTTGAAGTAAAATGTGACCATAAAAATTTGATGCCAAAATCATGGTTCAATGCGCCGCAGGCAGATTTTTATAGAAAATGACATAAAAAAATTAAACTCAAATCGTAAATATTGATGGGGTTTTGGGCATATGAGTTGTTTATTTACCCTTAATTTATTTGTAAAAATGCTAAACAAAAGGCGAAAATGTTTGCGAAAATCACACTTAAAATTCCACTTTTGACAAAAAATATCGGGCAAAATGTTTTGATAAAATTACATTAAAAAGACCATTTTCAAGGTGATCCAAATAGAAAACAAATAAAAAAATCAAACATTTTTATAGCGGTTGCGAACGAACGAAATCGTAAAAATTAAAGGTAGATTTTGCAATTTATGATTTTTTAAATATTTTTTAAAGTTCAGGCACTTGTTATTTTATTTCCCACATATTTATTTTCTGCTGTTATTTGATTGTGCCAATTGTATATAACCAGGCTTCTCGGGAGGGAGGGCGATTTAACCCCAACCCCCCGTCCCCCTCGGTGCACCAGTCGATCTAAAGAAAGTGAAATAAAGTTGGTGATATTTGGAGCCCGCTCATTAAAGAACCCCACAGTTTAATTTTTTTAACATATTTTTCTTTGTGACTTTTGTTTAATATTTTTTACATTTTACATTTTTTGTTAAGTTTTCTTCAAGCGCGTATTGGAGAAGGTAGGGGTAATTACCCCCCTGGATTCAAAATTTTAGCAAATAACATAACAAAAATCGAAAATTTTAAAGACTTGCCAACACAAATCGCAAAATTTTTCGCCTGCGGCGCTAGATAAAACTATTAATGTCCACAATTTTAATTGAAAGGGATAAAGAATACAATTTTTAGTGTAATTTTATCAAAATTTTCGCCTTTAACGAGTATTCTTATTCACATATTTAAGATAAACTGATATCTCGTAATCTGATTACTCCTCCCTGAGTTTAAGGCCAGATCCGCGCTTGGTTTTCTTTCTAAATTTTTATTAAAATAATGTAGGTAACAAAACATAATAAAAAAAATCAAACAATATGAAGTGAACGAAAGGACACGCTTAAAGCTAGTCGTGTTGGGCCTCCCCCCTCCCTGGATGCCTTCGGCACGCATCTTAAACTTTTTCATATGCACGTATAATGAATTCTAATATATGATTGTTGTGTAATATGCTATTACACGTACACCTATGGGCCACACGAGTTTAATATTATGGCTTATCGCAATTTCAACACAAGGAGCAAAATTTATTTTAAATCTTGACTAATCCAACCAAACCAGATGGTATAACTGGTCCACCCTTGAGTGAAACGGTTATATTAAACTACGTTGTAAGTTAAACTTTCCCTCCAAAAAATACCTCAAGCGCCCCCTCCCCTTCCCTCTCCAGGATCAATTTCTGCGTACGGCACTGAAAAAGTAAGGTTTTAAGGTATTATTCTAAAGAAAAGAACATATCTCTTTTAAGGGTTTGTATCATAATTTAGTACCATTTACGATACAAAGCAAATAACTACTGATCAACTATGTTGGGAATTTGGAACCTTTGGTTGCACTAAAACAAAATTATGATTGTTTTCCACAAACCAAAACTACACTTTTTTGCACTCGACGCGCGTTTCGCTAACAACGTTAGCATCATCAGGAGACGATAAACAATAAACATCAGGAGACGATAAACAATTGTTTATCGTCTCCTGATGATGCTAACGTTGTTAGCGAAACGCGCGTCGAGTGCAAAAAAGTGTAGTTTTGGTTTGTGGAAAACAATCATAATTTTGTTTTGAACTACTGATCAACAATACATTAATTTCAAATTTACTTTAAAAACTGCCCTATTTGCTTTTTTTGCCTCTTTTGCAATACATAAAAGTGGCTGTGAAAACATTAATATGCAAATTTTTCCATATAGAAAATTTGAATTGTAGATTTTTCTTTTATCGGATGTGGGTGTATATAGGTATTGTCGACGCATATATAAAAATAAAATTAGGAAATTAGAAGACAACAAAAAACCAATTTCATTAAATGAAATGAAAAATAGTTTCATTAATTCAATTTGCCGTAAACATAACCCTCAAAGAGTACTGATTTCTTCTGTAGCGCTACCGCCTAATCTGGTTTGTATGCTACCATCATGTTCATTATAGAGTCCGGATAAAAAGTAAATGGTTCAGCTAAAGAATGTGCGTAGAAACCCATTTTCGTCTGAAGCCCGCCTAGTTAGCTCGCGATTTGTTTGCCGTATGGAGTCATGGGCGTAGACGCTCTAATTTGTTTGCACTTAATTTTCTAAAGCATTTCATTGATTTTGCTATTGTATAAATAAATATCTCTTTTACATAAAGCACCCCTTGTCAATTTATTAATATTTTTAACAGTAACATTATACATAAATAATGCGCATGCGCATATAGTTAGTCTAACATCCATTAAAAAAAAAAAGTTAATTTAAATATTAATACATGAAGGGTACACGGGAAAAGGCGGGAATGTCCATTTTCGAATTATTTGAGAAAAGACTTTTTAACTTTCAATATATTGGTACCCATAATCATCATATTATATGTTGATCATGCTGTAATCTGATTTTATTTATGTTTCCATTGTTTAAAAAATATTTTGATAAGATGAAGTCGCAAACGGAAAATGAAAAATTTTTTCAAAAAATGTTTCGAGTGCCTTTTAAATTCATTAAAATTAATTGGAAGTCCCTGATTTTTACAAAAAATATGAAATAGCGAAACTTAAAACTTGAAATGTCAAAAAATTAATGACTCTGCAATAAATGTTAAGTAATTTTCCACAAAATTTATTTGAAGCATTTTTTGATTAAGTTGATAGGAACGGCTCAGTTTTGTTCCGCGTTTTACACCTGTCCGGTATCCTCTTAAATAAGTACAATTATTTTTCTGCAAAAAGGAGGAAAGTTCAAAAATTAAACAAGACTTCAAAAATTAAACAAGTTATTATTCATAATATTACCATTTTATTTGAGAACTCGGCTTGCAAATATTATTTTTTTATCATTTTATAATTCTTTAACTTATTCATTTATTTTAAAGGACATTGACGATACGTACGCCCTTGCCACAGTGTTCGGCACCGCCTCAAACAGAGACAGTAAGCGAACGCTGCGCATCGTCCGTGCTTGTCGTGGCCCATTTACTTAATAATCTGACTCTAGCACAAGTATATTGGATTTTAGCGTAAATATAGGAAAATTGTTTCACACCGGCAGAACTAAGTCGGTTTCGTCTTCCATTAAAATTTCAAATCTCTTAGCGCATACAGCGCATGATCATACGTCATAGATGGGAGCACTCCAGTTTCCCGGGAAACAAGTGTCTGTTTTTCACGAATAATTTTTTTATTTACCGGATGGTCCAGTCGGTTAGCCGACTGACGCGATCAAGTTAGGTTTCTTGCCGGTGTGTCGTGGGTTCAAACCCCGCGCAGATTGAAACAATTTTTTTAAAAAAAGTGTTAGGCCTTGGATAAAACTTAATAGGCTAAAAAATCAGGGAAGAGTGCAAAAGGTAACTTCATTCAGGCCGTCAACCAGGCAAGGTGGGGTCGGTATCCCGTAGAGGCGGCCCTAGTTACACACTCCATAGTCGGTAGACTACTGAGGGACAGAAACACCAGATTAAAAAAATACTTGATGGAGCATGTGTAAGTCTGTAGAATTTTAAATGAAGGAGTTTTGTGACTATGTGGGACTGATAGCTCTTTAGTCACACAATCAAGTGTTACCGGGTGTTTTGTTTGCGTCCATGTAGAAGGCGTTGATATGGCGTCATCTCTCAAGATGGCGGCCAAAAATCATAAAAAAATACAACTTTCGCGACAGGGGCATGGTTATATTCGATTCCATATAGTTCGAGGACGAGGATTCCAAAAAATTCACTTACAAGGTCATCCGACCTTAAATAACCTTGAAAATCTGAAATTCATGCTTGAGTAACTACGTATAATTTTTTCAGTTTGAAACTCATGGCCTTAATAAATACCTCAGTCAAATTAACTTATTGCAAAAAGAACATACTAAAGGGCGCTATTTATCAACTATTAAAGCAAAGAGAACCAAATTTGGTAAGAAAGATAAGAAAACAAAGTCCAACTATATTGTTAAAAAAAATTTGGTTTAGCTATGATGCGTTTCAATATGGCGACTGATATATCAATATTTTACGACCTATTTTATTTTATTCAGTTTTGTAAGAAAGCAAAAATGACAAGGTGTTAATCAATTATTACTGCTTACTATGAAAAAAAAGTTAAGTTGATGCATGACCTTGATTGACCTTGAAAATACCATGTACAATTGAAAAACAAGCTTTTTATAGTTCTTTTCGAATATACCACTACGTTTAAAAACTTTAAGTGACGGTGATAAAATTAACAATCAAGCCATAAATAAACACTTCGTTTTAAATCTCCCTACTATTTTTTTTTTGATCTAGCGTCCCAGATGTTTAGGCTATACCCCGGTAAATATGACCTATATGCCTGTCGTTTTTATTAAGTTCCAGAACTGTGAATTTTATGTTCTAGACAAGTGAGTGTAGCCAAGAGAATCATTTAAATTACCGATAAGAGAGTTACCAGAAGTTAGATATACATTACCATATACTGGACCAGGCGTTTTAGATGCCATTTTCCAAAGTGGCGGTCTAAAAATCATAAAAAATTCTAATTATGCCAGTAGGGCAAGAATATTCTTGTTTATTAACATTCATAACAAAATTCAAGGATAAGGATTTTACAGCTATTTAGTTCCATATTCATGTGCCACCGGGTGTTTTGTTCGCATCGGTGTAAAAAAGCTTGATATGCATAAAAACGATTAGGCATATTATTACCGGGGTATAGCATACACATCTGGAACGCCAAATCAAAAAAAAAATGGTAGGGATGTTTAAAATGAAGGGCTTGTCTATGGTTAAGATGTTAATTTCATATCCGGCACTTAAAGTTTTTGCGTAATGGTAAATTGGAAATAACACTACAAAAAGCTTGTTTTTCACTTGAACATGCTATTTTCAAGGTCAATCAAGGTTGTGCATAAACTTAACTTTTTTTTTTCTAGTAAGCGGCAATAAGTGAACAAAAATTGATGGCCAAAAAAGTAACAAAACAAGAATAACTGTAAAATTAAACGTCGCTGTCAAAAAAATACAATGTTGCCACCTATTACGCTTCCTTCACTCGTTCTTGGACAAAACTTCCTCAAGGAAAGCTTTATAAAACGGATTCGACGACGAGCCTCTACCAAGGGAGGCCTCAAGGCTCGACTGTAAATTTCACTCCTAATAATATCGAGTAAGTCACTTCACGTTTAAAAATTAAGTAGTGAAAGAAAACAAAGAAGATTGTTAAAAAATTGTTACAAATTGAAAGAAAAAGGTTCAGAAGATGGGTTTGACCAAACATTACATAGCAAAAATAAGTTTTCTTATACCTTTATCAAAAACATGATTTTATTAACTGTCTGCAGATAACTAAAGCATGACTTTTTGGTTACTGATGAAAAAAAAACTTTAAAGCAGAAAATAGTAATATTTTCACCAAGTATTTACGAAAAAATAAATTAAAAACATCGTCAAAATATCAAATTGTCAAAGATTAAAATGTCGCAACAATCAACGTCACCGAGTAAAAAATTATGCTAACAACTCGCGACTAAACTGTGCTTTTCTTTACTCGCGTTTAAACCAACGCTTGTAAAAAAAACACTATTTTATTCACTAGTTTTGAAAACTACTATTTGTGATAACGGGTGCAAAAAAAGATTTCTGTCTGTTTTTTACCCAAAATTGAAAAGATGTAGCGGAAAATAGTAATATTGAAAAAATCTAGTTACTCTTGCCGAAAAATTAAGCCATTTCTGCCAGTTTGTACCAGTTGCCTTGATTTATAATATAAAGATGGTGTGTTGCAAGAAGTGCTCTACGTTCGAGATTTTTAAAAGTATTTTCCTGTTTTTCTTGGATTTTGTGATAAAGGTATTAAAAAAAATAGTTTTAACAACTCGCAGCTAAACTGTGCTTTTTTTACTCGCATTTTTAAATACCAAAACCAACGCTTTAAAGAAAAGTACCATTTTAGCCACTAGTTTCGAAAACTACTATTAGCGTAGGTACCACATTTGACAAGTTTTCGATGCTAAAGGGGCCAAACTAGGTTATTTCATGCAAAATACGAAATGCATTTTGAACGGCAATTGTAAAAGAAATTAAACCGATGGAAATGTGCTTTGTATCAAGATTTGGATAATTGTGTATTTATATGCAAAGCTTTGGCTTGGTATATTACACAATATCTTTTTATTTAACTCCACAAATTGTACCTGCTTTTTATGTACCTACCAATGAGACCCTCTGATATAACAACAAAAGTAAAAGAATTGCTTGGAAGTATTTTTAACAGCCGAATAAAAAAAGTTTTGCAAATATTATACCTTGTTTCAAAAATAAAATACGTCATGGCTAAAAGAGAAGGAAAAACGGTTTGCTTTTTCTTTGGCTGGGCCCGGCATTGTGTGAGCTCTCATAAAGAATAGCGTAAGCGAGACTCTCTGACTATCGAGATAAGGAGCTTTAGAGTTTTTGTAATAATTTTTCCATAAGTTTTTAATGAAAAGTTATGCAAAAATATTAAATTTTTTCAAATAGGTATTCATAATCGTCAAATTGAAATTTTGGTTTTAGAAATCCAAAGTTAAGCGGGCGACGTCACGCGATATTGCAGGTTTTCAAAATTCCTTATTGTTTATACTTGGTTTAACCATCAAATAAGCACTATGTTGGGAATTTGGAACCTTTGGTTGCACTAAAACAAAGTTATGATTGTTTTCCACAAACCAAAACAACACTTTTTTGAACTCGACGCGCGTTTCGCTAACAACGTTAGCATCATCGGGAGACGATAAACAATGAACTAAATTAATCTACGCTCTATCTTATATACAATCCTTTAGTGGGCGGGAGATAAGACTAATAATTTGTGATTGATTACGATTTTTAATCCTATCTCCCCTCAACCAAAGACTAAAGTGTACTAAACGGGATGGATCCTCTATCTTTATTTAAACTATTTCTGGATTTAATGACTTCCATACTTTCATATGCATTCAAAAGTATTTTGTTTGGTACACTTTTTAGAAGTTTTAGGTTATCTAATGTGAATCTATGATTGTTTTCAAAAGCATGCTCGGCCACACTTGACTTTTCTGTTCTTCCGTATTTTAAGTGTGCTAAGTGTTCTTTAAAACGTGTTGGAATAGAGCGTCTCGTTTGGCCAACATATTTTTTGTCACAATCCATGCAACTAATTTCGTAAATTCCACTTTTTTCTAGAACTGTAGTTTTATCCTTGGGATTTCCTAGTAAGCTTCTTATTGTGTTACCGGATTGATATACTAATTTAAGACCGGTGTTATTAAATACTTTTTGTAATCCTTTCGTATAATTAGGATTATAAGGAATTAATACAAATTTTGAGTCGCAGGTATCTTTTTGTCTGAAAAAAGTGGAATTCCGAAAGGTCTTTTGAAAATAATGTCTATTTATCAGCTTATTTATTAAGCCTTCGTCGTAACCGTTTTCGCCAGCTATATTCCTAATCCTATTCTTTTCTGCTTCAAATCTTTCTTTGTTTAAGGGGAAATTTACTAATCTATATGTTAAAAAATGCAAACATGCAAGCTTATGTTCTAAGCGATGAAAAGAGTCACTTGGAATATACCTGTTGGTGGCCGTTCCTTTTCTGTATAGGTCAAAGTCCAATTTATTTTTATTTCTTATAACTAAAGTGTCTAGAAATGGCAGTGTACCGTTGTTCTCTGTTTCATAAGTAAATTTAATTGTGGGAAATTTGTTATTTATTTTTCCATAAAATTTTCACCACTAGTTACTTTAGTGTTGAATACTGCAAACACATCGTCTACATACCTAAACCATACTCTGGGGAAATACTCTAATTCTTTACTTATATCTGATTCAAATTTGCTCATAAAGAGGTTTGCGATAAAAGGTGATAAACTATTACCCATTGTGGTTCCTTCTAATTGCTGGTAGTAGTTATTTTTATATTGAAAGTAATTTTGATTCATGCAGAGTTTTGTTAAAGATAGGTGTTCTAAAGTCTGTTTGTCTTCTAGATTGTTTTTCTTAGTAGTTCCTCCAGGTATTGGGGATCGGCACACTAGGGAACAACGAACTAACATCAAGCGAGATTAATATTTCACCTTCTTATAAATTCAAGGGAATTTTGAACAGAAAAACCTTTTTCCTTTATAGGTAAATTTTCAAACTCGTTTGCTAGCCATTTCAAAATGTTGTAAGTAGGTGATCCTACAGCAGAAACTATAGGTCTAACCGATTTTCCAGGCTTGTGGATTTTTGGAAGACAATACTATTGTCAACTGCTCAGATTTATTTTTATCCTCATTGCTCGGCTAGACAATATCCGAGCCTATTATAAAAACCCCTTCTAACGTTTTCAAGCATGTTAGGGGTGATAGTTTGAAAAGCTTCTTCAATCCGAAGTTTTTCCAAATTATTAGCCCTTTCATGCCCGTAAACTTTATTTTTGATATAACTCCACAGATAGAAGTCATTAGGAGCAAGATCAGGTGATCGAGCTGGCCATAAAATAGTTCTCCGTGTACTTATAACCCAAATAGGAAATACATTATCAAGATATTCCCTAACAAGGCCAACATTGTGAGCGGGACAACCATCTTGTTGAAACCACGTTTCACCAAATCTCACACCTAACAATTGCCTAGCAGTTGGAATAATATGCTGCTGCAGTAGATCCAAGTATCTAGGACCATTCAAATTGCCGTTAATAAAAAATGGCCTAACTACGTGTTCCCCTACAATACCCTCCCAAACATTTAGTTTTCGGGGATACTGTGTTCTTACGTCGAAATACAAATGCAAATTTTCCCTCGACCAATATCGAACGTGTGTTGGGTTATGACGATTCAATAATGGAAAAGTGCTTTCATCTGTGAAAAGAATAGATCTCAGAAAGTTTTCATCACGATTAGCCCTTTCCATCATTGTTTCGCAAAATTCCATACGACGATAGTTGTCCTCCGGAAAAATTTGATGTGTTTTTGACGCTTTGTAAGAATGATAACCATTCTTTTTGAGAACACGTAAGACAGTGGCTGAAGACGATTTTCCTCCACTGCAGCGCAAATCATCGTACTTCCTGCTCGTCATTCAAAATATTGGGTTTTTTATGGTTTCTTGGCGCTACACAATCAAACTTTTCAAAATTCTGCACAAACCCATAAATCGTTGATAAACTAGGTTCTGGGCGATTTACAAAATTCTCTAAAAAAAGTTCTTGAATAAGTCTCAATGGTCTGCCTTGATATGATTTGACCATTTGCACTTTTTCGGCAACTTCATAGACATCCATTTTTAGTTTAAAAAATGTATTATTTCAATTAAGAACTTACCAATCCGTTTCTCGAGTAAGGCAGAAATAAAACAAAATAATAAAAACAAAATAAATTTCCAAAAGATAATACTGCAGCGTGCTTCGAATCCACCTCGGTCGTACGGCACGGAGAGTAAATTGGACTTGATTCTCCCTATGTTCGCAGTAGCCTGAAGCTCATTGTATAATAAACAAGTCATAGAAAGGCAGTCTAGGTTTGTCCTTTATGTACCTATATTTATAGTAAACTACTTACTTTGAACATTAAAAATGTGTTGTCGATTTTTCCGAAAAATAAACGACCAATACATCTTCATTAATTTTCTTAACGATTTTTAATTCGCACCAGTTTATAAACGCATCAATCTTCCGCTGGTAACGCTATTTAGATTTTTCAGGCAACAAATCAAAAGTGACTCTGGAAGCAGCTTCTATTATTTTCTACGGATTCAACTTATTTTATAGATCTGAGGTCATTTTTGTAAACAAAACTTTTGAAACAAAGAATCCCGCACGGATATTATGGGTTCATCGCCTACCGTGAAAGTTAACCATATTTTGATATTTTGAAAGTATTGTACTTTAGGTGAAAAAAATGAAGTTCTATGAGGATACAGATAAATTTTTCCCGTAACTTGAAAAGTACTTTGTAGATTTTCGTGATTGGGATGCAATTTCAAAGATACTTAAATACTACACAGAGGCGTAACCAGAATTATAATTTAGGGGGGCTTTAGTATTTGGGAAAGTTAATTAAAAAAATAATACGTAAATGAGACTAAAACGTTTTTGTGTTTTATTTTCTCTCGTGGTGGTTTTTTAGGCGTTAGTCCTATTTAAAAGGTAATTTAAGGGCGTAGGCAGAATATAATTTGAGGAGGGGCATGGGCTTTTAAAAAGTCAATAAATAAGAAAAAGGTTAAAAACAAAAACCAACTTTTTCTTTTGCATTAATATTTTTTGTCTCATTTAATCAATGAAGTGAGTAGTAAAGGTATAGGTAGTTGCGTATGCATTGGTGGGTTTAGTATTTTTTTGCACCCTAGATCTAACTCTCCCAAAAATACAAAAATAAATTGTCATCTAAAACTATGTTTTTACTTAAGTCCCCCCAGAAACCTTAAGGTTTCGTGGAAATAAATAAAAAAAATGGAAAAAATCGGATTTAAAACATTGTTTTGGTCGGTTTTCTTAAAATATCTTCTTGTTGATTGTTTTAATTTTATCATTTTCGATTCGTCATCAGAGAAAAACAGTAGCGTTGTAATTACTTATATTAGAAAGAACAAAAACTTAATGTGTAATTTAATTTTCAAACAAAACTTATAAACTAATATTTCTTTCATATCATACTATGCATATTTATTTTTAATTAAACAAAATTTTTTGCTTCCTCGATCTGCAATTGGTTTCTAAAACAAAAAACAATTTCCAATGACAAATACATAGATATGTAAAAAGTTCATCATCACCAACTTCTAATTTTTTTTCAAAGCTAAGTCAAAGCCCACTTAGTTTAAACTTGCTTAAACCTGTGTCTAAATCTAAATCCATTCGAATAGGATGCATTATTACATTTTGTATTAATCTATATGAACCTTTCCAGGTATTTATGACTTCGGTAAGACAGAATTTCAGATACACTCCTGTAGCGTATTTGATTTCCTTTAAAATGAGGCCAAACCGGAAAACTACCAGCGAAAACCGGACAGAATAAAGGTTAACTCTGATTTTGGCCCTCATAAGTATGGCAACACAAAATCCTGAGTGCGCCTTTGTAGACTAATCCATTACCTTTTAAACAAGACCCGACTTGAAAATAACCGTTGTTTCAAACAGGATTAAATTAAGTTTTTACATTTAATTTTTATGTTTTTTTTTAAATTAACCCTCCCAGACAATCAAGCTTTCCTAAAATATAATCCTAGATACGCCCTTGTCCAGTATTCAAGTACCTTCCAAATGACACCCCAATTACAAAAATCTACAAAGTACTTTTCAAATTACGACAAACGGCTCATATCTCCTATCACAGACATACGATCCTCATAGAATTTCAATTTTTCCACCCAAAGTACAATATCTTCCAAATATCAAAATATAAACCCATGTTATCCGTGCGGGATTCTTTAAAAGAGCTTTTTTAGAAGTGTCAAAACTGCCGAAAAAAAACAAAGCTAAAAACCGTCAACAAGAAGTCATAGCCAACTTGGTCAAAAATGAGATCTGAAAAGGATCAAGGGACCGGAAAATTGAATAAAAAGGTCCTTCCTTGAGAGTAGAAATATTTCGAAAGAACATGCGTTGTAATGTAGAACTTTCCGTATGAAAAATCGTACGGAAAGTGGCTGTTTTCCGGTCGTTTGAAAAAAAAACAATATTGTTAGATTTTAGTAAGATAAAATAATTTTCACGTTTCAATAAAGTTATGCAAGCATTGCCTTCAAAAATCTCACCCTGGTAATTTTTGGAAACAAGTTTTTATTTAACATAATTAAACAATGAATAATTTCTAAAACGCTGAAAATTCATATATAGGGTGGGCCACAAAAAATGAGACTTTTTTGGAATAATTATAAAAAAAATGACAGGACTGAAAATACTATGCTTGAAATTTTATAGTGCAAGTATCAAAAATTACGTTTTGTTAAAATCCAAGATGGTGGGCAATTTTAAAATGTTGCAATTCTTCACCCCCATGAAACTTTTTTCTGTGCACCACTGCCTCAAAACAAATTATTTTCATGAAAGATCCATTACGAACGCATTAAAGACTTTAAAAATAATTGCGCCAAAAACAACAACAAAATGATTTTCCTAATAAGAATTTTCGATTGAAGAAAAGAGTTTTGGAACGAAAAAAGCAATATTTCAGAAAGTAAGTAATTTTTTACATTACCAAAATTGTGGTTATTGCAAACCCAAAGAGGTTTTCTGAAAATTCAATTATTTTTTCGAACTAAAACACAAAATACATAAATAATGGCCATCTTTTTAATTTTTCTCGAAAAATTTGAGGTTATGTCAAAAAATGACATTCACAAAAGTTGTAGATTTTTGGACGGGCTACAAATTTTGTATTAAAGTTTTTAATATATGACGTTGAGTTTTGCCTACCCCAAATCGACCCCGCAACACCCCTTCCGCCGCATTATTTTAAAATGTTTATCATAAGCCCATTTACCATTCCCACCCATCAAACTGCTGCTTTTTTATCTTTTATAATAATTTGGTTGAATTAAGAAGAGTTTTTGCCTCTGCATCTTTGTCCAGTTGCTAGTAGGAGAGTTATAATCGGAAGTAGAGTACCCAGAAGTCAACTCTGGGG
The DNA here is from genome assembly GCA_963921995.1 of Oxystoma pomonae. Taxonomy (NCBI): domain Eukaryota; kingdom Metazoa; phylum Arthropoda; class Insecta; order Coleoptera; family Brentidae; genus Oxystoma; species Oxystoma pomonae. Next base: position 97,012,242 of record OY998165.1, read on the forward strand.
AGTTTCATCATAAAAATCAACGACCTACCTATGGCAAATTTTTAAAAATTAGGTAGGTGTCTATTGTTTGAACTCGAGAACTAAAGGGTGGAAAGAAGGACGGTTTAATTGGTGTTGAGTTAGAGTATACGAAACAGAAACACTTATTTTTAAAATTTTGAGAAAATTATACGAAAATATATGCTTTTTTTACGGGTTTCAAATATTGTTGACAAAAAAATTGCCTAAATTTAAAGAACATTGTAAAAATATTTAATAGTGTTATAACGCCGCAGGCGAAAATCTTGACGAAAAAAACAAAAAATTCTTTAATTATTTTGATATCCTACACTAAAAATGCCATTTATTTCTCCTTACAATTAAACTAAAATTGTAACAATTAATGACGTCATAGCAACGCATGCAGGATTTTTAAAATTTAAGACATCACACCACACATACGTCAAAAACCGGAGTTAAGGGTCAAAAATGCGGGGAACTATAACTCTCTCTGGGGCCGCTGATCGTGATTAATTTATGGTAGATATATTGGGTTGAACCTCCTGGGGTGGGTTTAACTCCCAAACCCCCTCCCCCTGGCTACGCCACTGTTATCGGGACGAGTTTTTGTCGGAAAATTCAAGAACAGGTCCGTTATATTATCTTATAGTTATATGATAAAACGTTTGGAAACTGATGTGGACGGTAGAAAACAGTAATTAGTTTAACACGTGGCTTCATCCATTGGTTAGGTAGTACAATCATTTTTTATTTTGCAATATTAGAGACATAAAGTGACATCATAAATTTTAAGACTTATTCGTATCCATATACGCATCGGAAGAAGAAAGTGACCTCCTTCAAAAAAATTAATTTTGATTGATTGATTCGTTTGTGAGTATGCCAGTATGGCACTGTCCACTGCGACCACTATTGGGTCTATTGCTCACTTTTAACAGTTTTTGTTGCTACAGAATATTCAGCCCCTTAAAGAGGCTCGCAACTTGCTTTGGTGAAGCATCATTCAGAAGCAGTCCGTCGATCTGTGGTTTACCGAAGATACGTTGACGATGACGTGCAATGGTCGGACATTCGCTCAGCACATGTCTGGCAGTGGCGGTCCCAGCCATTTGAAAAGGGGGGGGGGCGGTTTCGATAAGAAAAAAAATAGAATAAAAGCATAGCTTTTACGAGGAACATATCAATATATGCAAACAAAACTTAGTAACTGCAAGCGAGGATTTGGTCTCAAATCTAGGGAGGGGGTACTCAGATTTGAAATCGTTTATTTCATACATTTTTTATTTTAAAAAATGTCTAAGAAAATTTTTCAGAAAATTACATTAAAACTATAATTTTTGAGTCAAAATAAACTAAAATCGTAAATATCAACGGTATTACAGCGCCGCAGGCGAAAATTTTTTAATAAAATTGCTCTAAAGAATACGTTTTTTTATTTAAAATTAAACTAAAATTGTAAATATATCAATTGTTTCGAAGCTCAGCTGGCGAAAATTTTTAAGAAAATGACACTACAAATGGCATTTTTAACACAAAATTAAACCAATACCGTAAATATCAAAGGTGCTATAGTGCCGCAATCTATGTCCTACTTTTGATTTTCTAAATGTTTTAATAAAAAATTTAAAGCCAGGGTAGGGAGGGGGGTTAACTACCCCCCTATCCTCCTGAAATCCGCGCTTGAGTAACTACGTATAATTTTTTCAGTTATAAAAAACATAGATAACAAACAAACCACAAACAAAACCTAATAGCTAAATACTTTTTTTTTTGAGATCTAAAAAGCTTTTTGTTGAAACATTACCTTTTAAATAGCATATCTCAAACATAAAATGCCCATCTCAAAAGAAACAAAATAATTTCCAGTTTTTTGGGCAAACCGGTCAATGACTCGCTCAACGTCAATCTCAATATGTCTGTCGATATGCAGCTACGCTAAGTCCATCTGACGCATTTCCGTCATAGTGTTGATTGTGTTGTATGCTATTATGTTTTCAATCTTCTGAGGCATGAGTAACTTCTTTCTGACGAGGCATTACTTATTGGCAAACATCCAAGAATGTTCTAATCAACGGAAAAATATTGCCACACTTGTTCGTTGCCTCGAAAACGTTATCAGGTATGTATTGATTTAAGCTTTTGCCTACTTCTGACCAATATTGTTTCTAAATACTGACTTCTCCCAATAAAAGTTTAAGAATTTGTATTTTGGATTAATAAAACACTTTATAGTATTTAGAAATGACTTTACGACTTTACTTAATTTTGCCAAAAATACTTTTTTATGTCCGAATTGATTTTGTCTGAAACTTGTTTATAAATAGAAACTCTATAATACTGTTCTGTATTTTCAATGGTTTTCGCGATAAGTTCGTCATGCATTTGTATATTCTTGGTCTGACGGATTGAAGGTCAAACTGTCCCAAAATATTGTGGAGGGATTCTAGAATGTATTTAAAGGAACTTTCTGCAATTCCTCGTTTTTTCTTCTTCAGGGTTATTACTACCAGCATCTTTGTTGTTGTTGTCTACTTTTTTCTGGAGCAAAGTGGGGTGCGATCGCCCTCCCCCCCTGGGACCGCCACTGTGTCTGGCCCTCTCATCATACTCCACACAGAGCCTACATTCGGCGTTCTCACTTAGACCCATTCTGTTTAATGGTACTTTCAGCCTGCAGTGTCCGGTTTATAGATCAATGAGTTTCCCGGCCCTCTTCCTGCAGGGTTCTGTAATGAACTCTTTGGAATGTGCCAGTCCCGGCAATTCTCTCCAGTATTGGTGGAACTTTTTTTCCATCCAGCCTGAGCGAACAGTGTTGATTGTGTTGTATGCTATTCCAAGGGCTGGTTCGGGGCCAATAAACACGGCAGAGTCCGCTTCACGCGCCAGCTGGTCGGCAGTCTCATCCCCCAGAATGTTTTGGAATCCATACCAGCGACACAGAAAAAAAAAATACCAACAACCAGAAATTGGGATCAAAGATAGGTAGATAGATACGTATACCGGATCGCTAAATTTCACATCACTTAGTAACCGATAGCCGCACGGAAGGTCTTGGTTTCGATCCCCGGGGCTGTCGGTATTCTCCTTGAACTTTTTCTCGCAAAATTAGATAATTTTGTGAGATTAAGGACAACGCCGTATAGAGCGGAGTAGGCCGTGTTAGCCAGAATGCAGGCTAGCACGATTCTATACCGTCCCTCGTAGAGGACGATAGGAAGACGGTACCGTGTGATCCATATATTGATAGTGGAGCACTTTAAATCCCCGACAAAGAGGTTTCGGTCTAGAAAAAGAAAACTGCCTTGCTAGGGGGTGCTCATCAGACCGGTCTGGCGAGCGGGAAAGGGGGGGGGGAGTGAGCCACAATAGATCTCTTAGGTCGCAGTGGAGTTAGCTGTAATTTGTACATGCAGATTTCGATACTGATACTGGGGTGCGTTTGCAAATTGTCACCCCAGAGTAAAGGTTACACTTTGGCTAGCCCAAAACCGTTCGAAAATGGCCGATATGAAAGTAATGATATCATACACCTCCGTTCGAAAATCAAAAAGGGGATCGCCGGGGTGCGCCAGAATCGCCGTAGTCTTGAGCTGGGTGAAAGTTACCCGTGTCTGCGCAATAGCATATTGACCTAAGAAGTGTTTTTTTGCTGTTTACCTTTTTGGTCTGTGTGAACAGAAAGTATTTGGTGGTAATGGATTCTTCCTAAAAACTGAAACAAAATTACCTTGCAAAATAAATCCAACACCTACGTTCGAAAATTAAAAAAGATATTCCCCGCAGGGTGACCTGCTGATTTTCTACGAGGTCATAAACATTACCTTACCCTACCTTCTTTATTTTCAAACGCACTCCTACATTATGTCTCTACTTACTACTACTACTTAAACTGTGCGATTTGGCGCAGCTTTAATTTGTGAGTGATTCAAATTTGTGTATGATGGTATTGAATGATGTTTGGGGAGAGTGATCAGTGGAACCACTGATGACCCTACGCTTGTTGCCCAAGACGAAACATCATTCGATCATTTCGCTTTTTGCTGTGATCCTTTGTGTGTTTCTTGTGGGATACTCATCCATGTTTGAATTTTCGTTTTTTCCACCCAAGATTTTTTGATCTTTTGTCTTTAGATTCTTTTTGGTTGAATTAACTGATTCGAATGTTTTCTACCTTTTTTTTATTTTAATCGCCTTAGGAGCGTAATCCTATTGGAAAGATTAACACGGCAGGACGAACCCGTTTCAGGTGACTTAGATAAGTGTCAGTGCGGAACGATGCCTATTTGTGATTGAATTGATGTCTGGGAAGGGTGACCAGTAGGACCACTGATGAGCCTACGCTGGTTGCTCAAGGCGAGAAATCATTCGATCATTTCTTTTTTGCTTTGGTCCTTTGTGTGTTCCTTGTGGGATAGTCATCCAAGTTTGAATTTTCGTTTTTTCCACCCAATATCTTTTGATCTTTTGTTTTTAGATTCTTTTCGGTTGAAGTAACTTAGAGATTTTTTAACTTCTTTTTACAACAATAAGATAATTAAGCAAGGCTGAGGAAGGAAACAGTTTTTTTTTCAAACGACCGGAAAATAGCCACTCTTCGTACAATTTTTCGTACGGAAAGTTCTATATTACTAATATTTCCACTCTCAAGAAGGACCTTTTGTTCAATTTCTTTGTGCCTTGATCGTTTTCCGGTCCCATTTTTGGCCAAGTTGGCTATGACTTCTTGTTGACAGCTTTTAGCTTTTGTTTTTTTCGGCAGTTTTGACACTTCCAGAAAAATGAACTCAGATCTATAAAATTAGTGAAATCCAGAGAAAATAATAGAAGCTGCTTCAAGATTCACTTTCGATTTGCGTCCTGAAAAATCTAAGGAGCTCTCTACCAGCGGAAAGTTGATGCGTTTAGAAACTGATGCGAATTAAAAAGAAGAAGATGTATTGGTAGTATATTTTTCGGCAAAATCGACAATACATTTTTAATGCTCAAAGTAACTATACTATAAATATATGTAAATAGAGCACAAACCTAGAAATCTGCCGTTCATGAGTTATTTTGTCACTATTTTGCTTGATAAGTTGGCCACGGTCGGCTATAACTAGTCGTCAGTCAACACTGAATTAGCTGCGTGAAGTAATAGGCACTACACTATAAGTTTCCTGATGTTTTTTATAATTTTGCACAAGTTAAAAGTACAAAAATTATTTCTAACCTTTGTGGTTGTATGTGGTGTATTTATTTTTCATTAGTTTTGATTCTAAAAACTACTGGCTTGGCGGCAATAGCTATCTAGCCAACAAGAAGCAGAAGGCTAACATTTTCTTATTAGGGGACTGTTCATAAACTACGTAACGCGGCTAGGCGTTGACAAAAGTGGCAGGTAATAAAATGTTTTTTCTGATAGTTTCACGAACGAAACAGGACTGGAAAGTGTCTTTACAGGCCTTCTCAGGTTCACAGGACTCGCTTGCTGCTCGCCCTGTATATTTCCTGCGTCACCCAGTAAAGTGCAAATTTCTGGTATAGTGACGTAAATATCTATTACTCGAAAAAAGGAACGACAGCGTTGTCGATCTAGAGGTTTCTGTTGACTTTTTGCGTTGCTGCCAAAATCAGCGTTTTCCTCGGTTACGTCCATAGGACACGCTGGACGTAGTCGGTGATGTTTTTGTCACTGTCTATCGACAAGGGAAAACAAATACGGCAAAAATCCAAAATACAAGTAAGTTTTCCTGGATTTCTGACAACGATTTTCAGACAGGTTCGCTCTAGGCCAAGATCTCGTGTTGCAGCTAAGAAGATAAAACTAAGTGAAGAAAAGCATAATGGTGGATATGTTTTGTCCATAATCAGCTTTGTATGATAATTTTTCATAATAAAATTATTGAATATGTTTAAATGTTTTCTTTTTATTCAGTGGTATAGGAACCTTAAAATCTCAATAGTCCAAATTTTTTGTTTATGTTGTCCAAATTTGAAAAATCTCAAAGTACTTTACAATAAGCATGGATATTAGCAAAAACAAGACGACATAATTTATGCAGGGGACTCTACAATAAAATGAAATATTTTAAAATCCATAACAGGAGAATATTAGAATTGCAATTATTGCAAACTACATGATCCCCGGATAGTTATTTATAGATACCTACCTGCTCCAAAAATAATATTTAATAATGAGTTTACCAAATAAGAATTTCGAGATTCCCCGGAAACAAATAGCCTGGAAAAAACACATTTTCAAAATTAGCTTTTCAATGGCATTTTTTAATTTTCGAATATATATTTGTAACCCAAACATACTCACACTTTATCGCACTGACTGATAAAACTTGCTATTCCCTTATTACAAAAAATAAGAACAAGCCTATTTTACGCAAGTACAAAAATCTTGTTTGAAAGTATGATTTAAAATTAACTCTGTGTTTCAGACTTCCATTGTCTATATTTTATTTATACACGACGTTTCGATCAGTACAATCTCTGATCGTCTTCAGGTGCAAACTACGTAGTTTAACGTCGGGTATAAATAAAATATAGACAATGGAAGTCCGAAAAACAGAGTTAATTTCATACGAAAATCTTATTTATGTCAACTTTACAAACATCGTAGCTCGTTCCGTATTTTTTGGATAAATAACAATTGATTGCTTTCTGGATTTCTCTCCCTCTACAATAATAGGGCGAGTTTGGTCTGTCTTATTTCTACTCCGATACACTTAAATATATTCTGCGTTTGTTATGATGTGAGATCGCCAGAGTGCTTTTGGTTAGTTTAATTTGCTGCTTTGTTAACTTTAAGAGTAACTTTTAGGGCTATAAGGCTATAACAAGCGGTGGTAACCTTAATTAAGGGAAGCTGTATAGCGCCTGCGCAGCATAACGATAACACCAATAGAGTTGAAACAAAAAGGACCAGAGACCCAGGAGTTTTGCTGCACGGAGATCGCAATTGCACTCGTGCAGAATAAGGAGGCAGATAACAAAGGTTAGCAAAAAAGCAGACAAAAACCACCATAAAGATAACCACGCGTGCCAGTCTACCTGTAATAAATCTCTATAATATAAAAAGATATTCAACTAAAATAGATTAATCAAGTCATTCATAAATCACTATGAAACGTGATCAGTCGTTAGACTTAAGGAAAACTATTTTATCTTTCACTGGCAACGTTGGCCCAGGAAATACCACGTTACGTTTACCAGCGGCCACAAGCGGCTCGTTATTTATAAATGTAAAAAGATTTGGTTTTTATTGATAGTATTTATTATTATTTATTTTTGGAAATACAATTTAAATTTTTTTATTCTTAATAATTAATAGTGTTTTTAACTATTTAATGTCAAGTGACACAAAAAAGTGTCTAATTTAAGAAGTACCTGCAAAACTTTATTAAAAAAATAGCATCGGTAAATGTATTTTTTGGCACGGCGTAAATTTTAAGTCTAACATTACCCTCTCCACATAGGCCGATCAGCTCTTATCGTTTTAGTGTCCTTTTATCCACCTTCGCCGCCATTTTGACAGAAAACTAATGGATTATCTGTCACTTTTGAGTGAAAATGGCGGCGAAGATGGATAAAAGGACACTAAATCGGTATGAGTTGATCGGCCTATCTGGAGAGGGTACTGAGTCTAATTATAGTTTTGAGATGCACTTATAAACTAGATTAAATTAAAAATGGCAAAAAATTCTGTTTTGATTTTAATTTCAAAAATACCAAATATATATATATATATATATACAACCTTTATATACAAGTAGTAAAAACGTGCCAAATATGCTTTTTTTGCCCTTAACGGTCATCGCGTGCAGAGAAGTATTACTTTTCGCACTGTTTAGGCAAATTACTATTGTGAAAAAATGTAAAAACCAAAAAGAGATTTTATAGGTAGTTTTTCATTGTGTAAAAATAAATTGGATTTATACACTCTACTATAATTTTTATTTAATACGTACAAAAGTATCTTTATATTTTTAATAAATACAAAAAAATCTTATGTGGAGTATCTACCTTTGTAAATATTATAAATAGAAAGTTGTAACAAACATACATCCTTTATCCTGTCTCTGATATAATGTTTTAAAAATTTATATTTATACCGGGAACGCTTGTACTATTTATAAACAAATCGCGGCAGAAAAAATGAACTGACTACAGGTAGTATTAAAACTGTGAATGTAGTTATAAATATCATACGCATATTTTTTTGCAACTCATGTCGGATATTTAATAAATTAAATATTTAAAAATGTCACACCTGGGGTTGGTTGATTATACCATACCTATTGTTTTTATCAGAAATTCGCAAAAATATCCCAAAAACACTTATTCCTTTTCTATATTTAATAATTATATTGCACGCCTATGGTGGCCTATGACAAGATGGTGTCGGAAAAACATATGATAACTGACCTGTGAAATGTTTGGTTTTAACCTGCAATGTCCAGTTTTCGTCGCACTACGCACTTTGTCATATCACTTTGGTCACAAACTTATATAATATAAACAAATAATCCGTAAAATATACCAAAACCTCGATTATACTAAAGCTACAACGACGAGTAGAAATAATGAATCGAGCAGCGTACAAACGGTTATATGGCTGACATGCCACAAACGCAAGGTTGTCACATTGTTGTAGGCTTTATTCCTGATTATATTCGGAAATAAAAAGAATTATTCTTCCGATCAAAATATCAGGTATATCAGGTCAAAAATGTGGTATATCCTTGGGTATATTTCAAGTACCATAACATGTACCTACACATTATACGTAAATTCTTTATTGATTTAAAATTGTGAAGATTCAAGGAAATTTAAATGTAATTATATAATAGGTATATATTCTTTATATATGTGAATAAAAATAAGGTGTTTCTTCATGTTTTAAAAAACAAACTAGAGAATTTGCATAATTGCAGCTAAATGATGAAAAAGTTATAAAAATAGTATGTATGTAAGAACATTACGTGTAGAGATACAACTTTCAGTGAAATCTGGCATTGTCGCCAAATTGTTTACCTTACGTCTGATCGCAACTGCGGTAAACATAATTTCTCTATTTAAGTTATACCTTTATGATAATATATCTATCATTTCTGTACAGGGTGATTGGTCATAACTACAGTAGACTCACGCTAGTGTGAACACAAAAAAACCGGACGTGTTCATATTATCTAGATGTTCACACCATCGAAGGAATATTTATAAATGCAGAATATTAGCAAAAACGCCCTCTAAACTTTAAATTTATTAAAAAAAATACTTACACACATATTTATTAAGTTAAATTTTTCAGTTTATTGATTAAAATAAAGTATGCTTATTGTCTGAATCTTTCTAGCTGACCACAGAACATATAATGTAATCATTTTGGCTGTTCATACAATTGGAAGGTTCACATAAGCGTGTGTTTACACTAGCGCGAGTCTACTGTCTTTCCTGAGATAATTTTTTTCTAATTGGGATCAAAGAAAACTAGATGAAAGGACATTTTAAAGACGTCTAAAAATCATTAGGTAATGGATTGCTTGGATTCCTGGGCAGGACATAGGGTTTTTAACAGAATCAGATTGCCTGTTCGCCCTGTCTAAATAACGGAGATATTTAAATTCTTAAAATACGTAGCTGTGGTGAAGCTAAACGGTTTAAAAAATGGCGTCTGTACTCTGCTGAAGACAAAAGTTAAGCCTGCATCCCAAAATGTTAATCTTTTTCTTGTAGGATTACAACAGCCCCCAATCACGCTAAAAACAAGGGTGCATAATCGGAACCTTTTATCTTAACGTTGTAGCCAGAGTGTAAGAAAAATAACAGCGAAGTTACTCTATTGCATAAATGCAAAGTAAAAATTAGTTGACGAGCTTTTTAGGGGATACAACAAAACAGGGTATATCTGAAAATTTTTTACATCCCACGCACCATATCGGCAGTACTATTTCTAATCTGTCCTCACATACAGTAGAAGATACTTTTTATGTATATACTATACAGTGGTAATATTTTTAATTTTCTAAATAGTCCCACCTTGACTTGCTTGGTATTGTAGACTAAAAGTAAATTTCATTTTGAATGAACGCAATCATTGTACAGAAAAGATTTGTGGCGTAGAGGGCAAAGGGTGAGGGAATAAATCGGAAAAAAGTTTTTCCTCGACCAGGATTTGAACCCGGGACCTTCCTTCATTTTGTAATCATTGTATTAAAGAGTAATATAACTAATAATGGTACAGTGGTTATTAAGGATTTTTTAAGTAAAATATTAATAATTTACTTTGTGATATAGATTCATTTTGAGTTCTTGTTAGAAGACTTTCTTTCATCATATTTTTTTTTACATTATTATGATTAATTTGTTTTTTATGAACCACGTCTCGAAGTATTTTATTAATTAATTTTATTTAGTAAGTTAACCAATTATTTCACATAAATATGAAAACACAATGGTCCTAAGGTAGAGTCCTGAAATACTCATATATCTATTTTAAACCATCGAATCCTTCACCTTTAACTTCAGTGTATTGTTTTCTTTCACTACTAAAACTTTTGGTTTTTTCCACTATCTAAATCTTTGTGTAACAAGTTTGAAAACTAAAACCAAATTAGGGTTAGAAAATATATTAAATAACTAAAGCATGGTTTTTTTGGTTAACGATGCAAAAAATCTTTTTTTTTCATCGCGGGTGAAAAAAAAGATTTCTAAAACAACAAAGTGAATCTCGTGTCCGCGAATAAAAATTAAAGTAAGACTCGTGGCATATCGGACAAAGCGTTTTTGTTTCTCACTTCATTACGACCAGGCCTCCAATATCTAATGGAGAATCCAGACACCTACAGACTTGTTTCGTCCTTATTAGGAATCATCAGGGAGTCATAGGATTGTACCTGGCAGTTGAAGCTACACAGGCAACCACGCACACCTCTCGAATTTAAAACAAAAAGTTTGTAATTCGCGGGGACGTGGAAGCTGCGTGCGGCACCTGTCGAATAAACCGAGAAACAAAAACATCAAAATTGAAATTCTGTATTTTTACGGACTACTGCACTTTTCAATTTTGATGTTTTTGTTTTTCGGTTTATTCGACAGGTGGCGCACACAGCTTCCACGTCCCCGCGAATTACAAACTTTTTGTTTTAAATTCGAGAGGTGTGCTTGGTTGCCTGTGTAGCTTCAACTGCCAGGTACAATCCTATGACTCCCTGATGATTCCTAATAAGGATGAAACAGGTCGGTAGGTGTCTGGATTCTCCATTAGATATTGGAGACCTGGTCGTAATGAAGTGAGATACAAAAACGCTTTGTCCGATATGGCACGAGTCTTACTTTAAAAAGATTTCTGTCCATTTTTTACCAAAAATTAAAGAGAAATAGTAATATTAAAAAAATCTTATTATTATTGCCTAAAAATTAAGCCATTTCCATCAGTTTTCATCAAGTATTTACGAAAATTCATTTAAAAACATCGTTAAAATATCAAATTGTCAAAGATTAAAATGTTGCAACAATGAACGTCACCGAGTAAGAAGGCACATCGCTATGGAAACTATTGTTATTTCTTTTACCAGCTGCCTTGATTTATAGTGTAAAGATGGTGTGTTGCGAGAAGTGCTCTTCGTTTGAGATTTTTAAAAGTATGTTCCTGATTTTCTTGGATATTTTTGATAAAGGTATTAAAAAAATTGTGTTCACAACTCGCGGCTAAACTGTGCTTTTTTTTACTCGCGTTTTTAAATACCTCGCTATGCTCGTTATTTAAACCAACGCTTGTAAAAAAAGCACTATTTTAGCCACTAGTTGTGAAAACTACTATTTTTTTATACCTTCATCCAAAACATGATTTTAGTAACTGTCTGCAGATAACTAAAGCATGGTTTTTTTGGTTACCGATGCAAAAAAACTTTTTTTTTGATCACGGGTGAAAAAAAAGGATTCTGTCCATTTTTTATCCAAAATTAAAAAGAAATAGTAATATTGAAAAAATCTAATTATTCTTGCCTAAAAATTAAGCTATTCCCGCAAGTTTTCACCTAGTATTTACGAAAAAATCATTTAAAACCATCGTCAAAATATCAATCTGAACAAATGAACGTCATCGAGTAAGAAGGCACATCGCTATGGAAAACCATTGTTATTTCTTTTACCAGCCGCCTTGATTTATAGTGTAAAGATGGTATGTTGCGAGAAGTGCTCTTTGTTCCAGATTTTTAAAAGTATGTTCCTGTTTTTCTTGTATTTTTTTTGATAAAGGTATTAAAAAAATAGTGTTAACAACTCGCGACTAAACTGTGCGCTCGCTATTTAAACTAACGCTTGTAAAAAAAGCACTATTTTAGCCACTAGTTGTGAAAACTACTATTAATCAAAACATTTAACGATATCATTTACAACTTTTTTTTAAATACTTTTGAAAAAGGACTTATTAAAGATAGTGGTCTGTAACTGCCAACATCTTCGATATTTCCAGATTTATAGAAAAATTTTTGCGGCTTTTAGTTTTTCGGAAATTATACCCTCTATAAGTAAACCATTTACAAGATATGATAACATTTGTTCGCGCCACTGTATCTGCGATCCTGTCAGTCATACCTACTATATGGTTCCCTAAATATTCGAAGAAAAGTTTGCCTCAAAAAGCTGCAGGTGCGCGGCTTTGCCAGAGAACAGACGCTCTCAGACCGCGAGCATTGAAACAATAAAAAGTTATTAAATCGCTAGGCCGATATATATTGTATTTCGACTATTTTGTATTAAAATCTTATTATTAAATAAACCGTACATTTGTTGAAACTGTCGATTTTGAGTATACAGTCCATTTAATAAAAAATTAATTAAAATTTACGACGAAGAAGAAACATTGGTCATTCGAACCACATAAAGCAAGCATTGTTCCATCCAGCCACATGAAGTGAGAATTACGCCATTTGAACAGTTACCAGTGTGCGGCAAAGAATTTAAAAAAATACTAATAAAACTTTAGTGATTTACAAGATCAGTCATAATAAATAATAAAAAGCGGTTACAAAAACAATAACTTAAACTAAGGGTAAAATGGACAGTTATGGACAGCAACAATAATTAAATTAAAATAAATACAGTGCAGCGCGTATAGACTCGAAATCAATGGATATCAAGCACCAATAAAGTGTCTAAAGGATTCCTTGGTTCCCTATACCCATGTAAGTCTGTTCCATATCATTTTAATTAATTCCGTTTACCTCTTAAAGTTTCTTTAATTAAGTCAAAATTAGTTTACACGTAAACTATTTGGAAATAAACATGAGTAGCGCAAGTAGTGAGGAAGACCTCGCTTCCCTTTTAAATAGGCGCAGAATTATTTTCGAAAAACTTGAAAGGTTTGAAACCTATTTTAATTCCCTCACGCAGGAAAATTTAAACGACGAAAAATATGTCTTTAGGTTAGTAGCACGCCTAGAGAAGGTAGATCTTCTCTGGTATGAATGGAACGATTTGCAAAATAGCATTGAGTTAATGCAGCCAGACGAGAGAGTCGAAAACTGTCAGATGCGGGATGATTTTGAAAATAAATATGGCGACTTGATGGCTGATGTTAAAAGAGTCATTAATTTAACAAATAAATCGAGTAGTGACTCTGGCAGCATAGTGGGGGGCTTAAACACAAGTTCTCATCAAAATACGCAAAATGACTCGGAATTTGAGTTACCGCGAATCAAATTAACCAATTTTGATGGCAACTACAGCAATTGGCTGGAATATAAAGAGATGTTTACTGCTCTTGTGCACGAAAATCCAAAATTAAGTAATATTAAAAAATTCTATTATTTAAGGAATAGTTTAGAGAAGGACGCTGCACAACTTTTGAAATCAATGGAAGTTTCTTCTCAAAATTATTCTGAAGCTTGGTCTATGTTGGTAGACCGGTTTGAAAATAAAAATCTTATGATTCATAATCATATTAAGGCATTATTTGAATATCGTAATATGACAAAAGAATCCTTTACTGAGCTCAGGAGCCTTAATGATGAATTTAACAAACATCTCAGGGCTTTGAAATCCTTAGGTGAAAAAACTGATGGGTGGGATCGGTTAATCATTTATTTGATGTCAATAAAATTTGACCAGACAACGCGAAGAGATTGGGAAAGTTATAAGTTTGAGGGCGAATTACCCGGTTTAAGAGATATGAATGATTTTTTAAAGCAAAAATGTGAACTACTTGAGAAAATACATGCAACAAAGTCGGGTGATAAAACCAGCTCTAATAAACCAACAAATCAAAAACCAAAAAATTTCTCATCTAACGGTCTCGCGGCTGTATCTCCCCGATGTTTTCATTGCAAGGACGATCATCTGATAAACTCTTGTTCAAGTTTTCTAAGCTTAAGCATTGAAGATAGGATAAAAATAATAAAATCCCTCAAACTATGCTTAAACTGTCTCCGCGATAATCACCCGTCTTGGAGGTGCAAGGCTGCAAAATGTCCAAAATGTCGAAAATTGCATAATGACCTGTTACATATTGAGAACTATAATAGTCCTAGGTCAGTGCCGCAACAACAACCGCTAGTAGTTCAGGGAAATCCGAGCGCGCCGCAAAATAAACCGTCGCCAGGCAGTCAAAGCTCGTTGCTAGGCGACACTAGCACAGGCGCCGCCGCAATTGTTTCGGCGAACTCTATGATAAACACGGACCAAAAATTAGATATAGCGGTCGCGTCAAATAAAAAGATTTCTCAAATATTGTTGAGCACAGCAAATATAAAAATTAAATTCCGAGAAAAAGAAGTTGTTTGTCGGGCGCTATTGGATAGCGGATCTGAATCTAACTTTTTAACAGAAAACGTATGCAAAAAATTAAATTTGAATTGTAAACCGGTAAATCATGTTGTCAAGGGGGTTGGTGAAAGCACGTCAAAAATAAAAAGTCAGGTAGACATTTCGTTTGAGTCCTGCATGAATACATACAAGTGCAATACGGTTTCTTGTTTGGTTCTCCCTAGAATTACCGGCAAACTGCCTGCGATTACGTTTGATCAAAACTTAATAAAAATACCACCCGGACTACAATTAGCAGATCCTAATTACCACATTAATGGGGAGATTGATTGCTTATTGGGTTCCGAAGTATTCTGGTCTATCATGTGCCCAGGTCATATAAAATTAGAACCGCACTTACCCGCGTTGCATGAAACCAAACTAGGTTGGGTTATAGTGGGAAATATGAAAATGCCTGAGGCAATGGGCCAGTATACGGGGTACAATAATTGCTGCCTTTCAATTTTGGATCAAACTAATCAAAACATTATAAAATTTTGGGAAATTGAGACAATAAATTATCCGGAAAAGGTGTTATCGCAAAGTGATCGATATTGCCAAAAGTATTTTGAAAAAACTACAAAGCCCGATGATACAGGAAAATTTATTGTAAGCATTCCATTCAAAGAAAACTTGCATGAGCTGGGAAATTCTAGGGAACAAGCGTTAAAAAGGTTTTACTCCCTTGAAAATAGGTTAAATAAAAATCCCGAATTAAAGTTAGAGTATGTGAAGTTTATGAATGAGTACGAAAAAATGGGTCACATGAATGAAACTTGTGAGACTGACTTAACCAAAAATGAAGGCTATTTTATTCCACACCACGCCGTAATAAAATCGGACTCATTGACTACTAAATGTCGCGTAGTCTTTGACGCGTCGGCAAAAACGGATACGGGCCTTAGTTTAAATATGGTTCAACATACAGGGCCTACTTTGCAACGAGACCTTTTCTCGATTTTAATAAATTTTAGAATCTATAAATACGCTATAACAGCTGACATCTCAAAGATGTATCGTTGCATTTTAATAAACGACCAAGATAAAATATATCAAAAAATATTTTGGCGATCGAATCCTGACCAAGAGTTAAAATGTTACACGTTACAAACAGTTTCGTACGGTACCGGGAGTGCACCATATCTAGCCGTTAGGTGTTTATTTGAATTGGCCTATATTCACGAAAACAGTCATCCAAAAGAAAGCAAGGTCATAAAAGATAATTTTTATATGGACGACTTGCTAACAGGAGCACAGACAAAAGAAAGCGCACGAGAATTGCAAAAAGGGGTTTCGCGAATATTAGAAAGTGCGGGATTTTATTTGCGCAAATGGCTTAGCAACGATCGCGATTTATTAAACCAATTTGAAGTTGACAAAACCTTGGAGGTCAGTATTTTACAATTGGGCCAAGACGAATCCAATAAAACCCTTGGCGTTTATTGGGATGCTTCTAAGGATAAAATTAAATATTCAATAAGCTACTCGGAGTATGCTAGCAAAATAACAAAACGCATAATGCTCTCCATGGTATGCCAAATATTCGATCCGTTGGGATTATTGGGGCCTATCCTTGTTGTCGCGAAATTGTTTATTCAAAAATTATGGATTTTAAAAATTGGATGGGATGAAGCGGTGCCTGATGGGTTAGTAAAGGAGTGGAAAGAATTTATAAATGAGTTGCCCGAAATTAATAAATTTGAATTTCCTCGGCATGTTTTACCCTCAGAATATGTGACCATACAATTTCATGGATTTTGCGACAGCTCGGAGCGCGCGTACGGGGCGGTAATTTATATTAGGTGCGTGACGTCATCGGGGCAAGTAGTTACAAATATACTATGCAGTAAATCGCGCGTTGCACCTATTAAACAAATAAGTTTGCCCAAATTAGAGTTGTGTGGTGCAGTGCTGCTGAGCAACTTAGCACGAAAAACCGTTAAGGCTATGCAAATAGATTTTCACCAGACTTTCTTTTGGACGGATTCGATAATAGTCTTATCGTGGCTAAATAAAGATGCAACTAATTGGCGTACATTTGTTGCAAACCGCGTAAGCGAAATCCAAATGTTGACAAATATATCGGATTGGCACCACATTAACTCAGCTGAGAATGCTGCCGATATATTATCGCGAGGTTGTCTACCAAATTTGTTAAAAAATAATGATATGTGGTGGCACGGGCCAACATTTTTGAGCGAATTAAATTTTGACAAAAACATAAAAGATATCTCATCTATTCAAATTTCAGATTCTGAGATTCCCGAACAGAAATCAATAGCCCATATTGTACTTGCGAGAAACTGTATTATTTTAGATATTTTAAATAGGTATCAAGACATAAACAAACTTGTGCGTGTTACAGCATTAATTCTGAGAATTATAGATTATTTTTTGTCAAAGAAAAATGCGAAGGTTAAACCAAGTGGGCCATTGACTCCTATGGAACTAGATAAGTCCTTAAATTTAATAATAAAAGTGTGTCAAATGGAAAACTTTTCAAATGAGTACCAAAAATTAAAAGATAGACAACCAATGGCTAATAGCAAAATTTCGGGCTTAAATCCATTTTATCACGAAGGTTTAATTAGAGTTGGGGGAAGAATAAAAAATTCTAAGGAAAATTTCGATAAAAAACACCCGATTTTGTTGCCGAAAAATAGTGTTTTAACTACCCTGATATTAAGAAACGAACACAAAAGATTGTTTCACTGTGGAGCTCAGCAACTTTTGAGCTCAGTAAGAGATAAATTTTGGCCGATATCTGGTAGAGATCTCTGTGGCAAAATTACAAAAAATTGTGTAACCTGTGTAAAGGCGAGGCCAACAATTAAACCTTATTTTATGGGGGATTTACCTGATTGCAGGGTGAATCATTATATTCCATTTTTTAACGTTGGCTGTGATTACGGCGGACCTCTAAATTTAAGAGACCGCAAGGGCAGGAATTTTAAAGTTTTAAAATGTTATTTTTGTTTGTTTGTGTGCATGAGCAGTAAGGCAGTACACATAGAACTCGTGACTGAGCTCACCACTGATGCATTTTTGTCAACTTTTAGGAGATTTATCAGCCGAAGGGGAAAGCCAACTAACGTGTACTCAGACAACGGAACAAATTTTCTAGGTAGTAACAACGAGTTATTACGAATCTATGAATTCTTAGAACGAGACTCCAATAATATCGCCAATGAACTCGCCACTCAACGCATAAAATGGCATTTCATACCAGCGCGGTCGCCTTCTTTTGGCGGACTATGGGAAGCGGGCATCAAAAGCTCAAAATACCATATAAAACGAGTAATTGGTGATAAACCTCAAACTTTTGAGGATTTTTTAACTATTTTGACGCAGATTGAAGGAATTTTAAATAGCCGTCCCCTCTGTCCTATGTCCTCAGATCCTGAAGACTTATCAGCGTTGACGCCTGCACATTTGCTGATAGGGAAAAGTATAACAGCATTGCCAGATTATAACTATACTGAAGTTAATGAATCCCGACTTAATAAGTACGAACAACTTCAAAATATTGTCCAGCACTATTGGAAGCGCTGGCAAAAAGAGTATGTTTCCGAATTACAACTACGCACAAAATGGACAATAAAATCTCCAGAACTTGTACGTATTGGCACCCTAGTTTTAGTAAAAAATGACAATCCTGTCGTGTGTAAATGGCAGTTGGGGAGAATAACCGCTTTATACCCGGGTAGTGACAATATAACCCGCGTGGTAGACATTAAAGTTAATGGTAACAATATAATACGCCGATCTGTGCGAAATATTTGTGTGTTGCCGATTGACAATTAAAAACTTAAAACGGCGCATAAAAATAAGTGCTTAGTAGCAATTAAGTAAGCACTTGCTATCATTTGAAAGAGCTAAAACCTTTCAAGGCGGGCGGGATGTTCGCGCCACTGTATCTGCGATCCTGTCAGTCATACCTACTATATGGTTCCCTAAATATTCGAAGAAAAGTTTGCCTCAAAAAGCTGCAGGTGCGCGGCTTTGCCAGAGAACAGACGCTCTCAGACCGCGAGCATTGAAACAATAAAAAGTTATTAAATCGCTAGGCCGATATATATTGTATTTCGACTATTTTGTATTAAAATCTTATTATTAAATAAACCGTACATTTGTTGAAACTGTCGATTTTGAGTATACAGTCCATTTAATAAAAAATTAATTAAAATTTACGACGAAGAAGAAACAACATTTTTTGGATATGTGGAATACGTATTATTTGAAAATCCATCAGCCCCAGCGGCATTTAAATTTTTTGATCCCTTTACAAACTTTAGTAATATATTTTGTTTTTTTTTTAAAAATGAGAGTTTATTTTCTAAGAGAGCTTAAACCAATTACCACAAAATACCTATTAAATTCTGAGGCAACATCTTTTTGCCTTGTCTTCAATTTATAGAGATAGATTTATGTTTTCCCTTCTCTTGCCGAAGTTATTGGTCTGACATGTTGCTTTAATTATATTTTTTGAATTCTTTATCCTTCGTCGTATGGTGTGGGGTACAAACCTACCCCATAGTTACAACATAGTTTGCCGATTTAGTTTATTGTCAATAGGCAACTTCTTAATATATTTTTCTGTGATTTACTAAAATTATTTTTTTTTAAATATTTGTTAAAATATAAATAAAATAGGGGTTACGTTTTTCCCCACACCGTATTTGGATTTAAACTTTTTAGTCACCTTTTTCGCATGCGCGATTATGGCAGCAAATAGAATGTACGAAATCCCAAAAAACTGACTGATGAAGAGTTGTGATGTCATTGTGATCGTTTAGTTAAGTTAATTTAAAGATTCGTGGAAAATATAAAAAACTTGATTTTTATTCATATTTTAAATTTTTTGTTTTTTTATAAGTATTACCTATTTTTCTAAATATTAGCTGTTTTATATTTTGAATTAATTTTTTTTTCTATTTTTTAAAACAAACTCAAATCAGAAAAGGAAGAAACTGCTTTTACTCTTGGGGTATATATGTACTCCACTCCGTATTACGTGTTTTTTTTAGCACCTTACTACGAAGGTTTTAAAATAGATTCCTTATATTTATTGTTAGATTTTTTAAGTAATTTTCCCTGGTTCTTTTAAGCACAGGCAATCCAAGTATTTGTACGATTATCTTTTCTTTTATTTTTCCAGCATTTAGCGAACTTTTCTGCTTTTACTGTTGGGGTATATATGTGCCACACTCCGTATTACGTGTTTTTTTAGCACCTTACTACGAAGGTTTTAAAATAGATTCCTTATATTTATTGTTAGATTTTTTAAGTAATTTTCCCTGTTTCTTTTGGGCACAGGCAATCCAAGTATTTGTACGATGATCTTTTCTTTTGTTTTTCCAGCATTTAGCGAACTTGTCTGCTTTTACTGTTGGGGTATATATGTGCCCCACTCCGTATTACGTGTTTTTTTAGCACCTTACTACGAAGGTTTTAAAATAGATTCCTTATATTTATTGTTAGATTTTTTAAGTAATTTTCCCTGTTTCTTTTGGGCACAGGCAATCCAAGTATTTGTACGATGATCTTTTCTTTTGTTTTTCCAGCATTTAGCGAACTTGTCTGCTTTTACTGTTGGGGTATATATGTGTCCCACTCCGTATTACGTGGTTTTTTTAGTTCCTTAGTACGAAGGTTTTAAAATAGATTCCTTATATTTACTGTTAGATTATTTAAGTAATTTTCCCTGTTTCTATTGGGCACAGGCAATCCAAGTATTTGTACGATGATCTTTTCTTTAATTTTTCCAGTATGTAGCCAACTTTTCTGCTCTTACTCTTGGGATATATATGTACCCCGCTCCGTATTACGTGGTTTTTTTAGCACCTTACTACGAAGGTTTTAAAATAGATTCCTTATATTTATTGTTAGATTTTTTAAGTAATTTTCACTGTTTCTATTGGGCACAGGCAATCCAAGTATTTGTACGATGATCTTTTCTTTTATTTTTCCAGCATGTAGCGAACTTTTCTGCTTTTACTCTTGGGGTATATATGTACCCCACTCCGTATTACGTGTTTTTTTTAGCATCTTACTACGAAGGTTTTAAAATAAATTCCTTATATTTATTGTTAGATTTTTTAAGTAATTTTCACTGTTTCTATTGGGCACAGGCAATCCAAGTATTTGTACGATGATCTTTTCTTTTATTTTTCCAGCATGTAGCGAACTTTTCTGCTTTTACTCTTGGGGTATATATGTACCCCGCTCCGTATTACGTGGTTTTTTTAGCATCTTACTACGAAGGTTTTAAAATAAATTCCTTATATTTATTGTTAAATTTTTTAAGTAATTTTCACTGTTTCTATTGGGCACAGGCAATCCAAGTATTTGTACGATGATCTTTTCTTTTATTTTTCCAGCATGTAGCGAACTTTTGTGCTTTTACTCTTGGGGTATATATGTACCCCACTCCGTATTACGTGGTTTTTTTAGCACCTTACTACGAAGGTTTTAAAATAGATTCCTTATATTTATTGTTAGATTTTTTAAGTCATTTTCACTGTTTCTATTGGGCACAGGCAATCCAAGTATTTGTACGATGATCTTTTCTTTTGTTTTTTCCAGCATTTAGCGAACTTGTGGTGGCAATTTATTGATTCAACAACTCTTGCGTCGGTAGACAAACTACTTGTAGTTTAGACCGTTTTCTCTTATGGAAAAAAAAATAATTATTTCGGGGTCTAGTAATTTTTTTTAATAGAGGGCGATAGTAGTAAAAAATTCAAAATTTGTCATATCTATCCCTTATCTCACGCCAGCGCGTAGGGGCGGATTTATTGAATTTTAGTCAACAAGGGCAATGGCGTGTTATTTGAGGTTTGGATTTTTGAAAAGACAAGTATTATTACAAGCTACAGGCTTTTATAGTGTACGTTTCTAAAAGTATTGAGCGGTAGTACAATCGTGTATCAAATTCAAGCTATGTTTAATAAAATATTAGACGAGAGAATGATGAGGCTCATAAAGAAAGGCACGTAAGTTTTTTTTTAATTTTAGTAGGTATACCAAAAGTGTTCATAAAAATATGATACCCCTGGTCAAAAAGTATTGAGAAGTTTTGTTTTACTTTGTAAAGAGGGACTGTTTTTAGTGCTCCTGCCTATTCATTAAAGCGTAGTATAATAAACTGATCATAAAATGATTAAAGTGAGCATATTTTATCTTATAAAATAAAAAAACCTGACTGAATTGAGACATATCCCAGTACTTACAAATGTTTAAAGTACCTACTTTAAACTGAGGCTTAAACAGAAGTCAGGCTTAGTTTTCTTAGTACACCAGGAAGTCTATCCATGGCATAAATAACTATACTGTATTGCATATTTATATATTTATTTTGTTTTTTAAATTTTAAAGTTTTTTTCACAATGGGTTTTAGCCTCTCTTTCTTTTTCCAATATGATTAATTTATCCTGGTCTTCCTTTAAAAAACTTACTTACCAAAACTGATATGCTTTAGCTCAAACTAGGGATAATGGTAGCCTGAGCTTCCAAAACATGTCAGGTTTACAATAAATTCACTAGAAAAAGCATGCGGTGACCAAATCATAAAATTTTGAAAATTTGGTCATGAATTTATAAGACAAAATTACACCCCAGCTGGTGGTTACCCTGAAAAAGACCAATTTGTTTGATTTATTTACATTTTTACAAATATAATGTATTTATATGTTATTATTTTAACTAGTTAGCTAATGTTTGTTTTATTTCTTTTTAAAGTTAAAAGAAGGCGCTCTTTAGTTCTTAATGAAGTCAATGTGACCAGACAGGTTAATCTCACACCAAAAGCCCGACATTTTTATAGGAAAGTTATTGATAGTAGAAAGAGATTGCATAAAATCAGCAGTTAAGTGCAATCATTCCAGAGAAGATTGGCACTCACAGAAAATGCTGCTGTTCATTACTATAACATTATGATGAAGGTAAATAATGCCACTTATGCATTTATTATGTGCCAGATTAGAGTACAGCAGCAGAAACCTAAAGCCAGAAGACTTACTGTAGAAGACACAGGCTATTGTCTAAGATTTTTGGCAAGCCAAACAAAAAAGATTTGGAAAAAAATGATGTTTTCTTGCTGGAAGCTTTATTAAATTTTGGATATTAAATTATTACTAAAGGCAATTATCCTTATCTGTGGAATAATTTTAACAATAATGATTTTTTGGTAATTTATTTTCTTTTTAAATAATTTTCACCTCCTCTTTACTCCCTTACCATTGGAGGGATAACAAATGTTAAACTTTGTAAAAAAAAAGAATTCTTGTATTCAACACTCTAATAATAAGTTATATAACGGATTGAAAAATGTAATGAATCCTTGAATTGTTTTTAAACCTGTATTTCGGAAATGTACTTCCATTTTTTTTTAATTACTCATCCTTATTTATCATCTGTCTTCATCTTTTTACCCAACCTTTTATAAGTTAAATTCTCAATAAAACTATACAATAAATGGTTTTGTAAAAGGACCTTACCTACGAAATTAAAAGGCAAAATGTTTTTTTTATAACAAATACATAAACACGTTTGTCTTTTAAGTTCAGTGCGCCCAAAAACAAAAAAGTTTAAAAAATTCACAAAAACACCAACTTTTGATTTATATTTTACACTTTTTTTGTTTTTTGAGCACATTGGGGTCCTTTTGGCTATCCAAAGAAAAATGGATATTACATTACATTTGTAAAGTAATATTGATTTTTTATTTAAAAATCATCGTGACAGAGTTGCGGCGTCATATAACGGCGAGGGTTTTACTACTACATCACGACGGTAATGATTACTTTTGATATATGTTTTAGTTATGTCGTCGCGGGTAGTAAACGGGCACGCACCCCGACGTCATGTTTACAACTGCAGGTCACGCATTTCTCACTACCATATATTTACATGGTCACTATGAATCGTCCACGAGTTTTAGATGTAAATGCAACAATTTATTACGGATGGTTAAGCAAAAGGAAAAAAGGTTTTCTCCACAAATGATTTATGTAATAAAACCACTACTTATTGAGTACATGTTTCGAGTTCAGCAGAACCCATCTTTAGCTCTAAAGTAAAATTATAAAGTTACGTGTGGGAATATTTTACTAGTTGTCGATATTTGGTAGGAAAACGAGGAGTATTCTCTTAATTTAAGTGTACATTTGGAGGAGTATAACCTACCTTAATAATCAAAGAACAATTACGTTTATCCGTCCAGAATTAAGTAGGAGACAAGCAGACATATTAGTTTAACCAGACAAGAGTTTGTTTACCGGGTCATTGTTTTAGGGAGAAATCTACAAGTTAAAAGTATTTTGTGAATTTTTTTTTTATTTTAAAAAATTTGTGACATGAAAGAAAATTTTTTAGGCTATGTAAGACAATCAAATTGAGACTTACCAAAATTAATGTAAAATACTTCTAAAATCTAACAGTGAGATTTACTAAGATCTAAAATAGTACCCCCCCACAGAAAAGGGACAAAGTTATTGATTATTTTGTATTGTTATTGCAAAATACCACCGAAAAACTGTTTTTTTTTCTCAAAATACATCATATTTTAGAAGAAAATACTCTAAAACAAGTTTTTTTTTGACAGGTTTTAATATGGCAAATGACGAATGCTTCATTATTTGTGTTTGAGGTTCTGAAGTTGGTGATTTTTTAGATCACTTCAGGGGGGTGTATTAAATTTATAGCCCCCAGAAAGGATTGTGTTATGGCATTTGGTAATAAGTTCGTTTATAATTTCTCTAAGTAACCGTTTTTACAAGGACTAATTTACCATATTTAATATCCCAAGTTGTTCATTAATCAATAAAACATCTCCTATTTTGTCCAGAAAAACGCCATATTTTGAACAATTCAGCATAAAAGATATATTTGTCAGGGCACTACGAGCCAAAACAAACATAAGTGAAGGTCACTGATTATGCTCGAAAAATATACCAAACAAAAAAATCCAAAACAACTATATTAATTTATTTGCAAACTGAAAATAAAACATTGAGGTTACCTAAAAGCTCAGTCAAAAAAACTTTCCTTATTCAAAGCCCACTCATTTTAAAGATGTAGCTTCCATCAGTAGAGATTGGTGCAAGCCAAGGTGCAAGCAGAGGTAAAAGATCCGAACTCGCTGTTTGTGATTGAACGCAGCGCTAATATTTTTAAACTGATATTTCGACAGTAACAGAAATGTAAAAAAAACTTGCATTTAAGTTTTTTAATATATTTCATATATAGAAAAACCTTTTAAATAATTACAAAATTAATCTACTCCTCATTTTATTATTACTCATTTAAATCGTTGTGTGACATCAAGTATTAATTGGAAAATTAACGAATAAGGGTAAGTTTTAATTAGAGTGACATATAGCCACAATTTTAATTTGTTCTACAGAGTGTATACTATTTAAATCCCCCGTGGGTTTAGATTTTTTAATTTTCTTTTCTTCTAAATTGAAACTTTCTTCTTAAGTCTCACAAAAGATTGTGTTAAAATAAACAAAATTGTTAAAATTCTTCTTATAATTCAAACTAGGTCCAAAACTCAAGGACGGTTGGTTTAAAATGCTTAAAACCAAACATTTCACTTAAACTTAGGACTGTTCTAAAAATTTTCATAAAGAAGAGAGAGTAATAAAACGATTTAAAACCCATTTTCTCGAGCATACCATTGGCGTAGGTGTTTTTCCAACATTTAATAGGTATACAATAGGTACTTATGAGTTGGTTCTAAATATTATTTTTATTAGGTAATTAAGGGTAATTATCTCTGAAATATTAAAGTTGACTACAAATCTGCTTTGCTTTTAAAGTGTGTGCAGTTTGTGTATCTAGAAAGTAAAAAAATATGGCTTCTACTCCGAGTACAAACAAAAGTCACGCGTATTTAACGCTTAGAGAAAAACAAGTTCTTTGTGTATTCGATAATCTGCAAAAATACTATAAAACATTGACAGTGGATAAGTTCGTAACGAAGTGTTCTAATTTTACCCAATTTGGAACACCAACTATTTGTAGAATACTACATGAAAGAGAATTAGAATCACTAAAATCGCCGCTATCAAAGTCTGGGAGAAAACCAATAGAATTTGATGAGGATGAAAAAAATGCATTAAGGCGGTTACTTCATTCCTTTTATTTTAGAAAGGAAATTCCCACTGTTAATAAAGTTTATGCTCCAATAAAACAAGATGGTGGGTTTCCAAATATTGGAAGAACAAAATTGTGGGAAAGTTTACGAGAAACTAATTTTTGTTGGGAAAAACATAACAAAAAGGCGTTTTTAATAGAAAGTGACGAGATAGTTTGCTGGAGAAGAAAATATTTAAGGCAAATTAGGCAATTTCGAAAGGAGGGCAAAAATATATATTTTCTTGATGAAACTTAGGTAAATAAAGGTCACACTGTTGGCAAACACTGGCAAGACAAAAATGTGAAAAGTTCCCGACAGTCATTCATGGAAGGTTGGTCGACAGGGATAAAGCCGCCGTCAGGAAAGAAAAAACGTTTGATAATTATCTATATTGGCAATGAAAAAGGGTTTGTAAAAGGAGGTTTTTTGGTCTTTCCGTCAAACCATACTGGCGATTATCACAAAGACATGAATGGCGATACATTTGAAGAATACTTTCAGCAAATGTTAGAACTAATACCTCCTGGTTCAGTAATAGGACAACGCCAGTTACCATTTCAGAAACCTTGAAAAAGTACCAACTACAGCATGGAGAAAAGCTGATATTTGTAATTGGTTTACAGAAAAAAACATTAATTTTGAGGCAGATATGGTAAAGAAAAGACAACTATCATTGGTAAATAGCCACAAATAAAAATTCAATAAGAAAGATGTCGATGATATGGCTGAAAAACGAAACATAACAGTATTAAGACTGCCGTCTTACCATTGTGAACTTAATCCAATAGAATTAATATGGGCTCAAATGAAAGGGTATGTAGCAAGGAATAATACTATCTATAAATTAAAGGATGTGGAGGTACTTTTTCAAGAATCACTTACAAAAAATAACTCCAGATAATTGGCATAAATGTGTACAATATGTTTTAAAAGTAGAAGAAAAAATGTAGAAACTTGATTGTTTAATCGAAGAAACTATGAAACCGTTAATTATTTCTTTGGTAGAAAATGAGAGTGATGATGAGAGCATTTACTTTTCTTCCTAATCTGAGTAATTTATTCCTATTTTATGTTTGACTGGTTTTAAAGAAACCTATCTACCTCCATTTCATTTTAATTATTTTTGTAGTTATAATAATTGACAACCGTAATATTTTTTTTAAGTACCAACCATTTGTTTAGCCTTAATTTAATTTTTAGGTGTGCATTAATCCGTTTTTGTGTATATATTATAATATTATTTTTATTCCTAAGATGTATTTTTATTATTTAATTTATAAATATTTCCTAATAATGTAATTTTTTTTATTAAATTTCATAGAACTTTTCACATATTTACTATATAATAGTTTATCGCTTGCCTTCTATTGTTCTCGGTTTTGGGTTCTATTGTATTCTCCGATCAAACAGGGTGAGGTATATAAAAATAAAGATATTTAACTGAGGTACATTAGAAAATTTTTAAAAGAGAAGAAAAAGTGATTGATCACTCAGTACAAAATTTATCCAAATTTGAATTTTTATTATTCTCTCTTCTTTATGAACAGACTATAAACCCTTTTAGTAAATTCCACCGTTTGAAGGTTTTTACCTTTTTTAAGATGTTTTGCGCAAAAAAGCGTGTAGCGAAATATCAACTATTGCCTCAATTTTGACAGCAGAAAAGGACACTTGACAGCCGTCAAGGTTGGGGCGTCAAATTTAAAAAAAAAATTTGAAAATTACCGTGGTATGGCCAAACTCAGGTCTTTACAACTTATTTTAATGTTATATAACGGTTGTTTCTTTTCTATTTTTTCAATTTAAAAAGACAAAAGATATGGAAGACGGCCAAAATTCAAAAGTTAACCGAACGGTTAATATCGAATAGTAACGGTTATTCCACGGTGATTTTAGTGGGGCTAGAACGGAGCGTGGTTCTTTGGATAAGGGATAAGGATTTTCTAATCTGACGACACCTAGAAAGATCTGAGGAAAAGCAGTTTAAGAAGGTAATCTGGTTGAAGCTCATCGGTTGTCAAACATCCCATTTACCTATTACCTCCCAGGATAGGCTACTGCGCTAAAAAAACCTCAAGAAAGATCATAGCAAATAACAGATAAAACAGTTTCTATAATCTATGCTATATTTTATGATTTTTAATATGACAATTGCTCATAAAGGTTTATAAGATTTTATAAGATTTTAAAAGACCTTTCTGTAACATTCGAAAATAAAAAATTACAGCAGTTGTAGTAGTAGTAGTAATAGTAGAAATATAATACAATAACACTCCTTGTGCTTGCATAATATCTACATATCTAATAGAAAATTGTTCTCATAAAGTACTTATTTATCGCCCGGAGCTGTGGGAGAGATGTTACCTTGATAAATTTCTATGAGATTTTATAAGCTAAAAACTGTCATCCTTACAATCTTTTATTTAACTTGCAATATATCTATCTGTGTAACGAACAAGATATGTTTGTTCGGGTGGAATCTTGCAATTTAATTTTGACCAACTTCTCGACATCCGATCGGCTTCAAAATTGGCATGCTTATATAATATAACACAAGAATATGCTGTGATAAAATTGACAGCTCCCCCCTAGTCGAAAGGGGTGGAGGGGGTACAGTTGAAGTACGCCCGATTTCGTTGAAATTAAGTGTGTCGGAGTACTTGGGGATCGAGATAACGAATTTCTAATCAGATTCAGATGGACAATTTTTGCTCATCTTTTGCTAACCAATTTTAACAAGCTTATACACATCCGATTGCTTTCAAATTTGGCATGCATTTGTAGTTCCGGTGACAATACAATAAAATGTCATTATTAGGTACACCCCCCCCCTAAGAGGAGAGTGGAGGGGGGAAAACATCTAAGTTTGTCCGATTTCAATCAAAATTGGTATACGGGGGCTTTTGAGGATAAGGAATACAAATTTTTGAGCAAATTTTGAAAATTCAATATAGTAGATTCAAGATGGACGATTTTCGGTTCTGTTTTTCTAACCAATTTTAACTGACTTTTTCACATCCGATTGCGTTCAAATTTGGAATGCGTTTATACCCACCTCCCTCTAACGAGGGAACTGGAAGGGGAAAAATATTTAGTTTGTTCGATTTCAATCAAAACTGGCATACTGGGGTTTTTAAGGAGGGAAATTTTGATTTTTTTATCAGATGGCATCATGAGTCAAAAAATATTTTTTGTAGAAGTAATTAAGTATAGTAAGGATAGCTTTTTTTAATTATTTTTCAGGTGGTCGAAAAAAACTAAATAAGGTGTGTTTTTATGAGATTTAATGAGGTTCTTTTGGCAAGGTGGACACATAAAAATCTATAAATTGTTGTAAGTTTGTCTAACTATAAAATCTATTTAAAGACTTATAAAAAAAAAATTTTTTACCAACTCCCATAAAATTATAAATGAAATAAAAAAACAATTTTTTACAAACTCTTAAAACATTATAAAAAACAAGGGTGTAATCATAGAAGTCCATAAAATGTTATGAGTTGGTTTAAGTATAAAATCTGTCAGAAAACTATAAAAAGATCCTATTCAAAAACAAATATACTATAAAACATATAGTGAGGATCGCAAAATGTGTAAAAATAATAACTTTGAAAAACAAAGAAAATAATTTAAAAATCGGGGTTGACGCAAGCAAGTCACGGCCAATAGAGTTTTTGCCTTGATTAAGAGATTTATTATCACTACGGTTTTATTTTTTCAGAAAATGCAAGGCCAGGGCCGTTATAGTATCTCATAGTTATATGCTCTAAAACCATTTAAGGGAAAAATAAACTACTCGAATTACCCTAAACCCAAAACGCAAACGCTTAAATTAATTTTTAGAACCTTATTTTGAACCACGCTATAATTAGCTTGAAAATTTTTTAAATTTTATTAAAGTAACACTCGTGGCATATCGGACAAAGCGTTTTTTGTTTCTCACTTCATTACGACCAGGCCTCCAATGTCTAATGGAGAATCCAGACACCTACAGACCTGTTTCATCCTTAACAGGAATCATCAGGGAGTCATAGGATTGTACCTGGCAGTTGAAGCTACACAGTGACCATGCACACCTTTCGAATCTAAAACAAAAAGTTTGTAATAAACCGAGAAACAAAAACATCAAAATTGAAAAGTGCAGGGCACCGTAAATACAGAATCCTGTACCTTTCAGCAGGTTATAAAGTAGAAATGTGTAAAAGTATAAGGTCACTGTAACATGACTCTTAAAAAGAGGTAACGTTCGCAGCAGCACCGCCCCCAATTGGAGCTTCATACTACGTGGCCCTAATTTTAAGGCATCAGCAAGCAATCACTCCGGAGGAGGCTTGTTGCGCAGAACTAAAAAGCCAAAATATTTAAAAAACAAAATGAATCTCGTGTCCGCAAATAAAAATTAAAGTAACACTCGTGGCATATCGGACAAAGCGTTTTTGTTTCTCACTTCATTACGACCAGGCCTCCAATGTCTAATGGAGAATCCAGACACCTACAGACCTGTTTCATCCTTATTAGGAAACATCAGGGAGTCATAGGATTGTACCTGGCAGTTGAAGCTACACAGTGACCATGCACACCTCTCGAATTTAAAACAAAAAGTTTGTAATCCTTGGGGACAAAGTAACTATGCGCGCCATCTGTCGAATAAACCGAGAAACAAAAACATGATGATGATGATTCCTAATAAGGATGAAACAGGTCTGTAGGTGTCTGGATTCTCCATTAGACATTGGAGGCCTGGTCGTAATGAAGTGAGAAACAAAAACGCTTTGCCCGATATGCCACGAGTGTTATTTTAATTTTTATTTGCGGACACGAGATTCATTTTGTTTTTTAAATAAATTTTTATTTCGCTCCAACAGCATAATGTTTTGAGCTCCGTTGAAATGTCGACCGAAAGAGCATTTATTCACAACTGATTCTATTTTAATTGCAACGCTAATTAGAAAGGTCTTGGAATAAAAATTTTTTAAACTTTGTTATTTTCCCTGGAGCCAGACTGCAAACGCTTTCTCATAATCTATGAAACAGGCACACATCCATAGACCGCTGAACTAAGACTTGAATGCTTAATCTTGTCTCGAACCTTCCACAAAATCCAAACTGCAAAATATTAGGGCTTATCTTTGGGCACATTTCAAAGGGTATCGCTAGCAGAAAAAGCATCTTTGCCGAATAGTAAAATACTAAGCGATCCTTGTTTTCCGTGAGTAGCAATGTATAACTTGTATAATTTTTATTCAGACTGTGTTTTAACCCTTTGCCTTCTTTAGAATTTTTGTTTCAAACTAACTGAAGCAAAGTTGTTTGTTTGTAAATTGGACATTAGCACGACGGTGTTTCTAGGATAAAACACTAGTTTTTGACAATGGAAAATGAGAGAAGCTTGATTAAGGTATCCACAAAAAAGTATCTGATGTAAGTTATATAATTTGGGACAAAATTCAAAAGTTTACAAAACGGTTAATATCAAAAAGTAGCGTTTATTCCAGGGTGATTTTGGTGGGGCTAGAACGGAGCGTGGTTCTTTGGATGGGATTGTATAAATAAGGTGTGTGGCAACCTTCTAATCTGAGACACCTGAGGCAAGCAGTTTAAGAAGGTAATCTGGTTGAAGCTCATCGGTTGTCAAACATCCATTTACCTATTACCTCCAAGGATAGGTCATGTACATTATGTTTTGATAACTTTGTGCAATATTTATATATATATTTTATCGATCGAAACAATGATTGTTTATCGTCTCCTGATGATGCTAACGTTTTTAGCGAAACGGGCGTCGAGTGCAAAAATGTGTAGTTTTGGTTTGTGGAAAACAATCATAACTTTGTTTTAGTAAAACCAAAGGTTCCAAATTCCCAACATATATTTTGTAGTTTTAAGCTTCGTCTATCAAATTAAACAATATTAAAAAAATTGTTTGTTGTCCAAAGAACCACGCACAATTTAAATGGAAACTGTAAGTATGTTATTGGGACAGTCCCTGAGAGCATTTTGTCTCATAGACACAGATGCCGATATCTACAAATAATAAATAATAATAATAATAATAATAGCTGACAAAGTTTGAGATGAGTTTATTATTACCTCTTTTTAAGAGTCATGTCACAGTGACCTTATACTTTTACAGGTTTCTTCTTTATATCCTGCTGAAAGGTACAGGATTCTGTATTTACGGTCATCTGCACTTTTCAATTTTGATGTTTATTCGACAGGTGGCGCACACAGGTACTACGTCTCCGCGGATTACAAACTTTTTGTTTTAAATTCGAGAGGTGTGCAAAATGCCTGTGTAGCTTCAACTGCCAGGTACAATCCTTTAACTCCCTGATGATTCCTAATAAGGATGAAATAGGTCTGTAGGTGTCTGGATTCTCCATGAGACATTGGAGGCCTGATCGTAATGAAGTGAGAAACAAAAACCTTTTGTCCAATATGCCACAAGTGTTACTTTAATTTTTAATTGCCTACCCGAGATTCACTTTGTTGTTTTTTCATATATAAAATGTTTGCAAATTCGAATTATTATTTATTTAGCTGACTTCCACAGACCATTTTTTTGGCTGACCCTGTACAAAAATTTTAAGATTACTACGTTTGGAAAAAAAATATTTTTAAATTCCTGGTATTCCCTCAAAATAGTAGTTTTAACAACTAGTGGCTAAAATAGTGCTTTTTTTTACAAGCGTTGGTTTAAATAACGAGCGCAGCGAGGTATTTAAAAACGCGAG
The DNA here is from genome assembly GCA_963921995.1 of Oxystoma pomonae. Classification (NCBI taxonomy): domain Eukaryota; kingdom Metazoa; phylum Arthropoda; class Insecta; order Coleoptera; family Brentidae; genus Oxystoma; species Oxystoma pomonae. The sequence continues at coordinate 97,044,915 of OY998165.1, forward strand.
TAAAAAGAAAGCACAGTTTAGCCGCGAGTTGTTAACACTATTTTTTTATAATACCTTTATCAAAAAATCCAAGAAAAACAGGAAAATACTTTTAAAAATCTCGAACGAAGATCACTTCTCGCAACACACCATTTTTACACTATAAATCAAGGCGGGTGGTAAATGAAATACCAATGGTGGTTTCCATGGCGGTGTGCCTTTTTATTCGGTGACGTTCATTGTTGCGACATTTTAATTGTTGAGAGTTTCATATTTTGACGATGTTTTTAATTGATTTTTTCGTAAATATTTGGTGAAAACTGGCAGAAATGGCTTAATTTTTAGGCAAGAATAATTAGATTTTTTCAATATTACTCTTTTCCGCTATTTCTCTTTAATTTTGGGTAAAAAACGGAAAAAAATCTTTTTTTGCAACCGTGATCAAAAAAAAAAGTTTTTTTGCATCGGTAACCAAAAAAGCCATGCTTTAGTTATCTGAAGATGGTTATGTAGGTATAAAAAAAATACTTCTATTGTGTTACTCTTCTTTGAAACTCAATTTCAGAGGTTGCGGTTAAGGGTATTTTCAAACGTTTTTTGTTTGGGTTACCCCGAATATATACGAAGATAATCGCCAAATGAAAATTGTTGATAATGGCATGTACAATCATATTTCGACGAGAATATTTTTTATAAACCTTACAGTTTTCTTAAAAAACAAGGTCCAAAACGGCCATTTTTGGAAATTTACCCTTCATTGCTGGCTCACTCTATATAATTACAGGAAAGTGGTAATGACAAAAAATGTTTGTTAGAACCTTCTGTATCACAAGTTAAAAAATTGCAAAAATTCAGCAGTATTTTATTTATTTAAAGTCGTTTTTTGGACTCCCTGTATAATATTGAAAATTACGTTGATCTAAATATAGTTAATATTGTCTTAAAGAATAAAATCCCTAAAAATAAATTAAATCAGAAAAGCTATCTTGAATCTGCGAGTTTTTTTGGAAAAAATTCAAAAATACAGGATGGAAAATTTCCGGACCTAAATTTTTTTTTCGGGGGTATGCGATGGGACCAGGACTACAGGACATAAAAAGCGGAACCTGCGAAAATGTACCGGTTACTGAAAGAAGACCGTTTAAAATACAATGTTCGCAGCAACTCCACCCTCAATTGAAGTTTATACTACGTCAACTTATATTAAGGTTCAGTAACAATCACTCCGGAGGAGGCTTGTTGCGTAAAACCATGTATGTATGAGGTTAAATATAGGCCTTTTCCAGGCCAAACTTGTAAGCAAGATCTAAAATCTAGCAGGACATGGAGCCGTTTTAGCTCCGCGCCTATGCACATGCGCGAAAATTTTACGAGGCGGCCGGTTTCGCGAGCTTCGTCTTCGCGCTTCGGTTGAGACGCCATTTTTGTTGATTTGTTTTGATCACACATAGCCGTTTTCCGCGTTTTCGTTTGGTTACGCGAAAGTTTTTAGGAGTTATAATAAAAACAATTTATATCTTGGAGCTTAAGATGTTGCCGCATGAAAAGACGTGCTGTGTTTGTGGATGCCGCCAAACAACAAAAGTGATGTTCCACAAGTTGGTAGCTATTTTTTCTTAAAATTTGAAGGAAAAAAAGTGAAAATACCTAAAAATTATTTCTATTCATATATTTATTTATGTAAAAATAGAAATTACTGATTTTCTAAAAACGTAAACAAATAGAAAAATTTTGACAACTGCACAGCTATCCTTCTGGATTTTGGTTGGTTAGCCGATGACGATGGCCGCGCATCAGCAGAACCACTAGGCTTTAACGCCAGAAAGAGACAATAAGAGTCATAAAAGAGTAAAAGAGAAAGGTATAGGCGTATATATAGGACATCCTGCTGACAAAATTGTGCACGCCGAAAGCATTTCAAGGGCGTATATTTAAGCTCATACATATATGCGTAAAACAAAGCCAAGTAAAATTTAAAAAGATTTTCTTAAATAGTAAAGTGACTTACTTTGTATGAGAAAATTGTAAAGTCTTAGATGCAATGCTGAAATAAGGACTCAATTACGATAAAAATAAAACGTAAAGTATAATACGAAGTTTATACCCGGAAAGTGTTCGATTTTATCTGGAGATTTCAGCGGTTTTAATAGTGACCCTTGTTTTGACTCGAATTAAACTAAAATCGTAAATGTCAACAGTATTATAGCGCCGCAGACGAAAATTTTTAAGAAAGTTGCACTAATAAATGCATTTTTTAATTTAAAATTAAACTAAAATTGTAAATATATCACTGGTTTCAAAGCGCAGCAGGTGAAAATTTTTAAGAAAAAAAATTAAACTAATACCGTAAAAATCAAAGGTGTTATAGCACCGCAATTTATGCCCTACTTTTCATTTTCTAAATGTTTTCTTAAAAAATTTAAAGCTTTGGTAGGGGGATTAACTACCCTCCTATCTCCCTGAAATCCGCGCTTGAGTAACTACGTATAATTTTTTCAGCTATAAAAACATAGATAACAAACAAAACCTAATAGATAAATACTTTTTCTTTTGAGTACCAAAAAGCTTTTTAAGATGAAACATTACCTTTTATATTGCATAGCTCAAACATAAGATGCCTATCTAAAAAAAATCATTTTCGGTTTTTTTGGCCAAACCGGTCAATGATTCGCTCAATGTACGAAGCATTACCCACTAGCAATTTTTCATCCTTAGTATGTGCCTAGAATATCCTCAAGAAGGGATATGCTAAGATGCTCTAAGTTAACATTGAAATATCTTTAGCATGTGCTAAGAATAGGTTACGTTCCGCCCTAATCACATGCTATGCAGGTTCTTGTGATAATAGATATTCTTATCAGATGATTGCCATGTGCTTAGCACATATGGTAACTGCCCAGCAAACAATGATTTGCTGGTAATTTACTAATATTGTAGTTTAACTGTTGGCAACTGCTGGTACCGGCAATGATGTGCATTTTTTCTATTATTTTTATATGGTTTAATTTGCACATTCTAAAAAAGTGCCCAAAAAGCAATATTTTAGTACTACTATATGGCGAGAAATTGTACATTATTTTTAAAAAAGTCTAAGAGCAGCCAGAGTTAATGGTATATCCAAACAAGTGATTAGTATAGGCAAAAAATAAATAATCTTTTCGATGTAAAAATAGATCATGAAAAAATATATACAAAAAAAATACAAAAAATCAGCAAGTATTGTTTGCATCTATTGTCAGTAGATGGTGCTAGATTCAATATTAGTTCTCTATAGAACATACTATTATTATTTTTTCACAAGTACGCACATAACTTTTTGGTGCAGTAAAAAAGGCAAACAAAATCGAGCATATCTATTGGTTAATATTAAAAAGCGTGACAAAACTCTTGTTGTGTCATATGAATCATGAGTTGCCTATATATTCCTGCGCTAATTTACTAGTTGTGATTGAAATTGACGTACGATTTGTATAAAGAGTTGCCTAACTATCCCACGAGAAAATGTACAGGTGGAATATCAAAAGTTTGTTCACACTAAACTTAAAATGTCCAGGTTTTTGTGCAAATTTTATGAATTTTATGACAATTTCGAAATTTTATGACATTTTGGGCATATTTTATGACAATATTGAAATTTTAATTGTAACTGTAATTTTTAAAATTTTGAAAAGTTAGTTTACAAGAAGACGTAAAGCTTGACAATTTTGAAAAAATCCAGATAAAAAAGTCGCAAGTATAAATACCTCTTTGTTACCGTAGAAATAACTAATAGTCATGGAGGTTAATGGCACAAAATAGTAAACACTAAATCTAACTACTGAATATGAAATTTTTTATAACCTATTGCTAAAAAATACCTATTTGATAGGTACTTACGTTTTTTTTTAGGTAAAGTTTCTTTAGGTAACTACTTCGGTAGTAGTGTTGTTAGTTGTCTGAAAGGATTATCTAGGGCAAGGGTCGGGACGCTTCCACCAAGATATAGCTGTTATTGAAAAACGATATCAAACAAAAATGGAAACATGCTGTGCGAGAAAACTACTCCTGCTTGTGAACCCAACTATAGAGTATCTTCGACAAATGAAAAAACTTAAAAGAGAACCTTTTTTTGGTCCAAAAGAAATTAATGTAAGTGTAAAAATTGTTAAAAAAGTAAATAAATAAATACTGATATATCATACAATTGGGACGTGATAGAAATGTTTTAGTTGTTTTTTTTATTGACTAGTGTTATTAGAGGAGCAAATAAGTAAACAAGTAATAGAAAGACGTTCGCCACAAGTTTGGCACTTACCTATTTATGCTAAGTTGTATATTTCAAACTCCAGGGGCCCAATTCTGGAATCACTCGAATTTCAGTCGTATACGGATCACATTTTGGCAAAAATTTCACTAAAAAAGGGTTAAATATTCTTTAATGTACTATTATCGCTATAACAAAATTAAACTTGTACTGAAATTGTATAATAATTAGTTAAATTCGCCCTTAAATTAAAATTTAACATTTTTATTTTGCTAATATTCGAAAGTTTTGGCATTCCTCTGTCATAATCGTTCGGATCTGCGGCGGTTACTTTTACCCACTCGATGCAAAGTGGGGTGGAAATGACATCTAAGCGTCAACAATCGTTTTTTTCTCCGTCAGAAACACAAAATTTTAATTTTGCATTTTTTTCAATTTCAAATTTGTTTTTGTGTTTAGTATCTTAATTAGTAAAAATTACCCCTTTTTTCGTAAAAATTTTTGCGAAAATGTATAAATACCTCTTGTTACAATTTTAGTTTAATTCTGAGAAAATTTTATCACCAGCATTCAAAAAGTGTAATATACGGCATTCTAGGCATAATTTTTCTTAAAATTTTCATCTGCGGCGCACTTATGATATGGCAATAAATCTATATATACCACCGCAAACCACAGAAAAATATTTTACGAAAAATCTAAGAGATCAAAATTTTTAGAGAATTTTTTTTTTGTCAAAGTCTTCGCCTGCAGTTGTTAAAATAGAATTTTATGATAATTAAAAAAAAAAAATTCTTGCGGCGCATTTAAGGGTTAATTTTGAAAAAAAATCGGCAAGTGAGTCTAGATGAGACTTGTTTTTAAAAATAAGTATTTTTCTTTCATATACAGCAGTAAATCAACACTTATTAAACCGCCCCTCTTCCCTCCATTCAGTTCAAGAGCTCAAGCAATAGGCACCTACCTAACTTTTGAAAAATTGCCATAGGTATATATATAGGTAGTTGATTTTTATTAAATTATAAAACCCCCCAGAGTGGATTTCTGGCTACGCCACTGCCTTTTAGAAAATCTTTTTATTGAAAAACATTTTTTTCTACAATCGTCTGGAAAATGTCAGTTCCCACACTGTTTGACGTGCGGGAAAATGCATTTTTCGAACTGGTGCGGGAAGAGTTAACAAAGGTTAAGCCACGGTGATATAAACCTTGTGACGTCGAATACTGGCAATGTTGATTTATCAAATTACCTTCTCAGCGAACACATCTGTTACTTTAACGTAGTATTTACGTAAATTTAAAATTAAAAAATGTACATGAAAAAGTTTTCATAAAATTTATGTAATATTTACATAACATAACTTATGTTTAGTTAATTACATTATATTTACGTAATAAGAAGGAAACTTTGCACGTGGCGTTATGCGTTAAATGTACGTTACATTTTACCTTGTTGTGACATTAGAAGTATATAAAGATTATATACACAATGTGACTTTCATTTTACATAAATTTTATACTGCAAATCTTAATATTTATATAACATTTATGTTATAAATTTATATAGCAGTTGCATAAAGAGTACGTTATTTACGTGACATCAAGTTTACCTTGATGTGACCTGTAAGAGATATAAATATTACGTAAAAAAAATCATCAAATTTTATATCTCGATTTACTTTCTAGTTACTAGTTAATGGATGTCTGCCGTATCCCAATTTTTTGTTGTCATTTAATATTTACGTTATTTTAATTACAACTTATTTACGTGAAACGTAGGGTACTTTGTGCATGACATTGTGCGTTAAATGTACGTTAATTCTTACCTGGTTGTGACTTCAGTTTTAGAATTTATGCCACAAATTAATCATGTGATGTAACTTTTACGTAATATTAACGTAACTGTGTTGACTGGGTTTGGTTTCTATGAAAACTAAGTATTTTGATTAAAATAGTAGAATCGTAGTTTTTATAAAATTATTCAATATATATACAAAAAACATATACCCTCAATATAATATACTCTATGTATGTAAGAGTATTTTTCTTTTGAGTAGATCAGTAGGTAATTTATTATATTATTCGTCAAAGAGAAGAAGTCAAGTTCGAAATATCGCAGGGGTGAAAAATGTGTCAGTCTTAACATAAATTTAAAATTTAAATTTTAGCAACCTTCCAATATTTACATAAATATATGTATCTATTTCAAAACACATTTCTTTACTTTTTTGGTAAGGTTTCAACTCACGTTTATACTGGACGATTAATACATAATTTTGATCGTACGTGTGCCGCCTATTGATTTAATAATTCTTGTGCAAATAATATAACTTCTGATTCTGAAAGCTAGTTCGAAATATGAGTGTCTCGTCTTTTGAGACTATTCGTCGTAGGTTATTTTTCCCCACCTACAGTAAGTGTCTATGTTATTCAATCGGAAGTATATGTTTCTTTTATAAATAAAAAAAGAAGACAGAAATTTGAGCTATATTCCACGTTCTATCACGAACTTATACTGCCTAATAGAGAAATTTTACTTAACACTTAAAATTTTGACAACTTTGACAGCCGCTGTGGTAGTGTTTAACAAGCACTAGCACTACCACTCATCGCTTTTATTGGAACACATTAAAAACTGTCCCTTGTAAAAAAATTTAGAGTTGAGAAAAAAATAAAAAATTAGGCTTAATTTTACAAAATAACAGTGGGATTTGCTAAGATCTAAAATAGTACCCCCACAGGTCTAAATAATTACACCTGTGGGGGGTACTAAATTTTAAAACCAAGTTTCAAAAAAAAATTACCCATACAGAAAAGATACGAAGTTATTGAGTATTTTGTATTGTTATTGCTAAATACCACTGAGAAAACTACTTTTTTTGTCAAAATATACCATATTTTAGAAGAAAATGCCCTAAAACTATTTTTTTTTGACAGATTTCAAAATGGAAAATGGCGAATACGCCAAAATTTTGGCACATAATAGCTTCATTATCTCTGTTTGAGGTTATAAAGTTTGTGATTTTTTAGACCACCTCTGGGGGGTGGCTTAAATTTATAGCCCCCAGAAAGGATTGTTTTGTAGCAATTGGCAATAAGTTCGTTCATAATTTCTCTAATTTATCTTATTTAATATCCTAAGTTGTTTATTAATCTGTCAACGAGGTCGAGGGTTGTTGGATTATAATGTTTAACACATCCAAACAACTAACCACCTCACTAAACAGTTTTGAATTGCTTTTAAAATTGTCTAGGGATGAAAAAATGTACCATGCACTTTTTCGCGCACTTCAACCTAGTTTTTATGCCTTTTTTGAATCACTCGCTTCCTAAATCCAAAACCGGTGACTTTTTCTTGCCTGCCTCTTGTTCCCCTGTTTTTTCTAGAAATCCCTTGTTCTCGTGCAAAACCGAACAACTAACTTCTTAAAGTTCCTCATTAAAACCTTTTTGATTGTTAAGAGGCCTAAAAAGTGCTGAATCTATGACAAATCAATAAAACACCTCCAATTTTGTCCAGAAAAACGCCATATTTTGAACCCATTTTCAGCACAAAAAATATATTTTTGAGGGCACTACGAGGCAAAACACACATAAGTGAAGGTCACTGATTATGCACGAAAAATATACCAAACAAAAAAACCCAAAACAACTATATTATTTTATTTACAAACGGAAATTAAAATATTGAGGTTATCTAAAAGCTCAGTCAAGAAAACTTTCCTTACTCAAAGCCCACTCATTTTTAAAGCTGTAGCTTTCATCAGTAGAGGTTGGTGCAAGCCAAGGTACAAGCAGAGGTAAGAAATCCGAACTCGCTGTTTCTGATTTGAAAGTAGCTAATATTTTGAAACTGACATTTCTACAGTGACAGAAATGTAAACAAAACTTGCATTTAAGTTTTTTAATTTATTTCATAAATAAAAACACACAATTAAATACAAAATTAATCTACTCCTTATTTTATATATATTATACAGAGTGTTTACTATTGAAACCCCGTGTGAGTTTAAATTTTTCTAATTTTCTTTTTTTCTAAATTGAAACTTTCTTCTTGAATCCAACAAAAGATTGTGTTAAGATGATTATTCAATAAAAAAATTTATTAGAATTCTTCTCATAAATCAAACTATGTCCAAAATTCAAGGTGGGTTGGTTTAAAATGGTTAAAACCGAAAATTTCACTTAAACTTAGGACCGTTCTAAAATAGACTAAACTCTTTTAGTAAATCCCACCGTAAGTATTTTATATGTTGGAACTTGATAATATTTTATTATTTTTAAAATTAACTACGCCAAAATTTTCAAAAACTAACCAGAAAAATAACCAGAACCACAACGAAGTGGACTCGTAGCTTACTCCAGTGGTAGTGGTTAATTACCACTACGGAATGACGTTTAGCTATTGCGCAGACGCATAATTGCCACAATCACTACGAAGTGTCAAATAAGCGTTCCAAAATATCCCTAATGTCAAGTCGATCTTTTACGTTACGTAGTGGCGGGAAAGGAAGGGAAGGGGGGGTTTGTCATTTAATAAAAATCAACTACCTACCTATGCAAATTTAATAAATATTACGTAGGTCCGTATTGATTTTTAGTAGATGAAAACATGATTTAATGAAATAGGTAACTATACAATAATAAATAATTTATAACTACTTAGGTCATAAAAATAATTATAATTAAGAGTTTTTGAACTTCAGTACAAAATGAACTTCCTGAATTTTGATTGCTTACACAGAGGGTGGAACTTAGAACGACGCCGTTTCGTCCTTATTAGGGACTCGCCGCGGTCGCGTTTATTTGACAAAGATTATGGCTCAAACGGAAAAAATTCTGTCAATAGCGCCCTATGTGTGAACAATCGAATCCAAGAAAATATCTACTGTAGTTAGCAGTAGGTTGAGGTTGCATCGATCCAATAATCCGATAAAAAACAAACGAAAGATGGCTGAGGCACTGTAAATCTAACATAAAAACAAGAGTTTTTGTACTTCAGTGCAAAATGAACTTTATGAATTTAGATTGCTCACACAGAGGGTGGAATCTAGGATGACGCTGTTTCGTCCTTATTAGAGATTCATCAGCTAGGTGACCAAAATGATAGAAAATTTTGGCCACGCTTATGTTTCAAAGATTACGACTCAAGCGGAAGAAATCCTGTCAATGGCGCCCTCTTTGGCACATAAGCGCGACCACATTCATAGTGGTACATCTAGCTGATGAGCCCCTAATAAGGTCGAAACGACGCCGTCCTAGATTTCCCCCTTTGTGTGAGCAATCGAAATTCAGGAAAATTCATTTTGCAATGAAGTTCAAAAACTCTTGTTTTTTCGTTAGTTTTTTTGAATTGTCTCTAGCTATCCTAACTGTTTTTGTAATAAGTTATAATAGTTACTTACCTAACAAGTGCGGAATGTGATACTTTACCGGACGCGATGGCAGTTGACCGAACGAAGCCAAGCGAGTTCGGTTAAGCCAGCAAGAGCGGTAGGTACAAGATTTTACCTACAAGCATCAAAAATTTCCAAAAAAGAATTATAAATTTCTGTATTTTAATTTTCTAAAATAAACGTAGTCACTTTACCGCACTGAGTGCAGAAAGTGCCATAACGTTAACTTTACCGCACTCAAATAGGTTAACGAATATTCAGTTCTCCTTTTTTTTAAATAATAAATCCTAATAAATCTGTATCCACAAAGTCAGAGAACATTACTAAAGCATTTAACCTCTTCTACCGTTTGAAAGCAATAGTAAAATTAAATAACTTATCGATGGTAATTTTGTGACCAACGATGCTTTAAATAATATACAGTGTATTATATACAAAGAATCTACTGTAATTATAGGAATCGAAACCCCGATTTGTAATTTTAGCACTTCTATATTGTACAAATAAAGATTTGCATTGTAAAGTTACAAGCTGTTTAGTAAAATTCGAATAAGTTTTTAAATTTTTCGTGCAATTATATTTTAATTTTACAAACTGTTTGTGTAAAGTTTTACAAATCGTTTTTGTAAAATTACAATAAAATGTGTAAAAATATATGGTAATTTTACAATATTTTTTTAAATTTTACAATTTGAACGAGTAAAATTACAAATTTTGTGGTCAAAATACAAAAAAAAAACAATAAAACATGTTTTTTTTAAATATTTTTATTAAGAAAATACTAACGAAAAAGTTTCTAAAAAAGACTTTAGTAATAGACTATATAGCCAGCGGGATCCGTAACATATTTTATTCTCGACATTTTGGAAAATCGACAAACGGGGCACTACTAGAATCCGGTAGGGGCGTTAGCCCCAATTAATACACTGGCTGTATATTACGGTGGTTAGACCCATGACTACATACGGGGCAAAGTTTGATATAGGAAGGGTAGATAAACGCTGGCTCGTGCCAAACTAACAAACATCGAACGTGTAGCAAGTGTGGTAATATATAGTACTATGAGCACCGCACCATTAGAAGCGCTTGAATGCCTCCTAAACCTTCCTCCTCTACACCTTGTCTTGGAAAAAGACGCTATGAAGGTAACATACAGAATCATAGCCAACCAATGGGGTGGCAAGGCAAGTCAAGTACTACCAAACCCCTTAACGCAGGTAATTGAAAAGAATTGCGGGGACTGGCACATTCCAAAGAGTTTATTACAAAACCTTGCAGAACGAGGGACGGGAAACTCATGGAGTACACTGGACACTGTAAGTGAGGACACCGAATGTAGGCTCAACATATTTTTGGTAAACCACAAATCGACGGGCTGGATCTGAGAGATGCTACACTAAAGCAAGTTTCGAGCCTCTTTCAAGGGCTAAATATGCTGAAGCTTAGATTAAAAAGATACAAGATACCTGATACTTACTTAGACTTTGGTTATATTATTATATGGAATAATGTTTACCTTTCTGTTGTTTACAGTAAACACACCAGTGGCATTCTTACTTAAATATAAATTTACATATAATATGAAATCTGCAAAATAATTTAAATTCTGCCAATTTGAGCTTTGGAAGCTTCCTAACATAAATATTTGTAGTATAATTTTATATAAAAGAAATTTATTACAAAGTTTGTATATCATTTATAGCAATTTCAATTTTTAACACAATAAAATTATGCCAAACATTAAAACAAAGAAACACAGTTCATAGCACCTGGAATATCAAGAAAAAAAAATTACCCACTAGCAAAAAAACATGTTATTGTGTTTGTTAATTTTGATATTTTTTTCTGGTCATTAGCAGAAACTTATACTTCTTCAATACACAATAAAGTCAATAATGCTTAGGGTATATAGAGACTTCTAGCACAGACAAAAAGATTTAAAGATCAATTCAAAGGTCGAACGCAGATTGCAACGGCGGCAGTATAAATCAACCTTAATATTCTGATAAGAGGTAGGAATTCAATATTCTGACAAATCTGCACACATGTGAGTTAACTTTTATTTTTGTTTGCAAGTTGGTTTAAGGACTTTACCTACCTTTATTTTATAGTCTTTACAAAAAAAAACCTTCGAAAATATCTTATTTGCGCATTAACTACTTCATCAAAAGTATGCCTTATTTTATTGTTTTATAAAAAAAATCTCGAAAAAAACCTTACAAAAACGTTTGAAAATATCTCATTTCACGCATTGGGAATTAACTACTTCATCAAAAAAAAACCGTATTTGTTGATATGTTAATCTAAGGATCTACTAATTTAAGTATAGTTCATTAACTTTTTTTTTATTTTCTGTGTACCTACCGGCATGTACCGCCATTGACTGATTTCACTTGCTGTCCCTTTATTTTCAAAACATTGGACGATTTCTTTCAAAATATCACTTTAAATGCACTGAAATAATCTCCTACTGGTAAAAAACACACTATAAACGTTTTTTGACAAAAAGTGGTTTTAAAACTGCGCTCTGCCGACTTTCCCCACCCACAAGCCAATTCCGACCTAAAGTGGTTGAGACAGAATTGTCCCTATCGTTGTTTGTTTTCGTTGGACCAGATATCTTGTCCCTTTTTAATCTAAGGTCTGTAGCAACAAACAATGTCAAAAGTGGGTCAAATAGTTGGCAGTGCCAGACTGGCACACTCACAAATGAATCATCAGTATCACTAGAATCCGGTGTTTTCTTCCCTCTATCTAGTACGGTTCGGTGACGGTCTTAAATAGAACGTTTCTTGCCCTTATAGCGTCCTTATATACGTACTTTTTTTGAAATGTTTTATAATTCTGAAAACGGCGACAGGTCTTGTTATTTGATTTGCGCTAAGTTTTATAATTTTAACATGACATCAACACATCTCCTCTAAGTGGGTGATTGGCTTAGTTAGATTTTTAAAAAAGCCACATTATCATCTGTTTTTTTTTAACTTTTTAAAGTAGAATTTTTAAATTTTTTACGATTACTAGATAGTTTTTATATCTACATAAGGTAATAAATTTTTCAACTTACATGTATTAGAGTCTCTATATTTTTATAAAGGTACTATGACTTTTTTTATTATTTATGGAAACGTAACAAAACATCCAGTGGGTGCCTAACATAATCTTAATAAATTTAATTAAAAAGTATTTTATCAGATTTAATATCGGATAGAAACATCCGATGGCACGTCGTCCGGAGCGCCACCTATCCAAAAAAAAATTAGTTGATAAGGTAACATTAACAATTCGTAACAAATTTGAAAATTCTACTTTAAAAAGAAAAAAAAAATAGATGATAATGTGGCTTTTTTAAAAAATCTTACTAAACCAATCACCTTGTAAGCAAAAAGTCACTTAGGAGAGATGTGTTGATGTCATGTTAAAATTATAAAAGAAGGCCTGTCGCCGCTTTCAGAATAATAAATCATTTAAAAAAAGGCTCTGGAACTTGCTCTGGAAAAGTATTTTTTTAAGGAAAAATGACATTTTTCAAGGTCATCGAAGGTGCACGTCAATTTAACTAGTATTGTCAAATATCTCTTCATTAAGTTCTATCGATTCAAGCATATTTTTTTTTTGATAAGTAACTTTCGATTTAAGAGCGCCATTTTGAAGAATTTGCCGCCAACTTGGTTTCTGTACACCCGATCACAAATTTCCTTGACCACTTTCTTAACAAATTGTTAAAAAGGTAAGTGTAGCAAATTTGGTGCTTTCCGCAAGAAATGGACAATAGGGTACATAAGAGTACCTATTCGGGGCGACTAAACACATGTTAGGTCAAATTTACTGACCTATAGCGTAAAAACGACCCAATAGAATTTGGAATTTCGTATCTGAATCGATTTATTGAGGCCTTCTAATTCATCAGAAGTCATCAACGTGTATATCCAGCCAAATTTTTGGTCGCTAGGAAGAATGGAAGAAAACGTTGAAAAACCCGATTTTTTACATACTCAAAAAAAAATTTGGCCGACCTTTGACCATATCAAACTAAAATTATTTTTATAAAAATTCGCATACTTCAGCTATACATAATCGATTATATTATTAAATTTGTATGTCTTTTCTAAGCTATTAAAAAAATATGAACTTTTATCAAATTTAAAATCCGAAATTTAAGTGCCGCGTCGTCCCTATCCAAAATTTTTTTAGCATATCAGTTGATCTTTACAATTGTAATAAACGTACCAAATTTGGCATTTTTTCCTTGAAAACTAAAAAAGATACGGATGATAATATAGACTTTTTGGATTCGAGTATAATCTTGTTTTGATGGCGAACCTATCATTTTTTAAAAAAATAGACGTCCATTTTGAAAAAATCGCCGCCATCTTTGCTCCTATACATCCGATCATCGATTTCCTCGACCAAAATTTTAAAGAATTGTCTAAAGAATAAGTGTGCCAAATTTCACGCTTTCTGCACAAAATGAACAATTGATTGCTATTTGCGATTTAAGCCGGACGACTAGATCGAGCGGAACGACCGCATGTCCGAGATGCGAGAACTCTCCACGAGCCAAAGCAAATGGCAAGGCACTCTGCGAAGCAGCTTCCTCGTGCCTTTCAGGCTGCGTCCAGTGTAAGTTCCCGAAATAAATCGGTTGCCATGACGACGGCATGCGCGTCTCGTTTCCTCCGATATTTTCTTAAGGCTCTATTATAATTTTGTGACTGTAATATCGAGCGTCGCGTACCGGGCTATTGCTATCAGTTGCGGTATTCGTTTTTATTATTTTTTTTTGACAATGTTTCCTGTGTATGATGAAGTTTGTGTTTTACTGCAAAAATCTTTTCGGGGTGGAATAAAGATGACAAACAAGACTTCTTAAACTCTGAAAAGCCGTTCTTCTTATTAAACGTACACATACACAATACAAATCGAAAGTAAAGGGGGGGGGGGGTTCAGCGATGCTGCGTCACCTATTTGAAAGTAACGAGCCGCCACTGCAACATACAAACTACAAGATACAAAAAATTTATTGTCCTACTCATATATTTCGAACATTTTCTGAACCAGGTAGTTGTATTCTACTGGGCGTTGACTCACAGTTTTAAAGCGTGCGCAAAACAGATCGCTACCACTGCACGTCTCGCTATGTCAAGTCACTGTATGTATTTTTCTGTGCGTTGGACTACATAGGTGTTTTTCATTGTTCCGAAAGTTTGTTGTGTTTTTTCAAGCTTTATTATTCAAAAATGCCTACAAGGCAAAAGAATAGTGACGATAATAGTAGGAAGCAACGGAAATATCAGAAATTACAACGAAAACTAGAAAAACTTCGAGATGAATTGATGGATAGCGAAGGTAGGTTAAATTTTTTTGGCGGCTATGATATTTGAGGGTCACGCAAGGTTATTTTAAAATAAAATCGTTTTTGCGTTTTTAAAAACACGTTACTACGAGCAGAGGGTACCTTTTGGTAGCCCACCTAATCTTTATTTTTCTGCTCTAAAGAGTTTTACTAGTGGTACTTTTGGTAGCCAGCTTAGTTTCTCTTTATATCACATAATCTATTTATAACCTCTTGATTTAATTTTAATTTTTAGACCAAGAGGAAATAAACAACCCAAATACTATTAAAACGGTTGTGGAAATTCATGCCCCACGGTTTCCTGCTTCCCCAACTATACAAATTAATGCTTCTCCCATGCATTTGGTAAGAAGTGATGAAGAGGCAAATTTTGAGGTACTAAATGAGGAAAGTTCATCCTCAATCAAAGGGGTGGAGCAGCAGGGGGAGATCATCAATCAAATTTTGCAAGAAGAAGGATTTACACATGAAGAGATAGTTACACAGGAGCCGCAATTTAGCTTATTTGGGGAAGATCCTGCTGGAAAATATAAAGGAGATGGTACCCGATTTGGCAAACAGAATTAATTTCTTCCTGGTGAAGGGTATGAAGAAAAATATTATAACAAAACTGGTGGAAAAATACCCTCTTGCATCAAATTGTGAGAGGTTGAAACCTCCCAATTTAAACCCTGAAATAAGCACAGCTTTAAAAGACAAAAACAAAGTGAGGTATGATAATTACTTAGTGTCTATTCAAGCAAATATCGGAGCTACCATAGTAGCTTTATATAAAGAAACAGAGCTGGCCTTGGAACAAAAACGAAATATGGAAAATTTAAAAAAATATAAAAAATGTAAAATTTAAAAAATTTCTGGAAACTCAACCAATAGATAAATACCTTTATGGAGAAAGATTGATGGACAAGTTAAAAGAAAATCAAGAGGCTAACTCTTCTGTTTTTCAAGCTAGGTAGGCCACATTAAAGATTTCTATTATTGTGAGTGATTCTTAATATATTTTTTTATGTCTTGTTTAATTTCATAAAAAAGGTGTTATTATATTAATAACATATACTTATTGATTATTAAATTTTTTTTTAAGCTCGGTTGTGAGACCAAAAAAATCAACTTTTACTCCAAGTATTAGTACTCCACGTCAAATAAGTGGCATGACATCCTCTTCAAAGCCTCCTATGAGGTATAATTCAGACAGGCGTGATTTAAACTTCAGTACTGCCTTGAACAGACCGAGAATAAGGCAGAACCCATACCCTCGAAACCCAAGGCATAGAAGGGTGTACAAGCCACAAGTAAAATAAGGGAATATATCCAGGAAATTCCATTAGAGGTAACTGTTAAGTTAGCTACAAATATTGCAAATTTTTTAGAAAATTGGTCTAACATTACTACTGATGAAGCGATTTTAAAGTGGGTTCAAGGATACAGTATTATTTTTACTAAAACTCCCTATCAAAATTGTTTGCCGAAAGTCAAAATAAACAAAAAAGATGATCATCAATATGATTTAGCCATAAAACAGCTGATTGAAAAAGGTGCAATATCTAATTGCACACACACTCAAGGCGAATTTATTTCTTCTTATTTTTTGGTGCCTAAAGCTGATGGTGGCTACAGATTTATCTTAAATTTAAAAAATCTAAATTATTTTATAGAAGTCTCTCATTTCGAGCTAGAGGACTACTGATAAGCTCTAAAACTTTTGTTTAAAGGATGTTTTGTGGCAAAAGTTGATTTAAAGGATGCTTATTTTGCTATCCCTATAGAGAAAAAATCCAGAAAATACTTAAGATTTCAATACAAAAATATTCTTTATGAATTTAACTGTTGACCTATTGGTTTAAACATTGCACCATATATCTTCACGAAGATCCTAAAACCTATTTTACAAAATCTCAGATCAAAAGGTTTTTTGTCAGTATTTTTCTTAGAAGAAGATACCTACTCATTGTCTTACATTCCTTGGATTCACTTTTGACTCGATTAGAATGGTTTATTTTGCACCGGATGACAAAAAAATATTAACAAACTTAAAAATATATCCTCCTGTAAAATTATGTATTTTGCAGCATTAATTGGTCAACTGGTTGCAGTTTACCCAGCAGTCAATTATGGTTGGTTATATATTAAAAATTTTGAAAAGGAAAAATGGAAAGCTTTGTTTTGTTCAAATAACAGTTATAATGCCACAATGACCATACCTAAGTATTTGGAAAAAGACTTTATCTGGTGGCTTAGCGTTTTACCATCTAGTGAGCAAAATGTTAAGGATAATCCGTATGTTTTAGAAATATTTACTGATGCCTGCCCTACTGGCTGGGGGGCTGCTTGCAAAGGCCATAAAATACACGGTTTTTGGAACAAAGCACAAATAAATTTACATATAAACTTTTTGAAATTACTAGCAGCTTTTAACGGATTGAAGTCTTTTTCCAAAAATTACAGAAGCTGTAATATTTTACTTCGGGTTGATAAGTTGATAATACCACTGCAGTGGCATGTATAAATAAAATGGGTAGTGTCCAGTATTCGCATTTAAATCAAGTTTCTAGAGACATCTGGCAATATTGTGAAAGAAAAAATTTAAAGATTTTTGCTTCATACATTAACTTCAAAGATAATACTTTAGCTGATGCGGAGTCAAGATAGTTAAAAGTAGAAACTGAGTATTCTTTGAGTAGGTAGTATGCAAAAATAACTTTTCAATTAGGCTATCCAGAAATTGATTTATTTGCCACTCAACTGAACAAAAAATGTCTAAGATTGGAAACCAGATCCAGGTTCTGAGCTAGTGGATGCATTTACTGTAAATTGGAGTAACTTTTAAATTTTATGCATTCCCTCCATTTGCAATTATTTCAAAAGTCTTGGAAAAAATAATAAATGATAAGGGTGAGGGAATCCTAGTTTTCCCAGAATGACCAAATCAACCGTGGTACCCTATTATCGTGAAAATTTTATCAGAGAACAAGATATTTCTTGGCCCTGACAAAATGTTAATATTATCACCTTTTAGATTGCCGTATCCTGGATATCAGACAAGTTTTTTTGAATAGAGGAATACCTGAAGATTCCATTCCTTATTTAGAATCTTCTGTGAAAAAAGAGACTTTGGATCAATATGATACAATCTTCAAAAGATGGTGGACCTTTTGTATGAGTAATAATATAAATCCTTATGTGTACAGTTCAACAAGTATTTTTAAATTTATCACTTCGATTGTGGATAAAGGTTACTATTATAGCTCAATAAATCTTTATAGAGCTGCACTCTTCTATATAATGGATACCCCAGAGTGTAACAAAAACCTATTTAAAAGATTTTATAAAGGAATATACAATAATATACCCCCTATTTCAAAATACAAATTTACATGGGAACCTTCTACAGTCTTGTCCTATTTAGAATCTTTTTTTCCTTTTAATGATCTTACCTTTGTAAACCTCTTTTATAAACTTATAATGTTAGTAGCATTAACAATGGCACATAGACTCCAAACTTTATCTCTAATTAAAATTGAAAATATTAGAATAAATGATAATATGGTAGAAATAAAGATTCCTGATAGGATCAAGACTTCTAGTAGGAATAGAATACAACCAATCTTAAGATTCCCATTTTTTCCTGAGAAACCTTAATTGTGTGTGGCATCTACTCTGTGTCATTATTTAAAAATTACAAAAAACATGCGTCCTCAATCTGAAAAGACACTCTTTATTACAACAAGAAAACCATATCGATCGGCAAACTTTAAGTCAATGGTTAAAAAATATACTAAAAACATGCAATATTGACACTGATATTTTTAAAGGATACAGTGTTCGCCACGCGGCCACCTCGACTGCAGCTAGGGAAGGTTTAAACATAGAAATAATTAGAGACACTGCAGGTTGGACTGAAAAGTCACAAGTTTTTAATAAGTTCTATAACAAGTCCTTAGCGAAATATTATAGCATTTTTGCTAAAACTATATTGTCTAGTAAAAATAAGACCAGTTAAGTTGCTATTATTTATTATAATTGTTTTTTGTGACACCAAATAGATCTATAATACAGTATTGATAGAATAAATTTATAAGACTGAAATATTGTGTAACAGATTATTCTTTAGGTTTAAATTGTATAGTCAAAATACTAATCACCATTATATTATATTATATATTTTTTATTATTCTGATACATATATATGACTGGGTAAATGTTTATCCTAAAATTATATTTCTCAATATCGCAATAGTGTCTCTTTCAACAGTTACCTGGTTCAGACAATGTTCGAAATATATGAGTAGGACAATTTAATGATTGGTTGACTTACCTGTTTAGGAGAGACAATCCTAATTGTCCTATCTTATATTTCAAACATTTTCGTTCCCTCCCTTAGTTTTTTTTTCAGTATTCCCGCCCTTTTTGCGATCTTGAGTGCACATAAAAAATACAGTGACTTGACATAGCGAGACGTGCAGTGGTATCGATCTGTTTTGCGCACGCTTTAAAACTGTGAGTCAACGCCCAGTAGAATACAACTACCTGGTTCAGAAAATGTTCGAAATATAAGATAGGACACAACATTGATTTAGTGGCCTTGAAATTCTGTTGTTATATTGTCTAGTAGTATTTTTAATTGTGGCTTCAGCTTCACCAAAGTAAAAATTGTTTTAAAAAGTAAAAATTTATGGACTTAACAAACACAAACAAATACTTTTTACTACACATACACATCACACATTTACTATTTTTTACTTGCCAAGTGCTCTTCAAATGAAACACTGTGCCACCGTGAAACAAAGGACTGAAAAATGGCCGCCTCAGATGTGTTCCGGCGTGTTACAGTCATTTTACTAAATAAATACTGGACTTCTACCATAGTACATTAGAATATTCCATTTCACAATGTATTGTTTTCTAACAGTACGACAATTACAATGTAACATTGTAAAATTAGTATGTAAAAAATTCTTGAAGTAAGACGTAACTACTTAGATGTGTAAATATACAATTTTGCTTTGTAAAAATAAGAAAGACAAAATTGTAGCTTTGCCCTAACTCTTCACCTTACCTCACTCACTATATTTTGTTGTTTTAAATGGGTATAACTTCCGTTTTCGTGAACCGATTTTCAGGAAATGAAGGCTATGTACTCTGCAGGAATCGGTCCAGTAGTTTTTGTGTAATACTGCAACAATAGACAAAAATTCTAAAAACTGGATTTTTGTGTTCTATATTGTTTGAATAGAAGATATGGACCCTCTGAAAGGGAGGAGGTTTTAGCATTAACTTCCCCCCACTCTCTGCCTTACGCCACTGCGTTACGTGTAAACTTGGTAAATATGACAATGCCCACTCTACATTTTCCATCACTGCTCATATTATTGTTTTAAAGTAAAATGTGTTTCGAACCAGAAAATTGAATTTGTCACAGGAAAAGCAAATACGGTTAAACGAATAGCAAGATGTACTACCTACGTAGGGCGTTTGTCTTTACGAAATACCTACTTAGTTTAATTTCATTTTGTATAATTTTAAATGGTTAGAAGGAATTTTTAATAATCATAAATATATAGCTATAAAATTGCAAAAATTGGTTTAAAACTTTTAAAAAAAATCAAAATTAAAATTAATCATAAAAAAAAACTATAAATAAAAAACTTTTTCCAATCCTTGTTCTTCGGGTAAGGTCCCCAGCACGGTGGCCGCATTCCTCCTCTGAATGACGATACTGATCCGCTGGGTGATGAAACTTCTAGCATTTTTTGTTTCAATTTTTTTTGCTATTTCAGGAACTAATTTTTTAGCTTCATCACCCCATGGACCTAGGGTTTCCACTGTAAGTGTAAAACAAAAATCTTTTGTCTTCTAGCTCTTTATATTTTGTTCTTTTTTGTATTTCTCCTATCTTAGCCGCTTCTCTCGATTTATGAGAAGTTTTACCAAGATAGGAGCTGCAAAGCGTGTCCCTGCAGATGGCATCCCAAACTAAAGTTTTCCCCCTTCCAAGGAATCAAAGTGATCCCGTCTGGTTCTAGTTTTGCTGGAAATCCTGCTGAAATCAGAGACCACTTTATAATGTCGTTGATCAAACTGTGACGGGTACATCGACATGCACTTTTTTTTGTTGTGCAGTGCAGGTGTGAGATTCGCAAATAGGAAGACCAAGACGAAGAGCGACAGAAATACGAAAAAACGAGTCATCCAATAATTTTTCTAAAGAAGAGGAGGGCAAAGCATTAAGCTACGCATTACTCTCGGGCTCATTAAGAGCTAGAAGACGTGCTTGATCAAGTTGAGATTTTGAAGATAAAAAAATATGCTGAAAGAATACATCACACATTGCAGTATCGAAATCTCTTTGTGATTTTAAATTAGAGGTATTCGAAATGCTTGTTAAATTTTGATATTTATTTGGTGCTCCGATCAAAGCAAAGTCTGGATGCAAAATAATTTCTTCAAGAAGAATTTGTGGAAAAAGATATGATGAATCATGCAAAGAACCAAGAAAAGCTGAGTAACAAAAAGATGAGCTATTTCTGATTCCTAAACCACCCAATTTAATTGGAAGAATGCACAGTGACCAAGCATTTGAATCAATTTTACAGTTTATAATATTTTCTAAACTAAATTTCAGTAGATCGTCAAATTTTTCTAAACATTCCAGCATCCTCCAAAATGGTGCTGTCCGAAGTAAATAAGTGATTCTTGGAATCGAAAATGAATGTTTTAATAAATTATAGGCAGTATGAGAATTTAGAGATAAAAGTTTCTTGGAAAATTTAGTAAAATCATCAATCTTTGAGGAAAAATGTTTGCCAATTTCCTTTTCAGAGAAAGGTACTCCTAAAAGGGTAAGATTTTCAAGATCAACTTTTGATAAACTATCAATACTTGAGTTCTTCTGTTCTTTACTCGGATCTGAAAATTCACACTTTGCTAAATTAATTTTTAAGTCAATACCCAAACATTCTTTCCTCAAAAATTCAAAATCTTTGAGTACTCTACAAGTATCCCCAGCTAAAGTTCCGTCATCAAGATACCATAAATTGATATCAGATTTTAATTTTGAAATTATAGAATAATAGCATAAGCAGAATAGTGGTGGACCTAAAGGATCACCTTGCTGGACTCCTCTTTGTGATAAAATGGTTTTTTCTCCAAATGATAAAAATGAAGGATTTCTATAACACTGTGAAATGAAACTGAAAAATTGTGGTATGTGCTTGTTAACTTGTGATAATATAATTTCTGGATTGATTATATTAAAGGCGTTATAAAAATCTATTTTCAAAATAATTTTTTTCTGTAACATGAGGAAAGGACAAAAATCGCCGGACCGAGTGGCTAATTATTTCGCATCCGCTTTTGGTACCAAAACCTAACTGAGTTGGACGAAGCAAATTGGCTAAAGTTTCATAAATTGAAAAACAAACTAATTTTGCTGCTAATCTACGAAAGCATATACCGACTGTAATGGGACGTATTCCTCCATCGCAGAGTGAAGCTTCGTAAAAAATGACTAAAATACTTTCAGGCACGAAGCCATTAAGAATATGTATAAGAAATAGCGACAATGAATTTGGAAGATTTCAAGAAAATGTACCTAGTTCGTCATTCAAAAGGTCTGTTAAATGTTGCGGACTCAGTGCGTATAGACCTGTCGCAGAACCCGGTTTAAAAGAAAAAACTGAGAAGGAATTGTATTTAGAATGGAACGTATATTCCTCGAGTTGAGTAATACTTATAGTCCATAAGTATAGGTCTTGGATTTTTCACTACCTGGGATTTTCAAATTAGACATTTCCACTTTTTTTTAGTTAGTTTGAAATAAACACGATTTTAGTAATTGTCTGCAGATAACTAAAGCATTGCTTTTTTGATTACCGATGAAAAATCTTTTTTTTTTTTGATCACGGGTGCAAAAAAAGATTTCTGTCCGTTTTTTACCCAAAATTAAGGAGAAATAGATTGAAAAAATCTAATTATTCTCGCCCAAGAATTAAGCCATTTCCGCCAGTTTTCACCAAGTATCTACGAAAAAATTATTTAAAAATATCTTCAAAATATCAAATTGTCAAAGATTAAAATGTCGAAACAATGAACGTCACCGAGTAAAAAGACACATCGCTATGGAAGCGATTGTTATTTCATTTACCAGCCGCCTTGATTTTTAGTGTAAAGATGGTGTGTTGCGAGAAGTTCTGTTCGTTCAAGATTTTTAAAAGTATTTTCCTGTTTTTTTTGGATTTTTTGATAAAGGTATTTAAAAAAAATAGTGTTAACAACTCGCGGCTAAACTGTGTTTTTTTTACTCGCGTTTTTAAATACCTCGCTGCGCTCGAAATTTAAACCAACGCTTGTCAAAAAAATCACTATTTTAGCCACTAGTTGTTAAAACTACTATTAAATTTAGGTAATAACATTATTAAAAATATATTATTTTATAACTTTTTATTATTCTTGAAACAACAAAATTGTCCAAAAATGATACTTAAATAAAATTTTTAGGTTTGTGGCGGATTCATAATGTCGAAACTATTTTTTTTGGGTTTTTTTTTCCACTAGGTTAAGAAATTTTTTTCAAAAATATGTTAAAACCCACTGCGTAAATTTCTAAAGAAAAAATTTTGTTCGTTTTTCAGTGGTTTTTAAATAAGGTAAAAAATTTTTACCTACACACACGCAAATCCTAACTAGAATCTAAGTACTGTTCCTTTCTAAATGTGCGCATCTACGAAAACATTTTTTTATGTTGTATTAATATATTCTAACAAACCGGGGCGGAGGCCCAATCCAAAAATAAACCTTGGCGTGATAAGCAATAACAAAGTGAATATCGTGTCCGCAAATATAAATTAAAGTAACACTCTTGAGAATTCAGACCCCTACCGACCCGTTTCATCTTTATTAGGAATCATCAGGGAGTCATAGGATTGTACCGGGCAGTTGAAGCTACACAGGCACCATGCACACCTCTCGAATTTAAAACAAAAAGTTTGTAATCCGCGGAGACGTAGTACCTGTGTGCGCGCCGCCTGTCGAATAAACCGAGAAACAAAAAAATCAAAATTAAAAAGTGCAGAAGACCGTAAATACATAATCCTGTACTTTTTAGCAGGTTATAAAGAAGAAACCTGTAAAAGTATAAAGTCACTGTAACATGACTCTTAAAAAGAGGTAACGTTCGCAGCAGCAGCGCCCCCAATTGGAGCTTCATACTACGTGGCCCTAATTTTAAGGCATCAGTAAGCAATCGCTCCGGAGGAGGCTTGTTGCGCAGAACCAAAAAGCCAAAATATTTAGAAAACAACTAAGTAATCTCGTGTCCGCAAATATAAATTAAAGTAACTTTCGTGGCATATCGGACAAAGCGTTTTTGTTTCTCACTTCATTACGACCTGTTTCATTATTCGACAGGTGGCGCACACGGGTACTACGTCTCCGCGGATTAGAAAGTTTTTGTTTTAAATTCGAGAGGCGTGCATGGTGCCTGTGTAGCTTCAACTGCCAGGTACAATCCTATGACTCCCTAATAATTCCTAATAAGGATTAAACAGGTCTGTAGGTGTCTGGATTCTCCATTAGATATTGGAGGCCTGGTCGTAATGAAGTGAGAAACAAAAACGCTTTGTCCGATATGCCACGAAAGTTACTTTAATTTATATTTGCGGACACGAGATTACTCTGTTTTTTTTTAAATATTTTGGCTTTTTGGTTCTGCGCAACAAGCCTTAAAATTAGGGCCACGTAGTATGAAGCTCCAATTGGGGGTGGTGCTGCTGCGAGCGTTACTTCTTTTTAAGAGTAATGTTACCTTATACTTTTACAGGTTTTTTCTTTATAACCTGCTGAAAGGTACAAAATTCTGTATTCTGTATTCGGTCTTCTGCACTTTTCAATTTTGATGTTTTTGTTTCTCAGTATTTATTCGACAGGTGGCGCATACATTTACTACGTCTCCGCGGTTTACAAACTTTTTGTTTTAAATTCGAGTTGTGCATGGTGCCTGTGTAGCTTCAAATGCCAGGTACAATCCTATGACTCCGTGATGATTCCTAGTAAAGATGAACCAAGTCTGTAGGTGTCTGGATCCTCCATTAGATATTGGAGGCCTGGTCATAATGAAGTGAGATACAAAAACGCTTTGTCCGATATGCCACGAGTGTGTATATGACAAAAATGTCAGAAACCTTTCAACCTTCGTGCGGAACTCTCAAAAATAGTGCCAAGTCAGGCTATGCCGACTTTATGTACCGATAAGTCCCTAATATTAATAAATTATTGGAATATACCTAAGCACTTCCCAAAATATTACTATAATATTCCCAGAATTATTTTTTGGCAAAATAATGGTAATATTTAACATATCAAATATGGCTATGATTTTGTGATTCAAAACATGTCAGATGGCCACGAGATGGATATTCTAAGATATGCTACTAACGTGCAAAACTATAGCTGAAAATTCATGCGGGGTATATCAATGTATCACCATTATATTGATGTACTTTTTAAGATTAGTCATCAAAAGATTACCTAAATAACATTTTGCTGTCTTATATGTATGGTAAATATTACCTGCTACATAGGGAACATATTGATTCCTGTGCCATCCACTTACAATAGATGAAATTCAACTAAATCACAATTATAAATCATGTAAATCGCGTTCCTTTTATAAGATAGTAATATTTCAAGCAACCATGCAATAATCCTGACAAAAATATTCTTTTTCGGAATATTCATAAAAACAACTTGATTATCACGTTATCATGGGAATATTATTATCTTATTACCAAAGAAATATACCTATCACAATCTCTTAAAGAATATTCAACAAAAAATATGTCTGTAATATTCCTGTCATATTCGCAATAGAATATTTCAAAAATTACTTTGAGGGCATATTCCTACAACATGAATATTCATCCAATGTTATGTGGGAACTAAGTGATATTGACCAAGTTTTTATAGACAGCGGGGTTCACGGGCTTGACGTAAGCGCTTATTTTGTTTCTCTATTTTGCTTCTCTATTGTGACGATTTGATAGTGCTAGGTGAGTCAGAGATTGATTTGCAGAAAAAACTAAATATTTTGACGCAGTATGCCAACAACACGGAGACATCTAAAATTATGTGTTTTAATGGAACTGGCTTACCGAATACAGGAAACTTCCATTTTCAATTTAAAACAGTAGAATGGAAGTGGTTAATGAGTTTACCTACCTGGGAGTGACATTTGCTTCGTCAAACTGAAGGGATAGTAAGATATTAAGAACTATGCAGGCTGCTGGCGCAGTTAAAATCTTGAACACCAGAATAAAATATAATTGCTATTCCGTAGACAAGAAACTATTTTCTGGCACAGTTCTCAATCTTTTCACTAACTGCCTACCAGCATCTACCAGTCTGTGGTACTCGATACGTTGATGTTCTTAAGAAAACAAAGTCGTCTTTTTATAAATATATCTTCTTCCCAGAAACACATCGAATGTAACATTTAGGGTCAAAACTGGTTCACACAGTCGTGTCTATATATTGTCCAAAATATACCTGAATCGACAGATAAATTTATTTCAAAACAATCCCACTGGGAAATTTAACCAGAGATTTTAAAAACTTTTAGAAATAATTGCATAGATTCAGTTTTGAATATTGTAGGTACGTAACTCAACACTGTATTTTATAGTAACATAAATGTTTGAAAGTTTGAGACAATGATGTATTTTAAATTAACTCTGTGTTTCGAACTTTGATTGTCTGTATTTTATTTATACACGACGTTTTGATCAAAGATTATACTGATTATAACGTTGTGTATAAATAAAATATAGACAATGGAAGTCCGAAACACAGAATAAGTTTCAACATTAACGTTGTTGGAAAACAGCCGAAATATTTAAACTCTTCTTCTTCTTCAAGGACCATGCTCTGTTAGAACGTTGGCTATCATCAGTGCGATCTGTACCCTGTCCACTGCTTTCCGGAAAAGTGTCGTAGTGCTAACACCATACCACTGTCTAAGATTTTTAAGCCATGATATCCGTCTACGACCCGAACCTCTACTGTTCTCAATTTTGCCTTCAATTATCAATTTTAAAAGTTTATATTTGTCATTTCTCAAAATATGGCCAAAATATTCAAGTTTTCGCTTTTTGATGCTAAATAAAACTTCAAGATCTTTATTTATTTTAAACAAAACGTCCACATTAGTTACTCTGTCCATCCAAGACATTCTTAGTATTCTACGATAACACCACATCTCGAATGCCTCTAACTTTTTGCACATGGCCTCAGGAATTGTCCATGCTTCCATGCCATAATATAAGATGCTAAAAACATAACACCGAAGCACACGAATTCGGAGAAATCTGAATGCCCGTTTTATATGTTTAGGATAATTACTCGACAACCTTTTCATAATACTGTAAATTTGTCTTTATTGAGGTTTCATATAAAATTAGTCAATATGAAATTTGTTTGGTTTATAATTTACTTGTTTAGGTGTCCATTGTATCGCCATCTTGGGACTGTTAGCTAATAATATCCAGAAACGTTGGCATATTCTCTAAACAATCTCGCACCGGTTCAATTTTAAAGATTAGGTGCATTTTTTTGTAATTTTAATTCATTTACGGAATAATTTTTTTAAAGTATTTTAAATGCTGATATCTAAGCACCCCTCTTTTTAGTTTTCTTTTTTAGTTCTAGAACTATCTAAGAAATAAGTTTTTGTAGAACCTAGTTATAAGAATGTAAAATTATTTATAAACAATAAACTGATTGGTTTGATTGATTGTGGTATATTACAATTAGAAAGTATTAATTTAAAAAAAAAATAAAGTTTGAAATATCAAATAAGTATAACTCATCTTTTTTACCCAATTATTAAAAAAAAATTAATAATATAAAAAAGTCATTATATTTTCTATCATTTAATGTCTCAATTATGTAAGTATAGAAAAAGGCATTTCAGCTATAAACCAAAATTAGATTTTTGTTTTTTACCTACTCACCAATCGTTGCTTTATTGGTGATTGCTAGTAAGAGTTCTACAACAAACATTGGGTTGGGATCTCTGTTGAGACTGGGTTTAAACTAACTACTATAGTATCTTTTCTGCATGGTAAAATAAATCGAGGTTCTTTTTCAAAATTAAGTAAATGTGTGGGTTAGAACCTGGTAGGACCCTTCACCACAGAAGTAAAGGTATATAACTTCAACGAAATTAGATTCCATTCGATTGAGCTCATTTCATATTTGACACTTAATAACACCGTACAACTTTTTAAGTTAAGCAGCCACACTTTTAACCGAAAATAAAATGTTTCAATGGGAGGGGGGGAGGGAGGGTGCGGCTGCAAACGTTTTATGATTGTGACTTATGTCTCGCTCTATTTTATTTTTCAGTTGATTTAACAGATGGCGCTCAAAAGCAACATGTCATACCGTCTTCACTGCGAGTTACAAAGAGATTCGAGAAACCATATAGTGAAGGGGCATGTGTAAGTCCGTGGGATTTTTTATGAAGGAGTTTTGCGACTATGTGGGATTGATAGCTCTTTGGTCACACAATCAAGTGTTATCGGGTGTCTTGTTCGCATTCGTGTAGAAGGGGTTGATATGATGACATCTTTCAAGGAGGCCAAAAATCATAAAAAATACAACTTTCGCAACCGGGGCATGATTACACTCGATGCCATATAATTCGAGGACAAGGATTCCAAAAAAATAACTTTTAAGGTCAGCCGACCTTAAATGACCTTCAAAATAGCAAAAAAACAGATTTTTGCTATTTTCTCTTTAAAAACTCCTAATAATTCGACGTTTTGTCAGACTCACTTCAGATTTACTTAGGCATGAATACTAAATTTGATCCTTAGAGTTTGATGCAGTTTTAAGCTTCATGACCTTGAAAAATATCCCATAAAATAAAGATATTGCAAATATTAAAGAAAAGGGGACCATTTAAATAGGGGAGATAAGAAGGTCAAGATCAATATTAAGAAATTTGGTTCAGCTATGACGTGTTTCAATATGGCGGCTGATATATCAATATGTTGACCTATAACCACATATTTTATCCTATGTAGTAAAAAAGCAAAAATGACAAGATGGCCATCAATTATTGTTGACTTATCGCCGCTTACTATGAAAAAAAAATTTAGTTGAAGCATGACCTTGATTGACCTACCACTACACAAAAACTTTAAGTTTCGGAGATTAAATTAATATGGTAGAATTAGATAAACACTTCATTTTAAATTTCCCTACCATATTTTTTGACTGGCGTCCTAGATGTTTATACTATACCCCGGTAAAAATGACCTATATATTTTTTTTCAGAACTTTGAATTTTATGTTCTATTCACTTGTCTAGCAAAGTCCTTTAAATTACCTTGACGACCTTAGCCTTGACGACAGCTCCAGATTTACCTATAATGACCGCAAAATAATTAAATTCTCGGAAAAAATATCTGTAAACAACTCATTGACGCAAAAAGTTTTTCAAAAGTATAAGTGAAAAATAAAATAAAATAGAAATATTTATCGTCGTATAAGTATAACGCATAATTCTTAAATAATTTCTTTTATACCTTCATCAAAAACATGCTTTTAGTAACTGCCTGCAGAACACCAAAGCATAGCTTTTTTGGTTACCGATGCAAAAAATCTTTTTTTTTAAATCACGGGTGCAAAAAAAGATTTATGTCCGTTTTTTACACAAAATTATAGAGAAATAGCGGAAAGTACTAATATTGAAAAAATCTAATTATTCTGGCATAAAAATTAAACCATTTCCGCCAGTTTCCACCAAGTATTTACGAAAAAATCATTTAAACTGAACGTCAGCGCGTAGAAAGGCACATCACTATAAAAACAATTGTTATTTCATTTACCAGCCGCCTTTATTTATACTGTAAAGATGGTGGTGTTGCGAGAAGTGCTCTTTGTTCGAGATTTTTAAAAGCATTTTCCTGTTCTTGGATTTTTTGATAAAGGTATTAAAAAAATAGTGTTCACAACTCGCGGCTAAACTGTGCTTTTTTTACTCGCGTTTTGAAATACTTCGCTGCGCTCGTTATTTAAACCAACGCTTGTAAAAAAAGCACTATTTAAGCCACTAGTTGTGAAAACTACTATTTCAAGTACAGCGAGAGCATTCTAACTTAACTGACTTACTGTTCAAAAAGCAATAACATCTTTTGGAGATTTAATCCGATATCGGACTTCATACAGCGAACCGACTTTAGAAAAAAATGTTAAAAAGTCCATTGTTTGAAAACTTATAACACGCATCCCAAGTAGCGCGGCAGCCTGTTAAGCTTCGTGTGTCGACTTGCGAGGTTAGGTTTTCTTTATTTTTGAATTTCTTAAAATTCTCCCAAGAAAATCAAAAAAATTTTGATGTTTTCGAACTTCTAAACACTTATAAAAATGTTTTAAACGCACTCTATTTCGAAACTAATTTGTACTTTTTGAGAAAATTGGAAAAATCCGGGAAATTTTACATTGCTTGCTTGCTTGCGTGTTTGCTTGCTTAATTGTAAATACGCCTTATATGTTTTAGTTGTAGAATTTGCAAAAAGCCTAAAATTGTGGCCATTTTGTTCAGCTGAGCTTTACTTTTTATTTTTATACGAGACGTTGATTTAATAACATGTTTATTATACAATTTTGCGTTGATGCTGAGAATTAAAACAAAAAATAAGTTGCCATAACATTGTTTCATCGAAAAAAAATATTGTTCCTTCTATACGTTACCTGTAAAAACTAAAGTGTATGAACAAGGCTGCTTCAGATGCTTAGCTGGCACACGAAGAACAACCGTTACCTAAAATCACAATTAGTTGCTTTGATTAATTCCTTTTTAAGTGCATTACTAACATGACATGTACACAAATCTAAATCCGCCTGTATTTGTAGGCAATTAGTTACTGGCACTCGACATTCCCATTGAAATAGAGACTAAGTAACATGGGTATGTTATGAAATTTACAAAATCATATTAGAGATATAGTCCAATTTTTTAATGAGCGGCCTGACGTTATTTTTTTGGATCTCTATTTGATACATTGTTTTAGATGGCGACAATAAATATGTCAAAAAGTCATTTCGTTGATTGTTTCAACTGTGACTTCAAATTGACAACAACAAATTATTTGACACGCAAACTGTTGACAACAAAGAAATATTTTTTCAGAAGCAAAAATGACGCTAGTCCGCTCAAAAAATTGGACTATACACTATTATTAACAAAATTTTGGTAAACCAGATTTTGGTTGTGCTCACTAAAATATATTAAGAGCAGCTATCAGCTAATGTTGGTAACAAACATTTTTTAAACTGTTTGTTTGTTTAATTTGTTTCTTCAATAATTTGACTTTTTTAAATATTAATTGCCTCATACTGCAATGCTTGGATTAAAAGTGGTATGTAACAAAGAGATGGAAAGTTACAGACCGTAGCCAACTACAAGTAGTTTAAATTTTTTATGTATTGTAGTATATTTTATTAATTAGTTAGGAAACTTAAATTTATAGGTATTTTTTTTCATTCAGTTGTTTTTTGGCCAAAAATGGTAGATACCACTATTAAGTTAAGAAATTAAAGTAGATTAAAAAAACGTACAATCCACTGTTTTTGATACAGTGGTATTGTGAATCTAGATAGATATATGCTAATTTAAATTTAGTAAAAAAATCGTATAAATTATTACGATTTATTTATAAACAACTTAGTTAATTATTAACGGACTAAAATGAAACTTAGAATATAGCATAAAATACCAAATAGTTAAAATCGCTTAATCATCGATATTGTTCAACAAATCAGAGGCTCCATTATTGACAGGCAAATTTCTCCAAAACTCCAACCTGTTTTCTGGAATTAAACCAATTAAAGTTTTAAGTATATTGTTCTTTTTCTGCTCCGTGATACCCCTTAGCGATTTCTTCCTTTTTGGAAATTGAACACCATTTTTGTAAATCTCCCATAAAACATTTTTTATATGATATCGAGTTTTTTCTCTTGTTGCTCTAATTTGTACAATTACCTTTAAATAAACACGTGGTTGTTGCTTCTTCAGTTTATAAGAGGAAGAAAAATCTTCCCACTCAGAAAAATTTTGTGGGGTAACAACTTTTACTTTGTTGGAATTGGCTCTTTGGACCACGTTAACAAAATCCTTAAAATCGTAAATCTTTGGAGTTTTTTCATTGAAACTTCAACCTGGTGGTGGAAATGGTCCGCAGACATAAAGTTATGTCCCGGCTCAAAATATTTTAAAACAATTTCTTTAATAGAGACTTCCGGTGAGTTCACTAATATGATATTAGATATAACCAAAAACACTCTCGTTGTGAAGGTAACAGCTTCTTTGTAATTAATATTTAAAATCTCCTAATTATAAGTATACTCTTAATGCTGGAAAATATTTCTTTGTAATAATAATAATTCAAAATCTTCATTTTCACAAAAGTTTTTTGTATAATGTATGACGGCATTTTTTAACTGCAACGGTCTGAATTGTTTTTTATTAATAATTCGTAATCATAACAAAAATGTTTTGTTTCTATTAACTGGCGATATTATCGCCTAAGATAATTTTGTTTACACATGAGAATTCCGTTCCTGCTCGCGCGCAGTACTGATGTTTCTGACATTTTGTGTAGTGAGTCGTTGGGTCGCGGTCAACGGGGCAGATAAAAATTGTTCTTTCCCCAAGTAATGTCGAAGGAAGTGTCAGTGTTTTTTGATGGCATCCTGGATGAATCCACATTCTCAAAGTTAAGCAAATGTACAAATTTGTTTTATGATTTTTTTGGTTCAGTCATGAAGGGCTTGAAATTTAGCAGTAACGTTTCTGTTTATGAGAATATTGTAAAAGGTAACTAGTAAACAAAAATATTTTAAACTTCATCATTATAATAAGTTATAATGCATGCCGTATTTTTTGAATGTTGTTTTATAAAAATAAAGTCGAGTTTAACCAGTAACTTTATGGACAAATACTAAACATAATAAAATGAAAAAAGGTAGAGAATACTTTTATCGATTAAAGATGTTATGTTTTTGTACATTTTGTTCTAGTTTCTTTTTTCAAGAATTTGACTCCATATTCTTTTTCCAGATACTCCTGACCGATAGATCGACGAGTGTTTTCCAGGACCCAGCAACTTCCCGTCTTAAGCGATCTAAGAGTTACGCGACCAGTAACCTTAGAAATACGTCGTCAATTTATGAAAAATTATGGTCTATCCCGCGGATGTTGTGGTAGTAAGAAAAAAGGGCAAAAAATTAGGTTTGAGTGGCGAGCATAATTATCTTAGTGTTTACTCTAGTAATATTTAATAAGAATGATTTTTGCAATAAATATAAAATATATTATTAATTAAAATAGTTTATTTTTAAATACCAACAATATATTAATAGTTCATGTAGGATTTTTTAAAGATACTTAACGTTTAGGTAGCGTTATTAAATATCTACTTAATTATTACCAAGCGATTTTGTTTTCCTTAACAAATATTTCTTTTAAACATTAAAATTTATGAGTTGTTACCTGAAAACAAAAATCTAATAAGCAAAATATGGGTGACGCTTTTGGTTACCGTTACTAAATATATATAAATATATATAAAGCAGTATTTAAAAAAATCACTTATCCGCAAACACGATGCGTCTGCATTGATACGTTACGTGAAACTTATCCATCCGGTACACGTATCGTATCGCGATACGTGACATATCCAAAACTATTTTTTGGTCCCGAGATATGATCTATGTACTCATTCAAAATATTTGGTCGGTTGAATAGAGTAGATATGTTACCAATGCCTATAGTTTAGCACAACAATACAATGCAAAAACTTACTTTCCCAAAATTTACGATACACATCAGTACTGGACAAAAATTTTAAAATAGCAAACTACATAGCGACAAAACAGTAATTGACCAAAACGTACAGACCTAAAACCTTACAATTATACTCAAACTGTGCCGCTAGATGACGCTGCGGTGCGACGGACACTGTTTGATTTTTTAGCCTGACAGCGCCTTGTACAGGATGTGCTAAATTCGCTGGGATTTGGGGATTTTGGGTACTTCTAGGCAAGATAGGCAAAAAATACTGTACATGTCCTGGATTCGACTTTCGAGACAAGCTTAAATACAAAAACTGCTTTTCGATATGTTAAGAGGTTTTTAAAAGTCTGAATTTCGGGATGAGGTCTATAACTTTGTTATTTATGGGAATATTGTTTTCATGTAAAAAAACTTTTTTGTAGACATTTTGACAAAGAACCTAACCGTCAAACTGATATTTCCCTAACGCATCTAGTTTATGAGATATAACCTAAAGTTAGTATTTTTCTTATGGAATTACCTTCTTTTTCTTTGATTTTTTAAATCAGCATACACTTCCCTTTAAAATGATGTATCACAATTTATGTTTTATTTTTTGTATTTTTTTTATATTTTTATTTTTTCAATATTTATTCATTATTATCTTTTAAACTTGTTTAACGTAATTTTTACTATAAAGTAAAATTAAAAAGATAAAATAAATATAAATATTCGTGAAAAGTAATAAAAATATAAGAAAATACATAAAAATAAAAAATACAAAAAATAAAATACAAAGTGTGATACATCATTTTAAAGGAAATTTTATGCCGATTTTAAAGACCAAATAAATAAAGAAAAAAAAAATCTATAAGAAAAATACAAACTTTGGGTTATGCCTCAAAAACTAGTGTTAGGAAAAATCCAGTTAGAATGTTAAGTTTTTTCGTAAAATGTCTTCACAAAAGCTAATTACATGAAATCAATATTCCTATAAATAACGAAGTTATTGACCCCATCACAAAATGCAGACTTTTCAAAATGCCCCCGTAGCTCGGAAATGGTAAGACATATCAAGATGCAGTTTTCGTATTTAAGCTTGTCCCCCAAATCCCAGCGAGTTTAGCCCACCCTGTATTTTAGGTACAGACGCTGGCCTTGCCTACAGTCGGCCAATTGATATTAGGCAGTACCTATCTAATGGCCGTATAGACAGTCATCCCTTGGAGGGAGCCAACCCAAATCAACCCAACCTAACCCATTCTATACAATAAAAAACAAGCGCGGCAAAAGTCGCTACGAAAAGTTTGTCCGCTATATGTACTGCCATCTAGCGGCAATATACTACACAG
Organism: Oxystoma pomonae; assembly: GCA_963921995.1. Classification (NCBI taxonomy): domain Eukaryota; kingdom Metazoa; phylum Arthropoda; class Insecta; order Coleoptera; family Brentidae; genus Oxystoma; species Oxystoma pomonae. The sequence continues at coordinate 97,080,075 of OY998165.1, forward strand.
GTTTTCCCGTCCAGCTGTTGACGGCTGTCGCCATCTACCGGGAATCTGTTACACTATTTTACGTTTATTTTTTATTTTTATTATGCGCACCCTACGTTATCTATGCATTTAGGCTGTGCTTTATTACCTTTTTGATAGGTTATTGAAAAAAGATGAGTTTCTTCCAATAAGTGTACGAATAGGGATAAATTATGGTTTATGAGATGGGATCGTTCGATTGAGAGAGAAAAAGTGGTTTCAACCATAAACGCATTCAAAAGCAGTGACGAGACGACCCAATAGATAAAACTTCTAGGAAAAGCTTGTGTGAAAACGTCACTCAGATGATTTTGGGCAGTGCTTGTTCGAGATTCATCTATCTTAGCATACTTTCAGAGCACGTTATTGGACGAAATCAGTTGACTTTTCTCAGAATAAGCACCCAGCGATTCTGTTTGTTGATTTTTTCAGTTGATTTAGTCTTACCAGATATCCAACACCAAGCCAAGCACCGCCCGACTGTCGTTCCTCAAGAAAGCTTTTCTACAAATCTTTTCTTGGTCATGGGCAGGCGAACAACTTCTCCTCTAAAGCGGTGTTCGCGTAAACTTTGCAGGTGCTCCGTAAGAGCTTGGTAACTCTTCGGTCTTCTCGTGGCTGTTCATTGGTTTCAACCACACTTCTCTCAGTAGATCGATTATATCCTACAAAACCCAAAAATCCCAAAGCAAATATTGGCGTTGGCCAATAATTTTTTTTAAAGCGAATACACACGTGGTTCGACATTTTTGTAAAGCAGTAAACAAAAAATGGTATATTTTAGAATGAAACATTATTTGCAGAAAAACGTTTGCAGCAAACTTCCTCTCCCAGGAACCTCAAGCCCTCTCGTAAACAGCTTTTGTGTACGCCACTGTACTTAATATTAGGTAGATCTTGCCAACCTGGGTTATGCGCTAATAACGATTTCTGAAGAGCCCTTTTTATTTTTGTTCATCTTTTTCTCCTCAGGTCTCTACCAATATTTGTTTACCCGCCTGTGTTTCAATTATTAAATCATCCATATTTTAATATCTGCGCACATAAATTTTTGGAAAAGGCATAAGATTTTTTCCCTAAGATGATGTTGTAAATAGACACTGCCAGTTTAGGTTTTTATAACCTGTTTGTTTCACTCGAAGAAGCAAGGGAACGTTTCATCAGTGTTTACGAAAATGTTAAGCCGTTTTGGAAATAACAATGAAATATCCGAGGAAATAACTTAAGAGGAAAATTTAAGACGTTTGTTAGTTTTTTTACAGGTATTTCTAGATCCAACGAAACCTTTCTCACCACACTGACCTTAATTTATTCAATTTATTAGGGATATCTTATTTGGTCCCTTGTTTGACGTTTGTTTCGTGTTTAAAGACACATATATTTCTATTCGTAATAGGGATTTTGGAACGCGTAAAATTTTGACAGCCTTTATGTAGTTTTTAATAACCAGTACTACTACCACGCGTAGATTTAACCAGAGTTTTTAAAACAGATTTAAAATATTAACAGTGAGATTTACTAAGATCTAAAATAGTATCCCCCACAGGTCTAAATATTTAGATAACTAAATAAAACCAATTTTCAAAAAACACTTACCCATACAGAAAAGACACACAGTTATTAATTATTTTGTATTGTTATTGCAAAATCCCACTGAAAAACTGCTTTTTTTCTCAAAAAACACCATACTTTAGGAGAAAATGCCCTAAAAATATTTTTTTTTGACATGTGCCAAAATGGCAAATGGTGAATACGCCAAAAATTTGGCACATAATAGCTTCATTATTTGTGTTTGAGGTTATAAAGTTGGTGAATTTTTAAACCACCTCAGGGGGGTGGTTTAAATTTATAACTCCCAGAAAGGATTTTTTTGTGGCATTTGGTAACAAGTTTGTTTATAATTTCCCTAAGTAACCGTTTTTACAAGGATTAATTTACCTTATTTAATATCCCAAGTTGTTCATTACCCCATAAAACACCTCCTATTTTATCCAGAAAAACGCCATATTTTTAATCCGTTTTCAGCACAAAAAACATATTTATGAGGGCACTACAAGGCAAAATAAACATAAGTGAAGGTCACTGATTATGCACGAAAAATATACCAAACAAAAAAACCCAAAAAAACTTTATTAATTTATTTACAAACTGAAACTAAAACATTATGGATATCTAAAAGCTCAGTCAAAAAAACTTTCCTTACTCAAAGCCCACTCAGAGGTAAAAGATCCGAACTCGCTGTTTGTGATTGAACGCTGCACTGATATTTTTAAACTGACATTTCGACAGTGACGGAAATTAAAAAAAAAACTTGCATTTAAGTTTTTTAATAAAGTTCAAAAATTAAAACACCTTTTAAATAAATATAAAATTATTCTACTACTTATTTTATTATTACCCATCTAAATCGTTGTGTGACATCAAGTATTAATTGGAAAAATTAATTATAAGGGAAAGTTTTAATTAGAGTGATATATAGAACCAATGTCAATTTATTCTACCGAGTGTTTACTATTTAAACCCCGCGTAGGTTTAAATTTTTTAGTTTTCTTTTCTCCTAAATTGAAAATTTCCTCTTATATCTAACAAAAGATTGTGTTAAGATGATTATTCAATAAACAAATTTATTAAAATGTCCAAAACTCAAGGAGGGTTGGTTTAAAATGCTTGAAACCAAAAATTTCACTTAAACTTAGGAGCGTTCTAAAATAGACTAAACCTTTTTAGTAAATTTCACCGTAGAAGTTTTTCGAGATGAGAAAAAATTTTCTGTCCGTTTTTATCCAAAGTTAAAGAGAAATAGCAGAAAATAGTAATATTGAAAAAAGCTAAATATTTTTGCCTAAGAATTAAGCCATTTGCGCCAGTTTTCACCAAGTATTTACGAAAAAATCATTTAAAAATATCTCCAAAATATCAAATTGTCAAAGATTAAAATATCGCAACAATGAACGTCACCGAGTAAAAAGACACATCGCTATTGAAAGATTGTTATTGATTGACACTATAAATGTTTTTTACTCGTGTTTTTAAATACCTCGCTGCGCTCGTAAAAAAAGCTATTTTAGCCACTAGGTGTGAAAACTACTATTATTTACATAAATCGTTTTTTCTCTAATAAAAATAAAGGTGCTAACTAAAATAAAATTTTGGTATAAATATACTTAGGAATTTAATGTTTTTTTAGTAGCAAATAGAGCGTAATTTCAATTAAAAATTTATGATTTTTTAAATCACACCAACAACTTTAATTTTATAACCCGCTATGCTCTGTTACATGTCAGATTAAAATTTATCAGATTTACTTTGGTAAAACACCTTCAAATTTCATTACTAAAATAAACTCCCTTTGCCTTATTCCATTAAAAGCTGCTTTAACTTTAAAATTACTGCGGGTCAAAAATATAAATGGTCAGATAAAAACTACATGTTTCAAACTTTGTATCCAAACATCCACTAACCGCACTAGTACCCAATAATTTAAAAAAATCACAGACAACAGTTATAAACATACAAGAGAAAATATGACTTACCTAATGTAGGATAAATTGTCACTAAAACAAAAAATCTAACCCAAAAAAAAAGTAACGCAGTTAGGCGCGTAGTAAAAATTAACAGCAACATGATTTTCAGCAAAATACAGAGTGAACCGATAGACTAGGGTGTAATCAACAGCTACTCAAGTTCGCGCTTGCGTAACCAATATCATACCCAGCAAACACGGATCAATGGTATATTTTACTTTTTTCTGACATCGGCATAACGTTAACCACATGGTACCGACCATCCGCATATAAAGCTGCTTAATTTGGTCGGTCTAACGTAGGCAAGCTGATCTCGGCCCAACATCAGTAAACTATTCAAGTCCGACTTTGGTTTCCTAAAGCGGTCCAACGTCGGCGATTGACGAAGGTCCGTCGGTGGTAGCTTAAAGCGGCCCGACATTGGCAATCCACAAAGGTCCGATAGTGGGTGGATAATAAGAACCCACATCAGCCTCTCAAAGCGGTCCGACGTCGGTGATTGACGAAGGTCCGTCGGTGGTTGCTTGACACGATCCGACATTGGAAAACTACAAAGTTTCGATAATGCGGGTGTCTAACCAGTCGGGCTGGTTTAAGTGGCAGATGAAGGTGATTGTAGAGAAGTACCACCATCTTGTCAAATCCGCATTCTAGTTTTGAAATGTCTTTGCTCATTATATATATATATATTATTATCTTCCACTAGACAGGGAACATAGTGACATTAGTGCCATCTCTACATACTAGGAAGGATTAATTAAGCAGTTTAAAAATTTTAAGGTGACGTAATCGGACCATCGTCAGTTGCCGATTCTGTGGTCGTCGGCATAAAGTCGACTATAGTAAATCGGGCCATCGTCAGTTGCCGATTCTCAACCGATTAAGCAAAATTCCAATCGGACCATCATCGGCCCTAAAGTAGATAAGGTTTGCGTTGGCATAATGTCGACTATTAAAAAAAGTTCCTATCGGGCCTAAAGCAGATAAAGTTTTCGTTGGCATAATGTCGACTATAGTTAATCGGGCCGTCGTCAGTTGCTGATTCTCGTCCGATTAAACAAAGTCCCAATCAGACCATCGTCGGTCCTAAAGTCGGCATAAAATCGACTGTAGTAATGTGGACCTCTGTCAGTTGCCGATTATTGACCGAAAACTGAAAATCGGAATCTGTCGAACATCGGGCCAGCGTGTAGTCGCCGATGCCGACACACTACCGACGTTGTCGATATTGTCTAGATTCAATGCCAACGATTTGTGTTTGCTGGGTAATTAAAATATAAACGTTAAAATAGGTGTATGGTCTACGATCGTACAAGGCGCGCCTAACCTAGGGTTAAATTGTTCAAGCAAGCCTTTCTTTCGAATAGTTACCACTAATGTATAGAATTTTTTTATGAGTTGGTCTTTCCAATTACTTATAAACTAAATATACAAGCCCTGGAAGTGACAATTTTATTAGCAACATATCATGATGAGGTAAGCCATAAAAATAAATATTTTACTGCCGTTTTGCGCAGGTGCGTTGGATTAATGTTATTCCTGACGCCATTTTTGTTTGTTTTGATTTTTGATTCCGAAACTGGATTGCTTTTTCAGTTTTTCGTTTTACTCACAGTACACACACAGTTAAGTTTGTAATGGTGTGCACCATATACTTGTCAATTTACACATAGTGTAGGGGCATATACCCATAACTTCTATTCCGTGGGATTTTGAATGAAGGAGTTTTGTGACTATTTGAGATTGATAGCTATTTAGTCACACATCAAGTATTACCGGGTGTTGTGTTCGCATCCGTGTAGAAGGGGTTTATATGACGTCATCTTTCAAGATGGCGGCCAAAAATCACAAAAAATAGATATTTCGCAACCGGGGCACGATTATACTCGATTCAATATAACTTAAGGACGAAACTTGCAAAAAATTTACTTTCAAGGTCATCCCACCTTAAATTAGCTTGAAAATTGCAGAAAACAAGATTTTTTCCATTTTCTCTTCAAAAAACCTCAATAATTCGACGTTTTGTCAGACCAACTTTAAATGTACCTAAAACTATTAAGCATATACGCCAAATTCGATTCCTAGAGTTTGATGCCATTTTAAGCTTCATGACTTTGAAAAATACCCCAGTAAAATTAACATATTGCAAAAATAACATACTAAAGGGCATTATTCATCAACTAATAAAGCGAAGAGGTTCAAATTTGGTAAGAAAGAAAGAAGGTCAAGTTTAACAATGCTGTTAAAAAAAAATTGGTTAATCTATGACGCGTTTCAATATGGTGGCTGATATATCAAAATGAGTACCTATAACCACATTTTACTTTATCCAATTTTGTAGAAAAGCAAGAATGGCAAGGTGTCCATCAATTTTTGTTGACTTATCGCCACTTATATCGAAAAACAGGTTAAGTTGTTGCATGTCCTTGATTGACCTTGAAAACACCATGTAAAAGTGAAAAACCAGCTTTTTGCAGTATTTTTTTCAATTTATTTACCACTACGCAAAAACTTTAAGTGCCGGAGATAAAATTAGGACGTTAGCCATAAACAAATACTTCATTTTAAACCTTCCTACCATTTTTTTTTTTGATCTGGCGGAGGATTGAACTGCTACTTAGTCACATATTTATGCGCCACCGTGTATTTGGTTGGTATCCATGTAAAAGGGTTTGATATTACGTCATATTTCAAGATGATGGGCAAAAATCATAAAAAATACAATTCTTTCAACCGGGGCATGATTATACTCGATTCCATATCACTCGAGGACCAGCATTCCAAAAAAATCACTTTCAAGGTCATCCAACCTCAAATGATCTTGAAAATCGCAAAACTAAAACGATTTTTCCCATTTTCTCTTTAAAAAAATCTCCATAATTTTACGTTTTGTTACACCAACTTAAAATATATCTGAAAATATTAAGCATCTATATCAAAATCGGCCTTCAGAAATTATTGCAGTTTAGAGCTTAATGACCTTAAAAAATACCCTAGTAAAATTGACGTATTGTTAAAGCATACTAAAGGGTGCTATTTAGTAACTATTAAGGTGAAGAAGACCAAATTTGGTAAGGACGATAAGAAGGTCAAACCCAACAATTTTGGTTCAGCTATGACGCGTTTCAATATGGCGGCTGATATATCAACATAGCAAACATGTGGTTATAACATTTTATTTTATCCAATTTCGTAAAAAAGCAAAAATCACCGCTTACTACGAAAAAAAAGTTTAGTTGATGCATGACCTACGTTTTAGGGATAAACTTCGAATTAGAAATGACTTAGATTAATTAATTAATTAAAAAAAACAATATAAAGCGACTTGAAATGTTATGAAAACTATTTTTATGTAACACAACATAAACGTATTAGTCTTTCATATAACAGTTGAGTTCTTATAACTATTTGTAACAACATTTGAGTATAAATTGTATTAAGTAGACAGTATAACGCATAATTTAAAATAAAAAAATATAAATATAAAACAGCCTCCAAATTATCAATATTCCTCCAGATTACCTATAAAAGCCTAGTTTTGTTAAAATTAAACATCCCTTCCGTTTTTCGTAGCCTCTTGTTAAACAAATAAATAAACTGTTTAAAAAAGTACAATAATTTAAGTCATTTTTATCGGTGTGTAATTCGAAGTTTATCGTTAAAACGTAAATTTTATCTCTAAACTTGAAGGTTTTATAAAAAGCCGTAACACATGCTAGTAAATAAGATTAGGTAGTCTTAGTTTTTGTTAGTATTCACCTCACAGTAAACACACTTGTGACTTTAACCTAAGGGTTATATAAATCTAAGGTTCATATATTTATGTAAAATATGTTAAAAATTACGTGAAAACTTTGACTGTAAATAATATGACTTTATAAATAAATTCTTAAAATTCACGTAAATAGTGAGATTTTAACATTACACAAAAAATATGAAATACTTATTATATAAAACATTATATGTAATATTTAGGTAATCCAATTTACGTCAACGTTACATAAAATGAATGATGAAAATTTACATAACTAATATGTAACAATTTAGAAATTATGTTTACATTTAAAATGTTACATAACTATTACTTAAAACATTTTAATAAACGCACTATAAAATGATTTACGTCAAATTAAAATTATGAAATTTACATCAAAATTATGAAACAGTGTGAGCCTTAAGGTTACATTTAAAATTTTACATAATTCTTACACAATATTTTTTTATGTATTAATTATATCATTAGTTATGTAATTTCCCTGTAAAATTATTTACGTCAAATTAAGGTCCTAAATATTACATAAATATTATATAATCAATTGAACCGTAGGTTTACAATTAAAATGTTAAAACACCATTATAGAAAACATTTTACGTGGGATTTATATCATCATAATTACGTAAACGCTCCATAACATGATTTGCGTCACAATACAATTTTGAAATTTACATAAATAGTATGAAACAGTTTGAACCTTAACTTTACATTTACAAATTTGATGGATTGATTGATCCGTAAGTTTAAATTTCAAATGTTATATAACCATTATATAAAATATTTTATCTAATATTTATATCGTATAAATGAGGTAAACATAGAGCGATTTACGTCACATTAAAATTTACAAAAATATTTCGAAAATGAAAGAAATTACCACTGCTTAATAGTTTCTTCCTAGTAGGTAGAGATGGCGCTAATGTCATTATGTTCCCTGTAGAGATAAGATATTCTAAAATTATAATGCGGACTTTGAGGTATTGACCAGATGGTGGTACATAACCTGTTTCGCCACTTACACCAGCTCGTCTGGTTAACTTTGTTGTTTGACAATGTGGTGTCAAATAACCACCGACGGACCATCGTAAATATTTGACGCTTTGCGCATGCCATGCAGATAAACGTGAATTAAATTTTACCTTAATAATAACTTATTGTGACCTTAAATTTACATACCAAGGTAAAACTGTTATGTAAAATGTATGTAGTTTTTGCTTAATTCTCACGTAAAATGTATGTAAAATTTATGTAAAAAGTATCTCATTTTACTTACATCACATTTATGTAAGAATTAGGTGGACTCTGCGCATGACATTATGCAGTGTTCTCTTCGCACATTAGTGTGACCCAAATTTTACATTATTAATAAATAATTGTGACCTATATGTGAACTTAAATTTACATAAAAAGTTAAACGTGTTATGTAAAATTTACGTTGTTTTTACTTAACTCCTACGTTACATGGATGTAATATTTATGTAAAAGGTGTGTCACTTCATTTACGTCACATTTATGTAACAATTAGGTAGGCTTTGCGCATGGCATTATGCAGAGTTTTCGCACCTTAATGTGACTTAAATTTTACCTTAGTGACCTTAAATTTATGTAACAAGGTGAATCTGTTATGTAAATTTTACGTAGTTTCTACATAACAGTGTTTACTGGATGACGATTGCAGATTCATAAGCAATGGAAACATTGTGAAAGTGTCAAAAATAAAGACAATGGAAGTTCGAAATTCTAGTTTACTCTCATATTACAGATACCTTTGAATAATATTATTTTTAACCTCGAACAAAAAAGAGGGGTGTTGTTTGACCCCTATTTCTGTCTGCGTGTCTGTCCGGATGTCGCTCTGTTTGGAACCTATCCTCCAGGGAGTGTTCCTAGGTATCATAGATAAAAATAAGCTAAGTAGTTCTAGAGATAACAAGTTTTCTAGACACAGATGATAAAGAATTTAAGATATGATGAAAAATATAATCGGATATAAATCGTAAACCATTCATCCAATTATGATGAAAGAACCCTGCACACCCGTGCATGTACCCAGACATCGGGCGATTTTGAAATTTTTTTGACATATTGTAGGTGTAAAGGTTTTAAAAAAATGCGACTTAAAAGTTGGTGAGACATTTGGTTTGGCTACAGCGGCGTATCAAATGTGGATAGGATAGTGTAAATGTACATTTGTAGATTTTTTCGCAATGTTTTCTGACTGATTGGGTCAGTACCGTAAAACTATTAAAATATATTAAATACAAAAATTTTTCATTAAGAGCAGAAATTCAATGACATTATGTGGGTATGTGTTAGTTTTTTATATATTTTATAAAATGATAAATCGGTGGTGTAACCTCCAAATATTAAAATACTAACTATACTTTTTATAATTTGATAATTGAACTTTCTTTAAATCTATGTGCTTTAATAATAGAATCTTACTCATCTACTATTTTGGTGACCCATAAATTAAGTTTTTTTATTAAACTTAAGGCGTCTAAGTATCACGAATTTCTAAAGCAAGTAGTTGTAATTACTCTAACTAGTGCGGAAAACTGTATTTTTTTTCGCTCGCGACTACCGATGACCCTAAAGCCGCGGAGCGGAGTTCGGGCAAGCAATCAAGGTTGGGAAAGATACTTTACGCGTGAAGATATGCGTGCTGTGGGTCAATAAACGGAGAGAAGTTGATGGATGTATCCGTTCAGAAAAAAAGAAGGCAAAAGGAAATGTTTTCGTAACAGCCAACATCATTTTTTGGGTCAAATTCATTAAAAAAAAAAACGGAACAAAATAAAAATGTCAATATATTGTGCATCACGCCACTCCGCCACAATTGACAACTATGACATATAATAGCTAGCAAATATCAAAGTTTAAACTACTAGTAAATAATATTTTAATATTTGGACGTTACACAACTGATTTATCTTTTTATAAAATATACTAAAAAATATATAAAATAGCACGAAATACTATTTAATAAAATAATAATAAATAAAAAAATTTTAATAATTTTACGGTACGCCAATGACCTAATCTGTCAGAAAACACTACAAAAATATCTACAAATGGACATGTACTCTATCCTTTAAAAAATAAATAAATACCTGCTGGTTTTCTTCGGAAATTAAATGTTATTTTATCCCACATTTGATACGCCGCTGTAGCCAAACTAAATGCCTCACCCAACGCGCATTTTTTTAAAGCTTTTGTCCAGGCCTACAACATACCAAAAAAATTTCAAAATCGCCCGATGTCGGGGTTACATGGGCCGGTGTGTGGGGTTCTTTGTTGTGTAGATGTAGATTAACTACTATTTTATTTCAGTTTCATTAGGTTAAAAAAATCGCTTTAGGGGCGAAGTAAATGGGGTAGTTTTAATAAAAAATTTGCATATATGCCTCGTGAGGTATCAAATCAATAAGAAATTTATCCAGATATTTATTATCATACTCACTAATGTAAGAGGTTGTGAGGTAGAAACTTTTATCTACAGTGTCTACTTTATAATCCCAGTTATGTGATACAGTTACCTTTTTTGTTAAAATAAAAAATTGAAACTTCCTCTCTTTTATATGATTGTATTTCAAGTTCATAGAAAAAAGAAAATTCTTAATTCTTGGATCAAGAATATATTCTTTAAATAAAAATTTGCATTTTCTTAGCAAACCAAGTACCTGTTTTTAAAATATTTTTTTTAATTAGGAATATATGCTTGAATCAAAAATTATCTGATTCTTCGGTAAAGAATATTGAATTCTTGATTCATATAGCATATTTAGTTTTGAATTAAAATAGGAAATAATTCATTTAAGAAAATAAATATTTTTCTTTCAAGTATATGCTTTGTGCTTTCTTAAAGAATAATTTTCGATAATTCACGTTGAGCAAGAAAACTGGTATCATTTATTTTTCATTTACGAATATCAAATTGAACTTGTTTTCAAGTCAAACTGTCAAAGTCAAAAATTGTTTCATTAGTCGTTAACGGCCCAATTACATCGTTAAACCGGCAACGCTGTTGGGTCCGTTTATTAGGCAATTCTTTTTCCGCATGTTTCTCGGAAACGGGACTTCCAAATGGCCTGAAATTTTGCCTAAATTGTTTACTGGACTATGTTTTTCCATCAAATCTTGGTACTTTTTTAAAATTTTGTTTATTTTTTGAAAAAAACTGTTTTAGCTTTTGTGGTGTTTCAAAATTGCCGCGTCCATATTACGTCAGACACAGTCAGAAATACCCTTTATAGAGACCTGTAAAACTAAATTGGAAATATTTGTAATTTTCCAAATAATGGACACCTAATTTCAAAAACTCTCTAGATTGTATTAATAAGCTTTGTAATCCTCTTCCTCTAATAAAAAACAAATTGAGTATTATTTTCCTCTAAAGCTAAAACATGCGGAAATGTAAAAACATGGACTATAAGGGTTACCTATCAATATTAGTTATATGCCTAGCATCAAAAATTACTTAAATGGTTATATTATAGATACCGCCACCATCAAAATTAACCACCCACGTCTTTTTTTTGTGAGCTTACCCTAGGCATAGTTTCTAGTGTTCTCCTTTCCTAAATGTATTCGGCTAAGAGAGATCTAGCATATATACCTAGGTAACACCCCTTACCAGGAAAAAAAAATTATGCCATGCAAACATCGAAATTGGTCCACTCACTGTATTTGCAACTAACCAATGTCAGTGTATCTGCCTGACATTCTTCATAACCTTAGTTTTGTCGTTTTGTTTTGGAGTTTGTCGGCCTGGTTTTTGTGTTTTATTTAATAATTTTTCCTTTGGTGAAAAGCTACTTTTTAGAACCCTTAAGTGGTCTGTGTGTATGACCATTTGACTAGTTGTCACTGCTCTCAATTCGATCACCTAGGTGATAAATAAACAATCCCTCATAGGGTCACTGGATCCTGAGACCTGCGGTCCCAGCCGCAGGTTTTAGGATCCAGTGACCCTAATCCCCAATGATTCGCGGCGCAATCTGTGAACAGGAGAATACAGTAAAGAAACCAGAGATAGATAATGAGTGGTAGATGACGTATTGAAATCGATTGACAAATTTATATTATCTCTGGATTGTTCTTGTGCCGTTAACATTACGGTCCCAGGGGTAGCGACACGAAACATAACCTAATTCGCGCAAAATCTAAATTTGACACTGTCACAGGCGGCGATTTCAAAAATAATAAATTTGAACCACTTTTGACTGATGCAAACAACATATTTGTCAAAACTGACATGAATTTTTTGTAAACATTTCTATACATTTATCCACGCGCGTTTTCACACCTATACGTTTAAAAATGCTCAAACATTAAAAAATACTTAATGCCGGTATCCACCAACGCATTTTTTCTCCAATTAACTTTTAATTGCGGTTAGCGAGGAATTCGGTATCCACCAACAAAAATTTTGCGTTAATCGTGCCGTTTACCAACCTGGCCGATGTTGGGCGATTAAAGCTTAATTGAGCAATTAAGTCGCTGTCATATGCATTTTGTTGGTTATGTTTTCTGTTTATTTTGATTTCCAGTTTGATTTGTTGAATTGTTTTTTTTTTTTTAAATATGGAAGATATATTGTATCATGACAATTTGGATGTGTTAGACATAATCAATGATGGACTTTCTAGGCGATGGAACGAGAGACCAAATTATTTTGAGACTGGACAACAGGGGGTTCTTTGGAAGGTTTCGGCTCACAAAGCTTTCAGACTTCAGACTTATTTCTTTTTCATAAGCTTTTTTTAAATTTATTTTTATTTGTTTCTCCCTTTATTTAAGTGTTGATTAACATTTGGGTAATTATGCAGTATACAGTTTTCTGCTATTTTTGATTTTTTATGAAAAATTATTTATAGGGGCACCTACTAGGGTCTCTAGGACCCCAAATCCGCCTGCGCCCGTTGTTTTTTTTTTAATTTTTTTTTCACTAAAACAACCCAATCCAACCCAACCTAATCCAACCCAACCCAAAACAATCAAAAAAACACATTACAGCCCCCCCCCGGGCAACCTTTTTTCTCTTTAAAAAAAAATTGGGCGCAGGCGGATTAGAGACCCTAGTAGGTGCCCCCATAAAAAATCAAAAATGGCAGAAAACTGTATACTGCATAATTACCAACGTTTGTAGTTAATAATTTTCATAAAATAAAAACAAATACAATTAAAAGTGAAGTAGATGTTTTATTTATCTAAAAACCAAATAAATACATTAATAAAACAAAGAACAAATGCAGACAACTACTGCACATAGACATGCCTAAATAAATCACGTTGGTCAGTTAGATATTGCATATCACAAAAAACATTGCCTTTCAACAGCAAAAAATACACCTAAATTAGTAAACTCATCAATTAGGATCACAATAAAAAACAATGATCCACCTCAACCAATTTTGTTTAAGTTTTTAAAACTGTCTATATGGTTTAATGGTATTACATATAGGTTTTTTTAGGTTACTTGTCATGACGTCACGGTTACTTTCAGTGACCATACATAGTTATGACATCATCATAGAAAAACATGAGATTTATAAAAAAAGTAATACAAATTAAAAAACCATAAACAATCGGTAAACCACACTTTGAACCTTACATTTTTTAAGTAACCATGTCCCATAGGCTGGTAACATAGTCTGGTTACTCGTGAAGTCATGACTTGGATTGCTGTACCAAGAAAGAAAAACTGAAAATGAGCAACTGGTTTACCTGGTAACTTGTGGTTACTTTGAGGAAAAATTCTTTTTCACACTGTAAATCACCAGTCATCATAAAAAGTCTACCCTACCTAAAATTTTAAAGTAATGAGAATGAAAGAAAAAAAATTAAAGATGCTGAAACATTCTAATCTAAAACTTTTAGGTTTTTTTTCTGTTTGTAATATAAAAAAAACATTGTTTTGAAAGACAGTGTGTACAAAACTTCATTGCTGCAACCTTTAAGTCGAGGTCCTATAAAACTTGATTTTTCTAAATTCATATTTTATAATTTTTCTTCTTTAATTATTATAACTTTAAAAGCTTTTTTTTCTTAGAGTGGTTCTGTCACGTAGGGCATAATTTTTGGTGATAACAGTTTCAAAATGAAACTGTCAAAAAATGTAGAATTTGGAAGAGCAACATGTTTTTCTTGATATAAAAAATATCTCAACCTTATGAACTATTTTCATAATTATAAGGTACTCAATATATCTAAAAATTAACAAACATCCTAAATAAATCACTTTTAAACTGAGAAGATTACTAATATTATTAATAACTGGAAACAAACTTTTTTGACATTTTATTAACAAAAGTGGGTTGTGCTCCTCCTCAAGTAAAAAGCCCCATTGCAGCACCTACTATAATATCGTTGTTGCAGTAAACAATGATGTAGTGCCTCAGATAGATTTAATTTTGGCAGTCTTGCTTTATTAAACATTTTTTTAAGTAGATTTTGCAATGGGGACCTGTCAAGTAATGCAAGGGAATAAGTATCCTATTCTAAAACTATACAAATACTGAAAGTAACTTAAAAAAAAAATAAAAAATAAACATAACAAATATTTTCAAACATCTAATCTGATAATTTTCCCATCCATATCATATCACATAAAAATTCACATTAACGAACCGTCTAAACTATATTTTTTATTTGTTTGTCACGACTTTTTGGGCTGGTAAAATTTAAGGCACTTTTACTTTAACTTAACCCTCTTATCTGAACGCATGTGAGTTACAAAAAGTCACTATGTTCACTTCGTTGCAAAGGATTTATTTTTGAAAAGGCCATTTATATACACATTTTGCAAACCTTGGGCCATTATAGGTAGTATTTCATAGTTATATGCAACCAGCATACTGTTTAATGCCTACTTTTGTTTACCACACACTGTGTTAAAAAACAAACTTTAGGCAAATCCACTTTTTTACACTACACGACTGAAAATGAGCAGTTAATTATTGGAAATAATCATCAGCTCCAAACAGCACCGATTCGGCCATCCCCGTTTAACTTGAGAGTTTCAGTCGCAACAGCTGGGGAATATATCTTCTAATAGGTTTTAAAAATAAATAAACAAAAACTGAAAGAAAATTAAAAAGTAAACAAAAAATATAACTTTTTACATCAAAATTTTTTTGACATATCCAGTGTTACCAATATATACACACCAAATATGCTGCGTTGCCAGCTCTTCTTTTTTTAATCGAGTTACTTAACCCTGATTAGGTAATTATTTCATAAAAAAAGTTGGTGGATAGGTAAACTTGTTTAGCCGCGATTAGCAAGTTAATTACAATTAGCTAGCCCTGATTAGAGTGTTTAATGGTGGATATGGGCATAAGTATCGTCATTCGCGTATGTTCATCTGCCGCTAGTATTACACAAGAATTATTGGAATAATTTTGGTATAAGAATGTTTTTACGTAGTTTGGACAGGTAATATAATCGTACAAGCAAGTTAATAGAACCAAGTACCTACTAGTGAAGATTTAATGGATACGCACATTCACAGGATGTGTTTTTGACATTCCCGCATGTTCCTAGAATATTTACGCAATATATCAACATTTTATCTATATATTTGGGGTTGTTCGTTAGGGCTTTGTGAAATTATTTTAATTACATGAATAAAATAACGCAATCACAACCAAAAAAGCTTTGTATTGTCTCACACGACACGTCACACCAAGCCTTATCCCAAAACCCATTACGAACTACCAACCTGCATTTTAGGTTTTTCCTTATTTTTCTATCTAGTTTTGATCTTACAGAAGTTCGACTGTATAATAAAATAGATATAGTACCTATCTTATATAGTTTTGGATATTCGGTATAAGAAAAACCTGCAGTATCGAATACTGTTAATAGAGTATTAAGTAATATTAGATTATACTTAATTATTAATAAAGTTTCAACGTGTGTCTCTTTTAATTGATTATTTTTAGTACACATTATTTTTCTGTAAAGCAAAGAAATAATAATTCAAATAAAATTATTTTTAGCAATTTTTAAAGCATTTTCCAAATATCTCCTAAATTATATTATTATAACACCTTACAATTTTCCAAAACAAAAAAAACCTAGTGACATTTTTTTTCTTAAGCTGTGTAAAACTGAGTTTTATTAAAACAGTTTTTTATCTCAGACTGTATAAAAACGAGTTTTTTTCACGAACGTCCATGGAAAAACGAGTGCGGTCACGTGACTCGTGTCGCTAACCCTAGTTTTCAGGATCCAGTGACCCTAGAACTCTTCCGCTTTATCCGTACTTTATTAAGTAACTACAAAACGGTTTCGTCCTAGGTGTCACCCTCTGTGTGAGCAATCGATCGGGGTGCGGATTCTGGGTTTCGTAAGATGGGATCGTTTGTCTGAGAGAAGAGAAGTAGTTTTAACCAATAAACGCGCTTAAAAGCGGTGATGAGACGATAGAAGAGTCACCAAACTATTATGAACACACGCAGAGCTACATCGAACAACGATTTGTGAGCAAAGCCGTTCTCTCGATTAGACCCAGTAGTTGGGAATTGTAGGAAAACTCGTGTGAAAAACGTCACTCGGGTGATTTTTGGCTTTGCTTGTCCGAGTGTCAGAGCACGTTATTGGACGAAACCATTACGTGACTGATCGATATTTTGCTCTCTGATGCGCATGCTACGGCAAACTTGACCGTCTTTTGGAGTAGGACGTCTCAGAGTGGATCGAGGTATAGGCAATTTTGGACATTTACCTTAACTTTCAAACTTTTCAAGTGGTAGAGAAATAAAATGACACTATGTAAAAATTTGGCATTGAGACGTCCCGCATTGGGGTCTCCTAGTTTTCGTCAATTTTCTTTAAATTTTTTAAAATATTAAAATACATCAGTAATTCACGTAAAATATTGAAACCAACAAGTGGTTTAAATCGAGCAAGTTACACAGAAAACTCATCTCGTATTAAGGGTGTTGACAGAGTTATTTTGAGAAAGAAATGCATTGCATGCAGGCGTCGTTCATAGGGGCTATATTTTCACACGCCTCTGGTGATTATAAAAAGCAAAGGCACGGCAAAGCGTGGATCACTTAAAAATCAAATTTCATCCAAGAACGAAGCGCTGCCAGTCATCTAGTTAATGAACAATAAAGTTTCATAAGATTATTATTCTGCAAAAAATTTAAGACTACAAAGAATAAAAATCCAGTATTTTAAATGTTTAAACAACAATCCAGCATGAAGCCGAATCTACAAAAACCACGCCAATTTTTGCCAGGTGTGTAAAAGAAATTGAGGGAGAGAATTGTTTTATAAAAAAAGGGGAATCAAAGTTTCATCAACTTCTATTCTGTTCTATCTCTTTTTAAACTCGTTAACCTATGATGCGAGAGGTTATCTGTCAAACTTGCAAATAAATCATAAGGGCATATTTCTAACACGTGGATCCTATTGTGGTTTAACAACGTTAAATAACTATTAACGTATCAGCACTACTCTTTAAATAGATTTTCAAACTGTCCTTCGAGCCTAATAGACAATATCTTAGACTGGGAACTACTTCATTATTTCTTTTGTTTTCTTTTCTATTTTGCTGAGATATTTTTTTTAAATTAAAAATCCACGTTCCCAGAAATTAAGTAACACGTCGTAGACAAGAATTAGTTTACTATGGCACAAGTAGTGTGGACAGCATGTGCTCCCTTCAACGTGGGAGACCTCCAGGTCATGACATGACCTGTGGGAGCGGGGAATACAACTTTAGCCTTTTCAGGGGAATTCGGGGGTTACTTACTTATCTGGGAATATGGTCCAAGAAATTGTTTAATGTATTTCGAAGATATCGTGTATTTAAGTTATTTTTGAAAATATTTTCTTACAATATGTAGGAAAATAGACTTAGATACGGTATTGACAATATTAAATGTAGATTAATTAAACAAAGGACTTGATACAAAGTTGGCAGTGGGTGTCAGGCACTACCACGGATGATAACAATACTAATTAATTAATTCTATTTTTTGGTGTTGCAATAACGCGATCTAGAAAATAAGAAAATAACATCCCAAAATAATACAAGAAAATTAAAAAGGGAATGTTTAACGTTTTTAATAATATAAATTATTTTCTAATCTAGTTTTCCTACCATGGGTAGAAAAACAGAACTGGGTACGGTATTGACAATAGTAAAGGTAGATTAATTAACATAGAGGTATTGTTACAAAATTGGTTGTGGTTGTCAGACACTACCAAGGATGATAGCAATACTAATTAATTAATTCTATTTTTTGGTGCTGCAATAACGCTATCTAGATAATAAGAAGATAATTTGCAATTTCTTAGAAGAAAAAATGACCGTGCTAAAGCAAATTAATAATTTCTAAATAAAAATAAGTAGACAGCATAAAATCGAAATGTTGTTATTTATTTGTGCAGTTAGGCACAGCTAGATATTTTGATACGGTGTTTATTTGGGCAACCGGGGAATGCTACGGGGGAGTATGTTTTCACAAGTATCTATAAATACAAAATGGACAATTGTGTTAAATATGTTTCTTGATGGAATTTCCTTAGATTGCGTATTTAAACAACGGGATCAAGATTGTTCTGCAGACCAAAATTTTATTCCAATAACAAAAAAGAAAGAACGACCTTTAAAAAAAAAGAGAATAGATAACTAAATGGTAGTGGTTCCAGTTTGACAGATAACAAAATGAACAATTTCTTTTATCAGCTCTAAAGAATTTTGGGTTAAAACGACATAACATACATGGTCTACCAAAATAATTATTGCTATTATTTTTATTGTGGGTTAATTTCGATAAAAATTATAACAATAATATTATAGACGATCACAGCTTGGCCTCTTATTACGGATTCTAAATAAGGGACCCGGGTTAGAGGTATTTTAGCATGACGGATCATGTCAAAACTGAATTATACAGGTATACAAGGTGCAAAGATTTTAGGCACGAATTTCTCAGGTCAAAATAAGAACATTTTTTTTCCATGAACATGTCCCAAAACACTTTGTTACTGATCTTGACTTTTCAGATTTTTTTTATTTTTTTCCTTTATAGCTCTTGCAGTTTTCGAGATATTTGCGCCAAATTTGAAACATATACTACTGTTTAGGGCTTAGGTAACATACTGACTGATCGTGAAAATCTATAGAGAGATATTTTTTCAGAGGTGAAGTTCTTCTTTTACCCCTAAACTTTTTCTTGGTGCGCCGCTGATGGATTCTGAATTAATACATAAATTACCTTTTTAGTATAGAAACTATTTTGTCTCATGTAAGTTTTCTGCATTTGTGACTGTTAGCGAGAAATTAAATTATTAAAATCATTATTTGTAACTCGCTAGTACAACAGGTAACAACAGGGGAGAGCACATAAGAATATTTAGTGCTTTTGGCCGTTTTTCTCAAAATATTGCAAAAAATCGCATTCAAGTAAATATTTACAGAATGAGAAACAATTCCCAATGACCATAGTGGAGTCACATATTTAACTCCACTATAGACATTGGGAATTTATTTCTCATTCTGTTATCTAATATTTTGCCGAGCATTTGTCCGTGACTTGTTAATTTGATCGTTCGTATTATTCGTCTATAAAAACTTACGGGCGGCCACGAAAGTAAAAACAAAAGTGAAATGTTAATACCTCCTGAGAAATTTCACAAAAATGACCGCGTTATGCAGGTGACAGTTATGAGCCTAAAAGAACGTAGTCACATCAGTCGAATCGATTTGACATTCTTTTTATTTTTGGTGTGTCTTTTCCACAATCAGTAATTGGTATTTTTTACCATGATTTTTCATAATATATTAAAATTTTGTTTTTTTAAATTTTTGTTAATAGAAAAAGTAAAGTTATATCATTTTTAGATGGGTTTCAAGTCCCCCTGTAAACATGATATATATTTGCCTGCTTTTTTTATTAGCCACAAACTTGTTTGAACCAAAACAAAAGTTACTAGGATGTTACTCCGTTGTTTTTTTAGTCAAAATAAAGTGTTTTCGTTTTTGTGCGTGTTTTTGCTAAAAATATAGTGTTTTGATTTGTTCAGTGCTGTTATACAACCGGAATGACTAGTTTTTTGCCTTCCATAAGTGATGTGCGATAACCCTTTTTATTATTAGCCTCAGAGTTAGGGAAATTTTGTCAATACCAACTTATTTAGGCTCACAAATGTCAAGTACATGTAGCGGTCATTTTATTTACAGGATATTATCCTTCCAATTTTGTTTTTATTTTCGTGCGGGTGGCGTACTGCAAGTCGCACCCGGTATGTATGCTTGTGATACTCCGGTGTATTTTGTAAAGTTCGTTATTTGCTGTCGATTCGTCAAAGTAAAATACCCGACTGGTGGATGAACTGTGTCTGGAACCAGTCAGTGGTAGAACTAGTGGAGGAGGCCAAAAATCCAATAGCTCTCTGTTGGTAAAACTCTCCTTTTTATTTTATTTATTTATTTATTTTATTTTCGTTTAAGTAAATATTGGCTTATGGTTTTTAAAGAATCCAAAAATAATAAAACAAAATTGTGCATATTTGAGCATTTTTTTAAAAATCATTGTGAATTTTAAAATGTTTGAAATTTTGATATAGTTATAAAAAAATTAAAAAAAAAAATATTTCAAAAAAATATAAAAAACGAAATAAGTAGGATTTTAAGAAACACTGTAAAGTATAGAAAATAAATTAAAATTGAAGGCTATTAGGGTCACAGCAAAAATGACAGAGATTAAATAATTCATTGATTATGATTTAATTAAACCGTGGTATATCAGACACAAACTATGTGCAAAATAGCAACAAAAATGTTAATTTAAATTTTTTTCTTAATGTCTACAAAAAAGCATTGCATCAAACCAAAGTGCGTCGTTCGCATGACTTTTGTGCGATGGGCCGGTCGCAGAATAGGGAATTTTGGATTTTAATAGAAATGGTCACTTCTCAGTGTATGATCGTTCTATAACGCCCAGAATCGAGCCCCATTAATTTTGCACTGAAGTACAAAATAATCCTGTTTTTTCATTAGAGTTGCAGTGCACATAGCTATATTTCATTTATTTGTATTAAAAAGAGAGAGTGAATTTTGTACTGAGTGATCAATAACTTTTTCTTCTCTTTTCTACTTTATTTTTATATACTTCACCCTGTTCAACCGGAGAATACAATACAACCCAAAACCGAGAACTATAGAAGGTAAGCGATAAACTATTTTCATAGGCACCGCAATTGGGGGAAACTTACATGTTACCGTGGTATATAGGTATTAGTGAAGAAAATAGTAAACAAGCAAATTACTTTATTAGAAAAAATTTATAAATTAAATAATAAAAATATATTTTAGGAATAAAAATAATATTAAAATATATATACAAAAACGGATTGTCGTTTTAACTATAATTAATAAGCACATGGTTGGTACAAAAAGAAAAATGTTACGGTTGTCAATTATTATAACAACAAAAATAACTAAAATGAAATGGAGGTAGATACGTTTATTTAAAACCAGTCATAAATAAAATAGGAATAAATTACACAGATTCAGAAGAACAGTAAATGCTTTCATCATCACTCTCATTTTCTTCGAAAGAAATAATTAACGGTTCCACAGTTTCTTCGATTAAACAATTAAGTTTCCAAATTTTTTCTTCTACTTTTCAGACATGTTGTACACATTTATGCCAATTATCTGGAGTTATTTTTTTAAGTGATTCTTGAAAAAGCATCTTCAGATCCTTTAATTTATAGGTAGTATTATTCCTTGCTACATACCCTTCCATTTGAGCTCATATTAATTCTATTGGATTAAGTTCACAATGGTAAGGAGGCAGTCTTAATACTGTTATGTTTCGTTTTTCAGCGACATCATCGACAACTTTCTTATTGAATTTTTCTTTGTGGCGATTTACCAATGATAGTAGTTCTTTTTTTACCATGTCTGCCTCAAAATTTATGTTTCTCTCTGTAAGCCACTTACAAATATCAGTTTTTCTCCATGCTGTGGTTGGTACTTTTTTCTGGAATGGTAACTGGCATTGTCCAATAGTATTACTGAACCAAGAGGTATTAGGTCTAACATTTGCTGAACGTATTCTTGAAATGTATCGCCACTCATGTCTTTGTGATAATTTTACAAACTTTTTTTCATTGCCAATATGGACAATTATCAAACGTTTTCCCTTTCCTGACGGCGGCTTTATACCTATCGACCAACCTTTCATAAATGCCTGTCGGGCACTTTTCACATTTTTGTCTTGGCAATGTTTGCCAACAGTGTGACCTTCATTTACCCAAATTTCATCAAGTTTCATTAACTGCTGTCTTTTTTCTATTTTTTTTTTAATTTAAATGTTGGCAAAACAACTACGCCAATGGTACGCTCGAGAAAATCGGTTTTAAATCGTTTTATTTTATAAATGGACAATAAAGAATATCATTTTCTTCGATATTTAAGAATATCATTATTCTTGAATATTTCAGACATATTCTTAAATGAAGTAAATAAATTGTCTTAAATTGACCTTACCTGAAGAAAATATATATTCCTAATTGAAGAGAATAAATTCTTTAGAAAAAACCCGAAAGGCGAGAATTTCATATTTTTTAAGTGAGAATATATTCTCGTCGTTATATACAAATCACATATTTTCTTTAATCAAAACACGTTGCTTTGATCTAAGACTCTGATTTTTTCGGTGTTTATTTTTATTTTAATGTTGAATATTTTAAACTAAAAACTGGCATAATCAGTCTGGGGCTGCCCTACTTGCCTAATTTTAAACATAGTGCAAGGTTGTGGATTTCTGCGAAAATTTCAGTATGTCAGAACGTTCTACTAACCCAATATATGTGCTTTATGCTTTAGCGTGTATTAGGCGGTCTTATCTTATCTTTTTACCCTAAATTAGCTATTTTAAAGGAATGTAAATCTTGCAAATGGAAAAAGTTTAGAATGTTTTTGGTCTCATCCAGTTTAAAGGGATTTGTTGTTTTATAAAGTTTTGCTAAACTTCTTTGTTTTGCAATTTCCACTTAAAACTAATAATGATATATTGATATAGGGTGGAAATATAAAAACTGGACTGGTTTTTGTTTTTGTTGTTGAATAAGTTTTTGGGTTAAAAAATACTTAAATACAAAATTTGGCCATGGTGTCTGTCTATCAGTCTGTAACACGATAACTCAAAAACCGCTTAAGCGATTTTTATCAAATTTTGCACAAAAATCCTTTGTCACCAGACGCAGAGCTGATTAGTATTTTTATTTTAAAGCAAGGGCGCAAACTTTGAGCGAATCTAGACTTAATTGTATATTTATTCCTGAAAAAAAGGGACTTATCGGTAGATGCAGTCGGCATAGCCTGACATATAAAGTCGGCACTATTTATGACACGAAGTTTACAAGGTTTCTGGCAATGTTATCATTTATAGGTCACCTAGACGTGTTCATATATGGATAAATATAGGCTGACTTTAGGCACTATTTGTGACAGTTCCACGCAAAGGTAAACAATTACTACATATATTTAGGTACTTACACATCTGTTTTTTTAATGGCGGCGCTGTCAAAATAATGCGGAATCGACATAATATTTGTGCCTGCCTTTAATGAAGGACGACATTAACTTTAATTTGTCTATGCCGACTTTATGTACTGGTAAGTCTCTAGTGTCACCCATAAAGTTGACATAATTAAAGTTAATGCCGTCCTTTTTAGAGACTTATCGGAATATTATGGCCTGGCTTTAATAAAGTTAACTGGTTTTAAAATAGTGCCGAATTTATTAAAGTCAGGCCATGCCGGTCGGCACAAACATTATTAAAGTCCACAATATTTTGATAGCACCGCGCACAACAAAGCTCTGCCCGAACGTGTGTTTGAGATAGCCCCGGTTACCACGAAAAGCACCCTCTCGTAACGCATGAGTAAAGTGCCTAAAATATGTAGTAGTCTTCCGGAACTATAAAAAATAGAACCGACTTTATTAAAGTCAGCCTATAATGTACCGTTAAGTCCCTATTATGTCCGGCGGTTGCAAATATTGACAACGTTTTACTAAAATCAATCTAAAATCAGGAAATTTTTTTTGCAGTTTAATCTTCTTCGGGTTATTATATGACATATTAGAGACATAAAGCTATTTGTAACTCATCGCGGTATACGTATCGGCATCTAGTGAGAACCAAGCGCATTGATTGGTCAGAAACTGGTAGCACTTTCGAAAAGAGCAGATATATGCTAAGTTAAGGCGAACGCAATAGGTGCTAAGATACGATACGTGTGTCGTAACGATACGTGATACCTAACGCATCTCAACACCTATCAGGTTCAAGAATACCTTAGATTAGCATATATCTGCTCTTTTCAAACGTGGTACAAGTTTGACCAATTAATGTGCTTGGTTCTCGCTAGATGCGGATACGTCTACCGCGATGAGTTACGAATAGCTTTATGTCTCTATTAAAAAAAACTGAGTTGGGATTGTATCAATTCCTCATGCGAAATTTTAAGGAAAAAATACTACAAATAAAATTTATGCACTTTAGGATTAAATAGGTAAGTTTAATCGCTAAGGGATTAAAAGTAAGCTGAGGTATTAAAAGTAAATTTAATCCAAAAAAAAAATTATAATTAATCTTATCGTAAGTCAACCCAAACAGCACTTGCTCTTGGCCAAGATTTCATTCTTAGCACACTTTCTTGTAGTCGACGAACCATTTGGTGTAGAAATAACATGATTTTAACAATAACCTTTTCCTAAACTGCATAAAATAGTATATAAACCTCGGTACAAAAGCGTCTTTTAATCCCCAAGCGAATTGTAGCCCTCTCTACGGTCGGGCTACAAACCTTTCGCCACGGGATTAAAATTAGCACTTTAGTCCCCAGGTTTATAATGTACTATTTTTACAAGTTTGGAATACTATCACACTACGAAGTTATATTGAAGGAGATCAAGATTGCTTCCCATTGCGTAACAATTAGCTTGTTAAAAAAGAGAAGATCAAAAGATCTTGGCAGGAAAGAACGAAAACTCAAAATTGGATGAGTGTC
This sequence comes from Oxystoma pomonae, assembly GCA_963921995.1. Classification (NCBI taxonomy): domain Eukaryota; kingdom Metazoa; phylum Arthropoda; class Insecta; order Coleoptera; family Brentidae; genus Oxystoma; species Oxystoma pomonae. The sequence goes on from OY998165.1 coordinate 97,105,443, forward strand.
CCAGAAGGAACACACAAAAGACCAAAGCGAAAACAGAAACAATTAAACGAGTGAGTGATTCAGAGTTGGAAGTCAGAGTGTGCGATGGTGTTAAATGATGTCTGGATTGAGGGTGACTAGTGAATCCACTGACGATCCCACGCTGGTCACCCCGGGCGAAACATCGTTTAACTGTTTCTCCTTTCGCTTTGGTGTTTTGTGTATTCCTTGTGGGACACTCGTCCAAGATCTTTTGATCTTCTCTTTTTTAGATTCTTTTCGGTTGATGTAACTGATTTGGAAGTTTAATTAGCTTGTTCTTATTAAGTTTTTGTAACTTTGGTCAATGGAATGTAATTTTACACCCTAAAATTTTATTTTGATGACAACAACAAATGTTATATTTTCCGCTTAAATTTCATTTTACTCCCTGGATTAAAAATTTATAATACAAGGTGAACTTTAAATGGCATACATAATGCACTCATTATGAGGTTGAAATTATTGCCTTTTTTTCGATTTTATTTCGTGAAAGAACAAAATTTTATCGCACTATTGTATATCATTTAAACTTCGTTTATTTTATACTGTACCATAATATACTATATTACGTTGTCAGATTGTGTCCAGAAAATAATACAATACATCACAAAGCCGGTAAAGTAATTTTGACAATATGGTAATTGAATTTTTCAATTAAACATATACTCTGTTGTTACGGGCCTCTTAAAGGACTTTATTTAAATAAAGAGGGTTTAAACTTAGGTCGTATAAACACCACTAAAACTCTTTTAATCACCAGCGCCTTGCGTTCAACCTAAAGAAACACTTAACTGGTTTTACCGACAAGTCTGTTGTTAACTTAGTTGTGTTATGTGTTTCTCTTTTCAAATTACATTTAATGAAGGACGTATAAACCCTCGGAGAAAGCGATTATACAGAAACGATTTGTAGCGTAGAGGGCAAAGGGTAAGGGGATAAATGGGAAAAAGTTTTTTCTCGAGCAGGATTTGAACCCGGGAGCTCCAGAATAACAGTCTTACTTTTTAACATTTTTTTGGTAAGTTAGCCGCAATGAATATAATACTCAAAAAGTCATGTCGTTAATAATCGTTTCAATTAGTACGTTTATAAGCTCCTAAATCCTGTTTTATATAAGTACGGTTTTAAATTAAATCGCGCGCTTTAAAATGAAGGAAAAGTTTTAGCATGGTTAGAATGGTCAGAAAGGAATCATGCTAGTTAATATGTAGAACCTTTCTAACTCGAACCTTTACAAAACTCGAACCCTTTAAGTGGTCGCCAGACATTTTTCAATTTTTATATTTTAACCTCTTTAACTCGAATTTCTATAACTCGAACCTCTCTATAACTGGAACCGTTTTCCCAGTCCCGCCAACGTAAAGATCTCTCTAAGATGAACCTTTGAAATTGATTAAAGCTGAAACTGACCGTCCAATCGCTAGGTGGCAAGGTGCGTTTTGAATATGAACTGGTATGTCAAGCATTAGCCGCTATTGTGTGATCTTTTGGGATTCCCCTGAGGATTCTCCTAAGCAGGTAATAATACATACATGCTATTAGAATCATGTAGTAGAAAGCTTTTCTAACGAGCAAAATGTCGGTGCCACGAAAACCTAGAATCCTAACCATAGAGTAAAAGTTGGGTATTTTAGGAAAAGTTGAGAATGGAATCACAGTTGGTCCCAACACCGATTTCAATGAAAAAAATAAACCATTTTTAAAACATACATTTTTGGAAAGCTGGTTAAATACTGGTCTAGAAAAAGTAAAAATTAAAATCTTTTATATAGTATCTACACCACTGTGCGTTGACCCATTTGTTTTACCTCTTAATTCATAAAAATGTATAATAATTAATTTTATACTTAGAGACCAAAGTTGCACTTTTATCTCAAAATAAAAAAATTGTGGCCTAAGCGTAGTGAGAGTTTTTTTGTGGTATATAATAAAAGAAAAACTACAAAATATATTCTCATGTTACAAACATATAATTCTTACTGAGGTAGAACATTTTTACAAGTTTATTTTTAAATATACGCACTCTATGCTACAAAACTAACTTTAGTTAGTTTAGTTCTTTCATAGTCGTGCACAGTATTTTGGAATTGGAGGGCCATAGGCCAATAATAGTAACCAAGCGCAGAACTCTAAAGTCAGTTTGTGTAGGATTCAGTGTCAGTTATTCAAATATCCCCCTGCGCACGTTTATGGTTAATTTACTTAACGATAGTAATAAATTATTTGGTACTTATTATTAGGTATAGAGATAATATATTAGCTTACAATTAAACATAATACCTAATTTAAAAATTAGGCACTAAATTTACGTTACTTAAAGTATTTTTTTAAATTATATATGAATTGCATCTAAGCAAATTATATTTGTGACGTAAGTAATTTTTTATTAAATCAAATCTTTTCGAAAACCTATTCAAAGAAAAGTTATTCAATAAATTGCGGCACGTGGTGTATGAGGGTATGGATTTTTGGAGTGTAAGAAACTCCTAACGGCAATATGGTTTTTCTAATTTAACTGCAATTGTTTTTTGACGTGAGCTAGATAGGTTAGAGGTTTCATACACCATGTGCTGGAATTTATTAAGAATACTAAAATGACTCTTGGTTTTCTTTTTCAGAACAATCTTCTGAACAAATTCACCAACATGTTAAAAAAAATACTTTATGTAAGTGTATAATTTGTAAATTATTATGTTTAATTGTGATTTATTATATTATTTCTATACCTAATAATAAGTACAAAATCATTTATTACTACCGTTAAGTAAACTAATCATATTTCAAGATCTGTCTACGCCTATGAAAGTACTAAACTTACTAAAGTTAGTTGTGTGGCATAGGGTGCTTATAATAAAAAATAAACTTACAAAAATGTTTTACCTTAGTAAGGATTACATGTTTATAAAATATTTGTAACATGAGAATATATTTTGTTGACTTATTTTTTATTATATGCCACAAACAAACTCTCACTACGCTTAGGCTACAATTTTTTTTATTTTGAGATAAAAGTGCAACTTTGGTCTCGTATTAAATGAAATATTATACATTTTTAGGAGTTAGGAGGTATACAAATGGGTCAACGTACAGTGGTGTAGATTTTTTATCAAGAAATATGACTTTTTTTAGACAAGTATTTAACCACCTTTCCAAAAATGTATGTTTTAAAAATGGTATATTTTTTTCATTGAAATCGGTGTTGGGACCAACTGCGAATCCAAAAAAAAAATATTTTCCAATTGTAATAAAAAGACAATAATGCAGTTTGGGGACGAGGTGGTGAACCATGCTCAAATAAAACGAAACAAACTTGTGAATAAAGTAAACACGGCATTAAGTGGATTACAACTGCACGAAATGAAAATTTGCTCGTTTCAGGACTGATTTTGCAGCAAAAAGTGCTAGATTTTGCGAAAAAATTGAGAGACGATAGTTTTAAAGCAAGCACAGGATGTCTGGAAAAATTTTAAAAAGTTAGGTACATATGATAATAAGAGTTTGCGTTCATGTTTGGTGCTTGAAAGACGAGTAGGCGTTTTTTACTTAATTTTGTTAGATGTTTTTTGTTGATTTACATGTGTTGTTCTTTAATTTTAGATATGGCATATTACAAAAAGATCATGTGGTGAAAGTGCCGCTGTGGATAAAGAAAAGTGCGATACATGGATTCAAAGTTCCCTTCCTGCCATTTTAGCCCCTACGATAACAAAGACATTTTCAACGCAGATAAAACTGGTCTGATTTTCAGATGTTTAACAGACAAGACATTACCTGTCAAACACGAGAAATGTCATGGAGAAAAGTTATCAAAAGAAAGGGTAACCCTTTGGCTGGCACTGAAAAGTGGAAACCTATCCTAATAGGAGAAAGTATTAAACCACGGTGTTTTAAAGGAGTAAAACATCAACCGCTGACTTACTACAGCAATAAAAAAGCTTGGATGACAAGCGTACTTTCTGAAGAGAGGATTTTAAAGATGGATAAACAGTTTCTAATTCAAAACCGTAAGGTTTTATTTCTGATAGACAACTGCCCTGCACATCCTCGTATTGGACATAAATTAAAGGCAATAAAGTTGGTTTTTTTCCACCAAATATGACTTCTAAAGTACAGTTCCTTGATCAAGGCATTACAAAAAGTTTTAAATTTCATTACAAACGTAGAATCTTGCAATTTTGAGGCCAGTGCAATGCCACCATCCCCAAAATTGATCTGCTCGATTGCGTTAATATTTCGGCTATAGCATGGAGGGTAGATGTGACTCGAGCAACCATTCAAAACTGTTTTAGTAAAGCTGAGGCGTTTTCTCGCGTTGAAATTGTTTAAAATGTTTTTAAAAAGTTTGAAACATTTGTTTTCTCGCGTTGCAACGGTGACGTCACATCGAAACGGGTTAAAAATATTTTGAAACGGAATCCACTCTAGTTTCAAAACTGACGCGTGCGTAGAAGATACGTCAAAATTCTACATTCTTGTTTTAAACGATTTTTTTTTGTTTTTGCGTGAAAATGTATGAAAAATCGTATTCTAGATATCTTGTTGGCCATTCTTCATGGTATCCCTGTGGTCTTATATGATTTTCTGGGCTTAAAAGAACAGTAAATAAAAAAACTTCACTATCCATGTAGTTTCCATTGTTTGCCATCCATGCTACTAAAACGGGTCGTACAGTCGAAGGTTTTGTTAGATAAACCAGTAGTTGATCCGTTTTAATTTTAAACACCAAAAAAATAAACAGAAAAACGAAAAAAAAGTGAGGTTACACTAAACTACGTCAGCGTTTTGAACTACTCATTTTTTCTCGGTTCTAAATGATGACGTCACATCTAAATAGTTTCAAATAATATTTCAAAATAATTTCAACGCGAGAAAACGTCTCTGGTTTTGGGTTCACTTTTTTGACGCAGAAGATAAAGTCCCTCTATCACAATTAAGAACACAAATCGTTAGTGAACAGCAGGTCGCTTTAAATGTACATGAGTCTATTGACCGATGCTTGAGCATTTTAACAGTGAATGATAATTTTAAAAATTTTTAAATGTAGATGAGGGTTTAGTAACAAGCGTAACTCTTACAGAAAATAAGATCTTGGAAAGTGTTGGCAAAACAGGGGATAACTGAGGAAAATTCTAACGAGGAAGATGAGAGTGTAGAAACTCCTAGACAAAAACCTTCCAACGTTGAAGTTTTAAAAGCAATTGAAACCATACAGCTCGCTTTTTCAATGGATAAGGCCACAACAAATAATGACTTTTTCAAGTTTCTAAGTATGTATACATTTATTTTAAGTTAGTTTTGTACTGTTCAACTGTTTTATTGCAATAAAAAAATTTATTGGAATATGTGATTTTTTTTCTTTTACTCGAACTCTTCATAACTCGAATTGTTTTGGTTGTCCCTTTAAGTTCGAAATATAGAGGTTCGACGTTAGGTATACGTTTTTTTTTAAAGTGTTTAAAATATATTTTTTTTTTCAACTATGGGTTCCCCACCTTCATTGCTGAGGGTATTAATGGTCCGCTAATTCAGTCCATTTTAATTTCTTTGGTACTTAACAAAACTGTTTTACTGTAGCTCAAACAAGGACAAGGAACCCCCTGATGATGGTAGTCGAAACTGCCGAGACATCTCGAGTTTTTGAAATATAAGAAATAAAATTCAGTGGAGAAAGACCATATTTGTTTGATTTAGTTATCAACTCCACCATCATCGATTACTTCAACAATTTACAGAAAAGATTTGTGGCATAAAGAGCAAAGGGTGAGGGGATAAATTGGCAAAAAGTGTTTCCTCAACTAGGATTTGAACCCGGGTCCTCTAGCCTACGCCCTACTGGCTATTCGAAAATTCTTTCCTCCAATGAAAAGACAAGGTGGTACACATTCACGATTATTAGTTGTACGAAATTCCTATTTTTCCATCAACCAACGATACACGAGATATAGCGTTTTATTGTAGGTGTCAGATGGCAAATTTCCAACTAATAATTTCAGTCAAACATATTTTTCTCTAATTTTTTTAAAACCGAACTTATATAATACACCTGTTAGGAGCGTATAAACGTAGTTATTGAAACAATTTTAAACGACATGACTTTTTCGTATTATATTACTTGCCGTTGTCTTACCCTTAAAGAGGTTCTTAAAACAAAATATAAAATAGTAGGAAATAAAATTTGGATTAAAAATAAGAAATTCCCAAAAAACGAAGAATTCCGTATTTTTTCTGAGAAACTTCCGATGTTAGTTGGGAATTTGCAAAACAATTAAGTGAGATATTAAAAAAATATATGTATGTGGCTCAAAATGAAACGTATGTTTTTTTTTGCAGGTAAATTGAAAAAAAAAACAACAACAACCGTGCTTCTGCACCCGAGTGTCCTTTATTCTTGGGATCACGTGATAAGAATTTTTCAAAGAAAAAAGGTCAATATTTAGTTCAATAAAGTTAAATCAATATAACATGTGACAATAACATCAGGAGGCATAAAATAGCAACAATGTTTCGTATACCAAAAAAGCAAAATCTTAGACTTATACTACTTATTATACTAATTAACAATCTGTCTTGCAAAAGTCTCATTTAGCTCCGGTTTTACCGATACGTGCTAATTATGATAATTAGTCACTCTATTGACGTCACAGGCTAAAAACAATTGAACATCGGCACAAAATTATTTTTGCCTCCCCACTTTAATTTTACCCACAGAAACTTAAAATGGTTCATCAAATATCATTACAACCAAAATTTTATGCTAAGGTATTGACAGTTCGAGATCATAACCTCGTTCCCGCAAATTTCATTGGCAGAAAAGCGTTTTGTCCCCTACATCAGAAAATAAGCAAATTTTAGATTTTTTAGAAATTACGGATCTTGTGCTTTTAATGCTAAGAAACTTTTTGTTAGTCTTTTAAAGTGTACAGTTTTTCTGAGGAACTCTTTGTTGTCCTTCCGGTGTACAGTATCTTAAAGAACTCTTTGTAGTCCTTCGAGTGTACTGTGCTTTAAGGAATTCTTTGTAGTCCTGTTGGGTAGTGCCACATAACCATAAAGTAAATAGATATATAAATAATAGCTTAAAATAGCAAAACAAATACCTCCTTTATATGAGCCCATTAAAACATTTGAAATATACGGTTTTCTAAACTAATGTGGTTAAAGTTATGATAGACTTTGTCTATTTGCCAAAATAGCAAATGCTAAAGTTCCAACAGTTGCAAAAAATACGATTTTTTTACAAGAAAAACAACATTATATTTTTTCAAATCAGACCTAACGTAACCTAATCCAACACAAAAAAGCATTAACCAACGCAATTTCTGTAGCGTTAGCTTTCCAAAAATGTATGCATAAAAACTACATAAACTGTTTTAAGAGGACTAAAGTCTCATTTAGAATAGAACGTAGCAGCTTACGCTGACAGGTATAGCGAGCTTTCCCTCAAAAAAGGTAATGATAATCCTACCTCCGGATTTCGCACTTGTGGTGCTCATCAGTAAGGTGCTAGGAATTAGTAGTGGGAACCGTATATCCGGATTTAGGAGATGAAAATTTTTTAATTTCCTAATTCCTAGCACCGTACTGATGAGCACCACAAGTGCGAAATCCGGATCTAAGGTAACCATTACTTTTTTTGAGGGAAAGCTCGCTATTCATTGATTTTGTTATTTATTCACCCTCGGATAACCCCTTTTTAGGTTTACCAACTCCAGAGCTTAGGATATCTGTAAAGATAATTATATCTGTCTCCGTAGAGACGTTTAATTTTCTTTCAAATTGAAGGTACATCTACCGATTCTGCAATTTGACAGATGGTTGTCTTTTATATGAATCATGTGTCACATTTTTTCATCATCATTTCATCTCGTAATTCCTAGCACCGTACTGATGAGCCCCACAAGTGCGAAAGCCAGATCTACGTTTACCATTACCTTTTTTGAGAGAAAGCTCGCTATTTATTGATTTTGTTATTTATTCACCCTGGCTAAATCCCTTTTTAGATTTATCAACTCCAGAGCTTAGGATGTCTGTAAAGATAATTATATCTGTCTCCATAGAGACGCTTCATTTTTCTTCAGTTTGAAAGTACATCTGCCGATGCCAGTTTGACAGATGGTTGTCTTTTACATCAATCCTGTGTCACATTTTTTCATCATCATTTCATCACCTAATTCCTAGAACCGTACTGATGAGCACCACAAGTGCGAAATCTCGATCTAAGGTTACCATTACCTGTTTTGAGGAAAAGCTCGCTATTCATTGATTTTATCAAATTTTTTATTTGTCAATTTATAGTGAATTTATAGGTGAAAAGTCCAAATTTTGAAGAGGACGGGTTCTGATTTTGAAGAGGCCTTGAAAATAGGTCTTTAATTTCGGTCGGCGAAGGGCTGTACACTAAAAATACAAAATTTGACACCTACAATTTAAGCTGACAAGTGTCCAGTATTGCGCTATTCTAAATGGCCCTTAATGTAATTTATCTGAAAACATATTAAGAAAGTAGATTAGCATCCCAAAACCATTTCATGTGGATTCTGCCAAGATTTTTTATTCTGGAAATCTTTTGGAATTCCAGCCAATTCGTAAAGGTATTAGCATCGAACAACCAGGGGGCTGATTCTTGAATTTCGTAGGAAAGGTCACACGGGAACGTTCATATCCTTCGTTCCGACCAATAAGAATGCTCAGAAGCTATCGAGCTTGCATTCTGCAAGCGCAAAGCTGACCGGATTTTCGTTTTTCAAGAGCGCTCGTTTACCTGGTCCGGGCGCAGGTGTATGAAAGTGTAGGAAAGTTCCTTCGATACACGGCAATCGGGTGAGGTTTAGCCGTGGTTGGATAGGTTTTGGATAAATCGTAATTGCCTCAAAGCCTATTATTGGTCGATATCAGGGAGAGGACCGTTCCTACGAAATTCTAAAATCAGCTCGCATTGTAACGGCAAACTTTAAGCCCATTTTCTGCTCATGTGCTCCATATCTTTGCTGTTCGGTACACAATAAAGGAGGCAAAAATTCTCCGGTGGCATCAGTGGCGTTGTAAAAAAAAATTTCGCTGGGGGATATATTTCCGAAAGTTATGCGAACGTCATGATTTTTATTTTTAGAAAAAATACATTTTTTTAGATCGCTGAAAATTTCATTCATTCATTCCTCCGTTACTACGCTACTGGGTAGCTTTTCCAGAGAACATTATTGAAATTGACGTTTTCCATGCGTTTCTTATCCGTTCAGGATATATATTTGCATCTCTTCTTGACGAGGACCTTCTGTTTCCTTGGGTCGTCAGTAAGATTTGGAGATTTGTCTCGTCGAAGTTCCGTAAGTCCTTTGGAGGAACCCCTTCAATTTTTTTAGCCCAATTCTCAAAGAAACTCCTTAGCATGTTTTACGTTTTCTGAAAAACGTGCTGAAACCTGGTAGATGCCTCTTCAGTAAGTGTCTTAGCCAATTTGGTCCGGGTGTTTTGTTTTAAAAAATGTTGTAATTTGGCGCAATTCCATGTGATGGAACTAACAAATTCAGCTTCTTCCTCCTCGGTAAACACCGTTTAAATATCTGGCTTGCTGGAATACCTCCGTGCATCCAATTTTCTCATATAGTTCCTGGGCTTATCTGAAGAAGAAAAATTTTATTGAAAAAAAAACATCGTCATCACGTCGTCCATAATTTAGCTACAAATCGCGTCAGATAAAGTTGCGAAGGTGCATCGAGTTCGGGAGATATTTTGAAAACACTTTTTTTCGCTGGGGTAAAATTACACAAAGATTTGCAAAGTTGCCCCAGTTTACGGTACCTAATGTTGCCAACACTGTAACACGAACCATTATGGCTGTCTAGAATAACGTCAATTATACTGGGCCAATTTACAGCCCGATAACTTCGCCGATAACGATAACTCTAAAACTAATTGACAGTGCAAAATAGCCTTTCTGGTACAGGTTTTACGTCGACGGTCCCCCGTTATTTGATATTTGGAATAATTTATTAGATTTTGTTTTTTATTTTTAAAATAAAATTAGTTCCATTCCAAGAAAAAATATGTACCTTTCTAATTAAGTTCCGAAAGAAGAAAGTAGAGGATTACAACTACTTAAGTTTATTGCTTTTGATTAAGTACCTCTTAAACTAAGTACTTCTTAGATTATTCATGAAATAATTCTCAAACAGCAAAACACGCTTGGGTATGTCTTGGGTACTAAGCGCAGCGCCATTTTGTTCGAAATGGCGCGGAATTTAAGAGCAGCTCGAGAAAACACAAATGCGAATGGAAACTTAAAATACAGTATTACATGTCAATACTCTCGTGTAATGACCTTGATTACATGCTTATTGTGTCATATACCATTAATTCGTGCAAAAAAGGGATTATTTTGATTGTCCATTACTTGAAAAGTTTTTTTACGATTTCAAACCTTTTGAAATACAGGAACTTCAAACTTTAAGAAGTTAACCCTACGTGAGGCGCGTGGTCTACGATGGAGCACCACACCTATTTTAACGTTTATATTTTCAACAAGCTGTTGATTATGCAAGCGCGTTGATTACACTCCAACCTATCGGTTCAGTCTGCAGATTGCAGCAAATCAGGTTGGTGCTAATTTTTAGACATCTCTAAACACAGTTGTTCTACGATTGAAGACTACGCGTTACTTTTTCTGTCTGTTTAAAAGAACCATGTCCAAATACCGATAACCGATCCGAACTGCCAGAAGAATTCTCAAACCAAGGCATAAATATAATACCAAAGGAAGTAAAATATGCAATATCTTCACCTAAAAACAGAAAAGCGTTAGAGCAAGGCGAAGTATACACTGAGGTTTTAAAGCTAATAAAAAACGAAGATTCGCTAAATACGCTGGTCAAACTTTTTAACTTGATTTATCGTAGTGGCAAAATCCCTGCTGACTGGCAAAAATCAACTTTTGTTACTCTGCCTGAAAAACATTCAGCAAAGAAGTGTAGTGATTACCGCCTCATCAGCCTAATAAGCCATATGTTAAAAATATTTATAAAGATTATCCACAAAAGAATTTATGGGAAATGCGAATCCTTTATGGGTGGCACGCAGTTTGGATTTCGTGGTGGGTTCGGGACAAGAGAGGCCTTGTTTGGCATTCAAGTCTTATTTCAGCGGTCTAGGGATGTCTCGGTGTCAGTATATGCCTGTTTCATAGATTATGAGAAAGCGTTTGATCGAGGCCAACACGAAAATCGCTAAAAGAAGTTGGTCTAGATGACCGAGATCTAAAGATAATCGCTAATCTATACTGGAATCAGACTGCTCAAATAAAGGATGATGACCAACTGTCCGAAGAGATCCAAATAAAAATAGGAGTACGCCAATGTTGTATATTGTCTCCACTGTTGTTTAATATCTATAGTAACAAAATAATAGAAAATGCACTTTACAACTGCGAAGAGGGTTTGACCATAAACGGCATAAAAATCAACAACATACGATATACCGACGACATTGTCATAATAGCAGACACGCTGGAAGGCCTACAAGAGTTGTTGTATCAAATTTCTGCCAAAAGTTCGCAATTCGAGCTTAACTTAAATGTTGGAAGGAAAAGAACATCCGAGGCATGTTAGAAGTAAATGGGCAGCAAGTCGAACGCGTGGATTCATACAAATACTTAGGTTGTCTCCTCAATGAGAACTGGGACAACATGCAAGAAGTTCGTGCAAGAATTGAAGTTTTGTGTCGTCGCGATCTTAATACCACTCTCCGAATTCGTATGCTTCGGTGTTATGTTTTTAGCATCTTATATTATGGCATGGGAGCATGGACACTGACTGAGGCCATGTGCAAAAAGTTGGAGGCATTCGAGATGTGGTGTTATAGTAGAATATTAAGGATATCTTGGATGGACCGAGTAACTAATGTGGATGTTCTGCTTAGAATAAATAAAGAACTTGAAGGTTTATTTACAATCAAAAAACGAAAACTTGAATATTTTGGCCATATTTTGAGAAATGACAAATATAAACTCTTAAAAGTGATAATAGAAGGCAAAATTAAAGGCAGAAGAGGTCCGGGTCGTAGACGGATATCATGGCTTAAAAATCTTAGACAATGGTATGCTGTTAGTACTACGACACTTTTCTGAAAAGCAGTGGATAAGGTGCAGTTCGCGCTGATGATAGCCAACGTTCGGAGAGAGCATGGCACTTGAAGAAGAAGAAGATGTCCAACTATTCACGAAATAGCGTGTAGAAGGTCGCAAGCAACCAGATTTATAGCTTAGATGGTTTGACGACGAATTCTCAAGTGGGGAGAAACGTCCTCCTGATAAAGATAAGAAAGATAAAGTGAAAGAAAACAAAAATACAAATGATAATCTTTGAAAACTCAAAACATCGTTATTTTTAACCTTTTATTGACCTATAAAAATTCTGTATTATTTTAATTTAGTTTATCAAAAAATTGAATTTTGTTAAATTTTAGATTAGTACCATTTTTTGTTATTGTTTCAAACTAATAATTGCATAAACCGGCGTAAAATATCCCATTTTTGTTTTTTTTTTCTACCAAAAAATTTAAGTTTCAATTGTTTTTGAATATATTATTTGTTACATAGAGTACTACATAATGACAAAAAAACGGTCTACATATGTAGACTACGCCCCTAAACCAAAGACAAAGTACCACGCAACTAACGTAGAGTTTCCCAACATAACGTAGAGTTAATGTCAAATTTGACATTTTAGGAAAATTCAAGATGGCGGAAATTAAAACAAAAATATATGTGCGCCACTCGTGAAAAACTTAACTTTTACGTGTAGGACTTTTTCTTTGCCCAGTGTAGTGATGTATCACTTGTTCAAATCGGGTAAGAAATAAGAAAATTTATGAATTGTTCAAATGAGTGTGTTTTGTAAACCAAATTCGATTGGGCTAAAAAAACCATATCTGGTTGGCTATATTTCCGGATGCATTTTTCCGATTTTAATAATTCTGACCATTTTGAAAATCCAAAGATTTAAAATTTTGTACTTTTATGTAAATATGCTAACAGATGACACATTACTACACTCATTAAAAATAAAGGTCTCTACGCAAAAATTAAGTTTTTCATGTTTAATATTTTTGAAATCGGACAGAAAGTTTTTAAGTAAAAGTAAAAGGCCCGTTTTATGGGCCAACCTGTATAAGAGTCAAAAATACAATAAAAAAATAAACTGAAAATTTTCAATTTATTATCTCTATGTGATACTTTAAAACGGGGATCGTTCTTTGAAAGAGATTTTTATTAAACATCCGGGGTTTAAATGAACGGCAAACATTCATGGATTGATAAAGTCATTAACTTCGTTGGGAGCGGAAAAATATGAAAATTCCATGCTATGTTCAGAAATATTTAGTTAACATGCGCTTATAAAGTATTGTGAAGGCGAAATTATATTTTTTTTGTATGCGTTTTTTAATGAATGAATATATATTGATGAAAGAATGTCTTTATTATATACAAATAATTTAAAATCTCTTAGCGTGGTGCAAGACTATGTATTTTTTTTTGGTTTATAAATTTAATTTACAAGAAAAACTCAAGGGCCTTTCACCACACAAGGATATCCATCGGGGCTATAAAACTCCATCAACATACAGAGCTACACACATGTTCTAGAAAATATACCTTAAAACTTAGAAAACCTTAAAACAGTGGCGGTCCCAGCCATTTGAAAACTTTTTCGATACAAAAAAAAAATAGAATAAAAGCACAGCTTTTATGAGGCACATATCAATATATGCAAACAAAATTTTTTTGGCCTCAAATCCAGGAGGGGGGGTACTCAAATTTTAAGCTGTTTACTTGATAATTTTTTTTATTTTAAAAAATGTTGAAATGTGCCGAAAATTTGAGAAAATTATATTAAAAATGTAATTTTCGAGTCAAATTAAACTAAAATTGTAAATATTGACGTATCATAGCGCCGTAGGCAAAACTTAAAAAAATATACTGAAAAAGGCATTTTTCGATTTAAAATTAAACTAAAAATGTAAATGGTTTCAAAGCGCAGAAGGCGAAAATTTTTAAGAAAGTGACACTACAAATGCCATTGTAAACACAAAATTAAACTAATACCGTAAATATCACACGTGTTATAGCGCCGCAGTTTGTGCCCTACTTTTGATTTTCTAAATATTTTCCACTCTGAAATCCGCGCTTGAGTAACTTTACTTTTTAACTTTATTTGATTGAATATCTTTCATATTTATAAGATTTGTTTTATTTATTTCTTCTATAGTAATTTTCTATAGTGAAGAATATATAAATGGAGATTTAAATATAAATCGATTTATTTTATTAGTTGTTATATTTGTTTTATCAATAATTATATTAATTTTAAGCCCAAATTTAATTTCAATTTTATTGGGATGAGATGGATTAGGCTTGGTTTCTTATGCTTTAGTTATTTATTATCAAAATATTAAATCATTTAATGCAGGGATGTTGACTGCTTTAACTAATCGAATTGGAGATGTTGCATTGTTAATATCAATTGCTTGAATGTTAAATTATGGAAGTTGAAATTTTATTTTTTATTTAGATTTTATAAAAAATGATTTTGAAATACAAATTATTTCATGATTTGTAATTTTAGCTGCAATAACTAAAAGAGCACAAATTCCATTTTCTTCGTGATTACCTGCTGCTATAGCAGCCCCTACTCCTGTTTCTTCTTTAGTTCATTCATCAACGTTGGTGACAGCTGGTGTTTATTTATTAATTCGATTTAATTTTGCATTTTCTGAAAATATAATATTTTTATTACTGTTAATTTCTACTTTAACAATATTTATATCTGGATTAGCAGCAAATTTTGAATATGATTTAAAAAAAATTATTGCATTATCTACTCTTAGACAATTAGGTTTAATAATAAGAGTTTTAGCTTTAGGAGTTTATAAATTATCTTTTTTTCATTTATTAGTTCATGCTTTGTTTAAGGCTTTATTGTTTATATGTGCAGGGAATATTATTCATAATATAATAAATTGTCAAGATATTCGATTTATAGGAAGAGTAATTAAATTTATGCCTTTAACTAGAACTTTTTTTAATATTTGTAATTTTTCTACTACCTACAATTGGGCAAAGCAGGTAGAAGATCTTTTTCTTCAGGTTAATCTTGATAGGCCACTTGCGGCACTCACAAGTTCGTACTTTAAAAAAAATAAGGAATCATTATTACTTAAATTTAAAAAGCATTGCACAGGAAAGGATCTTGTATTTGTAGATACTTCGAGTTTTCCACTCTTTTACAATCGTTTTGTTAATGATGATAAACCAAAAAAAATATTTATTTTTTAATGCGTCTTTTAAATATATAAAATTTATTTGCCAAATTCGATAACCAAATAGTAAATACTTTAAAACCACCTTTGATGGGGTCTCGTATTCAATTGACCTTAGCGAAATCTGCAGTATTTGTAATTCGCATGAAAAGCAATCATTTAATCATATTTTCTTTGATTGTGCCCCACTTCGCCAAGGTCTAACCTCCGAAACCGAAATTGTTGATAACTACAACAACTTTGTTACATTTTTGGATGATCTCTCCCAAGCAAAATTAAAACCAGTAATTCATTATTTACTAAATATTCTTCGTTTAAGAAGCTTTTTTTGAATGAATAAATTAAAAAATTTATTTTTAATTATTTATCTTTCTTCTCTCCAAGTTCAAAACGAGGTAGTTGAAAAATTTTGTCAATACAAACATAACTTAAGTGGAAACGTTTTTTGTTTAAGCAATTTTTGATATATTTTTCAGATTTTTATGCCTTGATTTTTCTCATTTTTTGGCGCTTTGTCTCCAAACTCTCGATTTCTAGAATAAAACACTGACTTTTTCAAGTGGTTTTTTTAGCGTTCAAAAAAAGTAATGACAAAGAACATTTTTTAAAAATCTAAGGTTGTTGAAAAGAAACAGCAGGCTGTAAAAAGAGTGTTTTAGAGAAAGACTTGCCATTGCCAAAAACGTGTCCTACTATAAGTGTATATTAGCGCAGCTAAAAATAATTTAACGGATATCTAACTAAATTATTTTAAGGTTTATCATGACTTTACCATAAGATAAAACAAGTTAAATTTTAAGTTTTCTTATTGGGCATTTGGGAGTTAATATATGAATAAGGTTAAGGTCTGCTTTTGTTTTTTTTTTCAGGTAAATAACAAACAAATCATAAACAAAACCTAGCAGCTAAATACTTTTTTTTGAGATCTAAAAAGCTTTTTAAGTTGAAACTTTACCTTTTATATTGCATATCTCAATAAAAAGTTCGTTTCCTGTTTTTTTAGGCAAACCGGTCAATGACTCGCTCAATGTCAATTTCAATATGTCTGTTGATATGCATCAACGCTAAGCCCGTCAGACGAATTTCCGTCATAGTGATTTTACGTACTTAAATTTTCAATCTTATGAGGCAGGCAAAGCTTCTTTCTGACGAAGCACTATTTACTGACAAACGTCCAAGAATTTTTTTTTTCAACGGAAAAATATCGCCACACTTATTCATTGCGTCGAAAACGTTATCATGTTTTGATTTAAGCTTTTGCCTACTTCTGACCAATATTGTTTCCAAATACTGAATTCTCCCAATAAAAGTTCAGGAATTTGTGTTTTGTATTAATCAAACAATTTATAGCATTTGGAAACGACATAAGGTATTTTTTTTCTGATATTAGCTCCACGTTGTTTAAAACTTCTGGCTTTTTTTCTCGAAAAACTTCAGGGTTACCACCAGCATCTTCGTTGTCTACTTTTTTCTGGAGAAAGGGGGGGGGGTGCGATCCCCCCTACGGGTTTTACGAATTTCGGGTTTGATATTGAATGAGTCTGATGAAAAATGGTTCGATTAAAAATGGGTCTCTTAAATTTTGAATTTGTTATTGAATGGGTTTGATGAAATAAGGTTCGGATAAAAAATTGGTTTGACGAATTGCAGTTTCTATGGTGAATCGTTCTTACGATGAATATTTTTATTGAATACGGTCTGATAAATTCCTGATTTGATAAACCATATGCGTTCAATAAAATGACCGCTACATGTACTTGACATTTGTGAGCCTAATAATAATAAAAAAAGTTATCGAACAGCACTTATAAAAGGCAAAAAACTAGTCATTCCGGTTGTACAACAGCACTGAACAAATCAAAATACTATCGGTGGGATTTACTAAAAAGGTTTAGTCTATTTTAGAACTGTCCTAGGTTTAAGTGAAATTTTTGGTTTTAAGAATTTTAAACTAAACCTCCCTGAGTTTTGGACATAGTTTGATTTATAAAAAGAATTTTAATAAATTTCTTTATTGAATAATCATCTTAACATAATCTTTTGTTGGTTTTAAGAAGAAAGTTTCAATTTAGAAGAAAAGTAAATTAAAAAATTATAAACCACGCGGGGTTTAGATAGTAAACACTCTGTAGAACAAATTAAAATTGGCGTTATATGTCACTCTAATTAAAACTTACCTTTGATAATTAATTTTTCCAATTAATACTTGATGTCACACAACGATTTAGATGGGTAATAATAAAATAGGTAGTAGATTAATTTTGTATTTATTTAAAAGGTATTTTTATTTATGAATTATATTAAAAAACTTAAATACAAGTTTTTTACGTTTCTGTCACTGTCGAAATATCAGTTTAAAAATATTAGCGCTGCGTTCAATCACAACTAGCGAGTTCGGATCTTTTACCTCTGCTTGCACCTTGGCTTGTACCAACCTCTACTGATGAAAACTACAGCTTTAAAATCAGTGGGCTTTGGTTTAGGAAAGTTTTTTTGACTGAGCTTTTAGATAACCTCATTGTTTTACTTTCAGTTTCTAAATAAATTAATATAGTTGTTTTGGGTTTTTCTGTTTGGTATATTTTTCGTGCACCTTCACTTATGTTTGTTTTGCCTCGTAGTTCCCTCATAAATATATTTTTTGTGCTGAAAACGGGTTCAAAATATGGCGTTTTTCTGGGCAAAATAAGAGGTGTTTTATTGGGTAATGAACAACTTCGGATATTAAATAAGGTAAATTAATCCTTGTAAAAATGGTTACTTAGGGAAATTAAAAACGAACTTAATACTAAATGCCACAAAACAATTCTTTTCTAGGGGCTATAAATTTAAACCACCCCTCTGAAGTGGTCTAAAAAATCACCAACTTTATAACCTCAAACACAAATAATAAAGCTATTATGTGCCAAATTTCTGGCATATTCATCATTTGCCATTTTGAAACATGTCAAAAAAAAATGAGTTTTAGGGCATTTTCTTCTAAAAGATGGTGTATTTTAAGGAAAAAAGCAGTTTTTCAGTGGTATTTTGCAATAACAATACAAAATAATCACTAACTTTGTGTCTTTTCTGTATGGGTAATTGTTTTATGAAAATTGGATTTAAAATTTAGTACTCCCCACAGGTGTAAATATTTAGACCTGTGGGGGGTACTATTTTAGATCTTAGTAAATCTCACTGTATATTTTTAGCAAAAACACGCAAAAAAAACGGAAACACTTTATTTTTACTAAAAAAGAACACCGGAGTAACATCCTAGTATTTTTTGTTTTGGTTCAAACAAGTGTGTGGCTAATAAAAAAAACAGGCAAATATATATCAGGTTTGCAGGTGGAACCGAAACCCATCAAAAAATGATATAACTTTACTTTTCCTATAAATAAAAATTTTAAAAAATAAATTTTAATATATTACGAAAAATCATGATAAAAAATACCATTTATTTGTCGAAAAGATACATCAGAAAAAAAAATTGTGAAGTCGATTCGATTGACGTAACTACGTTCTTTTAGGCTCATAATGGTCACCTACATAAGGCGGTCATTTTTGTGAAATTTCTCAAGGGGTATTATTATTTCACCTTTATTTTTATTTCCGTGATATACAGGGTGCGGATCTCCTAAACAGTAGGATATACGAAAAGGTTTAGATTAAGGCAAAGTTGCGCAATTTTATGCTTTGCTCCAAACTAAAAAAAAAGTTTATAAATTTCGGATGGTTCCAGAGATAGGCGGAAAAAACCGAAATGTTCATGTTTTTTTTTCTGGGCCCTTATTCTTAAAGCTGGCAAAAAGCGCTTAAAACTTTCAAGAGGCACTTCTTTAGGATTTATCTAGTGAGAGGTCCGTTTTTGAGAATTGACATTTCACTGTGACAGCAGCACTTTCAAGTTCATTTTTTCTTATGGACACATCATTTTTTTCCATTTGGTTTATAAAGGATGACAGATAACATTTTGCAAGCTTATTTGGACAAGTCATCTGTCGTTTTAGGTTTATTGACCATCATCAGCCCAAATTTAATTTTTGCTATTAAGCTATTAAGATATTTTGGAAACCCGATTGCAGTACTTCTTTAACAGTTTTTTTGACATTTTAAAAATGACAGTTTTTTTGACATTTTGTTATAACAAAATAACTTACTTAATATATTATATTACTGCGTTTTTTTCTTTGTTTTTTATTCTTTGAATTTGCGCTGATGATGGTAAAATAACTCAAAACGTCAGGTACTTTTCAAAATAAGGTTGTAAAATATCTGTCATTTTTTATGAACCAAACCGCAGTAGAAAAAAAGCATGTGTCCATACGAAAAAATGAACCTTTACATTGCTCCTGTGAAACCTGTCAAAAAAGTTACACTGAAATGTCAAATCTCGAAAACAGACCTCTCATTAGGTAGATCTTAAAAAACTGCCTGTAAAAAGTTTTAAGCATTTTCTGACAGCTTTAAGAATAAGGGCGCAGGAAAATAAAAACTAAAAATAAAGATTTAGGTCCAAAACTACCCGGAATTTGGAATACCCTGTATACTCTCTTCTCTAGAACATCTGCGAAGCCCTGTATGTTGATGGAGTTTTATAGCACCGATGTATATCCGGATAATACCAAATAGAGAAAGGCCAGTTTTTTTTATAAAGAACCCCGCACGAAATACATTGAAAAATTATTTTGATGAAATACGAAATTTTAGTATGTTATAGTGCGTTATGAGATCAGAAAGATGGGTAAATAAAAATTGATTTCTATGATTAGTTCCAGAGATATAGATGGTCAAAGTTTAATAAAACGTCGTTTCAGGGTATATTGGCTACGCTCAAAAAGGCATTTCCTGACCGAAATAAAATAATTAATCGACGAATATGAGTTACCGAGGAACCACACATGAACTTCTTTATCATTTTGTTGACAAAACGTTAACAGTTTGTATACAGGGGCTAGTCAAAAAAATCTTTTTTTGACACATTTTTATTTTCCTCTATACAAAAATTAAGAAATTATTTTTGAGCAGACATTAATGTTTTAGTATTTTCTAGATAAACTGAACAAGTTTTTCTTCCCAGTAATAGTTACTTTGTCTTACGTGTTTATTTCAATTTTTTGACTATAAAAACTTGACAAAAATTGTATCCTACTACGAAATAATTATTTTGCAACTTAAAAATCTAAATATTATTTTGCATTCAATTAAAGTGATAAGTAGATAAACTCTAAATAAAATAGATTTTATTTTATTATTTTTTTCCTAGCTACGAGGTACATGCAAAGAGTTCCATATCATTAATTTTTATAAAAAAGTAGTAAATATTTAATTTCTTTAGAACTTATCGAGAGATTTTCATTTAATTTTGCGTACGCCTTTATCATACTTTTATCTAATACAGGGTGCAATTTTTTTATCACTTTATGTTTTGCATCTATGATAATGATTTTTTTAAAGTTTCTCAGGGTACTCTAAACTTACTATACTTACTGTTTAACACTTTGGTGGGGCTGAATTATCAAACAAACAATAAATTACCATAAATTATGATTATGGGTAATTGCTCTCCCTTATACCTACACAGTGACGTAGCCAGAGGGAGGTTTTGGGGGTTAAAACCCCCCTTGCACCTTGTATTAGATAAAAGTATGATAAAGGCGCAAGCAAAATTAAATATTTACTACTTTTTTATAAAAATTAATGATATAGAACTTTTTGCATGTAACTCGTAGCTAGAAAAAAAATAATAAAATAAAATCTATTTTATTAGAAGTTTATCTACTTATCACTTTACCTGAATGCAAAATAATATTTAGATTTTTGAGTTGCAAAATAATCATATCGTCGTAGGAAACAATTTTTGTCAAGTTTTTATAATAAAAAAATTGAAAAAAACATGTAAGACAAAGTAACTGTTACTGAAAAGAAAAACTTGTTCAGTTTATCTAGAAAATACTAAAACATTAATGTTTGCTCAAAATGTTTTTTTTTATTTTTGTATAGAGGAAAATAAAAATCTGTCAAAAAATGATTTTTTTGACTAGCCCCTGTATACAAACTGTTAACGTTTTGTCCACAAAATAATAAGGATGTTCATACATGGTTCCTTGGTAACCCATATTCGTCGATTAGTTATTTTATTTCGGTCAGGAAATGCCTTTTTGAGCGTACCCAATATACCCCTAAACGACGTGTTTTTAAACTTTGACCGTCTATATCTCTGGAACTAGTCTTAGAAATCAATTTTTATTTACACATTTTTCTAACGAACTCTATCATACTAAATTTCGTCGTGCGGGGTTCTTTACGAGCTCCACTGGACTTTAACTTTGTTGTTTATATAGTTGATTTTTGTTTTTTTTTTAATTCAAAAATACAGTCAACTTTTAATTTGTTCCATTTTTCTATTTTTGTTTCTTTTAAGTTGTATGTATTTCCTGATTTAAAACTTTTTGTTATACAGATTAAAATTCTCTTTGAAAATGGCTTGTCTGAGCCGAAACGCGTAAGGCTTAATTTAATGAAATTCTTCTAAAAAATTTGGTCATTCTTAGGAAATATTTTATCACTTCCCTTAAAATAGTATGGGACCTAAAAAAAAGTATAAGCGAAAGTTAACGTTAATTTTTTTAAACCATTCAGAAAAATGTTGTCAAAATTCCACCCTGTTTATTAGTCATTTTAAGAACTACCAGGTTCTCGATTCTGGGCGTAAGAGAACGATCATACCCTGAGAAGTGACCACTTCTATTATAATCCAAAATTCCGTATTTGGGACCGGTCGATCGCACAAGTCATTCGAACGACGCACGGTGATCGATTTTCCGGAAAACGCGGACATAAATGGGAAAATTAAAACATTCAAAATGTATCTGAATTTGCCCCTATATGGTTGTCAAGATACTAGGCGAATAGTTGGCCAAAGAATAAAGTATGCTTTTTACGAGTTTGACATTACGCATCAGTATTCAACATCAAATTTCAAATAGAAGACCCAGAGTTGAAGATCGTCATAAAGTACGTTATATAAAAATGCTTAGAATTTAAAAACAAAATGCAAAAATGCAATAATTTACTGGGTGTTTCATTTCAAAGTTTCGGTTGGCATTCTTTTTAATATAATTTCTTTTTCTTTTTTCATACTAATATTTTTACTTTAATTTAGCTAATTAATAATATATATCTTTTTCCTCTTAAAAATGCCTTAAGATAAATATGAAAATGTCCGTGTTTTTACTTTGCCGTAGCATGCGCATTAGCGAGTAAAATATCGATTGGTCGTTCGTCCAATAGCGTGCTCTGAAATAAAACAAAAGACGTTTTTCACACGAGCTTTCCTACAACTCCCAACTACTGGGTCTAGTCGAGAGAACGGCTTCGCTCAAAAATTGTTGTTCGAGGCAGCTCTGCGCGTACCCATAACAGTTTGCTGATTATTCGATCGTCTCGTCACTGCTTTTAAGCGCGTTTATTGGTTGAATTTACTTTTCTTCTCTCAGGCGAACGATCATTTCCTATGACTTCCAAAATCGGTACCCAGGTATTATTGATCAACATTGTGTCTCTTGCAAAATATTCATATTTAAATTTTTATTTCCTTAACTTTTTTTGGGAATATTGTAAACAGATAATACGTTTTATCCCATACATAATGGTAAAAGCAGATTAAAAGAGTTAGTGATGTTTGTAGCAGCGTTTCAGCAAACTGAAATTTACAACACTAAATTTACATAAAACCTGCTTGTCCATGCTCTTGCAATAGCATAAACATTTAAATACTAATTTGCGCATTTTGTTCCCAATAAATAACTTAAAGCTTCCCAATGCAGGTTTTGGAGTTGGACTTACAGTTAAAAAACAAAGGCACCTACACAAACAAACTAAATTTTTTTTAAATAAAATATGAATGACATTTTATTTTTTTGCAAGGCTGACTTCCCTGTAAGGTGTACCCTTTCGAGGGTTAAAACGGAAAGTGGAGTTTAGTCCGTTACTCTTTTTTAAAAGTTGAAAAATGGGTAACTTTTACGACAGTCCCAAGGTTGTTTGCAACTATGGTGAGGAATACGCGTGAAAAATATTATAGGACTGCGCCCCCCTTGAGGGCCCCACGGGCCCATTTTCCATATTTTTAATACGTTAATGCATATTTTTGGCATTTTGCAAATAGAGACCTTTTGCACCTATAATTTTGATACCTTTTTACTTAATCGCTTATTTCAGGCATGCGCAGTTACGAGGTAATAACGGAATCCCTTACTAACCGATAAAGTTTGACGTTACCTGCGGGAGAATACCGTATCCCTCATAATTGACATGGTTGCCGACAGTAAAATGTTAAGTAGAAAAACAAAATATTTAAATTGATTTTTGAATGCACATATGTTCTGTATTCTTTTTAATTGTGAAGATAAGCGTTAATTTTTGTTTAATCATTTTTTTTGGCTAGAATTTTGTAAGAAATGTAAAACATTGATTTGCACTGGCAACTATGACAAGTGATTCCGATCTGTTTATCATAACCTCCCTTTTCTCTGCTGTGTTTTTGAGTTTTTAAAGATTAATAATAATTAAAAAAGGAATTTAGTGAGGGTGAATAAATAAAAAAATCAACGAATAGCAAGCTTTCCCTCAAAAAAGGTAATGGTAACCGTAGATCCGGATTTCGCACTTGTGGTGCTCATCAATACGGTGCTAGGAATTACGAGATGAAATGATGATGAAAATATCTGCCACAGGATTCATGTAAAAGACAAGCATCTGACAAATTGCAGAATCGGCAGATGTACCTTCAGGTTGTCTTTTACATGAATCCTGTGTCAAATATTTTCATCATCATTTCATCTCCTAATTCCTAGCACCGCACTGATGAGCACCACAAGTGCGAAATCCGGATCTACGGTTACTATTACCTTTTGTGAGGGAAAGCTCGCTAGTCATTGATTTTTTGATTAATAATACAAATAAAATTATATCGTATAAAGTCGGCCATAAACAAATCAAAGGCGGCGTGCAAAAACTAAAAATGCTGTTTCAAAAATAACGGGACGTTAGCTACGTCATAACGCGTTATTAAGCGATAAAGTCACCTAACGGGAATTTTTTATAAGAGGTGCAATTATTATTGCCTTATCTAGGAAAAGAAACACAAATTTAACAGGTTAATTATTGCGACACCAGTGGCGTTCTTAATTAAAAAAAAGACAATTTTCTTTCTTTTTGGACTTTAGTTTTTTGTTATATTTAATTTTTTTTAAAATCGGGTAGCATGCGGGTAACCTAAAATAACATCTTCAAACTTTGTTCTTTCTAAAAATGTAAAAGTTTTAAAAATCTCTTTAAAACCAAAAGCACAAGCTGAGTTTAGATTAGTATTAGTTTTGAAGATTTGATTTTTTTAGTTTTTGACATGGACATGTTATTTTTGCTGGGAAATGCTGAAGGATAATTTTTTATAGTTTTTTTTTCACTTATATAAAAGGCACTTACCGTCGCTGTTGGTTGTACTAATAGTCTATATATGATGGAAACCTACATGATTTACTAAAATATTTACACCCGTGAGGGGTACTAAATTTTAACACCCATTTTCCAAAATCACTTACCCATACAGAAAAGATAGAAAGGTATTGATTATTTTGTATTGTTATTGTAAAATATGACAGAAAAACTGCTTTTTTTCTCAAAATGTTCCATATTTTAGGAGAAAATGCCCTAAAACTAATTTTTTTTGACAGGTTTTAAAATGGCAAATGGTGAATACGCCAAAAATTTGGCACATTAGCTTCATCATCTGTGTTTGAGTTTATAAAGTTGATGATTTTTTAGACCACCTCTAGGAAGTGCTTTAAATTTATAGCCCCCCGAAAGGATTGTTTTGTGCCGATTGGTAATAAGTTCCTTAATAATTTCCCTAAGCAACAATTTTTATAAGAATTAATTTACCTTATTTAATATCCCAAGTTGTTAATTACTCAATAAAACACCTCCAGTTTTGTCCGGAAAAACGCCATATTTTGAACCCGTTTTCAGCACAAAGAATATATTTATAAGGGCACTGCGAGGCAAAACAAACATAAGCGAAGGTCACTGATTATGCACGAAAACTGTCTCCGATTTATTTACAAACAGAAATGAAATTAAAACATTGAGTTTATCTAAAAGCTTAATCATCAAACAAAGCTTTCCACTGAAAGATCGCACTCAAAGGTCTCAACTCTGCAGCACCGAACAGTTCGTTAAGCCGACATGATTCCTTTGTGAACGCATCAGTTGGATTCAGGTCTGTTTTCAGCCGCATTTTTTTCCTGACCTACTTTGATGAAATATTTTTATTTGTGGTTTGCGATTGCGATGGGTTTTGTGTTTAAAGTTTTTTCATACTTTTGATAGATAAAAGCCCCCTTTAAATTTAATCAATTTTTATTTAATGATTACATATCGAAATGGTTTTGTGAAGGTGAGTATTAATCGCGAAAATCAATAAACAAGGGTAAGTTTTGATAAAAGTAACATATAACGTCAATTTTAATTTGCTCAACAGAGTGATTAGCATTTAGGGTTAAAAAAACTTCTTTTAAATAGAAATTTTCTTATTAAATCCAACAAAAGATTGTGCTAAAATGAATCTTCACAAAAAAAACAATTAAATTTATTCTTATAAATCAAACTATGTCCAAAACTCAAGGAAGTTGGTATAAAATGCTTAAAACCAACAATTTCACTTAAACTTAGGACCTGTCTAAAATAGGCTAAACCATTTTAGTAAATACCACTGTTAGAGTTTGCGAGATTCTCAAACGTAAATAATTGGATTCAGAAAAAAATGTTTTTTCTTAGATTTTGGATTTGCGAAGTTCCTTATGTCAATTTTTTTGTTACAGGTGGCTTTGATTATGGGGATTGGCGGGGCTTGTCGTGGTCAAGAATTGTGCCAGTTAGATTGAAAAAATGTTAAGGATCATGTATATATATATCGTAGGATTGGTAATTGGGCTGAGACCATATACTAAAAAGCACTCTAGATTTTTTTTTTACTACCGAGACGGACGGTGTACCAACCAACCTATTGGGAAAAACACTCTTGGGCATCTGCCAACAAAAATTGCCCAATTTTTTGATCTTTCAGAACCACAATTGTATACAGTAGAACGTCGTCGGCCACCATGTTAGCGGATGCTGGTGCGAATATTGATCAATTGAAGAGACATGGTGGGTGGAAGAGTACCACCGTCGCGAAGGGGTATGTAGAAAACTCGCTCTTCCAGAAATTTAAAAACACAACCTCTTCTCCAAGAAATACTTTCCTTCCTTCTTCTTCAAAGACAGCCGACCATCTAATCACGAATACGTCAAGTTCTTCTGAACCAAACGATTTTGATTTTGACGAGAATCATATATAGTGCAGAGTTTGGTTTGTGAGAGCTCCAATCAGCCTCCATTTTTCAACTGGAATAATTATTCAAATATAAATCTGAATATTCATTTTAATGATAAAAATAATTAGTTTGTAGTAACTTTTTTAAAAATTTTGTAATGTTTTTAGTAAAATAAACGAATAGTTCATACCGACTGTTTACCTGTTTTACTAGTGACATTCAATTTCCAGTACAAAATAAGGCCAAAATTTTAGGGAAAAAAAGTAAAAATTTAATTTCTAGGGACAAAAGTAAAAATGTATCCCTAAGGAAAAAAGTTAAAATTTAATCCTTAGGGAATAAAAGGCCAATTTATTCCCTGAAAATAGGGATTACAAGTGCACTTTTACTCCCTGAGGTGCATAAAAGAATTTATGGTAACAGCGTCATACGTACAGGGATCCACAGCTGATTTATTCTGACAACCGAGTTGAAAGGCTATATTAGTGAACGAAGGTCACGCTTCAGGTTATCCAATTTATTTATAAAAAAAAAATTAAACATAGGAAGTGGGAAGGGAACCGCAATCGACGAGTCATATCCAATATTTATTGTATTTAATGAAATTAGTCCAGCACTTTGTAAAGCGAGTAATTTAAAATGCCATATCGATTATTTTACTATTTACTAGATGTATACATGGTTATTAGTTAATGGAAGTTAGACCAGTCTTTGCCAGCTAATTGAACTGGATTCTGTTACCACTAAATGGATATTTAGGTATTGGTCCGTCTGTTCAATTTCAATTCGTCTCGATCTAGGTTCAGATTTCTTGAAGGAGACGCGGGTTATTCTTTACCGACCGACGAAACCAATAGGTAGTAGCATAGAATGCCGTAAGGCATAAAACAGTAACTGCACAAGATTCTTTAGGATTTGGATTAAATTAAGTTATGCCTGATCCAAAGCTTCACTTGCTGCCTCTAGTTCGATTTTCCTTTTTATTAAATAGAGAGAGAAGGAAAAATGTGTTTAAATTATACGGCCAAGAAGTAGGATCTCGCCCAACTTTTTTTTTGCTTTTTTTGTAAAGGCACCGAAATTTTTGCACATTTAATAAATTAAACACAAAGTAGCGGCAAGAAGTGAAACTGTGGATTCGGTATTCGGCTGAAACCGGCGCTACACGACTCGTGGAACATTGGTTCCAACGTTAGATCGAATATGTGAAGTCAAAAAGTTCGACAGTTCATTCGGCAAATGTATCTGGCTACATGGTGCTACGAATGCTTGAAGCACAGATGTATTTTAAAGTGTGGTACAAACTTTTGTGTCCGTTAACAATGGAGGAAGCACGCGTTGCTATTGCAGCGCCCGCGGTAATAGTTTTTAGTTGCGTTCAGGCCACAATAATGGCATAGATTTGACAACACTGCTTTGCTATTTTTTGAAAGATCAACAATAGGTGGCATCTCTAATACCATTTCGAGTGAGATCGTGCAGTGTTCAGAACACGATGCGAACACCATATGTGAGGAAAAGTATAATTTATTAAGAACGTAACCATTTATTAATGCTTCTTGAAAAGATTTTGATGCTCGGATTAATGCTTCATGGATTGCAATGTCTCGAAATTAAAAAGTATCAAAAGAAAAATCATTATTCAACTTGTATCAATTTATTAGACAAGTGGCCGGTGGCTATGCGGAAGCTGAATTCCAATACTCCAATCGAACTCACTTCAGTTTCCTTGGGCCTACTAAATTACGTGACTTTGGCGTTTCAGAATTCCGGCAGAATATTGCTTAAAAAGAAAAAAAACATAACTTGATATCATATTAGATTTATAAAATCTAAAAGTAAAAAAATCCAAAAATTGCTGTTACAGGTTTCTGTATTATCGACGAGGCTAAAGAAGAAGCCAGGTAAGATTTTTGACTATTGTTAGCTGTGTTTATTTTATTTCGAAAATGAAAGAGTCCAGCAAAAAACTGTCTGCATACGGTTGTGAGGAATTCAAAAATAAACATTCCTGCCAAATTTCAACAGATTCCGTCTTCTCGTTTCCGATATTGTGCCCGGTAAAGATTGACCCAAAAACAGCAAAGCACTGTTGACAAATCTATGCCGTTTCTGTGGCCTTAAGTTATCAAGTTTCTGTACTTTCCACAAAAATAAAATACTACACTGTTTCGTGTAGCGCCACTCATTTAAACGAGTCGTGTAGCTGTGCATCAAATCAGCGAATGTTTGTCTTCAAACGTTGCCGTTGGAGCGTTTCCTTTGATTAAGGTCAAGAATACCGACAGTAGACGGAACATGACCACACGCGAACGTTGGAATCTCAACATTCGTAGCTCGTAGGTAGGCGACGAACTGTGAAGCTTCCAACGTTTGAGAGAGTTTATAGCATCGTGTAGCGCCGGTGTTACCAGATTTTTTTGGTCTCAGTGAGGTTATAGAGGAAGGTAAAAATATTAGAACTGCAGAAATGTGCTAATTATACTTACTAATCAACACAAATAAAAGGTAGGCAATAAAAATAGCTCAATCTTATAGATTATGACCTGCTCGACGCAAATCCGTCGCTTAAAATATTTTCCGAGTTAATGACGGGCAATATACCTGTCTGCGAACCATCGTTTACACTGGAGCATGTATTGTCACGGATTATACTTAGACAGTGATTTTTTTGTGTGTATTTGAACTTAGGTAATGAGAAGTATTGTTTTATTATGTTTGGTTACTAGCTATTGTTCCATACTCAAAAAATAGAGCTACAATGATTTTTTAAATGTCTACCGTGAAAATCAAAATTATGATTGTTTTCCACAAACCAAAACTACACTTTTTTGCACTCGACGCGCGTTTCGCTAACAACGTTAGCATCATCAGGAGACGATAAACAATGACATTGTTTATGATGATGCTAACGTTGTTAGCGAAACGCGCGTCGAGTGCAAAAAAGTGTAGTTTTGGTTTGTGGAAAATAATCATAATTTTGTTTTAGTGCAACCAAAGGTTCCAAATTCCCAACATAGTACCGTGAAAATGTTCATCATAACAATTGTTAAAATAATACAAAAGAAAAAGTATAAATACAAGCCCTTATAAAATCGCTAAACTCACGAATGCATCACGAACGACAGCAAAAGGAAGGAAAAGCAAGCGGACTGGAGCACATCAAATTCGCTATCCCTCGCTACTCGCCCACTGAAAACATAGAGGGGTGTCCGGCGCAGAGCGTTACCCGATAGAGAGTGCACTCAGAGTGTGCCCGGCGATTCGTCCAATCTGGACGGACAAGACATAACCTCACTCTTAGAATTTTAAATTAAATATTTAATAGTAAAAGCGTCAGCGCTGATTATTATGGCACCGCGTTAAAATTAGTAGAGTATTTAAAATTTCGCACAGCCAGGACTCTTTTCGTCTCGCGCGCTCTTATTGCCGCGTTCGTCTTTTCAACGCAGGTCCTGCTACCAGCTGCGCGATCTCGCCGCGGAATGAAATGAACCTCTTCTTGATGATGCGGAACAGTCGCACATGCCATGAAGTGGGTGGAGCCTAGCAGGATATCTGGGGTGCGTTTAGATTGGCCGTCGGGTAACGGTCCAGTGCGACCTGGCCATTCAGATTGCCTTGGTTAAAATTTACCCGGCTGTTCGATTGTCGGTAGATATTTACCGGACGCTACCCGAACGCGCACATTCGCACCCCACGAAATAGCTTGATAAAATTTGTCCCGCATGCACAGATCAAATGTATAACCATTTCTAACCTTATTTGAGCGACAATATTTTTTGTATTTGTGTTTTTAAAATTTGAAATCCAGGTATTTGGCAATCGAAAGATTCAGTAAATATTCCCATAATTTTGTTTTGGACGAGAAAGGCAATTTGATTCTAGATAATATTCCTTATCATCATCTATTCTATTCAGAAAATGGTGCTACCTTTCCTTTTTTTTGTTTGGTTTGTGTCGCTAAACTGGTAGCAAACACTAGCACGTCCTCGTCTTTTGAAGATGAATCACGCTCATCGAGTATTTCCTCATTTATAAACGCTTTTACTATTAAATATTTAATTTAAAATTCTAGGAGTGAGGTTATGTCTTGTCCGTCCAGATTGGACGAATCGCCGGGCACACTCTGAGTGCACTCTCTATCGGGTAACGCTCTGCGCCGGACACCCCTTTATGTTTTCAGTGGGCGAGTAGCGAGGGATAGCGAATTTAAATAGAGAAAGGCGCACACATTTGATGTGCTCCAGTCCGCTCGCTTTTCCTTTTTGCTGTCGTTCGTGATGCATTCGTAAGTTTAGCGATTTTATAAGGGCTTTTATTTATACTTTTTTTTTGTATTTTTTTAACAATTGTTATAATGAACATTTTCACGGTAGACATTTAAAAAATAAATGTAGCTCTATTTTTTGAGTATGGAACAAAAAATTGACATAAAAAATGCCGGTAGACCAAAACCCGAAATTAACTTGGCGCAAACCTCTAAGGGCAAATCTACGGACTTCAACAGAAAATTTAAAATGAACAGAACTTTTAGTCGTGCAACTTACAAAAAAATTCACTGTCAATTTTTCAAATTTGTGAACCTCCTGTTCATAGATTACAAGCCGCCACTGCCAACAATAGCTAGTAACCAAACATAAAATAACAATACTTCTCATTACCTAAGTTCAAATACACACACAAAAATCACTGTCTCAGTATAATCCGTGACAATACATGCTCCAGTGTAAACGATGGTTCGCAGACAGGTATATTGCCCGTATCATTAACTCGGAAAATATTGTAAGCGACGGATTTGCGTCGAGCAGGTCATTATCTATAAGATTGAGCTATTTTTATTGCCTACCTTTTATTTGTGTTGACTAGTAAGTATAATTATGCAGTTCTAATATTTTTACTTTCCTCTATAACCTCACTGAGACCAAAAAAATCTGGTAAAACCGGCGCTACACGATGCTATAAACTCTCTCAAACGTTGGAAGTTTCACAGTTCGTCACCTACCTACGAGCTATGAATGTTGAGATTCCAACGTTCGCGTGTGGTCATGTTCCGTCTACTGTCGGTATTTTTGACCTCAATCAAAGGAAACGCTCCAACGGCAACGTTTGAAGGAAAACATTCGCTGATTTGATGCACAGCTACACGACTCATTCAAATAATTTGCGCTACACGAAACAGTGTAGTATTTTATTTTTGTGGAAAGTACAGAAACTTGATAACTTAAGTCCACAAAAACAAAAACCGGGCACAATATCGGAAACGAGAAGACGGAATCTGTTGAAATTTGGCAGGAATGTTTATTTTTGAATTCCTCACAACCGTATACAGACAGTTTTTTGCTGGACTCTCTGATTTTCGAAATAAAATAAACACGGCTAACAATAGTCAAAAATCTTACCTGGCTTCTTCTTTAGCCTCGTCGATAATACAGAAATCTGTAACAGCAATTTTTGGATTTTTTTTTACTTTTTGAGAAAAAAATACACCAAATTTTGAAAAATCCTTTGGATATCGTTGTAGATTTTTATAAATCTAATATGATATCAGAAAAGTTATGTTTTTTGAAACGCCAAAGTCACGTAATTTAGTAGGCCCAAGGAAACTGAAGTGAGTTCGATTGGAGTATTGGAATTCAGGTTCCGCATAGCCACCAATAAATTGATACATGTTGAATAATGATTTTTCTTTTGATACTTTTTAATTTCGAGACATTGCAATCCATGAAGCATGAATCCGAGCATCAAAATCTTTTCAAGAAGCATTAGTAAATGGTTACGTCCTTAATAACTTATACTTTTCCTCACATATGGTGTTCGTATCGTGTTCTGAACACTGCACGATCTCACTCGAAATGGTATTAGAGATGACACCTATTGTTGATCTTTCAAAAAATACCAAAGCAGTGTTGTCAAATCTATGCCATTATTGTGGCCTTAACGCAACTAAAAACTATTACCGCGGGCGCTGCAATAACAACGCGTGTATGCTCCGTGGTTAACGGACACAAAAGTTTGTACCACACTTTAAAATAGATCTGTGCTTCAAGCATGCGTAGCACCATGTAGCCACATACATTTGCCGAACGATTTGTCGAACTTTTTGACTTCACATATTCGATCTAACGTTGGAACCAATGTTCCACGAGTCGTGTAGCGCCGGTTTCACCCGAATGCCGAATCCACAGTTTCACTTCTTGCCGCTACTTTGTGTTTAATTTATTAAATATACAAAAATTTCAGTGCCTTTACGAAAAAAGCAAAAAAAGTTGGGCGAGATCCTACTTCTTGGCCGTATAATTCAAACACATTTTTCCTTCTCTCTTTATTTAATAAAAAGGACAATCGAACTGAGCGGCAGCAAGTGAAGCTCTGAATCAGGATTAATTTAATTTAATCCAAATCGTAAAGAATCTTGTGCTATTACTGTTTTATGCCTTACGGCATTTTATGCTACTACCTATTGGTTTCGTCGATCGGTTAAGAATAGCCCGCGTCTCCTTCGAGAAATCTGAACCTAGATCAAGACGCGGTGACGCGGTGCCATAATAAACAGCGCTGATAATAATAATAAGTTTCGGAAATATTACAAAGAATAATATAAATTAGAGATTTTATTATTATTTCTATATTCTGTGTGGGGGATCACGTGCTCATATAGAGGAACCATGATCTTCAATGCCAGACAAATGCAAGAGAAATCTAGAGAACAAAATCGCCCCCTCTTCATGGCCTTCATAGACCTAGTCCAAGCATTTGACTTGGTCAACAGAGAAGCTCTTTGACAAATACTGGCAAAAGCTGGATGCCCTCAAAAATATATTCAAATTCTTAGACTACTACACGATAATATGAATGCAACAGTCCTGAGCAACGATGGACCAGGAGAGTCATTCCAGATTACGACAGGCGTTAAACACGGGTGTGTTATTGCGCCCACCCTATTCTCTATATTTTTAGGTGTCATACTTCATCTTGTTGAGGAACATCTACCGCCGGGAGTGGAAATTCTATATAGACTCGACAGTGGCCTACTTAACCTAAGCAAACTGCCAGCAAAAACTAAGGTCTCGACGACCTCGGTAATCGAACTGCAGTACGACAACGTCATTATGGCCGATACAGAGGAAGGTCTACAGCTGGTAATCAACGCATTTAACGAAACCATTGCCCTAGAGGTCAATCTAGCCAAAACGCAAATTCTTCACCAACCAGAACCAGGTACGAATCCCCAAGCTCAAAACATTTCCACCAATGGCCATCCTCTGCAGAACGTGGAACATTACCCATTGACGCAGAAATACAGTATATTCCACCCGAAATTTATACACATTGATTGACGTAAACTGTCAACGAGAATTTTCAGTCTGACGTTTATTTTTTTGTTTTTCCCTAGATTTTTGGCGACACTGATCACAGTATGGACAAAGCCTCATTCAGAAAATTTTCAATTTGGTTTAGTTTAAATTTAATCATGAGTTGATTGTAATAGAGAGTTTTTGAACCATTTTTTTGCCATTTTGTTATTTTTAACGTAAGACAATTGATCACAGTGTACTAGATACGGCCAGGGCCGCAAGTGTTGATCCAATACATAAACGTAAATAGTGCGAACTCTACACATTATAGAAGGGACTGCTTATGAAATCTCAAATGAATGAAGCTCAGACATTGTTTGGGGTACAGGCGTGGTGGACGCACGCCCTTAAGACTGCTACGAATATGCAGTTTTTATAGCTTTGAATCAAAACTTATGAATTTTTACATATATCAACCCCCTCAACCACCCCCCAAATTATTTTTTTCTCAAAATTAGAAAACATTAATTTTATTATTACAAGCTTTTATTTAACTCTCTACCTTGATTATGTATGTGTATTTCTATGATCAGGTCAAATCTTGCAATTCAATTTTGACTATTGGGACAGGAAAAAGTTGACTGTCGCAACTATCGGCAATGTAATTCAAATGTAAATTACCCATTTATCGGACGGGTGATTTACTTCAAATAAAGCTAGAAAATTTGATCAAAGTTAACCTGATTCATCTGTCCGATAGATAGGACAAACGGTGACCGATAGATGTTACATCTTGAAAACACATGCATTTTAGGTGCAAATCGTTTTTTTTTTAAATGGAAAAATTTTAGAAAAATTTGTCGGTTATTGCAAAATAAGTTTACATTATTTAATTGGCTAAATTCTTTTTAGAAAATGGCTAAGCGATATCAATATACCGATGACAAATTTTAGGAGTTATTTTTTTAGCAGTTCGAGAAAGTGAGTAAATTTAGCTGGTAAATATCTACTTACACTCTTAGCAATTTAACAAATTCACTAGTCTATATTATAATAATAAAATAATAAAAATAATAAGGTTTAAGTCCATATAAATAATTAATATTTATTGACTTGAAAGAAATATCACTGCTTCAGACTGACATTGTCTTTATTTTATTATTTATGCGACGACGTTTTAATCAGTGGTTGTTTTCAGTTGTACACCTGAAGACTATCGGATATTTATACTGATCGAAAAGTCTTGCAATTATATTATCTAAACTCAACGTAACTTTATTGAGCTACTACTAATAAAAGCAATATAGTAGGTAATCATATGTCCGATTAATAGTAAGCACCTTGTCCGATAAACAAGACAATCAGTTTTTTAATGTCCGATAGGTGGGACAATGGTGTATTTTCCTATTTTATTTTTTTTTCGTCAACACCTTTAGGACCGACATAATTTTTATATTTTTTTAAAAAGAGTAACAAGTTGCACGTTCATATAGGTTTATGACACTTTGTTCAAAAATTTAAAATTACCACTATGTCAAAGTCAGAAATTTCCTTAAGTGTTCGATAGGTGGTGACGAGATAATACGATCACTTTAAACTTGTATTATTGATTCTTGAAGCGTGGAATTGCAGTATTAAAACGTTCTTCAAAATGCAAGTGTTCCATTAAGAAACTTAAATAGGCTACACTGCAGGAAGTTGACTTTCCTTTGAGAAAACTTTTTGAATTTAAAAACTTAATAAGGCAGAGTATGACTTCCAAAAATAGAATTTTTAAATATATGCCTTTACTTTTAAAGAAATAGCAGTAAAAGAAGTATAGGAGATGTTTACATATTACAGAACTTTTTTCAGGGTATTAAGAGGGAAAAAATCATCATTCTCCTAACCTAACCTTCACTTACACCACTTCTAAGGCATTATTGCATGTAAGACTCCACTAGGATTATTGTATTCCCTCCCCCCTTTTTAAAAGTAGCAGTAACTTAGTTTGAATTTGGTTCTCTTTTTACATTTCACCACACAAAAGATTTCTAGTATGAAGAAGGTGGGTCCATCTTTGGATGCGGAGATCTCTCTCTGGACCGCTTTTCTTGTAATACGTAACACCCAATTCCCACCTATTCGTTTCCCATGCGCGATCACCCTGACCCAAAAAACTCATCACATTGTGCGACATGAACTTATTTACGTCTTTGAAATTGCGTCTTGCCTCCTTCGAAACCATGAAGGTTTGACAAAAAGTACAAA
This sequence comes from Oxystoma pomonae, assembly GCA_963921995.1. NCBI lineage: Eukaryota > Metazoa > Arthropoda > Insecta > Coleoptera > Brentidae > Oxystoma > Oxystoma pomonae. Next base: position 97,141,681 of record OY998165.1, read on the forward strand.
GACAAAATACCTGATCGGGATTGGTGGCAGAGAGAAGAATTCCAAAACGAATTAAGCAGAGATGCGACGGACACTGACGGATCAAAACTGTCAGGCAGGCAGACAACAGGCGCAGGAGTTTATGCGGAAGACCTAGAGGTTCAAGAGAGCTATCCGCTTGGCGAGCACGCTACGGTCTTTCAGGCGAAGGTATACGCCATTATCATAGCGGCAATCCTACCAGAGGTCAGGGAATGAGAAGGCGGACGAACTTGCCAAAGCTGGTGCCGAAACCCAATATATTGGACCGGAACCGCTCTTGGGAATCACAAGAAAACAGGTGCAGAGCGAATTCAATTAATGGGCGAGCGATTACTGAAGTCGTCCTGGAGGGAAGAGTGCAGACAGTCCAAACTGTTCGTGAGTGGACCAGACGCAGCCAGAACTAAATGGCTCCTGGGAAAAACTCGCAAAGACATTGGATTGTTAGTAGGAATGCTGACAGGGCATAATCGGTTACGCACGCACTTGACATGCATCAGAGTGTTGGACGACTCCGCCTGCCCAGCATGTGGGTGGGCAGAGGAATCAGCGGTGCACCTGATAGGAGAGTGTGACTGGTACGCCAGAATGAGGCAGCAGACGTGGAGTGCCTCCACAATAGAAGAGGAGGAGCTACAATTTCTAAGATGGGCTGACGTGCTGACCTTCGTAAGGAAGGCAGGAAGGCCCGGAGAGAGAGAGAGAGGCAGGATATGTAGAGGGAGTGGGAAGATAAGGGTGAGAGACGGGGTATGGCAGGAAGGGATCATGAAGAGGCCTAATTACCATGCCTGCGGGCCGCCCCTTAATACTACTACTACTACGTCGTTGAAGTTAGATTGGTATTGGGATTGAGTTTGTGAAATATTACAGCAGACCAAACAAATATTGATAAAACAATTCAATTTAGTTCAAAATTGGTACATTGGGGTTTTTGGGGTCAAGAATTACGAATTTTCGATCAGATTTTCATGAAGTTGACAGCTTGCCGCAGAGGAGGGTGTGTGTCATCTAAATGTATCCGATTTCAATCAAAATTGGTATAGAAGAGGTTTATGATTTTGATTTTGAGATTTTCATAAAGTTGAAGCTGGCCGCAGGGGGGAGTACCATCTAAATGAATGCGATTTCAGTCAAAATTGGTTTTTGGGGTCGAGGATTACGAATTTTTGATCAGATAACGAAAATTATGAAGTTGACAACTCAACGGGGGGGGGAGGGTGTTGGGGAAAGGAATACAAATTATTTTTCGATAATATTTCAAAAGTTATGAAGTTGACAACTTCCGGATGGTTGGGGGGGGGAATACCATCTAATTATCTCGCGATTTCGTTCCAAATTGGCATATAGTGGCTTTTAGTGTAAAGTATTACAAATGTTTTATCAGATGTCAAAAATTATTTCTACTTCTTATTTCTTTTTTAGTTTGTTTTTTATTTATTATTTATTTCTTATCTCCTCTTCTGGGAGTTGTCAACTTCATAATTTACAGCCGAGTTTTGTATATCTTATTTGCACAGCTACAGTAGTGCAACTTTCCGCATTTTTTTAAATAAATTATTGAATTGAACTAATTTTTGGTATACATACGGTAACAATAATTTTGAGAGCGGGTTTTTGGTATGACCGAATGGTCTCAAAGAAAAAATTATTATCTTTAAAACGAGCTACCACACAGCTACGTAGTTTATATAGGAATTCTTCTCGAACTTCTTTCTTTCTCAAACATCGGCATGTGTGCACTAAATCGGGAACGCTGATTTCGAATTCAGCATTAGATTTAAAATGGCATGTATTTGAAACATTAGTTTTTTTTCTTTATCCTATAGAAAATAATTTTTTGCTTTTGAATAATTATGTGTTAATTACAGTGGAAGTGTATAAAGTATGTTCCTCTTAAAAGGATGTATCTGGATTTTCTGGACAATATATGTATATGACATGTATACTCAGAACTATAGTTTTTTTTTAAAATTAGTTTTTGGTTCTTCCCGCGGTCAACGATAAGCCTTGGTGCCGATTTTTGAATTTTGTAGGAAAGGTCGCACGGAAACGATCACCTCCTTGATATCAACCAATAACGGGCTTTAAAGCTATCCGAAACCTATCCGACCACGATCGAACTTTACCCGATTGTCGTGTATCGAAGGATCCTTCCTACACTTTCGTATACCTGCCACTGAGCAGGAGAATGGGCGCTCTTGAAAAACGATAATTGAGTTAGCTTCGCGCGTGCACCGTACAAGCTTGGCCGCTTTTAAGCCTTCCTATTGGCCGAAACGAAGAGTGTGAACAATCCCAGGCCACCATTCTCTTGAAATTCAAGACGGCAATATTAATTTGAATAGCTACTTTAAATATTTTTATTATTTTTTTTAATTTTCTGTTCTTGTAAAAAATGAATAAAAATAGTAATACAAAATAAAAATTAGTAATAAACGAATTAAAATATACAAAAAAAAGCAACAAGAAAACACAAAAATTAAATTAGAAAGTGGGTATTTGTTGAGGTTGTGCTTATTTGTTAAATAAGAGTTGAAATAAGTTTAATCTCAACATGGTAGCAGAGCGTGGTTATGACCAGCAAAACCTTCAAATCTGGAAGGTTTCTCTATCTGGTATCTATCTCGCAGTGGTCTGGTAGATAATGATGATGGCTCATCACTGACTAATGGATCTTTCACCGATGATGTTTCATCCAAGAAATCTGATAGATTTTGTGTTTGACTTGTCTCTTCTTCGTTGTCTAAGATTGCTTACTCTGAGTAGTTTCTTTCCACTTTCTTGAAACTCAGTTACTACGAAAATTAATGTTGATAAATAACATCTCTTGATCTAAAAAGCTTCTTAATTTCTCTACACCAAACGCGGTACCCATCATCATTGTCATAGCCTATTAAAATGTCTCTTACTGCCTTTTTGCCCATTATCTTCCTGCACTGCTGTGGTACAAGAGACTATGACTTTTATGTGTTTTAAAGAAGGTTTCTTTTCGAACCAAAGTTCGAACGGAGATTTTTCTTTAATACTTGAAACATCGGTCCTGTTCAGAATTTATGCTGTTGTATTTATCATCTCTGCCTATAAATATTATGGTAGGTCCTCATGGGCGTGAATAATGGATCTAGCAGTCTCTACTATTGTGCGATTGTCCGTTTTGCTCTGGTGTATAGGGCATTACTAATCTTTGTCTTATTCCATTTTCCTCTAGAATTTTCCTTACTTGGAAGTTGCCACCATTATCCAAAAGTAGCTCTTTTATACGATGACCTGTACTATCTATTTTATCTAACATTATCTTAAGCTTTTCAGCAACTTCCGATTTTTCTCTCATGAAGTAAACGTAGCAAAAATGACTGAAATCATCTTTGAACAATACAAAGTAACGATATCCACATTGAGATTTTTCGACGGTGGTACACACACGTCTGAATGTATCCATTTTCCTGGTATGTTTGCTTTTCTCTGTTACCAAATTTATTTCTATGCATCCTACCATAAAGACAACCTCCACAGAGCTCGCGTCAAAACATCTCTGATGTATCTTTTGTTTTGATAACCAAAACACTTATAGGAAAATTGATATAAATTATCATGTGAAACAGTATTTACTTGAGCTGTTACTTCAGGCTTTAAAATCTCTAATGCTAGTTTGTACAGTCCTGCATATCTACTTCTTTCGGCTGTCAATACAGTTTTTCGACAAACTATAAAACTGCAGTATTCTGTTCCTGTGCTTGAAGTAACCTTTTCTTAATTTGAGAAACGGTTGGCGATCTTCTTTATTTAATGACAAGATCCTGTCCAGATATTGCGTATGCAGTTGGTGCAGTGACTCGTAATTTGAAAAACCCGAGAAAGACTATGCAAGTCAAGAGAATCTTTCATTACATTCAAGGAACCAAAAATTATGGTATCAACTACAAATCTAAAACTAGAAGTGGTTATTTAGAAGGATTTAGTGATGCTGATCACGGAGGAGATTCAACAATAGAACTTTAAACTACAGCAGTATTGTGCCTTTATGCTCGAAGTGCTATATCATGGTTGAGCCAATTGCTGCAATTTCAGCTGCCAAGGAGCTCGTTTGACTTAAAATATTATTCACAGAAATAATTACACTAAAAGATGTTCCGGAGTTATTAGTTGACAACGAAGCAGCTATACGGTTGGCCCATAATCCAGAAAATCACGCTCTGCTAACATGTTGATGTTGTGCTTATTTCTTGTCTTATTTAACATAATAAGGATAACCTCAACATTATTTAATAAAAAGAATACAAACTTTGTATTATATGGTCACACCACACCCTTGAAGGGGCTTATTTCTTGACCTAATAAAGGCCTGTTTTTGGTTATAAAAAATTCTAAGCGATTTTGGAAAAAAAATAATTTTATTTAAAAATTATACAGAATTAATCTACAGCCATACCTTCTTGAATGACAGATGATACACCAAAATTACGTATTTACATTAAATTATCGCTAAAACCAACCCGGGAGCTGTTCTTTAGTCTGGTCGTCGCTCGTCGGATCTCTTCGATCGGAAAAAGTTCAAAGTTCAGTCAGGACAGTGAAAAATAGTTCTGTCGAACTATTTTTGACTGTCCTGACTCTTGCCAATTTTCCTACCTCGAGACCCTCCGCGCGTTTTCCTACTGTCCTCTTTCCCAAAATCGTCACCAATATTTGTTTATTATTGGGACCCAATTAACCAATTGATTATCTTAAAGTGGTCGCCCGTGTGCGGAATTTCGCCATTTTTATTGTCTATTTTCACCTATTTTACCTATCGCCGTAGCCATACATAAAATAGGAGGCGGTCAATCTTATTGTTATGATACTCGCCTAATTAGCTAAAGTTGCAAAACGTGCCTTGTCCGCCATGATTTTGTACAACTTCCGCTAAAGGTGAAGTACCTGGAAATCAACACTCGCATAACAATAATATTATTGAACCCAAGAATTAACATGGTAAAAATCTGAATAACAGGGTTTGTTAACCATACGTGTCAAATGAAATCCAGTTTGACAGTTCAATTCTGTTATAAATATCTACAAAAATGCCAGTTACATCAGACAGATGTTCACAAATAGAAAAGGTATAGACCCTATCCCAAAATGCAGATTTTTCAAAGAGAACCTGTAGCTCGAAAATGGCTTAACATATAAGATGCGGTTTCATCTTTAAATTTCTCTTAAAAATTAAACCTCGCAAGTGTGGATTGTTTTTTTTTCCATCTCCTCTGGAACTACCGGAAACCCCCCAAAATCATCCAGGTTTTGACACCCTTTACAGCCTCTGTTTCTTCCAGGGAAAATAGGACATATAGGGAATGGATATCCCAACCGACCAATCTAAAAAATTAGGGGTAACGATACGATTGACATTTTTATAGCTAAAAAGATATAACGGTTGGGGAAACGTCACTTTTTCTTTGTGTTGACACAAGGGTTTGACACCCCCTTGTCAAAATGGCACATTTTATTTTTGTTTTCATGGCAATAATTTTCTAGCATTTTTTTTTTAATTTTGAGTGATTTACGCTAGCCAGTGAGTTTAGAATTAAAAATAAAGAAAATATGGCTTTTCTTAGTTGGTTAGCGACCCAATAATTTTTATTTGGAGGGATAGGTTGGATAGGGGTAAAAAAAACACCAGAGATTCCTTGGTTCCAATGCCGATGTTTCGACTTTTTATAAAGTCATCATCAGGGTACTACAAAATGGATAAAAAATTGTTAAAATTTAATAAACAAAACAAACAAACACGTTTTACTCTTTAAAAATATGAAATGTAAAAATATATTTTTTTAAACACAGGTAAGTACAACCACATTAAAAACACGTACGTATGTAAATCAAACTATAGATGAGAACCATTTAACAGACACCTTTTCTTTTTCTTTTAATTTTTTAAGTTTAATAAAACACCAAATGTGTTGAAAAATAATACAAAATATATGCATGTATTTCTGGTGGGTATCTACATAGGGTTGTAATAGCGTCTTCCTGACAAAAAGGAAAAAAATGCTGCTTTTTTTTCAAATTGCGGTATGTCAACTTTTTGTTTGTTGGCTGCGATATGTATACTTGCGTATATTTTCTATTATTTTTTAACACATTTGTTAATTACTGTTTTTACTAAACTTAAAAAATTAAAAGAAAAAGAAAAGGTGTCTGTTAAATGGTTCTCATCTACAGTTTGATTTATATACTTTTTGTTTTAATGTAAAAGAAAAATTGTGTTTTTAATTGTGGTTGTACTTACCTGTGTTTAACAAAAAAAAATAATAATTTTTACATTTTATATTTAAAAAAAGTAAAGCATGTTTGTTTGTTTTGTTTCTTAAATTTTAACTATTTTTTTTATCCATTTTGTAGTGCCCTGATGATGACTCTATAAAAAGTCGAAACGTCGGCATTGGAAAAAAGGAATTTCTGGTGTTTTTTGACCCCATCCAATGAAGTGTTTTAATAGGAGGACAATTCAAATTTTTTCCGGTAAGTAAGCCATTCTTATAGGTTAAAGCCAGTGATAATTTTTATACAATCTGCGAAGCAGGACAACTCTAGAAGCTGAAATGGAGCAATTTATTAGATATTCTAGAGAAAAGACTCAAAAAAAGCCAAGAAATTTAAATTTTAACAAGTAAACACAAAAGAAAAAGTAAAGAAAAAAGTAGGGTTATATCAAGTCGGACTAGAGATTATTTAGCCAGGGAATATAAATTTACCTAACCGTTATGCCTCTCAGATTTCTCCATCCGCTTGTTCAAAATTTGCCACTTTTTCTTTGGTGATATCCATTTTCTATATGGTCTATTTCCCTGATTGTATTTCGACCACGCCAAGAGTCTATTTAATAAAATTTGTGTGAACACTAATGTCCAAATTCGATGGTTTTGGGAGGTTTCGGGTACTTCTAGAGGAGATAAAGAAAATTCGAGCCCCTTCTGTGAAGCTCAAATTTCAATACAAGATTTTTGGTAAAAACCGCATTTCAATATGTAATTACCAAATCAAATTTTTTTTCTATTTTTTGAATGCTTTTTTAATTTCCTTCAAAGCGTCTGACGAAAATTGGATAAATAGTTGTCGATTTATTAAATATTTTTCATAAATCATATGGTAGGCTTTGAAAAAAGTGGTACGCCACATTACAAAAAAAAATGTTTTGTTACGAAGAAAGAAAAAACTATTTTGCTTCTTAACTGAACAAAAATAAATTATTTATTATACCTATATTTTATGCTCAGATTTTCAACAAAGGCACAGATTTTTTTAATAATTCACTTTGTGAAACCAATGAATAAAGACGATTATGAATTCAAATACCTAAGACAAGTCTTTTCTCAGTTAAGTGATGCGAAATTAAAGGGAGGCATTTTTATTGGGCCACAAATCAGAAAATTGCTGGACGATGTCAACTTTACAGAGAAGCTTACCAGGCAGGAACTCAAAGCACGAAACTCATTTTTTAGTGTAGTAAGGGGATTTTTGGGCAACAAGATGGATGCAAACTACCAACAGTTAATTAATGAACTTTTAGATGCCTACAAATCGCTTAGTGCCCGAATGTCATTGAAAATTAATTTCCTCCAGTCCCATCTGTCATTTTTTCATGAAAATTTGGGAGCTGTCCGTGACGAGCAGGGTGAAAGGTTCCAGCAGAATATGAGGACAATGGAAATCCGCTATCGCGGACGATGAGATCCAGCCATGATGGGTGATTACTGTTGGTTTTTGAAAAGAGAAGATACGACCCCTCATAAAAGGAAAAAATAAAACTTGATCAGTGTGTTCAGTTAATATTTTTGATGTATGTGTTTTTCTTAGATGTAAGGTATGTTTAGTAGCTGTAAAAATATAAATATACTCAATATACACTGTTAAAAAATTCTTAAATTATTTTTTCAATAGATATTAAAATATTGTAACAATAAATGTGGTACTATAAATGTAACAAGCAAACGTTACGTGTTAAAAAATTTTTATTATCATTGTTACAAGAAAAAAAAATGTGTCACAAGAAAAAAAAAATTGTCGACCAGTAATCATCACATCCTACTATATGATTTATGGAAAATATTTAATAACTCGACAATTATTCGTCTGATTTTTGTAAAAGGCATATTGTTTTGAATGAAATTAAAAAAGTATTCAAAAAATTTAAAATAAAAATGGGGTGTTCCATAAGAAAAATAATAACTTTGTATCATATCTCAAAAACTAAAAGTGACTCATACAATCTGATTTGGAAATTAAATTCTAGTTTAAAAACTCTACAAGGAAGTTATAGGGCCTATGCCGTAGCTCGAAGAAATTGTCTTGAAATTTGAGCCTCACAAAGGGGGGTCGAATTTTCTCTATCTCCTCTAGAAGTACCCGAAAACACCCAAAATGGGTATTTTTTCGATTTTTTATGACTGAAATAGAGTCAAAATGTCTTTTGAAAAAACTTTCTTAGGTGGTAAATAAATGACATTGTTTTAAACTAATAATTTAACCTCCTATGAAAAATCCCCGTTAGGTGACTTTATTGCTTAATAACGCGTTGTGACGTAGCTAACATCACGTTATTTTTAAGGCAGATGTTTTAGTTTTTGCACGGCTTTTGATTTGTTTATAAACGACTTTATACGGTATTTATTAATATCAAGATTTCCAAAGAGAATTTGTCCAATAATATTTTTCATTTAAAATATTTTATTCTTCTCTTCTACCGTGAATTTTAATTAATAATACTGAAATCACTTATCACTGTTACCAATGCAAGACAATGTTTTACATTTCTTACGAAATTCTAGCCAAAGAAAATGATTAAACAAAAATTGACACCTGTATTTACAACTAAAAAAAATACTGGACATATTTGCATTCAAAAATCAATTTAAATATTTTGTTTTTCTACTTAACGTTTTACTGTCGGCAACCATGTCAATTATAAGGGATACGGTATTCACCTGCAGGAAACGTCAAAATTTATCAGTTAGTAAGGGAAATCTTTATTTTTTATCAAGTGCGCACGCTTCAAATAAGGGATAAATGAAATTGGCCCAAAATAAGAGGTGCAAAAGGTCTCTATTAAAAGAACTACTATCACAGTTAGCAAAAATATTATTTTCGAAACAAAAAATATATATACCTTGCAACTCCTCATTTTTGAATGTCAATGGTGTCCTAATCAAAAAGAAGTAGAATACAAAATCGTAAACGTACGATTTTTTTTACAGTCGACGAAACAATAAATTCACATAAAGTTGTTTTAGTAAAAAAAAAAAATTGAAAAATATGGATTTATATTACGATGTCATTAATTGCTTTGGTACAGTCAACAAAATAATAAAGTTCTTAAAAGAAAATCTTTTTCTAAAGTCAGATTAAGTTTAACAATGAATACAAATTAAACCCACAAAAATGTGGTATGTTACTACCCAAAATATAGAACTATACTACTAGTCAAAATGAATAGCACACTCTCGAAACCCCAGACTATTTCTAAGGACGTTCCACAAGGGTCTTTGCTAGGCCCCATACTTTTTCTCGCATATATCGCTGATTTGGGAAAACTTAATGTTCAATGTAAATTTACTTTTTTCTGTGATTAATAACCTAAAGGTAAAACTTGCGTCTTCCTGCTATGCGGTAAAAGTGGCAGTTACTGAACTTAACTATGAATCAGCCAGAATGGTATATTTCTCGCTGGTGGACGAGCTATGGCGCTACGAAATACCCTTTTGGGCTTTTGTGCTAATTACCTTTGTGATTCAGTTTTTATATTGCAAAAAAGAGCTGTTGGCTATTTGCACAAAAAAAGAGTTTCAAACCACTATAAACCACTGTTCCTACAAGCAAAAATATTAACCTTAGACTGTTTTTTAATCCTGTAGACCCTGTGTTTGGTTCATAAAAATCACCTTAACACGACTATTGTTCCAGGAAAACAAACAAAGCAATTAAAAAATATACCCTTGCCAATATCCAGATTATCCTTAACAAAAAAATGCTTACTTATTTTTTTAAAAATGCTTTTAAAAATGTCTTTATTAGTTTTGTTTGGATTTGTTCTATTTTTACATATTTCTAGTTATTTTTTTTATGTTTATATTTTTTATTTTACTTTAAGTTTAATTCCACTTTTATTGACTAGGTCTTAATCCAATAAGTTAGCGTTATTTATGCTTAGTCCATAAGGTTATTTTAATTTATTATTTGAATTAAATTGAACTACTAGCTAAAATATATACCAGTATTAGAAAGCTTCAACAGAGTGGTGACTACCTGTTTTGGAAATTATTTGGATGCAAACTTTGCCATTTGATATACTGCAGTTTGAAGCTGAAATAAAAAAGGCGAAGTTAAAATATCCCCCAAAATACACGCTGTTATACACCATATCAGAATTTATCGAAGTCACAAATAAACCATTGGGTTTTTATACGGAACAGGCTACCGAATAGTCTCATTCGTTTAAAATGTTCTGCAAGAATTTTAACTTGAACAAAAACTCAGATCGGTATATAAATAATTTTATACGTTGTATTTCTTCTTATAACAAAAATAATCATATTTAACTTAAGTCGTTTTAATCAAATCTTAAAACACCTATAAAATAGAAAATCTGACAAAAAATCTTGTAACTTAGTACGAATATTAGTGCAAACGTTAAATATTAAAAAACAGTAAAATATATTCTGAAAAAAATTTATTGATTAGTTGAGTATACAAAAGGCAGGTTAGAAATCAAACTTAGATAATATTCAATCAAATTTACCAATAGTTTCATAAAATATGAGTTTTATGGGAGAAAAAATAAACGAAATAACTTTTCTAGCTAAAATTATTGTTTCGCCGACTGTACATAAAAACGTACATTTGGGATTTTCTATTCTACTTTATTTTTATGGGATAATCATCGAAATTCAAAAATCAAGTATTGCAAAGTTTATATATGTTTTGTTTTGAAAATAATGCTTTTGCTAACTGTGCTATACAATTTATGAAATAAAAATTTACGTTAAAAATATGGAAATCGACATTGAAGCATCTGAACATTCTTAATTTAAACGATTTTCATCATATAAGAATTCAAAGCCCTAGAACTAGAAAAATAAATTAAAAGTATTTAAATGCTTTATTTAGACCTTTACGTTTTATGTATGATTGTCGAAGAAAAAATACTGACGTTTAACAGAAAAACAAAAAATTGTTGTATATGATTCAAAAATTTTCTGTTTGGTGTGATGTATCATCAAGGCACTTGATAAAATTATAAGGCAAAAATGTTGTTTTGCACGAATTCAAAAATCTCGCCTCAGATAATGTCTGCCAAATGATTTCTATTATCAAGAAAAATTTCAATTTAATTGAAAAGTGGCAGTGCTTCCTAAACTTAATGGAAAGAAATGTAAAATAATTCAGAGGCAGCCTCATAAACGGTTCACTATCAAACTTGGCACAAGAAATCATATCAAATAAAAGTGAAGGCTACTCCTGCACTACTATACTTTCACATTTAAGAAAAAAACTCAAATTGTGATGGTTTTTTTTCTGTTTTTAAAGAAAGTTTTAGGTAGAAGACCACAGAAACAGTCGCAGCAGAAACGAAGTCAAGTGTATTATCCAGGGTTCGGTTCTTGACCCACTTTTATTTTCAATTTATATCGAAGACATTACATCTTAGCCGGTACACTGTACATTCACACGATTTGCAGATGATACCATCCCTCTGTGGCGTGGTTCCAAAGCTCTTCTTGGAAATATTAATTATAGCTGAAGATATTGACTTGATTGAAGATTGGTGCGACAGTAACTACCTGTGTCTCAATTTGTCCAAAACTAATATTCTTTCATTTAATCTTCCGTTGACTTTCATTGATTTGAACTGCCACATAATACAGAGTACGAAACTGGTAAGGTTTTTGGGTGTTACTGTAGATCAAGTCTAAAATTCTTTGAACATGTTGAAAATCTTAAGGCCAGACTTTCTTCCGCCTTTGCAGTACGAATCGCTGCCAAAGAACTAGGATACTCATCTGCTCGGATGGTATATTTTTCACTGGTCGACTCGGTGCTATGCTACGGCATTGCTTTTTGGGGTTGCTGTCCCAAATATATTATTGACCCAGTTTTTATTATGCAAAAAAGAGCAATCAGATAGCCACATAAAAGAAAAAATCGAGACCATTTTAGGCCTTCGTTTCAAAGTTCAAAACGAATAACAACAAGGCAAGCAAGATATATCCCTTTACCAATCCCTAGATCCACTTTTAAGAAAAATTCTTTAATCTATCAAAGTATTAAAATTTAATCATTTACCTGTTCATTATAGAAGCAATAGTCTTAAGATTTTTTGAAGGTCCGTTGCGAGATTGGTGGAGAAGAAAGCATACTACGATCTTGATGAGTATTTTGATGATCGGCTGGAGTAGCTTTAGGATTTTTCCTTTCTCTTTTTAGTTTAGACCGCGTTCAGAATATGGGTAGGTATATACAGGGTTCCTAAGCAAATCCTTAGGGGGCCAAGCAGCCATGTATAAGACGCAGACAAACGGAAAAGCACATTGGGCAGAAAAGGATGGGCATGGGGCGATGTTTTTACTACATCTTACACGTAATAAATCCATTCCAGGTTGTTGTTTTCTAATGTTTTCAATTTTCATACCTTTAGGACTGCAATAAAAATTGTTTTTACTCGACTTTAAGACCAAACTGATGAAAGATATCGTAAAAAAAAATATTTTTCGCCTTTTCATTTTGTAACCATTGTCCTTACGCACTTTTTACAGGCTGCGGACTGAGATACATGCAAATGCCTAACCTAAAGCGTTCATACACGGCCGGAGAAATCGACTGAGATATTTCCGTACAAACTTTATCAATCAAATAGGATGGGTTGGCGCCTTCGAACGTCCAACCCGGGTTTTGCACTTTGATTCGAAATCAAAAAGGAGGAACAGTCAGATGTGGGGCCGTGCACAAATTACCTAACGGTGATTTTACCAATTTTTGACCCCCTCCCTATGTAATGTTTTGTAACGGTTTGGCACGCCACTACCCTAATATTACGTAACGATTTCAAGACCACTACCCCCCCCAAAAAAAAAAAACTTTTCACTTATTTTCATTTCAAATTTTCTTAGTTTCACACAAATGCAAACGCTGTCGAAAACCCCCCTCCCCCCTACGTAACGTTTTGTAACACCCCTCCCCCCATGACCATTATGTAATTTGTGCACGTCCCCTGTAGTCCCAGTGGAGGAGGGCGAGAAAATTGATATTTTTTTCTTAAAAATTATACTCTTTAGACCTATTTCTTTGCGTTCTCGAAATTACGTAATTTTTGAAAAAAAATTGTAAGCGGCGCCATTTTTATTTCGTGCTTTGTTTTTCTAACATTTTTGCGTTCGGCTAATTTAATTAAAAAATTTTTGCCTGCGGCGCCCTTTAGCTTCTCACTCGAAACCAAGATCCCCCGTTTTAGGAAAACTGATCCCGTCTCTGTTTCTAAATTTTTTCGAATAAAAGTAGAGTATGACCATGGGGGAAATAATTTTTTTCTACGGTGTGACGAAAATTTCGAGAAAGTAGATAAAAAAAGTGGCAGAGCTTTCGTAAAAAAAAAACGTTTTTTGTAAAGAAACAGAGCAAAATAAATCTTTTCACCCCTTTTTGGGTGTTAAAAATATTGGCAGCCCCTTATTTTTCGCTTTTACCTTCCCGCTAGTTTTGAAGAATTGGTTCGCTACATGTTTCGAGATCATGTCATAAAACACCTCGAAAATATCAAATGTAGTGTAGGGCCAGCTTTATTTAAAATCAATAATATCTCAAGCAAAAAGCTCTGCAGGAAAAACAGCGCCGTTTATTGATTTCTTTGGCTGCTAGTCTTAGCTGCATGATTTGGCCGTTTCCGGATAGATGTCACTAGTAGAACAGAATGGAAAGAAATTTAATTAAAAGCGAAGATATTTCTTTCTAATGTTAACAATCTCACGACTTTATCGCTCAATATCGTAAATAATGGACCCTTCCGCTTCCTTTAAGCAAGAAAAAGCTGTGGTTTGGAACTGGAAACATCTAATTTTTAATTAGATTAGATGTTCAAATTGATCATCTTATGGTGTGACCGCCATCTAGCGGAATTTGCAGACATCTTGTCAACGGTTATTATTGCAACTATGATTTATGCTCACAATGAAAGAATCGCGACAATTTTTTCTCATGAAAGCAGTCCGGAGATAATAACAAACTGGCACCATTGCTCAATATACCTGTTTCTTTTGTGCGCGCAGAACTTTCTATGCCATTTCTGTTTGATTTATTGAAATCCTATCCCTAAGGAAAATCTTAGGAATCCTGTATAATATGCAAATATGGATACATTGTGATGATTAATGTTTGTTCATTTACTTAGTCCTTATGCGGATTTAATAGAATTTTTTTTTGTCGTGTTTACTTTTTAACGAATTAGTTTAAGTAATATGTGTATTGTTATAGTCTTTAATTTGAAACTTTTTAATTGATCCAAAATTTGGAATTGCTAACAAAAAAAATAACTCCCAAATTTGTATGACGTATAATATTAATATGTTTTTTTCTCTGTGATTTTATTAATAGTAGATAAGATTCTGCTCTGTCTATAAGATTTTAATGAAGTTTTTAATCTTCCATGACAATAAGGCGTATTCAAATTAAAAAAAATAAAAAATATAAACAGGGACTGCTTATCTGAGAGTAAAAAAAGTACAGTGCAAATATTTCATTTGATCCGAATCAACCCAATAAAGTACAGACACAAAAATACCTCTCTCAGTCTAATCTAAGTCTAATCAGTGACAATTTGTTAACAGCATAACGAAATTTTTTTAGAAGATATATTAGTTCTGAGGAAGATTTTTATGAATTCGTAGGAAGTGCAGCTTGTTAAAACTATCTTTATCCAGTTTAACCGACTTGTCCAGTACCGGATCAGATACACCGAAAAAAATCAAACTTTCTTTCAACCCTTAAATACAAATACCATCAAAAAAGGTTTCCTACATCTTGTCCCAAATTACAACTCAATTACAGACCTTTAAGTTTTTCTAAAAAGTTTTAGGTTGGTTATAAGTGTTTGAAAGAGACTTCGATAACAGTGTGTTATAGTCCTGTTTTTTTAG
Source organism: Oxystoma pomonae (assembly GCA_963921995.1). Classification (NCBI taxonomy): domain Eukaryota; kingdom Metazoa; phylum Arthropoda; class Insecta; order Coleoptera; family Brentidae; genus Oxystoma; species Oxystoma pomonae. Next base: position 97,156,866 of record OY998165.1, read on the forward strand.
CACAAATAAGACTTCTATATATTTTTTTATTATTTAGATATTCTAGTTTGTAAACTTTTGTTTATCTTACAGACTTAACAGACCAAGGATTATTTTTAATTCGAATATTCGAAAAGTTTGATCCTGTTAGAATTAATTTACACAGCTACGTGCACTGCTGTGCTAAAATTAGGGACATTTTGGAACGCTTATTGAAAACGTCGTAGTGGTTGTGGTCAATCCAAAGTCTTCGTCTTAGCTCCATGTCGTTCCGTTGTGGTAAATAACCACTACCGTAAGCTAAGAATCCCTTTCGTTGCGGTTGTGATTATTTTTATTGGTTAATTTTAGAGTATTTTGACGCAAGTAATAACAGTGGCGTAGCCATCATCTAGCAACCCGAGACAAAGCCTCGGGGACCGGCAATGCACTGTCCCACTGCCTTAAAAATGAGCTTTCTGACATTCAAGAAATAGACATAGGCATCCCTCAGGAAAGTGTCCTTGGCTCACTTATATTTTTGCTGTATATAAATGATTTACCTCAGCATATTCTGGAAAAATTCTTTATTTTTGCTGACGACACATGTATTGTAGTTTATGCTCTAGATCCCCAAGAAGCGCATTTAAAGACATGCCATTAGAGACATAAAGCTATTTGTAACTCATCGCGGTATACGCATCCGCATCTAGCGAGAACCAAGCACGTTAATTGGTCAGAAACTTGCAGCACGTTCGAAAAGAGCAGATATATGCTAACTTAAGGTGTTTCTGAACGCAATAGGTGCTGAGATACGATACGTGTGCCGTAACGATACGTGATACCTAACGCATCTCAACACCTATCGCGTTCAAGAACACCTTAGATTAGCATATATCTGCTCTTTTCGAACGTGGTACAAGTTCCTGACCAAATAATGTGCTTGTTTCTCGCTAGATGCGGATACGTATACCGCGATGAGTCGCAACTAGCTTTATGTCTCTAATATCTACAAGATTTTGACGTATGGTTCACGAAGAACAACCTTATCATGAATTATAATAAAACTATATGTGTTGATACATTTAATTCATTAAGAAAATCTCATAATTTTTCCTTTAGTTTGGAATAAACAAAAATTGATATTAAGAAGTTTTGGAAAAACATAGACATACTTTTTACCAGAAATCACCAATATATTCAGGTTGCTATTTTTATAATATTTTACCGGAATCAATTAGAGACATGTCGCAGCATAACAAATTTAAAACTGAACTAAAAAATTTCCTAATTTTAAATGCATTTTACAGCATTAAAGAATTTAAAACTCTTAAAGTAAGATAAGCTATACTAAGCAGCTCTTTAATTTTTTTTTTTATTGTAAACAGGAATGTGTATTTATTGTATATTTTATATTTAACTAATATTATAAAAATAATTGTGTACTGCATTAATTATGACAAAAGGTACATGTATTACCTCTTTTTTGCATCATGTTATTTTTTTAATTTATTTTTGTGTTAAGTTTATATTTTGACATTTTAACAAAATTTAGCGTACCTGCTAGGTAGATTAAATTATTTTATTTTATAGTTATTCCACATGGAGATTTTATATTTTTATTTTGTGTTTCCAGTAAATAAAATTGTTTATTTATTTTACTAAACTATTTATCAATTTTTATGTTATTGAATCAGGTTACAGGTCTAATTGAGAATCGATTCAGAGGTATGCGACTATTTTGATATTTGAGATCCTAAAACCGTTACAAGTTCTAATGCAGAAATTCTTCTACAAAAAAGTAAAAGCTTTTATAACAAATATTCTGAAATTATAGAGCCTTCTATAATAGTTCAATATAATCATCTTTAACACCTTGTAAAAAATGATCTAAATAATAATATGTCGAGTAGCGATTTTTTTTGAGCTAATTATTAAACAATATGGAGTTTTAGAAAGTAACTTTGGTTTAAACATTTATCCCATTTTTATTGTTTTTAACATTACCGGTAACAGTGGCAACCCTTGAGAAGACGTTTAGTAAATTAAAACTATTTAAAGATTACTTAAGATCACAAATGGGTCAAAGTATTTTATTTACTTGAATAAGACACAACTTTAGGTATCAAACACATCTTTAATTTTTATCCAAGTCATGTTGCTACGCCGCTGAGTAATAATAAAGTTAATAAAAATTACCAGGTTGTAACTTCTAAATCACTTATTTTGTAGAATAAAGCCAAATTTTGTGTTTTTTCTCTTCCCCAAAATTTTTTAAAAGTGACAGTGTTTAATGTGTTCCGAAAAAAAATCGGCGCGTGTTATTGGTACTTGTTGTTAAACACTACCATAACGGCTGTCAAAGTTGTTAAAACTTTAAGCGTTTCAAAATGTCCCTAGTACTAAACGACTCGTCTCGTTGATATTAGACACTTAAAATTGACTAGCTATTTTTGATTTCTTGTTGTTAGCGTACCTTTGATGTTTTTGTGAAAGCGTCTTTTGAAAAAAAAGAGAGAGATTAGACACTTAAAGTTCATTTTCAGATTTATCAGCATTCGTATCCTTATCTCTATCGAGTCGACCATTTAAACAGGTGCATTTTTAAAATCAGTGCGAATGTGTGACAGCTCCAGCTGATTAAATGCACGAAAACCTCGTTAGGTACGATAAGGGAGTCGTAACATTACGACCGTCCCTGCGTACGAAATGATGTTTTGACGCATTTGATCAGCTGGAGCTGCCACGCATTCGCCATCAGTTTAAAAGTACACCGATAGACCTGAAATTTAACTTTAATAGTGGGATTTACTAAATTTTAAAACCAATTTTCGAAAAACACTTACCCATACCAGAACAGACACAAACTTATTGGTTATTTTGTATTGTTATTGTAAAATACCACTGAAAAACTGCTTTTTTTCCTCAAAATATACCATATTTTAGGAGAAAATACTGTGTTTGAGGTTATAAAGTTGGAGATTTTTTAGACTACCTCTGGGGGGTGGTTTAAATTCATAGCCCCCAGAAAGGATTGTTTTATGGCAACTGGTAATAAGTTCGTTTACAATTTCTCTAAGTAACCGTTTTTACAAGAATTAATTTACCTTATTTGATATCGTAAATTGTTCTTTAATCAATAAAACACCTCCAATTTTGTCCAGAAAAATGCCATATTTTGAATCCATTTTCAGCACAAAAAATATATTTATAAGGGCACTACGAAGCAAAATAAATATTACTAAAGGTTACTGATTATGCACGAAAACTGTTTCCAATGAAAAAACTTTAAAACAACTGTACCTATTCATTTATTTACAAACTGAAATTAAAACATTGAGTTTATCTAAAAGCTTAATCATCAACTTTCACTAGAAGATCACACTCAAAAGTCTCAAAGCTGCAGTTTTCATGGGTACTTCGCTGATATTCTACCAGAAAACCGGGCACCGTCCAGTTCGTTGAGCCAACATGACACTTTTGGGAATGCATCAGTGAATAATTTTTGGATTTAGGTCTGTTTTTAGCCGCATTTGTTTCCATGGCCTCCTTTGATGAAATATTTTTATTTCTGGTTTGCGATTGCGATGGGTATGTGTGTTGTAAAGTTTTTCATACTTTCGATAGATAAAACCCCTTTTAATTAAATACAAGTTATAGTAGTATCGAACAGGTTTTGTGACAGTGACTATTTATCTCGAAAATCAATAAACAAGGGTATAACGTCAATTTTAGTTTGCTCAACAAAGTGTTTACCATGTAGATCCCCCGCTAGGTTTAAAAAAAAACGTCTTTTAAATTGAAATTTACTTCTTAAAACCAACAAAAGGTTGTGTTAAAATGATTATTCACTAAAAAAAATAATTGAAATATTCTTATAAATCAAACTATGTCCAAAACTCAAGGACGTTGGAATAGAATGCTTAAAACCAACAATTTCACTTAAACTAAGGACCTGTCTAAAATAGGCTAAAACCTTTTAGTAAATCCCACTGTAAGTGTCTATTATTTCTTTCGGTTGCGCTAAAGTGTTTCATGCAGACTCCAAAAACCAGTTTTAGAGCGATACAACGCTTTCTTAAAACGGTTTTAATAGTGTTTATACGACAAAATTATTAAACCGTCATTATATAAGTGCTTTAAGAGGCCTGTATAAACAAATTGAATAAATATTAGTCAGGAGAATAAGGGGTCCTACCCAAGGAACACACATTGTACACAATAAAATTTATGACCAAAGTAAAGCTGCGAAAACGTTTTGTCAGCACCTTTTTGGTTGTAAATTAGTTTGCCTAGTTTTTGTAATTCTTTTTGCTTTCATAATGTAAGCGCAACCCATTTTAATGACCATACTGGTATTAAAAGCAAAAGTGTTTATTAAACTTTGCTCAAAAATACTATTCTTTGGGCAGAAAAATATGCAGAATGTTGGCTATACATTAAAGCCAAAACTATATTGGAGCAATAACGTTGTAAAATCAGGAAATAACATTATTGGCTGTAACACAGCAAGTTTAGCTGTCGTTTTAGGGTCGTTTAGACAATAATGCGCTTTCTTTGCAGGAAGTTGTAAAAATAGTTAGAGAAAAATATTTTCAGCTAAAGCCCAGTAATTTTACCCGTCGGGTCCTTTCGGCTTGATTCGCGAACAAAGCCTCGCCCCTTATTCATATTAAGCATTTTTTTTCCAAAATAAAATCAAAAATTCTATAATAAAAAGAGTAGATTTTTAAAGCTAAAACTAGTTTTAAGGTAGAGATAAATCTTTTTTGGTTATTTTGGCTCCAGTCGAAAAACAAAAAAATGTAACCTAAAAATTAAATGTTGATATTGTTAATATGTAAAGCGCGCGTGTTTTGGTAAGGTTTCATGGTAAGCATTATCAGTAAACTGGCATTCGCATGTCAATTTGGTTCATGGATGAAGCCAAAAATCCGATATTAAAAGTGTGTGTGTAAATAAATATTCCCATCATCCATACATCCATACTTGTGTTTTCAAAACCGTTTATTTGTATAAACATCTATTTTTGCTTTTTTTGCCATTTTTCTTTGAGTTTTGTAAGAAATGTTTTTTTTTTAAACTAAGTTAACTGAAAAGCTATATCGGTTGCAAAAAGTGCTGCAATGGTTATTGCAGTGAGCAAAAAATGATTGCCAAATTGGGCTAGGCGACGTTTTATCAACACTTTCAAGACGTTGTGGCAGACAACAGCAAAAACACAATAGTAGAAGAGTTTTGCTGTCGCAACGTTTTTGCAAAAGTTTTTCAGCACCTTGTGTTACTTGGGTATCTTGCAAAAAATGATTAAGAACTGAAACGTAGTATGCATACTAAGAGGACCCTTAGGTAATTTTTGAGAAATGTAGCGACTTGCAGAGGACTCTTATTCCGGAAAGTAAAACACAAATTGGCAAAATTTTAAGAAATTATGATCTGTTACTTACTCAAGGTTCTTTGCTGAGGTCCCCCAGATTCGTAAACAAACGAACAGAAACCAACCAAATTATCAATAGCAACTCTCCGAAAAACAATGGAGCTATCAGATTTGATTTTATGCAAAATGTCCCATGTCCAAAAGTTTTACAGAAACAAATAAAAACTGAATAATCAAATTACCCCTTATAAAGTTAGTTAAGAAAAATGCACTTTTAACGAAAAAAAAAACATTAAACTTACAGAGCCGGCTTAGGTATAACAGTGAATATTATTTGTTTAACTTTATCATTTTGAATTCCTCTACAAAGCGCCCCTATTTTCTAAAAATAAACTCAAAAGTCATAAAAAGTTTTAAAATATGATAAAGGAGCCAAAATAGGCACAAAACATGATTGGTGAGGTCCTAGTAGGTTTTGATTTAATGCCAATACAAGGTCGCTCACTGAGGGTCCCAATTCCCGACATTAATACTAAGGGTTCTGCTATAATTTCTTAAAATGTTACGAATTTTGCGTTTTGTTTTCGAGAATATGGGTCCTCTGCAGGGGAATTCCTGATAGCTACATATATCAAAAATAACCTGATGATGCACTGGTTGCAAGGTTGACTTAATTTTTGCACGAACTATATACAGGGTATTTATTTTAAAATTTCCCACAACAGATTCACGTAGGTAGAGTCTGATTTTACAAACATCCTCGGACACGTCAATTTTTGATTCCAAGGAGACATATTCTGTCTCTTTTCAAATTTTTGTTACAAACACACCCTTCAAGGTGTAAACCTTTTCCCTATATGTCGAGTAGGGAAAGTTTTGAAGGTCTTTCAAATGTCTTTACAATCGCGTAAAAATTTCGAAAATCCACTGATTAGTTTCTGAGATATTTACCTTTTACCGTTGCATGGACCAATACAAAAATATTTTTTTTACAATATAATTTTTTTATTTTTTGAAAAATCCCGGGACACGTCGGTTTCGTTTTTATTGAAGATACTTTTTATCATTGCATTTTTTCTTCTATGGTACAATCCTATAAGGGGTGAAATTTAGCTGTACAATTTGAGTTTATTTTAAAAATGAATATCTCAAAAACGAATTATTAAGTTCACCCCTCGAAGGAGGTTTGTGCTACAAAAATTTCAAGATGTGCCAAAAAGTGTCCCCCTCGACGTTTTCACGGATTTTTTTCAAATCATTGAACACCTTGTGTATAGTTAAACATTTTTTAGCTTTGCGTGACATCACGCTGCCAATAGTTACCCCCTTGTCACGCATCTATGCAGTAAACCGAGGGGTATTTCAGAGTATTGGCAGGTTGTAATCAGGTGTAATCAGTTGTAATCAGCTGTAATCGTGCAGTCACGCGTAATTAATTTAGAGTTTAATTTTTATGTATGACACTTAAACAGACGCGATGGTTAAATTATTTTTTCTAGGACTTTTTAGTACGCTGAGTACATCAAAAAATTGTTCATTTTTGGATTAAGGTATGCCACTTTCTGGGGTAGTAGTTTATTCCAAAAGAAAACTTTTTAGATCCAAAACTATCTCTGAATCCATGTAGAACGCCAAAATCGCGGCCATTTAAGATGGCTGCTATTAAAATCTTTACGAAATTTTCTATCTTTCCTTCTAGTGGTCCGATTTAAATGATTTTTTTTGTTTAAAAGATCTTCTCAAAAGCTCATTTAGTTTGGCATCCCCAAAAAATTTTTTTTTTTATTTTTTAAATTCATTTTTTATTGAAAAATTAATTTTGAATAAATAAATGATTTTTCAGGTGAAAAGAAAGTTAGAAGTCAAGTTAAGTTAAGTTTGAATTAAATGAAATGAATTGAAATTTTTGGTTTCAAGCATTTTAAACCAACTCTCCTTGAGTTTTGGACTTAATAAATTTGTTTATTGAATAATCATCTTAACACAATCTTTTGTTGGATTTAAGAAGAAATTTTCAATTTAGAAGAAAAGAAAATTAAAACATTTAAAACCATGCGGAGTTTAAATAGTAAACACTCTGTAGAATAAATTAAAATTGGGGCTATATGTCACTCTAATTAAAACTTACCCTTGTTAATTAATTTTTCCAATTAATACTTGATGTCACACAACGATTTAGATAATAATAAAATAAGGAGTAGATTAACTTTAAAAGGTGTTTTTATTTATGAAATTTATTAAAAAACTTAAATGCAAGTTTTTTTTACATTTCTGTCACTGTCGAAATGCCAGTTTAAAAATATTAGCACTGCGTTTAATCACAAACAGCGAGTTCAGATCTTCTACCTCTGCTTGCACCTTGGCTTGCACCAACCTCTACTGATGAAAACTACAGCTTTAAAATGAGTGAGCTTTGAGTAAGGAAAGTTTTTTTTGACTGAGCTTTTAGATAACTTCAATGTTTTAGTTTTAGTTTGTATATAAGGTAATATAGTTGTTTTGGGTTTTTTTGTTGTGATGTGTGACCTTTACTTATGTTTGTTTTGCCTCGTAGGGCCCTCATAAATATATTTTTTGTGCTGAAAACGGGTTCAAAATATGGCGTTTTTCTGGACACAATACGAGGTGTTTTATTGGGTAATGAACAGATTGGGATATTAAATAAGGTAAATTAGTCCTTGTAAAAACGGTTACTCAGGGAAATTATAAACGAACTTATTACCAAATGGCACAAAACAATCTTTCCTGGGGGTTATAAATTTAAGCCACTTCCCTGAGGTGGTCTAAAAAATCACCAACTTTATAACATCAAACGCAAATAATTCACCATTTGCCATTTTGAAACCTGTAAAAAAAAAAGTTTTAGGCATTTTCTCCAAAATATGGTGTATTTCGGGGAAAAAAAAAGTTTTTCGGTGGTATTTTGCAATAACAATACAAAATAATCAATAACTTTGTGTCTTTTCTGTATTGGTAAGTGGATTTTGAAAATTGGTTTTAAAATTTAGTGCCCCCCACAGATGTAAATGTTTGGACCTGTGGGGGATACTATTTTAGATCTTAGTAAATCTCCCTAAAAGTGATTTGGATTGAGTCAGAACAAAATTTAGTAGGTTTTTATTGTTATTAATGGAACATTGCTTGGCTTCAGTGAAATGAAGCCTAGCGCATACCTAGCGCTCCCCGCGTCTACTGCCGTTGCCTAGGTACAAACCTACATGCATGCTTCTGCTGCTCAGTGTGTCATGGAAAAAAACAAAAATCTTACAGAAGCTTCCGAGGAAGCTTCCAAAACAATAGTTGTCGAACACAAAAATGTTTGTAAGGTAGTTTTTTGTCGCCTTTTTAACAATACATTTGATTTCGTCAGCCATCTTGGCTTAAAAATGTTATTGATTAGGTCACCAGTCAATAAAATCGGTCTTAACCTGAAAAAGCTGCAGTTGTTTAAATTTATTCCGGTTTTTTGAGATACCTGGTATTTATTTGGTGATTATTTTCAGATCATCCTGTCAAGATAAAAATATATTATTTTCATAAAAAGCTTTGTAACAAAAAAAAAATCATTGAAATCGGACCAGTAAAAAGAAAGATAGAAAGTTTCCTTAAGATCCTAATGGCGGCCATCTTTAATGGCCGCCATTTTGGTGTTCCACACAGATTCAGAGATTGCTCTGGATCTAAGTGATTGTCTTGTCTCATCAACTTTCATCACTGATTTTTTCGATATTAGCGTCGTACCCAACGTACTATTTGAGAAGTTTTGATTAAGTTAGTTCATTGGAGGAATGAATTTATTTTCCATTTTATTAATTTCCTATTTATTTTTGTATCAAAAACTAATCTAGAAATTTAAATACCCCTTGTAATGCCCTTAAACATGCATGACTCATGCGTTCCCTGCTCCTAGCTATGATATGATTTCAGTTGGTTGTTTCTGGATTAAAAATACTTAGTGATCCTAAAACAGATAACAACTAAAGGGAAGCGTTCAAATATGCCGGTTTCAGCTCATTCTCCAGCATCTTGAGTACTAAAATGGATTGAAATTTAATTTTTATAAGAGGTATTTTAAAGTATATAATTTATTAAAGTGGGAAGTGGTTTATCTATTTTATCGTTGCTACACTGCTTCCCATTGGGGTAAATTTAAAATTTAACTCCAAACCCAATTTGTTAAAAAGAAGATTTGTCTTTTTAAAATATGAGGTTTATCATCAATAAAATAAATATTAAAAAAAAACTTATTTTTATGTTTGAGAAAAAATTTAGGTAATGACCGAATTTAAAATAACCGGTAAAAGAAAATGCAAAAACATGGGTATCCCTTTGGAAGAAATCACTTTGTACACCCTGTGTTTTGCCGATGACTAAATAGTAGTGGCTCAAGACTACGACGATTTAGAATACATGACACGAAAACTGATAGAAGAATATACGAAATGGGGACTTGAAGTCAATATTAAAAAAACGGAGTATATGTGTATTGGAGGAGAAAGTCAAGACCTAGTTTTGAATACAGGACAGCGAATGCAATCATGTGATGAATACAAATACCTAGGCTTAAAGATAACTTCTGACGGCATAATGGATAAAGCAATAAAAGAGAGAAACATACTTGGCAGAAAGGCGATATCTCTTTTAAATGGAATATTGTGGGACCAAAATATAACAAATAATAACAAAAAACTTATATACAACACTATAGTTAAAAGTGTAATAACGTATGGATCAGAAGTTTGGCCAATCAAAGACAGAACCGAAAAAATGTTATGTGCGACTGAAATGGATTTCTGGAGAAGATCAGCTGGAAAATCAAGAACAGAAAGAGTCACAAACCAGAGAGTACGAGAAATAATGAAAACGGGAGAACGTACAATAGTAGACGACATCAGAACGAAACAACTAGTATGGTACGGACATGTACAACGAATGGAAAATGAGAGATTACCAAAACAAATCTTACGGTGGAATCCAATTGGAAGAAGAAAGCGTGGGAGACCCAGAAAAAGCTGGAGAGAGGGCATAGATAATGAAATATCAAACAGAGGCCTAGACGATGGTCTATGGGCCAATAGAGACGAGTGGAGATTGGGTATCGGAAGACGTAGAACGTTGTAAAACCGAATTATATATATAAAATAACCAGTTACTCTTCTCTTCAGCTTATCAAATCTCACCTTTAGTAGCCATGAGAATGTGGCAACATACCAACCCACATAATGGACAGTGCCAAAAAAACTACGACTATAAGGAAAACATGTGTTCTTAATGTTTTGTACTACAACAAATTTATTAGTTAAATATTTTTAACAAAATGAGAAATAAATTCCCAATGTTTATTGTTTTTTTTTAAGTTTTTTACTCGATTTTTACCATACGAACCTGCTCTGACATAGACTGAATTTTCTTAGTGTTAATTAGTTTTATCTGGGTAAGAAACAAAAAACGTTTTTTTTATACCTTCATCAAAAACATAATTTTAGTAACTGTCTGCAGATAAATAAAGCATGACTTTTTTGGTTACTGATGCAAAAAAAAACTGTTTTTTTGATCACGGGTGCAAAAAAAGATTCGTTCCTTTTTTACCCAAAATTAAAGAGAAATAGCGGAAAATAGTAATATTGAAAACATTTAATTATTCTTGGTGTAAAATTGGTGTGTTGCGAGAAGTGCTCTTCGTTCGAGATTTTTAAAAGTATTTTCCAGTTTTTCTTGGATTTTTTGATAAAGATATTTAAAAAAGAAATAGTGTTAACAACTCGCGGCTAAACTATACTCTTTTTTACTCGCGTTTTTAAATACCTCGCTGCGCTCGTTATTTGAACCAACGCTTGTAAAAAAGGCACTATTTTAGCCACTAGTTGTCAAAACTACTATTTCTTGGAGGTTATATACTTTAACCGAGACTTGAACAAATTTTATAGTAAGATTTAATGTTTTATGTCTTTTTATCAGTAAGTATATATTTTTTTAAAAATCCTATTGTAATCGTGTGTAATCATGTTGTAATCAGGTGTAATCAGGTGTAATCAGCTGTAATCAGGTGTAATCCGGTGTAGTCAGGAGTATTCAAGTGTAATCAGGTCTAATAGTTGTAATCCGATGTGTAATATATTGTAATCATGTGTAATCTTGTTATAATTTACAAAAAATGAGTACCGAAATGCCCCTCGCAGTAAACACTAAAACCATAGACGTCTAATGTGCATGTGCACGGGTTCGGCTTGACATGTAAGCTGAACTTAAGCTTTAGTTGTGGTTTGCAATGGTGTGGAATATCATGTAAGTTGCACTGAAGCTGTAGTTAAGATAAGCCGTTGAATTACTTCGGCTTAAGCGCATTTTGAGGTTGTGAGGTATGTTTTGGTTATGTTTTTAAGCAAAAGCTATTAACTCTATAAGTTTATAAAATTGTTGCATTGCCTTAAAATATTTCTGTGATTATTTTTCTGTGCTTAAAAAGGAACTTTTTCGGGGTGACGAAGTAGATGAAGAATTAGACTTTGTAATTAATGGAATACTAATAAGGATTTTTAAAAGAATGAATTATTTCAACACTTTTGATGAAAATACCTTTTGCAGAAGGTTTAAAATGTCCAAAAAAAATAATATTTTTAAAACTTTGCACAGTACTTTTAAAAGCAAACTTTTTTCGCTAGGCTTAACTTTTTTCGCTAAGCGTATAATTCACCTTTTTTTCGCAAATTCGTTGCAAAGAAACACAAACAGGGGTTGGGTTGGTCTGGAGGTGTGATAATAAATAGTCAGGTTTTATAGTTGACCAATTGTTGTAGTTTTTATTGTCTTTACCTCCATATAATCCTAAATCATGAACAAAGGACGATGCACTTTCCTTATGGAAACTGGCTTTCGGAGGGATTTCGCTCAAAATTGCATATGGTATTATTTTAGGGAAAAACAAGAAAAATACCAAAATGTTTTACTTTAAACCGCAGTATCTCGAAAACCATAAGTTGGCTGTGGAGCAATGATAGATTTTCATTAGGACGACGAGATCAACAACATATGCAATTTTTAGCGAAATCCCACCGAAAGCCAGTCACCATAAGGAAAGTGCGCTGTCCTTTGTTTTTTTTTAAACAACCTGAAATTTTGCGTTGTTTTTTGACAGCTGACAGGTAGTAATTACTACGTTGCCAATAATTTTCTTACTTTTTTCAAGTGAAACATATTCGGAACTTTTTCAAACCAAGTAAATCTCAAGGGTCACCCTCAGTCCAAGCAGCACTTGTACAGGGTGGTCCAAATTCGAAGGGCCTCTATAGCTTTGGGCTTTTGCAGCATAGTTAGCCCAAAACTAATATACATCTTACGGGCTCGATTTTCAAGAGAAGTCGAAAACTGAAAACCGCATTACGATATGTCAAAGCGTTTCTGAGCTACAGGGTGAATCTCAAAAATTTTAAACGCCTTCTACAACTTTTTTATTTGTAAAGATAGAGATTTTCATTAAAAACATTTTTTGAAGATTTTTTAAAGACAAATCTACCTGTTTCACCGCTTTTCTATTAAAGCCTTTAGTTCTTTAAATGTGATACCCCAAATTTTTCTACATACACCTATTTTTATTAAATAGTTTAAAAGATATTTAAATATTTTGATATTTACCATAGTAGGCGCTTTGCGCGCCCTAAATGTGTAAATAAAATTTTATTGTCTTTTTTTCATACAAAATCAAGTTGGCTATGACACGAGGGGACACAGCAACCTCGAACTTTAACTTCTAGTTTACTATAATTGCCAACCCTAAGGTAATAAACAAAAATAAAATTATTAAAAGTTTTCATTTCAAATTTTTATTAATTAATCTACATCTAACAATTTTCTTTAATTCTAAAACAAATGCTCAAACTGACGGCCGTTTTCTTGTAAACACATCCTACATCTTCTCTTGACGCTATTTTCTGCATTTCTTACTGCATTCAGTGGCTGAATGCAGTACGAAATGCCTCTTCCAGTTCTCTTCTAGTAGTTGGGCGATTTCGTAATACAAGGTCTTTGACTCTCCCCCACAAAAAGAAGTTGCAAGGGGTCAGGTCTGAAGACCTGGGGGCCAATATATATAGGACCTTTATTTCCGATCCAGTTTTCGGGAAACACAATATTTAGCAAATTAGTATTGTCTCGTGCATTGTGAGGATGTGCACCGTCATGTTGAAAGTATAGCTCATTATTTTGGTGAAGTGGCAAATTGTCGATAAACGGAATCACCTGCTCTTCTAAAATTTGTTGGTATCTTTCGGCATTTAAATTTCCATCAAAAATATATGGCCCAATAATTTGTCCTCTGTAGATGCCTACCCATACCTTAAAACTGAACCTTCTCTGATTCGCTTGTTCCACCATAATATGGGGATTTTGCTGTTTCCAGTAATAGAAGTTATATCTGGTGAATATTCCGTCACTAGAAGTCGTTGCCTCATCCGTCAAAATAACTTTTCTGGCAAAATCGGGGTCTTCTTGGCTTTTATTTAGGGACCACCTGCAAAATGCACGTCTTGGAGCAAAATCTTGTTCTATTTCTCCTAGAACCGTTAGTTCTTCCAACTCTCTATCTCTGGCTAGGCTTCTATACGTCCTAGGCCGCGGTTTTGTAAAGGATCCGTATTCTTTCAAATGACGCTTTAACTTTAAAAATATTTTTGAGCTGGGTTGCCTTCTTTCCGGATATCTCTGGAAATATAGATTTAATGCCGTCTATAGATTTTTGTTACTTTCAATATAACATTTTATCATGTCGTACTTTTCAAAGTTTTCAAACATTTTTATATCTTGACGAAGACGCTACTTTTGACACTTGGGCTCGTTTATCATGGCAATTGTTTTTATTAAATCATAGCTACCTAGATAAATACCCTAAAACTGCATAGGTCAGAGTTAAACACAGCCTACTATGGTAATTATTAAGAATTGCAGATATCTGTTTAACTACTTAATAAAAATAGGTGTATGACACATCGTTTAACAGGAAATTTTATTACAAAACTAATTTTTTTTAAAAAATTGGGGTATTCCGTTTAAAAAATTTTAACTTTGTGTTATATCTCGTGAACTAAAGGCTTTAAGACAAAATCGGTGAAACAGGTAGATTTGTCCTTAAAAAATCTTCAAAAAATGTTTTTAATGTCTACCTATCTTTACAAATAAAAAAGATGTAGAGGGTTTTTAGAAACGCACATTTTTGAGAATCACCATGTATCTCAGAAACGCTTTGACATATCGCAATGCGGGTTTTAGTTTTCGACTTCTTTTGAAAATCGAGCCCGTAACATGTATATTAGTAAAGCTATAGAGGCCCCTCGAATTTGGACCACCCCGTACAAGTGGAAGAAGTGCACACGGGCATAGCCCAACAGAAAACGTGCTCAAGTCAAGCCGATTTTTTTGACCGCACTTATTTTTCTGTGTAATGTATAATGGCCTCTCAAATTCAAACACTTTTATCGTATTCAGTTTCTTGTGGATTTTTATAAAATTGTCATGTCACCGAGCCAGTCAAACATTCACATAGCATTTACAATAAATCCGTAGTTGCGACGAAAAATGAAGGTATTCTTATTCAAGAAATCGACTGAATAACGTGCTCAAATCAGATGTTAAACGACGTTTATCGGATCGTAAAAATATTGCAAACTTCAGCAGTCTTTTACCATTATACATTTGGAAAAATAAGGTTTTTGTCAGCGATTTCTTTAGGTGCATTTACACAGACAAACTTTCCTTTGATGTTGTAATGCCGACAAACATTTATTCAAATTTGTATGTAAGTTTGTGGAATAGTTTTTGCAAAAGTTTGCGCAAAAGTTTGTGAAAAAGTTCGCCGAGAATTACTTTTTAGAAAGATTTGGTATAGATATTTTATAATTAAAAGGAAACTCGTTGTCGAAAGTCATTGAACTTAACTAAAAAAAGAAAAATAAAAAAAAATAATTATTTGATTTATATAAAATATAAAATAAAAAAATAAATAAAAAACGATGCTTAGGTTGAGGTGATAAGACCGTAAATGGCCAGGGTCAAATAAGTTTTTTGTTGGAGCATGCTCGTTCTGTATGGATTTTCCTTCTCCATATGAAAGCCGGACAAATTATTAAAACCCACCCA
Source organism: Oxystoma pomonae (assembly GCA_963921995.1). Classification (NCBI taxonomy): domain Eukaryota; kingdom Metazoa; phylum Arthropoda; class Insecta; order Coleoptera; family Brentidae; genus Oxystoma; species Oxystoma pomonae. The sequence continues at coordinate 97,172,329 of OY998165.1, forward strand.
GACGTCTAGACGTCTGCGGACACCCCTAAAACCATATCTAGGTACCAAATATATGGTTTTAAATTTTTCCTAAATTGAGATCAGTGAAACGAAAAATATTTTGAACACCATCATGCTCGAGGAAAAGTCCGTTCAAAAGTATGTCCGAAAGTTTGTACAAAAGTTTGTCGAAAAGTGCGAGCAAAAATTTTTGGAAAAGTTTCTGTAATTTTGTGGAAAAGTTTCTGCAACCCAACCTAACCAGTTTCTCTGTGTAATTGCGACTTTACGAGGTAATAGGGACTTATCGGTACATAAAGTCGGCATAGACTGCCTTTAATAAAGACGGCACTATTTTTGACAATTACGTACGAAGTTTAAAGGGATTCTGATATTGTTGTTGTCTAAATATGTCATCTTTGCTATCAAAATAATGTCGAATTTCATAACGTTTGTGCCTGCCTTTAATAAAGGACGACATTAGGGACATATCGTTACATATAGTCGGCATAGCCTGACTTTAATAAAGACGGCACTATTTTTGACAATTTCGCACGAAGTTTAAAAGGATTCTCACATTGTTGTTGTCTAAATATGTCATCTTTGCTATCAAAATAATGTCGACTTTCATAATGTTTGCGGCTGCCTTTATTAAAGGACGGCATTAACTTTAATCTGTCAACTTTAAGAATAGCACAATATGAGCATGTTTAGATGACATGTTTATATGACAAAAATGTCAGAAATCTTTCAACCATCATGCGGCCGACTTTATGTACCGATAAGTCCCTAATATTGTGCCATTCTTAAAGTTGACAAATTAACATTATGAAAGTCGACATTATTTTGATAGCAAAGATGACATATTTGGACAACAACAATGTCAGAATCCTTTTAAACTTCGTGCGGTATTGTCAAAAATAGTGCCGTCTTTATTGGAGTCAGGCTATGCCGACTATATGTACCGTCCCTATTAACTTTAATTTGTCAACTCTAATGATGACACAATGTTTAGATGTCAGAAACCCAACCTTCGTGCAGAACTGTCAGAAATAATGTCCCTAATGTAAGTCCCTAATGTAAGGTAATTATCGGGTATACTTTTCAGTCAGGCAGTATTATGGCTGGGCCGTGTTTTGACAAATACGCGTAAGCAGATCAGATTTAACGACCGTAATAGTGTTACGACTTGACCATATAACTATGAGATACTATAATGGCCCAAGTGTCACAAAATGTGTAACAATGTTAACTTTTTGAAAAATAAAGAGAATAATTCAAAAGTCAGGCTTGGCCCTGGGTTAGGCCAAAGGCAAAAAATTTACTACGCATCGACTCGCGCTCAGGACCCTATTCTTCAAATGATAGACATTCTGCTCCCAGGGATTCAAATGTCTTCGAATTAAATCGGTTTCTCTCACCTTTGCCCAATATTAATCGAAAGTAATTCTCTTAGTTAAGACCAATAGATCATCTAATCCCACCCAATTAGAAGAATGCAGACCTTTGTCTGTAACGGTGAGTTTTAAAATTCTCTCTATAATTTCGAGGATTCTTAAGGATCACAGAAGGAAAAAATAAGCAAGAGTCATAGCATTCCTCTGAAAATCTTGTTTCGATATAAACTGATTTTCTCTAATAATTTTTTACTTTGCTTCATAGTTGTCTCGGTGTACTGCCGTAATCTTCGAACTTTGAGTTCAAAGTTCTCTCTATCTGCGACAGTTTGAACGTTTTCATAAAGATAAAAGAAAATTTGTCTCGTAGTTCTGCCTATGTTCGCGTAAGACAAGCAATGTGTTACGGCCTGAGTTGCTCTTTACAATTCGAGAGCTGTGGTTTAAAGAAACTTAAAGGTAGTATTTCCTAAAGTACCGAGAGAGTAGCAACTGACCGAAAATTTATACATGTATTGCCAGTAATGCCAAGTAAATCTGGTAGTAATGCTAAGTACATCGCATATGGAATAGAGTGTAACAAGAAACTCAGTTGTATAGAGTGTAAAAATTGGGCACTTTTAGGGGATTTAAGGTACTTTCAGGAGATATTGAAAAAATCTAACCCCCATTTGCGAGGCTCAATTTTCAAGAGAAGTTCAAAGGTGGAAACCGCATCTTGATATTTCAAGCCGTTTACAAGTTACGGGGGGGTTTTGAAAAGTTTCCATTCTTCGTGAATACTTAAAATTTAGTTTTGATGTAAACAGCTGTTTTATAGACTTTTTGACAAAGAACTTAACTATTTTTCCAGATTTTTGCCACCGACTTTTTTTTTCAAGATACAAGCCAAGCCAAGTTAGTGTTTTTCTTATGAAACACCCCATATTTTATTTAATTTTTGAATTTGTGATGAAATTTCCCTTTAACCAATATAGCATACGTTATAGTTTGGTAGAGCCGTTCTTAACATATTTAATATTTTGCATTTCTGTCTAATATGCCATGGCATAGTCAAACCATTCTGATAATGGCTTATTGCATTGCTGCCATGGCCTACTGTCATAGTTAGTATGTTTTCATATCGTACGCAATATCTATCGAAAATCAAGCATCATGTTGTTTATATATCACGCTCTTTGTCAGAACAGAGAACATACTAACTAACAAGAATGGTTCAATGATTTATTTCTTATAAAAATGATAAACTAAATATCTACTTTTTTTAGAAAGTTGTTACATATCACTTGAAACGTGCTTCTATAATAATAACGTTATATACAAATGACAGCTTTGTAGTTTTAAAAATCAGGCCATGACAGGAAGCAATTTTGACTTTTCTCATATTATGGCCTATTTCCAGAAATTTTATGACATAAGTGACTAACACACTGTGAAGCAATCAAAATAAAGTCACAGCACACTAGACAGAAATGGAAAATAATAAATATCTCAAAAACGGCCATATATGCTACATTGTTTAAAAGGAAATTTTATCACAAATTCAAAAATTAAATAAAATATGGGGTGCTTCATAACAAAAATACTAACTTTGGCTTATATCTAGTCTCACATAGTCATATTAATATTCTTCTCAAAATGTATGTCAAAACTAAATTACTTTTAGCTGACTGGTTAAAAAGGTAACGACTTCCTTAATAACTCCCGTGTAATTTCTAATGTTCTGGAATTTTGAGAACTGAAATATATAAATAAAATGTATAAATTTTCGGGGGCGGGGGGGGGGCAGGGCACTTGCACTTGGATGCGCGAAACTTGATGGAAGATAGTACCTACATATCTTCTAAGAAAAACTTAAAAGCTAAATATTCTAAAGTCTGTTCATAAAGAAGAGAGAGTAATAAAAATGCAAATTTAAATTTTGTACTGAGTGATCAATAACTTTTTCTTCTCTTTTAAAAATTTTCTAATGTACCCCAGGTAAGAATCCTTCATTTTTATATACCTCACCCAACCGAGAACAATAGAAGAAGGCAAGCGATAAACTCTTCTCATAGGCGGCGCAATTAGGGGAAACTTACATTTTAAGTACCGTGGTATATATTGTAACGTTGTTTACGTTTTAAAGCGGTAGGCATCGGTTTCTGTTGGATTAACTACTCCTCTGAGAGATAATCCAACAGGCATCTCGGGCGCCACCCTCTGGATTTATGTGGTAGAGGGCCCACAGCGTCGGGTAGCTTTTAAACAGTGGAGACGGTTAGACCAGGGGTCTAGCTGTCTCGATTCTTAACCTAAGTAACACGAGTAAAACAACCAATTTTCCAACATGGCGGATTTATTATAACTTATAATTTATTATCAACAGGTCTCTCTATTTAGCATTCAACGGTATACAATAGAAAAGGACGGAAAATCTTAGAAAAATCGGTAACTTGCATGTCTCATAACGTTTACGGTAAACCCCGGTATTTGATATTTAATGTTAACGGTAGAAAGCTCCTTAATACGGCACTCCCAACATAGCGGAATTTACATATATAGAATTCATAGCTATCGGGTTCTGGCAGGTGATGTTTCTTCGGTGCGGTCGGTCGGAGGAGTTGTTTGAAGCGGGCGGTCGGTAGAATGAATGCGCAGGTGGAATAGTTTACGGCGGGCGGTCGGCAGAATGAATGCCCTGAAACGCGCTCGACATCGCTTTAAATAGCCTTGCGTATCCCCACCTACCATACTCCCGTCGAGCAGGCTGTGCGCGCAAAGCGGTGGGGTGTAGCTCGCCCACCGTGCAGCATAGCAGGAAAGGGAAACGTGGCGAGTCAAAGCGATGTCTAGAGTCCAAGAATAGCAAATAATAAAACGTCATAGAAATTACAGAAATTATGAGACATGAAGTACCTAAAAAGGAAAGAGAAGCTAAAATAAATAAATAAAATTAGTAACTTCGTTACAATATATATATATAGTGAAGAAAATAGTAAATATGAGTAAAGTTCTATGAAATTTAATAAAAAAATTACTTTATTAGAAAAAAATTATAAATTAAGTAATAAAAATACATTTTAGGAATAAAAATAATATTAAAATATATATACAAAAACAGATTGGCGTTTTAACTATAATTAATAAGCACACCTAAAAATTAAATGGTTGGTATATAAAAAAAATGTTACGGTTGTCAATTATTATAACTACTAAAATAATTAAAATGAAATTGAGGTAGATACGTTTCTTTAAAACCCGTCAAAAATAAAATAGGAATAAATTACTCAGATTCAGAGGAACAGTAAATGCTCTCATCATCACTCTCATTTTCTTCCAAAGAAATAATTAACGGTTCCACAGGTTTTTCGATTAAACAATCAAGTTTCCACATTTTTTCTTCTACTTTTAAAACATGTTGTACACATTTATGCCAATTATCTGGAGTTATTTTTTTACCTGATTCTTGAAAAAGCACCTCCAAATTCTTTAAGTTATAAGTAGTATTATTCCTTGCTACATATTAATTCTATTGGATTAAGTTCACAATGGTAAGCCGGCAGTCTTAATACTATTATGTTTCGTTTTTTAGCCATATCGTCGACAACGACGACTTTGTGGCTATTTACCAATGATAATAGTCCCTTTTCTACCATATCTGCCTCAAAATTTATGTTTTTTTCTGTAAGCCACTTACAAATATCAGCTTTTCTCCATGCTGTAGTTGGCACTTTTTTAAGGTTTCTGGAATGGTAACTGGCGTTGTCCATTACTATTACCGAACCAGGAGGTATTAGATCTAATATTTGCTGAAAGTATTTTTCAAACGTATCGCCACTCATGTCCTCTTGATAATAGCCAGTATGGTTCGACGGGAAGACCAAAAGACCTCCTTTTCCAAACCCTTCTTCATTGCCAATATGGATAATTCTGAAACGTTTTCCATTTCCTGACGGCCGCTTTATCCTTATCGACCAACCTTCCATGAATGCCTGTCGGGCACTTTTCACATTTTTGTCTTGCCAGTGTTTGCCAACAGTGTGACCTTCATTTAGCCAAGTTTCATCAGGAAAATATATATTTTTGCCCTTCCTTGGAAATTGCCTAATTTGCCTTAAATATTTTCTTCTCCAGCAAACTCTCTCGTCACTTTCTATTAGAACCGCCTTCCTTTTATGTTTTTCCCCAAAAAAATTAATGTCTCTAAAAGTTTTCCACAATTTCGTTCTTCCAATATGTGGAAACTCACAAAAATTGCTAATAATCTAAAATTCTTAAAAACATAAAATTATATTTTTACTTAAACTTAATCCTCTAATTATGCACCTGAAACAATTATGGCATTATCTGCATACCTACGTATTACAGTGCAAAAACAGAACACGCATAATAAACAATTTATCTATCAGGTTAAAATATAATATATATTTTTAACTGATGTCTTTTTTCTATTTTTAAATGTTGGCAAAACATCTACGCCAATGGTACGCTCATTTTATTACTCTCTCTTCTTTATGAATGGACTATAAATGGTTCAGACAGGACAAATCTGCTTAGCATGACATTTGTTTGGCGCTAAACAGTTTTCTACCAGTCGTCTAACCTAACCTTAAATATTTTGTAATTTTGAGTTTTTAAGGAAGTGTGTTGTTACTTTTCGTGAAATTGCTTTTAGCTATTTTCCCATGATTACAATTAAGGACAAGTTATCCTAACTACGCAATCTCTTCGAGAAAAAAATACTGCTGTTCTATAGTATCGAAAATATGTATTTGTACTTTTTGAAAATTAAACCAAATGACTTTATTTGATGGTTTTATTAAGAAGCTGCTGCCAAAAATAACAAAATATTAAATATCTCAAAACACTTATTTTCCACCACTTCTACCAACTAGTCTTATTAGGGCAGTACAAGTGTCCAACATAGAGCACTCAGATATTATAAGAAAAATATTATATTTACAAAACCTTAAAATATATTTTAAGATTTCATTTATTCGCAACTACCCCTCGTTAAGCCTCACCTACCATTTAAGAGTAACTAATGTGATGGTATTCCAGAGATCCCCTGTGGAGGATTTTTTTCTACACAAGACTGTAAACGACGCCGATGCGACGTAGGAGTTCGGTAAAGCAATTAAAAATACAATAATTTCCCCAAGCGTTAGGTACAATTGTTTGTCTAAGAACGCGTGTGAGGAAAATAATAGACTATTATACAAAAAGCATAGCACGACGCGAATTTAAAACAAATTAGTTACCTTATAGCAACCAATATATTTCAAAGCCTACTGACGTGTGCTGATAATGCAAAAAACTGGTTTTAACAAAAATTTTCGGCAATGCGGCAAAGTTAAATTTTTTACACTGTTAACAATGCGCAAGCACCACCATAGTTTTATCGCTTTAAAGACCATCAAAAATAATTCGCAAAAACAACGACTTTTGACCATTTATGGACAATTCTCTAAAGCGTAGGTACAAAAATGTTACTTTACTAAATAACATACTTGAAACACATTTTTCTCCATAGTTTCCGTAAAAACAAGAATTTGGTAAGGAACAAAATAATCAATTTTTGAACTTTAACTTTATTTTTTGGCTCACCCTGTACCCATTGGAAGGGTTGGCAAAAATAAAAAATATTTGTCAGACCCTCCCCCATAACATATTAAAATATTAAAAAAATTAACCACGCCCACGCTACAAAAGAAATTGGCGCGGTTCTATATGTATTAATGGTCCATTTTATAGTTATACATCTTATGGAGAAACGTGATGTGTGTGTCTGACACAGGCTACTTTTGGGGGTGATGGGTAATTGGCATATATAGATTATTATACCCGTAAAAATACCCTTAACCGCAAGTTAAATGTTAGTGGAAATGGTGCAGATAACGGTAAGTTATTTATTTTAGAATTGGAAAGTGCCTATTACTTTTGCTTCACTGAGCACATATTCTTTGTGTTCGTCATGTATAAACTATATCTACCTATCTATTTTAAAAAGCTCTTTGCTTAAAATTTTTTGTTTGCAAGGATATAAGCGAAGGAAAACTCCTGGAGTTATTTAACATTAACAATGATTTTATTTTATGTAAAATACCTACTTATATTAACGTTAAAATCGGATAAAATGTTTTGCTCCTTACAATTTTAAAATATCTATGCATATAATAATAGGCTACTTGTATGCACATTGAATATTTTTTTAAACATTTTTGGTGCCGTTTTTTGTCTCTTTGTATGTTTGTTTGTTTATTTCTTTGTTTGTATCAGCATCACGCGTGATTCCTTGGAGTCTCTTTCCATGTTTACACATAAAATAATGTCACACAATTTCCATATGGCTGATTTTTTTTTATTGTTTTTGACGTTTATTTCATAATTACAATTTTTTTCAATTAACTTAGCAACACAATAACCTGTTTGGTTAGGTATATGTGAAACTCAAAATAAACCTAAAAATTACGTTAAATATAACAACAATATAAAAATTTAGCTGAAAATCTACAAAAATAAAAAAAAATTTAAACATAAAACAATTCTTCCATACCTTTTGGGCAAGGTAAAGTCCCGAGAACTGATGCCGCGTTGCACCTTTGAACGGCTAAACTTATGTTTTGGGTAATGAGTGGTTTAACTCTTTAATTGCCTTCCAATACACCCTTTATAAGTTGACCGATTTTGTTTATTAAATTTTTAGCCTCGGGTCCTATTTTTGATGTCAAATGAATGTAAGATTGACACAAAGTGTCTTTGCATGTTACATCTCAGAGGAGAGGTTTGCCAGATTTCCATGGAAATCTGGTCATTTCAACCGCCCGTTTTCCGTCGCTCCGACACACTCCAACCGGCTCGAGAACCGAAGGAAATCCCGCAGAAGCTAGAGCCCGCTGAAGAATGACATTTAACGTGACGTGGCAAGCCATCCTTCCCGCACTCTTGTGACAGCTCAGGCCGTAATAGCCATAAATATCTACTGTTTTGCCGTAAGAGTTGCAGTCGTAAGACACGTAAACAGGAACGCCTAGCCTCAAAGTAACGGAAACACGAAAGGTCTGATTATCCAGAAGAGTACCCAAAGGAGAAAATGGAAGAGCATTAAGCCAAGCATTACTTTCTGCATGGCTCTTGAAGAGCGAGATATCTGGCTTTTGCTCTTAAATCATCGCAGTCCAAAAGAATACGCCGCACCAGTTCCCCGGAGGTCACCTTGTCAAACTCTTTTTGAGAAGTTGGAAGAATATCTGGGACAGATTGGAGATTCAAGATTTTCTTCCAATTATCTAGGGCCGTACCATATTCTAAATTTTACAAGAAATTATTTTTTCTGGAAGGATAAGATTTACTAAACTGTTTGAATTTTAAACAGATCCCAAAAAGACAGAAAAACATAAAGTGGAAGTGTTACGAATGCCATGTTCTCCATATTTGATAGGGAGAGTGCATTGAAACTATGATTTTGGATCAAATTTGCAATTACAAATGCTCTCCAAGGCATTTTTTAAAATTGAGTGGTAGATTGTTAATGACTCAGAGTGATTCCAACATGGAAAGAAACGTAATATGTAAGAAATTCTAGGAATAGCTAGAGAGTTTTTGACTGAATTGGCTTTTCGCACTTTGGGGAATAAAATTATTACCTTAATCCGTCATATCTTAGGACGATTTTTTAGAATGTTATCCGTGGAATCATGAGTACCTAATACCTACATTATTTCAGAATTTTTTAACACATATTGGTCCAAAATATCCAATTATCTTGCGTACTTGTTTGTTCTGTGCATCAAGAACTCGTAGGATGAAGTTTATTTTCAAGTCCGTCCTTTAATGTCCTCGACTTTTCCTATTTGTAAAACTTTTGTTAAGACGGAATTTTACTAAAAATGTGCTATTCGATCCATTGACTTTAATCCAAAAAACCGTAGGTATATCGAATTTCTACACAAAAGAGAAGTGGACAAAAGGGAGCAAAAACTAAGGTGCCTTGCCCCTTTAAACTGTGAACTTTATACAGATTTCCTAAGATTTTCCTTAGGGATAGGATTTCAATAATTCAAACAGAAAGGGCATAGAAATTTCTGCGCGCACAAAAGAAACAGGTATATTGAGCAATGGTGTCAGTTCGTTATTATCTCCGGACTGCTTTCATGAGAAAATATTGTCGCCACTCTTTCATTGTGAGCATAAATCATAGCTGCAATAATAACCGTTGACAAGATGTCTGCAAATTCCGCTAGATGGCGGCCACACCATGAGATGTTCGAGAAAAAACTGGGATTCACAGGCATTGCATTTTTATTTCCTTTCGAGTCGCTTCAGTTTCGTAAATTTTGTGTTTTTAAAATGCCGTATACTCGAGAAGAAAAGATTTTTATTATTAAAAACTACATAAAAAGTGACAGTGCGGATGAGGTCATTGGGCTTTTTGTTTTTGCGTTTCCAGATCGACCGGTGACTCAAACTGTCTACAACATTGATCATCGTTTTGAAAGGTACGGGTGCATAAATGGTTGTAGAAAGTGTTACCATGACGGCGAAATATCAGAGCATCCCGTTCTTCCACACAGGGTGGAACGAGACGAAATTGTATGCGTTTACGTTGAGGCACATGAACCATGTTCGACGAAACCGATTGCGGAGGCACTGAATATTCCCAACAGTACTTGCCAATGGATCCTAAAAAAATACGGCTACAAGTCGTTTAAGATTGGGAAGTCGCAGGAATTGCAACCAGGTGATTATTTTCGCCGGTTAGAATATTGTGAGGTTATGAGGGATAAGTGTGACAGGAATGAAAATTTCCTATTAAAAGTTTTGTTTAATGACGAGAAGACATTTGAACTTCATAGCTCTCACAATCCACAAAATAGCCGTTATTGGTCCCGCGAAAATAAACATCTGCACGCAAGTGTTAGAACGCAACATCCTCAAAAATTAAATGTTTGGAGCGGTATTGTCGGGGATCACATTATTGGACCCTTTTTCATTGAAGGGAATTTGAATAGCCAAAAATATGTTGATCTTCTCCAACACCAGGTTTTACTACGGTTGAGGGAACTCAACATAAATTTGGACGAATTGTGGTTTCAGCAAGATGGCTGTCCATCTCACAATTCACGCCAGGCTACAAATTACCTTCGTCAGGTATTTGGTGATAGAATTATTTCCACGTATGGAAATATCCGATGGCCTCCTCGATCACCAGATCTTGCGCCAAATGACTTTTTCCTATGGGGTTGTTGGCACGACAAAATTTTCCAATACCCTCACTTACGGCCTACGACTATACAGGAGTTGAGGGCGAAAATTTTGGAAGCGGGCAACTCTACCACCCCTGAAATGTTGGCTGCTACGCGCCAAGAGTTTTACAATAAATTGGGATATTGTGAGGCTCAAGAAGGGGACAGATTTGAACATCTAATCTAATTAAAAATTAGATGTTTTCAGGTCCAAACCACAACTTCTTCTTGATTAAAGGAGGCGGCAGGGTCCATTATTTACGATACTGAGCGATAAACTCGTGAGGCTGTTAACATTAGAAAGAAATATCTTCGCTTTTAGTTAAATTTCTTTCCATTCTATTATACTAGTGACATCTATCCGGAAACGGCCAAACCATGCAGCTAGCACTAGCAGCCAAATAAATCAATAAATGGCGATTTTAAATAAAGCTGGCCCTACACTACATTTGATATTTTCGAGGTGTTTTATGACATGATCTCGAAACATGTAGCGAACCAATTCTTCAAAACTAGCGGGAGGGTAAAAGCGAAAAATAAGGGGCTGCCAATATTTGTAATACCCAAAAAGGGGTGAAAAGATTTATTTTGCTCTGTTTCTTTGCAAAAAACGTTTTTTTTACGAAAAACTTGAGCTCTGCCACTTTTTTTATTTTTTTCTTCAACTTTCTCGAAATTTTCGTCATACCGTAGAAAAAAATTATTTCCCCCATCTTCTACTTTTATTCGAAAAAATGTAGAAACAGAGACGGGATCAGTTTTCCTAAAACGGGGGATCTTGGTTTCAAGTGAGAAGATAAAGGGCGCCGCAGGCAAAAATTTCTCTATGAAATTAGCCGAACGCAAAAATGTTAGAAAAACAAAGCACGAAATAAAAATGGCGCCGCTTACAATTTTTTTTCAAAAATTACGTTATTTCGGGAACGCAAAGAAATAGGTCTAAAGAGTATAATTTTTAAGAAAAAAATATTAATTTTCTCGCCCTCCTCCACTGGGACTACAGGGGCCGTGCACAAATTACGTAATGGTCATAGGGGGGAGAGGGGTTACAAAACGTTACGTAGGGGGGGGGGGGGGTTCGACAGTGTTTGCATTTGTGTGAAACTAAGAAAATTTGGAATGAAAATAAGTGAAAAGTTTTTTTTTGGGGGGGGGGAGTAGTGGTCTTGAAATCGTTACGTAATATTAGGAGAGTGCCGTGCCAAACCGCTACAAAACATTACATAGGGAGGGGGACAAAAATTGGTAAAATCACCGTTACGTAATTTGTGCACGGCCCCACATCTGACTGTTCCTCCTTTTTGATTTCGAATCAAAGTGCAAAACCCGGGATGGACATTCGAAGGCGTCAACCCGTCCTATTTGCTTGATAAAGTTTCTACGGAAATATCTCAGTCGATTTCTCCGGCCGTGTATGAACGCTTTAGGTTAGGCATTTGCATGTATCTCAGTCCCCAGCCTGTAAACAGTGCGTAAGGACAATGGTTACAAAATGAAAAGCCGAAAAATATTTTTTTTACGATATCTTTCATCAGTTTGGTATTAATGTCGAGCAAAAACAATTTTTATTCCAGTCCTAAAGGTATGAAAATGGAAAACATTAGAAAACAACAACCTGGAATGGATTTACTACGTGCAACATGTAGTGACAACATCGCCCCATGCCCATCCTTTTCTGCCTAATGTGCTTTTCCGTTTGTACACGGCTGCTTGGCCCCCTAAGGATTTGCTTAGGAACCCTGTATGTATTGTTAACATTTTAGCAAAATTACTTACTCTATAAACAGTAGAATTCTCTGCCAAAGTTTTGATTTTAATTAGGGTTAAAACGAGTGAGATGGCCACCATTCTGGTCACTTGCTCCTGGTAAAAATTTGGTACGGGCTAGACTTACCTTTTTTGGAACTATGTAGTGTATAGGAAATAAAAATACTTATTTTTAGAAGCAAGTCTCATCTAGTCTCATTTGCAGATTTGTTTCAAAAGTAACCCTTAAATGCGGTGCAGGCAAAAATTACATCAAAATGCTATTTTTTTCCGCATCTCAAATGTTATTGACAAAAAAATGCTTAAAGGAGGACGCACACGATACATGGGAAATTTCGCATCAGTGAAAGTCCTAAAAAATTTTATATGTTGTAGATATTGAAATTCCCAACAATGTTTAAATTACCCTAAATCTTTTAGGTCTTAAGGTTTTCGAGATATGGTTTTTTAAAGTTGCGGTTTTTGAGTGGATTTTTACTACGAAATAAACCATATTTACAATTTTGACAAATAAATTGACATCGTCATTTGGATTACGACGACACAATTTTAATTAAGGGTACTAAGTGTACGTTATCCGAAACGATCATTTGGGAATTATATAATATATATACATTTTTAGAAAGTTTCAAACTGAATATCGGTTTTATTTACCTTTTTGGTATAAGACACATAAATGGTCATAAAAAAAGAAAATATTCAAGAAGGTCTGATATACCCATCTTTTTTTTGCGAAAGGATAAAAGAAACTTATACTTATATCTCCAAAACCAATTAACCGATTTATATGTTAGATATTAACCGAAAGCGATTAATCCAGACACTAGCCGTTTCGCAGCGGTAAGGGAAATTTAGTGAGGTTACTGTTGCTTGTTTTGGGGTTTATTAAGTTAGTTAGTTTTAAATGCCATTTTTTCGGATTTATAATTTTTTATCGGTTCATTATTTTACATTTAGCGCGACCTGATGTGGCTATATGAGATAGGGCGTTGAAATAAGTGAATAGCTCATCTTTGATATTGATTCGTTGTTTGTTTTGGGGTATTCCTTTTGCAGTTGTAACAGAAATGACTGTTTTTTATGCCACCGACATAATCGAGTCTTAATTATTTCTCGCTTTGATGCGAAAGTACAATTTTTCATAAAGAAAAATTTGTTTCTCTCTGAAAATTCGAGATGTAGCCAGGATCATCTTATAGATGAATATTATGACGAAGGTATAGACAGATTTTTCCTTCATTTTCATCTCAGTCTATATGCAGCACATAAAAAGAAAATTGGTTACTTAACTTGAATCAAGATTAAGATATGCTCAATATTAAATTATAAGAGACAAGTAATAATAAAACAGTTACCCATTTGGTCATTTTCTTGGTTTAATAGTGCTTCTAAGGTTATTTTTATAAAGTAGTAATGTTTTGATTGTTTTAGGTCTTATAAGTTTTTTTCGTTCTTGCCCCCTCCCCCCGTTTTTTACAGAGCTATTCGCGCCAGATGGCGATAAAGGCAGGCTATAAGCGGTGGGCAATCCATAAGCTCTTTACATTTATATCCATGATGGGTTAACCCTGTCGACCATAGTCTTGTGTTCAATCGTCCCGCACTCATTCACCTCAACAAACCTCAACTATCGTTTTAACATTCCGTGCTTCTAGGGCTCCAGGGGTGTCGATCCTTGAATTTCGAAAGAATGGTCGCCTGGGAACGTTCAATAAGAAGGCTCAATAAGAAGGGTCAGAAGCTGCCAAGCTTGTACGGTGCACGCGCAAAGCTAACTTAATTATCGTTTTTAAAGAGCAACCTTTCTTTTGCACAAAGGCAGGTATATGAAAGTTGAGGAAGGTTCCTTCGATACACGGCAATCGGGTGAAGTTCGGATGTGGTCGGATAGTTTTCGGATAACTCGTGATAGCTTTAAAGCATGTTATTGGTCGATATCAAGGAGGTGACCGTTCCCGTGCAATCTTTCCTACAAAATTCAAGAATGGGCACCTTGGTCACACTCACTTTAGGCGCGCTTAATTATCCCGAGTCAACTCGTATACCAGTCACCAAAAAGAGGTACAAATAAAAAATCTCGATTGTGTTCTATTTATGCCATTGTGTATACCCTCACCATTTATGTACTCAACGCGAAACCTCTAATTATCCCATTTATTTAGTATACAAAAAGAATATTTTGGTGGTTGGGTCATACGTTAGCAGTTATTTGTCATGTTTTGAGGTTGACAAAAGGGCGGACAATCATGTCAAATTAAAATCTTTCATCTGCCCAATATCTCAAAAATGCGTGGTATTGGTATTCTTATAAGCTTTGTATGGTTTATTTTTTAGTAAAAATATGCCCCGAAAACCGCAACTTTAAAAAATCATATCTCGAAAACTTTAAGATCTACAAGATTTAGGATAATTAAAATATTGTTGGGAATTTCGATATCTATAACATATAAATTTCAAGTACTTTCACTGATGCGAAATTTCCCATGTATCCTGTTAGCGCCGCAGGCGAAAGTTGACAAAAAAACAAAAAATTATTTAAATTTTGATCTCTAAGGTTTTTCGTGAAATATTTTTGAAAAAGTAGATTGCAAGTAGGGGTGGGCTGTGGTGGTGTATAAAGATTTGTTGCCAAATCATAAATGCGCCGCAGATGAAAATTTGAAGAAAAATTATACTAAGAATACCATTTATTACACGTATTGAATGCTGACACAAATTCCTTAGAATTATCATAGTCATAGCGCCGCCGGCAAAATTTTTAAACTCTAACTCTCCTGGGGTCCTTGCTCAAGATTAATTGTGAATTGGGTTGGACCTTCTGGGGGGAGGGTTAACTCTCAAACCCCCCTTCCCCATGGTTTGTTTGTATCAGCATCACGCAAGATTCCTTGAATTCTCTTTTCATGTTTACACATATAGTAATGTCACACAATTTCCATATGACTGAATTAGTTTTTCGCATTTTAGGGATTAAAATTATTATTTTAATCCATTATATCTTAGGACAATTTTTTAGAAAGTTATCCGTGGAATCATGAGTACTTAATATCTACATTATTTCAAAACCTTTTAACACATATTGGTCCAAAATAAATATCCAATTATCTTACGTACTTTTTTGTTCGGTGCATCAAGGACTTCTAGGAAGAAATTTATTTTCAAGTCCGTCCTTAAATGTTCTCGACTGTTCTCATTTGTAAAACTTTTCTTAAACAATAATTTAAATAAAAATGTGCTGTTTGATCCACTGAGTTCAATCAAAAAAACCGTATGTATATCGAGTTTTTTCACAAAAAGAAAAGAGACAAAAGGGAGCAAAAACTAAAGTTGCCTCTTGAAACTGTGAAATTATTGTGTATTGTGTTTTGTGCTTTGCTTAAAATGTGTATCTTTTTCCACTTTGCCAAAATTTTGATTTTAATTAGGGTGAAAACGGGTGAGATGATTTTGGTCACTTGCTACTGGTAAAGATTCGGTAAGGGCTAGGCTTATATTATATCTTTTTTGGAACTGTTTAACTATTTTGCTAACAGGTAACTTAATAAATACGGCGAAAATACTTAAGAAAAAATATTTTCTTTATACCTTCATCAAAAACATGACTTTAGTAACTGTCTCCAGGTAACTAAAGCATGTCTTTTTTGGTTACCGATGCAAAATAGTAGTTTTAACAACTAGTGGCTAAAATAGTGCTTTTTTTACAAGCGTTGGTTTAAATATCGAACGCAGCGAGATATTTAAAAATGCGAGTAAAAAAAAGCACAGTTTAGCCGTGAGTTTTTAACACAACTTTTTTAATACCTGAAACACACCATCTTTACACTATAAATCAAGGCGGCTCGTAAATGAAATAACATTCAGTCCCATAGCGATGTGTCTTTTTAGTCGGTGACGTTCATTGTTGCGACATTTTAATCTTAGACAATTTGATATTTTAACGTTATTTTTAAATGATTTTTTTGTAAATACTTGGTGAAAATTGGCAGAAATAGCTTAATTATTAGGCAAGAATAATTGTATTTTTTCAATACTACTATTTTCCGCTATTTCTCTTTAACTTTGGGTAAAAAACGGACATAAGTCTTTTTTTGCACCCCTGATCAAAAAAAAAGTTTTTTTGCATCGGTAACCAAAAAAGCCATGCTTTAGGTATCTGCAGACAGTTACTAAAATCATGTTTTTGATGAAGGTATAAACAAAAAACAGTTTTTTTACACAAAATTAAAAAGAAATAGCGGAAAATAGTAATATTGAAAAAATCTAATTATTCTTGCCTAAAAATTGAGCCATTTCCACCAGTTTTCACCATGTATTTACGAAAAAATCATTTAAAAACATCGTCAAAATATTAAACTGTCAAAGATTAAAATGTCGCAACAATGAACGTCACCGAGTAAAATAGCACATCGCTATGGAAACGATTGTTATTTCATTTACCAGCCGCCTTGATTTATTATTGGTGTGTTGCGAGAAGTGCTCTTCGTTGATACAGGTATTAAAAAAAATAGTGTTAACGACTCGCGGCTAAACTGTGCTTTTTTTTACTCGTGTTTATAAATACCTCGCTGCGCTCGTTATTTAAATCAACGCTTGTAAAAAAAGCACTATTGCCCATCTCTCGCGATATTCAGGCTGTCCTGTCTAATTTTACCAAAGAACCCGGCACGGAATACATGGCATTTTGGTTGATTGCAGAATTTAATGAAATTTAGTTGTAGATTTCGACCTACTGATCACACTTTAAATGGACCATAATCAAATCGTATAATTAGTTTCAAATATACAGAGGGATTTCTAAAGTAGTTACTACCAAGTGAAAAAAATCATCATGTTTTATTAATAAGATTTTTGTGCGTTTTCTAATAAGATTGAGCTGAGTGTTGGGATTAGTATGTATGGGTACAACCGTTTTTAATTAGAGGTGGTATTTTAGTGTACCGGGGTCATCACAAAAGTATCCACTTTAGAGAATTTCTGTATATTTGTTATGGACATATTTTTATGTCTTTTATTGACAGATTAGTGATTAAAACTAACCATCTGGCAGGTTATCAAGAACATTCTGTTCGTAATTTGAGTTACAGGAGAAGTACCAAAAGTCCTAAACTACATTTTTACAGATTAATATTTGGCGTGGGAGATAAGCGCTAGAATTTTAATTAAACTTGTTGCTTGCTTTACTTGAAACGTCTTCAAAATAAAAAGAATAAAGGAGCCGGTTGGTGATTGATATTTATAGCCCCAATCAGTAGTAAGCTACCTAAACTTCTGAGTTCCTTTTCTATGTATGTAGATTATCCGTTCTTTACCTAGGTGTTTCATGGTCATTATAGGTAGGTATATATTCAGTTTATTTTAAGTTAACCAGATGAGCCAAGTCAAATCAAATTTAATATGTGTATTCACGAGCGTGAATGTTGTGAACGAGGCGCTAACCGAGTGAAACAACACGAGAGTGTAAAAAAGTTACTTTCTATCGAGTTGTGTACACTATCGGCATCATTAAAGTGGTACGTGATAAACATAGGTATTTTTTAAATCATATGTTTAACTACCGGATTATATTTTTTGATAGACTTGTACTAAAATGTCAAAATATTGATATCAAAGATTGCTTTCAAAAATAATTTTTATATTATAATAATGCGCTAACGCATAAAAAAACTGTTACAAAAATTAAAAAAACACAACTATAACGAAAATTATAAAACAATAGAAACAAGGTATTAGGTTATAAATTTTAATATCTAGTCATTGCGCCATTCACCTCAATTATACCATTTAACTTCCTTGGTAGAGAATCAGCCAAAATTTCAAAAATCTTTTCATTTTCACCGATCACTTCTTCGTAAGTTTGATTTTTTTAACAGCTACGCGACATCCTAAATTAAAGCTTCTCCTTACACGATTTCGTGCCACTCTTACACATCCTAAAAATTGAGTTGATCTCTATGCCTAGGCAACAGATGCAAAAAGGGTTTTCTTCCATAAAAGCGATAAGGTCAGAATCTTGTTCATCAGTTGAAACTTTCAGTAAACCAGGCCCTTGTTTTCTCTCTATTGTCTGATCTTCTTCCCATCGTTTTTTAATTTTTATAACCGTGGTTTTACTGCGTCCATAATGTCTACGCACGTCCCTAATTGACCATCCTAGTTGTAGTTTTGCCAGGAGTTGGGCTTTATCAAATACAGAAATTTATGGGGGCATTTTTTTATTTATTTGTCATCCTGAAATACAGAATCACATACTTTGACAGTTTAAGAAAAAAATACAATAATGAGTGACTTTGTTTGTAAAAATAGATCAAGGTATTACAACAAAAAGTATTGTGTACCACTTTTATGATGCCGGTAGTGTACGCTATTTTTCCTACGGCCACTTTAGGATTTAATTCGTATTTTTTATTATTATTCAATTTTTTTATTATCATCTCAAGAGAAGAAAGTGTTTTCTTCTCTAGGGACGAAAATGGTTTCGGTCTATTTCCGACGCTTCTACAAATCATAGCCTACTAGACACCTACATTGTTTGGATGGTTTGCTGTTATTCATTTTCCTCACTAGAGAATAAAACATTTTCGTCTCTAGAGACGAAAATAAAATTGATATGCGAGTGAAATATAAAACTTTCCAAGGTGTTATAGAGTGCAGATTTGGTTACTTTCGTGAGTGGTCATAGGAAAATTAAAATCTACAACATATCTACCTAAATTTTATTGATATCTACACCCAATCATTTTTCCATGTTCCTATTCCTATAGATTACAAAAGTGGGTATTAGACACTATTGGTTGTTCCGCTGTAACTAAAAGTACGAAGATAATGTTCTTATTAATCTGCCTGGTTAACTAAACGTACTTATCTAATACTTAGAATAACCCGTAAGTATATGGCATAAACTAATAACAAATAAACATAAATTCTCTCACAAAAATGACGATTTTTTACTTGTTAGTACCTACTTTGGAAGTCCTTCTGTATCTTTGAAACTAATCAAACGATTTAATTTTGGTCTAGTTAAAGTGTGATCGGTAGATCGAGATTTACAACATACCAAAATTTCATTAAATTCTGCAACCAAAATGCCATATATTCCGTGCGGGGTTCTTTTTTTTTTAATCTACCATTTACAGAAGAACAGTTTTAACGGATTCAATTGCATTAGCATTTTTTATCATAAATTGTTAACCTGTTACAAATTAACGTAAAAATCGGTAGCCATCTATTCCTACAGTTTGATGGCCATCTTTACTTAATACTAGGGACACATGGAAAACGTGAGAAGCATTACTTTACTAATACATTTTATGGTTTTCATAAGTTAGGATATCCTAAGAAACATCCACCTTACCTAATTGGTAAAAAGCAGTAGGACGTATTCTTTTTGGGCAAACTTTTGCCACGACGTTTCCAGACACTTTTGCTCGAACTTTTCAATAAACTTTTGGACAAACTTTTAACGAATTTGTCCAGCATGATGGTCTTCAAAATATTTTTAGTCTATCATCACTGATCTCAATTTAACAAAAATAGAAAACCAAAAAGATGAAAAAATAATCCGTATATACCGGGTTACGCATTTGCCTCCGCAGCATAGCACCTTTATTTTTATTTTATTTAACAAAACATAATATAGGGTGGGTCACAAAATTCCGCATTTTTGGATTGGCTATAACTTTTGACTTGATTACTCGATTTGGAAATATATTGACTTTTAGGAAAGATAAAATGTGAGAGTTTTTCAAATCGGTTAAAACTTTAAAACTTTAAAAAATTCAAGATGGCGGACAGTTTTAAAAAATGTGTAATTTTCACCCCCAATGAAAAAAATTTATGTGCGACACTGAACAAACTCTGAAGCTTTCACTGCAAGAGCTCGTTGTTTCTGTGTATATTGAAGTATCATTTAATTAAATCAATTGGGAAATAAAAATGTTATAACTTTTTTTACTATGTGTGTTTTGGCTTCGCATTGAAAAAAAATGACAAAATTACATACATTTTCCATTTGCTATATCTTTTAACCTAATTATTTAATTAAGAAAACAAATCTAAAAACCCATTATTTTTTATTTCTTATCCGATTTAATTAGGTGATACCTCAACATAGGACGAAAAAATGGAGATTTGGAAATACTAATTTATATTTTGTCCAGTGTCTTACTTAAAAAAAAATAAGGCGTGTAAAACCTAACTCTTTTTAAAACTATCCGCTATCCTGAATATTTTTTTACTGTCAACTTTTGAACAAACGGACGTAACTCTCATGTTTTGTCTCCTTAAACAATAATTTTTTTTAATTAAGTAATCAAGCCAAAAGTTATAGCAAATTGAAAAAATAAATAATTTTGTGATTTTTTCCAATATTAAGCATGAAACACTCATAATCTAAAAGATTATAACTTTTTCATGTCTCAACCGATTTGTTTAAATGATACGTCAATACACACATAAACAATGAGCGTTTGTAGTAAAAGCTTTAGAGTTAGTTCATGCTCGCACATAAATTTTTTTCAGGGGGTTTGAAAATTACACATTTTTTAAAACTGTCCGCCATCTTGGATTTTTGAGAAATTTTAAATTTTTAACTGAATCGAAAAAATATCACGTTTTATCTTTCTAAAAAACTAACATCTTTAAAAATCGAGGACTTATGTCAAAAGTTATAGTCAATTCAAAAAGTGCGGAATTTTGTGGCCCACCCTATAAATTGACAGAGCTTTATTATAATGTCAAATTTTTTTGTTTTCAGTAGTTTTAACTAAAAACAATCTATTACACGATGCAAAAAAAATAACTAATAGATGAAGAGTGCAAGGAAGAAAGGGGGAAGGTCATTTTTGGATAGTTTTGAGAAACTTCAATTTTAAATTTTGAAACCTTATTATTAAATAGAATAATGACTTATTGTTACTTTAATAATTTAAATTATTTGAATAAGTAATTGACAAGTGATTCCTCGAGTAAACACAAACAGTGAAAAATGTCGGTAAATCAAGCAAATTCCCGTTGCGTGTCGACTTAAAAAGTTTGACCTTCCCCTTTTCTTCACTGTACGGTATATTAATAAGCACGTTTTAATATTGACAGACCTCGATCCTTCCCTGTTTAGACCTACATATTAATTCTTCAGGTATTTAGCTACGCATTTCCACCATAAACTGGTTTTACCCAAAAATTCCCCCTTTCTTCCCTGCACTCTAAAAATGTTAATTTATTATCTATAAAACGAGCACAGAAGATAAATCTAAATTAAACGTTGAAATAAACTACCTTTTTTGGTTAGGCCAAGTAAATTTATTCAAATAGATAGAACTCATTTGGAGCTAGATCGGGAAACTTCGAGAGTCCCAACACGTTTTAGTGAAAGGGCATGTGTAAGTCCGTCGGATTTTGAATGAAGGAGTTTTGTGACTATATGGAATTGATAGCTCTTTAGTCACACAATCGAGTGTTACCGTTACAAGTTCATCCGACTTTAAATGACCTTGTTGACAATCGCAAAAACCGAGATTTTTGTCATTTTCTCTTCAAAAAATCTTAATAATGCAAGGTTTTTACAGTTCAACTTCAAATCTACCTCAAACTACCTCAAGAAAAAATAAAATACTAAAGAGCGCTATTCAAAATTATAGAGAAGAGGACCAAATTTGGTAAGACATGTGTGACGCGTTTCAATAGATTTTTTTTAGTCCAATTTCGTAAAAATCCAAAACGACAGGGTGGTCATTAATTCTTGTTGACTTATCACCGCTTACTATGAAAAAAGCTTATTGGATGCATGACCTTGATTGACCTTGAAAATAACATGTAAAAATGAAAAACCAGCTTTTTGTGATGTTTTATCCAATTTACCGCTACGCAAAACTTTAAGTGCCCGCGATGAAATTAACATTTTAGTCATAAATAAACACTTCATTTTAAACCTCCCTACCATTTTTTTTTGATATGGCGTCCCAGATGTTTATGCTATACCCCGGTAAAAATTACCTATATGCTTGTCGTTTCGGAACTGTGAATTTTATGTTCCACTCACTTGTCTAGCCATCAAAGACGTTTAAATAACCTATAAGAGAGTTAGCAGAAGTTAGATGTATATTACCATATACTGGACCAGTAGTTTTAGATCCCATTTTCAAAAATGGCGGTCGTAAAAGCATAAAAAATTCTAATTATGCCAGTGGGGCATGACTACACTTGTTTATTAACATTCATAATAAAATTTAAGGATGAAGATTTAACAGCTATTTAGTGACACATTGATGTGCTACCGCGTCCCTGTAGAAGTTCCAAAACTTAATAAAAACGACAGGCATATAGGTCATTTTTAGCGGGGTATAGCATAAAAATCTAGGACGCCATATCAAAAAAAAAACAAAAAATGGTAGAAAGATTTAAAATTAAGTGTTTGTTTATGGCTAAGATGTTAATTTAATTTCCGGCGCTTAAAGTTTTTGAGTGGTGGTAAATTGGAAAAATACATTACAAAAAGCTGGTTTTTGACTTGTATATGGTATTTTCAAAGTCAATCGAGGTCATGCATCAACTAAACCTTTTTTTCATAGTAAGCGCCGACAAGTCAACAAGAATTGACGGCCACCTTGTCATTATTGATTTTTTACGAAATTGCATAAAATAAAATGTCACCATTTTGACATATCAGCCGCCATATTGAAACACGTTATAGCTGAACGATCGTTTTAAACAGTATTGTTGGCCTTGGACTGACAAAATTATTAAAATTTTTTGAAGAGAGTGGCAAAAATCTTGTTTTTGCAATTTTTAAGATCATTTAAGGTCAGATGACCTTGAGAGTAAATTTTTTGGAATCCACATTCCCGAATTATGTGGAATCGATTATAATCGTGCCCAGGTTGCGCAAGTTGTATCTTTGAGTATTTTTGGCCGCCATCTTGAAATATGACGTCGTATCAACGTCTTCTACACGGATACAAATAAAATATCCGGTAACACTTGATTGTGTGACTAAAGAGCTATTAATCCCACATAGTCACAAAACTCCTTCATTCCAAATCTCACGGGATAGAAATTATCGACATATACCCCTACACTATTTCTCAAATATGTCCTTATAATTCGGCAGCAGCCATCCATTTGGTAGTGATTTCCTGCAATTTGTGTCTGTGTTCCATCACGTCTAAACAGAAATCAGTTCTGCGTAAGATTGAAATTCTTGATGTTTTTGGTACTTGTAAGATTTGCAACTTATTTAAAGGTGGGTATTACCGTATAATTTTTGACGTCATAAATTCCTAATAGTTGCGTGCTGCTTTGATGTTGGCCTAAGTGTCGCAAAATTTGTAACGAAAATAACTTCGAAAAACAAAGAAGAAAATTCAAAATCCCGGTTGGCTTTGGCACTACCTGGGCCACTAGGCCATAGGCGAAATATCTACTGCGCATGCACTAACAAAGTCATGCTAGTATCGTAGTGACCTTACGATAATTTAATGACAAGGTATTAGTTTGAGTGAAAGTGACTACGACATCATCTATTCGAAAACTTTGATTTTATTTAATTGAATTTATTTCTTATATTATGGATAAAACATCTCCAACTGCAAGTACCTTAGTCGAGGGTTTAAATTCAAAAGGTCAATCCGTTACACGAGGATATGGCGCCCAATTGCCAAACCCACTTCCTGAGAAAACTCGGCATCGTCGAAAAGTTTACATTTTTGACGAGATGTGGTTTTGCCATTTTGTTTATGTTATCCTAATGTTTTCATATTTTAAAATTTTGTGACGGAATAAATATAACCTCTCCTCCTAAAATAAACTACACCGAGAAAATGAGACGAGCTAAAAGTTATGGGCTAGACGTTTGGGGGTGGAAAAACTCATTTTTGTGGGTTATTCCAGCTATTTCATTGAATTACTTAAACACTTTTTTTATCTGGAACAGTTCTGGCTAAAGGAGCCCACAAAATTGGGCAAAATTTATTCTTTTTAAAATTAAAATGCTGGCTGGACCAACCATATTGATTTGACTAAATTACATAGCTGCCGCAAACCAGTTATTGGGTTGTGGCAAACATTAACCATGGGTAAACATTTTATGGACTGTTGCAAACCCATCGGAAGTAAAAACTGTTAGTTACAAACCAAACGTGAATTGTTTTAGCTACTTCATGGTGCTGCTTAAACCTCTATCAAGGATTGTTTCAGTCCAACTATACGGTTTTATCAGATTTATTGCTTAAATTTAGCACTGTTCAGTTCATTATCGTTTAAGTACCCCACAGGTGCACATCTTTTTGCCCCGCATCGGGTTTGTTCTGCTCCGAAACCCGGTCGTTTCACGCGAAACCTTCGTTTGACGCCGTCGTCGGGCGGTAAGATCGCAAAAATTGGCTTTATGTCAAAGTTTTTCGCCGAAATTTTTTACAAATTTAGATTTTGTGGCACTTTATAACACTGTGGGGAAAGTCTATTTCTAATCATTTCTTTAACTTATCTAGTTTTTGAGATATTAAAATTTTAATTTTGGAAAGCAATTATATCGCAAAGTTTTTAAGGAGAATCTAGAAATGGTTTGTATTTTATAATATGCCGTTTATCCATTTTTGGTAATTTTCAATCAATTTATTAAAAATAGTTGATGCACAAGATTTATTTGAAAAATTTTGCTATTTGTAATTGAAATTTTAAGACTTTTGTTGCATCAAACCTCTCGAATACTAGATATGTATAAAAGCAAACTTTATGGGAAAAAAAAATTAGGTTTCCCTCAAAAATGCCCCTCCGAGAAAAAGCTACGTCAATAAAGTTTTTAATTTTTCTATTAAATTTTATTTGTATTTTTGTTTCTTCAATATGTATAAGTTTAGGCCAACTGTGTCAGAAATAATAAACTTTTAATTGCCGCCCTAAAATATGTGCTGGTCCAAAAAAATAAACTCTTTATTCCAGCTTCAAACTTGTGCTGTTGCAGCCCACCTAGCTAGGAGGCCCTGTATACGACTTTTGACAGTTATTGTTTTACCAGAGGACAGCAACCGGATTTGACAGTTTGTTAGGGACATGTTTGAAATTGTGTGTTGGCAATGATGGTTGGTAACCCCTGACAATAAATAATTTTGTCACTGTCAGATTTTTGATTAATAAACGTGAGGTTTAAAAATCGAATTTTGCTGTATCAAAAACTGTAAAAATACGTGCCTTAACGAATTTCTATTGTTCCTTTGTCCAATGGAGAAAAAAACTACGGAAAAGTGAAAAGAAAACAAGCATTTACCAAGGTGGAAAATTACTAAAAATAGTCGAATTTGCGAGGTAAGTGAGCTACAAGCACTAGGTACAAACAGACGCATTTAGCATGTACTTCGTTAATAAATAACATTTTATGTTTCCATATTTTATTGGAAGAAAAAGAGTAACAAAAATATAGATCATAGGAGTCTTTATAATTTACCTATTATTTAAATTTTTAATATCTACCGTGTGTATTCACTATTTGATTTTGTTTTTTTTTGTCAAAGCTTGATATATTTTACTAACTAAAAAAAAATGAATCTTTCAAAAACTGTGTGGGGAAATTATAAAAAGAGACAACAAAACATCACTTCATTTCATAAAATCCGTTTTACATGCAAATATAAAAAAAAAATGAAAGAGAGGGCAATATGAGTTGTCCACCTTTGGGAAAACAATAACTGTCAAAAGTATAGAGGGACTCTAGGCTGGACCAACATAATCGACAGGGTACCAAAATGAATAAACTACTTATTCCAGCCCACCCAACTAGGTTGTACCAACCCAATTGACGGGGCACCAGAAAATAAGGTCTTCATTCCAGCTCCAACTTCAGGCTTGTCTAGCCCAGCAGGTATGACTGTCCCAACTATAGCTATTGATATTCACAGTCCTTCATAGTGGGTTGCTGTAACCCATTAATTTGGATTAAAAAACTAAATAAAAAGATAGTTGAATAATTCAAGCTGTGGACTGACCACTATTTTACCTGATTTAACCCATATTTTGTGTGTACATATTAAAATACTCACCAATTAAGCCTCAAAAATCCTGCTTTTTGTTTTCTAATCTTGTTTTTTCTAGGTTTGAATCTAGAGTTATCCAATTTTCTATTGATACGAAACTACGAGAAACATTAGGCACCACTTTTTATTTATTTTTATTATAGTTTCCACTCTTTTAATAAATTTCCCAAAAGTAAACAAAAATATTAAGCATAAAACTAAAATTTTCGCTTTCAGATGGTTGTCAGTTGCTTTCACTACTGACGTAATCGATATGCCTGCCCATTATACTCCTCGTCACTGGGTTTTTTCCAGGTCAATTTGATTGGGAGAGTTATTATCGGCAGAGAGCAAGGGAAGAACCGTTATATTAAATTTCAACGTATCCGTATCGGTATACGTAACGCGTTCGAAACAAAGTCAAAATACGATACATTTTTGAATTGTTTATGCGATGTTTCGAACGATGCCCGCTTTGTTGAGGGGTGCGATGACAGTACTGCTGATTGAAATCGTTGCGTACGTTCGTGGGTCCCTAACGATACGTACATCCTTCCGTACGCAACGAGATTCTGTCATCACACCCGTCAAAGAAGCAGGCATCGTTCGAAACATGACATGAGCAAGTCAAAAATGTAGCGTATTTTGACTTTGTTTCGAATGCGTTACGTATACCAATACGGATGCGTTAAAATATTCACTTTAAGTGTCTATTATCTCATAGTTATATGAAAGAGACCATTTCCGTATTTTTTTTTGTTTTGATTTCTAACCATATCATATACGTTTCTTTCGTATAGACTTTAAACACGCCCATAAAATTCACTCTCTCAGACTAAAAAAGAATAAAATTATGTAACTAACAATTTAGGATTTATTTTATAAGTATTTCCACACCTTAGAAAGCCATGGTAGGCATAATAAATCCAGGTATTTCCCATTTAATGGTCGAATTTTTGGATATATTAAGGGCAGATAGGTAATTATTATAATTACCATGGATTTATAAAACTGGAGATAACTGAGACCTTTGCAAGACAGATTATTAATTAGTATAATAAAATAAGTAAGATTTTTGCTATTTTGGTTCAGGAAACATTTTTGCTGTTCCCGAGTGTATGTAATTTGTTAATGTTGCTGTTTTAAGCGTTTAAAATACCCTAATTTTTTTCAGAAACAGTAAAATCCTATCACATGTAAGAATTTTTTTTTGGGCATTGAAACCTCATACTGTACCACATGAACTCGATGTTGGCGAGGACCAATTTTTACTTTTATTAAAAAATACGCAAGCCAGTTTTTTTTTAAATAAGGAAAATTTTTGGGGCCCTTATATATTTACCGAAAAAAATGATTTGTGGCATAGAGGACGCGGGGTAAGGGATTAAATCGGAAATAGTTATTTACCTAATTAGTGCGGATAGTGATACTTTAACACACGCGACGGCAGTTGCATGAGCGACGCGCAGCGGAGTTCAGGCAAGCCATCAAGAAGCGAAAAATCACTTTCCGCAAGAGTTACTTAGGTACAATTTTTTCCTACAAGTGTTTTTGATGACTTTTTTCATCAAAAATTAGTTTTTTCAACCAAAGGAAAATGTTCATAAAATTGTTTTCACGCAGGCTAAGTCAGTTTTTTATGCACGGCGTGCGGGAACCTGAACTTTCCACATATAAATTGGTGCGGATAAAGGTGTTTTACGCACGCTATCTAAAAAAAAAAAAATTCTTTTCAAATATCTTATTATTGGAAAAAGTGCATTTTGAGAAAGATGTGGTTTTTCAGACGCAATGTTTTATTTTATAAAATTTAATTCATTTCGGCTAATCAAATTCAAAATTGTTCACCTTATTTAGTATTACCAAAGTTGTTTAAATAAAACCACTAGTTTGAGGGTCAGAGCAAAATAAAACGTCCAGTATTTTTAGCTCACTCTATAATATAGATATGCTATATTAATTATACGTATTTTCTTTACTTCTCTATGTATAATACTTAAATATACCAGATAAATATTTAATAAAACCCATAGAAAAAAATTCTGCACATTGAATGATTTTTTATCAAATTAATAGATCATAAAAGACACACTAGTCTGCTCCCTTTCCATTTAAACAAAACTTGACCTCTATGACCCACAAAACAAAACCAATTTGAAAATTAACATAAATCTAAATGACTTTGATTGCTGTTCTTGTCAAATTTAAGGTGTTTAGGTTACGTTTTTTCTAACAGAAATTTTGACGAATAGAGTATAAAACCTCACGATTGTGCCACCAACAGCCATTTGTACAAACATATTTACTTATTTAGGGGTCACCTAGAATAAGGTGGCCTACGTTAGAGAAGAGTTTCGTTTGTATTTAGAACTCCCCTAAACTACCTTAGGTGATTCCTAAATCTAGGGGCCCGTTTTTGGTCCCCTAGTGGTCCCCTAACCTAAAACTAATCTAGATTGACCCTAGGTGACCCCTAAATATGTTGGTGCAAATGGTTGCTGACACGCATTGGGTTTATTTCGATCGAACGAAAATTCTTGCTGACAGTGACGTCATTTAAATCTGTATAAACTTTGGTTAGAAAATAATCTATGTGTTAATAGGGAAATTTTGGAACGCTTAAAATTTTGACAAGTTTGACAGCCATTATGGTAGTGTTTAACAACCACTACTGCTACCACACGCCGATTTTACCAGAGTTTTTGGAACAAGTTAAAAGCTGTCACTCGTAAAAAAATTTAGAGATGAGAAAAAACAAAAAATTGACATATTGACATATACATATTGGAACCTGGAAATATTTTATAATTTTTAAAGTTAATTGCGCAAGAATTCTATAAAATTTACAAAAAAATTACCACAACCACAACGAAATGGATTCGTAGTTCACGGGAGTGGTAGTGGTTAATTAGCACAACGGAACGACATTGAGCTATTGTGCAGACTCAGTAATTACCACAACCACTACGAAGTTAAACTACTTTAACTCTATTTTTTAAGAAAAATAAAATTTTTTGTGAAACACAATTCGGTTATCATGGAGGATGCTCAACAATTATTTTGTTATGGAGTCAAGGGAATTCCTCTTAAAATGGTCGAATGTTATCTTAGTCTCCGTTACCAATATGTCAAAAAAAACTGTCAAACTTAAAACATTAAAATGTGATTAAAAATGGAGTTGCTCAAGGCTCTATTTTAGGACCATTATTATTCATTGCAGTTATTAACGATCTTTGTTATTACATAACCAACACACCAATTGCCAACTTTGCCGATGACACAACCTTTGTCTCTTATAGTAAGATATTAGCTGCTTTAGATCAAATTTCGAATGGAAAGGTTATCAAAACTCAGAAGTGATTCTCAGCCAATGGTCTTCTATTAAGTGCTAACAAGACTCAAATTTTAGTCATTCCTACAGACAATCGTCTTTCTAATGGAAAAAGTGTCAAACTACCAGACATAACGATTGACGATAGTTTAAATTGGACTGCACAAGTAGACGTTTTATGCTCTGAGCTTGCAAGTTTTGTTTTCTTGTTTCGTAGACTAAAATCTTTTATTAATTTTCAAACCATGAGAATTTGTTACTTTGATCTTTTCCACTGGAATATCACTTTGGGGAAGCAGTTCTGCTGCAGAAAGTGCGTTTATTATGCAAAAATGAGTCATTAGAGTTTTGGCTGGAGTAGGCTATAGAGATCATTGCCGACCGCTTTTTTTTTAATACAAAATCATGCCGCTACCCTGTGTGTATTTATATTTTGCCTTCTATGCCACATAATTTAAATTTGCATAATTATAATATGAGAAGATGCCGTTTAAAAAAACCA